>RXID01010941.1:0-1460085 GCA_005019695.1 Trichopus zeylanicus subsp. travancoricus
TAAGTTTTAAAATATTCAATATTTTTTCATAAAATTTTATTTTAAAAATAATAAAATTTAGATTTAATGATACATAAAAATATTCAAGGTCGATTTATAAATGTATAAATATTAAACTTATAATTTAAAATTTTAATTTTTAAGACCTTCAATATTGTGAAATTTTATTAGAAAATTGGTCAAATTTGGACTTATTCATAAATAAAAGTATTTGAGGGGTCTATTTATAAATATATAAATATTAAACTTCTAATTTAAAATTTTAACTTTTAAAATATTCCGTATTGTAAAATTTTTATTAAAAAAGATAAAATTAAGACTTATTTATAAATAAAAATATTTGAGGGATCTATTTGTTAATATTTGAATATTAAACTTGTAATTTAATTTTTTATGGAGAGTTTATTTGTAAAAAATTTTAAACATTTAAGATTTTCTTTGTAAATTTTTATTTAAAAAATATTTAAATTTAAATTTATCTATAAATTAAAATATTTGAGAGTCTTATTTATAAATATATAAAATATAATTTAAAATTCAATTGAGGATTTATTTATAAATATTTAAGAGAAAAAAAGTAAAAGATGAGAAATTAAGAATTTTAAAAAATTTAGTTGTAAAATTATAAAGAGTAAGAATACATTTTTTAAAAAAAAATTAATTAAATAATAATTTAGAAATTATAAGTAATAAATTTTAAAAAAAAGAGAATATAAGTAAATATGAAACCATAAAAAAATTTTAATAAATAACAAAAATTTTAGAGTGTCTGAGATAAATACCCTTTATTAAATTTGACCTTCAATTGGGCGATGGAACGGGACCGACTGGAAGCAATTATTGATTTCAAAGAAGAGTGCCTTTTTTTTTTTTATCAAAAAGACTTGAAGAGAAGAGGAGGAAGAAGTTGGCCTGCTGGGCAACTTGATGATGGCGGCGGCCACCGTGGACATCCTGGAGGATGCATTGCTGAAGTCCATGGAGCAGAGGCTGCTTCTGTTGCTCGGGGACTCCAGTGACCTGCATGGGCCTCGCACCATTTTCCGAGTTTTCCCCACGGTCCGAGAGGAAGACGGCGCCGCCTACGACCCTAAGATCATCGCTATCGGTCCCTACCAACAGGACAAAGACTGCATAAAGCCCATGGAAGAAGTCAAGTGGCGCTTCCTTAGCCGCCTCCTTGGTCGGAGCCCCAGAAACAAGCTGGAGAACTATCTCCGACTTGTCCGTTCTCTGGAACCACGGGCGAGGAAACAGTACTCGGAGAAACTCAAGTGTGGCGTCGACGCCTTGGTCGAGATGCTCGTCCTCGACGGTTGCTTCATCGTTGAGCTTCTCGTCGAGATCGTATTGGACGACAGGGACAGGCAGCTCTACGAAGTGAATTGGAAGTTGCCTCTTTTGCGAAGCGATCTCCTATTGCTCGAGAATCAAATCCCCTTCTTTGTTCTCGAATCCCTGTTCAGCTCCACCACCGTGCCGGAGTTCTATCTGGACGATAATGAGGAGCCTATCACTCTAAAGGAGCTCGCTTTGAGTTATGTTACGCAGGGAAGACTGGAGAAGCTTCCGGAGCCGGTGAGGCAGCTTCAAGTGCACCACTTGCTTCATCTGTTTCAGTTGTCGCTGACTCCGTCAAGCCCAGAGGCCAAAAAAGTCGAATTTTTGTGGCACTGGTTCGAGAAAATCAAGCGATTCATCTCGGATTTGTTGTTCTGGCTGCTCTCGTTTGTGCTTTACTGCTTCGCCCTCATGCAGCGGCGCCCGCGCCACCTGCTGCCGACGAGCCGAGTGGGGGCGCGGGCACCTAGGATGATCCCGAGCGCGACTGAGTTGCAAGAAGCCGGGGTGGTGTTCAAGAAGAAGGAGGGCGCAAGTTGCTTCCTTGACGTGAGATTCGGCGACGGGGCCATGGAGATTCCTCGGCTTTCAATCCAGGCGGCGACCATCTCGGAGTTCCGCAACCTTATCGCCTTCGAGCAATGCTGCCCGGACGCCGGCAGCCACTTCACAAGCTACGCGGCGTTCATGGACAACCTGATCAACACGCCGATGGATGTGGCGCTGCTCCAGGACTGTGGTGTCATTGAGAGCAAGCTCGGGAGCGAGAAGGAGGTGAACATCTTCTTCAACAGGCTCTGTAAAGGCGGCTACTTGGACTACGAGATGCACTACCTTGTCGGCCTTTACAAGGACGTGAGAGCTTACTGCGAGTTGGAACGCCACCGGTGGCGGGCTACGCTGGTGCACGATTACTTCAGCAACCCCTGGGCCATCATCTCCTTCGTAGCAGCGGTGGTGCTGCTTGGCCTCACCATCGTCCAAACTGTATTCACCATACTGGCATATGTTCATCCTCGATCTTGAAATTTTCCCATCCTGTACTGTGTTTTGCTTTCATAGATTTTCATGTGCTTTGCTTTTTCTTTCAAATTTATGTTCTTCAGATTAAGCAATTTAATGATGTTCTACATCCCAACATATGCTAGAAAAAATATAAATTTGTGTTTTTCAGGTTTGATGTGTTTCCTTCTTTATGGTTTTTAGTATATCATCCACTTCGTACAGCAGCTGTTTGTTGAATTGCCGCAATGGAGAACTCAGCCTGCTACATTTCTCAGAAAGACGAAGTCCTGATTTGCACCTCTACTGGTTAGCACCTTGATCTACTTGATTTTAGTATTTATTTAGTGACAACCATGTGAGGAATAATAAATTAGCATCCAAGTTGGGAATCAAATGCATGAGCAGAAGGTTTGTGCGAGAATGCTTTGATTGAATGGAAAAGAGATGACAGCCTACTCTTTTGGTTGAATATTTGTTCACTTGCTCGAGATGCATTTAAAACTTTTCTGGAGAATATTAATATGCTCCAATTAGTTGGCACACCAGTTGTTTGCTGACTTGTCCCATTCAAATGCAAGGCCAATTTAGTTGTGCTTTTCCCTTGCCCTTCACTTCTTTCATCTCCGTTGTATGCAGAGCAAGCTGGATTCATGTTGGATGGTGGTGCTGTTCGGCCTTCCTTCATGGGCCATGCAATAGAGTACAAGACATCTTTCAGTCATCCAGTAAGCTCTCCGTGGATGTCCAGGAGGAACTAGAGGGGCTGTTGGCAGTCTTGCACACAATCCAACTGCCTGCACTTGATTCTGCAGAAGAGATCTTGTCAAAGAACAAGGCTGTAGGTGGCAGGCTATGTGACCTAAAACGAGTTGCTTATGATGCTGACTTGCTTGACTGCTTGCCTCTTCAAGGTTAAAGATCAAGAAAAGTGACTAAAATGGATGGTACATTAGTTATATTGGTAGCTATGTTTGCAAAGAGATGGTATATGAATAGCCGATTGGGAGAAGATCTAAATTTTTGGAGAAAAAAGTAGCAATGCAATGATTCTTGCTTATTCTCAATGATGTCCAGAATCTGAAGGTCTGAGTGGAAGATGATGTACAAGCCCTTGAAGATTGGTTCTGTAGGAAGCAAGGTTGTCATAACTCATAACATCAAGGAAAGAGTACATATATCATAGGGATTTCCTTGTCTTTGTATGATATGAATCACTTCTCTAATGAAGAAGTGTTCCGAAATTGTACATGTCTTGATGTGTGCCGTCTCTCAACACTGTGGAAGCATTGGAAACTGTTGGCAAACCACATTGGAAACTGTTGGCAAACCACACGAAGATGCAAAGTTGAAGAGTCTTCCCTTGGCTGCTGCAATGGTTGGTTGCCTCATGTTCAAATGTGGTTAACATGATTGGAAGATGATATTAGATGCCGGTGTCTTGGTCCTCTGGGATTAAGGAACATGTGAATTTTGTTCTTATCAGCATTTGCCAACACACGTCAAGCTGTGCTTCTCATACAACGGTCACATATTTGAGAAAAATAGGCGGATTCAAAATTGATTGCAATACCTAGTCCATGAAGTTGAAATGCATCCAAACATTGTGCTTGAGCGACAGGGGTTTGTCATCCCTAATTGGTTCTATCTGCAATGGAATACAACTCAGACACCAAAATTTTTCAGAAACTTTTGTTGAAACTGTGCCTGAAGAATTGCGTTCCTTGCACAATTTATAAACATTGATGCTTTGCAAATTTTCTCAAAAGAGTTTATCAAAGGGAATGCCTGTGTTGATTAACTTGCGACAACTGAAGGCAAATTTCTGTTAGATCGCAAGAATTTATCAGATGGGAAGCTCACATCTCCACAGGAGTTACAGGGCTTCACTGTCTTTAGCTAGGAAGGGAACGGGATAGAGGAGCTCAAGGACATGACAGCTCCAGGGTGCACTTTGGATTACTCGGCTTGATAATGTGCTGAGGGAGGCATGAGGAAACTAGGTTGTGTTCTAAAAACCACCTCCGGAACCTTGGGCTGCTGTGATCGCACATCAATAACCAAATTAGGTTGAGCATATTTATATTATTTCATTAACGATTAGATTAAACATATTTTGTATACCTCTAACTATTTTATCTCTTAACAAATTTTTTCGCTTTTCCTTTATAATTGTCAATAAGGAGAAACAAATGCCAACTATACTTGATTTGTTGAAATTGTTATTATATTAGAAAATGATGAAGATATGATAAGATAATTATGTTATTTGATAGGTCAAAAGAGACCTATAAATATCATAAAATTTATTTTTTTTGAATCATCATATGGGTATTGTTTGTACTTTTTGAAGCAAATTTTCTTAGTGTCGCTTTGTAAACCAAAAATTATGAATGACGAATGTTGAATTTTGATCAAGTCATTAACAAAAAATTGGATTGTGGCTAATTGTTTATCATGTAATAAGTCTAGCCTGTCTAGAGTTGTCATATTCTTGGGCATGTGTATATAATCAATAATTTTTTGTAGTTTTTTCAGCTCACCCAATTGAAGCTCTCGTCAATGTGTTTTTAGGGGCTCTTTCATTTGCAATGTATTTTCCACGATCTTCCGTCAATGATTGTTCATCAATTACTTGGGCAACTTTTTTGTGTATCCATATTAGTTGGCTAGCATTTTCATGTTTTAAGAAGGTCCTTTCAATTGATCCCTTGATTTCCTTTCTCCTCTAGTACATTAGTATAACTAAAAATACAACAAAATAACCAAATATATATTAGACAATATGATCATCTACAAGATAATATAACCATAACATATCATTTGCGCAATTACTTTTTGTCGTGGCTTCCTAAGCAGAGACGATTTAAATCAAATATAAAGCAACTTAAATAAAGAAATACTTAAATTCAATGGTTTTATGACTCAACAATTCATGTGTCCAAATTCTCATGTGCTAAGGGTTTCCTGATCTAGTACAAATCAAAATGCTCGAGTTCATGATTTACGGGTGGCTCCCCAACGAATTCTATCAACTTCTATTCCAATGCACTCAATCATCCTCTTTTTCAACCTAGAATTGTTCCTTTGAGAACTTGTCTTGCTTTCTTCTTGCTCTCAAATTCTACCATGATCTTTTGTAAATTATTTCTTATGCCACTTAAAAGCCCTCCCATTGCCTCTCGAGGTTCCTAGATCAACCCCAACAACACTACGATGTTGAGAGGATCTGTTAAAGCGTTTGGGCATATTTGCAATTGATGTACTCTCCAATGCTACTCATGCTTCACATTAATAATGTGTATATAGGTCGGAAGTTACCTCTGTAGAGGTGACTCCTTGGAGGTGTTTCTCCTCTTTATATGGATAAAGTCTTTGACCTAGAGGATGAAATTGATACATTTCTAACTTTATCCATATAGCAAAATAATATAATATACACATAAACACAAATATAATCAACACTTTCAAGATATTATAATTAATACTAAATGTACTAAATAATTATAATTCATAACGAAAGGTTCACAGATCATCTTATTCATAAATAATATAAGAAACGAGAAGTAACATAAAATAAAAAAATACAGTCACGTAATTCATATAAAATCATATTATATTCATGAGAGAATGAGAGACTCACTATTAATAAATTTTACAAGAGTTTTGAGCATATTTGGTTTAACTTCTATACCTTGAAATTAAGAAAATTAAAGGAAAAGCTAATTCTTTCAATTCTGATATTTAATTTGATTTCAAAATTAAAAATTAAAAAAATTAGATAATTTCGTATCTCTCTCTCAATTCTCCATTTGAATGCCCTCTAAATTTGATAGGAAGAT
Source organism: Trichopus zeylanicus subsp. travancoricus (assembly GCA_005019695.1). Classification (NCBI taxonomy): domain Eukaryota; kingdom Viridiplantae; phylum Streptophyta; class Magnoliopsida; order Dioscoreales; family Dioscoreaceae; genus Trichopus; species Trichopus zeylanicus. Next base: position 6,186 of record RXID01010941.1, read on the forward strand.
ACCAATGCCTTGGTAAAATGATGGTTCCCACATGTCTTATCATTCTGAATTGCTCGGCCTTTTCCTCACAAGTAAGTTTTCTTTCCTTCCTCCTGATCTTCCCGTGTGAATTTCCTTGATCTCCCCATGCGATCTACGCCGTTAGGCTCCGCTTTGAGCTTGTCTCCAATGTCACTGCCTCTGCGCCACTGGTTCCACACCAGTTCCTGGAGTCCACGCTTATTGGTCATCCTAATTTCGGTGTTTCTCCATCTCTCCATCTGATCTGCCTGTTCTCTACCCCGATCAGGCCTTGGCCGCTAGATCTGGTCCATTATGAGCTGGTATTAGATGCCACCGCTGCCACGCTACTAGTTCCATGGTGGTTCCCAGACTCTCAACCAAATCTCGGTATTTCCACATTTCTCCAGCCGATCTCCCCAATCTCAACCCCGATGAGGCCTTGGCCACTGGATCTATTCCGCTCTGAGCTCGTCTTCTGTGCTGCGGCTGCCACACTAGTGCCACGACCAAAAAGCATCATCAATCTCGTCGTGCTCAACCCCAACCTCGGAGTTCCTTCCTTTCTGGCTGATCTCCCTGTGACTTGATAGAGTAGGCAACAAAACTATATTGCTCTATTATGCTCTATTATGTTGCTCTGTTACAGTCCAAAATGTTGTGATGATTAACATATTTTTGCTAAGACCTACACTGTTTTTAGTCTATGAAAAATTGAACTTGAATTAAGAAATTTTTGATCGTAACATAACTAAATTGCCTTTAGGTAGGGTAATATGCTTAACTAAAACTTTGATGTAGTCACAGAGAGAAGGTTTGACAACTTTGTGGTGTTCTATTTGCTTGGAAAGGCAATTGGTGGAGAGATATGTTGTCACACATTCTACAGGTGTCCCATTTGAAGAAGGGTTTCTTTTGTTATTTAGTAAAACTATTTTAAATCTTTGGCTTGGACTTTAGCTACACATCCTTCTATGCTGGAATGAACCTTTGCTTCTAACAATAAAGAAGTTGTTAGTTGTTGTCAATTTTAGTATTTGGGTGATTAATTTCAGTTTGAAAGTTGTCTCAAGGTCTCATTTCCCTTCTAGATAGGAGCTAACATCTTCTTGATAGAATTTGACACCGTGAAATTCATGCTAGTGTAGACTGGACTGTCATAGTTCAGTAGAGGGTATTGCAACAGGACCAAGCCAATGAATGAGAGTGAAGTGAACTTGTATTCAAATGCTGATAAGATTAGGGAGATTCAAGCGGGGGTGATTGAGAGAATGGAGAAGATAGAAGAGAAGGATGGAATAAGAAAGTTTGTGTAAATGGATGTGACTAGAGCTATGGTGTTGAGAGCTGAGGGGCACACAGGCTCACACTGGTTGAGAGTGAGAGTTGTTAATATTGCTTGCACTAGTCCTTGCCTAGGCCTGTTGATTTGTGGAATGAGTTGTTGCAATTGATTCTCAGTAGGAATTCATGATCTAATTGCTTGCAGTTTATGTTATTTTACTAGATTTCTCCTTCTCTTTTGACTTCAATTTATGCTTCTTTTTTATCCTTCTAATCTTCTATTATGATCACCCTCATCGCAAGCAATACTAATGTTCATTATTTGGGAAGTTGTTATCCCAAGCTAAGTAGAGGGTAGCACTTAACCTGCAACATAAGAGAGATTTTGTTTTTAGGTAGAAAAACTTATTTCTCTCTCCCAAGTGGCAACTAATTTATTTTAACTTAGAAAGACATCCAAATATTTTGGAATAAATTTAATTTTAGAAAGACATCTTCAATGTTCAAGTTAACTCTATAAAAGAACCACAAAGCTTATACGATACATTAGCGAATCAAAATTGTTTGGCAAAAAATTAAACCGTTATTAGCGAATCAATTTTTCAACAACTCTTTTAAAACTAGAAAACTTGTCTATAATTGTTATGCAAATTGTACTTATTTTTGTATATTGAATCCAAAGCTTTTTGGATTCATGTATTCCATTATTACCTTTCCCTTTGAAATTAGTAATGAGTTGTGTTGTTTAAGGTGCTTATTACTCAGTTATCATGAAATAGGGCGCAGGTTGTGGGTTGGCCACTAATTCATATTTGCTATTTTTTTCATTCTTGAATTGCTATAAACTATCTATAGTTTGCAAGTTTATTATTATCATATTTAGTTCATTTCATTTGATAAATTTAATACTTGTTTTGATAAATTTATGAATATTAGATGAACGATGATGACTTAGATTTATTGAAAATACAAGTTGTAGGATATTTATACTTAATGATCGCATGTTTGATAGTACGAATACTAATTAGAAGAAGAAGAATCCAACTGAACATTAAACTAATAGCCAATAGAGAGTTTTTTAGAAGTGCCAATTTTCAGAATATTTAATATAGTGGTAGAAGTAATTCTCTAAATTATTTGAGGATGGATATTTCTGTCTTCATGTATTTGATCAATATGTTGCGAGATCGAAATCTTTTGCATGATATATAACATGTCACTGTTAAGAAGTAACTTGAGATATTTTTGCATTATATTGGTTTTCATTTAAGGAATAAAAGCATAAAAATAGTCTTCATTAGGTCTGATGAGAATATTAGTAAATACTTTAATGCATGCCTCTGAACTATATATGAAATTAGAAATCAGTTCATGTTTTAGGCAGTTACTTTGACGCATCTTATTATAGAGAACAATCGTAACTAGTATTTATGATTTAAGGTATATTGTTATAACTCAATAAAATCATTTGCTTAAATATTTATCTTTAATATTTGATTGTATTTTATATAAGATTGCATTAGACTAATTGATGGAATACATGTGTATGATAGAGTATCAACTAACATGATTGCATATTTTCATGAATCTAAGGGTGTCATATAAAATGTCTTACCCACAGCTGATATCAGCTTTAGATTTCTATACGTTTTAGTAAGATGGGAGAGATTTGCAAATGACTTCACGATCTTGACAGATGCTATTTCATGACCTTTTTCTCAATCATCTGAAACAGATAGAAGGTATTAATTTTGATTAATAATTATATCGAGAATTAATGTATGTTACGCTAATTAGAGTAACTTTCTTGTAGAAAAATGCTACATTGTCGATGTTGGCCACTCAATAATAATTAGATTATTGCACTATATAGGGGGTATCAAATACCATATGAAAAATTAATCCGATCACCCACCACAAAATATGACGGAGTTGTTTAATTATAGGTATGCATCCCTAAGGTTTAAAATAGAATATACATTTGAAAATTTGAAGAATTATTTATGTATTCTGAATGAGACTCTCTTCTTTCCATTCAATACTCAAGTTGACTTAATTCTAGCATGTTGCGTTTTTCCACAACTACGTTATGGTAGTCGATCCAAATAATGAAATATCGAACATGGATGTGGACGTGGATGGAGAGGAAGAGAGAGAACCATCAGAAGAAGTAGAAGACGAAACTTTCTATACTGGTCAGATGATCAAGGAGCAATGTTAGGAGAATCTCTAGTAAATTTATTTGAAGTATAATATAGTGGTTGAAATGTGAGAGACTTATAATCATCATTATGATTTAGCTTCATGAACATATTATTTTCTTTTTATCATTCTGTGCAGACGTCAAATTATCTTACTTCTTGAGGCATTCATGTGAATTGTGTTATAGACATACTATTATTATACTTGTTTAGTGTTATTATGTGTGTAGCTTATTATTAGTTTTATATGTTTTGTTTATACTTAGTTGCTAAAACCTCTATTATTGTTTGAAAGATATGAATTCAGATGGATTTGAATGCCTGAACTCCAACTCAATTGTTGACATAATGAGTCATAGCTTAAAAGTAGTTGTTGTCCAACAAGAAACAAGACTGTTAAATAAACTAAGAACCATAAATCACATAAATTGTGGGCTAAAAGCTACTCCAAGTTTATTATCGTTTTTTTGGCTGAACTACATGCAAGTTTAAAACAAGACAAATCTTTCAAGAAGTAAGCATTCATGACAGCTGCAAATGTTGTGAATGCGTAGTTCAACACCGTGTTTACCGTTGATAATGTTGAAAGTCATTATAAGAAGATATTAAAGAAGTAGATTACAACCACCAAAAAGATACAAGGCTTTAGCGGAGTAGGCTAGATTGAGAATGAGAATGATCACGGCATATGGGAAAGTTTATATTGAAATCATAGCCGTAAGTAAGAAATAAATTTTTCCTATTTTTCGTTGTGTTCAAGATATGTTATGAGTTCATGTTACCTCTAATATATTTTAAACACAATGTTGCAGCAAATTCCAAAGACGAAACAAATGCTAAACACACGTACGAGAAGTTGCTATTGATTTGTTTATTAGACTATGCTATTGGCGATATGGTTAGATCCACACCCAAGAATTTTGGAGAAGATCTGAAAAGAGAGGTGACCCAACAGCAACCTCCCCTAGACAAAGATGTCCCAAATGTGACTAGTATAGAAGAACCTTCTACCAAGTATAATGATAGGAGTCAATCGAAAGGCAAGCAGTAGACACTTTCTTCAGAGGATACATCAAGGTTGTGTAAGTGAAAAGAAAAAAATATTGATCATATGATAATGGAAGAGTTGATGACTGACATGCATAATGTTGCATGTGCAATCTGAACAACCAGAAAAGATTATTGGAAGAAAGCCATGTACCCAAATTTGATGAGGTTTAAAGGTAAATAATTTAGTGCTATCTTTCTAAAACTTGTATGTAAGTATCTACATATTGATGAAGTTGATGGTATAGCATTTATCGATGGCATGAATGATGAGGCCGAAATTGAGTGGCTTCAGGAGTTTTTCACTGATATGAATATGTAACTACATTTTTTGGATTAACCTAGAAAGCTATCTTTGTAGTAGTTGCAGATCACTTTAATATTTATCATGATATTTGTGCATGGTGAAGCTAAATTCCTACAATATCATCTTTTTGTCTATGACTAAGGAAGCCTACTTTGCCATTAGGTTGGTTCATGTTTTATTTCTGCCTCCTGCTCCTTTCCATTTCTTTGCCTTTGATGGTTTGAGATGCTTCTATGTTGTAGTAATGATTTTTATGTGGTTCTAGGTTTTGATGTCATACATACCCCTGTGTGTGAATGTGAATTTTATTTTAATGGAAATTACGGATATCGCAAATTTAGATGGTCATTAATGAGGTGCACAATTATCATTCTATGACAGATAGAGAAGAAATGCATTTCTTTTTTATTTTTAAAAGGATAATGTATTATGCTGCATTGTTCTAGAACTTCTCTTCTAACTGTGATATAGTGTATATGGACTTGTTTAGCAACTCAATTTTTGATTCTTTATATGCATTTATGGTGTTCAACACTGATCTTCAAATGGTCACAATAACGTTTGCTTTGTATGCTTTTATCAAGTTGTCTAATAGTTATAGAACATATTTTTGTCTTTTAACCTCAAATTGATAATCAAATTGGAGATATATTACTTGTTCTAATAGTTATATGATAGTAGCAGCAAAGTCAAATTACTTATTTAACAGTTATGTGACATGTGGCAATCATAAAATGGAAAGACTTAATCAGACTATAATATAATATTCTTTATATATATCATAATAATGGCTATAGTCAATGGTCATGTAATTATTGTTAATACTATTAATATAACGAGGTGATAACTATTACAATATGGTGGCTTTTGATTGCTATCACTTGAATTTACCATAAAAAATAAACTTGCGACATTGAAGCTCCTACTGAGATTTTTTTCTTATTGAATGCTAGGTTTTGGATTTGAGATTTCGATGTTGTTTTTCATTCTTTTTTTCTCTAGTTTGTATTTGTATCAAGTGATATTTATAATGTTAATAAGATGTGTTAATATATTGTGTCCTGTAGGAGATGTCCGAGTATCTATACTTCCTAGCCAGATTGTCATTATCAAGTTAATGATTTTTCAGGTAATTATTATAAATCTTATTTTACTTTTCCAGAGGCAATTGAAGCTCTATAAGCTTATGAGTCAAACAAGCAAAAAGATTATTGCAAAACCCAACCAAAAACAAATTCCCGAAAAGAAATTTTTTTCATTATCATATAAAAATTATGTATTTATTTTGAGCAAGAAGATTATTATATACTTGTGCATTTTAATTTAAATAAAATAGACGATTAGTATTTTTTTGGTATTAGTCATATCTTCATATTTATGTCTCAGTTTTCCAAAAGCTTAGTTTTGATGTGTACTCTATTTTTTAAACTTTTGTCCCTTTAAAAACTTTTATTAATTATTTAAATTAATTTAATAATTTTAATATTACAATTGTTATAATTTTCTAATTACTAACAAAGAAAATAATTTTTTTTACTAAAAGTATGTATATTTTGAGTTTACTAAAATTATTAAGTTCTGAAATATAACCCTCCAATTTTGAATTTTTCTTATAATTTTCTTAATTTATGAAATTAATTTAATAATTTTAAAATTAAATTTATTTTATTTTCAATTACTTACAAAAAAAATTAGTTTTTGAAAACAAGTATGTATTTTCTATATTAATTAAAAATTATTTAACAATAGAATAATAAAAAATATTAAATAAATTCCTAATTATTTTATGTTTATTACAAACTATTTCACAAGAAAATCACAAAATTATATTAAATGAATCCATAATTAGTTACAATTTAGTTATATAACCAGCTATTTTTAGGCTTTTTTTAAAAATTTTTATTGTTTTTTACATTAATTTCATATATTGAATATTAAAATTAGGGATAATTACCTATAAGTCCCTGTAATTAGCCTTAATTACCCATAACCCCCCTAATTTCCGGAATTACCCATACCCCTCATTTTCGAAAATATTTACTCACACCCCCTGATTGTTATTTAATTAATTTTTTCCCAAAAAATTTCGATTTTACCCCGGTTATTTTTACAATTAAATTCTTAAAAACTTATTTTTTTATATTTAAGGCCCCAAAATTCGGTTTTTTGCAAATAACATCTCGAAATTACTCCGATTTATAGACAAGTCCCCGAAATTCGGATTTTTGCAAATAACACCCTGAAATTATTTCGATTTACAGAAAAGTCCCCGAAATTCGACGGTGGCTAGGTGGCGGCGAGCGGGCGGCGACGCCGGAGCCGGTGGCGGGAGCGGAGGCGGAGTCTGGTGCGCCGGCGCGCCGGCACGAGGGCGCGGACGGCCTCGACATGCGGGACGGACGCCGAGGCCGGCGCGCCGGCAGCGTGCACGGACGGCCTCGGCCTCGGCTTCCGTCCCCGGCACGCGGGGGCCTCCGTCCCCGACCTCCGTCCTCGGCCTTTGTCCTCGTCCAAGGCCTCGGCCTTTGTCCGCACCCGCGTGCCGAGGACGGAGGCCGGGGACGGAGGCCTCGTCGGCGCGCGGCCTCCGTCCCCAGCCTCCGTCCTCGTCCTCGGCCTCGGCCTCCGTCCTCGGCATGCGGGCGCGGACAGAGGCCGAGGCCTTGGACGGGGACAGAGGCCCTCGCGTGCCGAGGACGGAGGCCGAGGCCGAGGTTGTCCGCGCCCGTTGCCGGCGCGCCGGCCTCGGCTTCTGTCCCGCATGTCGAGGCCGTTCGCGCCCTCGTGCCGGCGCGCCGGCCTCGGCCTCCGTCCCCGGCACGTGGGCGCGGACGGCCTCGGCCTCGACCGTCTGCGCCCTCGTGGCGGCGTGCCAGCCTCCGCCTTCGCTCTCGCCGCCGACTCTGGCATCGCCGCCCGCTCGCCGGCACCTGGCCGCTGTCGAATTTCGGGGATTTTTCTGTAAATCGGAATAATTTCGGGGTGTCATTTGCAAAAATCTGAATTTCGGGGACTTGTCTGTAAATCAGAGTAATTTCGGGGTGTTATTTACAAAAAATCAAATTTCGGGGTCTTAAATATAAAAAAAATAAGTTTTTAAGGGTTAAATTATAAAAATAATGGGGTAAAATCGAAATTTTTTGTGAAAATTTTGATTAAATAACAATCAGGGAGGTGTGGGTAAATATTTTCGAAAATGAAAGGGTATGGGTAATTCCGGAAATTATGGGGGGTTGTGGGTAATTAAGGCTAATTACAGGAACTTATAGGTAATTATCCCTTAAAATTTGGAAATTACTTACAAATAAAGCATTTTAAAAAAAGTATACAATTTTTTATTTATTAAAAATTATTTGAGAAGAAAACACAATATTATATTAAACAAATCTATGTTAATTAACATACATTTATATAACTCTTCTTTTGTGCAACTCGTTGAAAAATTTTATTAAGTTTTTAAATTAATTTACCAATGTTTATATTAAATTTATTATATTTTTGTAATAATTTACAAATTAATTATTTTTCTTACACATTAATTGGCTAATTTTCAATTCCTAGTACAACCGAACACCACAATTTGAGAAATTAATGGAATTAATCAATTACATTTGTCAATCAAATAACGAAATTTCAGAGTTGAAGGCATTGACTAATTCCCAATTTCATTCAAAAAACATTCATTCAAATAACAGAATGACCCTTCAATTCCCTCAATTCTTTGGAATTGTCTAATTCTCTTGGTTCTACAATTCAAAATCCGCAATTGATCCAAATACCAAGAAAGATACTACTCTTTATTCTTCTAGTTAAGTTCTTTACCAAGCTTCAATGAAGCCTCCATTTTTATAGAGAACCTCCAAGAGAACACTACGAGAAACCACCAAGAGACTCCACCATTAAATATTAGAAAGATCTATATATAAGAGTCAGCATACTCTTTTTTTTTCTTTCTTTCTATTATCTCTATTTCTCTGTAATTTAATCACAACACCACTCCACTAAACCTATATTATTGAGTCTGAGTTCTACTCTGATTACAACTACTAATATTACATAATAGTTATTTACAATTAAACACAAATCCAAATCTAATTTTGGATTCCTTATCTAACAAGCTATATTAATTGTGAGTAAATATGATATATTGTGATTAATAACATATGAAATTGATCAATTACTCACATTTAATGTTGACCATAAATGAATGAACCATACCATCTTATTGTGGACAAATATATGTAAAATTGAATATAGCTAAATTGCAAAATGAGATACCTAATTAGTCCTCAAAGTTCTACTAGTTACATCCACATTTGCAAGACGTTGAGCACCCTAACCTCCATAAGCAAGGACAAGATGGCAAAATTTTAACCTATTCCTCTTGCATTTAAAATCATCTCCTCAAACTATATTGGAAGTAAATGGGTATATCCCCTGAGTTAACCCACTCTTCCCTTTTTATCATTATCCCTCGCTCAAAACCTACTAACAACATTTGATGCACCATCCATTAACAAAATATTTTTCACTCAAGCAAAAACGTTATCTTTCATAATAAAGTTGTCTTCCACATATTGGAATACCTAGGGTGTTGTGAACATGCTTGTAATCAGGAAAGTACAAAAACCCATGACAATTTATGTACAAAGTCTTCCTCCTAGAGTTGTGTGTGTTTTCCTACATTATTTTCAAGTATATTCAAGACATTATTCCTATGCTTATCAATCTCTCTAAGCATTTTCTGTTGACCTTCAAATTTTGATAATGATCAAACTATTATTTAACAAGTTTATTAAGTTGTGATAATATCAAGGACATCCAAGATTCATCTAAACAAATGAAGATTTAAGTCTTAAATATTATGGCTTGAAGAAGCTAGATTGATGACCACTCAAAAATCATAGATCAATTGAATATTAATTACGAGGTCAAGAAATGGCTCAAAGCAGTTTCCACTAAATATTTGGTGTGTTGAGTCATTATATTTTTCTATTTAGAATTGTCATTATTACTTTAGAAGGAGTTTTGGTCTGTTGAAATACTTTTGACTTTACTTAAATTCAATAAAGTCAGAAACAGAGGACAATTGATTTTGAGGACAAGCTTTTTGGTCAGGCTTCTAGCTTGTAGCTTGAGAGAACTTGTAGTGAGAAATTGAGTTTCTTTCTTCTCCATTTTGATTGTACCTAAGATTTAGAGAGGAGATTGCTCGAGTTGAGCAAGAGGTTGTAAGGTGGTGATTTCATTGACAAAGTAGCAATTCTAGTAGAGTAGGAAGTTCTTAATCTAGCGAGCTCGAGGACATGAAGTAAGTGTGATTTATCACCAAATTATGTAAAAATTATGGGACAATATCTCCTCTCTTACTTTCATTTACTTGCTCTGTGAATGGGTATGCATGATATATGATAATTGCTAAATTTTGATATTTGAATATTGGTTGTTACCTTAGTTAGAATTATAATTTATGAAAATCTCCAAACAACCTAATTTACCCTCTCTTAGGTTGCTTTTAGGCCATAAGTGGTATCAAAGTTTAGTGCTCTTCATTTAAGATTTAACAACATTTAAGTATTGATCTTTTTGGCTAAATTTTTTTTTATTTTTCTTACTTTGGTCAAATAATTTCTAGACCACCTTTTTTGATAGTTGATTATAGGTCAAAATTATAAGGATTGGCTGGGCGAAGTCAGATAGGTATGAACCAAAACTTGGGCTGATGGTTGAGATAACGAATAGTCAACTTCCGAAGTGAATTCTAATTAAATTAGCTAAGGGTTGACCTCTGAGTTAGTTGACTGATGCAAACTTTTAAGTTAAAAAGTTATCAAAACCGAGCCCAAAGGTTGAGTGATGAACTGATATCTCTAACATAAAAGCCTAATCGTATAGTGAACTTGGTAACCTCAATTTAATAATGGGCTCACCCACTGACCCATAATTCCATGAGGGAGCTAATTGGGGCTATTAGTAGGCTTAGATATCTCAGCTGATTCGTAGTCAATCATCATATAATAATGACATCTAATCTACAGTTATTCGGAGAAGTTAATACTGAGAGATTCAAAATTGGCAGCTATCCATTACGAAAAGTCTGACATAATAGTTAGCTAAAATTAGGCAATACCAATGCGATAGATCTCTGGATGGGACATCTTATAAATGAGAACGACAAACAAAAAGATAGGGACTAATGTCTAATATTTTATTAAAAAAAAACTATTATCCTGAGTGTAAGGCTGACTTGAACATCTGAGTAGTACCCTAGAGAGTTTATGGTGATCCTCTTTATAATTTCTTCTTTGTGCAAGTTGATGAAGGAGCTGCTTAGCAGATTTAATCTCAAAAAGTTTTCCAAACTAAAATCAACGCAGAATTGGATTTCGTCAACAAATTAGTACTTTCATTGAAAACTACATTGCTGCCTTACTCTATTGATATATCTAAGAACATTTCGGCCATGCCTCCAGTAATGAGGGCATCGACTTTTAGAAATTAGCTTGGGATGTAGCTTTCCTGATAGTGAAGTTACGTAATTCCTTCAATGGATCGGGTGAACTGAGTCATCAAGTCGACTCAGCCGTACAACCATTTGAATAATAGGAAACTCGGGGAGCCTCTCTGCTAACTGTCCCTGAGGTACTTATGGTTCCCTCCAACTCAATGAGTTGACAAAAATTTTCCATGCTAACCACAACAATTCAACAAATGACTTAGTTACTAGAAGCCCAAGTATAAGCTATGTAGACTCTACAAACATAACAATTGCAAAATCAGATTCAGATGATGCAACACTTCCAAACTCCACTAGAAGTGCCGACTCCGTTTACGAATCAAGGTGCAACCCTAAATCAATGAAACAACAATCAAGGTGCAACCCTAAATCAATGAAACAACTCCCACCCACTTTCCTCTTAGTAGTCAGCAACACCCAAGTCATCAAGATTTTTCAGTGAGAATTCTACTTCGGTACTAAGATTCGAGCGGTTACGAAGAGTACGACTCCACCTATGACCTAACTGACGACTACACTCATGTAAGTCAAGCCTCACCCATGGTTATCTAACACACTCAAAGAGAGGCTATGTCCCATATTGCTCAAGACAGATCCGGAGAATAAGTCCCTTCTAACTAAATGAGATATAATATGTTGCTCATACTCGAGATTGTATATTCTCAAATACAACCAAAGTTTTGCCTACCATCCTACAAGATATATGATGACTTGAAAGATCTTGTTGACCATATGAGTATATTCTAAAATACGATGATTCTCTAAGGTATATGAGACTCCACTATATGGAAGACATTCTTAATGTCAATTCAAGACCTAACTCAAATCTGATACTTTAGTCTCTTGAGATATTCAATCACTTATTTTTATGACCTTATTAGTACTTTATAAAATAATTTATTTCACAAGTATTTTGGAAGAAGGATCCATCTACACTACCGCAAGTTGCCTTCGAGCAGTGTTGCGCTGGCAATTATATGACTTGCTATGCCATGTTCATAAGCAGACTGATCTGCACGACGGCGGACATGATCCTACTCCGAAACCGCCACATCATTTAGAACATGCTCGAAAGTGAAGATGACAAGGAGTTGACACTCTTCTTCGATGAGCTCTCTAAAACCAAAAACTTGGGGGTACCAAGAACCTTATTTGAACGGATTGTACAACGAAGTGCAGAAATACTGTAAGTTGACAACTGCATTCTGCGAGGCTGGGTGCCATTGATGGTTGATGATGTTGGTGAGCGAAAATCTCACTAAACCTCAAGCCATTATCTCCCTCGTGGTGGCTGCGATGCTCCTTGGCCTTAGCGTAGTTCAAATAATCTTCCCCGTACATGCTTCTGGTTCTTGAATTCTTTTCTTCTTTGCATATCTAGACTTTCCAGGTTATATTTCTCAATGCTGTATTTCGCTGTGATTGTTATCTTTGTGGTTGTGAAATATGGAGTGCTGTGCATCTATAATGGTGGAAGACTTTTTGTATTTTTTCCCCCCGATTTAGCAAAACTATTAATGATGAATCCCGGATTATTCAAATAAATCAAATCTTATACTTTGCATATTTGTCACATACTTATGTTGATTTTTTTTCTTTATTTTGTGACCGTATTGTGATATATTTCTTTCTTACTTGTATATAGTCAATACAAGAAAACAAAAATTTTGTCAGCATTTATTTTCAAACGGCCAGAAAATAAATGGTTATTGTTGGCGTTTGTCTAGCGGTTGGACAATTGCCAACATTTATCTAACATTCACATTGAAGGCCAGGAATCACCCGCGATTACTGACATTTTTACATGAACATTGACAATAAATCGAAATTTAAACAACGTCGGCGACATTTTAACTAAGATTTTAAGTATCGATTTCGATTTGGGTTTTGGCACCCAACGAAACCGATACGTTTCGGTCGTTTTGGCCGTTTCGGTTTCGACCGAAAGATTTGTTTAGTTATTAATTATAAATTGATCAAAGTTTGACTATATTTTGACTGTATTTTGACTTTAAATTAAAAAAAATAAAATTTTGAAATTTTTTTTATAAAAATTTAGAAATTATGAAAGAATTTATAATTAATTTTACAACAATATTAAATATTATTTTAAATAATTAAAATTAATTTTGATTGTTAACCACTGTTTTTATATATTATTATATAAAAAAATATGATAAATAATACGAATATGATTAAAAAGTTAAAAATTAATATAAGCAAATTTTACTTATTATTAAAATATAATTGACACATACATAATTTATTAATTATAATGTAATACAACTAATCATCATCAGTTGAGTTTAAAATATTTGGATGTGAAATTATGAATTCAATACTTCAACGATATAGATGAACATTTACAGACATACGAGAACAATTATTTCTGCACAATCTTTTGACAGCGATTCACATGGGGTGAGATCGGCAAAATTTTTTTTTTAGCTTTATCTTCGATGGAACAGTCATGCACGTATACACGTGAACAAAAAAATTAATATGGTTCGATCAAAATCATTTTCATTTCAGTTTCAACCCAAATATTTTTTTATTAATTATATTTTGACTAAAATTTAATTTAATTTTAATTATTTTTTAATTTCAAAAAAAATTATAATATGTTTTAAAAAATTTTAAAAATAATGAACAATTACGTGAATAATATTATATACGTGAACAGTATCTGGTAGAAACCGGTAAGGACGTCGGAACCAGATTGGCGATAGCGTTGGTCCCGATACAAAACCGGTTTCAACTTGTGGGAGTAGAGGCCAGGTCGGTGAGAGCGCGAGATAGGTGAGGGAGTTGCGACAGGCTGGAGAGCGCGCGGGGCCTTCGGGCTCTGACACGAAGCCGGCGCGAGCTTCCCCCCGCGCATGCTCGCTCGGCGAGCTCCCGTCCGCACTCGTGCTCCGCTTGTTGGTGAAGATGAACAGTAAATCCTAAAGCGAAACTAAAATTAGGATTTCGGTTCGGGGTCGGCCGAAACGGCCGAAACTTAAAACCTTGGTTTTAAGTACAAACGTTAGCAATAGTCTGCATATTTTTCAATTCACTTATAACGCTAGTCGCCGCGAATAACCCCAAACCCTAACTATACCTGCACTTGCGCCCATCCTTGGCTGTGACTGTCCCTAGCCTACGTCTAGTCCCTGTGCCTACACCCGTCTCCAGCTGCGCCCGTCCCCTGCCGTGGCCGTCCTTAACCTGCGCTCGTCCCCTACCAGCCAATGCCCATCCAGCATGCTTGTTTTTGCCCTCGGCCACGTCCATCCCCGGCCTGCACCCGTCCCCGCCAGCCACGCCCATTCCCGGCCTTACTCACCCGCACCGGCCTGCAGCCTCCTGGGTCCACCGCTCCCTCCCGCACTCACATTGGTCCATGAGCACCATTCCTAAATTTCATTTGGGTTAATTTGGATATATTCTGAAATTTAATCCTATTTTGATGCGAAATTCTGGTTAAATTTATTCTTCTCCCTGACTGGTAGAGTTTAACCTGACTTCCAAATAAATTGAAATCCATTTGTGTAAATCAAGCCATGATTCTAAGTAGAATTGATGCATTTTGCACTTTTGCTTAGCTCATTTACCATGAGTCTGTGAGAGCAGTTTGTTCTTTTTTTCTATCATCTATTTATATCTTCATTCATTTTCTTTTGCAGGTAGAAACAACAACCATAGAAAGAGAACGTCTATTGCTTCTCGAAATTGCAGAGTTACAAGCTAGGTACACTTTATCTTAAATAAGTCCTATTATGCATGCACACTGTTCAAAGCTGTAAGATTTACCAATTTCTGGTCAAGCATAGAAGAGAACATGACCTTTGTAATTGGAAATCTTTTTGTCACTTTTACTAATCGACACTTCTGTTTGCAGGATCAAGAATCTTGGCGATTAATTGGAAGTTCATACTAATCAAACTAGTGTAAAATTTGACAACCTTTTAGCTTGGTTTATTTGTTCATTGAGTTCTATATATCTACAATTATTGAAGGTGCATTTGCTTGACCTTATCTGTGCTTGGGAACTTTCTATTTGATCTCGCATGATCCACAACACCATGGTCTTTTAAGAAGGAAATGACCATAGGACCTACATGATGTATATATATTAATTAAGCAGTGATGATTTTTACCTCTGATTTACTTGTGTGGAACATGAAATTGTTGACCATCAACTTTTTAGTGACATCAATTATATACTGGAGATCACATGTTAGAAGTAATTGGAATAACATTAATTAAGACAATTGGCTTTTCTAATTATTTTGCTCTTCCAGTTACTTTCGCACTGATTATGCTGATTATGTACTATTTAGCATTATCTCCACCATAACCTGAAATCTAATACCTTACTCCTGCCTTTGCTGTTGCAGAGAAAAAACCTGGTATTGCCGGATCAGCCCTTATGAACAACCAATATGTATCAACAGGAGCAGCATAGTTCGCGAATGCATTCAACAAGGTGGTGAAAAGCAGATGGTGATGTGAGCATGATGACCAAAGAGAAGGTGGATAAGGCCGAGGAGGATAAGAAGGAGACCATCTCCAGGGAGAGGAAGGGGTTGGTGGCTGAGTATGCACAACTCCACCTCGATGAGCCATAGCTGGAGTAGCATCGCACAGTTCCTCTTTTGGAATTCTCCAAATTTTTGTTTCAAATTATTTTGTTTGATTTTTTCATCAAATAATCGTGAATTTTGTAATTTTTTGCTTCTATAAAAAATTTTAGATTTTTTAGTTCAGTTTTTTTATTTTTTGATAAATTATCAAAATTATTGGCCGGTGGTGAAATAAAATAGCTAAATTGGTTTCGATTTAGAGTTAGAGTTTTGCAGCGGCGACGAACACAAAGCGAGTTTTGCAGCGGCGACGAACACAAAGCTAGTGTAGAGAGTGGGGAGAGCTCGCGCAGCTATCGCCGGCCTTGCGCTCGCACCCATGCCCTCGCCTTTGCTCTCACCGGCCTCACGCAGCTCTCGTCAGTCTTGCGTCAACGCCCAAGCCCTCGCCGGCGTCCGCTCCTGCACCCTTACAGTCCGCGAGCCAGCGGCTGAGCCCTCCCTGACCTCATGTACGTGCTTGCGCCCTCGCTGGTCTGGCCCCCGCACCGGCGCCTTGGCACCGGTAGTTGCGCGCTCACCAGCTTGACGTCGCTCCCTCGCCGGCCTGGCCCCTGTGCCTGCGAGTTGCCGCAGGCCTCGCGCCCGTGCTAGTGCCATCACCAGCCCGGCTTTGGTGCCCTTGTTGGCCAAACCCTCGTGCTGGCACACTCGCGCACTCACCAGTCTCTAGCAGATGCTGTTCACGTGTATGAGTTTTTGGTATATGGTACTGTTCACTATTTCAAAAAATTTTAAACATATTATAATATTTTTAATTTGAAGTTAAAAATAATTAAAATAAAGTTAAATTTTGGTCAAAATATAATTAATGAAAAAAATTATTTTGGTCAACTAAAATGGAAATGGTTTTGACTGAAATGCGTTGATTTCTCTATTCTTGTGTATGCGTGTATGACCGTTCCACCGAAAGCAAAAGCCAAAAAAAATTGTCGGTCCAACCCCCATGTGAACGGCTATCACGAAATTACGCAGAGATAGTTATTTTGGCCTACAAGTGCTCATCTGCATTGTACATGTACTAATTTATAATTCCACACCTAAATGTTTCGAACTCAATTGATGATGATTATAATGATGATTATGATGATGATTAGTTATATTACGTTATAATTAATAAATTATTTATGTGTCAAGTACAATTTAATGATAAGTTAAATTTTCTTATGTTACTTTTTAACTTTTAATCATATTCATATTATTTCTTGTTTATTTTTATAAGTAATATATAAAAAATAGACTATATTAGTTATTAACTATCAAAATTAATTTAAATTAATTAAAATAATATGTAATCTTATGGTAAAATTAATTATAAATTTTTTTATAATTTTTAATTTTTTTGAAAAATTTTTCAAAATTTTATTATATTTTAATTTGAAATCAAAGTAAAATCAAAATATAGTCAAACTCTGATCAATATACATTAATAACTAAAAAAAAAATCTTTCAGCCGAAACCGAAATGACTGAGATAGCCGAAACTTATCAGTTTCGTTAGGTGTCGAAGCCGAAACCGAAACCGAAATTTAAAACCTTGATAATAAGTACTATAGCAACTGTAGCAATATTTTTTGAAGAAAATGCCAAAAAATTTTACCGACATTTTTAGACAAATATGCTAGTAATAATTTCTTTTTGTTGATATTTTTTGAATCCAATAAAAAACATGAGGATAAATTTCAAACGGCTTTTTTCTCAATATTTGTGAAGTGCTGGAAAAAACACTAAAACATCTTTTTCAGCATCTTTAAACTTTTTAAGACGTTTTTTAGGCATCAAAAATACCCCAATTTATTGCAGTAAGCCGTGAGATTTTCTCTCATTTTGTGTCACATATTTATTATTTTCATGTTAGATTAAATTTAATTACTTTTTTATTTCTCTGGTCCAAACACACCATACATTAACAAAAACTAAGCAAATAACTTTTTCCATCTGAATAACTAGATTTTACTTTTAATTGTGTTTGAAATAAAAACTTCCCCCAGATTAGTAACATAATAAATCAAACAAAAAATAATAAAATAATAACATATATAATATTTATGTAAATAATTGTTTAACAAGAGAAAAATATGAAATATAGGAATACATTAAGTAATAAGTAATGTAATAAATGTACAATATTATTTCTCTACAATATCATGAAGCAGTAATAGAAAAATCCAAATAAGATCAGAAATAATACCCAATTAAATAAAAGAATACATGCCAACATTTAAATAATTTCTTTATTTTTTTTGTGTAACAATCTCTTTATTCTCTCAACCTCTTTACACTTGCTCTTGCTTGTGTTTCTTCTGATTTTCCTTCATCCTCCTTTTATGAGCTTCATTTGGATGCAATTTCAAAGCCTACAAATAGCAGCCACAAATAACAGAAGAAAAGCAAACCATCCACCTTCTCCTCATTGTACACATGTGCCTTGTCTTGCATGCCATAAATGTGACATGTAAATGAACAAAGCAAGTCATTCTTGATCAACACTAAATATTCAATTTGCACACAACCCCTCATCTTTACCTTTTATATTTTGGACTGAGAAAAGAAAGCATGAAGTTTGTGTTCACTGCTATCATATGAGACATGATCATGAGTATAGAATAGTCTCAATAATTCTCCCCTTTCTAACTTATGAGAAGAGCTCCATAGACCATGTGCCTGAGCCACGCTCACATGGTGCTCATTATTGGTTGTTGGTTGTTGGTTGTTGGTTGTTGGTTGTTGATTATCTGTGGTTGATTGTTGGTGATTCTTGAGATATTGATACTCCTTATTGGTCCAATTGCCATACACCTCTCCCTGAATACATTGTTGTTTTCTTAGTTGCTTGATTCTTTAGTTATACATGGTTGCTTGATCCTTTGATTGATCTTGTAATGGAGACTTACCTCTTAGTTGTTTGATTCCTTCCATTGGAGGGTTGTGTGTTGAATATTGTTGACTTTTCCTTTCTTTATTTAATCAATTATTTTTTATGTTGTTCTACTGAAATAAGGGTGGGGGAAATATTTATTATGTTAACAAACTCATGTGATGTTGCTTATTTTTTTTAGATGACAATGTTGGTGCTTGAGTGGCATTGGAGGATAATCGGTGAGAGCTAACATATTTAGTTATCACAGGTTTATCTTTTGAATAAATTATGCATTATAATAAAGACTATTTGTAAGGAACTTTATATAAATTAGTTACCTTGAATTTTATTTTGGAATGTATTTTCTTTATTTTATTTTAATTTTAATAAGGGTTCTTTTACTTGCATGCTCTTTTTTTTATGTTGTTATAATTAATGGTTACAGGATATGGTCACATTTCATTGCAGATCTAGTGGTAGATGATAATAGGGTGTGACATGATCTCTGTCTTTGTCATCTGTATGAACATGATTTGATCATAGTGAATGGTGTTGTAGTGGTGTCAACCTTTCTTCATAGGTTGTCTAATAGACTATAGGCCATATATGCTTCTTCTGATGACCACCCAACCTATGTCCATAAGGAGCTGGGGAAGTTGTTGAAAGCCTTACTCGCAATCCAATTGCCTGCACTTTGAAGGTACAGAGGGGATGCCAAGGAGGAGCAAGGCCATTTGTGCTTAGCTCCAAGATGTCAAACAAGCTACTTATGATGCTAATAACTTCCTTGATTTCTTGCTTGTCAAAGATGTAACTTAAGGATCTAAAATAGAAGTAAATGACACCAAGCACTTGGTCCAACTTAGTTGTCTTGTCCATTGTTGCTCTGCTTCTAGTACAAATGACAACTACGTGGTTGGTTAACCTAAACACACCATAAAAGAGAGGAGAAGACCATTTTGATTGCAAAAATGTAGTTCATTGTATGTGAGGTCAATGCCAAACACATGATGTTAAGATTGATTGTGAATATTGATTCTCTCTTTTCTATAGAGACTATAAACCCAAGCAACATTACAGATGAATTGGATGCAAGATTAGGTGCTAAACATTTCTTACTTAGTTCTCGATGATGTCATAAGAGAAAAGTTTGAATGGGGGTGTGAGGCCCGACTTTAGTGGTAAGCTAGTAGAGCCAAGGCTTAATGTAACTGGAGTGTGATTTTTAGTCTCATATCAATAAATTACGAGAGTTGAGATTAGGTTAAATATGATGACTATCATAAAGCTACTAATAAGGTTTTTTCCTGGGGAGCCAGGAAAAACAAACCCTAGGATCAAATGGACCGATGGGCCATAAGCGCCTATGGATAATATTGTGTGTGTCGAGAGAGTCAGATAGTGGTATCAGAATTGCTCTACACTATATCTTGAATGGTGTGGATTAGTTCAATAAGGACACTGAGTCCCGAAGAGGGGGATATTGTGAGGTCTAACTTTGGTAGTAGGCCAGTGAATTGTGGGGTCAAGGTACAGTGTCACTAAAGTGTAATTATTAATCCTACATTAACAAAGTATGAGAGTTAAGACTAGGTTAAATACGATGACTGTCATAAATCTATCAATGAGGTTTTTTTTCGACAAGGCAGAAAAATAAAATCCTGGGATCCAGCGGGATAGTGGCCACAAGCACCTAGAGACAATATCATGTTAGGTCGGAGATGTCACATAGTAAAATCAGAGTTACTTTGTATCACCTTTTGAACAGTGTGGGCTAGTTCGACGAGGATATTAAGTCCATGAGGGAGAATATTATAAGATCTAACTTTAGCGGTAAGCTAGTGGGCTGTAGAGCCGAGATTCGATGTGATTGCAATATGATCTTTAGTCTCACATTGATAAAGTATAGAGTTGAGACTAAGATAAATATGATAATTGTCGTAGATCTACCAATGAAGTCTTTTCCTAAGAAGCTGAGAAAAACTAGGATCCAGTGGGCTATAAGCACCTAGAGACAAAATTGTGCTGGGTCGAGAGCATCGCATAGTGGTATCAGAACAGCTCTGCACCACCTCTTGAATGGTGTGAGCTAGCTGAGTGAGAATGTTCAGTTATTGAGGGGAGATATTGTGAGATCTAACTCTACTGGTAGGCCAATGGACTGTGGAGCTAAATTTTGATGTGGCTGAAGTGTGATATTTAGTATCACATCAATAAAATATCAAAGTTAAGATTGCGATAAATACAATGACTACCACATATCTACCAATGAGGCTTTTCTTGGGAAGTTAGGAAAAACAAAATTTTGGGGCTAGATGGCCTAATGGACCATAAGCATCCAAGAACAATATTATGCTAGGTCAGGAGTATAATATAGTGGTATCAGAGCCACTCCATGCTACCTCTTAAATAGTGTAGGCTAGCTTAGCGAGGACGCTAAGTCCATGAGGGGAGATATTGTGAGGCCTGACTCTGACGGTAGACTAGTGGGCTATAGGGTTGCGGTTCGATGTGACTGGAGTATGATATTTAATCCCATATCAACAAAGTGTGGAGGCTGTGACTGGAATAAATATGATGATTGTTGTACACCAACCAATGAGATTTTTTTAGGAGAGTCAAGAAAAATAAAATCCTGAGGCTCAATGAGTTGGTGGGCCACAGACATTCATGAATAATATTGTGCTAGATTATGGATATCACATAATGGTATCAGAGCCGTCTTATGCCATCTTTTGAATAATGTGGTCTAGGTCAGTGAGAACACTGAATCCCTAAGAAGGGATATTTGAGGCCTAACTAACTGGACGACGTTGCATTAGCACTCAAAGGTTGGACTAACCAGAGGCAAGGTTATCATCACAACCTAGAAAGAGGACTTTGCTAGAAAGATGGGGAAGCCATCAATTTCCTACCATCTTAATGGCCTCTTGTCTCAAACATTTGAAGATTGAAGGTTGCCTAAAGGTAGCTGCATTCTCATCATCAGTGGTCAAGGCTCCATTGCTTCTTGATTGTCTCTAGTTTAAAGAAAGTTCATTGAAAATGCTATACATGAAGCTGCATCAGAGCCTCACATCCCTTCAAGTGGTGCAAATTTTGAACTATTTTGAGTTGTAACATTGCCAAAGGAGGTAGAAATGATTGCATTGCCTTAACACCCTACAATAGCTACACATATATGAATGAGCCTAGACCTCCAATCTCTTCTTCATGAGTTTGGAAGTGTCCCTTTCCTTGAAGAATTATCTATTATAAAATGTGACAGCATCTGTTCTATGTTGGAGAAGGGTCTTTCGACATCCTTCGCAATCTTGGTCATCAATCAATGTAAATTATTGGTGAAGAGATGCAAAAGAGGCAAAAAAGACTGGTTTAAGATTGCTCATGTCTTTTACATTTCCATCAATAGCTAGCCAATCTAAATGGAGAATAAATGGAGGGACATCTTTGGGCTGACATTATAAGAGGAGGATGGATCTTGGATCGTGGTGGATTGGCTTAACTTAAAAGTAATAGCTAAAATTAAAAGGAAAGAGTAAGAAAGAAAAATACTTTTTCTTTGTATTTATTTAGAACTTTTGAAGCCTTTATATAGGCAAATACATAACATAAATAATACCAAAAAAATACTCAACACTCTCCCTAAAGTCTAGGTAATAAAACCATATTCTGCATAACTAAACTCCTAAAGACTAGGACAACTTGGACTGAAAAAGCAAACAAATGTGTAGAATTTTTTTTTAAAAAATTATTATTTTTAACAATCCCTCCCTTAAACTGAGAGCTTTTGGGCTTCAATTTACTTGAACAGCTCCTTCAAGCAAGATTCTCCAAAGTGCAAACTCCCATCGACCTCCTCAAATTTTGGAAGGGAAGAAATTTGGGAGGTTTAGTAAATATATCAGCTAGATGTTCTTCACTTCTGCAATACTTCAGATCAATTATTCCATCATTGTTGAGATCTCTTAAAAAATAATATTTCATTAATATGCTCGCTTCTTCCATGTAGCATAGGATTTTTGGAGAGCTTGATGGCTAAGTTGTTGTCACAAAAAATTTCAGTAGCTCCTACTTGTTTGACATGTAGCTCTTTTAGAATTTTGCTCAGCCAGATAGCTTGTCACGCACAAGCTATCGCAGCAATAAATTTAGCTTCGTTGACAAAGTGACAAATGATTGCTTATTAGATGATTATGAAACAACCCCTCT
Source organism: Trichopus zeylanicus subsp. travancoricus (assembly GCA_005019695.1). Classification (NCBI taxonomy): domain Eukaryota; kingdom Viridiplantae; phylum Streptophyta; class Magnoliopsida; order Dioscoreales; family Dioscoreaceae; genus Trichopus; species Trichopus zeylanicus. The sequence continues at coordinate 29,241 of RXID01010941.1, forward strand.
GTACCAAACATAAAAACGTAACCCGATGTGCTACTTCTATTATCTTGATCTCTTGCATAATCACTGTCAGTAAACCTGATCAAATCTAACATTTTACCCTTTTGTAGAACAATCCAAAATCTTTAGTTCCTTGCAAATAATGAAGGATTCTCTTGGCAACTAACAAATGCATCTGTGTTGGATTCTCCATATATCTACTGATTAGACTCACAGAATGCATTATATATGGTCTTGTTGCTGTTAAATACATCAAACTACCCACAATTTTCTTGTAAAGTGTGTTGTTCACCTTCTTTTCTCCATGATCTTTGTTTAGCTTCAAGCTAATCCCAATTAGAGTGCTTACTATGTTACAATCCATCATTTGAAACATGTCCAAAATATCTCGTACATACTTTTTATGAGGCACAAAAATTCTATTAGTGGATTGCACTATTTCTATGCCAAGGAAGTAATGCATCATACCGAGATCAACATCTCAAATTCAACCATCATAGACTCCTCAAATTCTTCAAACATGACACGATCATTTTTAGTAAATATAAGATCATCTATATATAAGTAGATATTGATTATTTTCCGTCCATCTCCAGTTTTAACAAAAAATGTGTGTTCATATGGACTTCTTTGAAAAGCTGCTTTCAAAAAATAAGTCTCAATGTGACTATGCCAAGCCTATGGAGCTTGTTTTAATCCCTAAAGAGCTTTCTTTAATCTATGTACTTTATGCTTATTTCCTACCTTAATATAACGAGGAGGTTGATCAATAGATACCTTTCCCTCCAAGTTTCCATGCAAGAATGCCAATTTGACATCCAACTGGAAGAAAGGCCATGAATTATGTGATGCCAATATGATCACCAATTTGATTGTATCATGTCTAGCAACTGGAGCAAAATCTTCTTTATAGTCGATTCCGTACTCTTGCTTGTGTCCCTTAGCTACCAATCGCTCATTATACTTGTCAAGTTTGCCATTTTCCTACAGCTTTGTCTTGTATACCACTTGACACCAATTGTTTTGTGCCCTTTTGGAAGCTCATCCAATTGCCAAGAGTTGTTCTTTTCAATTGCTACAATTTCTTCATCCATCGCTTTTCTCCATTTTGTTTCTTTGACAGCTTCATCAAAACCTGTAGGATCACAATCTGAAAATAAATATGTGAGTGGTCTTCATTAGATTCATCTTTATCAAATACATAATCTCATCATCCATTTTGGCCTTCTTCTTCTATGATGTTGAGGCCTTTGTTCTCCAATAGATTCAACTATCTATGGGCTTTTCGAATTTTCAAGAACATTTTTTGTATTAGCTTGAATATGTTGCTCATTCTCCATTGGTTGTTCCCTTTTTTCCTCATTTTCTATATCAAGAATGACTGGAGTAGGCTGCTGCCCATTCCAATTCAAGTGCTCCCCTCAGCAAAAACTACATCTCTGCTAAGCACAATCTTCTTAGTGAGTGGATTGAACAAATTATATGCTTTAGAGAGTTCACTTACACTGAGAAAGACACACTTTTCACCCTTATCATCAAGCTTCTTCTTTTTCTCATCTAGGACATGTGCATAAGCAATGAAACCAAAAATTCTGAAGTAATCTACAACTGGTCTCCATCCATTCCAATCCTCTTCCACTGTCATATTTTGAACAGCCAAAGTAGGACTTCTATTCAAGATATGGATGCTCCAATTCACTGATTTTGGCCAAAAACTCTTTGGAATGTTCTCTCTTGCAAGCAGGCTTCTCACCATGTTGAGGATGGTTCTATTTTTCCTCTTCAATACACCATTCCGGTGCAGTGTATATGCAGTTGTATGTTCCCTTCAAATGCCTTGAACATCAAAAAGCTTTCAAATTCTTTTGAACAGTATTCTCCACCATGGTTAGTACAGAGAGTTTTAATAGTTTTTCTTGTTTCATTTTCAGCACATGCCTTGAACTTTTAAAGGCACTAAAAGCTTCTGATTTTTCCTGCAAAAAATAAACTCAAGGTTTTTGAGTATAATCATCCATAAAGGCAATAAGGTATCTTTTACCTCCATTAGAAGATGGTTTTATTGGCCCACAAAGATCGGAGTGAACCAGCTCTAGAATTGTTTTTTTGCTCTCCATGACTTTCCTTGAGGGAATGGAGAACCATGTTGTTTGCCAACAACACATTCTTCCCAAACTTGGGAAGGAATGGCCATTTAAGGAAGACCTGTCCCCATATTTTTCTGTTGGAGAGTTGTTAATCCACCAAAATTCAAGTGGCCATACTGAAAATGCCAAAGCCATAATGAGTCTTTCACTTTAGCTATCAATCAAGGTTGAGCACTTTTAATCCTCAATGGAAACAACCTGCTTTCATTCATTTGAACTATTACAATATCTCCTCTTGAAGGATCATATATTTCACAAGCACCCTTCTAAATGGTTATCACATATCCTTTTTCTTGCAATTGACCAACACTTAACAAATTACTCTTCAAGTCAGGAATATAAAAGACATTGGAAATTGTTTCTACAAAACCATTCTTGGTTTTTATACTAATATCACCCTTCCCAATATATCTACAGTAGAATAATCACCAAAACTTACTGTAGAATGTAAGGCTTCATTTAAGTAGGAGAAAGAAGACTTACTTCCACACAAGTTTGTTGTAGCCTATATCCAAATACCATACATTTGATTGAGGTTCTTGATTGACTTGAAGCTGCCATTAACAGAATTTCAACTTTCCTTTTTTTTTTTGCAAAATTCAATTTCTCTCCCTTTTATTTGTTGTTAGGCAAATAGCAAATATCTAGAGTTTCTTTTTTTATCCTATACAGATAATTTGATCTGCAAGGACTATGATTGGGAATTGTTTAATTATCTTTCTCCAAGGAAGAAGGAAAACATAATCAACTTGAATTCGGTACTCAAGATCTTAGGGAAAGACTTAATTTGTTACCTCAAGTTTGCTTTTCATGAAAAAAGACCAATTGAAGGGGAGGGTTTCTTCAAACAACTGTAACCACCCGTTACTCCATAACGGCCCATTACTCGAGCCGATAACTCATAATCCAATAACTGCCTCTATTTATAGACAGCTATCATCCATTAAACCCTGACGGATAGAGAGCCAGTTTGAAGGTAGAGAGAGAGTCAAGGAACGATCGTTGGGGAGGCTTACAGAGTGACAAGAAGATTTGGGACGATCATTATCGAGATTCAAGGTAGAAGGTGTTATTTTCATCCGTTTCTCTTTACCTCTATTCGAAGTAGGTTGAGTTATTTTCATCCGTCTCTCTTTGCCTCTACTCCTGAAACAAATTCATGTTGAATAGTCGGTAAACTTAGTAACCCTCATAATATTTAGGAGGATGATGATAACTTAGATCTAAGTAAAACTATGTAGAGATTAGATATGTCTAATTTTTGAGGTGTTATGGTATGTTTTGAGAATAGAAAGATTAGAGGATTAGATTTGCAAAATCCCCATCTTCCTCTCCAATTAGCGTCCGCTGTGCTCCGACGACCGGCAGCGGAGACGGCGGCGTGCGCGGCGTGGTACGTCGGCGTGCAGTGCGGCAGCGTGCGGCGTTGCGGCGAGCAAGCATCGTGCGCAGGCAGCACGGGACCCAGCGTCGGCGCAATTCCGGCGCGTGGTACGGCGTTGGGAGCGGCCGATGGCGTGCGCACGACTGTGCGGGCCGGGGTCCGCTAGCATGCGGCTGCGCTTGCTTCGGCCTGACGGCATGGGTTGACGACGACCGGATGCGCGGGGAAGCGTGGATCTGATGACGCCAGAGGTGGTGGCCGCAGCTGTGGCCCAGCGGAGACGGCGGCGGGGCGACGTGGCGGCGGCGGCGGCAGTAGATTTAGGTTTAGGGTTAGAAGGGAAGAACACGATTGATTTTGGTTTTGATTTAATTTAAAGTTGGTTTTGGTTTGATCTAATTAAATGTTGGTTTTGGTTTTGGTTTAGTTCAGAATCGGTTTTGGTTTAAATTCTCATTTTTGGAATTGGTTTGAATCAGGGTTGAGGTTAATCGAACTAATGATGAGGTGAATGGTTTAGATCAAGCTAAGTAATCTGAATTCATGATTTGGTTCATTGAAATGAGTCTGATTATTACGAATTGGAATCGAAATTGATTGCAAATTAGATTGGAGAAATTTAGTAAAATTGATTGATAAATTGATTTGAATTTGGGACAATTGAATTTATAATTGTGTTGAAATTTGATTGGGATACTTAAATCTCATTGAGGATGAATTTGTAAGATGAAATCAAATTATTATTTATTTGGAAATCGACTGGATTGGTTATGACTTAGAATTTGAAAGACTAATATGTGAATCAAATTGTATTGGGGACTTTTGTGAAAAATATACTATAAGGATTAAATTTGGAATTAATAAGGACTTAGGTGATAAATTGCTGGATCAATGACTGTTGATAATAATATGATAATTTTGATATTCATGATGTAGAATGGATCGAAATTATTTATCTTGATGACGGAATTGTAATTTGAAATGATATAGGGGCTAAATTATATATATATATTTGAACAGTTATAACCTTCTCATTTGAGATTCGATTGTGATGGTCTTAGAGTCGTTGGACTCAGTTTTTCATGCTGATTCTATTGGTGATCTCAAATCCTTCCTTTGATGATGTTTTCTAGCTGAATAGTCTGATTTGTGATCGAATCGACTCCTTTCTATCGCTAGGTAATATTAACTCGATATTTATTGTGGCTGAGCATTTGGTATCTTGAGGGACGTATGCAGTGCGACTCTATTTGACTGGTACCAGTCGGCGATTCCCTACTTCGGTACGAGATTAGTGAGACTGTCAAACGTGACAGTAGTCGGTCTCCTGAGTAGTAGGGGACGTGATCTGTTGTGTGACTAAACGGGATCACCACTCCATCAACGGTTGGGAATGCAGCGTGGTATGACCCTGCTTGGTAGGGGGTCCAACCACACCCATATACTGATTTATGTGTAGATTGGTTCGACTCTACTTGGTGGGGGGTGTGACCATCTTCGTAATATCTATAGGGGAGTCCATTGTCACTGTCCCTAACCATTGGCTATCATGATTGTGATGTCTTGTGTGGTAGGTCTCTTGAGTTGTAGGGGATGTGATCCGTTGTGTGACTAGATGGATCACCACTCCATCAGCGGTTGGGAGTGCAGCATGGTATGACTCTGCTTGGTAGGGGGTCCAGCCACACCCATAAGATATCCTTGTTGATTCATTCCTTGCTGTGGATGTTGCTTTACCTAATCACTATTGTCGTTGCATTATTTTTGTTGCTACTGTATTAATTTTATTGTTGCCACCTAAAAAATTGATCTCTCCTACTATTTGGAGGAGGTAACTCCCTATTGAGCATTCGTGGCTCATTCTTTGATTGTTCCTATCCACAGGAGAGTAGCAGCTAGGCACAAGTGACTACAGTAGCAGAGAGCATGTGTGCGACTACACTGGGAGCTGATTTATTTACAGATTATTCTATTTTTATGTATGGGAAAACTTTTGAGGACTTGAGTATTTCTAGTGGACCACGTTTTGTTATGTTATTTGAACTATATTCGTATCGATGAAATAAATTTTAATTCTATGTATTCTGTAAACCTTTTATATGTATGTTGTCCACTTGTGTTGTGGTTCAATCGGACACGACAGGGGTGTTACAACTTTTATGGTATCAGAGCATAAGGTTTAAGAATAACATAGTTTTTAGATTTATTTCATGTGGTGCAATATACAATTCTTATCGATAATTGGATTGCCTCTATATTGATCGATTCTGAATCTATACATTCTTTTATTACCCCTCACTTTGCTATCAAGTTGACTAGAAAGGCTGAACCTCCAAAGATAATTTTGATAGTTGGAATGCCTACTGGCAATGGAATGATTGTAGATCAGGTATTCAAGCAATGTATATTAAAACTAAGTACTCGCTGTGGATCTAGTGTTATTAAATTTTAAGGACTTTGATGTCATCTTAGACATGGCCTAGTTAGCAGCTTATCATGCCAATGTTGATTGTTTCATGAAGGTAATAACTTTCAGACCACCTAGAAAGACGCTTTTACTTTCTCTGGTATGTAAGAAAACTTTCCTCCTATCATTTCTTTTCTTCAAGCCCAACAACTACTGATGAAGGGTTACAAGGGGTATCTAGTTTTTATCTCTGAGGAGCTATTGAGTACACCTCGATTAGTGGACACTCCTATTGTCCGAAAGTATCTAGAGGTCTTTCCTGAGAAGTTATTAGGATTGTCTCCTGACAGAGAGGTGGAGTTTGACATAGACCTCAGGCCTGGTGTAGCTTTGATCTCGAAACTCCCTTGTAGAATGGCACCAGTGAAGTTAGTAGAGTTGAAGAAGCAATTGCAGGAACTTTTGGACAATAGTCACATACGCCCCAGTGCATCTCCTTGGGATGCACCAGTCCTTTTTGTGAAGAAGAAAGACAAAACTATGAGATTATGCATTGATTACAGTCAGTTAAATTAAATCATATTAAAGAATAAATATCCTCTTTCTCGGAATGACAATCTCTTTGATCAGTTACAAGGTACTCAAGTGTACTCGAAGATGCCTTTAGGACTCACTACGAACACTACGAATTTCTTGTTATGCCATTTGGCTTGACCAATGCACGGGCTGTCTTTATGGATTTGATGAATAAGATATTCATGCAGTATTTAGATTAGTTTGTCATTGTCTTTATAAATGATATCCTAATATATTCCAATAGTCATAAGGAGTATAAGCAATATTTCAGAATTGTGTTGGAAACCTTGAGACAAGAGAAATTATATGCCAAACTTAGTAAGTGTGGCTTTTGGTTGTCAGAGGTGGTTTTCTTGGGTCACGTGATCTCTGGTGCTGGTATATCGGTGGATCCCAAGAAAATAGAAGCTGTGTTAGACTGGAAGAAGCCCACTAATGTAACTGAAGTGAGAAGCTTCCTTGGATTGACAGATTACTATAGAAGATTTGTGAAAGGTTTTTTCCAAGATTGCTACTATACTGACTTGATTGACTCAGAAGAGTGTTAAATTTGATTGGGCTAAGGACTGTGAGCAAAGTTTTCAAGAATTAAAGAAAAGGTTGACTACTGCACCAGTGTTGACCATACCTTCCGGTGGTGATGGTTTGGTGGTATACAGTAATGCTTCCATCAACGGATTAAGTTGTGTTCTAATACAATATGGAAAAGTGATAGTCTATGCCTCTAGGCAATTGAAGGTCCATGAGAAAAATTATCCCACTCATGACCTTGAGTTAGCAGCCGTCATTTTTGCACTAAAAATTTGGAGGCATTATCTTTATGGACAGACATTTGAAATCTTTACAGATCATAAGAGTTTAAAATATCTTTTTACCCAAAAAGAACTTAATATGAGATAGAGGAGATGGTTGGATTTCCTCAAGGACTATGATTGCTCAATCAACTACCACCCACGTAAAGCTAATGTTGTTGCAGATGCACTCAGTAGGAAACCGGTAGGATACTCAACACATTTATTGGTAAGAAGATGGAAGATCTTAGAAACCTTGGGAGACATGGAACTAACCATTATAATAGAGACTCAATGAGAATTGCTAGTGGGATTGCGCCTAGAATCAAAACTGGTGCTGAAACTTAAAGAGTGTCAGTTGAAAGATCCTATGTTGCAGACCTTAAAATTTGAGTTAACTCAAAGTTCCGAACCAGGGTTTGATATAACTACTGATGGTGTGATTCGATATCAGGGTCGGTTGTGTGTCCCTAATGATTTTCAATTGAAGCAAGAATTGCTAAGCGAGGCTCATCGCTCTCGTTTCTCAGTACACCCAGGAAGCACAAAAATGTACCGAGACATGAAGCAAAATTATTGGTGGCATGACATGAAGAGAGATATTGCAGAATTTATTTCCAAATGTTTAGCGTGTCAACAAGTCAAAATTGAACATCAAAAACCAGTAGAAAAGTTACAGCCACTCCCTATCCCTGAATGGAAATGGGAACATGTGACCATGGACTTTGTGGCTGGGTTACCCAGGACAAAGAAGGGGTTGGATGCTATTTGGGTTGTGGTGGATCGGTTAACTAAGTCAGCCCATTTTCTTCCTATTAACATGACCTACTCCTTGGACAAGCTTGCTGAATTATATATGGAGGAAGTAGTAAAACTTCATGGAGTACCAGTTACCATCATCTCCGATAGAGATCCTAGATTCACTTCATGATTTTGGGATAGTTTTCAGAAAGCTTTGGGGACGCAGCTACATTTTAGTACTGCATATCACCCTTAAACTGATGGTCAATCAGAGAGAACAATCCAGACCCTAGAGGACTTGCTGAGAGCATGTGCTCTGGATTTCAAGGGGAGCTGGGACTCTCATTTGTGTCTAGCTGAGTTCACCTACAATAATAGTTATCATACTGGTATTCAAATGACACCTTATGAGGCTTTGTATTGGAGGAAGTGTAGATCTCCCTTGTGTTGGACAGAGGTTGGTGAGAGACAAATTTTGGGACCAGAGTTGGTTCAGATAGCTACCGAAAAGATTGAGATGATTCGAAAGAGATTGCTCACAGCACAAAGTAGACAAAGGAGTTATGCTAATACCAGGAGACGGGACCTAGAGTTTCCCATGGACGACCATGTTTTCCTAAAGATCTCTCCAACAAAGGGCGTGATGAGATTTGGGATGAGGGGCAAGTTAGCACCTCGTTATATTGGCCCATTTGAGATCTTAGAGAGAATTGGAGCAGTTGCTTATAAACTTGCCTTACCTCCAGCCTTGACAAATGTGCATAACGTCTTCCATGTGTCAATGCTGAGGAAGTACATCCCAGATGCCACACACATACTATCGTTTCAGCAGTTACAGCTGAGGAAGGACTTGACATGTGAAGAGCCGCCAATTCAGATTTTGGAACGGAAAGAACATGTGTTAAGAAGAAAGGTGATCCCTTTAGTAAAAGTACGGTGGCAGCATCATTCTGTGGACGGGGCCACTTAGGAGAGAGAGGAGGACATTAGGGGCAAATACCCCCATATCTTTTGAGGTATGTTTGTTTTAAATTTGGGGACCAAATTTATTTTAGGGGGTAGGAATGTAACCACCCGTTACTCCATAACGACCAATTACTCGGGCCCACAACTCACAACCCAATAACTGCCTCTATTTATAGGCAGTTACCACCTACTAAACCCTGACGGATAGAAAGCCGGTTTGAAGGTAGAGAGAGAGTCAAGGAACGATCGTTGGGGAGGCTTACAGAGTGGCAAGAAGATTCGGGACAATCGTTATCGAGATTCAAGGTAGGTGTTGTTACTTTCATCCGTTTCTCTTTACCTCTATTCGAAGTAGGTTGAGTTATTATCATCCGTCTCTCTTTGCCTCTATTCCTGAGACAAGTTCATATTGAATAATCGGTCAACTCAGTGACTCTCGTGATATTTAGGAGGATGATGATAACTTAGATCTAAGCAAAACTAAGTAGAGATTAGATATGTCAAATTTTTGAGGTGTTATACCGATCTATGACATGTTTTGAGAATAGAAAAATTAGAGGATTAGATTTGCAAAATCCCCATCTTCCTCTCCCATTAGCGTCCGCTGTGCTCCGGCGACCGGCAGCAGAGATGGCAGCATGCGCCGTGTGGTATGTCGGCGTGCGGTGCGGCGGCATGCAGTGCGGCGGCGTGCGGTGCGGCGGCGTGTGGCGTTGCTGCGAGCAAGCATTGTGCGCAGGTAGCACGGGACCCGATGTCGGCGCAATTCTGGCGTGTGGAACGGCGTCGGGAGTGGCCGGTGGCGTGCGCACGACTGTGTAGGCCGGGGTCCGCTAGCATGCGGCTGCGCAGGCCGCTCGGGCTACGGCGGCGCCTGCTTCGGCCCGACGACACGGGTTGACAATGACTGGATGCGCGAGGAAGCGTGGATCTGACGACGCCGGAGGCGGTGGCCAGGCAGCAGCCGTGGCCCAGCGGAGACGGCGGCGGGGCGACGTGGCGGCGGCGGCGGCAGTAGATTTAGGTTTAGGGTTAGAGGGGAAGAAGATGATTGATTTTGGTTTTGGTTTAATTTAAAGTTGGTTTTGGTTTGGTTTAGTTAAATGTTGATTTTGGTTTTGGTTTAGTTCAGAATCGGTTTTGGTTTAAATTCTGGTTTTGGAATTGGTTTGAATCAGGGTTGAGGTTAATCGAACTAATGATGAGGTGAATGGTTTAGATCAAGCTAAGTAATCTGAATTCATGATTTGGTTCATTGAAATGAGTCTGATTATTACGAATTGGAATCGAAATTGATTGCAAATTAGATTGGAGAAATTTAGTAAGATTGATTGATAAATTGATTTGAATTTGGGACAATTGAATTTATAATTGTGTTGAAATTTGATTGGGATACTTAAATCTCATTGAGGATGAATTTGTAAGATGAAATCAAATTATTATTTATTTGGAAATCGACTGGATTGGTTATGACTTAGAATTTGAAAGACTAATCTGTGAATCAAATTGTATTGGGGACTTTTGTGAAAAATATACTATAAGGATTAAATTTGGAATTAATAAGGACTTAGGCGATAAATTGCTGGATCAATGACTGTTGATAATAATATGATAATTTTGATGTTCATGATGTAGAATGGATCGAAATTATTTATCTTGATGACGGAGTTGTAATTTGAAATGATATAGGGGCTAAATTATATATATATATTTGAACAGTTATAACCTTCTCATTTGAGATCCGATTGTGATGGTCTAAGAGTCGTTGGACTCAGTTTTTCATGCTGATTCTATTGGTGATCTCAAATCCTTCCTTTGATGATGTTTTCTAGCTGAATAGTCTGATTTGTGATCGAGTCGACTCCTTTCTATCGCTAGGTAATATTGACTCGATATTTATTGTGGCTGAGCATTTGGTATCTTGAGGGACGTATGCAGTGCGACTCTATTTGACTGGTACCAGTCGGCGATTTTCTACTTCGGTACGGGATTAGTGAGTCAAACGTGACAATAGTCGGTCTCCTGAGTGGTAGGGGACGTGATCCGTTGTGTGACTAAACGGGATCACGACTCCATTAATGGTTGGGAATGCAGCGTGGTATGACCCTGCTTGGTAGGGGGTCCAACCACACCCATATACTAATTTATGTATAGATTTGTTCGACTCTACTTGGTGGGGGGTGCGACCGTCTTCGTAATATCTGTAGGGGAGTCCATAGTCACTGTCCCTAACCATTGGCTATCGTGATTGTGATGTCTTGTGTGGTTGGTCTCCTGAGTTGTAGGGGACGTGATCTGTTGTGTGACTAGACGGATCTTCACTCCATCAGCGGTTGGGAGTGCAGCATGGTATGACTCTGCTTGGTAGGGGGTCCAGCCACACCCATAAGATATCCTTGTTGATTCATTCCTTGTTGTGAATATTGGTTTACCTAATCACCATTGTCATTGTATTACTTTTGTTACTACTGTATTAATTTTATTGTTGCCACCTAAAAAATTGATCTCTCCTACTGTTTGGAGGAGGTAACTCCCTACTGAGCATTTGTGGCTCATTCTTTGATTGTTCCTATTCACAGGAGAGTAGCAGCTAGACACAGGTGACTACAGTAGCAGAGAGCACGTGTGCGACTACACTGGGAGCTGATTTATTTATAGGTTATTCTATTTTTATGTATGGGAAAACTTTTTAGGACTTGAGTATTTCTAGTGAGACCGCGTTTTGTTATGTTATCTGAACTATATTCGTATCGATGAAATAAATTTTAATTCTATGTATTCTGTAAACTTTTTATATGTATGTTGTCCACTTGTGTTGTGGTTCGATCGAACACGACATGGGTGTTACACAACAGAGAGCTATTTGGAATGATAATGACTGAATTTATGACATTTAAAGCACTCTACCTTGCATTTTTCAAATTGTTGATCCTATCCTCTACCTTTGCCTTGAAATTGATCATCATCAGCTTTAAATTACCTATTGCCATCTCTATTGCCTCAATCTCCCTTTCCTCTACCTCTACCTATATCTTTAGAATTTGAGAAGTTAGAAGTTGCTCCTTTGTAGTTGAATTTTGGTTCATCTTCTATTTAAGGACCAATTAGGAGCTCTTGAGTTCATCGAGGGAGAGTACCTCTATGTCTTTGAATTCTTCAATTAAGTAGACAACATACAACTTAGGTGCCAAGAAATGCAATATCTTCTCAAGAATAACAACATCTTCCATCTCATCATGAAATCGCATGTTGTTGGTTATCCCCATGGTCCTTGCATAATAGTTGGTAATAGATTCACCATCCTTTATGTGTAGAGTCTCAAAATCTTTTCTCAAGGCTTGAAGCTATGCATGGTTTACTCTGGAAGAGCCTTGATATTTCATCTTCATTAAATCCCAAATATCCTTGGAAGTTTTTTTTCCTGAGAATAGTTTTCAAGATAGATCTACTAATAGCTTAGAACAAGTAATTATTTACCTTCAAATCTTTTAACTAGAGTCCCTCCACCTCCTTTTATTGTGCATTTGTGAGTATCAATCCAACAGTAGGTGCTACTACATCAATTTTAACAACATGCTAGTGCTTCTTAGACCTCAAAAAATTCTTCATCATCATGTTCCAATGTTTATAGTAACCATTAAAGCATGGAATGGATGGCTATGCAAAATTTTGAAAAGCCATATGTGAATTACTATTCTTTTCTCTCTTGAGACTCTCACTAACCTAGTTCTGATACCAGTAATAGCTAAAACTAAAAGAAAAGAGCAAAAAAAAACTTTTTCTCTATACTTATTCATAAATTTTGAAGCTTTTATATAGGCAAATATATAACAAAAATAACACCAAAAAATATTGAGCACTCTCCCTAAAAGTCTAGGTAATAAAACCATATTCTGTATAACTAAACTTCAGCACCATTTGGTTCGGAATCAGGATCAAGATCAAGATTAGTGAACCACTTTTTTAAACTAATATTTTTTTTTAAAATTAACTCTACAATAATTTCAAGTTCGAAAAATTATTTAATTTTTATAATAATTTAATTTAATAACAATGTAAAATAAGTAATATTAATTTTATAAGACAAAAAAAATAATTCTGAAAAATATTGATCCTGATTCCGATTCCAAACCAAACGGTACTCTAAAGGCTAGGACAACTTGGACTAAAATAATACAAAGCAAATAAATGTGCAGAAATAAAAAAATATTATTCTTTTTAACAAAAGGTGATCCCTCCTTTGAGTCATGTATGTCATCTTGTACTTTATTATTAAACAAGTAATTTATATAATTTGTAAGGTGCACTCTCTATCAAGCTATTGTATATTAGAATATTTGAATGGTTCTACTAACATTTGATTTGTATGTTTTTAGCTGTACTCTTGAATTATATAAAATTTTGACACAAATCATGAAGAAAAGCCAATGCCACTGTGTTGTCATCTTCCCTGGATATATTTTGCTCATAAATAAAAAAACAAAATATGTACTAAGAGAAAAGTGTTTGCAGAAGTGTAGGATATGCAAAAAGGTAAACATATAAAAAATGAGAGGGATAGAGGGGATGAAATTTGGCTTCTATCCTGGTCTTTGGTATAAAAATAGATAATGGCTTTGACCTCCTTATATGGAGCTTGAAGCACATTCAACCTTAATCAAATTCTATACATCTCTGGGATATATTATTCATATGGTGCACCCTCCATATTTTACCCAAAAAAAAATGCACCCTTATCTAGCTAGTATTATTTTAGAACATTTGGATGCTTCCATTAATATTTGAATTGCATGTATTTTAGCTCTACCCTTGAATTATATAAAATTTAAGCATAGATCATGAAGAAAGCCAACACCATTGTGCTGTCATTTTACATGATCATATTTTGTTCCTAAACACAAAACAAAGACAAAAGGCTAAAGAGAGGAGTGTCTGCAAAAGTGTAGAATATGCAAAAAAAAAATATAAACAAGCAAAGAGAGATGGTAGGGATGGAATTTGGCTTCTGTCTTGGCTATGGCCTCCTTATAAGTTGCTTGATGGATATTTCAACCTTAATCAAATGCAATACATCACTTGGAAGTCCTCTTTTTAATTACCATCCAGACTTTGTACTAATTTTATTGCCCACTTGGTTTTCATCAAATGAATACTAAAATCAAGAAGAACCAGGTAGTGATTAGAATGTATTCGACCTCTCAAGTCTCAAACATAGAAGGATTGTATCAAAACTAGGACTACAGCTCAAAACTTCTACGAAGTAATAATTTGTAAGTGCACTACAATGTGAACTGAAGTTTTTGAATCAAAACCATCAATTACCAATAAAAACAAATAACAATAAATTGATAATTGCACCCTCCCTATCTAACTCTTTCCTTGCATTTAAATTCAAACTTCGGTGTTATTTTTGTAGCCTACTTGGTTGTCAATCATGAGTAATAAAATCCAGCAGAACAAGGAAATGTTAAGAGGTGCATTGGGCTTCTTAGATCTCAAGCATAGAAGCATTCCATCATAACAAATACAAAACATTGTTTAGTGTGTTCTGTATGTGTGTACAAGTATGGTAGCTCAAATTTTTATAGAACTTTTTTCTTGAGTTAAAAAATCTTAAATAGTATTAACTGATTGATTCATTGCTATGTGAACAAAGACTATGCTGAAAATCCAGAAAAACATAATTATTGGATGCAGAACACTATCAAACTAGTAATGTTAGAATCATCTTGGAATTGAATTCAACATACCAAAAGGAATCAAATGGAATGCCTGAATTTAAAATCAAGGTTAAGGTTGGTCTTGTTTGCCGATTGAGTTCTTCTTGTGGCATTCTAACAAACAACAAGTGTGCCAATTGGGTGATATACTTCAACTTCAAAGGAAGAAAATGCATTAGAAGTCAGCTAACAATATATGAAAATAAAAGAGACCATAATGAATGGCCATCAGACAATTTAAATAGGCTATCTCAAGTTCTTAACAGAAACTGATTTTACTTTTCAGGCGACTTATGTGATGGTATGGAACTTGGCTCCAAGAGAATTTTCATGATTTCTAGTATCATATATCGTAATGATCTTATCATGCATAGCTCTTGCACAAGAAAATCAGTTTAGAAATTGTAGGTTTCCATTTACTTTCCAACAAGTCACATATTTTATAACAACACATCTCAAATATCTTCATGATCAAAAGTTCAAAATTTAGACACATCAAGCATTGTTTGGATGTGTTTGAACACTTTCAGGTTTGTTATTCTAAAAAAAAGATAAAAAGTATTACTTTACCAAAAAAAGGACATGATGGTCAAAAAACCCTATATTTCTACATTCTCAATTTTATTAAAAAAAAGCCCCATGCTTTTGCCAAATATTTGTGAAAGGCCTCTAATTTCAGTTTTTTTAGAAGGTAAATATATTTTGTCATTAGTCTTCTACTGGCAAATCACAAAAGCAATAAACCATAAAAAAAAATCTATAATTTGTTTGTAAATCATTTGAATACCTCTTACAGAAGGTGAATCATTGTTCATGATGAGATTGAAAATTTGAAATCATTATTTAGCCAAAATCAATTTTTGCAAAATAATTAAAAATAATGAACTAATGGTTATTTCTATATAAATTGGAACTTCAAAAGTTAATGTGTAAATAAGTCAAAACCTTCAGTTATTTATAAATAAAATATTCTCAAGAAGATAGTTCTAAGTCTACTATTCATTACATTTTAGCCAACTAGTTTTTGTTGAAATGATTTTGTTCTCCTTGTTGGGACTATTTCATCCTCGTGATCAAGTTTCAAATGTTCTTTTTTTAATCTGAAATACAACAATTCAAAAGTTGAGGGGTCATATTTATAACTTTTATAAGTTTAACCTAATCCATCCACATCATACTAATTGCTAATATCATTTCCCACATATATATGAAACTAGTCCCTACATTTTTTTACTCAAAGATCTAACTCTCTACTAACCACTTTATGTCATTTTTCTTGTGCATTCTGATAATAAATATTTCAAGAACATCCAGAAATCCATACTAATCATCAAATTTTGGATGATAATTTGACAATACACCAAATTATATTTTAATCCTCAAAATTCATCCATAACCTCATAAATCATATAAGCTCTGATAACATGAGATGTAACACCCCAATTCTAAAAACATAAATAACTATAGTAAGTTAAATATTATAAACCTACAAATACAAATATTACGATATGTCTAAACTATACACAATTATAACCTCACTAATAAAAAAGTAAGGTCTTGATCACTCATATGGAAGCAACTCTAAACCAATCTTTCACTTATAGATTCACCACGATACCATCTATATGGGTGAGCCAAAAATACACTTAGTAGAAAAATTTCTACCCCAACAATGAATCAAAGAAGACGTAAATATCAACAAAATTAAAAATAATAGATATAAATTATATTAGAGCAAGAATAGATATAAAACAATGAAATAGAAAAAGAGCCACCACTACCAATAAAGGACAATTAAACCAAGCAACATAATCAAAATAATCAATATGGAAACTCAGGAAATACATGGTAATAGACTATCTTAGGGAAACTATCATCTTGGTGTGGGCATACTCTCAAAATCTTTTGAAAGTCATGTCTACCTGCTTTTCCAACAATAGATAGAGTGGTGTCCACCTATCATAGTGAACATATTTCACTCTACCCTCAAAGACTAGTGGTTATCATGTCTGAAAATTTGCTAATCCTATAAAAAAAATCACCCCACAAATACTAGTCTACCCACGCTTGAGTATAATGTGGTTCTAAATCATATTCCCTCATCAACCATCGCTAATCATAAGCAAATAATAAAAGGTAAGATATAGCACGAAGGCATTAACTTAACAATTCTCATCAAGAACCAACAAGAGAGTATTACAATATAAGAATTTATCAACAAAAGAATAGTTGAATGACTTTTCAACCAATTTAAATGAAGACCATTCAAAATAATATGATATGCATATATATATTTGCAACTTAACCCCTATCTCAACACAATTATAAAACAAATCCTCAAGTAATAAAAATGTCAAATCATAATTTTAAATTAGACAAATTGACCCTCTACCTCATTTAATTACAATTCATCCTCCAAAAGTAATAACTAAATCAAATTATTATAAGGTAATATGCAGAAAACCCTCTAATACTTTTAACCATAAATCAATCCTAACTATGACTCCCAAGTTGACAATTGAATTGTCAAACAACCTTAATTACAACTTTCTTCCTTCATAAATAACTAAATTAAATTAACTCTAAGATCAATGTATTCGATAGTCCCCTAAATTCATCAAATTTATAATAAAATATTTTATTAATAAATATCACCAATTTAATCTAATATAACAACTCTAAACCCAAAAAGAATAAATATCTAAAATCCCTAAAATCTCAAATTACCAATACAAGTCAAGATATAAATCAATTTGAATTATAATCAGACTTTATCTTAAATCCTCAGTTAGTGCATAATTGAATATTAATATGTTTCTACCCCAATCAATATGTTATCAAATTCAATTTACCCTGTGGGATTGGTTTCGACAGTCAAAGATGGCGAAGGCCCCTGGAGACTGACCTCAAACCACAAATTAAAGTTTGTTTATTTGAGTGTGCAATCAGATATTATGGAAACATTGATTTCTAATAGACATAAGATCCAGTTATTAATTACCTTAATAATTATCAAGAACCTCCTGAAATAAGAAACCTAACTAATAAAATAGAGACACAAAAGAAAAGAAGAAAGCATGATATTGATTAATTTAAGAAATAGTATATGACATAAGTAAGAACATACCTTCACTTTACAATGAATTTTAAAATAGAATTATGGAAAGCAAGTGGATAATGAAAATAGAAAAAGATTAGAAATGAGAAAGGGGCTTTAGTATGTGCTGCTGCCCTGCCCTCGTATGCTAGACCATGTGACATTCGACTTGGATGGATCTTGACTCGGTCTTTGGCGAATTTTAATAACATGTTGACGGGTGAGGTTGACTGTACTGGATTATATAAGTAAACCTATTAGGATTTGAAGGCGAATTGTCAACTGTTTCGGGGGTTGACTAGCTCAGAGGTTGCGTTGCCAATTGCTTCTAAGATTGATTTATTTGGAGGGTATATCGTCAGCTGCTTTTGGAGTTAACTAGCTTGAAGGATGCATTGTCTACTATATTTGGGATTGACTAATTTGAAGGGCACATTGTCAACTGATTTTGGAGTTAAGTAGTTTAAAAGGTACATCGTCAATTTTTTTTTGGGTTAACTAACTTAAGAACTAGCTTGAGGAGTGTGTCGTCAACTACTTCTGAAGTTCACTACCTTAAAGAGCACATTGTTAACTACTTCTAGGATTGACTAGCTTAAGGAATGTGTCATCAACTACTTTTGGGGTTGACTAATTTGAAGGGCGCATTGTCAACTAATTCTAGGATTGACTATCTTGAAGGGTGCATCGTCAACTACTTTTGGGGTTGAATAGTTTGAAGGGTGCATCATCAATTGCTTCTAAGGTTGACTAGTTTGAAGATCACATTATCAACTACTTCTGAGATTGACTAGCTTGAGGGGTACATCATCAACTGCTTTTAGGGTTGACTAACTTAAAGGGTATATCATTGATTACTTTTGGGGTTGACTAATTTGAAGGTATGTCATCAACTACTTCTTGGATTGACTAGCTTGAGGAGCACATCATTAACTACTTCTCAGATTGACTAGTTCGAAGAATGTATCGTTAGCTATTTCTTGGGTTAACTAGCTTGAAGAGTGCATCATCAACTATTTATGGGGTTAACTAGCTTGAGAGGTGTGTCATCAACTACTTTTGAGATTGACTAGCTTGAAAGGTGTATCGTCAACTGCTTCTAAGGATAACTAGCTTGAGGAGTGCATTGTCAACTACTTCTGGGGTTGACAACTTTGAAGGGCATGTCGTCAACTACTTTTGAGATTGACTTACTTGAGGGATGCATCATCAACTACTTCTAGGATTGACTAGCTTGAAGGATGCTTCGTCAACTGTTCAAGGGTTAACTAGCTTAAGGGTTTATCATCAACTGCTTATGGGGTTGACTATCTTAAAGGGTGCATCGTCAATTACTTCTGGAGTTAACTAATTTGAGTGATTTGTCATCAACTACTTCTAGGGTTAACTAACTTTGAAGTGTGGCCAATGGTTTTGAGTGTATTGGTATTCAACTTCTTTGATTCGATAGCACCACTAATAATTTAGGAAGTTGGGTATAGTTTTGGAGTACTACTAGTGGATTTTGTACTACACCCAGCAGGACTCAATTTGATCAAGTTGAGTTCTACTCAATCTAGTTCTAGCTCAGGTCAGGATGGTAACATCACCTGTTATTCACAACCCTAAAGTATTGTCAAAGGTTCAACACACCCAATAGGACTCCATTTTGATTTGAGTCTAAATTGGTTTAACTCAATGTTTAAAACTTAATTGAATTGTGATTCACTAATACCTTCTTAAAAGATAGTGATATATTCCTATTTTTTGCTCCCAAAAACTTTGGTGATCAGGTTTACACTAATACTTTGTAGCATGACCATGGGAACTATGTGAAACATCCATTCTAAAATTATTGTTAGTACTAATAGCGAATGTTCAATAATAAATTCAATTCATCAAGCTTAGCATTAATTTTTAAAGAACATTGTCAAATACTGATCATTGACTCTAGTTGGAGTAGTGCTGATTTCAATTCAAACCTTATTTGACTTAGTTAAATGTTCAGGACTCGATCTTGGTTTGAGTCTAGTTTTATTTCATTCAAGTTAAGTTTGACCTTGTGTTGGAACTTTATCAAATTTTAGTTCACATCTTGATGGACTTTGATTCAACTTGATTTCAGTCCATGCTCGACTTAGTTCTGATTTGACTTTGAGTTTGACCTTTCAGTTTGAACTTGATTTAACCCCATTAGGATTTGATTTGAGCTTGGTTTGATTCAAATTAGATTTGATTCAAATTGATCTTGAGTTGACCCAACTTAAACCTGATTAGGGTTAAGTTTAGGTAGATTTGATTTGGATTAGTTCAATTTGAGTTTTAGTTTATTTATTTAATCAATTTAGGCCATTTTGGTAGTCCATTTCAATTAATTTAGTTTTACTTATTTATTTTAGCTAAGTTTAATGTGAATTTTAATCAATTTATGTTAATTGACTTGGTTTGAGAGCCCACGGATTGTCATAATAATATTCAATGAGATTATAAGCTAGAATTAGTCCGAATAAATGTTCGACAAGCTCACAAGCTAATCTTAGTCTGAATAGACATTCGGTGAGCTCGCAAGCTGACATCAGTTTGAATAGATATTTAGTGGCTCGTAAGGTGGTCTTAGTCTGAATAGACTTTGGCAAGCTTATAGACTAGTCTTAATTTGAATAGAAATTTGGCAAGCTTGTAAGTTGGCCTTAGTTTGAATAGATGTTCAGTGAGCCTGTAGGCTACCCTTAATCTAAATAGATATTTGGTAAGTTTGCAAGATAACTTTAATCTAAATAGATATTCGGTGAGTTTGCAAGCTGCCTTTAGTATAAATAGATGTTTGGTGAGTCCAAAGACTAGTCTTAGTCTAAATAGGTGTTCGACAAGTCCACGAGCTAGCTTAGTCCGAATAGATATTCAGTGAGCTTACAAACTAGTCTTAATCTGAATAGATGTTCAGTAAGTTCACAAGTTGGCCTTAGCTTGAATAAATATTTGGTGAGCTCGCAAGATAGACTTAGTCTAAATAGAAATTCAGCAAGCTCACAAGCTGGTCTTAGTTCGAATAGACATTTGGCAAGCTTACAAGCTAGCCTTAATCTACATAGATGTTTAATAAGCTCGCAAGCTAGTCTTAGTTCAAATAGACATTTAACAAGCATGTGGGCTAGCTTTAATCCGGATAGACATTCGATGAGCTCGTAAGCTAGTCTTAGTTCAAATAGATACTCGGCGAACTAGCAAGCTGGGCTTAGTTCGAATAAATATTTGGTGAGATTGTAGATTGGGCTTAAACAAAATAGAGATCCAGCAAGCTCACAAACTAGCCTTAGTCTAAAATTAGTTTTGAGTAAGCCCACAAGTTGTACCTAGATCAGAGTTAACTTTCAAGTCAGCCCACAAGCTGGTCCTAGGTCAATGGTGGAGGTTTGTTGATGTGCAGAGCCATGGTAATTGTAGTATTGGTAGAGATTCGCTATCATGCAAAGATGCGGCTAGTGGCTAGGGTGTTGATGAAGCTTCATCAAGATGCCAAAGGACCATAGTAGCCTCGGTAGTGATGGTACAAAAATCAAGAAAATCTTTTTTTAGCAGTAACTTCTTTTTTTTATTTTTTTTCTTTTTTCTTTCTTCTTCCTCGAGTGCCGCTTTCTCCTTTTTCCACTCGACCTCCATGGTGGCCCAACCTTCTTCTCAATCGGATCCAACCAAAAATAATCGGATCTGGCTTATCTTCCTAGCAACAAGATGGAGGGGCTCTCCAACCCCTCATCTCGTGGCTAGATTTGGTAACTCAAGGATGAATCTAGCTTGTAGTGTCATCCAGCCTTCACTGGCATGGGCAACAAAGGAAGGGTGACAGAGGTGAAGGCTTGGGTGAAGTGGTGACAAATTTGGTGGTGGAGGGACCAGTGGCGTAGGCAGGTGTGGAAGTAGCAGCTACAACAGCAGTGGGTGCATGTGTGGTAGCTCGGCCATGCAACAAGGTGCTAACCACTAGGATGGATGGCTAGCACAGTAGTTGCATGAGGGCAGTCAAGGGTTAGAGTTCAAGAGGTAGACGAAGGCGACGACTCGACCGATGGAGGGACTCGAAGCAATGATGAGCACAACAGGTTATGCAGGTACATGTTGGCAGATAGTAGAAGTGTTTGTGGGGCTTCTCCTTTGGCAAGGCCAATGTTTCGGTAAGAGAGGAGGCTATAGGTGGCCTACAGTTGTTGCTCATAGACAGGGAGTAGACAACTATGGGTAGCCCGAGTTGATGGGCAAGTTGGCAATGCCAAGTCAAGTGGAACAAGACAAGGTAGCATCAACACAACATGTGGAAGCCAAGAATAGAGGAAGGAAGGAACGAGAAAAGTAAGAAGGTACCTTTTTCTATTCTTGCTCTTTCTTGATCTGCTCTCTTTGATGTGGTTTTTTGATCTTCTCTCTCTCAGTGTTATGTTCTAACCTCTTTCTCTGTCTTTTTTTTCTCTATAGATCTTCATCAACTTTTATGGGCCTTGAGAAGATTTGAAGTTAAATTTTTGATGGTTTGATTGCCAAATCTAATTGGATAGTGATTTGTAAATTGAATATCCATCTCTTCGATTCGCATGTTTGGGATTGCAATTTGTAAATGAATTATATTTCCAAATTTCTTGATTGACATGCAATCTCTTTAATTAGGATTTATCTCCTTGATAAGAAATTTCAGGATATGTACTATTTTTGGATGTTGAATTTTTAGAGGAGTTATTCATAATTTTTTTCGAAAATTTGGACCAAAATATAATTCCATAAGTTCCAAGAGTCTTTTTATAAAAAAACCTATTTATAAAATTGTAAAGCTTTCAAGGTCTTTTTTAAATAAATTTTAAATTTATTTGTAAATTAAAATCTTTAGGGGGTTTATTTATAAATTTTAAAAATTTCAGGAGTTTGTTCACAAAAGTTAGAAATTTCAGCGATTTATTTGTAAATATAAAATTTTGATAGGTTTATTCACAAACCATAGATTTTGTGGAGATCAAAATATAATTCCATAAGTTCCATGAGTCTTTTTATAAAAAACCCTATTTATAAAATTCTAAAGCTTTCAAGGTCTTTTTTAAATAAAATTTGAATTTATTTGTAAATAAAAATCTTTAGGGGGTTTATTTATAAATTTTAGAAATTTCAGGAGTTTATTCAAAAAAATTAGAAATTTCAGCGATTTATTTGTAAATATAAAATTTTGAGGGGTTTATTCACAAACCATAGATTTTGTGGAGATCAATTTAAAATTTTAGAACTTTCAAGGACTTTTTTATAAAATTTTTATCTTAAGAACTTATTCATATGAAAAATATGATCAAGGACCCATTTATAAAATGTATTTATTTCAAGGACCTATTTGTAAAGATCTTACAATTTTTATTTTGATGTAGATATTTAATAAATTTTGGGCTCGATTTTAGTCCAATTATCTAACTGAATCAACTCTCTTTAGTTTAAGCTTGAATTTTTCAAGAATTTAAATCCAAATTAAACCTAATTTTCAGTCCAATTTGATTGCGATTTTGGACTAACGAAGGCCCATATTTATATCATAATTTAGTGGCATTCAACTATATATTTTGACTGTGATTAAATTTAATTTTTCGGCAAAATTGACTCAAATATACCTAATTAAAATTGTAACAAAAATATTAACAAATCTAATTCAACCAAATCAAACTCTTAGCTTAAATATAATCAATATAATCCAAAACAAAATTTGCCCATTCAATCCCACTAATTAGATTTATCTCAAGTTAATCCAATCCAATATTTTTTATTTCAAATACAAACCCAAGTAATTTAGAATAATTTTAAATCAAAACTCAACCACATAACATTTCGTTGAATTTAAAATATCATCTTAATTAAATTAAATTTATTTAATACCAAATTTGAATCTAAGCTTAATTAACTACATCTTCGTAGAAATCATTCTACTATCATTTAAAGCTTTCAAAAATAAATTATCAAGAATTAATTATAAGCTCAAAATATTGAAAAATCATAACCATCAAACTAAATAATTCACTCTACATAATTTATGAGATCCATCACAATAATCTAATTTATAAAAATAACCTTTATGATTTATCAAAATCCGAACTAATCCCTCTACTCTTCTTTATCAAACCATAAAATAGGCATCAATAATTATCTCTGAATCATCATTATAATCATATAAATATAAAAATACATAATTCAATGATAGTGGGGTGTATGCACCTACTTTTGCATATTGTCAATACACTAGTACCTTACATCATCTTATTTTAACATTAAAGATATTAGTCAAACTACAAGATCTAAACTAACTAATTAAATCATAACCGTCTAACAAAAGAATCATCTCATAACAGTTATACTGCTTAGTGGATTCTTGTGTCTTTTTGCTTCCTATTGAAAATTTTTCACATAAATATTGTGTCTACTATTATCTTAATGTTTTGGTTTGGTTTATTCTATGACTAACACATACATCAGGAGCTTTTATTTCCAACAAGTGATATTAGAGCCCGGTTAGCTTGTTTCTGTGTGTACAAATCATAGAAGGAACATGGTGGATGATCAATCCAAATGGTAGTGTGATTGGCTTATCTGATAAGTCAAAATGGAAAATCTTTTATTTTGTAAAGATCTTTATGGCCCTGTTGAAGGCACCAAAGCCAAAATAGAAAGTACATCAGATGCAGAGCAATATTAGCAAGACCGTAAAGCCATTGGTTACATCAGACAATGGCTAGACGATAGCTCTATTTAGTGCAAATAAAACTTCTACCCATTAAGAAGCTAGAGAACCTCTACAAGAGGAAGATTGCAAGCAATAATACTTTTCTGATAAGAAAGCTTTTGAACTTGAAATTTCATGAAGGTGGTTCTATTTTAAAACACCTAAATGAAATACAGAATATCATCAACTAGCTTTCCTCTAAGAAGATAACTCTAGAAGATGAGCTACAAACCTTATTGCTACTCAATTTAACACTTGACGGCTAGGAGATATTAGTGATTTTATTGAGTAACTATGCCCATGATGGAATTCTAACCATGAGTTTGGTCACTAGTAACTTGCTAAACAAGGAGATTAGAAGAAAAGTAGCTGGCACATCAAGATCATCTCAAGCATCTATCATAGAAAAAAGAAGAGGAAGAATTAAGAGCACAGAGTCTCATGCTCATAGAAAGTTAGGAGGAAAATCCAAGTCTAGAGGAGTTAAGTTCTATTATTCTAGCAAGCTTGAACATATTCAGAGATACAACTAGAAAAAGCAAGAAAGATTGACAACATGATCAAGCAAAAGAGAAGAAAGAAAGCAACAATATTATGGTAGTCACCACAAATAAAGATGTTACTATCCTTTCTTCCTATGAGCAAATTTATCTTGGTGTGACATGACAACACAATGATTGGGTTATTGATAGTAGTGTTTCATATCATGCTACCCCTTGTCGAGATTTCTTGAGCAACTACAAATTTGGAGACTTCGGCTTTGTCAAAATGGGAATAGTGGCATTTTGAAGACTTTGGGAATTGGTGGCATCAACATTGAAACTGACATTGGATGCAAATTTTTTCTCAAAAATACTAGATACATTATAGACCTTAAGCTTAACTTATTACCCATAGGAAAATTTGATGAAGAAGGCCTTTCAAAATCACTTTGGTAATGGAGTTTAGAAGCTTAACAAAAGTTCTCTAATAATAGCTAGAGGAAGAAAATTTTGCACCTTGTACAAGATGCTAGCCAAATTGTACAAAGGTGAGTTAAACACTATTAAGAAAGACTGTTCAACAAACTTGTGGTACAAGATACTTAGACACATAAGTGAGAAGGGAATGAACACACTAGTAAAGAAAAAGCTCCTCCCAAATTTGAAAGGTAGCTTTAGTAAGTGTATTCATCATTTATTTGGCAAGCAACATAAAGATACTTTCAATTATTCTAATAGCAAAAAAGAAATATTTTAGATTTAGTTCACTCTGATGTTTATGACATAAGATACAGATCTCTTAGTGGTGCTCTAGATTTAGACACTTTTATATATGATGCTTCCCAAAAAGTATGGGCATACCCATGAAGAGCTAGGATACAGTTCTTAGGATCTTCAGATATTTCATGCCAAAGTTCAAAGCGAGACTGGTAGATCTATGAAATGCTTGCACACAGAGAATGGTGGTGAATATATTTCTACATCTTTTAAAAAGTATTGAAAACTCTATGTCATTAGAAATGAACTAATGATTCTTGAACATCTTAGCAAAATGGTGTAACAGAAAGGCTGAATCGTACCATTAAAGAAAGAATCAAGTGTATAGTCTCACATGCTAAGTTGCTAAAAGTATTTTGGGGTGAGGCACTAAGGACTACTTTCTATGTAATAA
Organism: Trichopus zeylanicus subsp. travancoricus; assembly: GCA_005019695.1. Classification (NCBI taxonomy): domain Eukaryota; kingdom Viridiplantae; phylum Streptophyta; class Magnoliopsida; order Dioscoreales; family Dioscoreaceae; genus Trichopus; species Trichopus zeylanicus. The sequence continues at coordinate 55,438 of RXID01010941.1, forward strand.
ACAGATCTCCTTCAAGTCTACTAGGAGGAGAATATCCGAAGAAGTTATGGATTGGTAAAAGCGTTTCTCTTAATCACTTAGTATTTGGCCATAGAGCTTTTGTCCATGTACCGAAGGATTAGAGATCAAAGTTTAATGGAAAGACAATACAATGTATTTCTTTCTGGGCTATGTAGATGAAAATTTTGGTTATAGGTTGTGGGATCCAGAAGCCAAAAAGGTTGTCAAAAGTCGAGATGTGGTGTTCTTCGATGTTCAAATACTCGAAGATTTTGAAAAGATGAAAAAGCCACATACTCATGTTAGTGCTCTTATCAATTTAATTTTTGTTCCACCTATGTTAGTCAGCAATACAAATAATACACAAGATAGAGAAAACATAGTTGGTAATGCTTCCACAAAGATGTTGAGCAAGGGGAGACTGAGAGTGAGGGGAAGCCTCCATTTTTGAGAAGATCATTGAGATTACATCAAACATCAAGTAGCTATCATTCTTCCAAGTATATTATTGTTATTGAATATGGTGAATCTGAAAGTTTTCAAGAAGCACAAATACATGAACACAATGATAGGTGGCAGAAGGCTATACAAGAAGAACAAAATTTCTCGCATAAAAATGGAACTTATGACTTGGCGCAACTACCAAACGGTAGAAAGGCACTAAAGAACAAGTGGGTCTTCAGATTAAAGAATGAAGGTGAAAAGTAAGTGAGGTACATGGCTTAGCTTGTTGTGAAAGGCTTTCAATAAAGGAAAAGTATTGATTTTGATAAAATTTTCTCACATGTTGTGAAATTATCCTCTATTTGTGTAGTTTTGGCTCTTGCTACTAGTTTGGATTTAGAACTAGAATAACTAGATGTCAAGATAGCTTTTCTACATGTTGATTTAGAGGAGGACATTTATATGGAGCAAGCTAGAAGGTTTTGTGTAACCACCATTGACCTTGACCAGGTCCTTTTAGTTATCTAGTTGGTTAGGATTTAAATTTGGAGATTTTGGATAAATTTTAGTTGGGATAAGATTTATCCTCTCAGTGTTATCATATCTTTCCCTATATTGTATCTCAGTTCGATTCTGATCATAACTCTTATGAAGGTGCGGATGAGGAACGATCATGGTGAGAATGTGTAGAATGGCGAGGAGGTTTTGGGATCATCATCGGGTTATAAGGTAAGTGAAGTTCATCTTTTAAAATATTTTATTGTTCCTATCTATTGAGACAAACACATTGAACATTTATTAAACTTAGTGAGACTCATGGACATTTGTTCCTATCTCCTTCTTTTATTGTTGTTTTCTAACTGCTTTAGATTGATTTTTGGTTGAGTCACTTTCTTATTCATTAGTGGTTAACCTTGACTTGATATTAGTTGTAGATTTGGTCTTTGGTACATTGGGAGATGCAATAAGACTTTATTAGGTTGGTACTAGTTGGCAATTCCCTACTTTGGTAAGGGATTAGTAAGATTATCAAACGTGACAATAGTCAGTCCCCTAAGGGTTAAGGGCATGATCCATCATGTGATTAGGTGGAATCACCACTTTATTAGTAGTTGGAAGTGCAACATAGTATGATTGCTTGCTAGGGGGTACGACCACACTCATAGACTGATTTATATATAGTCCGATTTGATCCTACCTAGTAAGGGTTATAGCCAACTCTGTAAGATTAGTAGAGGAGTCCATACTCACTTTTCCTAACCATTGATTATCATGGATGCAATGATTATTTCATTGTTGACCTATTCCTTGCTTATGGATGTTAACTCTCTTGATTATCGCTATTATTGTTATGGTTATTATTGTTGTTGTTATTATCATCATTGATTTTATTATTTCTTTGTTGATCTATCATATTTTTTTGGAGATGGTAACCCCCTACTAAGCATCCTTGGCTCATTTTATTAATTTTTCTTTATCCATAAGAAAATAGCCAATAAACGTTGGTGGCAATGGTAGCAACTCATGCAGGCATACTCATGGTTGGAGCTCTTTTTTTATAGATTATTATTTTATTTTCATGTTTGAGAGGTTGTAGGGAAGAAATTGTGTCATAAATGTTGGATTATTTTTCTTTATAAGTTTTCTTTGGACTTTGTTTTTTGTTAATTATAATAATTTTTAACTCTATTTGCATGGATCGTATTTCATAACAAGATCCTTATAGTAGAAAATTTACTAAAATGAGATCCCCACATAACTATAATTTTTGTGAAGAACGTAGAAACCTTTGCTTTATTCTTGCCCCTTCACACTTGAAGTGTGGAAAGAGTTTCAAGTTGATCTGAATTTTGAATCCCCTCATCCATCAGCCACCTATGGAAGGAATAGTGCTACTATAGGGAGACAAAATGGCTGAGGGACCTATTTGTATTAGTGCTACTATAGGGAGTCTAGCTAGAGGGGAATAGATGCATATTCCAAAACAAACAAACTATAAAACTATTTGCTATTCATTCTATTTCATCCATGATGCACAATTGGGTTATGGCTGATCCTGGAAAATAGGAAAAATAGCCGAGCAATAAATTCCTGAGAGTAGATGTCACCTAAAAATATTACCTTTTCTTCTTTGTTTGTAGAAGGACCGGAGCAAAAAAGGAGTAAGTCTGATGTAGCAAGCCACAACTGATTGACTTGCATAGCTATGCAGAAGATGCATTGCATACCTATGTAGTTTTTTTCCTTTTTACTTCCTACCTGTAGCTTGGATTAATTGGGGTTTTGTTCCATCTTTAGGGGGACTATTTCTTTTTTGATTTTTTTTTTGTAATAGATATAAATTGCTTCAGTTGTATCTTATTCCTTATCTATGACAAGGCTATCAATAGTAAATCCTAATTTCTCAAAAAAAATAAATAAATCTTAACTCTCTTTGTTCTGTAAATCTTAATTCTTTATATTATTAACTTGTTTATTATGGTCCAATGTTGAGCGCAACTGGATGTTATATTTTGAAGTCAAGGGCAAAGAACACTTGGTTTGTAGGTTGCAGAAAAATTTATATTGTTGAAACATGCTTCAAGGCAGTGGTACAAAAAATTTGGTTCTTTTATGTTAACTCATGTGTACAATAAAATAACTTCAAATCATTATATTTATGTTAAATATTTTTCTAAGAATGACTTCATTATCCTATTGATTTATGTTGATGATATGCTAATTGTTGGTAAAATGTAGAAAAAATTAATAAGTTGAAGAAAGATTTGAAGAAATCTTTTGAGTTGAAGGATTTGGGAGACACACAACATATTCTAGGAATAATAATCAAGTGTGATAAGAAGTACAAGAGGCTTTGGTTGTCAGAAAAAAAATATATGTTGAAAGAATCTTGGAGAAATTCAATATGAAAAATGCCAAGCCAATGAGTATGCCACTTGAAAGCCACTACAAGCTATGTGTTTAGCTACTACCTACAACTGAAGAAGAGAAGAGACAAATGGAAAAGTTCTATATACTTTAGTTGTGGGAAGTTTGATGGATGTAATGATAAGTACTAGACTAGATATTGCATTTGTCATTAGTGTAATGAGTAAGTATTTGTCTAATCCTGAAAAAGAACATTGGACAACTATAAAGTTAATTCTTATATATCTCAGAGGGAGATCCACATATTGTTTGTATTTTGGTGATAAGATATTAGTGTTGAAAAGATATACTAATATTAATATGACAGGTAATGCTAATTGTAAAAAGTTAATTTTTGAATATGCATTCATTTTTGTTAGGGGAGCTTTTCATAGTAGTCAAAGTTATAGAAGTGTATTGCTCATTTAACCACGAAGGTTAAATATATAGTAGTTATTGAGGCAAGTAAAGAGATGTTGTGGATGAAGAGGTTTATTTAGGAACTTGGTTTAAAATAATATAGGTATGTCATCCATTGTGACATCAGAGTACTATTGACCTAAGCATGAATATGACCTACCATGTTAGGACAAAATACATTGATATTTACTATCACTAAATTCAGAATGTCATTGAGAATCAGTTAATGCAGCTAGAGAAGATTCACACTGACAAAAATCCATTAGATATAATGACAAAGACCCTATCAAGTACTAAGCATGAGATCAATTGTGGCTTAACAGGGATGAGTACCACATGAGTATGGTAACTCAAGCACAAGATATACTAAGAAAGGAGGAATCCTTCTCATGAGTTTGGAGGGAGGGAATTATTAGGACTATTCCATCTTGATGATTAAGTCCCAAATCTTTTTCTCTTCATTTGAAATACAAAATACAAAAGTTGAGGGAGTTATATGCAAATTTACTATTCAAAATTTGATTATTATAATAAGAAAAACATGTTGTGAGAGGAAGTAAAAAAGAGCTGCTAATGCATGGTTTGCGGATTTCCAAAAGCCATGTGAATGATTTGTTTTTCCTTCTCCTAGTTATGAGCTACATTTCATAGCTCTTTGAATTTGCTCCATTTGAGAGCTTTTAAAGGGAGAGCCAAAGGGCATGCATCACAGACAAGGGCAAGCACAAGTAAGAGCAAGTGTAGGGAGATAGAAAGAGCAGAGGGGGTGCTAGAAAGAAGGATGAAAAAATTGTTCTCGTTGTTGATATATGATCGAGTGTTGGTGCATGCTATTCTACCTAATAGGATATTATCTATCATATTGTTTGATTATTTTATATAATTATTTCATATTATTGTAGATTATATTCTTATTATACTGCTTAGTAGATTCTTGTAACCAGTAGTTTTTCTCTTCCTGTAGAAGGATTTTTCATATAAATATTATGTGTACTGTTATCATTTTTTATTTAGTTCATTATGAGACTAACGCACATGTGGAAAGCCTTTATACCCAACACTCCTTGTGTTTGGATATCATTTTTATATCTAATCTTTGGTTCTTAAAAGTTTTGGAATTGAAAAATGCACATGTACACTTCCAGAAATCAAGAATGTCCACGGGAATTATCTGATAAACTGCACTATTTTTTCTTTTCAGTTAGTGGTGGTGGCCAGCAACCAAACAGAATCATAAATCTGTCATGAAAGACTTGAACAAGAATAAAAACTGCTTGTGTTAATAGTAAGCATACCAAATTAAATCAAGAAGCTTTGTTTATATCATGGCTTGGCAAATCATGCAATACAAGCTAGAATCAGCAAGCTCTCTTGCAGCTAAAAGTTTAGAAACAGAAACAGAGAACGTGATTTTTCATGTTCGTCTTGCCTTTGTTGTTTGCTTCAGTGTAACGAAACCTTCCCTTGATATGTGCCATTCATGATCTTATTGATATTGTTCACTCCTTTGCCAGTAATCAAACTCTTGGCAGCCATTTTTGCACGATTACGGGCAACAATTGCATGAGCATGTGGAGCTATCTCTTCTAGGTTCTCTGTGTTCCTGATACAATATGCACACGCAATGCTATGTTAATTGTTTTGTAGAAGGTATCGAGTATGTTTATTCAGATAAAAGAAAAGAAATAGAAAAGAAAAGAAAGATCAAGAGACTAAAAGCCCTTTCTTGTTGTCAAGGTTGACGATGGTTCTACCAGCTCAAAGTCCAAAGTATGATTTCTGCAAGAGATCAAAGATTTTCTTTAATAATTTGTTTCGTATATATTAAGTAAAGAAAGCTCAAAACAACATAACTCACAAGATACCATGAACAACAAGGGCAAAAGCAAATTGCAAGGCACGAAATGGCATAATGATCTCATCATAATCAAATTGTGTATCATACGTACTAAAACATACCTTGAGGCAGTCGATGAAGTTATAAATGTCAAAATGTGTACTGCAGTGTCAGTAAATGACGAGGGTTTGATGCATTCGTTTGAAAGAAGTTCACGATTGCTTTGAAGAGACGATGATGGGGCCACAGAAGAGAGAAATATAGAGTAGGATGGAGTAACGATTTTTTGTTCTATTCAAAAACCAACTGCTTATCATGGGCGGGCACAGTCTTTTTTAAGAATTTTTCTTCAAATCAATGCGAAGTTAAATCTACCAAACTAATATGAGCCAGCATTGGGGCTCATATTACTGTACGCTTCATAAAGCAAGGTTAAAAGGAAATTTTTGATCTCATTGGCCTGCTGGTAGTCAATATCTGGAAAGCTAGAACTTCTCCAAGATTCAAGATTTTATCATGTAGAGTTTCCAGAATGGTCTGCCAATTTGTGAATTTCTAACTCCAGGAATATTGCTATCCAGGCTAACTGCTCTTACTGTGACTAGCAAACTGAGAACTCTGAACATATTCAATTAGACTGTGTATTTAAAATTTAAGCTTCACTTCAAAGAAAATCTATTTGATCTCTGAACATACTGTTTCCTCTGAGGCTTATTTGGAAGCATAGGTTTAAGAGGGCAGTGAAGCACAATTCTTGTTGGCCCTATGGATTAGAAATTCGTTTGATCAATATTCTTGTTGATGAAACTTCTAAAACTACTTCTCAGGTTCCCTGCATTGGTATGGTCGCAATCAGTCACAACAAGAGAAACTTTGGGGCTTCTCAGGCTTCCGTTCTCAACCTCGTGAACTGCATGGCCTGGTGATACACCTTCAGGAGTTGTCCAAGTGGTCCCATGATCAGCTTGTCCATGTCTTGCAAAATTACAGCCTCCTTGCAGACTGGCTGCAGAGCTTGCAATGAGTAGCGGCACATTGTCAATCATTGGACCACCCGTTACCATAATAAGTTGATGCAATATGTACTAGATTTATTCTGAAGTAAAATGATAATTTTGTACTAAGACACTGAAAAAACGATCTGTCAAAAAAGATTAGCGCAAGTTCATTAAACTCATAGTTCAGATCAAATTATATTGAAGTTCTATTCAAATAATGGTTTGACAAACCAACTATTGTTTGCTCTACAGTTGTTGCAGCATCACATTTTCCTTGAGAATTGAGATTTCCGATTACATTGTTAGTTTTTTATTCTTCAAAGGCAACTGTATTGCTACTGGTGTCTTTGTTTCTCATTGAAACTGAAGGTTGTAGAGCTGTAATGCATTATATTTATGCACATCCAGAAGTAAAATTTTTTTATGGAAATGCTGCCCTAAATCTTCATGTTAGTAGGCATTTTTTGGTTACTAGATCTCTGTTGAAATTTTCTTGCGGTTCCCATTCTATGAATCCATGTGATTGTTCTTTGGTTGTTAATGAATTTGGAACATATTATATTGTTGAAATTTTATTGATTCTTGTGTTTCAAGCTAAAAATGCCCTTCTTGAATTTGTTGCAATCCGTACAGAATTTCCTGATAAGGAATACAATTTTGCTTCAGTAACAGAAATATGTCACAAAAGACTTGGACAAGAATATGAAACTCATAGTTAAACAAAATAGGAAGATCAAATTAAATCAAGAAATTCCATTACCATCGTGGTTTTACAAATCAAACAATACAAGCTGGAATCAGCAAGCTCTCTAGCAGAAATTCAGAAACAGAAACAAAAAGTGCGACGCTTTGATGTTGCATCGCTGTTGTTGTTTTCTCCATTGTTATTCACTGAAGTATCACCTGGTGAATCAGGATTGGCAGCTGCATTATTCTTGTTTGATCCATCTTGGATGGTTGTCTTGTTACTTTCAGCCTCCAATTTTGCACGATGCCGAGCCATAGCTTGACGAGCACGTAGAGCTATCTGCTCTGGAGCCTCTTTGGAGTTCTGATTCAGGAAAGCTAGAAGTTATCAAGAACGTTTGTTTCACATAAAATTGCTGTTTTACTATATGGATGTCTTCTGTAAAAGGAAAGACTTTCAGCTCTCTTTTCCGAAACGCAAGCTTCTGTGATAAACCAATGACTTCACATTTCACAATGATTTGAAAAATTGCAGTGAAACTAGAGTTATTGGTTTCATTCTGGTGCTCATAAACTACAATAGGTCTATGCCTGACCAATGAATTCTATGAATTTTATTGAAAAAAAAAACAGAGAGGGAGGGTTGCATAGCTCTCTAAAGTTAGTAATTGCAGACCCTATAGAACACGATAAATCTCTTTCTTTCAACCACTTCTAACTGCCCAATTAGACAATAATAGCCACTAAGAGACACATGCTATTTCCGCCTTTTGTAAGTCTATGTGCAATTGAAAAATTTATAAAGACATATGTGCACAATTTTGTAGGAGTATTTATGCCAGAACCAAAAGGGAAACATAATCTTTTAGCAGAAAAAATTAGGAAAGAACAGGAGAGGGAGAGACTAACCATTTCTTGTTGTCGATGTTTATGATGTTCTTTTACCTACTCAAATCCAAGCCTTGATAGGCTGCAAGAAAGCAAATCTTGCTGTAAAGAGTTGTTTCGTGTTTATTCTGGAAATACCATAAATCACAATATACCATGAACAAGGGAGGCAGAGGGCAAATGGTCATGAATTAAATGAATCCGAAGAAACCGAAAATTTTGGCCTTTTAGGTCAAAATCACTTCTTCTCCATGCTCATCAGGGTCAGCATGTTGAACTCAGAAGCAGCATTACCACTGATCAGATATTATGAAACATTTTAGTTCTCTCTTCGAGAACATTTTATGTTCTATTATTTGAAAGAATACAAATAGACAAAAGAAAGAACAAAACTCGAGAAGTAATCTTTTGAAATGATCAGGAGGATTCAGTCTGAGAACTGAGGAGACAAAGAACCGAGTTTAGAAGATCAATCATCCAAAACATGAAGAAGCAACAATTTTCTTGAAGATCTTGGAGGAAAACTGCAAATCAATGAAGAGGATTACCTTGCAGATCTGCAGAGTAGTCCTGCTGGTCTTTTGCTTTGGTGCTGAGATTGAAAGAACTCAAAAGAGGAGGAGGAGGAAGAAGAAGAAGAAGATGATGCAGGTCTGATTGTTGGAGAAGCTGCGTTGACTCAACTCCGTAGGCTTTTCGCTATTACTATTTTCAGTCTTCTTTGATTAAATAGTTGGTGTGTAAAAAGGTATTGATAATCGTTCTAGTTTGGAAAAATAGCAGCTAGAGCAGGAATATCAAAAAAGTTTTAAATTGTTTTGATCATAAAAAATTACAAAGGGGCAGAATAAAGTGAAGAAAAAAAGAATAAACTTGCATGTTTTTTGTTGGTCGAGCTTTATTTACACTTGAACATTGACATGAGACAAAGGCAAGCCGATAAATCCAAGCCAACCAATAAACTAGACCAATTCACCCTGTCTATTGATGTAAGGATGATTCCTTAAAATTTTATTAAATTATATTATTTTTTTAAAATTTAAAAACTTATGTATAATTTTTTAAAATTTGTTAAATAGTATAATTTTTTCCTGAAATTTAAAATCACATATAAATTTTTAAAATTTTACGAAATTATATTATTTTAAAAAAATTAAAGAATTATATATTTTCTTGAGTTACTAGATATGTTGCACGAATCTTTTCAATTAGAAATTTATTATTGAAATAAAAAATATTTAGGGAATATATATAATTTGATATAATTTAGGTTGAACTGAAAATAAAAAAATATCTTTTTAAAACGGTTATGAGTATTTTTGTTTTTAAATTTCATTCTAATAATATCAAACGATATATTTCTTTTGAATATTTTTAATTTTAACGATAAATTTTTAACCAAAATTTTTTTTACAATATATCCAATAACCTATATAAAAATGTATAATTTTAAAATTTAAAAAATATATAATTTGATACAAATTTTAAAAATAATATATAATTTTTAAAATTTAGAAAAAAAATCTATCTTTTGACAAGATTTTAAGTAATTATATATACTTTTTTAAATATATTTTAAAAATATGTAATTTGATAACTAACGAATTATATATAATTTACCCATTAACGTATGGGGTCAGACGCTTGGAATTGGCGCGACTCTCTGGCTTGTTGAAATGCTCTATGAGATTCATCAGATTTGCGAAAATGTGCTAACGAATTCCATCATTTTTGAGTCTAAAACATTGATTTTGACAAATAAATAATATTTTTTGGCATAATAAAATGGTGGGAATTTTGGAATTTCAGAATTCGAGTTTTGGGGTTTCCACAGATTTCATAAGTTTCCATAATGCTTGCAGTTGCATTTGATTTCATTTGTTTTGATATATCAAAAGATGAAAAATGTAGTAAGACATTGTTTTCTTTAATGAATCAATTGTACGAGTAATTTGGATATTTAATGTAGGTTGTTGTTTGAGCATGATTCACTGTCGGTTGGATTGGTTCGACATCTAAATTTATTAAATCGACTCTTTCCACAATCTGCAATGCAAAAAATATGAGAAAAATTGTTATGAACTTTTCGACAAGTGATTGCTGAAATGCTTAAATTAGGAATTAGTTAATTAAAAAAAAGAAAAAATTTTTTAATTATATATTGACTTCATACCTCAGTCATCTTCTTTATTTATAAATGATCTTTGGTATTCAATTTCTCTTGATCTTTGTCACAATTTTCCCCTTGAATCCTGGGACATAAATTCAATCCTTCGTAAGTTTGGCCTAAATCTTCTGTTCTGGAAAACACTTTTTGAAGTTTTTTTATCTCGGTGGAGATTATTTTGAATTTTCTTTTGGGTTCATTTGGTGGTTTATCTGAATCAATTTAATCTTGTTCATTCACTTATTCTAATTAAGTTTAATATGATTGAATCACTTCATATTAATCAATTTTATTTAAATGTTCTTGATTATCATGATAACTTTGAGTAAGTTTGTGAGTTAGTCTTAGATGTACAAGCCTAAGAGTTGACTAAAATGCGCAACCCTAAAAGTTAGTGTAGAGATACGAACCTAAGGGCGGTTTGAGTGTAAGACCGAAGGTTAGTTTGATTTGGCGAGTCCAAAAGTTGACCTATAATTTTGATAAACCCGAAAACTAACTTATGATTACAACAAGCCCAAAAACTGGCCCATAGTTTTGGCAAACTCGAAGCATGGCCTAGGGTTGACGGGTCCGAAAGCTGACTTGGTTTCGACAAACCCAAAGTTGGATCTAATTTCAATAAGCCCAAAAACTAGTTAATTTCGGTGAATTCAAAGACTAGCCTAATTTCGACGACCCCAAGATTGGCATGGTTTTGATAGGCCAGAAGGCTAGCGTGGTTTCGACTGGTCTGATTTCAGTATATACCTGAAGGTTAGTCTAGTTTCGACAAACCTAAAAGCTGGCCTAGATTTAGTGAGCCCAAAGGCTGACCTAATTTCGATGGACCCGAAGGCTGATCTAATTTCGATGGACCCGAAGGCTGATCTAATTTCGATGGGCCCAAAGGCTGATATGATTTTGGTGAATCTCAACATTGGCCTAATTTCGGTGAGTTTGAAGGCTGGCCTATATTCAAAGGCACGTATAGCCGTGATGTTGATGGAGTTTCGTTGTCATATAAAGAGTCATGGGTAATCACAGTGTTGATAAAGTGTCATCAATGTGCCAAAGATAGTGGGTGACCGAAATAGAGATAGCACAAGAATCGAGACGAGAGAACCTTTTTCCCTTTTTTTATTATTGCAAGCTAGATCCTCTTTTTTTTTTATTGGCCAACAACCTAACTCTGGCCGAACTCTAGTGCGGTTCTAGCATGGATGTAGGTGATTGAGGTAATTTTTACTACAATCAAATTTGATTAAAAATATAATTAAAATTAAGGCTTGTATGTCACTAAATTATGATTCAAATACGAATCTCAGTCAGACTTAAATTACATTCGAGTTTTATTAAAAATTGAGCTTAAATCATTATAAATTTTAAACTTTAGCTAAACTTAATCAAAATGGACTGAGTGTGTTAGATTTTTAGACCAAAATTGAGCCCAAAATTTATCTAAAACTTGAGTCAAAATGACAAAATACAAAAATTTTACAAATATATCCCTAAATTGAATAAATCTTTATAAATGGGTTATTGACCGAATTTTTCTTACAAATCAATACTTGGAATAAAAATTTTGTAAAAAAGTCTCTGAAAACTTTTATTTATGAATAAATCCAAATTTCATTCAAAAAGGACCTTAAAAGTTTAAAACTTTATAAATGAGTCTTTTTTACAAAAAAATCCACTGAAAATTATAAAATTATAATTTAGTCTAATTTTTTGGAAAAAATGCAAATAATCCCCTACAATTTCAATATCCGGGATAAATACAACCCTCAAATTTTGTCATCTACATCAATAAATTTATTCATATCCATCTATAAGCTTATCCAATTTCAAACTGAATATCCTTATCCAATCCAACTACATCCATAACTAATTCAAAATAATAGATCATCACAGATTTAAAATTTTTAATGAAGGTTGATTCGTTCTTCATGAGCCTATAAAAAAACCTATAGAACCTGCAAATCAGGGAATAGATATCAGAAAATTGGAGAAGGGATTAGATTGTGGAGATGAAAATTAGTAAAATATGAGCCATGGAACAAGAAGAGCAAATATGGGAAAATTAAAATAGGTGAAGTGCCAAAACTCATCTTCTTGTTACGCTTCTTTGCTTCTTGCTCCTGCTCTCTCTTTCATTTCATGTAGAAAAGCCGGCCTCAATTCTTGCTGTCCCAAGGGCCGAGTTCAGTTGGACATAGCCGAGCCCAACTGACTCCTCCCACACCACCAAGATCTCCCTTGCCACGGAATCTCTTTCCCCATCCCTCTCCCTACAAATAAAATAAAAAAGCATGTGCAAAAAAAAGGGAGTGGGGGCCCACGTGGGAAAGTCATGTAGGAAAATGCCAATCAAAAGTTGCAGCAACACCAAACAAAAAAAAAAGGCTAGTAATGTCTTACCTCAATTTCTACACCACCATCACTATAGCCATCGGCGATTCAAGGTGTCTATACAAACTTTATCAACACTGGGGCCACTTGCGGCCTCCTCAAAGACAACAATGAAGATGGTGATAAAGACTGTGAATCTATGACCTCATTATGACCACCTGCAATTTCTTAAATATGGTGATGAAGATGACAATGATGACAGCGAACCCATAACCTTGTAGTGGCCACCCACGGCCTCACGAAGATGATAGAATCCCATCACCACAAGCCAACCTTCAGGCTTACATCTAAGCTAACCTTTGGGCTTGCACTTAGCTAGCCTTCGGGCTCGCATCTAACCCAGCCTTCGAGCTCACATCCAAGCTACCCTTCGGGCTCGCATCTTACCCAATCTTTAAGCTCACACTTAGCTAGCCTTCGAGCTCTCATCTAAGTCAACCTTTGGGCTCGCATCCAAGGCAGTCTTTGGGTTCACACGTAGTTTGCCTTTGAGCTCGCATCTTAACCAACTTTTGGGCTCACACTTAGCCAGCATTGGGGCTCATATCCAAGTCAGCCTTTGAACTCACAATTAAGTCAGTCTTCAGACTTGCACTCAACCAACCTTTAAGCTCGCATCTAAGCCAACCTTCAGTCTCATAATTAGCCAACCTTCAGGCTTGTATCTAAGTGAGTCTTCGAGCCTATACTTAGCCAACCTTCAAGCTTGCATCTATGCTAGCCTTTGGATATGTACTTAGCTAGCCTTCGGGCTTTGCATCCATGCCAGCCTTTAGGCTCATAATCGGCCAACCTTCAAGCTCTCACTCGACCAACCTTTTGGATTGCATCCAAGCTAGCTTTCAAGCTCATACTTAGCCAGCCTTTAGGCTTGCCTCCATGCGAGCCTTCAAGCTCACACTTAGCAAGCCTTTGGGCTCACATTCATGCCATCCTTCGAGCTCACATCCAAGTTAGCATTCAGGCTTGCATCCATGCCAATCTTCAAACTCGCACTTACCCAACCTTTGAGCTCGCATCCATGTTAGCCTTCGAGCTCACATCCAAGTCAACATTTGGGCTTGCACTTAGACAGTCTTTAGTCTCATATTCAAGCTAGCTCTCAGGCTCACACTTAATTAACTTTTGAACTCGCATCTAAGCTAGCCTTTGAGATTGCACTCAGCCAGCTTTTGAGCTCGCGTCTTAGCCAATCTTCGGGTTCGCATTCAACCAACATTCGGGCTCATATCTAAGTTAATCCTTAAACTCGCACCCTATCAGCCTCAGGCTCACACTAAGCTAGCTTTCAAGCTTGCAAATTAAGCTAACATTTAGGTTCACATATTTAAAGCCAAGCTAGGGGTCCGTCTAAATTTATCATAAAAGGACCCTCAAATCAAATTAATTAATATGATGTAACTCAGTCATATTGAAATTAAACTAAGTGGACAAATGCCTAGTTGGCTCAAATGAACTTAAATTGGTTAAACAAATATACTAAAACCCAAATCAAGCTAGACTCCGAGAATCTAAATTGAGTTAACCAAAAAAAACTCAGACTTAACCCTAATCAGGTTCAAGTTGAGTTAATTTAAAATCAAGTTCAAATCAAATTCAATTTAGATTGAATTAAGTTCAAATCAAACCTTAATTGGGTAAAATTAAGTCTAAACTAAAAACTCATACTCAAAGTTAAATCAGAACCAAGCTAGGCTGAGCTTAAATTGAAATTAACTCAAACTAAATTGATTTGAATTTGAACCAAAGTCCAACATACCTAAACCAAACAAAGGTCCAACACAAGGTTAAACTTGACTCTAGCTAAATGAAATCAAATTTGGACCTGAACTAAATAAGATCAAACTGAGTCTCACTGGGAGTGCTGAACCCTTGGTAATATTCCAAGGCCATGAATAATGAGTGATGTTACCACCCTAACCTAAAGCAGAATTAGCTTAAATAGAACTAAATAAAGTCGAACTGAGTCTCATTGGGTATTTTACAAAAGCCTTTAGTAGTACTTTGAAGCTAGTCAAACTCAAAAGAATTAGCAATGATTCAAATCAAACCAAACTAAAGTAGGCTTGAACTCACATAGTCAGTTAGTCGCAATACTTTATTCAAAAAAAGTTAATCACCAATACACTTCAAGCTATCAGCCACACTTTAAAACTATACCTAACTCTCTAAGCCATTGGTGAAACTATCAAACTAAAAAAGTTAATTGCCAATAAGATCAAAGTCATTGGTCATACTTTGAAACTAGTCAACCTCACAAGTAGTTGACAATACACCTCTTCAAACTAGTTAACCTCATAAATAGTTAACGATGTGCCCTTTAAACCTAGTCAACGCACAAGCAGTTGATGACGCGCCCTTTCAAACTAGCCAACCCAAGAAGCAATTGGCAATGCATGTTCAAAGTTTACTCAATCTCATAAACTATTGGTGATGCTACCTAAATTGAAGAAGTTATCACCTATCTCTTATCGAAAGTATTAAAAAATCATAAAGACGTTATCGTTTATGCCTTATCAGCTATAGAAATACTTCAATAAAAAATCCTAAAGACGTTATCGCCTACACCTTATTGGTTATGAAAATACTTCAAAAAACTAAAAAAGTTATTGCCTATATCCTATCGGCTATAAAAATACTTCAAGGTTAAAGGAGTTACGTCTATGCCTTCTCGGCTAACGAAAATATTTCAACCCAAATGGAGCTATCACCCATGCTTTATCAACTAATGAAAATACTCTAACCCAAATAAAGTTATCACTCATGCCTTATCAACTAATAGAAATATTCTAAGCCAAATAAATTTATCATCAATGCTTTATCGGCTAACAGAAATACTCCAACCTAAATGAAGTTATTGCCAAAACTCAAAACTAACGAACATGCTTCAAATCACAAAGTTATCATTGAAACTCAAGCTAATGGAAACACGTCAAACGTTTCCCATTCCCTTCCACGGTTTGGGTCGAATGTCATGCAGTTCAGTGCAAGGGAAGTGGGGTAGCAGCACATATCAAAGCTTCTTTTTTATCCTTTCTTTTTGCTTCCTTTATTTTTTTTATATTTTCTATAATTTTGTGTTGAACTTTATTGTAAAGTGAGGGTATCCTCTTGTTTAAACCATGTACCATATTTCTTAAATCAATCAAATAATATTTTTTATGTCTATTTTATTATTTAAATTTATTATTTTAGGAGATTCCTAATAATTATCGAGATAATTAATAATAGGGGCTTGTACTTGTTAAAAATCATATTTCTACAACACCTGATAGCATATATAAAATAAAAATAAAATTTGATTTGTGATTCAAGGTCAATACTCAGGGTCTTCACTATCCCAGATAGTCAACTTCAATCCCACGATAGGTGGTGGCACATCAGGATAGCTAGCTAGTCCAACAAGAGGCAGAGTTCATGGGATGAAAGCCCAAGGGCTAGTAAAGCCAACGAGTGGACTTGCTTGGTTGACCAATGGCTCTTTCTATAGGTTTTTTTTCTCCTAGTCTAGCTGTCAGGAAACTCATACTAGATCTTGTGGTCGGGGGGGTGTCCAAGTCGACTATTGTAGGAGGTCTAAAGTCAAAACATGAGAGGAGGACTATGGCAATGGCAGAGGTTACTCCGACGAGGTAGGATATTACTAAGGGGCTAGATTGCATGGGACTTTGATGAGGCTGAGCTATTAAGATCAAACCCTAGCTATGATTCTTCTTCATCTTCTTTAGATTCTACCTTTGTGATGATGAAGATTATCCTACAAAGACAAAGAAGCAAGAGCAAATAAGAAGAGGCACTAGAAGTACAAAGCTAAGAGCTAAGTCTTATCATATCTTCTTTTCTTCTCTTCTTTTTTTGTTTGGCTTGCTTCCCATTCTCTAATGCTCTTCTCTCTTCTTTTCTATTTTAGGATCTAGGGCTTCATCTCCTCCCACTAATCCTCTCCAATCCTTTTTTCAATGTTAACAAGGTTTATATAGAGTTCGAAGAGATGAAGTTGGGCTAAAATTAATCTCTTTTTGCTTGAATTTTTGCATGATGAATGTGGCTACAGATAGATCTGAATGTGATTGGATAAGCCTCTAGATGGATATAGATGAGGTTTATTTGAGATTGAATAAGTCTTTAGAGAGATATAAATAAGTTTATTTATTATAGATGGCAATAATTTTAAAATTACACTAATATTGGATATTGAATTTATAAGAAGGCTATTTGTATTTTTTTTGAAAAATTTGGATGAAATTATAATTCTATAAATTTCAAGGACCTTTTTACAAACAAACTTATTTATAAAATTTTGAAACTTCTAGAGACTTTTTTGAATAAAATTTAAACTTATTTATAAATAAAACTTTTTGAGAAATTTATTTGCAAAAAATTAGGATTTTAGAGATTTATTTATCAATATAGAATTCTTGAGGGGCCTATTTATAAACCCTAAATTTTGGGAGATTGATTTATAATTTTAAGATTTTATTGGACTTGTGTGTAAAATTCTTTTCCTAGGGATCTATTTATAAGAAAAAAGCTGACTAGAGACCTTTTTATAAGAATTTATTCAGTCTAGGACTTATTTATAAAACTCTTATATTTTTCATTTTAGTCCATATTTTGAATGAATTTGGGGCTCAATTTTGGCCCAAATATTCGGTCTACTCAGCCCACTTGGATTAAGTTTAGCTTGAGAATGAATTTTAGGTCGGAATCAAAGTTAATTTTCAATTAAATTTGATCGCAATTTAGGTCCAACTAAGACCTCCACTTGAGCTATAATTTAGAAGTATATGAGTCCCTATTTTGATCATATTTCAGTCAAATTTTATTATGATAAAAATCACTTCAAACAACGATAGCTTTATTGATTTTAAAGTATTTTTATGACCAATAAGGCTCAGGTGATAATTTTATAAATTTAAAGTATTTCAATGGTCAATAAGATTTAGGCAATAACTTCATAAATTTGAAGTATTTTTCCATGACTAATGAGACTTAGGTATAACTTTGTGAACTTGAAGTGTTTCTATAACCAATAAAGCATAAGTCATAACTTTATTGATTTTGAAGTGTTTCCATAACCACTAAGACTTAGGTGATAACTTCATGAATTTGAAGTATTTTCATAGTCAATAAGATTTAGACGATAACTTCATAAATTTAAAGTATTTCCATAACCAATGAGGCATAAGTCACAACTTCATTAATTTTAAAGCATTTTCATAGCCAATAAGCATAGGTAGTAACTTAGTTAGTTTTGAAGTGTTTTCATAACTAATGAAGCGTAGATAATAATTTCATTAATTTTAAAGTATTTTCATAGTTAATGAAGAGTAAGAAATAACTTCGTTGATTTTGAAGTGTTTCTATGGCAAATGAGCTGTAGATGATAACTTTATTAAATTTGAAGTATTTTCATGACAAATGACGTGTAAGTAATAACTTCATTAATTTTGAAATATTTTCATGGTAATAAGCTATAGATAATAACTTTATTAATTTTAAGTATTTTTATAATCAATAAAGCATAGATGATAACTTTATTGATTTTAAAATATTTTCATGATGAATAAGGCATAGGTGATAACTTTATTGATTTTGAAGTGTTTCTATGACTAACGAGATGTAGACGATAACTTCATTAATTTTGAAATATTTTCATAGTCAATGAGACATAAGCAATAACTTCATTAATTTTAAAGTATGTCCATAACTAATGAAGAGTAGAGAATAACTTCATTAATTTTAAAGTGTTTCCATAATTAATGAGACGTAAGTGATAACTTCACTGATTTTGAAGTGTTTTCATGACAATGAAGTGTAGGTGATAATTTTATTGATTTTAAAGTATTTCTATGGTCAATGAGGTTTAGGCGATAACTTCATTGATTCTGAGGTATTTCTTCCATAGCCAATGAATCATAGATAATAACTTCATTGATTTGAAGTGGCATTACCTACTGCTCATGGAATTAGGTGAAACCTTGGATTGCGGCCAGAGGCTCTTGTAGCACACCTAGTGAAACTTAGTTTGACCCAATCTAACTCTATTTGCACTAGCTCTGATTCAAATTAGGATGACAACATCACCCATTATTCATATCCTTGGAGTACTGTCAAAGGCTTAGCATACCTAATGGGACTTAGTTTGACCCTATTAAGTTTCATCCAAACTAATTTGTGTCAGATTTGAGTAGGTTCAATATTCAAAACTCAATCCCAATTCGAGTCTAATTTGATTTAATTTGATATTAAAAACTTGATTGAATTATGATTCACTAACTTCTTTCTAGAAGATAATGAGATATTTCGGTCTTGGGTTTAGTTTGACCCAATTTGAAATTCAGACTTTGTTTCAATTTAAGTTTAAATTAATTCAATATTCAACATTTGACCTAGACTTAGGTCTGATTTAATTTAATTTGATATTCGAAACTTAATTTGGATCAAGTTCGATCATATTCGATTTGATGTTTAGAATTTCATTTGGGTCAAATTTGATTGGATTCAATTCAATCTTCAAAACTTGATTTTGATTAAAGTCTAATTTGAAATTTAATTTGCGCTATTTTAATTTATGATTTGTATTGGTTGATTTGGTACAAGGACCTTCGAACTATCAATGATATTATGGTAAGCTCGTAAGCTAGCCATAAGTTGATTGATTATTTGATGAGATCGTACGCTAGCCCTAAGTCATATCAATTATCAAATGAGACTACAAGCTGGCCCTAAATCATTTGAGTTTCAGGCAAGACCACAGGCTAACCCTAAATCAAATTGATTATCGGGTGAGACCTTAGACTAGTTCTAAACTATTCGATTTTTAGGCAAGATTGCAGGCTAGCACTAAGTCAGATTAGTTATCAAGTGAGATCGAAGGCTAGCCCTAAGTTAGATTGATTGTCAGGTAAGACCATAGGCTAGCCCTAAGTTGGATTGGTTGTAGCACGAGACCAGAGATTGGCTCTAAACTATTTGACTTTTGGGTGAGATCGCGGCTGACCATAAGTCAGATTGATTGTTGGGGTAGACTGTAGGCTGATCCTAAACCATTTGACTTTCTAATGAGACCACAGGCTGGCACTAAATTAAATTAGTTGTTAGGTAAGACCGTAAGCTAACCCTAAACCATCTTGTTAAGATAGCTTTTTTTTTATTTTTTGTATTTTTCTTGTTCTTATTTTTGCTTAGCTCCTCATTATCAATCCAAGAGATTCTCATTGCTATTTTTTTTTATCATGATGCCATGGGGATGAATGAAGTCGTGGGTTATCATGGTGTTAGTGAAGATCCATCATCATATGGAGGACTGTAATAACTATGGTATTAGTAGAGATTTGTTGTTATACGGAGGGCCGTAGGCAAGCAAGGTGTTGGTAGAGATCCATCATCATATTGAGGACCGTGGGTGACCATGATGTTGGTGGAGTTTGCCATCATACGGAGGGTCATGGATGGTCATGGTGTTGATAGAGATCCATAGACACGAATGGCCACAGATGGCTATGGTATTAGTGGAGATTAGTTGTCATACAAAGGGTCACAGGTGGTCATGATATTGGTGGAAATCTATCATCACAAAGCCATGGATGGCCATGGTGTTGACAAATAGAAGAAAGGCTTGTAGTGAGATTCAAATGCCTGATTCTTTTAGATTCGGTCGTCCAAACTCAAGCTACTGAGAATATGAAATGGTTAGTGGAGAATAGAGCCACAGGTGACCTCAAGCCTTAAAGAAGAGGGTATAGCAATAGCAGCAACTAGCACAAGAAAATAAAGGTCGCACTAAGAACGAAGAGAAGAAGGGATAATGAAAGAAAAGATGAAGAAAAGGATGAAATCACATATATTTCTGGTCCCTTATTAACGCCTTTTTGTTCTCCTCCTAGATGATGAAATCTTTCTCGAAACTTCTTCAATTTGTGCAAAATTTGTCCAAGAATTATCTATGATTTTTTTTTTGAATTCATGTGCCCTAGCCCCCTTTTATAAGGCATTGAGAGGATCCCCAATTTTGGTTATTAGGATTTGATTGGGAGATTTGATGAACATTCTCTTACCATGAACCCCCATATTTGAATATAAGGTTGATATTATCTAAGATTGTATCTTTCTTATCAAAAAATAGAATCGATTTTGATGGATTTCAAGAAAAATTTTATTTTTATTTTTGCAGATTCGTGACTGAACTAGATGTCTTATAGTGAACAATGTATGCACAGTTAGACTATACTAGATGTCCAATTGAAACTGGATGTCCAATTGTGAGTTAGGATCTATGCAGTTAAACTATATTAAATGTCAAGTTGGAACTGGATTCCGATTGTGACTCAATTTAGGTTTTGGGCTCGATTTTCTAGTCCTTTTTTCTATTTCAAGTTGATCTTAATCATCCTAAATCAAGCTCAAAGTTTAACTCTGACTCAAAGTTGGGCTCAAGTTGCAAAAACTACTTAAATAGCTAGATATTTATTCTGCTGAAGAATTACTTCAAAGTATTCATGATAGATTTATTAGATCCTCTAAAGGAGGTGAGTTGAAATGCCTAGTTTATTTTGAGTCAAATTATATTAATATTTCTCCTGATGCATGGGTTTTAGACTCGGGATCGTCAGTCTATATATCAACTATTATGTAGGAGTTTCTATATCTAACGAAACCAAATGATTAGGAGAGGTATGTATTCATAGGGAATAATGAGTGAGATAAAGTCATCGATATTGGGATGTACTTTCTAGTTCTCCATAGTGGCCATACTATTTTATTATTAAATAAAATTTTTGTATCAGCTATTAGGTGTAATCTATTATCAGTCTTCATACTTATAGAAACTTATTACTATTTTATTTTTGGCAAAAATTATGTATCTCTAATGTATGATAGTATTGTTATTATTACTGGTATTGTATCTGATGATATGTATAAATTATATGTAAAATTAGATCTTGACTCTATAGTTTAATATTATAATATTGATTTCAGGCATATATCTCCTTATGATTTGAATATATAATTGGATAAGAATTCTTTTCATTTATAGCATTGTCATTTAGGTCATATTAGTAAAAATAGATTGGAGAGACTCTGCCATGATGGAATCTTATAAAATGTAAATCCTGATGACTTGGTATCTATGTAGATTGCATTAAGGGTAAGATGACAAGAGCATCATTTCCAAAGGTATTAAGCTTTGATAAATTATTAGACTTGAGCCATACATATATTTGCGATCTGAATGGAGTTACTACTCGGAATAGCCAAAGGTATTTTGTGACATTTATTGATGATTATTCATGATATAGATATATGTATTTGATGTATAAAAAATCAGATGTATTTGAAATATTTAAAGTATACAAGGCTGAGGTTGAAAATCAAAAGGGTAGAAAGATCAAAGCCATTAGGTCAGATAGATGAGGTAAGTATACTTTAGATGCTTTCCAAAATTTTCTGCAAGAGCATAGAATCATTACAAATGCAACTATTCTAGGAAATGTAGAGCAAAATGGAGTTATAAAAAGAAAAAATAGAACCTTGATGAATATAGTAGTTATATGCTACTTCACAATAAATTACTAGATTCCTTATGCGATGAGATGCTGAAAATGGCTACATATATTTTAAATAGAAAACCATCCGAATATATTCCTAAAACTCCTTTTAAGTTATGGCTTGGCAGAAAATCTAGTCTAAATCATCTTAGAATCTGGGATTGGGATACAAAAGCCAAAATTGCTAAACTTGGTATATGAAAAACTATAGCCCGTATTTGAGTTGTAAATTTGTTAGTTTTCCTAAAAAAGTCTAAATGTTATAGGTTATATAATATAATTTAGGGTTCTATATCTGAAAATAGAGATATCAAATTTATTGAATGTGGGATTGATTTCGAGAGCCTGGAGTGATTGAGACTCTGGGGAGGGATCTCAAATCACAAATTAAAGTTATTTTAATTTAAAGTATAGTATTAGGTGTTGTGAGAATATTGACTTTCAATAAGTACAAGACCCTATTATTAATTACTCCAACAATCGTCAAGAACCTAATAAAGTAAAAAATCTAACTAATAAAATAGACAAAAAAGAAAAGAAGAAAGTATCGTTTAGTTGATATAAGAGAGGTGGTATATGCCTTAAGTAAGGGCATACCTTCACTTTACAATAAATTTCAATATAAAATTATGGAAAACATGAGAATAATGAGAGAAAAGAAAAGTGAGGAGTGAGAGAAAGATTTTGATGTGCACTACTGTTCTACTCTTATGTACTGGACCATATGACATCTTGACTAGGATGGATCTTGACTTGATTCTTGGCAAATGTTAATAGGTGTTATTCGGCGGGACATAGAACGATGCAAGGGGTTTGAAGTATTGGTGATGATTTCTTGAGTTTGAAGTATTTCTGAATCCCATGGGACATAGGTTTGAAACCCTTTATCCCATAGCCCATGAAACATAGGTGTTAACTTATTTGATTTTGAGGTATTCCATAACTCGTAAGGCGTAGGTATTAACCCCCTTGAGTTTGAAGTTTAATAGCCCGTAGGGCGTAGATATTAATTTCTTTGATTTAAAGTATTTCGTACCCCTTGAGTTTGAAGTATTCTATAGCTTATGGAGCATTGGTATTAATTTCTTTAATTTGAGGTATTCCATAATCCATGGAGCACAATTTAAGTTTGAAATATTCCATAGTCCGTGGGATAAGTGTTAACTTCTTTAATTTAAG
The DNA here is from genome assembly GCA_005019695.1 of Trichopus zeylanicus subsp. travancoricus. Taxonomy (NCBI): domain Eukaryota; kingdom Viridiplantae; phylum Streptophyta; class Magnoliopsida; order Dioscoreales; family Dioscoreaceae; genus Trichopus; species Trichopus zeylanicus. Next base: position 78,907 of record RXID01010941.1, read on the forward strand.
GTATTTCATATTTCGTGGGGTGATATAAGTGTTAAATTTTTTAATTTGATGTATTTTGTACCCATGTGGTGATATAAGTGTCAACTTTTTTGATTTGAGGTATTTTATACCTCGTGAAACGTAGGTATTAACTTTTTAAATTTGAGGTATTTCGTAGCTCATAGGATATAGGTGCTAACCTCTTTGAGTATGAAGTATTTCATAGCCTGTGGAGTGTGGGTATTAGCTTTTTTTATTTGAGGTATTTTCATAGCATGTGGGGCTTAGATATTAACCTCTTTAAAGTATTCCATAGCTAGTAGGACGTAAGTGTTAATTTCTTTGATTTAAAGTATTCAATAGCTCATGAAGTGTAGGTGATAACTTCATGAATTTGAAGCATTTTTATAACTGATGAGGTACAGGTGATAATTTCAAAAGTTTAATGTGCCCACTACTTGTGGAGTTGGGTAAATACTTGGGAGTACTGCCAAAGACTTTTGTAGCGCATCTAATGGGACTCAGTTTGACCTTATTTAATTCTATTTGGACTAGTTTAGTTCAGGCTTGAGTTCAATTCAATTCTACTCGAATTCAATTTAATATGTAGAACACGATTTTGATTCGAGTTTGATTTGATTCGGTTTAATGTTCACATTTTGATTGAATTACAATTCACTAAATCTTTGCCAAAAGATAATGATATATTTTATTTTTCTTTTTCTAGAACTTGTGTGGAAATTAAATAACAGTTATGTCTGTATCATTCTTATTTGCTAACTTGAATAATGGATCAATTATCTCAACCTTTGGTGATTGGGTTTACACTAATACTTTATATCATAAAATCAATGGCCAATTGTTGTGAGCTAACTACTGCAGCCATGAAGAAAATATCAGATTAATCAGGAAAACTATGTAAAACATCCATTCCCAAAATTATTATTAGGATTTTCAAAACTAGGGGTATTGACGGTGAATATTCAACTTACAATAATGAATTTAATCCACCAAGCTTGGTAATGATTTTTAGAACAACATTTATCAAATACTAATCATTAACTCTAGCTGAATCAACACTAATATTGATTAGGGTCTGACTTGATTTAGTTTAATATTCAAAATTCAATGTTGACTCGAGTATGATTTTATTTAATTCGAGTAGATATTGACTTTTTGTTGGATCCTTATCGGATTCAAATTTGCATTTTGATGCACTTTGATTCAAGTTTAAGTCGACATAGGTTCAACTTGATGTCAATTCAGGCTCGGTCTGATTATGGTTTAACTTTGGGCTCAATTTGACCTAATTAGCTTTCAATTTAAACTTAATTTAATTTACTTAGGGTTTAATTCAAGCTTAGTTTGACCCAAATTAAGTCTAATTTAAACTTGATCTCAAATTGACCTAATTTAAACTAGGTCTAAGCTGATTTGGTTTAGATTAACTCAATTTGAATTTGAGTCTTGTTTAGTTGGAGTTTTAGCCTAATTATTTGATCAATTTAGGCTTATTAGGTGGTTTATCTGAGTTAATTTAGTTTTATTTATTTGTTTTACCTAAGTCTAATGTGATTGAGTTATTTTATATTAATTAATTTGATTCTAGAGCCTTTGGACCATCATAATAATTTTGGGCAAGCCTATGGGCTATCCTTAGATGTGTGAGCCTGAAGGCTGACTTGGTTCGCAAGCTTAAAGGCTGGTTAGTGTAAAATCTAAGATTGGCTTGGATGTGAGTCAGAAAGTTAGTTTGGATGCAAGTCCAAAGGCTAGTTGAATGTGAGTTCAAAAGCTAACTGAGTACTAACCCAAAGGCTAGTAAAGTATGAGTCCGAAGGCTGATAGAATGCGAGCTTAAAGGCTAGTAGAGTGTGAGCCGAAGATTAGCTAAGTACCAGCCCAAAGACTGATAAAGTGTGAGGTTGAAGGCTAGCTTAGATACAAACTCAAAGGCTAGCTGAGTGAGAGTCCAAATGCTAATCGAATACGAGCCCGAAGACTGATAGTGTATAAGTTCAAAGACTAGCCGAGTGCGAGCCTAAAGATTGTCTTGTGTGAGCCCAAAGGTTAGTTATGTGTGAGCTCGAAAGCTGGTTGAGTGGGAGCCCAAAGACTAATTACATGCAAGTCTCAAGACTGGCTAAGTAGGAGCTTGAAGGCTTACTAGATGCATACTTGAAGGTTAACTTAAATGTGAGCGTGAAGGTTGATCGAGTGTGAGTAAGAATGCTAGCAAAATGAGAGCCTAAAGGCTAGTAAAGTGCAAGTTCAAAAGCTAATGAGTATGAGCTCGAAGATTATCTTGAATGTGAACCCGAAAATCGGCTGAGTGTAAATCTAAAGGTTGGTTGAGTTTTAACCTGAAAGCTGACTTAGATATGTGAGCTCGAGGGTTAGCTTAGATACCAGCTAGAAGCCTAGCTTAATTGTGAGTCCGAAGACTGAGTTAATTCAATTTGGTGAGTTTTGATTCTCCTCATTCTTATTCAAGTCCAAGAGAGTACTTGTCATCCTTCTTCCTTTGTCTTCAAAGAATTTCATGGTGGACTCCAAAATTATTTTTTTTTTCCTATAAGAGGCAACATCATGGTGCACAAGAAGCCACAAATGATTGTTGTGATAATAGAATCCATTGATACATAAAGAGACTATAAGTAGCTGTGATGATGGTACAGATCATTGACACGCAAACAACTACGGGGGATTATGATATTGATAAAATTTCATCAACGTGTTAAAAGCTGCGGATAATTATAATAGGGATGACAGAAAACTGCGACCAAATTCTTTTTTTGCGAATAACTCCCCTTTTTATTTTTTGTTTTTTCTCTTCTTCTGCTTCTTCTATTTTCCTTCTTCTCCTCAAGCCTGAGCCCTTCTTCTGCTTTCCTTTCGAATCTACTGGGTCATGATGGCCCGACGCTCTTCTCGCCGAATCCGGCCATGGTCGCTGGCAAACAGTGGCAAAGGTCATTCGGAGGCAGCTACAGCGGTGAGGCAATGGCAAAAGGTTGCGGGCATGCACGGTGGAGGCTCATATTAGCGATGAGGCCAGGGCAGCTGTATCCGGCTGCGATGCCGAAGCTCGAATGGAGCAGGGAAGAAGCTGGTGCGGCTTTCCCTTTCGGCAAGGAGCTCTTGGCTATGGGGTAGTCTCCCACACAAGGTAACAGAGTGGAGTCACAGAGGGCTGCGGTGGAGCTAGGGTTCTAGCAACGGGCTAGGTTGAGATCTCGAGCATGGCTCGGGATGCAGTTGGTTGAAGGTGGTGCAAAGCGGCAATAATGCCTAGGCAGTGGAGATCAGATCATGGCTTTCTGTCGTGGGAGGCGGAGCTCGGATGCGAGCTCGAATGCGGCACCAGGCCTCGAGGAGGCTTCTTGGGCTCACACGACGGGCGAAGGCAACGAGGCCAAGGGGCAGCAGAGGCCGGAGCATGCTATGAGGACGATGGCAGCCCGTGCGAGTGTGACGAAGGGGGCTGGGAAAGTTCCAGCGAGGCTGATGGTGGCAACCGGCAATGCAAGCATGGGTGGAGATGGTTGTGGCGTAGGCTACCTCAGGTAGCAGCAAGTGTTGCTCAGCAAGGTGAAGTGCGAGTGCTGCTTGGCACGGTGAGGTGTAGGTGCTGCTCGACGCAGTGAGGTGCAGGTGGGCAGCCGGGCATCGGGAAGATGCCGATGGCGCAATGAGGCCAAAGACGGGCTGGGATAGTGGCAGTAGCAAGGGGCTCGGGGGCCAAACGCGAGGCTGGCAGGGAAGAGAGGAAGGGCCCGGGTCAAGGCACAGGAAACCAGTCTGGAGAGGAAGATGGGCGGACACGGACACGGCGAGGAGATGGTTGTCGGACGGCTACGTGATCAATGACAGTGCAAGGTGCAGAGGCTCTACAAGTGCAGTTTAGCATGGCCTGAAAGCCGACATTGCTTAGTAGGAGAAACGTGGAAGACCACAGCGAAAGAAGAACCTACCAGAATAGAGATAAAGAGAAAAACAGGGAGTAGGAAGAAGAACTATAACAAAAAAAAATAAGATAAAAATCATCTTCTCCTTGGTTCTCTTATCTCTATGTTTTGTATTTCTTGTTTTTTTTTCACTTTGTTAATCTCTCTAATCTTCTCTTCCTCTTTGTTGTTTATTTTTTCTTTATAGGTTTTCATCAATTTATGGAACTCAAGAAGATTTGTAATTAAATATTTAATTAGTTGATTTTAGAATATTGTAGGATTGTAATTTGTAATAAAATTGTATTTTTCATATTTTCTAATTGACATGTAATCCCATTAATTGGGATATATTTTCCTGATGGAAAGATCCAATATTTGTTCCATATCTAGATATTGAATTTTCATAGGAATATTTGCAAATTTTTTAGAAAAGTTTGACCAAAGTATAATTTTCTAAATTTCTGAGGTCTTTTACAAAAAGGACCTATTTATAAAAATTTGAAACTTTCAAGATCCTTTTTGTAAGAAAATTCTAGATAGAGATGTATTCGTAAAATTTATTTAGTTTGGAGATCTATTTGTAAAAACTTTATATTTTTTATTTTAATCTAGATATTTGATGAATTTTGACCTAACTTTGATTCAAATATTCAACTCACCCAGCTCACTTTAATTTGAGCTCGAATTTTTCAATAATTTAAATTCAAATTGAATTCAATTTTTGGTTAAATTTGATTATGATTTAGGTCTAATTGGGATCTACATTTGGGTCATAATCTACTGACATTCAATATCATATTCTACCTAAATTTTGATTAAATCTAATTTTTGACCAAAATTGACTCAAATATTAAAAGGGAACATTTGCCACAAGAAGTAAGAGAAAAGATTTGAGTATGAGGATGAATTAGATAGGTCTGAACATGATGAAGCACCAATGGTTATACAAAGTCAATTGAATAAAAGACCTAAAAGAGTTGGTAAATCAACTATATCATATGACTATATTATATTTTTAGAGAAAATTGGAGATTTGTATACTAAAAGTTCAAATGATTCAGAAAAAGTATTTGTGTAATCAATTATAAAGAATGATGATCTACTAAATTTTTCAGAGATTATAAGTAGTGAGAATGCAAGATTTTGGACAAATGCAATGATTGAAAAAATTAACTCAATATAGAAAAATGAGTTTTAGTCTCTTGTACAAGCTCCAAAAAATTAGAAACCAATTAATTGTGAATGGGTTTATAACACAAAATTGAAAGGCAATGGTGAGGTTGACAAGTGTAAAACGAGGTTAGTTATTAAAGGTTATATTTAGAAAGAAGGGATTAATTATGATAAAATATTTTCTCTAGTTTACAAGAAAGATTTATTTAGAATTTTTATGGCATTGGTTGCATATTATGATTATGAACTTATTGAGATGTATATTAAAAGAATATTTTTAAATAAAATTATTGAAGAAAAAATTTATATGATTTAGTCAGAAAGGTTTATCAGAAAAGGTAATGAAAAATAGTTTATAAATTTCATAAATCTATTTATAATTTGAAATAAGCATTTTGACAATGGTATTTTAAATCTTATGAGACAATTACAAAATTTGACTTTCCGGTTAATATAACTAATAACTATATATACCCGAAGGTTAATAGGGTAAAGTTCAGATATTAATGCTTTATGTTAATGATATCTTATTATTGGTAATGAACTAGATTCCCTCAAAGAGATTGAAAGGATGCTATCTATAATTTTTGAAATGAAGAATCTTGGCAATGCTTCATATATCTTGGGTATTAAAATATTAAGGAAAAAATGTCAATCGTTTGGGTTTCTCAGGAGACATCTACTACTAAAATTCTTCAGAGATATCACATGGATAATTACAAATTTAGAGAATTACCTATAGTTAAAGGTAACAAACTTAATCTTCAACAATATCCTCAAAATGAAATTGAAAAATGCGATATGCAAAAAATTTCTTATGTATCAGTTGTTGACAGTTTGATGTATTTGATAATTTGTACCGATCTAAATATTATTTTTGTTGTGAGACTTCTTGACAAATATTAGAGTAATCCAGGAAGAAGAAGAATAAGGATTATGGTTCAAGTTTGGGTTCTAATTTAGGTTAGGTTTTGATTTGATTTTAGTTGGATTGGAATCATTGGTATGAATTGATGATTAAATTGGATTGGGTTGGAATAATTTGGGGACTCAGGCTTAGTGATGATAATAAGTGGTTGAAGTGAAATCTTATGACATGAGATCAACTGATGATGATAAAAGTTTGATTATATTTGGATTGGGCTATTTAATTGAATTGTTTGATTAAGTAAATTAATTGGTGCTAATTGAATATCAATCCGGCTCTACACATTGATCAATTAGATTATGACTCGGATAGGGGTTCATTTGGTTAAATTGGAATTGAATCTATTAAGGGGGATGTGAAATTTTGAGGTTTTGTTGAGCTTATATGGAAATTCAAATTCGTAAGGCCTGGAGGACTAAATTCTGAATTTTGATTTATTAAGGTTTTGTATGAAAGTTTACAGGTTGGATGGAATCGGTAATTTAAATAATTCAAGGTTTAAAGTGCAAATTGACAAAAAAAAATTACTTTAAGGACTAAAATATAATTTGACATAATGCAACGGGTTTTATGTAACTTGCATTATCCCTAATGATTGAGATGATGCTGAGAGGATTAAAATATTATTTTATATATGTTAGGGACTAATTTGTATAATTATATTTGGATGTCCATAATTTCTTTATTTAAACTCCGATTTTAATAATTTAGGAGTTCTTGGACTTAATTTTTTATGCTAATTCTATTGGTCATCTAAAATCCTTCTTTTGATGATATTTTCTAACTGATTTATTTTGATTTGTGGATCAAGCCTTTTTTTTATCTATCGATAATCTTGATTCGATCTTTATTATGGTTGAGTTTTTAGTATGTTGGGAAATATATGCAGTAAGGCTTTATTAAGCTGGCACTAATTAAGAATTTTTTTACTTCAATAAAGGATTAATAAGATTTTTAGATATGACAGTAGTCGATCTCTTAAATGTTAGCGAACGTAATCCATTTTGTGATTAAAGTAAATCACCACTCTATTCATAGTTAGGAGTGTAGTATGGTACAACTCTATTTAATAAGGAATCTGATCATATCTATATGTTGGTTTATGGTAGTTCGATGTAACCCTGCTTGGTGGGGGTACAACTAAGCCTATAAGATCGATAGAGGAGTCCATAGTTATTATCCCTAATCATTAACTGTTATGGTAGTATGATCACTTTCTTATTGATATATTTTTTTACTATGGATGTTGATTCCCTCAATCATCGCTATTATTGTTGTTGTTATTTTCATTATTATATTTTATCATTACTCTCTTGTTGTTAATCTCATATGTTGTTTAGAGGCAATAACTCCTTACTGAGCATCTTTCTCTCATTTCGTTAATTTTTTCATTCACAGAAGAGTAATTGATAGACGCTGGTAGTTGTGATAGTGGTTTGTGCAAGCGTATTTGTGATTGAAGTATTTGTTATACTATGTTACTTTACTTTCCTATTTTAGTGGTTGTCGTGAGAAACTTGAGTATTTTGTATTACATTACTTTTCTTTATAAATATTATTTGGACTATATTTTCGTTATTGTAATAAATTTTAACTATATGTATTTGGTAAATTTTATTTTTATATATTATTTACTTTGTATTGTACTCTAATATCAGACACAACGGGGTGCTAGAGGTTTCAATTTAGGTTAGGGTTCAAATTGACATGATTTGCAAGTTGTAATTGGAGATCATGTATAGGATTTAGGATTTGGTTCCATGAATTTGGATTTCGTCCAACTTCATTGTGACTCGGGTGAAATGGGGTTAATTGGTGAATACTGTACTTGTTGAGGAGCTTAATGTAAATATGATTTATATTTATTGGAAATCCAAACTAAAAATCATTTCTCTTCATAAGGTTCGGTTTAGTTGATCAAAATTATTGTTTGAAAATGTAAAGTGATTCTTTAAAATTAAAATTTAATATTTCTACATTTAATAAGATTTAAGGAAAGTAATGTAAAATTCTAAAAAAAAATTGTGATAGAATAGTGAAATTTTAATTTTCAATTTTTTGATGATCTTGTGAGTACTTTTCCTGAAACTAAAACATGAAAGAGGAATTTTTTTTATTCTTTTTATATTTTGAAAATTTTTGCCGATATGTCCATGTAAAATACTAAATTAGCATCTTTTTTAAGTTTCTAATTAAGTTTTTATTTTTTAATTATGTATTTTTTTATATTAATCGATTTATGTCATATTACTAGTAGAAAATTATGAATTCATAAATTTATTATAAGTTTGTTTTAAAAACAAGATTATCATTAATTTCTAAATATCCTTTTCCCCAAATTTAAATTTGTTGAGATAACACATTAAAAGTTGATTTTTTTTACTATAATAAATAATAGCTAATAAAATAAAATGTGCAAATGTGTATGGAGAAAAAGTTAATAGATATTAACGATACAGTGAATTCTCGAACTGATTTAGTCAAAGTCTAATAAGTCAATTCAAAATTAAATCTATAAAGAATTCATTCCAAAAAAATATTCAAGGGGTCTACTTATAAATGTACAAATATTAAACTTATAATTTAAAATTTTAAGTTTTAAAACCTTCAATACATTTTTTATAAAATTTTATTTTAAAATAATAAATTTTGGACTTATTTATAACTAAAAATATTCAATGGATTTATTTGTGAATATACAAATATTAAAATTTTAATTTTTGGAAACATCAATATTATGAAATTTTATTTTAAAAATTGATAAAATTTAGAGTTATTGATAGATAAAAATATTTGAGGGGTTTATTTGTAAATATATAACTATGAAACTTGGATTTTAAATTTTTAAATTTTAATACCTTCAACTTTTTTTTGTAAAATTTTATTTAAAAACTAATAAAGTTTAGACTTATTTATAAATAAAAATATTCAAGGGGCTTATTTGTAAATGTATACATATTAAATTTATGAGTTAATTTCTTATATAGGGTTTATTTATAAAATATTTAAAATATTTAAGGTCCTTTTTATAAATTTTTATTTGAAAAATATTAATATTTGGACTTATTTATAAATAAAAATATTCAATGGACTTATTTGTAAATATAAAAATATTTCTTAAATAGGATTTATTTATAAAATATTTAAAATATTTAAGGTCTTTTTATAATTTTTTATTTGAAAAATATTAGTATTTGGACTTTTTTATAAATAAAAATATTCAAAGGATTTATTTGTAAATATTTTGGAGAAAGAGTGGAGAATGAAAGTGAACTTTTTGAAGAAAAATTTGATTAAATATTAATCAAAGGGTTGTTAGTAATAAATTTGAAAAAGAAGGAGGTGTAGGTAATTATCAAAATTTCGAAAAATTTTTAATAAATAAAGGAAATCTCAGGGGGGGTGTAGGTAAATATCTCTTTTTTTTATTAATGCAAGATATACTATGGTGAATCTTTCAAGGCAAAAGTCTTGCATGTCACTCATCTACCACTTGGACTGCCATCTTCAATAGTATGGCTCGGCACACAAGATTTCGATTTCTCCCAAAGTACTCAAGACTTCAGTTTCACTTGAGGGACTCAAGACCCCATTTTCACCTAAAGACAGAAGACCTTAGTTTCATCCGAGGTATTCAAGACTTTAACTTCACCTGAGACACACAAAACTTCAATTTTGCTTAAGACATCAAGGCATCAAGCTCTTGCTCTATGCTAAGTCACAAAGCTCTCAAGTTAACTCGAGGTACAAAAATTTGGCTCTATAATTACAAACTTGTTCAAGGCTTAAAAATAGTTCGATGATAATGCCGGCTCAAAGTGAAGACATGGCTCAAAAAATATCAACTTTACTCATCGAGCCACAAGGACTCCATGTCTTAAGTTAGGAGCGTCTAATGATACAATGAACTCTCAAACCGATTTAGTTAGGATCTAATAAATCGGTCCAAAACCAAATCTAGAAAGAATCCACTTCTAAGAAGTAATTGAATTTTAGGACATAATCATGTTAAATCTCCCAAAATCAGGAATATTATTCATAATAAATATGATCTATTAAGGTATAAGTAGGGGGTATCTCTACTTTTTTTACACAAGGTAATAGACTCTGACTCCCTAAATTTTATGATTGTTTTCTCTTCTGAGTTTCATTATTATTATTCTTTTTTTTAAGAATGATACTAAATTAAATATCAAAAGGGTTGTCACATTCCAGCAGTCTCCCTTATGGTATTTTCATCTTGTAAGACTTGCGATGTGAATTGACCTAATTGTTCAAACTCAAAGGGTCTCTCAATTTGAAACCGATGGTGAGTTTGACTCCATCAACATATATAAATTTTAAAAATTAAGTTAAAAATATCATAAAAGTTGTATTATTATTATTAATAATTATCTATTACTACGAATTTTATTATATTTGTTACTAAAAATTTAAAATAATTGAATAATTTAATGTTGCTTTGAAGAAGGATATATTTTATTATTTTGCTAAATTAATATTTACGCTAATTTATGTTAAACATTGGAAAAAAATTGAACCATATTCTCAATAATATTTTTGAATACTCCGAAATAAAATGTTAAAATTTGTATAAATGTAAATTTCAGTGATTGATATTATTAGGAATAACATTTATACAATGTCAAACAAAGTAAGGGGTTCAAATGGAAAATGCCTAATTTATTGTGCCTCTAATTTTGTATGTTGAGATTTGGATTTGAAATATAATTTCTATGTTCTAAAGATCTAAGTAAAAAATTGGATAACTGTGATCAGATGCTGTTAATTTATTCATTTGATTGAATTTAATTTACCTACAATGAATAGAGATAGATATGCAAAATTGCTTTTCTTGGAAGATGATAAACATTTTCTAATGCTTTTGCTGATGTTTGGTATGAGTTTGAGATGAACTACAAAAACTATATTTCGTGATATATATTTACAAGTTTTTAGGATGCGTCCGCATATGATGGTTTCAGGAGGTTTTGTGTAAATAAGCAACTTTTTATACTCTGCAGAGTTGCATGTTAAGGTTTTGGTTCGTTTGGGGCTTTCTTGTGATTATATAATATGAGGGGGCTTTCTGCGTAATATCCTATGTAACTCGACCTAATTATTCTTTGTGGAGGATGAATTGGAAATAAATATTTAAGAGGGCATATCTGTTATGGTTTGAAATTTTGAGTGGAACCTATATTTGGGGTTGTTTATAATCTTAGAAATCGAGAGGGTTAATATATAAAACATATTTCTCTATATTATATACTCTTCAATTGATCTCGATTTTGGTTGGTTGAGTCATTGAACTCCGTTTTTACTAATAAATCTATTTGTCACCTTAGTTGTCTATTCAACCTATGTCGTGATATATATTTTTTTTGTTTTTATTGAATGTTGATCAATTATTTTCTTTGTGATATAGTTTATCTTTTGTGATATATTCATGGTTAGTAATAATCAATGAGGGGATAGAACTAATTTACTAGAACGATTCTGTTTTCATAAGTAGTGACCTATACTGGTTGGGGGCGGGGGCAAGCCCCTTATGAAATAAACGGGCTGCCAGATGGAAGCAATTCAGTTTCCATGAAAACTCATAGATAATGTCCCTTGCATATTGATTTCCAAAGGATGTTACAACAGATTATGAAAGATTTGACGAGATCAAGACAGAAATCACATATTTATAAATCAATCATATCGCTTTCTCAATTTACAAAAAGGAGAGTGTTTTCGGAGGTAGGAAAGAACATCAATTCTCATCTTCCATTATATTCTAATTGATTTTTCTTAATTTGAGCATTAGAGTAGCCGTCACAAGAGAGTTCTCGACAATTTCCTTGAAATTTTTTTCCCTTTTGTAGATTAGCGGGAGAGCAACTTAGTATATCGAGATCTCGAAGAGTCTCTCAAATTGAAACTAGTAGCGAATTGGACTTCATCAATAAATTAGTACTTTTATTGAGGTCTATTCTATTTTTCTTTTTCGTTGACTTGTGAGGTCTTTAATAATCTTTTTGGTAATGCCTCCTAGAGGAGTGAGACCCTCATTTATTCGAGGTGATTTTTATCATAATCAAAATTTATCTAAATATAATGAGAATTGAAACTTAAATATCACTAAATTATAACTCAAATATGAATCTTAATTAGACCTAAATCATAATCGAGTTTGACTAAAAAATAAGTTTAATTCAAATCCGAATTGTTGAAAAATTCAGGCTCAAGCTAAAAGTGAGTTGAGTTGGCCAAATATTTAGATCAAAATTGGATTCAAAATTCATTCAAAATCTCGACTACGATAAAAAATAGATAAAAATTTTATAAATAGGTCCTTGTATCGAATAAATTTTTATAAAAAGGTTCTGACCGAATTTTTTTTATAAATAAATTCCTAGGATGAAAATTTCTCGAAAAATTTTTTGAAAGTTCTAAAACTTTAAATCTGTCCTTGCAAAATTCAAGATTTACAAACAAACTCCTTAAAATTTTATATTCATAAATAAACTCTAGACTTTATAATTTTCACAAATAAGTCTTTCCAAAGTTTTTATTTACAAATAAGTCTAAATTTATTTAAAAAGGACTCGAAAAGCTTCAAAACTTAAATAAGTTCTTTTTAAGAAAAGATCCTTGAAATTTACAAAGTGACTATTTAGTCTAAATTTTTCAAAAATTAATCCCTTTATAAATTCAATATTTAAGGGGAGTATATTTTTAAAATTTTTTCATCAAAAATAAATAAACTCATATATATCCCTCCAGACACTTATCCAATTTCAAATGAATTATAGTCATATTTATTTATAACTACATCCATGTTTAAAAAATTAAACAAAATAGATTAAGATTCAGTCCAATTTTATCTCTTCAACATTTATATAAATCATGTCAATAGCCAAAAAAAAAAGATGGAGAATATCATCCAAAAGAGAATACAAATTAAGAAGAGATTATCAACAAGACCCAAGGAGACACTAAACTAGAATCTGAAAAAGAAAATAAGATAATTTTTATTGTCTATTTTTTTTTTTTTTATTGATCTACTTTCTATCTCTCTTTCTCCTCCGAGGGAGCACCCCACCTGCTGTCTCGCCTGCCTTGTTGTTGCATGGCTCCCCGCTGTACCATCCTACTAAAGCTCTGTAGCTCATCTTGGCTTACTGAGTTTGGGCCCCCAGACCCCCATGATTCGGGTAATCGACCCTATGCCATAGCCTGCTACCTAAGCTACCACTCTCCTCATCATCGGAACCGTAACCACGCCACTCTCCTCCCCCATCCAGAGTGTATTTTTCTTTTGCTTTCGTCTCGCTGAAGAAAGGATAGGCTGGGCGGAGCTGGCAGGGAGACACCATTCAGCCCCTCCGTGTTGCCCAGATCCTCGTCAAAGCACCATCAGGCGGCCAATGCCACTTCTTCATCTTCCCCAACCAAGCCACTCTGGCCTCTACTCTTTCTTTACCGAGCAAAGCCGCTTCGGCCTCTGCTCCTTCCTCGCCAAGCGACGGCTTCCACCTCCACCATCCTCGCAGCCACAGCAACTGCAGACCACCTACAGTCATTTGCCCTCTGACACTGTCGAACCTCACCCCACTCCGGTGTACCTTCGAGCTGCTTGCACTGAGATTGCCACCTCCAGGCGGTCTCTGCCACCTATCACTGCTAACTATGGCTGGATTTAACCAGATCAGGCTGAATCTAGCCAAAAGAAGCTCCGGGCCACCATGGGCTGGTTTGAGTGAAGAAGGAGGGCATGGGAAGAAGAGGAGGAAGAAAGGTTGTTCTAGCAAAAAGACAAAAGAAAAATATTTTACAAAATTGGTGAGGCTAAGTAGAGAGGAAAACTTGTGGCCTCCATTTATTTGTATTAATTTTTAAATCAATCTTTGGATTTATAAAATTAGATCAATCTTTGGATTCGTCAAATTAAGTTTGCTTTTGGACTTGTTAAATCAACTCGGTCATCGATTTTGCCAAATATTCATAAGTCAATCTTTGAGCGCGTCAAATTAAATCAATCTTTGGGCTTGTTAAATCAAACTAGCATTTAAGCTCATAAGCTATTTGGATTATAGACTAATTTTTGGGCTTGCTGAATATCCATAAATTATTTTTTAAGCTTATAAAATCAAGATAAACTTTAGGCTCACTAAAATTAGGCTAATATTTAGACTTACCAAATCAAACCAACTTTTAGGTTTGTAAAATGAAGCCAACTTCCAGGCTCTCTAAATCAAGTCAATCTTCGGACTTACAAAATTAAGTCAATCTTCGGGCTCACAAACTATTTAAATTATAGTCCGACTTTCGGACTCACCAAATATCCATAAGCCAGTATTTAGGTTTACAAAATCAAGCCTCATAAAACTAAGTCAGAAGACTCGTCAAAATTATACCAGCCTTCAGACTTGTCAAATCATGTTAGTTTTAAGACTTACAAAATCAAGCCAGTGTTTGGGCTCATCAAATCAAGACAGCCTTTGGACTCACTAAAATTAGCCTAGCCTTCGGATTTGTCAAATCAAATCAGCCTTTGGGCTCGTAAAAATAAGACAACCTTCAAGCTCATAAACTATTTGAATTATAAGTTAGTCTTTGGGCTCTCTTAAGCGTTCGAGCTTGTAAACCATTTGGATTATAGGCTAATCTTCGAAATTGCCAAACATCCATAAATTAGCTTCGGGTTCGCAAAACCAAGCTAGCCTTCGAACTTTCTGTTTGAGATGATTTTTTTCATAATTAAATTTTATTGGAACATGATTAAAATTGAGAATTGTATGCTACTAAATTATGACTCAAATGTGAGTTTCAGTCAGATTTAAATTGTGTTCGAGTTTGACTAAAACTTAAGCTCAATTTGAACCTAAATTCTTAAATAATTCGAGTTCAAACTAAAGTGGGTCGTGTGCTTTAGATTTTTGAACTAAAATTGGGCCCAAAATTTATGTAAAATCTAAACCAAAATAACAAAATATAAAAATTTTGTAAATAGATTTCTGGATCAAATAAATCTTCATAAATGGGTCCTTGGCTGGATTTTTCTTACAAATAGATCTCTGGAATAACAATTTTATAAAAAAATTTAATAAAATTCTAAAATTATAAATCAGTCCTGTAAAATTTAGAGTTTACAAATAAATCTCTCAAAAGGTCTATAATTATAATTTCATCCTTACGAAATCCAAGGTTTATAAATAAGCTACTCCAAAATTTTGTATTTACAAATAAGCCCCTATTATTTTAACTTTTTACAAATAAGTCTCTTGAAAATTTTTTATTTATAAATAAGTTCAAGTTTTATTCAAAAAGGATTCCAAAAATTTCAAAACTTTATAAATAGGTCCCTTTATAAAAAAAATCTCTAAAAGTTGTAAAATTATAATATGATCCAAATTTCTTGAAAAATTTGTAAATAAATTCCAGTATCTTGTGATTTTACAAAATGCTACAATTTGAAATCATGACACCTTTATCCAAACATACTCATCTAAAGATGAAATGAATCCATGTTTTAACAAAATTATATCATTATCCATGCCAATTCAACCAGTAAATCCACATCCAGATTAACTATTCAAAATTTTGAATGAGGATTGATCCAATCTTCTCAATACCTATAAAAACCCATGGAACCTGTGCAAAAGAAAGGAGATCGAAGGGTAAGCAGTGGCAAAACAAGGAAGAAGTAAACTGATCAATGAGAAGAAAGATAAGGACTCTTTACTCATCTTTATTCTCTTTGTTTGTTTCTCCTTCGTGCCTACTTCTCTATGTCCTTGCCACTGTTCTCTCTTGAGGCCCACAAGCTAGCCTCCCAAACCCTAGCACCTTGCCTTCCTTGAGCGTGCCTATCGGCCTCTATCTCCACAAACTTTGCCCAAGCTCACCTCTACCAAGCCGCCAAATTTGCCTATGAGCCCTGCCAAGTTACTATTGTTACCCCAGCTGTGAGTGGTCGGTGCCACCACAGGGAGGATCATGGGACGGACCCCATGATCACAGGAGACAGCGGAGCGTCTCCAACATATGTGTGCACGAGCAGCACACATGAGAACCCAGCTGCGAACAAGTCCTGCAGGGAAGAACTCAAGCTGGACAGCTTGAGCTATGGTGGACTGCAGGAGCATGAGACCAACCTGCACACTTGGCGCCGCAGAGTGGAAACACATGGCTGAACTTGGGCACAGGACATGTGGCCAGCAAAGAGGCCATTGTGGGCTCAAGAACCAGTCATGGACAGGTGGCTG
This sequence comes from Trichopus zeylanicus subsp. travancoricus, assembly GCA_005019695.1. NCBI lineage: Eukaryota > Viridiplantae > Streptophyta > Magnoliopsida > Dioscoreales > Dioscoreaceae > Trichopus > Trichopus zeylanicus. The sequence goes on from RXID01010941.1 coordinate 95,193, forward strand.
CAATATGCAAACAGCCGAACTTGTCAAAGGACATGTGGCCAGCAAGGAGGACCTTGTGGGTTGAAGAACCAGTCCTTGGACAGGTGGCTGCATGTTGTGAAAGCTGGAATCAGTCAAGAGAACACATGGACTGCAGGGAGAACATTGTGGGCAGGTTCTCCACGATTTACTCTCACCCACTCTTGTGTATCATAAATAGACTTGGTGTCTATGGGCTGAGGGGGAGGAAAAGAAGAGAGCAGCAGCAGCAGAAGGAAAGAGAGGACGACGAGACTGCAAGACTAAGGAGTTTTGTAAGTGTTCCTCTATTTATGAGTGTATTCCTATTGTGCTGAGTTATAAAAGTTGCCAAAGGTTGCTGTAATCTTGCTTTCTCCCCATTCTACTTCCTTGTGGGCTGGTGTGCGAGTTTGGCAGACTAAGGTGGGTGAACCTTAGTGCCATCACAGGCAAAATTTCAGGATAGGAATTTGCCCCCGTGACAAAGTGGTATCAGAGCCCGGTTCGGAGACTGGAACTATCAAAGCCAAGATCAAACAACCATGGTGACCCAAGGTAAGCTTCGGGATCGGTTGGTTCGCATTGAGGAGATGAAGGGGAATCCTCCAACAGAGGATGTGAACAGCGTATGGGCGCAGTTGGCTTGGCAAGAGGAGCAAATTGTTGCTCTCAAGGCAGCCCATGTAGAAGAGGTGAAAGACGCTGAGGAAAGGTACGCAGCTATCATGGATTCATGGAAATCCAAACTAAAGTCCTTAGAGGATGATTTGATGCTGGTGAAGAGGGCGGTGGCAAGCTCCCCAAATGAAGGCGGAGTTCTTCAAAGGTAAGAGTTCCGGAACCTAGTTCCTTTAATGGATGTAGGAATGCCAAGGAGTTGGAGAACTTTTTGTGGGACATGGAGCAGTATTTCAAGGCTGCTCGCATTCCGGAACGAGAGAAAGTCACCCTCACCAGTATGTACTTGGTGGGAGATGTCAAGCTGTGGTGGTGTACCCAAATGGCGGAAGATACTCGAGCGGGGAGGGCCCAGCTTGAGGATTGGGAGACACTCAAGAAGGAACTAAAGGAGCAGTTCCTTTCGTGCAACATAGGGTGGATTGCGCGGGAATCCCTGAAGAAGCTGCAGCATTCGGGGACCATAAGGGAGTATGTGAGGGAATTCAGCTCCCTCATGCTCGACATCAACAACATGTCCGAGGAGGACAAGTTGTACAACTTTCTTTCTGGCTTGCAGCAGTGGGCTCAAGCTGAACTCCGACGGCAAGGAGTGAAGGATCTTTCTTCGGCCATTGCTTTTGCGGAAGGTTTGGTGGATTTCAAGCTGATGACAACCACCAAAACGGCCATGGAAGGAAGGAAGATGGGGCGTGCACATAAGGATGGCAAGAAGCCCGAGGGAAAGGGCAAGAAGGTTGCGGAACCAAGCCAGTCCAAACTGCAGCCCACCAACAGAGAGCAGGGCTGTTTCATATGCAATGGTCCTCATCGGGCAAGGGAGTGTCCAAGGAGGGAAAAGCTATCTGCTCTAACTCTCAGGGAATCTGAGGACGAAGGACGTGGTGCGGCCACACCACGCATGAATCCATTGCAGCTACTCAACTCAATGACGGCAGAAAGGCAGCCGCCTTGCAAAGGGTTGATGTATGCATCGGTACTACTAAATGGGAGGCCTGTTTTGGCTATGCTGGACACAGGAGCAACCAGCAACTTCTTCTCCCATAAATTGGTAAGTGAATTTGGTTTGCAGGTGCAACCAAGTTCACGAAAAGTGAAGGTGATAAACTCTGGGCCAACTCTGATTCATGGAATGGCCAGCGCAACCCTCAAAGTTGGAGCTTGGGAGGGAGAGATCAGTGTGACAGTCTCGGCACTCGATGAGTTTGAGTTTATCCTGGGGATAGACTTCTTTGTCCAAGCTAAGGCTAGCTTGGCGCCTCACCTATTAGGTATGCTGATTTCTGCGGAGGAATCACCATGCTTTATACAGGCAGCGTATGGAGGAAAAACTGCAGTAGCGGGTATGCAGTCTCCCCAACAGCTGAAAGCTGGTCTCAAGAGGGGCGAGACCACATATGTTGCAGCACTGATCGAGATACAACCGGATCAGGTCGTGGAGGTACCTGATGTTGTTGCAACTATCCTGGTGGATTATGCGGACGTGATGCCACCAAAACTGCCCAATGAACTTCCCCCTCGGAGGGCAGTTGACCACAAGATCGAGCAAGAGCCAGGTGCGAAGCCTCCTGCTCAGGCCCCTTATCAAGTAGCGGATGCACTGAGCAGAAAGGAAGTGCGATGCTACGTAGCTGCGCTATCCACAGTGCAGTCAACCCTACTAGAGAGGGTTAAAGAACAAGCCAACGCGGACCCAGAATACGTCCAACTCAGGGGAGAGGTACGTGAAGGGGTAATTAAGCGTTATTGGCTTGAAGATAGCTTGTTGTATGCTAGAGGCAACAGGTTGTACATCCCAAAGACGGGAGGGCTGAGGCATGAGCTGCTGCGAGAGACTCACGATCCTCAATGGGCAGGACATCCTGGAGGGCAAAGGATGATGGCACTCTTGTCCAGGTCATATTATTGGCCAAAAATGGGGGAAGACGTCGAGATGTACGTCAAGACTTGTCTTGTGTGCCAGCTTGACAAGACGGAGAGGAAGAAACAAGCAGGGCTGCTGCAACCCCTGCCTATTCCGGAGAAGCCGTGGCAGTCCATTTCCATGGACTTTGTTTCGGGCTTTCCCAAAGTAGATGGGATGAGCTCAGTGCTGGTCGTCGTCGATCGATTCTCGAAGTATGCGGTGTTCATACCAACACCACACGCATGTCCAGCAGAGGTAGCAGCTGGGCTGTTCTTCAAGAATGTGGTGAAGCACTTCGGTGTCCCGAAAGACATCGTGAGTGATCGAGATGCTCGATTCACGGGCAGGTTCTGGACAGCACTCTTCAACTCGATGGGTTCAGAGTTGAAGTTCTCTACGGCTAATCACCCGCAGACGGATGGCCAAACGGAGCGCATCAATGCCTTGGTGGAGGAATACTTAAGGCATTATGTGACGGCCAGCCAGCAAAATTGGTTGGAGCTGTTGGACACAGCCCAATTTTGTTATAACATCCATAGGTTGTCGGCTACAGGAATGAGTCCTGCAGAGCTTATCATGGGACAGCAACCTCTCACTCCTCTCGAGTTGGCTCAATCAACGGACCAAGGAAAGTGCCCTGCTGCATATCGCTTCGCCAAGGAGAAGGAGGAGCTGATAGAACAAGCTCGAGACAGCTTGCGCAAGGCAGCAAAACGCATGAAGAGGCATGCGGATGAACGAAGGCGTTCATTGGAGTTCCAGGTTGGAGATATGGTGCTGCTGAAGCTCACTCCACAGATATGGAAGAAAATCAGCAGTAAAACCGTACATCGAGGGTTGGTACCAAGATATGACGGCCCCTTCGAGGTGATGAAGAGAGTCGGGCAGGTTGCTTACCGGTTGAAGCTACCCGACAGGCTGAAGGTACACCCAACATTCCATGTAAGTTTTCTCAAACCTTTCAACAGGGACTTGCTTGGAGATAGACAGCAAGTAAAGAGAGCTCCACCAGTAGTTCGAAAGCAGTTCGACAAGGAGGTCGAGAAGATCCTTGCACACCGGACTATGGGGCAAAGCAAGAAGAATCGACGGACTGATTTTCTTGTGAAGTGGAAAGGCGGCAGCGAGGTCGATGCTACGTGGGAGCGGGACTCTACACTATGGCAATTTGAGAAACAAATTAAGGAATACATGGACTCTACTCCGACGAGGACGTCGGACTCTTGTGGTGGGGGTGGTTTGTTACCCCAGCTGTGAGTGGTCGGTGCCACCACAGGGAGGATCATGGGACGGACCCCATGATCACAGGAGACAGCGGAGCGTCTCCAACATATGTGTGCACGGGCAGCACACATGAGAACCCAGCTGCGAACAAGTCCTACAGGGAAGAACTCAAGCTGGACAGCTTGAGCTATGGTGGACTGCAGGAGCATGAGACCAACCTGCACACTTGGCGCCGCAGAGTGGAAACACATGGCTGAACTTGGGCACAGGACATGTGGCCAGCAAAGAGGCCATTGTGGGCTCAAGAACCAGTCATGGACAGGTGGTTGCAATCTGCAAACAGCCAAACTTGTCAAAGGACATGTGGCCAGCAAGGAGGACCTTGTGGGCTGAAGAACCAGTCCTTGGACAGGTGGCTGCATGTTGTGGAAGCTGGAATCAGTTAAGCGAACACATGGACTGCAGGGAGAACATTGTGGGCAGGTTCTCCATGATTTACTCTCACCCACTCTTGTGTATTATAAATAGACTTGGTGTCTATGGGCTGAGGGGGAGGAAAAGAAGAGAGCAGCAGCAGCAGCAGCAGAAGGAAAGAGAGGACGACGAGACTGTAAGACTAAGGTGTTTTGTAAGTGTTCCTCTATTTATGAGTGTATTTCTATTGTGCTGAGTTATAAAAGTTGCCAAAGGTTGCTGTAATCTTGCTTTCTCCCCATTCTACTTCCTTGTGGGCTGGTGTGCGAGTTTGGCGGACTAAGGTGGGTGAACCTTAGTGCCATCACAGGCAAAATTTCAGGATAGGAATTTGCCCCCGTGACAACTATCACTATGCCTAGCCTCCGCCGTCAAAAGCCAAGGAGTTTGCACTCAACTTATTCGTAAGCTTCACCCTTCGCTGAAGTTATTGTCAACCTTGTTCTTGAGTTGCTAATGAACCTTCATTCTGTGCTCTTTGCACTCTCCATGAGCCTTGTCTAAACCACCACATCCGCCACCCATGCTTGCACCAAGCGGTGGTTTGTTGCTACCATAGGCCAAATCTGGCCTGATCCAACTCGATTTGACTGTGAGATGGGGGGACAGGGGTGCCCCCTACCTTGCTGCTAGGAAACTAAGCCGGATCTAGCCATGTCTAGCTAGATTCGAATGGAGAGAGGATTGGCCCACCATGCCCCAATCATAAGGAGAAGAAAAGGAATGAGGGGGGGCACGAGTTTTAGTAAGGAAGAAGAAGAAATAGAAGAGATAAAGAAAAAAATAAAAAAATATTGTTAAAAAAATGGCAATAATAATAAAGAAGAGTTTGTTCATTAAAAAAAAGAAAAAAGGAAAAAAAAAAAAGAAAAGACTTCTCTCACCTTGATTTTCAATAGAATTTCATCAACATCATGGCTACCCACGGTCCTTGGCGCGACGACAGAACTCCACCAACAACGCGGTCACATACGACCCATAAAAAATGGTGGATTCTTGATATCGCTGCAGCCACTCGTGATCCCTTGAAAACGATAGACTCTTAACACCATTGTGGCCACTTAGAAACCCTTGAAGATGATGGACTTTTGACACCACTGTGGCTACCCCCGGCTCCTCCAAGATAGCAAATCCTTCTTACACTTAACTAGACTTTGAGCTTGCATTCAACCAGCCTTCAGACTCACATCCATGCCAGCCTTGGGGGTCATATTTAGCCAGCTTTCGTGCTTGCACTCAGCCAGCATTCGAACTCACATCCAAGCTAACCTTCACACTTGCATTCAGCCAGCCTTTAGACTCGCACTTAGCCAGTCTTCAAGATCACATCCAACCAGCCTTAGGCTTGCACTCAACCAACCTTCGAGCTAGCACTTAGCCAGCCTTCAAGCTCACACTCACTGGTTTTTGGGTTCGCATCCAACCAACTTTTAAGCTTACATTCAGCTAGCCTTCAGGCTCACACCTCAGCTAACCCTCGGACTCGCACCCAACCCAACCTTCAATCTTGCATTCAGCCAGCCTTCGAGTTCGCATCTAGGTAAGCCTTCAGACTTACACTCAGATCAGCTCTTAGGTTTGTGCCTCTAAGCTAGCTTTCAAACTCACAAACTAAGCTAACCCTCAGATCCATCTAAAACTATCATAAACAGCCAAGGGCCATCAAATCAAACTGCTTAATATGAAATAACTCAATTATATTAAAATCAAACTCAGCTAAAATAAATGGACAAAGGATAAGTTGGCTGAAATGAACCTAAATTAATTAAACAAATAGACTAAAACTTGAATCGAGCTAGACTCTAAAAAAATCTAAATCGAGTTAACATAAACTAAATAAATTGAGACTTAACCCTAATTAGTAGCAAGATGGGTTAATTTAAAATCGAGTTCAAATCAAATCCAATATAGATTAAACTAAGCTTTGGTCAAACCCGAATTGAGTTAAATTAAGTCCAAACTAAAAGTGCAAACTTAAAGTCAAACCAAAATCAAGCTAGGTTGAGCTTGAACTAAAACCAAGTGAAACTAAATTAACTTGAATTTAAACTAATGTGTATCAGGATATAAACTCGGTCTCGATAAAGATCCAATACAAGGTCAAACTTAACTCAAGTTAAATGAAATCAAACTCGAATCGAAACTATATTAGTCTTGATGGAATTAAATAGAGTCAAACCAAGTCCCACTGGGTGTGCTGAACGCTCCACAATACTCCAAGGCCATGAATAATTGGTGATATTACTACCTTAACCTAAACCAAAATAGTTTGAATAAAACTAAATAAGTTTAAATTGAGTCCTACTGGATGTGCCACAAAAGCCTTTAGCAATATTTCAAACCTATATCCAACTCCACAAGTTATTGGTGATGCTATTAAACTAAAGAAGTTAATTGCCAACACGCTTAGAGCCATTGGTCACACCTCGGAGCTAGTCAACCCTAGAAGCCGTTGACGATGCATCTTCGAAGCTAAGCCAACCCAAAAGTATTAACAATGCTTCAAATCAAAGTGAACTAAGGTAGACTTGAACTCGTTTAGTCAGTCAGCTACAACATCTTATTCATATAAAGTTAATCACCAACATACTCAAAGATGTCGATCACACTTTAAACTATATCCAATCCCCTAAGTCATTGGCGATGCTACCAAATCAAAGAAGATAAATACCAATACACTCAAAGCTATTAGCTACACTTCAAGCTAGTCATCTTCAAAAGTAGTTAATAATGTGCCCCTAAGCTAGTTAACCCCAAAAGTGGTTGACCATATGCCTTTTAAGCTAATCAACCCCATAAGTAGTTAACAACACGCCATCAAACTAGTCAACCCCAGAAGCCATTGACAATGTGCCCTTTCTAGCTAGTTAACCTCAGAAGCAGTTGATGATATACTCTTCAAACTAGTCAACCTCAAAAGTAATTAATGAAACAATTTTCAAAGCTATACCCAACCCTATAAGTTGTTAGTGATGCTACCAAACCAAATGAAGTTATTTCTAATGCTCAAAACTATTAAAAGCACTTTGAACTTCTCTTGTTGTCTTTCATATCCCATCAGACAATGCCATCAATACTTGCCAAAGACCAAGTCAATTTGGGTCAGAGCCACGTGATCTAGCGCAGGGGGAGCGAGATAGTAACACACATTGAAGATTCTTCTCCACTCTTTCTCTTTTTCTTTCTTTATTTTTATATTAAAATTTATTGTAAAGTAAGGGCATATCTTTGCTTAACTCATGTATTATTTTTCAAAATCAATCAAATATTTTTCTTCTTTTCTTTTTTGTGTCTTTATATTATTAGTTAGGTTTCTTACTTTAGGAGGTTCTTGACAATTATTGGGGTAATTAACAATAGGGGATTATGCCTATTGAAAGTCATATTCTCATAATACCTAATATCATACTTTAAATCAAAATAAAATTTGATTTGTGATTCGAGATTGCTCCTGAAGTCTCCGCTATTTCGAGTAGTCAATTTCGATCCCACACTCTCAAAATTAGGTCAGATTTTAGACTTGCCAAATCAAGCCAATCTTTGGACTCGCCAAATTAAGTCAATCTTCAGACTCATCAATTCAAGCCAGCTTTTGGGCTTGCCAAATCAAACTAGCCTTCAAGATTACAAAATCAAGTCAGCCTTTGGGCTTGCCAAATCAAGCTAGTATTTGGGCTTGCCAAATCAAGCTAGTTCACAAAATCAAGCTAGTATTTGGGCTTGCCAAATCAAGTCAACATTTGAGCTCACAAAATCAAGCTAGTCTTAGAGCTCGTAAACTATTTTGACTATAGGACAACCTTCGAGCTTGTTAAACATACATAAGCTAGCTTTTGGACTGACTAAATCAAGTCAGCCTTCGAGCTCATAAACTATTTGGATTATAAACTATGTTAGGCTCGTTGAACATCCATAAGTTAGCCTTCAGGCTTGCAAAATCAAGATAGTCTTCAAGCTCGCAAATCATTTGGATTATAGGCCAACCATTGGGCTTGCCGAATACCCATAAACAAGCCTTCGGGCTGATAAACTAATTGGATTATAGCCCAATCTTTGGGCTTACATAATATCTATAAGCCAGTCTTTGGACTTATCGAACGTCCATAAGTCAGCCTTTAGCTCGCAACCATTTGGATTATAGGTTAGCCTCTGGACTTACCGAGCATCTACAAGCCAGCCTTTGGGCTCGCTAACGTCTATAGGCCTACCTTTGGGTTTATGATCATTTAGGCTGTAGGCTAGCCTTTAGACTCGTCGAATATCTATAATCTAGCCTTCGGTCTCATGATCATTTGGACTATAGGTCAGCTTCGGGCTCACTGAATCACTATAAGCCAACTTTCAAGCTTACCAAATATCTATAAGCCAGCTTTCATGCACATAATTATTTGGACTATAGGCTAGCTTTTGAGCTTACCAAATATCTATAAGATAACATTTAGGCTTGCAAAATTAGGCCAGTCTTTGGACTCAATAAATCAAGCCAACTTTTCGGCTCACCAAAATTGGCCTAGCCTTCAAGCTCACAAAATCAAACTAACCTTTAGGCCCCCAAAATCATCCCAATCTTCGAGCTCACAAAATCAAACCAGCTTTCGGGTTGGGAAAAATTAGGGTAGCCTTTGAGCTTGCCAAATCAAGCCAACTTTTGGGCTTGTAAAATCAAGTCAACATTCAAGCTCACTAAATCAAGTCAGCCTTCAGGCTAGCCAAATATCCACAAGCCAACATTTAAACTCACCGAACATCCATAAATCAGCCTTCAGACTCACAAAATCAAATTAGTCTTCGAGCTCAGCAAAATTTAGCCAACCTTTAGTCTTGCGACTATTTGAATTATAGGCTAGTATTCAAGCTTGCCAAACATCCATAAGACAGTCTTCAGGCTTGCGAAATTTACAAGCTAGCCTTGAGACTCACCGTAGTGTCATTATGACAGTCTGAGGGCTCTTATACTAAATCAATTAATATAAATTGATTGAATTAAATGACTTTTTGGATCACATTGAACTCAAACCCAAACCCTAATTGGGTCAAACCAAGTTTGGACCTGAACCAAAATCAAGTCAAACCTAAATTAAGATTAGGTTGAACCTAAACTAGAACTAAATTGAACCAAACCAACTTGAAACTTGAACCCAAGTATATTAAGGTTTGAAGCCAAACCCAATAAAGGTCCAACATGGGTAGAACTTGAACCCATTAATGAGTTGAACCTGGATCCATCAAAAACCCAACTAGGGTTAGATCCAAGTTCCATTAAAGATCTATTAAGAATCTATCACAAGTTGGATCCAAGATCCATTAAAGATCCATTAAGAACTTATTAAGGGTCAGATCCAAGATCCATTAAGGATCTATTAAGAACCCATCAAGGATCATATCTAAAATCCATTAAAGATCAAATAAGAATCTATCAACGGTTTGGATCCGACATCCATTAAGGATCTATTAAGAAATTGATCAAGATCCAACATAAACTCGAGCCCGACCTAAATCAAATCAAATCATACTCAAATTAAAATTGAGTTCTGAACATTAGCTGAGTCAAATTAGATTCAAATCTAGATCAAATTCTAAATAGAAAACTGAATCAAATCAAATTCAAATCAAGATCAAGTCTTGAATATCGAATTGAATCAAATCATACTTCAACCAAAATCAAGTATTAACTTCAAATTAAACTGAATCAAACTCAAACCAAAATCAAGTTAGGGTTACTTGACAATAAGCTCAAAGCCATCGATGACACCTCAACTAATTGACAACAAGCAGAAAAGGCTATCAATTCTCAAATCAAAGGTGATTAGCACAAGCCAAAATTGTTAACTATTCTTTCAAATCAAACTAAACTAAATGTAGACTTAAACTTGCTCAGTCAGTCAACCAAATTCTGTGTTTGAGTGAAGTTAACCAACAATATGCTTGAAGCCATCGGCCACACTTTGAGATAAGCTAACACACGCTCAAAAGTAGTTGGCAATACTTCAAATTCAATCGACAACATAACTGAGGGGTCGTCGATTTTCAAATAAAAAATGATCAACATAAAGTCAAGATCACTAACCATTTCGAACCAAATTAAGGTATATTTGAACTCGCTTAGTCAATTAGACAGATGTCTTATTCAAAAAAAGTTAATCAATAACGCACATAAAGCCATCCGTCAAACTTCAAACTCAACTAATACAAACTTAAAGCCACCAGTAACGCTTTAAACCTAATTGATAATTCACTAAGAGGTCGTCGATTATCAAATTAGAAATAATTAGTATAAGTTAAGGCCACTAATTATTTTCTTAAATTAAATATCGAAAGAAGTCGATTGATAATAAGCTAAAAACCATCAGTGATACTTCAAATCTTATTACGAGTCAATCGACACAAGCCAAGATAGTTAGTCATGCTATGAAATCAAGTAAAGTTATCAACATCTACCAAAAATCAAACTAAGTATTCATTTGAGTTAGACTCCACACGATCAAGTATATGAGAGTGGGTCAGTGACGAGCATCAAGCCTTTTCCACTTCCGTTCTAAATTCATATTCTTTAAGCTTATGAATTTAAATTCTTTAAACTATAAAAATGAGGGTCTACTCTTACTTAAGACATGTGACCCCTTTTTTAAGTTAATTGAATTATTATTTCTTTTCTTTTGTGTCTCTATTTTATGAGCTAGATTTTCTTACTTTGGGAGATTCTGACAATAGTCAAGTTAATTAACAATAGGGGCTTGTACCTATTAGAAGTTATATTTTTGTAGCACCTAATTACTCATTCTGACCATATTCAAATTTTATTTGTTATTTCTATATTACTCCTCGAGGTCTTTTGTTATCCTAGGTGATCGATTTCGGCTCCACATTATCATCTAGGAATCCACCTAGAGGGAAAATAATCCTTGTGCTAGTTAAATAACATAATTCATCTCGTGGAACGGCAAGTCAGCTCAGCAAGCCAATTTGGCAATCAAACAGAGTAATAGCCTAGGGGAGCTCCCCTACTAATGGTTCTCAAGGACAAGCTAAGTCCCCCCAGTTCGGTGAGCTAACACAAGTTTCAAGCCCTGGCCTCTGTGTCCAGTAGATGATACAGTTGCTTGAGTTATACCAAACGAACAATATGAGTCATAACCATATGTCATAACCCAAGCACACCCCGACAAGTAACACCATCCAAGTCATCATGGCCCTTTGGCGATAATTTTGCTTCAATATCAAGTCTCAAGGGATTATAATAGAAAAGACCCCACCTACAATCCAACCAATAAGGCTACATACTATATAGTCACTAGCCGAGCCTTGGCCAAGGCCACACAAGGTACCTAAAAGGGAGGCTATGTTGCACATAACTCAAGAAAGGTTGGGAGCACCAATTCAATCGACCTAAACAAGGCATCACACTCCCATGATTTTTGAGATAGCATACTCTCTTGTACAATTGAAGCTCTATCAACCTTCTTATGAGGTTTATTGTTGGCTTAATTGTGTCTCAAATTCAAATTTTTCAGAGAGTCTTAATTTAGTAGGCCTAATCCTTATCTGAATTTATATTTTACTAGAAGACTTGAATTAGTAGAAGTCTTATTTGAGTCAGTTTTCTACTTTGACTCAAACTCAGTTAGGTTACATCTATAAACACCCTAATCATGTAAGGATTTCATATAGAGTGACATTGGAGTTTCGCCTCCATCATTGTAATCTCCTTTTTCTTCCTTATCAATGCAATATCTTTCGGATCATCTTCGTTACATAAATCTCTTGTGTGCTATTTTTCTTTTTTCTATTCTTCTTCTACATTGTGAATTATGGTGAACAATCGATATTTAGCGTAATAAATTGGTATCAGAGTTTGGTTCAATATGTCTGCTATAAAGTTCGATATAGAGAAATTCAATGAAAAGTAAGGATTTCCTATTTGGCAAGTAAGAGTTCATACAATTCTTACTCAACAAGGGTTGAGAAACACATTGGAGAAGGTCAAGGCTAAAGATGTCACCGAAAGTGTCTGGGAAAACTAAAAAGCCATCGCACATAGCACAATCATCCTCAGTCTCACCGATGAGGTACTCTATTCATTTCTTGATGAAACATCACATTCAGAGCTATGGAAAAAGTTAGAAAAATAATATATGAGTAAGTCTATCTTAAAGTGAGTTTACTTAAAGTAGAATCTCTTCAATTTTCGAATGAGAGAATGTACGAATATAGTTGATCATCTTAATATTTTCAATAAGCTAGTCTCTCAATTGTTAAGCATTGATGTTAAAATTGAAGATGAAGACAAGACAATTATTTTATTATCGGCTCTACTTTCTTCTCTTGAGAATCTGAAGACTACTCTCATGTATGGCAAGGATTCAAAATTTGACGATATTTTTGCTGCTCTTCTATCTAATGAATATTTAAAAAAGATTGAAGGGGATGTATCACACTCAGAAGCATTGATTGCCAAAGGTCATACCAAAGAAAGATCAAAGATAGGTCGCTCTAGATCCAAATCCAAAAAAATAAATTACATGTATTATAAGAAAATGGGACATGTAATTAAAGAGTATTGGAAGCTCAAAGAAATGAAAAAAAGAGAACCTCAGTCTAAACAGTAAGCCAAAGAACAAGTGTCAGTTGCTGAAGGGAGTTTTGATGATGATTATGGTGATGTTATCTCTATTAGTGCTGATTTTGATCATTACCATGACACTTGGATTCTTGATTCTGGTTGTTGTTTACCACATGTGTCCCAATAAAGATTGGTTTGAAAACTACAAGTCTTAAGATGGTGGATAAGTTTTGATGGGTAATAACAATCCATGCAAAACTATTGGAATTGGAACAATCAAAATTAAGATATTTGATAATATTATTAGAACTCTTACTGATGTTAGACATATTCCTGATTTGAAAAAGAATTTGATCTCTTTAGGTGTTTTGGATTCTGCTAGTTATAAATATTCTGCTGAAGGTGGAGTTCTTAAGGTTACTAAAGGCTCTTTGATAGTGATGAAGGGCCTAAAGCATGAAAATTTGTATGAGTTAGTAGAAAAAACTGTTGAAGATGGAGCAGTAATTTCTCAAGCTTCTTCTTCTGATATGACCCACTTATGGCATATGCGTCTCGGTCATATGAGTGAGCAACGTTTAACTGAGCTCAATAAAAGAAAATTATTGAAGGGCCTCAACTCATGCAAATTAGATTTCTGCCATTATTGTCTCTATGGTAAACATTCCAAGGTAAAGTTTAACATCAATACTTATTGCACTAAAAGCTTAATTGATTATATTCATTTTGATGTGTGGTGCTCTCCTATTCCATCAAAATCTAGTGCTCATTATTTTGTCAGTTTTATTGATGATTTTTTCAGAAAAGTGTGGATTTATTTTTTACATTACAAAGCTGAAGTATTTTCTATTTTCAAACGATAGAAAATTTCAATTGAAAAAAATATTGACAAAAAAAATCAAATACCTCAGAAGTGATAATGGCGGAGAGTACAAATCAATAGAGTTTCTTAAATTCTGTGAAGATGAAGGCATCAAATACCACTTTACTATCTCAGGAAAACCTTAACAAAATAGTGTGACTGAAAGAATGAATATAACTTTATTAGAGAAAGCACGTAGTATACTCAGTACAGCTAATATTGACAAGGATTTTTGGACAAAAGCAGTCAATACAGTATGCTTCATTGTAAATCGCTCTTCTCGGACAGCCATTAATTACAAAACTCCTAAAGAGGTATGGACTGGTTAACCTACAAATTATTCTTCTTTAAAGATTTTGGTTGTCTTGCTTATGTGCATGTCGTCAAGGATAAGTTAGATGCACGTTCCAAAAAGTGTACTTTCTTTAGTTATGCAAAGCTGTTAAGGGTTATCATTTGTGGGATCCTACTATTTCAAATATAATTATTGAAAGAGATATAGTATTTGATGAAAGTGTTATGTTAAAATTTCTCAAGAAAGGTCCCAATGATATAATGCAAGTGGAGGTGAAGCATGTAGTTTCTTCAAAAAAAGATGCTTAGAGTGTGCCAAACTTTCAAGAAAATTCTAAAAAATAAATTTCTGAGAAGACTCCACTTCGAAGATCCCAAAGAAACATAAAACCACCTGAAAGGTATGATTTTGAAAATATGATAGCTTTTGCTTTAGTTATTGACAATGGTGATCCTTCTCCCTATAAAGAAGCAGTGCAGGATAAGAATTTTTTTCAGTGGCAAGTTGCTATGTACAAAGAGATGATTCTCTTCAAAAGAACCATACTTGGGACTTAGTGAAATTACCAAAAGTTTAAGAGATCAAAAAAAATTATTAGCTACATCGATTCAGACTATGCTGGAGACCTTAATCGACGATGATCCCCCACTAGTTATCTTTTCACTCTTTGTCAAGGACCTATTAGTTGGAGATGTATCTTATAGTCAACTATGGTATTATCTACAATAGGTGTCTGATTTCACTTTATTCGGGATATTATTAAAGACGGCGAGATTTCTTTATAAAAAATTCATACTTCAAGAAATCCTGTAGATATGTTGATGAAGGTGATTCCGATTGACAACTTCAAGCTCTGTTTGGACTTGATCAATGTTCAAGGTCATTAGTCTTATCCTATGAAGCAAGGCGAAGGCATCTATTAAAGATTTAAATTCAAAGAAGAAAAGGATTCGAGCCAAGATGGAGATTGTTGGCTTAATTGTGTCTCAAATCTAGATTTTTCAGAGAGTTTTAATTTAGTAAGCATAATCCTTATCTGAATTTATATTCTACTAGAAGACTTGAATTAGTAAAAGTCTTATTTGAGTCAGTCTTCTACTTTGACTCAAACTCAGTTAGGTTAAATCTATAAATACCCTATTCATGTAAGGGTTTCATATAGAAGGAGTTTCACCTCCATCATTGTAATCTCCTTTTTCTTCTTCATTAATACAATATCCTCCGGATTGTCTTCGCCACATAAATCTCTTGTATGATATTTTTCTTCTTTCCTATTCTTCTTTTACATCGTGAATTATGGTGAATATTAATATTTTGAGCAATAGTTTATGATAGTTTAAAAAATATAATAGATCACATCAGTACATTCACAAATGTCATAATTCAGCAAGGAGCATGGGACTCTACTATGTATAAGGCATTTTCAATGACACTACAAGGTCCAATCTAGGCCTAGTACTTTAGACTCCTGAGATACCCTATAACTTATTTTGATGACTTTGGTAAATAAGTTTGTAGAGCAATTTATTTTATTGGTATTTTAGGAGAAGAACCCCTCAACACAACTAACACTAAAGCAAACAAAAAGTGGAGAGTTTGAGGAGATATCTAGCCTAGTTTAATAAAACTCGATTGATGGTCACCGAGCCAGACAACTCCATCATCCTCACTGCAATAGTTAATGAGATTTGACAAGCTCGGGTAACCTATGAGATGACTCGCCAACCTCTTAGAAACTTATAGAATTTATCCAACTAGCCAAAGAGCACATATATGCTGAAGAGCTAATCTTGGCAAAAACAAATTTTGAGGGCTTAACAAGTCGAGGAAAGAATATAGAGAGCCCAAGCTCTCTAAGCCAAAGAAGCCCAGAATTAAATGAAAAGAGTGTAGACCTGAGTTTCAAACTTATACACTATTTGAGTCAATTTTAGCTAAAATCAAATCTAATCAAAATTTAGTTAGAATAAAGACTTCTACACCACTAAAATACAGCTTGAATGCGCTGAACCAATTGATCACTTGGTAAACCGATTGTCTGGTTCTGATGAAATAGGATCAACAGAAAATATCTACCAATTGACCAATTTATCAACTAGTCATTTAATTATGATGAACAAAGCTTAGCATAAGCTCTCTGTCAAATAACTAGTTCCTCAACAAATCATCCAGTTCTGCTTAGGTTCAAAAGAAATTGGCTGTCCATTGACCTAATTAAATAAGTTCTTCTACACAAATGATCCCAAAAATTTATAAAATAACATTTTAGTTCAATTTTTTTACAAAAATTTGCAAATAACCCCATATTTTGTATTTTCACAAATGACTATTGTTTGAGTCAATTTGGACTAAAAATCAAGTTTAATCAAAATTTATTCAAAATATAAAATTGAGCGTCACAAGATTATGATCCAAATATGGGCCTCAATTAGGTCAAAATTGCGATTAAATTTGATTGAAAATTGGGTTTAATTTATATTTGAATTGTTGAAAAAATTGGGCTTAAACTAAAGAGAGCCAATTGGACCAAATATTTGGGCTAAAATTGAGTCCAAAATTCATAAAATATCTAGGTCAAAATGAAAAATACAAAATCTTTGCAAACAGATTCCAAAGTCAAATGAATTTTAAGAATAAGTCCTCCAAATGAAAATTTTGAAAAAAAAGTCTTTGAGAATCCTAAAATTTCAAATTGATTCCCACAAAATATAGGATTTATGAATAAACCCCTCAAAATTTATATTCACAAATAAATTCTTGAAATTTCTAACTTTTACAAATAAACTCCCGAAATTTCTGACTATTGCAATAAATCTCTTGAAAATTTTTATTTGCAAACAAATCTAAATTTGATTAAAAAAACCTTAAAAGTTTTAAAATTTTACAAATATATCCTTTTACAAAAAACCTCTGAAATTTACAAAATCTTATTTTGGTCTAATTTTTTTAGAAAATTTATAAATAAGCCCTTTAAAAAATTTTATTTGCAAATAAGTCCAAATTTTATTCAAAAAGTATTTAAAAAATTTTAGAATTTTTACAAATATGTTTTTTAAAAAAACACTTGGAACTTATTAAATTATATTTTAATCCTATTTTTCAAAAAATTTGTGAATAATTTTTTGAAAATTCAATAATAAAAAATAGTACATATTTCAAATACCATCATGGGGGGAAAAAATCTCAATTAATGGATCAAATGTTATTCACATAAATAAAAATACAATCTATCACAAAACAAAATATTTCAAAATAAGTCAATCACAATATTTTAAAAATTTAATCAAATACAATCTCATTATAAATTAAGATTTAATATTATTTTAAATCAAATCAATTAAAATTTTGATTTCCATATTCTCCAAACCACAAAAAAAAGATAAAAACTTGTCACGAAAAAGAGGAGAGCATTATAAAGCCAACGAAGAAAACACGGAGAAAGCAAACAGACTCGCCTCTTTTACTTTCCTCCATTTTTCTCTTTGGTTTTCCTCGCGGCGGCTAGACTGCTGTCCGCCCAACTTGCGCCTCCAGCCCGCATACAGGTTGCTGCCGCTAAACCTGCACCTCTAGCCAGCACGCAGGCTGCTGCTCGCCCGACCTGCACCTCCAATCCGCCACTCAGATCCTCCTCATCGGCCTGCTCCATTGCCCGTTGCCGCTCGCTATCAAAATCCGCCACTCGGGAGCCCTCAGCCACTCTCCACCCCCATGAATCCCCCTCAACTTCGTCTGCGAGCCCTTGTGCCCCGCCGACCGCCTCAACACTGTCGTTGCCCACTGCTCTGCCCACCCGTGTTCAACGCGGGCCTATGCTTCCCCTTCTCGTTCTCCGTCCTGCTCCACCCTCGTTGTGATCTTGCTCAGCTCATCCAGCCTATGCCACAAGTTGTTTGCTTTGGCCCTTTTCCACCATGGTGGCAATCCGCCATTGGAGAAGGCCGGATTCAGCTAAATTCAGCTGTATCTCATCCTGAAGTTGAAGAAGAAGGGGCAAAAAGGCTTTGATCAGCCATAGACATGGCAGCAATGTTCGATTCAAGGGAGGAAGGCTCTGTTTTGAAAGAGAAAGGCGTTGGTTCAGGAGATGGAGAAAGACGGAGATGTCTTTTTCTTAAAAAAAAAAAAAAAAGAGGAACATGCTATCTAAAAAATCAAATGGGAGTTGATGTTACAAAAAGGAAAAAAAGTAAAATTTTGGAACAAAAAATAATATTATTTATTTTATATTGTTATTAAATTAAATTATTATAAAAAATTTAATAGTTTTTCGAACTTTAAATTATTGAAGTGTTAATTTTAATAAAAAAAATATTAGTTTACAAAAGTGATTTACTAATCTTAATTCTGATTCCGAACCAAACGGTGCCTAATTGGTTAACAATATCTTGCCTTGACCTTTTTGTGTCAATGCTATCATGACCACCTGCAGTCTTTTGACATGTCGACAAACTCCACCAATATCGTGATCACGTGTGATATCTCGAAAACGACAAATCTTTGACCTTGATGCAACCACCCACGACCATTTGAAGATAGCAAAACCTTATTGCATCCAAGTCTGCCTTCGGCTCACACCTAAGACAATCTTCAGACTCACACTTAACCAGCCTTCAAACTTACACATTAACTAGCCTTCGAGCTTGTACTTAGTTATCCTTCAATCTCATATCTAAGCTAGCCTTCAGACTTGTACTCAGTCAGTCTTTAGATTCACATTCAATTAACCTTCATGCTTATACTTAACCAACCTTTGGGCTTACACCTCAGCTAGCCTTCAGACTCGCATCCAAGCCAGCTTTCGGATCTGTACTCAACAAACTATCAGGCTCGTATCTAAGCCAGCCTTCAGGCTAGTATTCAGCCATCTTTTGAGCTTACACTTATCCAACCTTTAAGCTTGCATCTAGGCCAGCCTTCGAGTTCGCACTCAGATAACATTTAAGCTGACATCTATGCTAGCCTTTAGGCTCGCACTGAGCCAGTTTTTAGGCTCATACTTAGCCAGCCTTCTGACTCATATATAGCAGCTTTTAGGCTCACACTTAGCCAACTATCAGGCTTGCATCCAGTCGGCCTTTGACACACCTCAGCCAGTCTTTAGACTCGCACTCAATTAGCCTTTGAGATTATTCCTTAACTAGTCTTCAAGCTTGTATCTAAGCCAGTTCTCAGGCTAACACTTAGCCAACCTTCATACCAGCATCTCTAACTATCCTTTAGGCCTAAACTTTAGCTAGCCTTCAGGCTCATATCTAAGGCAACTTTCAAGCTTATACTTAGCCAGTCTTCAATCTCACATCCAGTCAGCCTTTGGACTTACACCTTAGCCAGTCTTTGGGCTTACACTTAACTAGCCTTTGGGCTCACATATAAGTTAGCCTTCAAGGTCACACTCAGCTAGACTTCAGGCTTGCATCTAAGTCAGGCTTCGGGCTTGCACTTAGCCAGCCTTCACGCTCACACTTAGCCAACCTTCAAGCTCGCACTTAGCTAGCATTCAAGCTCACACTTATTCAAAATTTGAGCTCATATCCAGGTAGCCTTTGAGCTTACACCTTAGTCAGCTTCGGGCTTGCACCTTAGTCAGCCTTCAGGTTTACATCCGAGCCAACATTTGAGATTATATTTAGCCAGTCTTTGGACTTGCATCCATCTAGCCTTCAAGTTTACATCCAAGCTAACATTCGGACTTGCACTTACCTAGCCTTCGAGCTCACATCCAACTAACATTCAAACTCACACTTCAACCAGCCTTCAGGCTAGCACTCAACTAGCCTTCAGGCTAGCACTTAGCTAGCCTTCAGACTTGCACCTCAGTTAGACTTCAGGCTTGTACTTAGCTAGCCTTCAAGCTTGCATCTCAGTTAGCCTTCAAGTTTGTACTTAGCTCGCCTTCGGGCTTATACTCAGCCAACCTTGGGCTCGTACCTCAGTCAACTTTAGGGTTTGCACTCAACCAATTTTTGGGCTAGCATCTAAGTAAACCTTCAGACTTATACTCAGTTAACCTTCAAGCTCACACTTAGTCAACCTTTAGCCTCGTACTTAGTCAACCTTTGAGTTCACATCTAACCTAGCCTTCTAGCTAGCATTCAGCTAGCCTTCAGGCTCGCATCTAAGCTGGTCTTCAGGGTCACATTTAGCCAGTCTTTGGGCTCGCATCAAGCCAACTTTCAAGCTCGCACCTCGGCCAACCTTTAGGCTTGCAGTTAACCAACTTTTTGCTTGCACTCATCAGCCTTCAGATTTGTATCTAGGTTAGTCTTTAGACTTCCACCCATTCATCCCTTAGGCTTATACTTCTAGGTCAGCTTTCGAGCTCGCGAACTAAGCCTGCCCTTGGATTTGCACATTTAAGGTCGTGCCATAGGTCCGCCTAAAATTATGATAAATAACCAAGGACCCTCAAATCAAACTGCTTAACATGAAGTAACTCAATCATATTGAAATTAAACTCAACCAAAATAAATGGACAAAGGTCAAGTTGACTTAAATGGACCTAAATTAATCAAACAAATAAAGTAAAATCTAAACTAAGTTAACCTAGACCTCATATTCAACTCTAATTAAACTCGAGATACGTTAATTTAAAATCAAGTTGAGTTCAAATCAAATCTAATTTGGATTAAACTAAGCTCAAGTCAAACTCTAATTGGGTTAAATCAAGTCTAAACTAAAAGAGCAAACTCAAAGTCAAAATAGAACATAGCCAAACTAAGCCTGAACTGAAATCAAGTTAAACTAAATTGACTTGAACTTGAACTATAGATACAAACCAAAACTCGATAGAGGCCTAACAAAAGGTCAAACTCGAACTAAACTAAATAAAATCAAACTTGAATCAAAATTAGCACTGCTCTTACTAGAGTCAATGATCATTATCTGACAAATATTCTTTTGAAGATCACTACTAAGCTTGGTGGATTGAATTCATTACTAGATAGTTAGTAACTTTGATTCACATAGTTTCCTTTGTCATGCTATAAATTGTCAGTGCAAACCCAATCAGCAATGGTTCAAAATGAATCACTATCTTCTAAGAAAGAGTTAGTGAGTCATAATTCAATCAAGTTTTAAATATCATATTGAATCAATTTTAGACTCAAATCAAAGTTGAGTGTTGAACTAATTCTGAACCAAACTCAGACCTAAACTATATTAGTTCCGACGAAACTAAATAGGGTCAAATTGAGTCTCATTGGATGTGTTAAACTTTTGGCAATACTTTGAGACTATGATCAAATTAAGTTTCACTGGGTGCACTATAAAAACCTTTAGCAATACCTTAAAGCTATACCCAATCCCATAAGCTATAGGTGATGCTATCAAACCAAAAAGTTAATCGCCAATATGCTCAAGGCTATCAGCCATGTTTCAAAGCTATATTCAACTCCATAAGCAGTTGGTGATGTTACCAAATTAGAGAAAGTTAAATACAATACACTCAAAGCTATTATCTATATTTCAAAACTATACCCAACCCCATAAGCAGTTAGTGATGCTACTAAACTAAAGAAGGTAATTGCCAATACACTCTAAGCTATCGATTACACTTCAAAGTTATACCTAACCTCCTAAGTCATTGTTGACACTACCAAATCAAAAAAGTTAAACACCAACACATTCAAAACTGTCAGCTACCTTTCAAGCCAGCCAACCTCATAAGCAGTTGGTGGCATGCCTTTCAAGGTAGTCAACCCCAAAAGCAGTTAGCGATGTACCCTTCAAAGCTAGTTAACCCACAAGTAGTTGATAATGCAGTACTTCAAAGCTAGTTAACCTCATAAATAATTGATGATGTAGCCCTCAATCTAGTCAATCTCACGAGCAGTTGATGATGCAACCCTTAAAACTAGTCAACCTCATAAGTAGTTGATGATGCAGTTCTTAAGCTAGCCAACTTCAGAAGTAGTTAGCAACACACCTTTCAAGCTAGTCAGCCCTAGAAGTAGTTGACAATGCACCCCTCAAACTAGTTAACCCACAAAAGTAGTTTACGATAAGCCCTTTCAAGTTTGTCAACCCTAGAAGTAGTTAATGACATAGTTCTCAAACTAGTCAACCTCACAAGTAATTGATAATGCAATCTCCAAGCTAAGTTAACCCACAAGTGGTTGATGATGCAACCCTCAAAACTAGCCAATTCTAGAAGTAGTTGGCGACACACTCTTCAATCTAGTCAACCTCAGAGGCAGTTGATGACGTGCCCCTCAAGCTAAGTCATCCCCATAAATAGTTGATGATGAGCCCTTTAAACTATTCAACCCCAAAAGTAGTTGACGATGCACTCTTCAAGCTAAGTCAACCCTAAAAGTAGTTGATGTGCCTTTCAAGCTAGTCAACCCCAGAAGTAGTTAACAACACATTTTGTAAGCTAGTCAACTTTTGAAGCAGTTGATAATGCACCCTTCAAGCTAGCCAACCCCAAAAGTAGTTAACAATATGTCCTTGAAGCTAGTCAACTTTAGAAGTAGTTGATAATGTGCCCTTTAAGTTAGTCAACTTTCAGGCTAGTCAATCCCAAAAATAGTCAACCCCAGAAGCCATTGATGATGTTCCCTTCAAGTTAGTTAATCTCAAAAGCCTTTGATGATGCACCCTTCAAGCCAGTCCCTCGACAAGCCATTGACAATGCACTCTTTAAACTAGTCAATTTCAAAAGCAGTTGATAATGCGCTCCTTATGCTAGCCAACCCAGAAGTAGCTGACGATGTGCTCCTCAAGCTAGTCAACCTCAAAAGCCATTGACGACGTGCCCTTTCAAGTTAGTCAGCTCCAAAAGTAGTGATGCGTCTCTTAAGATAGTTAACTCCTGAAGTAATCGATGATGTGATTTTTGAAGCTATACCCAACTCTATAAGCCATTAGTGATGCCACTAAATCAAACGAAGTTACCGCCAATGCTCAAAACTATTGGAAATAATTCAAACTCCTCTCATTCCCTTCCATATCCCATTAGATGATGTCATTAATATCTGCCAAAAATTGAGTCAATTTGAGTCAGGCACTATGTGGCCTAGCACAAGGGAGTAGGGCAGCAGGACAAATTAGAGCTTCTTCTCCACCCCTTTTTTCTCTTATCCTTTCTTCATTTCTTTCAAGTTTTCTATAATTTCATGTTAAAATTTATTATAGAGTGATGACATATCCTTTCTTAAACCATGTATCATTTCTTAAAATTAATCAAATATTTTCTTCTTTTTTTGTGTCTCTATTTTATTAGCTAGATTTTCTCATTTTACAGAGTTCTTAACAATCATCGAGGTAATTAACAACAGAGACTTGCACCTATTAGAAGTTAATATTATCATAATACCTGATAGTATATTTCAAATTAAAATAAATTCTGGTTTATGATTCGAGATCACTCTTGATGTCTCTGCTATTCTAGGCTACCAAAATTGATCCCATAAGTACAAAATTTAAATTTCACCATATCCATTGTCTATAACAAGACAAATTCTCATACATATTTACTACCATTCAAAATTTGAATTTGAGATCATGGTCAATCTTATCATTCACAACAATTCAATAGATTTGAATGAATCTAGTCAAATCTCGAATGATCCTTTTGGCCACCTACAAAATTGAAGGCCTAGCTCTCTGATACCGATGATGCCACCTCGTCCTCTCCCCATGCTACACACAAGCACCTATTTGACATCAACTGCCTGGAGGCCTGCCTCCTTCTCCATGGTATCGCCAACCTCCTCTGTGCTTCTAGCTTTTGACTTGGAGTCAACATGCAAACTCATCCAAAAGTTAATTTAGCTAGCAACCAAAACTCATGCAAACTCACCGGCAAACCACCCCTTCTATAAACTAGCTCCTATATCGATCCTCATCGGTGATATGTGTCAACACTATTTCAGCTTCTATCTCTGGTGATCTTAATGACAAGATCACTGACCTACACTAATCTCATTCCCCTTTGCCCTCTTTTGTCTCCATCATTGCCAAGGCCACCTACGGTTTTATTTTCTTCTTCCTTGTCCCCACAAGCTACCGCTGCCAGAGGGAGCGGCTAGACCTGGCCAAGATATGGTTGAATCTGGCCATAGAAGCTTGTTAGAGCTTGTTAGAGAAGGTTGAGAAGAATAAGGGTTGGTGGCTATAGAAGTTTGTTAGAGCTCGGTAAGGAAGGGAGAAGAATAGGTCACAGAAGAAAAGTAGAAGGGAAGATAAAGGAGAAGAAAAGTATAAAAGACAAAGAAAAAGTAAATAAAAATAATAATAATAATAAAGTGTTGTTGTTGCTAGCGCATGAGAGGGAGGGAGATTGTTATAGTATGTGTAGAATAAAGAAAAAAAATTGCAGCCAAGAAAAAAAGGAAAAGCTTGTTGCACAAAAATTACACCTCAATCCAAAAGTTAATTTAGCTAGCAGCCAGCTTGTGGATGGACTCGACCAAAGAATATTATGATGAAAGGCCAGCCTACAACCTCATCCAAAAGATAACTCGGCTAAAGGTCAACCCGCGAGCTAGTCCAAAAGCCAATTTTTGTTTCAATACTAGCCTGCGGACTTGCTAAAAAGTCAATTAGCTTAGAGCCAGTCTGGGAGCTTGTCCGAAAGCCATTCTAACTAAAGGTCAACTCACAGACTCACCTAAAAGTCAAATTGATTCATGCTTAGTTTGCAGACTCACCTAAAGTCATTATGATAGTTTGAGGGCTCTTGAACCAAATTAATCAAATCAATTAATATAAGTCAATTAAATTAAATGACTCAATCAGATCAAAATCAAACTGATTAGGATAAATCAAATATATATTAATCCAAATGAACTACTAAATAGACCTAAAATTAATAAAAGAAATGGACTCAAATTAGTCTAGATAAGCAAAAAGCTCTTTGTCGTTCAACCGTTTGATCAACCGGTCGACTAATTCTAATAAACCAAAACTAGTAGATTAGCCCTGCCTATGATGAACCAGGACTAAGCACCCTTTCAGCCGATTTTGTCAACTAGTCATCTAGTTTTGTCAAAAGAAAAATGACTTAGGTTCAAACCCAATTCTAATTCGGTTCAAATCAAGTCAATTCAGACCTAATATTGATCAAACCAATGGAGTCAACTTGGATTAAATCGGGTTTAAATTAAGTTAATTTGAAATCAAAATAAGTTTGAAGTAAACTGTAATTGGGTTGCATCACATTCAAACTAAACTTTAGTTAAATTCAAATCAAACCCTGATTAGGTTAATTAAAAAAACCAAACCCTAATTGGGTTAAATCAAGTTTGAATTGAGTCCTAATTGGGTTAATTCATCTCTGAACTAACTTCAATCAAGTTTAAACAAAGTTTGAATTAAATCCTAATTGGGTTTAAACCACGTTTGAGCCAAACTCTAATTGGGTAAAGTCAAGTTCGAACCAAACCCTAATTGGGTTAAACCAAATTCAAACTAAATCCTAATTAGGTCAAGTTAAATTCAAATTCAAACCCTAATCAGGTTAAACCAATTTAATATAAATCTTAATCAGGTCAAATTGAACTCAAATTCAAACCCAAATAGGTCAAACCTAAACTAAAATTAAGTCGAACCTAAACCAAAATCATGTCACACCTAAACCAAAATTAGGTTAGCTTGAACCAAAATTAGGTTGGATCTGACCCAAAATTAGGTTAAACCTAAACCAAACTAGGTCAAACCTAAATCAAACATGAACTGAACTAGGTTAAACCTAAACCAAACAGGGTCAAACCTAAACCTAAGTCAGGTTGAACTTCTAAATCAAAGCAAGTCAAACATGAACCAAGATAGGTCGAACCTAAACTAAAGCCAGGGTGAACCTAAACCATAACCAGATCAAACCTAAACCAAACCATGTCAAACCTAAACCAAAACTAAGTTGAACCAAACCAACTTGAATTCGAATCCAAATCCATTAAGGTTCAAATTCGAACCTAATAAGGGTCCAACATGAGTTGAACCCAAATCTATTAATAGATTAAACCTAGATCCAATAAGAACCCAATCAAGACTGGATCTAAGATCGTTAACTAAGTTAAAAACAGCTAAATCAAAAGTAAATTAAAATATGGATCATAGGCTGAGAACACTAATAGTGGTTATCGAGGTTAGTACTCAAAGGGAGCATTATCGAGCTTAATGTAACTTGACACTATGAGAGCTACTTATCTAATGAATATTCATCTCAAGGAAACTAGAGATATATGGCAAGCTTGACTTACATATGAAAATGGCCAAGTTTTCATGAAAACTAATAGATAATGTCCCTTGGAGATTGATTCCTGAAGGATCTGAGAATTATGGCAATCAGTTATGAAATATCTGGTGAGATCAATGCAGAAATCATGGGTTCATGAATCAATCAAATCACTTTCTCAATGTACAAAGAGGAGGCAATTTTTAGAGGTAAGAAGGAACGCCAATTCTTATTTTTCACTATATTCTAAGTGACTTTTACTTACTTGAACATCAGAGTGGCCATCGCCGAAGAGTTTTTGGTGATTTTTTTGATGATATTCTCCCACTTGCATATTTGTGGGAGAGTAAAATAGTGGATTAAGATCTCGAGGAGCCTCTTGAACTGAAATTAATAGTGAATCAAGCTCTGTCAACATAATTCAATGATTTTTCTTGATATATAAATTTCTCTCCAAAACTAGCCATAGTTTATTTTAGCCTGATCATTAGTTATTAGATGATTAGAGGCTCACAATGGAATTTTAGCTGCTTTTTCTTAAAAAACAATCAGTGTAGCTTCTATTAATAAGTTGTTTAGTTGTCTGAAAGTGGGTAAAAATGTGGAAAAGTGACTTTTCTCCACTTTTGATTTACTTCTAGAAGCAATTGGAAGTGATTCACTTCTATCATTTGGTTGGACGGAAGTATATTTTGAAAACATAATTATCTATATAAAATATTATTTATTTATATTTATTTATATAAAATATTATTTTATTTATATTTTTTTATAAAATATTATTTTATTTTTATTTTATTGAATAAAATTTTTTATGTAATTATGTATATAATATTATTTTATTTTTATAAAATAATTTTTACAAATATTATTATTATATATGAGGTTATTAGTTTTATTATAATATAAAATATTACTAGATTTACTTCTAGAAATCATATAATATAATATAATTTAAAAAATATATAAACCTATTTAGTAAGAGATAATTATACAAAATTATAATTCCCTAGTTGAATAAATAGTGAATAATGAGAAAATTTTAATTATATTTATTGACAGAGACAGATTCGCTATCGGTTTTGGCTTGAGAGGCTCTTTGAGATCGATCTAATAGGCCACTCTCCAGCTAATCTATAGTAAAAAAAATATAAAATAATTGTTGGGAGCTCTCAACTAGCGGCCACTCCGATCCTCAAGTTAATAGCTTGCAATTAGAATATAGTGGAGAAAAGAAAAAGACATTAGTCTTTACGTCTTCGAAGGCTATTCTATTTATTGGGTGTGGGGCATATTTAAATCCCATGATTTTGGGCCATAATTTTTCCTGATTACTCGTAATGGCCAGTTATAGATCTCAGGTCTTTTAGGATCTACTTTCGAGATAATATCTCATGATAATCCAAACTTTTCTTTGTTCATACTCAGGTATTCAAGTTTAGTGGTAACTCAGTGTAATCTTCTTATCAAACTATCAGTTTACGTAAGGGTTTGTCATCCATTAAGAACACCGAGCTTCTCGAAGTTCAATATTGAGGTGAGTTGGGCTATTTGTAGTTTATGTATTGAGAGATCTTCATAGCTTAGCCTTAAGGTAACTTTTCACCCCGAATATATCAGTTCACAATATATTCTAGAGTTTGATTCTCATCCCTTTGAATCGGCTGATTCACTTCAGTGTATTACCAATGCCCTCCAAACCTAGACACTAAACTTTCGAGACTCAGTGTTTAGGATGCTCATTGATTTCTTAAAAATTGAATCATCATTCCACATAAATGTAGCATGCTACCTTCTCATTGTGCATGTGCAGATTTTTGCTTAGAAAAATGAACCATCATTTCATTAAATCCTATGCAATTACTAAGGTTTGGCCTTTTTCTCAAGGTGATGGTTTGGATCTGTCTTCTCATTTATCCTAGTAGCATTTTGCCTACCTCGTGATTCTTCTTCCTAAGGTTGTTCCTAGTCAAATGAAGGGCACATAACCCTAGGATCCAAGTGAGATTTTGTCCTTTGGACTTCAATGGTCCGAGTTAAGCCATGTGGATGTGATCAAATAGCGAGAAGAAGCTTATATAAAGGATCCTCAAGTCTTTCCCTCCTACTTGGTGAATTTGCAACAACCCTTTTTCTACTATTTTTGCTCACATGCCTTCCATTAACAAATCTACTCTCAAATAGCATCTCCTCTTGCTTCCTCTGGCATTAAGAAGGGATCTCTTGCCCTAGGGCAAGAGATGGCCCCTTTCATAAGGAAGATTTAACATCTTTAGGCGTCTTAGGGCCGGTGCCTCTAGCCATGAGAAAGTATCTAACCCTTCGTGGTGGCTTAATGTTGACCACCAAAGGTCAAAGGCCCTTCGGATCTAGTTTCACATCCATACCTAGAGAGATCTAGGAGTCTACAATGAGCCCATCTATCATGAGAGCTTGCTCCACGGTGATGGTTCACCCCTCAAAGGCTCTAACAACCATTTTACCCCTAGACTTCAAGTGAGTTTTGACTGTTAGCCTTCTTATCTTGTTCTCAATAGTTCATAGCACAAACCTCTCATTTTCACCTGATCTAACCAAGGAATGTGATTTTATAAGGATTACTCAAATCTCATTCATGAATGAGCATTTGAAGCATCAAGGTGGTGCTTCCCGAGTGTCTCAGGCCTTGCATGCTTGTGAGAAGCTCTCCTAATGGAGAACTCCTACTCACTGCCAGTCAATATCTATATGCTTGGGGAGAAGGAAAAGGGAGGAAGAGGAAAGGAGCGGAGGTGCTAGTGAGGAGAGAGTAAGGAAGAGGTAGGAAAGTTCCTACCTCGTCCTTCTTCGCCACCCTACCAACCTATTGCTGCCGAGGATGGTGCCCAATCGCTCACTCATCACCTAATGATAAAGAAGGTTGACATAGTAAGAGTGCTACTTTTGCTCCTACTTTTGCAACACACATTGGAGTGCAACGGCAGTCTTCCTCAAAGCACTAGGATACTTCAAATGAGGTCGAGGCCAAGGAGTGCTTCCTCGAGGACTTCGGGGAGGATGCTAATCCCTCCATCACTTGGCTCCTTAATAATAAATTACTTCTAAAGGGAGCCAAATTTTGTACTGATCTAAGTTTACTCAAATTTGCCTCTCTATGGATAATTTTTCCCTTTTTTTCTTATATCATGGTCTGACCTTTAATTCATCTATAGGACCTACAATTCTTTCACCATGTGAGGTGTCACTTTTATGAGGCCTGAGGGCTAGCAATGGGTAGGAAGAGCAAGACTGATGAGGAGGTGATCTTGCTCCATTCTCAACTCAAATCTCTTCAACTTAGTATGGAAGCAATGAGGAAGAAGTTAGAGGAAGAGAAAAACCTCCTTGTGGTTGAGCTTGATTTGGCTTTATATAGTCTACAAGACCAGGAGATTCAGCACTAGGCCACCTTGGATAATGCTAAACTTGAAGCAGTAGCCATATTCATTCAGAGCAAAGAATATGTTGATGCCTTGAAGCTGACCAAGATGCAAGCCATCTTGGATTACAAGACTAGCAATGAATATCTCTAGGAAAGCATGGGAAACTCTCCACCATCTCCTTCCAAGAAGGGTATCTCATCTGTCGGGACACAATGAAATGGATTCATCGCAATCTCGAGTTTGAGCCAACAACCTCCGCATTGAACTCTACGATGACTTGAGAGTTTGATGCCTCAAGTGGAAGTATGAGGATCTCATTCGAGGGGAGGCTAAGATGGTGAAGGCAAGAAATGCCAAAGAGGGAATCCCGGGCCAGTCGAACTAGAAGAGTCTTCCAAGCCTCTACCTATTACCGACTAGTTGTGCTTCTTTTCCTTTATGAAAAACCTTTTGTACTTTCTTAGCTCGACACTCAATAAAATTTTATCTTTTCTTTGAACTTTTGTCTTTATTAGCTTGGATTGGTGAGTGGCCTGACTCATTGTTCTAAGGCTCAGCTAATGCCTTCAGGTGTTTATTCATAACTACAAGCTTTCTTTCTGACTAAAGGTCTTATGTTCATATCTTTTATGCTTGAGCTGAAGCCTAAAGAATCTAGTGCTTTTCCTTTTAGTTATGCTTCAAGACGCCGAGGGTTGGATGCTTTTATTTAGTTATTAGGATATCCTTGGAGTGAAGGAGTAAACTCCTACTTTGGCTAAAAATTAGAGCACTTGGTTGGATTATAAAGTCAGTGAAACTGTGTTTTTTGGTAACTTGAGAGCTAATACCTTGGTTGGGTAATCAAAATACATGGTTGGACTATAGGGTCAGCAGAGCTAGGCTTTTAGATAATACTTCGGTTAGGTGACCAAGGCACCTGGTTGAACCATAGGGCCAGCAGGGCTAGTTTTTAGATAACACTTTAGTTGGGTGACTGAGGCATTTGGTTGGACCATAGGGTCAATAGAGCCAGGTTATTTTAATAATACCTCCGTTAAGTGACTAAAGCACTTAGTTGGACTATAGAGAAACTAGAGTTAGATTTTTAGATAATACCTCGGTTTGGTAATCAAAACACCCGGTTGAACCATAGGGCCAGCAAATCAGGTTTTTTGGATAATACCTTGTTGAGTGACAGAGACACCTGGTTGAACTATAGAGCTCTATGGTTGAACCATAATGCTATTAGAGTCAGGTTTTTAGATAATAGCTCGATTGGGTGATCGAGGCACCTGGTTAGATCATAAGACCAATAGAGCTAGGTTTTTTGATAATATCTCAGTTATGTGATCAAGGCACTTAGTTAGACCATAGGGCCAATAAAGCCAGATTTTTGGATAATATCTTGGTTGAGTGACCGAGGCACTTGGTTGGACTATAGGATTAGCAAAGCTAAATTTTTACATAGTACCTCTGTTGGGTGACTGAGAAAACTAGTTGGATTATGGGATCAACAAAACCAGGTTTTTGGATAATACCTCAATTGGGTGACCTAGGTATCTAGTAAACGATAGGGCCAACAGAGCCAGGATTTTGGATAATACCTCGGTTGAGTGATCAAAGAAATTAGTTGGACTATAGGGCTAGTAGAGTCAGAATTTTTGGATAATACTTTGGTTGAGTGACTGAAGCACCTAGTTTGACTATAAGGCCAACAAATCCAAATTTTTGGATAATACCTTGATTGAGTAATCAAAGTATCTAGTTGGACAATAGGGCCAACAAAGCTAGGTTTTTGGATAATACCTCAGTTAGGTAATTGAGGCACCTGGTTAAACCATAAGACTAGCAGAGCCAAGTTTTTGGATAATAGCGACAAATAATTTTCTTAAGAAATAGGAATTGTACTAAAAATAAACTTTCTAAGGTTGTCAACATGTGAAATTCGAGGAAGTATTTTACCATCTAGGTGCTTGATTTTAAAGGTCCCCGATCCCTAACTTAACAGAACTTGAATGGGCCTACCAAGTTTAAAGATAATTTTTTAAGACTCAATTAATAAGTTCAGCCTGACAAAGTACCAAGTCGACTAATCACAATTCTTGATTACGAACTTAGGTGTTGTAGTATCGAACTGCTTGTCACTAATACTCAGTAATCCTAGTGTGAACTTTCTTCCAAATTTCTAAGATAAGGTCCTTCTTAGTTTGAAGATTAGCCTCATTCACTTCGGAGTCATGGGTTCTAACTCATGGGGACATAAGCCATATCTCCACAGGGATGACCACCTCAACCCCACAAGCTAGCACAAAGGGCAATCCCCTAGTAGTTTTTTAGGGTGTGGTTGATAAGATCACAGGATGTGTGGTCTTCAACCTAGGCACTATTTGCCCCTTCAAGGTGTTTCTTTATATCTAAAAGAAGAGTTTAATTTATTACCTTTGCCAAGCCATTAGACTAGGGGTGTGCCATTGAGGTGAACCTTTGCTCTATATAAAGATTGTGCAGTACTCTTTAAATTTGACACTGTCGAACTACTTTCTAGTGTTTATGACCAACACGCACAATAGCCCAAATCTATAGATCACACTTTGCTAGATGAACTCTTGGATTTTTTTTGTAACGTAGCGAGCGATTTAGCTTTCACCCACTTGGTAAGTAGTTGATAGTGACTACTAAGAATTTCCTTTATCTTGAGGCTATTAGAAACAGACCTAAAAAGTCCCTTCCTTATTGGCCGAAGGACCAAACTATTTGAATTTGTTGGAGCTAAACCACAGGATTATAATATATCAAGGTATATCTTTGGTATTGTTCACATTTAGAAACAAATTTGGATGTCTCGATAGCCATATTATGCCAATAATATCCTTGTATAAGGATCTTATGGGCAAGGGCTCGCCCCTTTCCATGGATCCCACATATCCCTTTGTGAACTTAGCAGAAAGTGTAATTAGCTTCTTTAGGTCTAAGGAAATGGAGGAGTGATCATGCAAGCGATCTTTTATTGAGGACTCCATCTATTAGGATGGAGTTTGGGACTAGCTTCTTAATCTTTTGAGCTTCTCTTGGATCCTCAGGGAGTTGTCCTTTCCTAAGGTATGAGATTATGGGGTTCATCTAGCTGAGTTTCACATCCACCATATTTACTTTAGTAGCCTCTGAGTAGCTCAACTGTTAGAGGTCTTTCATAAAAATTTATCTTGACACCAAACTTAATGAAGTCGAGGTTAGTTGTGCAAAAGCATTTGACTCAATACTACTATTCTAAGGTATTTGGCAGATCTCTACTCGGTCCATTTTTGCCATGAGTACATTTCAATCAGGTACTATACTATGATTGCATCTTTGACTTCATATTCCCTAGTAATCTGTAAGCACACAAGTTGGGAGTCGCTGAAAATTTTAAGTTTTTTAACTCCTACTACAAGTGTCAGGCATAATTCAAAGAGAAAAGCCTCATACTCAGTGGCCTTATTCAAAGCCTCAAATCCCAATTGAGCTAAATATTTGGCTCCTCTTCTATCTAAGCTTTGGAGGGTGGCTCCGATCTCGTAGCCTAACTCATACAGTAAGCCATCAGCTCACACCTTCCATGGCTCAAATTTTGATCCTATTAGGTATGACATAGCCTCCATCAAGAAGTGTACTAGAGTATGGGTTTTAATAATCCTCTAAGTCTCAAAAGTTACATCAAATTGACTTAACTCGATGGACTATTTGAGCAATCTCCCTGAAGTTTTTAGTTTTTGTAATATTTGTCAAAATGGAAGATTGATAAGTATGGTAACTAGGTGTGCTTGGGAAAATAGGTGGAGCTTCCGAATTGCAAGCACTATGGCATATGCCAGTTTCTCCAATAGGGGGTATTGAGTCTCCACCCCCATTAGTACATAACTCACATAGTATATGGGGTGCTTTCTTCTACCGTATTCACTTATTAACATGAGCTCACAGCTTGGTCGAGGCTGCTATGTAGAAGAAGAGTACATTGTTTGTGGTGGGTCTCACCAACAAAAGATGTTTGGCTAGGTATTTTTTAGATTTTTGAAAGCTTGGCTATACTCCTCTATCTATTTGAATCCTAAGTTTGCTTGAATTTCTTAAAAAAAAGGGCAAGCATTTCTCACCCGATCTTGATAAGAAGCGATTAAGCACCATCAATAGCCCTGAGTATTTGCATTTCTTTGATGGAGCTGAGGGCTTCATTTTTATGACAATCTCAATCTTCTCAGGGTTAGCCTCTATTTCCTACTTTGAGACAAGGTAGTTGAGAAATTTTTCCAAGCTAACTCCAAACTCACACATCTTTGGATTCAGCTTTATTCTAAATTTTCAAAGTGTGTTGAAGGTTTCCTCTAGATCCTTCAAGTGTCCTTTGGCATGGAGACTCTTGACTAGCATGTCATCAATATATGTCTTTACATGTCTTCTGAGTTGGGACTCAAAAATCTTATTCACTATCCTTTGATATGTGGCTCTCGCATTTTTCAACCCAAAAGACATTGCAACGTAGTAGAAAGTACTTTGATCAATAATGAAAATAGTTTTCTCCTCGTCTTTGGGATGCATTAAATTTTGTGGTAACTTGAGAATGCATCTAAGATGCTTAGGAGTTGGTGGCCCGATGTAGAGTCCATAAGTTGATCTATCTTAGGCAAAGGATAACTGTCCTTCAGATAAACTTTATTTAAGTTAGTAAAGTTAATAAACATTCTTCATTTGTCATTAGACTTCTTCACCATTACTATATTTATCAACCATCCGAAGTAATGAACCCCTCTAATGAATCATACATTGAGGAGTTTGTTCATCTCCTCGGTGATGGTTGTTTGATGCTTGGGGACAAAGTGTCTCTTTTTTTATTTAACTGGTTTGTAATTTTTAGTCACCATAAATTTGTGTTGTGCCACTAAGGGATCTATTCCAAATAAACCTTTAGAAGATCATGTGAATATGTCTTGAATTTTTTGCAAGAATTCTCCTAACTAGGTGTATAAAGGATCTGCAAGCCTCGAGTTTCAATATTCTCCCAAAGCTTTCATCAATAACCAGGTTGACGAGTTGCTTCATAGGCTTAGTGTGGACCTTCTTTGGTTCGGTGGCCAACTTATTGATTTCAATGAGCCACTCCACAAATTTGGTGTTGACCTTTTTTGGTCAGTAGTAGATTCTTTGATTTTTACCACCACTAGAGCTTTGCCCTTTTGGTCAAAGTTGTCATGCTAATAGGTTGCTTTGCACTTCTTAACAAGGTTTTGGTCACACCATATTTCACCTTTACTATATTTAGTTTGAAATATCATAATTAAATGAAAAGTAGATATTGCAGCTTGAAGCTGATTTGGCACCAGGTGACCTAGTATTACATTGTAGGAGGAGCATGTTCAAACCATCATGAACTTTGCTTTAATGTGGTGCTCTTGGGGTTTTCTACAACCATGAGAAGTAGCTTGATTATACCAAGTGGGGTAATCAAATCTCTTGTAAATCCGGTGAGTGTCCCAACATAGGGCTCCAGCTTTTGCTTGATTTTCATTTAATTATAAGCTTAGGTGAACAAAATATTCACTAAGCTTTCTATATCTACTATAATACATTGCATGATGAAGCCTTCTAAGATTACTGAGATCACCAATGTATCATTGTGCAACATCGAGATTCCCTCTAAATCTTTCGTTGAAAAGACTATGTCTTGATGCTTGGGCTTATAGTGCTATTTCTTTGTCTCTATCTTTACCTCTTCATGCCCCTCAATGATGGTTCAACATTTGCAACTAGTGCCAAGACTTTAACTTGGATTGGCAGGCCTATCATATGGAGGTTGTCATTCACTAATGGGTTGTACAACTCAGGAGTGGAATTCCTCTATAAAGAGATTTGTAGACGAGGTTCCATTGTGCGAGCTTCTTCAGCTCAATCACCTCATCGAATGAACTACCCGAGGTGCCTATTTTTGATGAGTCTTTTGATTTCTTCTTTGAGATATCAACATTCCTCAATGTTATGATTATACTCTAGGTGGAAACAACAATACTTGATTTTGTTGAGATTATGTCAAGTAATGTAGATTGGCAAAGACCTTCGTAAAAGGTTTTGGTGTTCACTTTGAGCAAGAACTTTGGACCTTATGTTGTTAAAAGGCATGTAGGCTTGAAATTCAAGCCTACACCCCCTTTGTTAGGTCCTTTACCTTTTTGGTTTAGGGAGTTTGACCTTTTGAGATTTTTTCTCAGCCTGTTATTACCCTCAAATTCTCTTTTAACTGAGATTACCTCATCGATATTAATGTGTTCTTAGATTAATTGGACAAACTCTATTAAGCTCTTGAGAGGTTAGTGAGCTATTTTGTAGACAACCCGAGCTTGCCTAATACCATTGATTGTAGCAACAAGGATAATTAAACTATACAATTTGGTAACTTTTAGCTGAGCCTTGTTGAAGTAGGCTAGGTACTTTTTAAAGCTTTCCCCTTCTTTTTGTCTTAGTATCAATAGTGTAGAGGGGATCTTTCACTGGGGTACTAGCAAGATGAGTTGCTCTATGAACCTGTCTGTTAGG
This sequence comes from Trichopus zeylanicus subsp. travancoricus, assembly GCA_005019695.1. Classification (NCBI taxonomy): domain Eukaryota; kingdom Viridiplantae; phylum Streptophyta; class Magnoliopsida; order Dioscoreales; family Dioscoreaceae; genus Trichopus; species Trichopus zeylanicus. Next base: position 131,317 of record RXID01010941.1, read on the forward strand.
TCGTCGAAGCAAGTGATAGAGTACCTTAGAAGTTCGGTGTACTAGGCCCAAGTTGGGCCTTACAGTGTCATAGGGAACAACTTCCATATAGTGGAATCCCATGCTCTTTGTAAAATTATAGTATTTCTAAATATGTTAACATGATCCATTGGGTCATTTAAATTAGTATATACCTCATAAGGAGGTTGGTGAAACCTAGGTTGGATAGGAGAGAGGGATCAAAGGAGTTTTCTACCTCATATGGTTTGGATGGCCATACTCTCTTGTTCTTTCCCTAGTTATATATGACATAGCTGAAATTTGACTAGCATACACATGGTGGGTAGCCTCGTCAGGTGGGTTATAGGTAGGATCATACTCGCCACGATCTTGCGAGGGTTGATGTTGAAGAGAGACCACTACCAATGGGTCATGGAAGCTCAAATGAGAGGTGCAGGAAGGGGTACTTGATTAGTGACATGATGTTGTGGCTCATGTGGTTCGTCCGTGTGTAGCACCTTGGATTGGGGCTTCAACATAGGCTTGTGGTTGCTGTTGAGGAAAATGAGTTCAAAGGCATCACCTAAGCCTGATTCTATGTGTATTGGACTTGTAGATTTTGCACGACTTGTGTCTGAACCTCAAGCAGCTATGTAACTGGCTAGACTATGGTGGCTAAGGTTTGAAATTCAAAATGACTCACTGGATTGGAGGGACCTGGAGGCACATCTGGAATCACTTGGAGTGGGGCTCCCCAAGGCTATTATTGTGGCTGTGCTGTCGAGTCGGCTTGCTAGACCGATCTATTTGGCTCAACAAATGAAATATGTGATTCAGCCGGCATGGAGCCACTTGCCCTATGAGCAAGTTCTTTGATGTTCATAGTTGTGTTGCTCTAGGAGGCATGGTTGGAATATCACTGGAGGACTCTTAGATTAGAAAAGAAGAGCGGTGGAATATATCTTAATGAAAACACCAATTTGTTGACAGAACCCTATTCACTACTATTTTCGGCTCGAAATGCCCCTTGAGATTGATCTGCTAGGCCGCTTTCTTGCTAATTTATAGCAAAATAAAACGTGAAGAGTATTACCAGGAGTTATTCAACAATGGTCTTTTTGACGCTCAAGTCAATAGCTTGCACTTAGAATATAGTGGAAAAGGGAACAAATTAATTATTATCTCTTTAGAGACTGTTCTATTTATAGGGTGAGGGACATATCTTAATCCCGTGATTATAGATCATAATTTTGCTGGATTACTCGTAATGGCCAGCTATGGATTCTGGATCTTTTGGGATTGACTTTTCGGATAAGATCTCATAATGATATGAACTTTTTGTTGTTCATACGAGGTATCCAAGCTTAATGGTAATTCAATATAATTTCATTATCAAATCATCAATTTATAGAGGGGTTTATTATTCATTGAGAACACCAAAATTTTCAAATTCAATGTTGAGGTGAGCTGTTATTCGTAGTTCGAGCAGTGAGAGTTCTTCATAGCTCAATCTTAAGACAATTTTTCATATTAGATGTATTATTTTACAATTTGATCTAGAATTCAGTTCTACTAACCCTTTAACTCAGTTGAATTTTTTAAAAATGTATAGTAATATTCGGATGTGTGTAAATTTATTATTAAAAAGTTAAACCGTATTTGCATGAATTTGTGAATTCCTTACCGAACGGCCTTATCAAATTACCTAAATGACCCTGATTACTTCTCCAATTCACAATCCTTACCTTCAACCGCTTCACTTCCCGACGTGCGTCAATCCACGTCCAATAGATTCCAATTTCCGACCAGGCCAGAGATTCAAATTAATGAAAGCTAAAACAAAAGATAAAAAATTCCATAAAATAAAAGCTCTGAAATTTCTTCCTTTTTTTTTTCCCTATATTTTGCTTCTACACTCCGCGCTTAATTTCCCGGGATTCTAAACCCTAGCTAGGGTTTTGATCGGAAGCTCGCATCAATGGCATTCTGGTTTCCAATTCTCGTGCTGGCCTTCGCCTTCGGGATCTGCCGCCTCCTCCTCATGCTCATCCCCCCCATCGTCCCCTCCATCGACGTTGACGCCTCCGACGGTACTGATTTCCCCCTTTTCGATCCCTTTTGCTCCATTTTTGATCTGTCGAGTTTGGTTTTGGTGGCAGTGCTGGATGATGGCGGCCCGACCAAAGAAAACAGTTATATTTATGTGAGTGCCGCTCTTGGCTGCGAGTTGAAGGGAATTTCATGTTAATTTAGAGGTAGTTTGATGGATTTGGTGGTCTGGTGCAGATTCCTAGGAAGGGGAAAGTGGCGCAGAGTGATAAGGTGCAGTGCTATGAGCCAGCCACCATGAAGTACTTGGGGTATTTCCCTGCATTGACTGCTGATGAGGTTGGTGATGGTGGATCTTAGCTCCATTTTGTGGTCTTCAAATTTTGAGTTAGTTCTTGAATGTGATTCTTTGCGGTTTTGCCTTTTGAGTTCTGAAATTTGAATATGGTGCTCCAGTATGTTTGGTCACTGTTTTGAAATCTCAGTTGTGAATGAGCGTTGGGCATTGTTTCTTTAATTTCACTGCTTCTGATGGTAACCTCAATTCCAAGTGGGAGCATACTGCTATGAAAATGACAGTCCTTTGGATGGCTAAAATTTCTAAGAAATATGTATCTAACTCATATCTTCATAGATGCTTCCTGACAAACAGGGAGTGCATCTCAAACTACATGGTTGTTCATCAAGTTCTGTATTCTCATTTCCAACTTACCATGCATTCTTATAGGCATAATTAGTTGGTGTTGTCCTTTGACTTCAGTGCTTACATTTTATTTTTGTCTCTGGATATCAAATAGCATATGTTGTTGCCCAAGACATGTCGTCGACTGTTTTTCTTGCGTGAAAGATCAAAATATTCACTTTCTAGAGCGTGTTGTATCCATTTGATCAGGTCAAGGAACATGTAGCACAAGCTAGAAATGCACAGAAAGTATGGGCAAAGAGCACTTTCCGTCAGAGACGGCAATTTTTGCGGATCCTACTGAAGTACATCATCGAACATCAAGAACTTATATGCGAGTGAGGATCAAATCTTCTTGAGCAACTACTTTTTTCTTTAATTAAACTTGAATTGTTTCATAGCTAGAGTTTTTTGAGAATTATGAATTACTATATTCTTATTGATCCTGATCCTGTTAAAGATAGGAATCTACTGAATTCCCCCTAATGGAATTCGCTCTTAGAATAGCCAACACACAATGTGTGATCCAATACTGGTCAGATGGTCAGAGTTAAGTGCTCAATTTGTCAACCACTTTTTTGCAGTTATCTTACCTGCTTTTACAGTACATTTCCCTTCTTTAAAAAGCAAATTTGATTGAATAGATCAAGGATGAGAAAATATCTACGACTTATCATGCTACACCTAGTAACTGTTTTTTTTCCCAGGATATCTTCTCGAGATACTGGAAAAACAATGGTGGATGCTTCTCTAGGAGAGATAATGACAACATGTGAAAAGATCACGTGGCTTCTTTCAGAAGGAGAGAAGTGGCTGAAGCCTGAATACAGGTTATAGCTCATATCTAGCTCTGGCCTATGATCATTTTATAAATCTTAATTTAGAATTATCCATTCAAGGCCTGAAATTTATGTGGTATTATTGATTGTTTAATCTAAATTATTTGGACTTTTGATGCTGATTGAAGTTCCTTTTCTTATGCTGTACAACTTTAGAAGTGTTGGTTTCAAAGTTTTCTGAGAAAGCATACCTGAGTAAATATGTTCTACGAACATTTCCTCTTGAAATTTAAGATTAATATGCAACAATTCTGAAGTGGATGCGGTTTTTTGGATTTGGGACCCTGGTACTGTTTAAGTGGATGACTTTGTTCCTTTAAATGACATTTACATGTACAGTTGATGTTCTCTTCAGCTTAATTTTGGATCCCTTTCATTTTATTTGAAATGTTGTTCGTTAAGCAAGGAAGTATTGATGATGAGAAAACTGCTTTCCCATAACAGGCCTTGAGTTTTGCTGTGGGTTTGTTTCACAAAGGGTACTAGCTCTTTCATTTGTGGGGCATTTTATCAAAATAAATCAACTAACATCCTCCTGATGATCAATTCTCAGATCAACTGGAAGGTCAATGCTTCACAAGAGAGCAAAAGTAGAATTCCATCCTCTAGGTGTGATTGGGGCCATCGTGTCATGGAATTATCCATTCCACAACATTTTCAACCCAATGCTAGCTGCAGTGTTCTCAGGAAATGGTGTAGTGATAAAGGTATATTTCTTCAAATTGTATACATCAGTTTTTGCAGTTCTATTCAATACTATGTCAACACTGTTGTCCAATTTACCTTCTCCGAAACAACTTGTAAGTCAGCAAGAAATTTATGTTAACCAGAAAAGTTCGACATGTTTTTATGCAGGTTTCTGAGCATGCAAGTTGGTCTGGTTGTTTTTATCTACGAATAATCCAGGCTGCACTTGCGGCTGTAGGAGCTCCAGATAATCTGGTTCATGTGATAACAGGGTATGCAACCTTGAAGTCACATTCTCTAAAATGCAATTTTGCATTAATTATCTTATGCTTGCTTAACTTCTGAGTTGTATTGGCAGTTTTGCAGAAACAGGACAAGCCCTTGTCTCATCAGTTGACAAAATTATATTTGTTGGATCACCTGGTGTGGGAAAGATGGTACTGTTTCTTACAGAAGACTTTCTTTGCTTTTCTGATTCTGACATTCTCTGTTTCTTGTTATTTTAAATTTGAGGGGAATACTATTCTAACTGTGGTTTCTCCAAGAGTTGCTTCTCAAGTTGCTTTCTGATTATGCTTATTTGTAATTCTTATTTTGTCAAATACTCAAAAACCTCAATGTAGTGTCCAAAGATAGGGTCACATGTTTTTCCTACATAGGCAAAGATAAGCCCATCTTGTAAATTGATAAATGTGATACATATAAGTCTTTTATACTTGTGATGGTTAGCTTATCGTCAAATTTGGTTTCATTGTCAATATCAGATCATGCAAAGAGCTTCAGAGACTTTAATTCCTGTCACATTGGAGCTTGGTGGAAAAGATGCATTTATTGTGTGTGAGGATGTAAATGTCAATCATGTAAGCACATCTGCTTCCAGTTCAATTTTGTCATGGGCACAACTATCATGAAATTACTGATACCTTGGAAGGTATCTTACGAAATGATTGAATCTTATAGCAATTTTTAAATCTGTTTCAAAGGTGGTGCAAGTTGCAGTCAGAGCTGCTTTACAATCTAGTGGACAAAACTGTGCTGGCGCTGAGAGATTTTATGTTCACAGGGACATATATGCTACATTTCTTGCACAAATTGTCAAACTTGTGAAATCTATATCAGTTGTAAGCATTTCTATTCCTGATATATTCCATACCAAGACTTCTGATCTGCAATAAATGACCAGCAAAACAGATTTGTGATGATGGTAACTGTTCACGACAGTTGTCTACTTAATTATTCTGAATGTCTGATAGTATCACAAGGGACTTTTGTCACTGGTGTTTTCATCAGGTCTAGAAACTGTGGTATTGTTATACTGTATTAATGCATCATCTAATTTGGGACAACTATTCTTTTTGCCACCTAGTTAAATAGTATTGTATTTACCAAGTTTTATATAACCAGTTTAGGAAGTTTTGAATTTTAGATTTGAAAATTAGACATAAAATAGTGGAAGGAGCTCATTAGTCAAGCCTTGGCTGTCATTGGTTAGGAAATGGGGAAGATGGGTTCTTTTTGGAGAACCTTCAATTGTGGTCTACTGATGGTTTCTCATATAATTTCTGTAGATAGGTTTGTTAACTGTTAAAGATGCTTGATTTTCTTCATTTTACTAGTTCAGTAAAGTAATAAATCCTTCAAGTATCAGGATATGCAACAGAAAAGAAATAAAAGAATCATTTTAGTTTAAAACTAATTTGTTGAAGCTGCATAGGGGAAGGATGAATTATGGAGTAATTTCAGTAAATTTGAAAATAGTATTCACCTTGCATTCTATGAACAGAGTGACAGGTATGGAGAAGTTTGGACAGATCCAGGATTACTTTTTTGCATAAAGACTTTTATGTACCCCATTTCCTTGTGTTTTCTAAATTCAAATAAAAAATTTCACTTATTTGATGGCAATGTCAGTTCTGTATATACCCTTACCCTGGTCTTCTTTTGCAAATGTACCAAATAATAGCTAAATCTGATCATCTTTTGTAGGGCCCCCCACTAGCGGGTAGATACGACATGGGTGCTATATGCATGCAAGAGCATACTGACAAGCTCCAAAATCTTGTGAATGATGCCTTGGAGAAAGGAGCTGAAATCATTGGTAGAGGAAGCTTTGGCAATTTGGGAGAAGATGCAGTTGATCAGTTCTTTCCCCCAACAGTTATTGCGAATGTGAACCACACAATGAAGCTGATGCAAGAAGAGGTAATTTAAGAACTTACATTTTATTTTCTGTGGTTTCTATGATGAAAGTCAAGACTTGGATCAAATTCTGATTGTTCGCTACAGGCTTTTGGACCAATAATTCCAATCATGAAGTTCAGTTCTGACGAAGAGGTTGTTAAACTTGCAAATGACTCAAACTATGGCCTTGGATGTGCAGTGTTTTCTGGCAATCAACAGCGTGCTATTAATATTGCTTCTCGGTTGCATTGTGGGGTTGCTGCAATCAATGATTTTGCATCAACTTACATGTGCCAGGTAATTAAGTGATCTATCAGACAAATATGGTGTTCTCTATAAAGCCAATAGCATTTTCATTTGAATAGTCTTCCATACCTTTTTTACCTCATGGTTAGCACATTATTCTTCAAATTCCAAAGTACTTTTGAATTTGATGCTTTAGAATGATATACTTTGGTTTTGGGGCCAGCCATAATGTAAAATTTGAAAGACTCGAAGAAGAAAGAACCTGCAAAATTGCCCTAAGACTCCTAACCTAATCTGCCTGCATGAAGAAATTCGTGTTTCCTTGCGTTATTTTTTCCTGTTAAATTCTCAGTTAGTCTTCTTTTCCTTGAATGTAGTCTCTACCATTTGGTGGTGTCAAACACAGTGGTTTTGGTAGATTTGCTGGAGTGGAAGGATTAAGAGCCTGCTGTCTTGTAAAGTCAGTTGTTGAAGATAGGTGGTGGCCTTATATCAAAACAGTTATCCCAAAACCCATTCAGGTCTTCCAAGATAGCTTTACCTAATATGAAATACTATCTTCATCTGGTCCATGCTAACTATTCTTTTCAACTGCACAGTATCCCGTCCCTGAGAATGGTTTTGAGTTCCAAGAATCACTGGTTGAAGCCCTCTACGGCCTGAATGTGTGGGATAGACTAAGGGCTCTCGCCAATGTCCTCAAGATCCTCTCAGAGCAGAATCCAACTCCTAAGCACAAAAAGAAGTCAATAAGCATAGCAAACGATCAACCAACCTTGTCTCGGTTTTGAAGATCATGGAGATATTGTAATCTGAAACTGGCTCTGTGCTAAACTGGGTCGAACTGGTCATAATCTGGGCTTTCATCACTATTGTCGTATGCCTTATGTTCTGCCTGGATTACCTTGCTCAGCTCTTTATACAGTATCGCCCTTGATGTGCTGTTCCTTCTCTGTATCTGTTCGATTATTTGGTGCCCATTATATTGAGTTCTGAAAAATCCAAACTCTACAAAAAAAGGTTTTTTTTTTAAACACATATGTTCATATAAATAAGCCTGGTGTATATCTTCTTCAAAATTTTGCTACAATAAAACAGCATCAAGCTAAATAAAGTAGACTAACACAAAGTCTTTTTTTTTTTTCAAATAAAAACCCAAAAAATCAGGTTGATGCGAAAAACCAAAAATTATTGGATGCGGATTATAACCCGATCCGATCCAATCTTGTCGAAACTTGCAATCCCAGACCAATATTGAAATCCAGCTACTCACGTCAAGTCCCCCAAATGCTCATCGCCACGGTGACTAGCCCGACTCACCTCGCCCGCCAACAAGCCCTTTTCTACCCTCCATCTCTGCATCTCTCTTCATCCCCGCTCCACGCGAAATCCTAACCCTAACGCTAGCTCTCCTTGCCATGTCGAAGCGCAAGTTCGGCTTCGAGGGCTTCGGCATCAACCGCCCGGCCACCTATACCTTCGAGCGCTCTCAAGCTCCCCAGCGCCTCTCCGCGCCCTCCCATGACCTCTCGGACGACCACGACCTCGACGACATCGCCTACGACCAGCCCGACCAACACCCCTCCGTTGCCGCCGCCGATGGCGACGAGATCGACCCCCTCGACGCGTTCATGGAGGGCATCCAGGAGGAGATCCGCGCGCCGCCGCCGCCGCCCTCCGGGAAGCCTAAGGACAAGGGCGAGAGGTTCCAGGAGGAGGACGAGGACGACCCTGTAGAGAGCTTTCTGCGGGCCAAGAAGGACGTCGGGTTGGCCCTAGCTTCGGAGGCGCTCCATGCCGGGTATAACTCCGATGAGGAGGTTTATGCTGCCGCGAAGGCGGTGGACGCCGGAATGGTTGAGTATGATTCAGATGACAACCCTATTGTGGTTGACAAGCGGAAGATTGAGCCTATTCCGGCGCTGGATCATAGTATTATTGAATATGAGCCATTCAATAAGGATTTCTACGAGGAAAAAGCTTCAATTTGTGGTAAAATTTGGTGATTGTTTTATGATCTTGTTTTACTGTTGCATAAGCATTAAGATGTTTACTGATGTTTGATATGGAATATTATGCATGAAATATCCAATTTTGCCCAAAAAACTTATTTATGTGCATTGGTCATTAAATAAACCGTTGTTATTTTCATTTTGGTTCAGGAATGAGTGAGCAGGATGTTGCTGAATATCGGAAAAATTTGGCTATACGTGTATCTGGTTTTGATGTACCAAAGCCAATTAAACTGTTTGAGGATTGTGGATTTTCTCCTTTGCTGATGAGTGTTATAAAAAAGCAGGGCTATGAAAAGCCAACACCAATTCAATGCCAAGCTTTGCCCATTATTCTATCTGGCAGAGATATTATTGGCATTGCTAAAACTGGTTCTGGTAAGACAGCTGCCTTTGTGCTTCCTATGATTGTTCATATTATGGACCAGCCTGAACTTGCGAAAGAAGAGGGTCCAATTGGCGTAATATGTGCTCCCACGAGAGAGTTGGCTCATCAGATATATTTGGAAGCAAAGAAGTTCTCTAAGCCTGATGGAATACGAGTTGCAGCGGTGTATGGTGGAATGTCTAAACTTGACCAGTTTAAAGAACTTAAGGCTGGATGTGAGATAGTTGTTGTCACTCCCGGTAGGCTTATTGACTTGCTGAAAATGAAGGCTCTAACAATGACGAGGGCAACTTATCTAGTTCTCGATGAAGCTGATAGAATGTTTGATCTTGGTTTTGAGCCTCAAATACGATCAATTGTTGGTCAGATCAGACCTGACCGGCAGTCTTTACTTTTCTCTGCAACCATGCCTTCCAAGGTTGAGCGGCTTGCCAGAGAAATTCTAACTGATCCTATAAGAGTTACGGTTGGTGAGGTTGGGAGAGCCAATGAGGATATTACTCAAGTTGTTAATGTGCTTCCTTCTGATGCTGAGAAGATGCCTTGGCTGCTTGAAAAGTTGCCTGCAATGATTGATGATGGAGATGTCCTTGTGTTTGCATCAAAAAAAGCTACAGTCGATGATATTGAAAGCCAATTGATTCAAAAAGGTTTTAAGGTTGCAGCTCTTCATGGTGACAAAGACCAGGCATCTAGGATGGACATATTACAAAAATTCAAATCAGGAATCTACCATGTCCTTGTAGCAACTGATGTTGCTGCTCGTGGACTGGACATTAAGTCAATCAAATCTGTTGTTAATTTTGATATTGCTAGAGATATGGATATGCATGTCCACCGTATTGGAAGAACAGGTCGAGCCGGAGATAAAGATGGGACTGCTTACACACTTATCACACAGAAAGAAGCACGCTTTGCTGGTGAGCTGGTCAACAGTTTGATTGCTGCTGGACAAAACGTGTCTAATGAACTGATGGATCTTGCTATGAAGGTATGCTTTATCAATTCTTATCACATTCCATGCATTTTAAGATTCTGCTGTTAAATGTGCTTGGAATCATGGATGTTGCCTGTCTCTCTAACAAATCACATATCATTGAGGTTTACCTCATATGTTTGCTTGTTTTGCATGTAGCCTTAGATGTGTTCTGTCGTTCTGTGCAAAATTTTGCTTTTTATGCATGAATTTTGAAGTTCTGCTGTTACATATTTATCTTTCTCTGCTATGTTTCATTGACATTCCTTAATTTCTCTTGTTTGCTGTATGTGTAAATTCTGTCAAATTAAAATGTTTTTACTTGAAATTCCAGGATGGGCGGTTTAAGGCTAAGCGTGATGCAAGAAAAGGTTCTGGTATGTATGATCTGTTTGTAAGAAGATCCTCATGTTCTTGTATTTAGGGGTGCAAGGTAAAACTGTTAACTTGATTACCTGACCTGACCTGAACAAAATTAATAGGATATGGGTATGAAAATCAAACCCGATTTCTTATTGGGTTGGGTTTGGATTTTAATTTTGGACCCGATAGCTTAGTGGGTTGGATTTCAGGTTTTGGTATATCCATAACCCCTAACCCGATACTGACCCGCCTGTATACATATATACTATATTATATTTGTAGATGATCCATATAAATATGTAACCTACAAGCTATTTGGTACTTGACCTTTAATTCTTTATATGATTATTAATAACTATGTTATAAATGCGGCGATTTCATATTTATAAAATTTAATAGATTGGGTTCACAAAATTTTGTTCATTTTGGTTATCAGCATAAACAAAACCTATCATATTTATATTGTTCTTCATAAATTATGTGAGCTTCTTAAATTTAATGCTATATACCTTAATTATGGCGTAGAATGATATTTAATAATTTGATAAAAAAACATATTTAACAAATTAAAATTTTTTTACCAATGAAATTATACCTGATAAGATACTAGAAACCCGACTGGTACCTGAATAATAATTACATTTGGATATGGATATGGATCTTACTAATATAGTGGGTATAGATTTGGATATGGACTCTTCAAAATACTAGTGGGTATGGGTATGGATGCCACCTGAACCCAACCCACTTACAGCCCTACTTGTATCGCTCGTTTTGAAGTTGGGTTGTGAAGCCTCTGATCTTTTAAGCTTTGGTCCACCCAGTCCACATTGCCAAACCTCAAATCTTGGTCCAATTCTCTTGGCTAGGATATGGTCTGGGCCCATTGACAGCCCCAACTGTAGGCATGTTTAGCTTTGGTGTTTTGATTGTCCCTATGATTGGTACCTGAACTCATTTAAATGTTCGTACAGGTGGGAAAAAAGGTGGTGGGAGAGGGAAAGGTGGAGGTGGACGAGGTGTTCGTGGTGTTGATTATGGTTTGGGTATTGGTTATAATCCTGAGTCAGTTAACACATCACAATCAGTTCCAAGTCGATCAGCTACTGTTAGTTCATTAAGAACTGGGATGATGGCACAGTTCAAAAGCAATTTTGTTGCTGCTTCATCTAACCAAGGTATGTCCAGGCCCGTTCTGTCTGGTTTTGTCTCTGGTGGATCAATTGGAGGGGAAGCATATAATGCACAGCCAGCGAAATCTATTAGTTCTGGAACTACACCTGGAAATTCAAGGGAAAATGGAAATCAAAGAACCTCTGAAAGGTTGGCCTTTTTATGAGTTTATGAGATTTTGTACCTTATTTTTCATAAAAGTGCTTTTATGGACATTTTACTCTGCGCAATTAAGCATCAATTTTAAATAAGTTTGTTTTGCTTATTGATCATTGTTAACATTAATTGCAGTTCCAGGGATAGATCCAGGGAGCGGAAGCGGCCATCAGGATGGGATCGTTAACTTTCTTCAATGTACGAATACAATTACTGTTTTTGGTTGTGTAGCTGCTGGGAAATTATGCCTGATTCCTTATGTATTAGTAAATCAGCCTGCTTTGTATTGATTGGTCTCAAATTAGTAGATCAGCTTGCTTTGTATTGATTGGTCTCAAGCTAAGAGTATCTTCTTTCCTTTATCCTCCCAAACTTTGTCATTATGATCCACACGCTCGTTTTAAATGTGGATCCATTTGTGATTGGGCATATGATTCATAATTGCCTACACTAAGTTGTGTCGAGACCTTGCAGTTCGACAAAGTTGGAGTCAGTAATTTAGGGTAAAGGTGAAGCCCTTCCAATGCAAGAAGATTTTCATTTAGAGTCCCTTGTGATGGTTGTGAAACTGATGGAGTAGTGACAATATAATTATTCATTTTCATTAGAAAGTAAAGGAGAAGAATCCCAACCATGATTATGTTTTTTAATTTTATCTCCTAAGAAGCCAAATCTTAATAGTTAATTCTATGGCAAGCTTCCATTGTTGCTTCGAAAGTCTTGGGAGGTTCAGGAAATTTTGAGAACTTTTGGTGTGTTAGTTGCTTATGAGAATGCTTTAGCTTTAATTCAGAAGTCATGCTTTTTGGCATTGAACTCATTGATGCCCACTTTGCAGAATCAGGCATTGCTAATATTCAGAGCTCGACATTATATTCTTATCATGATATCTACATGGAAAATCATCTCTTTACAAGAACTTCACAATATTTTCATTATACACGGAAAGTTCAAGAAATATAGCTTCCTTTTGTGTCTTGTCTATTGGAGTCAGCATGCGTTAATAGCAATACACAATTTATGTCTTTTGCTTGTTTATCAACATTATCAATGCCCATGTAAGTATCCACTTCAATGATTGACTCAAAAAAAAAGGGTGTCCATTGCAATGAAATGTTGTTCTTAGCAGCTCATTTTCTAGTGATAGAATAATTTTATATGAGATAATCAGCATTCTGGAACTCATCACCAATTGTCGGAAATAAAACTAAATGAGGACAATGAAAATTTTTTTTCTAACAGTAATATGGTAGGTGGTTTTTTGCAAATTTACAATAAGGAAAGTGGCTTATTGTTAAAAGCTCTTTTTCTTAATCAGCAAGTGCAAACAATGAACCTTTTTTTCTAAATTAGTGGGTGTTCAGTCGTATGTGTTTGATACTAATGATAAAGACCATAGTAAATTGTTGGTTTTTCTTAAGTATTGCATCCAAGGTAACCTAGTAGATCTGTTGAGTTTTGGCTTTGTTAAATCCTATTTGCTTATTTGTTTGGATCAACAGCATCCTACCAGGTAGTCTGACTTGATTTATTTATTTTTTTTGGGCTTATTTGTTGTGTTGCCTGGTTTGCTGATTCTATCAAGAGTGTTTTAAGAAATTATCTGAGGACTAGTGTTTTCTCCTGGCACTTCCGAGGCATATATGCCATGGGTTTTTTCAAATGAGCCTTTTGCTCAATGAAACAGGTAACTCAAAGTGAGAATGCCGGAGCTCTTCCTGCAACTTCTATGTAGCTGGATGAAGGAACACCATGTATAATTATCCAAGCCAGGCTGCATTTCAACTGCTCAAATTCAGAAAGACGAGAGCCTTGCCCATCAGATATGAAGTGTAATTTTTGTCAATTTTTCAAGATTTGTTTGAGTAGTTGTAAAATATTTCTTGGAAATGTTTGGTGTAATTTTGTAGTTTTGATGCTTTGGCATGCAAATAATAGCACATGTTTTGTAGTTTTGATGTTTAGTTCTTCAAGTCAGATTGTGAACCACATTTGTTAGAATTTCGATGATAAGTTATTTACACTCTTCTATCCTAGCTCTAGCGATGTTGTTATTCTTGCGATATTTGGTTGATGGCTTCATGAGCAAAACCCTACTGGTGTTTTATTGGATGGTTAGAAAATGGAAATGAGTTGTGTGCATGGAAGAGATTTCCGCCCCGTTCCAACCCTCCCTGCACACCTGGTGTTTTGAACCAAAGGAAGGAAAGGGGGTACACCAGACAGGTCTATATTATTCGATTGAATACCTATCATTGGAATAAAAGAATGATCAAGGAGGCTTTTCTATTGGCGCATTTTCCCTCGGATCTCTGCTTGGAGGAGATGAGACTTAGGACTTAATTTTGATCTTTTTTCTTTTATTTATTAGAGTTGAGCCTTTGTCCAAAGCTTTTGAATTCACAGGCCGGCACATTTGCAGCAGAAATATGGAGATATAAACAGTCATTAATGTGCAACAGGCTGTGGAAAAGGACATTGCCAAACATATCTTGAACACAATAAATTACATAGAAAAAGAGGATCAGCATCAACTTAAGGATTCCTGTTTTAAAAAAATTCATCCACATATTGTAGAATTATACACCACACCGGATGTATATCCTATTTTACATCATTTCTGTAATCAGAAAGGAGCACGCTGCAATGTTGAGAGAACAAGCAGCACATAAGATCAGGCTTTGGCATCTTTTATAGCCAGAAAATGCAAATCTCTCCACTGTTTTATGCCTTCGGACATTGGGCAACATCAGTATTTGCAGGGGAATTTTTACGTCTATAGGCATTTGCGCAAATCTCCAAGCAAGGCTCTTGGAGCGCTTTGTCAAAGGCTTTTGGGGGTGGAAGAACACCAAACTTGAACTGAAATATGTAGAAACACATATTAAGCAACATTTATTGACAAAAAATCTATTAATGGCAAGATAAGCTTTATGCTCCCCTGATCCAAATCTATAGTATTAAAGTTTGTGATAGTTCTAGATTAACAATGGTGCAGTTCAATTGACCGTAAACATGGAATACTACTCGGAAAAATGGGAAAAAAGGACAACAGAAAAGGTCAATCCTGCATGATCTGTTGGTTATATTCTTGCTTCGACAATGTGATTAAATTTTTATGATATAATTTAAACTTGAACTGAATGTTAAAAAATATTCAATGAGCAAATAAAGTACCTGGCAGCTGTAGTTGCTAAAATTGGGTTCCATCAGTAAGGGGATTCCCATACACTCTTTGAAGAAAGTCTGAAGAGAGAATCACATGAAGGAGAACTAATAGATCATTAAAAACCAGAAAAGAAATCTCAACAGGCAATGTTGCATTCACTTATCTAACACCGAATTCATATTGTCCCTTGAGTAATTATAACTGACCTGAGTAGGAAGCTTACAGGTGTTGGTACAAATTCCCAAGCATTTGCTCTCTTCCAGATACTTGCACCTTTCGACAGACACCTAAAAATGACACCCAAACAATTGGAGATAAATCATTTGTGAAGGTATGCATTACACATCAGATTGAAGATTCTCAAGGTGAGTATCGTACCCCACTGGTCCAAGAGGATCCATCAGGGAGATCAACAGAATTAACTGAACATGGACCCATTAACCACTGACACAAAAGTGCCGTTGCTCTTGCTTCAGGACAAAACTTATGAGTACCATGGAAAAGAAAATTGAACTTCTGATTATATAATTAGAATATGCAAAAGACTGCCACCTATAAAGCTGCCAGATCTTATAAAGATTGAGAAATTAACTTTTAATTATGTAATGCCAGATTGTTAACTCACCAAGCATAGCGGAAGCTATTCTGCCCCCTCCGAGAGGTGCTATGAGCATCCTAAAAAGTTGGAGTAGGAAAGGAGGAAATAAAGATATCAAAACACGAACCTGCCAATTAGAGAAATGGAAATTATCAGGAAAAGAAATGCTAACTGAGAAGTAAATGGACATTTGAAACATAGATAAAACACAATGCAATAAGCTTGGTATATATTATTGTCATTGTTCGGCAGCAGCAGAAAACCTCAACAATGATTGACAAAATGGAGAACAAAACAAGAGGAACCCTCATCTTCTGATGCTCTCCCAAACATAGAACAGCTTGTATATGGTTTATACCAATTGGTTTTGAAGTACCAAATCTCTGATTTCTCTAGCAAAGGTTGCTCCCAACTAAACATGGATAATAATCTTTTTTCACATCAATGTGGGATTTCCTTGAAATCATGCATAGCTGCTACACAGTCCTCGTTCATGTAAAAAAGAAGAATTTTTCCGCATAATTTTTTTTAAAATGCTTCAATCCACCCTAAGTTTAATATCTTCTCTTCACAAATTTATATATGTCCAACTTCTAGATACATGAGATTTTGAGAGAGAAAAAACAAACAATGAAATAGCAGAAGATTTTGCAAACATACTGCTGATTCCTCAATCTCCAAATTGGTTCTACACTTCACCATCATCCGGTTCGCGACGTCGATCAGTCCATCATATCCAGGTTTCTCCGAGTCCCATCCAACCTCCTACACCTTTCATTCGTCAATACACTGAGAAACACAAAATTTTCTCGGTAGGCATCCACAATCTAAAAATTCATGAAACCTTTATATTCTCAAGGACAAGAATAATTAAAAAAATAACGTCCTTTAAGACAGCAAACTTTGCACACTGTGCACCAAAGGGTGAGGTCACCTCGGCCATTTTCCTCCGGAAGAAGGCGAGGAGCAGGCCGTCCAAAGGGCCGGGCTTGTGCTCCAGCTTTGTGGATTCAATCTGAGACTTGAGGAAGAGAGATTGATGAGAAGATTTCGAGCATGGATTCAGCGAAGATTGGAGACGAACCGATTGGGATTGAACAGGAGAAGATTGGACCCGAAGCTGGTGGTTTCGACGACTTATTTTGTAGCTTGCCGGATGATGGCCGGAGAGAAGGACAGAGGCCCGCGGGTGAAGGAGAAGATGGACCTCCATGTGACCGACGATGACCACAACTACAAGCTCGGAATATTCTTCAGCAACACTGGTTCTACCCTGCGGACAGGAATTTTTGCATAAAACTAACACCTTGTTGAAACTGCAGAAAACTTTCATATTTGCAAATAACACCAAGCATTTTGGGCTTTAACAAGTAACTATTGTTTTTGTTGGCTTCAATTGATAAGATGTCGTGTATCTCTAAGTGTGCATGAAAATAATGATTAATTTTTAGATGAGTTTTGACACAAAAGAAAAATAGTATATTTAAAGAGATAACTTGGGTAGTTCTTAGTTAACATGAGTTTGGTTAGACAGTCTAATAAACTTCTACTAAATAGTTAGTTACAATTTTACTTTCTTAATAAATAAAGCTATTGATATTAATAATAACTTATATATTGTTGGTCTTAATTCAAGGCTTTGTAGCAGTTATTTGAAGGATATTTTGGTTAATTAACTTAATTTTTTGAGGGTTGGGAGCAAGATGGCTTCCTCAAGGGATATGATATTGAATCTGATCAAGTATTTATATTCATTTTTGAGTTAAAATGGTAAAGTTTTGAAAGTATGTTTTTTCTTCGGGGAATCTATCTCAATCCCCACTTACATAGGGCTTGGATGAGTCATGAGTTATAAAATTATAGTATTGATTCCCCCATCTTCTTTTGACTCCTGCTATTTCTTTTACTCAGTGTACTTTTATAGGAATTTGGACATGAGGTTTGTAAGTTTCTTGACTAGCAAACATTTTGAGACTTGCATCAAAGTTCTTGCAATTTCTAAAGCCAATAGAACATAGGCATCCAAATCCTTTAGCTCGAAAGCAACTACGTTGAATTCATTGAGATATTTGCTAAGGGCATCCTCTTCTCACTAAGCTACAAACCAAGGGCTTGTTGAGTTTTTTTCTCTAGATTACTAATAATAGAAATTAAATAACTAAAAAATCTCAAGCTTAACAAAGAATCTATGGGTTATGGTGTTGTCCCTATGAATCATATTTGCACAATCCCCTTTAATTTAATTAGAAAGGCCTTCACAAGCTTCACCTATATATTCTTGCAATATCACAAGAAGTTTGCATTTGTTCAAATAACAGATTGGATTGGTAGTGCCTTGATATTGATTGAGGGTTGGAATCAAAAAATCCCTCTAGAAACATGCAATTCTAGATTCAAATTGTCAAAGGATAACCCATGTAGACTTTGAGATCAACCATGGGATCCTTGAGCTATCCTCCCATAAGCAAATCTTTGCTTGCAAAATGGTGATGCACTATTTCCTCTATTTGTACTTGGAGACACTCTCATTGAGGTTATATTGGTGATCTTGGCTATTTCCAAATACTGATGACATGAGAAGAAGACTAGATCAATAGCAGATTCACAGAATCAAGTAGAATTTGATAGAACCCAAGGTTCTCAATCTTACAAGAGAAGATCTAATCTTCTTTCGAGAAATTATGAGAGCTTTGATGATAGCAAATTGCTAATAGAGGATCTGATCAATGAGATATCGCAGTTTGGGGTTCAAATATTATCGAACTAGAGGTGGATAAGGAGATCCAAGATAATGGGAAAGTAGATGATATAAGGAGGGATTCTTGTGAGTAATCATAGTGGTCGATGGAGGTTTTGGTAAAAATCTTAACTAAGTTGCTTGACTTGATCAGTGAAAGCATTAAAATCAACTTTACTCATCAAATCAGGGTCAATTTGGGGGTTCCTAGGCATTTGGTAATGATGTTTTTGGATACTGAGGTAAGAATTCTCTAGATGTAGGAGTTGTTGGGCATTCTCAAGGTTTTCCAAGTGGTGAACATGGAGTTTACCTAAAAAATGGGAAGTTTGGAAAGGAGGTGGACAATTATCTCGTCGGAGTTGAGATCTACCATCTCCTTGAAGGGCTCTTGCCTTGAGCAACATAGATCTAGTCCTTTGGCAATTGTAGTTGGAGTTCTTTGATCTTAAATCACCAATTTGAGCCCCCAAAATCAATACCAATTGTTAGAGCAGTGTAGAAAGCTTGGTGATGACTGACCAGTGGAGACTTTTCCTTCAACTAGTTTATGATACCAAAAATCAAAAAAAGATGGTTGTGGGAGCCCCAACATTCCTCCTATGGTGTTGAGTTTGGATCTTAAACTCAAATTGAAGATTGAGTAAGACTAGAAATTCAAAGTTAGATTCAGATTAATATTTAATTTTGAATATAAAAATTAGAATTGGAGAAGGATTCGAACTAAACAAACATGTATAAATACTCTACTAATATATAGGGTTTAGTTTGGTGTTATGATTGATATGCTAACATTCTAAAATCACAAACAAGTCTATTTAAGCAAGAGAACGCAATTAATGAGAGTAACTAAGCCCACCTAGTCATTTTAAAAATAAAATAAAAATTTTTTGACTCCTCCATGCATGCATACCAAGTTCCTCACATACATCACAAAAAAGGTGTTACTTGACAAGTTTTTCATAAATACAGGATATAAGTGATATATCTATTATTGTAATTATAGAAAGATCTAGTCTCAGATTCAACACAAGAGTGGCAATCGGTCGAGTAAGAGGATGAAAACTAGGAACCACCATGATGGCCATTCATAAGAGCCTTGCATAATATCGATCTCATAGCACTGAAGCATCATGAGGCAAGAACATAAAAAACTTCAAAAGTGTGTGCCAAATCTTTGGTGCTCATAGTCAATTGGGTACCAAGGCTTTGGTGCCACAATAAAAAAAATAAAAAATAAGAAAAATCTAGAAAACTCATTTAAAATGCAAAAAGGCTTTCTATTTCTAAGAAAATGCAAATTGATCCAAATCAATAACTTGTATTCCACCATGCATAAACTACATCATTAACTCCTTTGTTCTACTATTAGTGACATTGACCACATCCCTATCATAGAAGATGATTAAATCACATAAAAAATGGCATCAACCCCATCCTACCTAGAACATATTTTTTTAAAACCTCATTTTTGGGAAGATCAAGATGGTCACAACCCTTTTCGTTGAAAAGACCCCTTCACCCAACAAATAGTTGACAACCTTCCATTTTCATTAAAAAATATCACATTCTAAGAGCCACCATCATGGTGCATTTCTCCTAACATACATATATTTTTCTCCATGATCCTTAGACCTTAGGACTCAACCACTTGGCTTTTTTAACCTATTCAGGTTGGCAACTTTAAATCTAATTACTTCTCATGGGAATAGTGGTGGAAAAAAACTTTATCAAAAGTCCTAAAATCTATATTTGGACCATGAGAGAGCATGATATTCTTAATGTGTCCCCATTAATCTCATTGATTTTATCTAAATTATCTCTTCAATGAATAGTGATAAAAAAATACCCCGCTAAAAGTCCTCAAAATTATTCTTGAATCACGAGAACTTAAAATTCTTGACATGTTCTCATAACTTCTTATATTCTGCAATGATCTCAAGAAAGCTTACAAGCATCTATATCAATCCGTAGCTTCAATATTGACTAATAGACTTCTTAACCCATTTGAAGCCAACAAGTCAGTTAGAAATAAGTCAATTCTTAAATGAGGTTATCATTTTATCTTTTACTCATGCTTTTTTTAGCGCCTTGCTATAGGAGGGTTAACTATAGATAGATACTTTTTTGTAGTCTTAAAAACCTCATTACTTGATCCCAAACAAACTCAATTAGCTTGTTCTTGTGTTTGAGTTACTATCCAATCCTATTCATGATTTTGTAGTTTGTAGGTCTCAACTTGGTCGGTTTCTTTTCATTGTCCTCTAACATCTTCTAAAAACCATGTTAAATAAGAAGCATCTTCATTATTTTCTATTATGAGACAAATTTTATCTTGTCATCAAATTTTTTTATCACTAATAAGGACTTTGTCATCTTGAATTTTTCTTCGAAACTCTAATACTAATTATTGTATTTTGTAGTAAAAAATTTATGAATCACTTTATTCACAAACATCATAAAAAAGCAAAAGTACTGCAAGAAAAAAAAATAAGAAAAAAATATATTATTTACTTAAAATCGGATTATGTCCATAGGGAAGTGAGAAATTCATTGTAAACAAGCTTCTAAGAGTCTACAAAGTAAAACTACTTTTTTCTTCTCTAAGCAAACTCTTACTAAGACTCAATGATGCTTTCATTTTTAAAAGGAATCTACAAGAGAATACCACGAGAAATCACTATGAAAGATCACTAAGAATCACCAAAAAAACCTACACAGAAGACCTGATGCTCTCCCTCTTTCTCCTTCTCTCTATATATTTCTTTTTAGTTTATATTTATTTGCAAAACTAAAACTTTTAGATACTTATTAAAAAGAAAATTTATAATTCTTTTAATTTTAAAAAAATAATAAAAAGGCAGCATTGCAAAATTGTGTGGACTGAATCACAAATAATTGGATTTTTGAGAGATTATTTTCTAATTACATCACACTAGGACTAAGATATAATTGTTAGAAATTATTAAACTTTCTGATGAAAATTAGGTAATAATTTATAGGAAAAATTGAGTTGAAAGTTTGTAAAAAAATTAGGTTGAAAAATCATTTAGAATTGGGTTAAGACTTTGGTGAAAAAATTTTTTTTTGGGAAAACAGTGGGTGAGGGGCCATTAGGCCCTATTGGCACCTAGGTGACCCCAAACACCAATATCTAGGGGCATCAGTGTGTTGACACCTTTTTCCTATTGGCCTACTTGTTGGTGCTATATGGGGAAGGACACATAAGCATGTCAAAACGAGCATTCACCTCGTGGGCTGATCCAACACGGTCTGAAATCTATAAAATTTGGGTCATTTCTGACATGACCTATATATGAGGCTGTACTTGGCACTCCACTCATGGTCTGTAAGCTAGGCACAACCCACAACACGATTGGGACAAAAAAGGTATAGTTTGGCCTGCTAATAAATTTTTTTTAAACTCAGAATCTTGTTCTTGAATCCTTTCCTCTCTCTTTAACTAGACCTTTTGACCAGTCAAAGGGAGCTTAGGGAGCCTTGTTTTTTTAATATTTAAATTCACTATTATAATTTAAAAATATATACTTTAAAATTTTATAATCATTAAAATACTTTTTTATTCAAAGATATTCTATAAAAATAATAAAAAATTTATATACTAGTTGAAAGCAGTCAAAAGCAGTATTTTTCATAATTTTATAAAAATATCCTTCCACACAACTCTCGATCTTGTTTTTCTTTTACTCTCTCAACTCTTAGATTTTCAATCTCCAACTCAAACTACAAGTTTCAACAACTTGACTTTCGACTATTTGACTTTCAGATCTTCAAGTTCACATAATTGAAATCAAATTTATTTTATTTTTTTTCTCATAATTTTCTTGATAATGGTAGACTCCTTTTTCAATCCCTTTTTTCCTTTTAAAGATGAATCTTAATTTTTGAAATCTCAACTGAAGGTTGGGATCAATATTGGTCAATCTTCTTCATACCAATATAACTGAAATTCTAGAAGAAGAAAGACTAATGATATCAATCTTTATCAATCCTGTAGTTTTCTTCTACCATATTAGATCCATGAATTAATCTTTCAGATTTTGAAATGTGAGTTGATGAGTATTATGATAATATGTGTTTTTCATAAATATATCAAAATATAAAGAATATATTAAAAAATTATTATATACTATGTATAATGTTTATCAAATATGGTATAGTAACTTATTTTATTTTGATTTATCAGAATATGTCATAGAGCGTTCAAAATCAAATTATTACATATTTTCTATTTTGTAGAAGGAAAAATAGAGATCGATTTTAACATTTTTTCATATAATGAAGTGGTTTTATATACAAATTATTGATTTTTTTACTGACAAAGATACTGAAAAATTTGATATATTATTATAGTGGAAAGCACATGCAAGTAGATATCAAGTGCTTTCCACCATGATATCTGATTTCCTAATTATTCTGGTGCCTATAGTTACATCAAAATATTATTTTTTTTAATGTAAAAAAGAGTATTAAATAATAAGATAACTTGATTAACACTTGAAACTTTAGAGGTAGGTATCTATATGAAAAATTGGTATACTGCTAAAAAAAGATTCCAAGTAGTTGGTGAAAATTCAACTCATGAGGATATTCAAGAAGTTGAAGAAACTGAATATATTAATCCTAAAGATTGAGCATGATTTTTAAAAATTATAATAATATGTTAGGAGTATACATGTACATATTATTATATTTCAAATTATTTTTCATATTTTAGTTGAATTATTTTCTTGACTTGACTTTTAGAGTGGGGTCGTCATGCAACTTCTCATCTCAATAATCTTTTTTTGCAAATTTTAAATAATGATACAAATTTTTTGTCAGAGTGGGGTCATCGTGCTTGACTCTCTTTATTTTTGTGCGTCGTGTTAGACACGACCTGAAATAATAATAGTAGTCTGGTCAAACCAGCGATATTAGTCCAACACGGCCATTTGACATGTCTAAGTGCACACGCTCCTTCCATGAGGGGTCACATGCTAGCATCCAATTTGGTAAAAAATTTTACTAGCTCAAGTCATGTAATCTAGGCATTTGCCATTCCTGGCTAGTGCTAACTCCACTCTTCATTACCAATAATTACCACCCATTTTAATTTTTCTGAAGACCCCACTAATTAGCGAAAGGAGATCCGAAATTATCCATGAATTACGTCAAGATCACCTTAAAGCTATCATGAATCCCTCATCTACCATTCCTTACTTTTTAAGTTTCTTCAACTATTATTTTTTTGTCAATTCTCAATGTACGACGGAAGTACTTTACGATCAATTTTGAGAAAGACTAAGGGGGGTTACAATGGTATCACTAGGCTTCTCCTTTTTAAATTTTTTTTTTATTTTACATTTAAGTTAGTTTCGTATATTAGAAATTATCATCATTGGGTCATGTAATTCTCGACCATTAGATAACCTATGGAAGGTCAAGGAAGGACCTCCAAGTCTTTTCTAGTAATGGCAAAGGTTAAGCCTCTACTAATTCTCTCCTTCATTTTATTTATTTTATTGACATGATTTTACATTAAAAATTTCATGGAGTTATTATTTATTGCAAGTATATACAAAAAATATAAGTTGAAAACTGTTAGGACAAGTATACCTCATATTTAGCGAAAAAAATTCTTACAAAATTTTCCAGAGATATCACACATTTTGTAGATGGGATATGTGACTTTCAATCCACATATAAAGTACTGTTAGATCCAAACAAACAGGATCAAAACTAATATGCCAGGTCAAACACCCAAAAATTCTCGGACATACCTACAAGATAGATAAAAATTTGATGTTATGAACAAGCTGCTTTAGACATTAAGGTGGATGCCTGTCCAAGTTTATAATTCTAATAAGCTCCACTGAATCAGATTGAACCAAAATTTGCACCAAATTCCAAACCAAGATATATAGGTTTATCCTCGGCTTCCAAAGCATTAGAAGCAAATGTTATTTTAGCATATGCAAACATAGCAAATCTCTACAAACACCACCAATACCAGCTTCGCAAGTCTCGCCTTTAAAAGCAGCATCGATATCTAGTATCAAACTACCCAAAGCATTTGCAGACCAAATCACCATTTTAAATTGTTCTTGGTTCCTGCGAGAGAATACAAGTTTCCACTGCTTGCTGGCCAAACAACAGCTTTCCTTAATTTATTTTTTGCCGTCTAAAACACCAAGAATTACGATCATTCCTCAGAAGTCATAGGAAATGAGCTAATGTAACCTTCTTCAATATGTCAGAAGGAGAAACAGAAGTATTTTCTTGTCAAGAGATATGCAAGAATGATTGCTTTGAGAGCTGTATAAGCAGTGACGCCATGCCCGTAATTTACTCTCTCTCCCAGAAATCTGTTTAAATTTTATCAGACTACTAGCACATGGGCTCCCCTTCTGCCAACCCGTTCACTTGCCTCGAGATATGAACCAAATTAATCAAACTCGGCAGTCGAAGCACCGTCTTTCAACCCCACAGGGTTTCGAAGGCGGCTCCTTCCGAAAGACCAAAAAACCCTAAAACGCAGAATCGATGATGATGGAAGTGAGGCAGATGCGGGTGCTCCGGTACGCCCTGGCGGCACAGAGGCGGCTGGGCACGGCGGCGTCTGTCCCACCGGCGCCGGCGGCTGCTGCATCGAAGGACTCGTCGGCGCTATACCGGCGGCTGTCGGCGTTGGGCGGCGCGCCGGAGGGGAGCGTGACTATGGCGCTGAAGGAGTGGGTGCGGGAGGGCAAGGTTGTTAGGGCTCGCTATCTCATTGAGTTCGTCAAGGACCTTCGCAAATACCGCCAGCACCGCAACGCCCTCGAGGTTTCGCCTCTAAAGCTTGATTATTTGCTGGATTTGTTGATTTCTTGTTTGAGTTTTATGTCATTGAACTCCTAAAATGCTTTAAAGGCGGCTTTTCTTTTATAAATGTAGTTTTATAGAAATCAAGGTCAATGGGGTTCGATCAATGAATTTTCTTCCGGTATGAGTTTGGGTCTCATTGTTACTTCGCCTTCTGTGATTTCTTTCAGAATGCATGCTTTTGCAATTGAACACTAAATTAGCAAGAATGCGAGGGTAAATGTAGATTGGTCTCATCCTGGAATACAAGGATTTGTTTTTTAGGAAAAAAATTGCTTTGTGGGAATTTATCTCTATGATATTTAGTAAAAGCCACAGAGTAGCCAACATGTCATTTTTTATTCAATCTGATTGTCGGTGATGTTTCATGCAATATGTTAAGTAGATGCGCATTGGCTAACAATGCGAAGATCATTTTGAAGGTGCTTTTGCGACTGAACGTGTTGAAAGACACTGGTTTTCTTGCTGTGTTTTTTATGGTAGATTTTTCTTGAGAGGTATTTGACTTTGCAAATTGGGTTCATTTCACTGTTCAATTTTCCCTGATGTATGTAAGTTTTCTGAAAATAGCAACTAGCTGAAGGTTCATTTAAAAGTATTTGATTTAACTGGTTCTTCTGGCTCATATCTGATTGTTACCTCAAGGAGCTTTTTTTTCCATCTTGATCTGTCGATATGGTTTGTAGATGTTGAGCTTCAATTTCTTCTGTTCAGAAGATCTTCAGTTGAAATGTTTCATGAAATGCCTTGGCCTGTTGAAAGTTAATATCCCCTATTCTCTTAATCTCCTGCAATCTTCAAACTGTTGAGTGCTTACTCCAATTTTTTTTATTTTTTTTTCTTTTTAAACATTCAAGTGCTATATGTTTTGCCATGACAAATCATCTGTCTTGAGAATTAGTATTCCTTTTTCTGGTCTCTGTTCTTATTGTTACTTTTTTGTTTTTACATTTAGCTCTATCATCTGCCATTTCGGAAATATGTCCCTGAAGTTATCTTATTTGAATAGGTGATGGATTGGATGGTGGAGAATAAAGGAATGAACTTCTTCACCAATCATGCTATATACATTGATCTTTTATCAAAGGTCAAGGGTATTGGTTCAGCAGAGGAATACTTCTCCAACCTTCCAGAGTCTGCCAAGAAACAGCCTACGTATGGAGCTCTCCTGAATTGCTTTTGCACTGAAAAGATGCCAGACAAGGCTATTCCCCTCTACAAGAAGATGAAGGCAAGAGGGTTGGTTTCACATAAACTCGTTCAGAATAACATGATGGTTTTTTATATGAAGCTAGGGCATCATAAGAAGGTCGAAACCCAATTTCAGGAAATGAAATCAGAGAATATTGCTCCTGATACCTTTACTTACTGTATATTGATGAATAGTTATGCTGCTCGTGGTGATATTGATTCTGTTGAAAGGGTTGTTCAGGAAATGGAAGAGGCAGATGGCATTGTTTTGACTTGGTCTGCATACGGTACCTTAGCTGGCATATACAATTCAGCTGGTCTATTCGAAAAAGCAGAGTCTGCACTAAAGAAACTCGAACAGCTTATTGATAGCCGTAGTAGTAGAGAACCTTTACATTTTCTTATATCCTTATATGCAAGTACTGGCAACTTAGCTGAGGTCAAGAGGGTGTGGAAGTCATTAAAGAAAACCTTCCCAAAGCTCACCAACATGAGCTATCTTATCATGCTTCAGGCTCTAAATAAACTTGAAGATATTGATGGCATTAGACAATGCTTTGAAGAGTGGGAATCTGTTCAGGTGGTCTATGACGCAAGGTTGATGAATGTAATGATAAGTGCTTACCTAAATAAGGATATGGTCGAAGAAGCTGAATCAGTACATGCAAAAGCTACACATAAAGTCACAAAGTTTAATTTCAAGATAGCTGAACTGTTTGTTGATTACTACTTAAAGAATAAAAAGTACGGGTCTGCTTTAAAGTGGGTGAAGATGGCAACCTCTTATGTGAAGCACGAGGAATGGAAGTTAAACTGGGAGTTTGCTAAAATGTTTCTGAAGAACTTTGAAGAAGCAAAGGATGTTGAGAGGGCTGAGGAGTTCTGCAAGATTCTGAAGCAACTCAAAGCTCTTGACTCGAGAGCATATGATTCACTCATCCAAATTTATGTGGCAGCTGGTAAGAAAGAGCCATCTCTTAAGCAACAGATAGAGGACGATGGAATCTTGTTAAGCTTCAAATCCCAGAAGTTACTTGAAAAGGTCACGAAAACGTAGATGCTTACAGTGGTGGTTCAGGTATGTTTGATTAAAACAAATAAGATCTTAAGATTGAACAATTGCTTGGGGTGAAAAATACCAAATCAATTCGGAGAGCACTTATTGTGTGGGCTGCTTTTTTGCTCTATGAAGGAGCAACTGTAACAAGAAGGTGACAGAGTTTTTTTTTATTTTTTTTATTTTTGAGAATCTAGTGAGCCTTGGAAAAGCTGAAATTTTGATACTCAAAAGCAGTTGGAGAGATATTCCTGCTTTTCTAAATAAGCTTATTCATTTGAGATCATTTACAATGTTGATGTTTTGGTTGGACTGTAAAATGTTCTCCCTGAGGATATGAAATATTGTGGAAACCTTTTCCTAGATGATGAACTGTTGTTCTGAATGATGAAAATGCAATGAAAATCTGCAAGGTAGTAATACTTCTGTTGTACAACTGATTTTGAGAAATGGATATATGTTGCTTCTGTTGATCATGCTAAATAGGTTCAGATTGTAGCAAGTACCTATTATTAGTCTAAATGATTGCTATTATTAGGCTATTACAGTTGGAATAACAATCGCCATTCCAAGTATCTGCCCACGCCAAGGATTAGATCGATTGACATTAGCCTGCATTGCTCACGAATGCAGATTTATCAGATCAATCAAAGGGTCGAATGCAGATTGATCAGATCAATCAAAGGGTCGATCCATGATCAAGTCCTTCGAACGCATAGCAACGGTCATTATTATCAGATCCCGATTGGCCCATTGATGTTGTGGCGCATCTATTCTTTTTTCACAAGAACAGAACTGTTTCTACACAAAATAGTGCCTGTTCACTGTAAACTACATCAAGTTCAATCAAATTGTGTGCATGGTTTGAGCTACGTTGAAATGTAGTATTCTCAAATTAGAAGAGATCAATAGTAAACTAATACTTACAGGGCCACCATTCTTCAATCAAAATAAGCATGTCTACCGATTGATAGACAAAAAGGATCTGCAGATACCAAGTTTTTAGTACATTGAAGTTAGATGAAGCATTGGTGGTCCTAAACTAACAACCCAAACTTTGCCTTAAAAGTCACGAGGATCCACAAACACGCGTGAAAGCTGAACATTGCTTGTCTCAATATCATCATCCGTGGTGTCACCTCCAACTCTCTTTATAAACCAGAGATCGTTAAGCTGCGACATGAAAGAGCTCCATGGCACATGGTCCCTCAGGGGATCACAGGCACCAACCTCAGTGACCATCACCTTACAATCCTTCTCATTCTTTGCCAAGCTTTGCGAAAACCACCATAGTGACTTGATGAGGTCCCCGGCTTTGTCTCCTTCGCTGTGGAGTCCATAGAGTAAGATGAACCCAAATGGCTTGGAAAGTAGCTCAATAGATGGATAAACCCTAAGGCAAGGCAGGACTTTTGATGTTATTTGGCTAAAAGTGGAGTGAAAGAACCTAAGAAGAGGTGGTCCCCTAATTTGAAGTTCATAAGATTCATATTTCTTCCATAGACTAACGATGGCCCAGGAGCTTGGAGTCCTGATTAGGAACTCATCTTCTTTCTCTTTGCAATGCAAGCCATTCCACTGTTCATCCTTGAAGTAAGCCACCCAAGTGCCTAAGCTTAGTTGATCTTTCAGAATGGCGTCAACGTCGCCGGGGAAAAGCTTTTCACCCCCAAGCCTACTTCTGTACAATGAAATAGCTTGCTCAGCATTAAGCTTCTCTATCTTCACATTGTCGAATATTTTCCTCTTAGCATGTGAATCAAGAGGTTGAATGAGCACCCATAAGGAGTTTAGCTTCGTGTAATTGAATTTACGCACGAAGAGATTAATGGAGGCAGTATTATTCTCTTCAGTGGCTAGAGATATGTATTGGGCTCCATTCTTCATGGCCCAGCTTTCAACTGATTTCACAAGTTTTGTTGCGACTCCCATTCGCCTGAAATGGAAAATAAACTGTGAGCGAAGTGGATACTGTGGTTTGAATAGCATGAAAAATGTAAATATTTACAAATGAAAAATAATTATTTTCTTCAGAGTAACCAATTGAAAGCAAGATACCCATGTCCTTCGTTATAATATAATATTTCCACCATATATAATCATGTTCTATGTAGATACATCGTACAAACTTCGTATATTCGGGATTGAGAAACACTAGTTTCCTTACTTTATGCGGTAAAAAATGGATCTAGTTGTTGGTACATGGCAGGAAACATTTAAAGAAACTGTTCTATGAGCAGTCTTATTTTCTTTTGGAGACTATGGATGTAAATTACTGGATGAGATGGTACATCATAGAATACATAGATTAACAGCACAGTACTGTGCTGGTCATTTTCATTTTCGAACTTGTCACTTGAAAAATCTTAGAAAACCTAAAATACCGAACAAGAACTCTAATCCTAGAACAAGAAAAAAACTAACCTGAACTCAACTCTGCAACCTACAGGAGATCCATTGAAACAATAGAAGGATAATGCATCACAATACAAACATTGCACACGTGACTAGATTGCAGGTTCATTTTTGTGCATATTCATGGGAAAGAGAGAGGAAGAGAGAGATGAAACCTATGCTTAGGAGAAACCCGAAGCCCAAGGATGCACCCCATTCTCACATGAATGCTTCCTAGACCAGTCCCCACGTACTTCATGCACCCTCGGACGACGCCAACCACTTCGCCATTTCCAGCCAACTCCGCCACCTGCAGCCCTCCCTAAATTAGCATCCCAAACTATTCATTATTCAAAGCATCTATGGATGTACTTTGTCTTCCATCTCTAGAGCCTACTCTACCTTAGGACTACATCAATAATACCATGCATTTGAGCTAACAATGTGAATAGTAAAAGTACCTACCAACATAACATGAAGAGGGTAAAGCCTAATCCTATAAAGTGGATCTCCCTTCATGTTCGTTAGGAGAGAGAAGCCTTTTCTAGAGCCAATCTCACAACTCCTTTCAAGCTTCTCAACCATCTTCAAGTCCCTATCTCCATCATATTCTCTGATGAAGACCTTCTCCATGTAACCATGATGAAGATCCATTTCTTTCAAGCTTTGAGGGAACAAAGTTTGGGAGTGCTCACACACCTCACCACCAATCATCAAGTGCCCTTATATATGGCAGGACCCTTGTCATTCCCCTTGTGCTTTATGGAGCAAAGCTTCTTATTTGTTGGTTGTTCATGACTCGAACATACACTAAGACATGGAAATTTGTGTTAAAGGGATCTTACAATGTTCAGTCTCTTGTCCAATCACTGTCATACTTCGACATAAAGACACCTAGCAAAGGTAAATGACAAATGCTATGAAGCTCAACTTAAATCGGACAGAGAAATTGATAACCAGAAAATGCAACTCTTCATTGTCTTTAAGATTGGGGAAGATTATAAGTTTATGATGATGGAATATGTTTGTTATTCTCAAGAATCTCAACCCAACTAGGATATCTACTTATTTCATAGCTTCGTGCCAATCAAGCAGTTAAGTTCTTACATCTAATCTAAAGCAATGAACACAACCTTGTCGTCAGAATCATTTGTAAAAACACCCAGACTGATGGTACTTCAAAAGAGAGGTCTTGGGTTCAGATCCCCACAGTTCAGAGGGCAACCAATTGTTTTTCCAAAAGGATTTCTTTGAAGGAACACATGGAACATGTTCTTTTCATAAACAAAAACCTAAAGCAAGCTTTCCAACAAATCCTTCATTCACATGCACATTTCATTTCAATCTTATCTATGATGATGACCAAAACCAGCGCTACTTCGTCGTGACGACACGTATTTTCCCACCTCCATTCCTGTTTGTAGGGAATGACACTCATATTTGTTCATCTTCTCTTGTTTTCTTCTCACATGGAATAAAAGAGCCTGTGAGAGTTCTAAAACTGTGGCTAGCCTAGCTTCACCTCAATATCATCATGTTCCCAAGGTACTATGCCTTCCCAAAACTCCTAGGAATTCCCTCTGCAACGCAATGGCAAAGCAGAGGAAAAGGGGATCAAAGACGCAAATGGCAAGAATCATGTCGGCCTGAAACCCTAGCCATTTTTGCCATGAACAACAAGATCTTTTCACCAGCCCATTCATGGAATAATTTGCCATATAAAGTCAAAATGTTGTTAGTTCCTATCTGTCTAACATCACCAGAGTGTGGTCATTCTTGAAGGCCCACAACGTCCTCTGGATCATTAGGGTGTGCTAAAGAAAGCATGGCTGCATTCACTTGTCTTCTTGTCAGAAAACCCTAAAAGGGCATTCCACCTTGCAGCCTAGTCTCATGTCCTTGGATTTAAAAATTTTCTTTGGAGCAATGAGTGATGAACATGTTGATTTGATTTGCTTTTGTGGTACTTTGACCAGTGGGAGGTAATCAGCAGCCTCTAGCAAATAATACCGACCAGCTTTCAGCTTCTCAGGTTCCTTCTTTTTGGTATGTTTTTTTTAGTTATTTTCCTTGTAACCCCCTAGAATTTATCATAATTCCATATACTGATAACCATAGACAAACACCCTCTTACATACTCTAGAAATATGAAATGTATGTGAATTGTACCAAATATGTATATGATCTCCATGATATGTGTGGACATGACATGTTAGTTTACCAAATATATCGGAAAACATGGACGCGTTGCACAATTTAAACAAAATAGATGGTCTTATATGCAATTTTTTTGAGTGGTTTAGTGTCATTGAAAACCTTGTGGTCACTCCTCATCAATGATGAATAAAGTGGCCAAAATGGGAAGCACTAGCACTGTTTTGTGGGTGCGTGACTGCACAGCAAGCCTGGCTGCACTGGAGAAATATTTGGTTTGCATCAAGTCGTGAAGTATACATGGATTCTTTGTTAGGTGTTGTGTGTACTGAAGCATTTTCTGCGAAAGAAACTGCACAGAATAATGGACCACTTGAACACATGCGCTGAACTATTATTTTTCTTATTACTTTTCCATTTTTTTAATGAGCCCCCTGTTGTGTCCCCATCAAATCCAGTAAAACCTTTTTTTTTTTCTTACTAAAATCTATAAAAATGGAGGTGTTTGAAGCTCATGGTTGCTGATGAAAGGTTTCACAAAATACACGCTCAAACTAGACATGGCTTTTCAGTTCCTAACTTGTCATTGAACTGCTTGGAGATTCTGATTGAAAGAAAAAGAAATCTGATTTGAAAGGGGAAAAAAGGTGAGATCACACGAGAATATGAGAAAGTATTTGGAATTCACCAGGAGTAGAAGCCATATTTTCATCGGTGAGCTTTGTGTTGTCTATATCAATGCAACATGAAACCTAACTAAAGTAAGCGTGTATAACAAAGAGCTTAGTTAGTATACATAGGTTAAAATCATGCAAAAAGATATACAGAGACAGAAAAACACAAGGGGGTTTCACAAGACAGTATATACCCTGTACTGGAAAGCTCAGAAGTGAAGCATGTACAATTAAACTATTTGAGGAAAGAAAATGTCTCATAGTCCGCATAAAATGAGTGAATTGAACATGTGGGAAACTAAGAACACATTGGATGATGAACGAAAAATACAAAATATACCTTGTAGTTGTGATTGTCACCATGATGAACAAGATCACATGAACATATGAGATTTTCAATCATGTTCTCCGCATCAAAGACTACAGTAGAGCATTTTTCTTTTTCAATAGTTTTCTTGGCTTCTTTTGAGAAAACAGGAGCTCTACTCTTTACATATGAATAAAACACTACCGGCGTTATTATAGGATTGGTCCCATCCGACCTCAGAAGCACTTTAAATCACCGTATCCTCGAGCACAAGAACGAATCTCACTGAATGGAGGTCACAATGACTTTTACATCTTCATGGTATGATTTTGGCAAAGTTTAAGATGTATCAGGGTGTTGACATATTTTGTTGATACCCAGAATGCACTGGAAACTAAAAGCAACAACAAGAATACAAATCCCAGTATGCAATTCAATTTTTGTCATTCAGTCACATCTTCAAACAAGTCAGTTGAACTATGGGGAAAACTAACATAAAATATCATATAAACAATCAATTGAAAGAATGTTTACCAATCTAACACTGATATTTCCTGGGATTTGACCTCTTAGATATTCTATAAAGCACATTCTGATCATTACAAGCCATCAATGGGAGTGAAAGGGACAGCCTTGGTTCTGGAAACCCAGTATCCAATGAAGATAGACAGGCAGAAAGAGATCACCGAGAGGAGCAAGGAGAAGGCAGTCGTGGCATCCCATGAGCTTTTTGATGTTACTTGAGAAAGATAATCTTCAGACGTTGACATTATATCAAAAGGCAACCATTGGCAACTGGCTGAGTAGTGCTGAGACCTGGACCATGGAGTCCCGCCAGTTGGGTACCAGAGAGCAATTCCCACCTTGCTTAGTTGGCCAATAGTAAACTGAGCATCCTGCAACAGCAAAGAAAAATGCAATTTCTCCATGAGCAAACTTGACAATAGCTAATTAAATTCATTCTTTCAAAATAGGTATGAAGGCTCACTTGTTGGAATCGATCCATAGTTCTTAACGGCCTTGAGAATTCAAAATATTAGGTACCCTTCACACCAATTTTTGAATATGGACTGTCCTCTGCCACAAGACCTGAAATGGAGGTCACAAAACACAATAAGAATGTTAGCAAAATGTAGACACAAGAAATATAGAGTTATTATGGAATAAGTAAATATAGAAAGCAATGTTGGAAAAATGCAGACACAAGAAATATAAAGCTATTATGGAATAAGTAAATATAGAATGCATGTCAGATTTTGCTAAAAAAAAGTATACAAGTTAGTGCACACATCCACACAAGCTCCTGTTTGCTCATATGGTTTAGAGTGGGTAATAACAGAGGACAAAACTGGCTATCCATCTTTTATGTAAAGCTAAGAAAGAATGCAAAATAGTTTCTTGAGTTTCCTATAGTCCTACGAAAGAAAAAGCATCCCAGACAGATAGCATCAGAAATGTCTCCTCATTTGCTAAACAGGGCCTGGCATCATCTAGGCCTGAAACACATTTGGTCTGCTAGAAGCCCATTTTGAACAATTGCTTGCGCCAAACCAAGTACAAATCCAGGCAAACTGATTTTCCAAAAATAGAGGATATGATTATGTTAAGCTTTGAGATTCTAGGATTTAGTTCTTGAGGAAGGCTAGAGTTTGTGCAGATTAAAGATGAGTGTCGTGCTTTCTAAGAAAAATTCTATTCTGTCATGAGCACATGCATGCTTATGTATTGTTGAAATAAACTCGGATTAATCTAAACTCCTATTTGGATTCTTATAGAATTTGATTTTGCACTTTACTAATGATACGTTTACAAGCTAATTGTGTTATGATGAAACCGAAGTACTCAAGTTTCTGGATGGAATCTTTTAATGCAACCAAGTCCTATATAACTTGACTTATTATGAGAACTGAGCCCTAATTTTTGTACTTCAACACCCCTCCTCAAATTGGACAGTAAATATCCCGCATGCCCAATTTACTTTTAAATTGGTTTGCTTGTCGAACTATAATTTCTTAGTAAATATATCTATCAACTGATATTTTTTTATTCGATAAATAGGATATATTTGTTAATTTTAAACCTTTTTTCTAACAAAGTGTACATTCTCTTTTATATGTTTGGCGCTCTTATGGAAACATGATTGTTAGAAATTTGAAGTGCAGCCTAGTTATCACAAGACAATAATGCAAGTGTTCTAATAATAAACCCTGATTTTGTTGTAATGTCTTTAACCATAAAATCTTACACGTAGTTGCTTCTATAGCTCTGTATTCAGCTTTAACATTTGATCGTGCAATAACACTTTGCTCTCTGCTTTTCCAAACTGGCAAGTTTTCTCCAATCTTGATGCAAATTCCTATAGTTGATTTTGTATCAATAAGTGATCCTACCAAATCTGTATCTGAATATACTACTAACTCCAGTTTTTCATCCATACTTAATACTAGAGTTCCTTTGATTTATCTTAGGATTTGGTTTACAACCTCTACACATGATTTTCTTGAATTTTACATAGATTGATTGATTATGTTCACTTTCTAACTAATATATAGTCTTACAATTGTTAAGTAATAAGTCCAACTAGTCTTTTTTATATCTTTGGATTTTCAAGTGGGAGTCCTTAGCTTGCAAGCAACTTGAGACTTGTACCTAATGGTACTTTAGCAGTTTTGATGTTTAGCAGCTTTGTCCCCCTCAGCAAATTTAATACATATTTTTTCTGTGGTAGCACTAAATCCTATCTGCAGTATGTTACGTCAATTCCAAGAATATGATGTAATCTTTCCAAGTTATTAGTTTCAAACTTAATTCTCAAGTAGTCCTTCAGTTCTTTCATTTATACTGTTATTTCCAATGCTAATTATATTACCAAGATACATAAGTAATATGATTATAACTTGTTTATCTTTCTTCAAGCAAAGTGAGTAATCAATTTGACTTTCACTAAATCCATATTTAGTCATGACAAAATTGAACTTTTCAAACTATACTCGAAGTGATTGTTTAGACCATATAATATATTTTTTAGCCTACACACGTCTTATTGTATTTATATTGAATACAGGTGATTCTGACACAAATTTTCTCCTTAAGATTTTCATATAGAAAGACATTTTTAACATCGAACTAATGCATCTGTCAACCTTTATTAACTCCAATTAACAATACTACTCTGATTGTGTTCATATTTGCTATTGGAGAAAAAAATTTCAAAGTAGTCAATTCCCTATATTTGGTTATACTTCTTTGTCACTAACTTAATTATATATTTATCTACTATTCTATTTACCTTATATTTGATTCTATACACTTAATTGCACCTTATGACAAGTTTGTTTGTTAGTATAGGGACTATTTCTCAAGTGTCATTTTTATATAATGCTTCCATCTTATTTTTCAGAATCTTTATCCACATGCTACCTGCTATTCTTTTTTGTACTGTCTTTAGTATTTTAATGGCTATGAGATTCAACATAAAGGACTTGTATGTAAGAATTAAATATTGGTAAGACGCAAACCTAGTAATAAGGTGTTGTGTGCATGTTCTTTTTCCTTTCTTTAGCGCTATTGGCAAATAAATATTACTATCTGTTTTTTATATTGTAATTTGAGGTTGCACGTCTATTTTTGAAATTATAATTTGAGATTGCATTTCGGATTCTAGATGGAGATCATTTTCCTGTTCCAATGTTATATTAGTCTCATATTCTAGTGTTGTATCTATTTCGGGTTCATTAATAGCTTCCTCTTTTATAGTCGGAGCTTCTCCGGGAATTTTAGATGGTGGTGATAACATTGACTACCCTTTATTTCTTTTATTGATATACACAAACATTTTCTTCGCCTTGTTTAGAGCTATCGGTAATTATCCAAGGGCACAAGTAAATAATATACTATTTCTTCAAAAAATATCACATCGATTGAGATATAGGTTTTAAGTGATTGAGAATTATAGGATTTGTATCATTTCTTTATTGTACAGTACCCTATGAATATACACTTCAAAAATTTTTATTGCAACTTATCTATGAATAATTTATGATTATGAATATAGCAAAAATATCCAACTACTTTTAAGTGATAGGTAGAAAGATCCATTTTTAGCACATAGAACATTGAACAAATTTCTGTTATTCAACAAGAAAATAAGTATTTTATTTATAGGAATGATGATATGCATCATTCTAGAAACTAGTAGAAACATTACTCTTAAACATTAATACTTATGTCATCTTTAGAAGATATTAATTTTTTCTTTCAGCAATTTTATTTTATTAAATGATACAAGCACATGATGTTTAATGAATAATACTACTTTCTTGAAATAATTTTGAAACTCATATAAAGAATATTCACTTCCATTATTTGATCTTAAGATCTTAATATTGAATTGGTTTTGAATTTTTATGAAAGGCATTAAAAACTTCAAATGCTTCTAATTTTCTTTTCAAAAGATAGAATTCTGTTACACAAGAATGATCATTTATATAGGTGATAAAATACTTGAATTCATTAAAAAAATAACTCTCGGTTGTCCAAATATTATTATAAACAATATAGAACAAATAAAAACTTGTTTTATTAATTCTTGCAACATAAATAAATTTATGATTTTTTGCAAGTCTACAATATTGACAATATCTTCTACTAGATAAGTCCAAATTAGAAAATAAAATATTAAGTACATTATGCAAGTGATGACCTAATCTACTATATCACTTAGCAATATCCTCTTCTTTTCCCTACAAACTTTTTAAATGTTTTTTCCATAGTCAAGTAGGTAGAACTATTTGTCTTCAATACTCTCTATTATTCTTATTCTCTATTGTGAGCTTTTGAAAAACATAATACGTAAGAAAAAGTATTACACAATAATTTAGTATTTTCATTAGTTGATTAACTAAGAATAACTTGACTCGGAACTTGTGTACAAATAACATTAAAAATAAATCAACTAATGATGTACACACTCTCCTTGCTTCATCTACTGTTTGTAATATTTCATCAGTTAAAGATACATACTTGGTTAATGACATGTGATTCATGATTTTGAAGAGTTTTGTTTTACCTATTATGTTATTTGATACCTCTGAGTTTATAATGCAAAGGTTCTTTTGTATATATTGGCTTACTTGGTTTCCTGATAATGACTTGAATATCAATGATAGATTGGCTGTATTGAATAAACTTGTTGTAATCCTCTGTAAATATAGTTACTTGCTCTTCATATGTTGAAGTTGATTTTTGTCCCCCCACTTTGCTCTAAATATATTAGGTGATCTTGAGCATTACTGGTCCATGTTATTTTGCTTATCACAAATCAACATTTATCTATTATGTGGTCAACAATTTCACATTTTATACACTTTGAGTTTAGGATTTCTCTTTTCTCTTTCTTGTTGTACCTTCTCTGTCTTTACCTCTTATAAAATATAAGCTTCTTTCATAACTATTATTGTTGTTTTTTATACAGTTTTGATTCCCTCCTAAAATTATAACTAAGGCCTTAGCCATTGTGTTCCTCCTTGAGATTACCATTGTAGTTCTTTTGAATATACAATATACATAATTTAATGAAAGTATATTATTACTACTCATAAAATTGGACTTCAACCACTCATATTGAGAGCCTAATTCGGTCAAAAAGAATATCATCTTCAGTTTTTCAACTTTTTTTCTCACTTCTTATCTTGGCTAGAAAATAATATTTTACTTCATCTCATAATCCACTCGTAACTCCAAAAAATTCACTTAGTTCTTTCTCATCTTAGTTGATTATAAATATCTCCTCATATAATACAAAAATCCTACAAATATCATCATCATTGTCATACATCTCTGAGTTTTTCCTATATTGCCTTTAAGGATTGGCAATGAAGTGATAATTTATATACATTAGATTTGAGCATGTTTAGAAGTAATGATATTACTTCATAGTCTTCGGGTTTTTTATCTATTGGCGGTTCCTTTATGAGATGATATTGTTTCTCTTTTGAGATTAAATATATTTTTACAACTCTCGCCCATGAAAGATAGTTCTTTATCCCTTTTAACTTGGTGGAGGTGATCTATAAACTCCCTCTACCTTTTTGCGAGTTCTCATTGGTGATCATGATTTTATTTGTTCTTCACAATCTCGAGAACTCTAATACAATGTTAAGTTTTGAGGTCTACGGTTTAGCTTTTAGTAAAGGTGTGAGTTTCTAGAGATCAAAGATGAGTATTTGATGTAGGACGCTCAAAATAAAAAATTCAGAAATTTAGAGTTAAAAAAAATCTAATTTAGAAGTTAAAGGGACATGACAAATGATTTGCTTTATTCTTTTATTTAATTTAGTATTTATTTTACTTAATACTTTTCTATATTGAAATTCTCTTCGTTATGATGTCATGAATCTCTCCTAATATGAGTCAATCAAATCTTATTATCAGATTCCACCAATTTAAAATTGATTTTGAGCGGAATGTTATTCAATTTAGAACTTGAGAAGGATGAATCATTATTTAGAATTTCTATTTTTGTAAGTTAACTTATTTACGACTTTTACTAATCCAATTAATACATTCAAACTGAGTTGTATTCGGTTTAGGATTTGAGAAGGCAAAAACCTATTCAAATAGGACTTCTGATAATTATATAAATAAGTCTCAGTCCTGTGGACGTGGGGACTACTTTTATTTTCAATGAATTTCTACTTTACTGAATTTTTCTTTTTCTTGTATACTTAAGGAGTTCTTAGCGGAGGCAACAGTGTTTTTCTCATTTACCATGCTTGTTGTTACATCAAATGATATCAAAACGAGTATCTACTTACTTAATGTCTAACGACAATGCAACCAGCAGAAACTATAGGGAGGGTACTCTTATGAGTAATCACATTAACTGTAAGTATTTTGACTTAATCATAAAGGCAATCCAAAACTCACTTATAAATTTGATGCTAAGGATGAATCAACTTGAATGTTTGAATCAACCACATTAATGAATCGATAAAGTGACTCGCAATCCAATTAGTCGAGGAAAAACTCCGCGAGTTCAAAAGATTTACAAGTTCCTAAAAACTCCAGTAATAAAGAAATTGAAGAAATCTTTCATCGACCAGGTTTCTGAACATGATAAACATTATAATTTTCGTTTGAAGATTGATTTACTGAAGTGGAACGGTTTTTCGACTATATAGAGATTTCAAATTCGAAGAAATTGAAACTTGTTTCTTATCGACTCAAGGGGGTGCATCAGTTTAGTAGAAACGCATCCAGTTGGAAAGAACACGTCAAAATAAAACTCCAATTCGAGTATAATCACGGATGAAGGCTCTTCTCGAAAAATAATTCCTTCGTATAGATTATGATCAGGTACTTTTTCAGTAATATCAAAATTATCAACAACGTAATCGCAGTATTAAGGCATATGCTGAGGAGTTCTATCGCCTATCAGCACGTAATAATCTAACAGAGACTGAATCTCATCAAGTGCCAAGATTCATCAATGAGATACGCACAATCATTCAAGATGAGTTTTTCTTTCAACTTATTTGGACAGTTAATGAGACTGCGAGAAGTGCAACTCGTGTGGAATCTCAATTGGAGTGACCTGTCATTAAAAATCAGATGAAGAGGATGATTGGTAAGAATTCAAAAGGAGCATAATCTATTCTTAATTGCGGTGCAGCTACACAATATCCTCAATCTCCCACACAAGTGAATTTTAAAACTAGACCTACAAGGTCATCAGGAAACACCACATCAGCAAAGAATCCGAGTTCAAATCCTGATTTAAAGTGCTATCGCTGTGATAATTTTGGATATTTTTTTAATGTTTGTCTAGTACGACAACCAATGAACCTGACTATTGAAGATATTTTGGTACATGAAGATTTACATAACTCAAAAGATGATGACTTAGTTTATGACTAAAAAAACTATGAAGATGGAATATTTGAAAAAATTGATGGTGAAAGATTATCTTTAGTAGTTCAAAATCTGATGTATAGCTCAAAGCAAGGGAAAAACCTATAATATCACAATATTTTCTGCACTCGATGCATAGCAAATGACATGATTTGCGACATAATTATTGAAATAGGAAAAAGTAAGAACATCATCTCTAAGACTATGGTCGGCAAAATTCAATTGAAAACGGATTCACATCTCTCTCCCTATAAAATGGGTTGGATTAAAAAAATCGGTGAAACCAAGGCAATTGAACGATATCGAATTTGTTTTCCATTGAAAAATTCTATAATGATAAAGTAACCTATAATATTGTGGAGATGAATACATGTTATATCCTTCTTGGCAGATTTTGGTAATTTAATAAAAATTCTATACATCGTAAACGAGACAATTGTTATATCTTCTTCAAAGATGAAAAGAAAATTATTCTCACGCCCATTGCAAAAGAGCATCAACCTAAAATTTTATAAGAGGAAGATCACTCTTTTCTTATTCTGCAAAATTTTATAAATGAGGCTAAAGAGACAGTTCAAATATTTATTGTGATTGAGAAAGGAATGGAAACAATACCATTAATGCTCCAAAAAGCTTGCACTCCTTTCCAAATGAATTCAAGAAAATCATAATCGATGATCTTCCGGATGAACTACCTCCAATGAGAGATATTCAGCACCATATTGACCTTATTCTTACAACAAGTTTACCAAATATGTTCCACTATAGAATAAGCACAAAAAAGTCACAAATTTCACAAAGCAAGATTAAAGAATTGATCAGAAAATAAATGGTCAAAGTCAGCATGAGCACATGTGCAGTTCTAACCTTATTGACACCTAAAAAAGATGAACGTTGACGAATATGTGTAGGTAATTGAGTCATCAACCGAATCACCGTAAAGTATAAATTCTCAATTCCTCGCTTAAAAGACATACTGGATATGTTGGAAGGGTCAAAGGTGTTCTTTAAGATAGATTTGAGAATCAAATACCATCAAATTAGAATTAGACCACATGATAAATGGAAAACAGCTTTCAAAACAAAAAAAGGACTTTATGAGTGACTTGTTATGCCTTTTGGGCTCTCAAATGCACCAAGTATCTTCATGCGATTGATGAATCAGGTACTCAAATCTTTCATTGGTCATTTTATTATTATTTATTTTGATGATATCCTGATATACAATCATAATAAAGAATAACATGAAAAACATCTAACAAAAATATTTATTGTGCTGAAGAAGAAGAAATTGTATATCAACTCAAAAAAATATCGTTTTATTACTGATCATTTGGTATTCTTGGGATTTATGGTGAGTGCCGAAGACATTCATGTTGATGAAGAAAAAGTGAAACTATTAGGAAATGACTGATACGAAAAAGTGTATTAGAAGTTAAGAGCTTCCATGGTTTAGCGACATTCTATCAGAGGTTTGTCAAAAACTTTAGTTCCATTATGCCACCAATAACTAAGTATTTAAAGTAAAGTAAGTTTCCTGTATTCAATAAGCTAATAGATGTTTCGAGTTGATTAAGAAAAAATTATCTACTGCACCTGTTTTGATATTGGCTAGCTTCGAAAAGTTGTTTAAGGTAGACTGTGATACTTCTTATATAGACATTGGAGTCGTTCTATCCCAAGTAGGAAAACCAGTAACTTTTTATAATGAAAAATTGAGTAAAATTCGAAGAAAGTGGTCAACATATGAGTTGAAGTTTTATACGATTGTACAAACAGTTCGCATTGGAAACACTATCTAATTCAGCGAGAGTTTATTCTATATATTGACCACCAAAATTTGAAATTCAATGTATGTCAAACAGTCAAAGAAAACTCTCAAAACATTGGTCTTTATACCTCATTGTCTATACCAAATGCCCCATGGGAGGATTTATCGATGGATTTTGTTTTGAACCTCCCCAGGACTCAACGAGATTTAGATTCAGTATTTATTGTTATCGACAGATTTTACAATATGACACACTTCATTATATGTAAGAAAATAGCAGATACAAAAAGAGTGACTAATCTATTCTTTCAATAAATTGTAAGGTTATATGGAGTGTCAAGGACCATCATCAC
Source organism: Trichopus zeylanicus subsp. travancoricus (assembly GCA_005019695.1). Lineage (NCBI taxonomy): Eukaryota > Viridiplantae > Streptophyta > Magnoliopsida > Dioscoreales > Dioscoreaceae > Trichopus > Trichopus zeylanicus. The sequence continues at coordinate 174,231 of RXID01010941.1, forward strand.
TTCTCGTGACACAAAATTTTTAAGCTACTTCTGAAAGACATTGTGGAGACAATTTGATATGTCTCTACAATATAACAATGTTTATCATTCTGAAACAGATAGATAAATTGAAACGGTGAATCGAACGCTTGTAAACATCATTCGGTGTCATGTAAGAGACAAACCAAAGTAGTGAGATTATGCACTTCCAAAATCTGAATTCATTTTCAATAACATGAAGAATAGATCGACAGAAAAATCACCATTTGAAATTGTTAATGAAGGAACCTCAAAACACCTGCTAGACCTGATAGTGTTGCCCAAATTACTAAGAACAAGCATAACGGCAAACAACATGATAAACAAAATTATTGAAGTGCAACTGAGATAAAGAAAAAATTAGAAAAATCTAATGCCAAATACAAAATTAAAGCGGATATTCATATCCGTCCAAAAGAGTTTCAAGAAGAAAATCTGGTGAATGAAGGAATGGTTTCTAACTAAAACTTACAAAAAACTAAAACAGAAGAAAATTAGACCATTAAAAATACTAAAAAAGATAAACAATAATGCCTATGTCATCGACCTCCTGAAGGATTTGGGAACCTCAAATACTTTTAATGTTCAAGATTTGCTTAACTACTATGTATCTGAGGACTGCAAGTTACAACAAAATAACTCGAAAATAAGTCATTTATAAGAAAGGGACATTGATGTATGATGTTAAAAGGAATAAGTTCAGAAATTTAAAGAAAAAAAAACTAATTCAAAAGTCAAGAGTTCATGACAAATGATCTGATTCATTCTTTTATTTAACTTAGAATTTATGTTATTTAATATTTTCTTATATTGAAATTCTCTTCATTATGATATCATGAATCTCTCTTATTATCAGTCAATTAGATTTTATTGTCAGATTCTACCTACCTAAGATTAACTTTAAGCTGAATTTTATTCAGTTTAGGACTTAGGAAGGATGAATCATTATTTAGAATTTTTATTTTTGTAGGTTAACTTATTTAGGATTTCTACCAACTCAAGTAATGAGTTCAAATTGAGTTGTATTCAGTTTAGCACTTGGAAAGGCAGAAACCTACTCAAATAGGACTTCTAGCAATTGTATAAATAGACCTCAATCTTGTGGACGTGAGAATTACTTTTATTCTCAATAAAGTTCTATTTTAGTGAATTTTCTTTTTTGCTTACGAACTTAAGAAGTTTTTAGCGAAAACAACGACGTATTTCTTATTTACCACACTTATTGCTTCGTCAGTATTGTACACTCTAAGAAAATTCTCTATCATGTCTACATGCATGTTTATATATTATTGAAATCCTAACAAATTCAGACTAACCTAGGCTCTTATCTGGATTCTTACTGAACTCGATTTTGGGCTTTATTAATAATTTATTTATTAATGATATGTTAATTGGGCTATTATGAATTTGAGCTTCTAGAATGCATCTTTTAATGCAATCAAGTTCTATATAACTCAGTCCATTATGAACATTGAGCCCTGATTCTTATACTTAGGAATGTTATTCCACAAAGTTGTGGTGTGATATTCAGTTTCAATGTTGTCATGAAGCGTTTTCCCACTTTTTTACTACTATGGACCAAGCTCATAGCCGAAATTTCAGCAACAAGAGCTTTATAACAACTTTTAAAGCTGAGGAAGGCTTTGCATATAACTACCATAAGATTCTGGTTAAGGGTAAAAAAAAAAACATAAACAAAATAGAAAAGGCTGGGTTGCAGATTTTTTGTAATAATGATACTAGTTATGACTTTAGCTTGCTCTAAACTATTGAAGCACTTGATAAATAAATAGATCCCAGATCAACAATATCTTTCTCACTTAGAAGTAGTTTTGTCTTTCTCTATGTTCACCTAGTGAACGAAAGTAGGAAAGAACTCAGAAAAGGATACAGTCAACAAAGTAGATGTTAACACTATTTACCAACAAAAATGAACAACCTAAGCCAACCAGCAAGAGGTACCTGAATGAAAGGATAGTGAACTATGCCACCAAACCCCATGCCAATCATTTTGAGCATTTGAAGTATTGACCGAAAAAGTACACATTAAGCAAATTTATGTAAGATGTTGAAAATTCAAAGTAAATATATAATTTGATTTATTTCAAACTGTTACCTCCACTATGGGCCCTAACTTGTTCAAACTTTTAGACAGTACAAGTATGAAAAAAATGAAGTATTTTTCTTAAGTTCCTCCCTGAAGCCTAAAGAATTTGCAAATCTATGTAATCAAATATTCCTCCCTAAATTTGTAAGTATTGCAAAATCCTCCCAGAGTAGCAAACAACTAATTACACATCTAAGTCTTTTGCATTCCCATTTTTTCCCTAATCTTTGACATTAGTTCATCAATAAATTGTCAGTTTCTTTTTTGTCCAACACTTTTTGCATGCCTACTTCTCATGTAAGTTACCCCAACCATTTTGTCTATCAACATTCCAAGTTCCTTGCAATTTTAAGAGAATATATTACATATGAACTGCACACCTAAAAAGGTTATAATACCTACAGAACAAAGAGAGTAAAATAGAAGACAGAAGTCTAGTTACAATGAAGTCAAGGGAGGTTTTCATTATAGCGGCTAATATGCAAAAAACCCAAAACTAGACTGCAGTACTAGTTTTATATCAAAAAATTAGAAAGAAGATAATCTCTTTTGAGTTTTAGCTCATATGCTATAGCAACTCTAAATTGCAGGTTTACAGTGAGTACCTGAAGGACCAATACCATCCAGATATCGACAATGTCGATTCCAAGCATACAAATCAATAAGATGACCAAACCTGTTTCAGAAAGCAAAATACGAAGCTCAAATTCTGAAGAACAGTCACACTGGACTGCATTGCTAAAACAAAGTTAAATGTTACAGACCAACCTATCACCACCAGTTCCATCCCCATTGTCTATTGGATTACCACCATAGGGTCACCCTGGAATGGCATTTCCAATTGAAAAATGCATAATATCCACTTCATGGCCACTGACAACTTTTGCTGGTGCATTTACCAGGCATATACCGACATCCACCCATCTGCCAAACAGTTTATCCTTTTGAAGACACTTTGCTTGAAACTAAACTAAGTTATCAATTGACATCAAGCATTTTAACACCTGACTGGATCTAAAGGACATGGACATATGGCAAGATCCAGAGACATTGGCTTTTAACACTGGTTTTGTAGTAATTGCTCCAAAAAAACACTGGTTTTGTAGTAGAAAAGATTCTCACTCTAATTGTGATATTCCCCGGTGTGGCCGGCCCCGACTACATGGGAACAGATCCTTCTTCCTCGGAATCTATACTTTTTACCTATTTCCACTGTTCTCTCTCCGAACTCAGCTTGCTTGGTTGTATCGGGAGAGACAGAACCGCTCCGTGGGCTTCACTTGCTGACAAACTACATCTTGTATTGTATGTACATTCATAGAGATAGGAAGATGATCCAGTAGAACTTACATTATGATACGAGGCATTCTCCCCAACTTGAAACATGATAGCAACAGAGGGACATTTTGTGTTTTCACTAATAAGAAAAGGAAGATAAGCAAGTTAAATTTTAACAAAAGAAATTTGATGTTGGAAACCTGATACTAGTCAAATACTCAAATGGGTTGTTGTATAAGAAGTATCACAGAAAAGAGATTCCCATTAAGCATCCTAGCTGTCCAGCTGTCCAGCTGTCAAATTTGGATCTTCTCATTATGGTATGGTTTAATTCTGCCAAATTCACAATTTCCAGCGCATAAATCAATTGCAGTTAGTGAAATCAATAAGAAACAGAATTAGAAAGAAAGCATCATAAAATAAATCGCACTAATTTGTAGACATTCATGATCCATAATACTCATCATATCAGATACTAAAAATCAAAAATTTATGCCACAACTGTACAAATAAGGAAACGCACGATAGGATAGCCTACCCTTTGGAGTATGCGTACTCCCCATCAACTTGTAGCATAAAATAAACATTAGCCCCATCGTGCAAGGCCTACAAAAAACATTGAAATCGGCAGACCATGATAAAAAAAAAAACCTAATTCCATCCCAAAAGGGATATATTTACCAAAAACAAAAAAAAATATCAAAACTACAACTTTTAAAAGGGTTCAAAGCCCTCGCGGAAAAAAAGCAACAAAAAGGAATCGAGGAAGGGTATCTGAGACCTTGACAGTGATCTTGCCAGCGGGGTAGGCCTTATCGGCGTCAGGATCAAGGGCGGGAAGGAGAGGGAACTCGGAGCCCTGGACTGCGGCCCACTCGTCGGCGTGGCCGTCGACAGTGACTGCCCCGGGCCGGAACTCCGCGGCAACATGGATTTCAGGATCGGCCTCGCAGGCTGGGCCGCCGGGGGCGGCGGAGTGACCCCCGTGAGAGTCCATCACGGACGATAAATTGGCGAGCAGAGAGACAAGGAATTCAAGACCAGCGGGCGAGGTGGCGGCGATGGCTGGGAAGTAGACGCAGAAAACGGATGAAAGCGCGGGCTATAATAGATGTGAAAATACGGTTTCAGGCCCGGGATTGTAGGAACATAGAGAAAGAACTAGCTGTAATTGTTGAAAAGTTTGAGGGTAAGATCGTCTTAAAAGGACAAGATAACACCCGTCGATTTTAACTCGAGATTGGTGTAATACGGTGGATTACTGTCCTACGTATGTGAACGCATCTCAATGCAGTATGAGCGAGTTTGATTTTCCCCTGCCTAAATATCCAACTGTAGCTTCTTTCTTATACGGTGTCATCAATATTTTATTTTTGATAATTGGTTCTAGACTGACTATAAATAATAAATAATTTTAAAATTTTCAAGATGTTTTTCATAGGAAAAAAGATTTTAATCAAACCGGTGGTTCGTTATAACATAATTAGTGGTTAGGGATTAGCCACTGAATTTCGAACCTAATTTCAATCTAGGAAAATCATTTAATTGGCTCTGCCCATGACCTCATCAATTTGGTCCATCGATCTTGTATATCAAGTTGGATTATGAGTGTCAATTTAAACTGTAATTTACAAGTTTTTTGAGCTTGACTCAAATTTGGCTTAACTTGTTTCGACTTATTTGATAATGAGTCAAACTTGAGATGGACCTAATGACTTTAGAGCTTGTTTAATTTTAAATAAAAAAATAAAATTTAAAAATATATTTTATATCATATAATATATAATACTTTTAATTATTTAATTGTGATGTTATAATTTAATATTTTTTATATTTAAATATTATTTTATTAGCATAATTTATTCAATATCTATATTTGTAAAATTATATAAATCATTAGCATAACTATAAATTTTTTAGATTTAATATTTTTTGTTATAAATTATGAATTTATAATTTGTGATGTTGTGATTGATTTTTTTAATAATTTTTAAAAATTATTTTAACGTAAATTATATTAAAAAATTATATTTGAGTTAAGCTGGCTTGACTAGGGTTGAATTCGAGCTTGCTAGTTTTGGAATCAAGCCAAGCTAAGCCAAAATTGGCTCGGCTCGATTCAGCTCATTTACACCCTTAAGTTGAACAAACTGAGCTATGCTCATTAAACTCTATACTCCAAACTTTGTGATCATGTTACATGCATCGAGCTCCATACATAGAGCCTCTATACTGAGCCAAATGACAAACCTTAGCGTAAACTCCAAACACCCTTCAGAGGGATATCATATCCTCACATTCAATATAGAATGATACTAAGTTATCAAACTCCTTTATAATCCCTATCTTTGACAAAATCGTAAGAGAAAATATGATCTGCTCTACTCTTCACACCTAATAAAGTAGAGATTTTACCTCATAACCTTATTTTATCTAACCAAAGGGCATGTAGTTAAATGAGTCTCACCTTAAAGTAAGGTTAACCAATCCTATAAACAACCCAAATCATGCATATATTAAACCCAAATGTCCTTTCTATCTCTAGTTCACACATGCATTTCCACCGCATTACCTTACTTAAGCATTGGAGAGCTCCCAGTGATCCTTCTTATGATGCTTCTTTATATTGTATGGAGAAGGAGATAAATCATGGTCTAGTAAGACAAATTAAATTTGATCTTTCAAGTTCAAGAGACACATCAACCTCAATAATATAAGTGGCACTTTCATTGCCGCCCCCGATCACCCCATTGCCTATGAGGTTCAATAGGCAACATGCTACCAAAGCAAGCCAGAGGAGCCACATCAAAGCTTCAACTAGTTGGACTAGTGGAAGAGGCAATTGCTGACTCTTAGCATTCTTTATTTTTGTGATGTCATCAAAGACCAGCCCAACAAATCTCCTCAAGACTTCAAATAACCAACCAAATCCTTAGTCCCAACATCATTCAATACTTCACACCATCCTTGAACAAACCATAACTAGGCTGCCTATCTCACATCACCTAATATGAGTTCCAAAAACTAGTAAAGACTCTCCAATAGATGACACAAACTCTAGCTAACAAAAAATAGGTCTTACAAAGCCTTCAATAATTATAAACCCATAACATCAACCTTGACACTTAAGATTTGAACCCCTGCTAAGGTGTACCAAATCCTCCAACACAACAATGTTACCATCTTCAGAACCAACACCTCACCCCATCTGACGCATTGAGCTACTACTAACTTATACCAAACTATTATCAACCTATATTGAACTCCCAAGTACCAATAGAGCCACGCCCATACCCATATGTAGCCCACAACGAAGCTCTAAACCATCAAATCCCACATAAATAACCTCAGTACCCAACACATTGATCTCAACATCAACACCAACTAGCACATTCATACCATAACCAAAGTCTAATTTAGCTTTGGTACTCGAGGTCCATGTACACTGAGGATAGTAACTACATCTATGATCCTACCAATGAGATTACATACCACAATTGGCCATTAGATTAAAGTCAACAAAGGAGAAGTGAGTTATCACATTGTTGCACCTTGGTACCAACCAATCTAGACACCTTGGCACCAAAACCAACACATTCATGTCTCCTCCCTTTTATATTGCATTGTGTCTGAGCCACCACAATTGGACCACACACAACATCATTATGAGATGTATGATCGAACAAAGTATCCAAGAGATCATGTGACAATGTTTCGAAAGGCCATGAGACTCATCGGAGCTTGGAACATGACCATGTGTAAGGTATTCTCCATGACCTTACAAGGCCCAATAAGAATATGGTTTTCTCTGTAAGGATCAATACCAATATTTGATGAGTTGGCTGATAGATTCATCAATTACTTTGTCTTGCTTGTGCCTTAGATGAAAGATCCATGTACATTGCTTAGTATAAAGCAAAAACAAGGGGACTTTGTGAGTACTTGGCAATATTCAACAAGGCAAGCTTAGAAGTCGTTGAGCTAGACAATTCAATGGTCATGCCAATGGTAGTAAATAGCATTAGGCAAAGTCGAGTTGCTTATGAGATGGCTCAGGGACCATCACACACTAATGAACTTCGTATAACAAGTGAAAGAAAATGTTGACCCTAAGGAGATTATGGAAACTTGGTGAGAATCTAAGGGTAGCACAAACCTAAAGAGGAAGCGTACTAAGAAAGTAAGTGAAGGAAGTAAAAGGCACTGAGTTGACCATAGAGAGTGTTGAGGAGAGTTGTAAATATATACCCCGTTAAACCAATCGAGGAATGAGATGTTGGTGAAAATTGAGCATAGAGACTACTTAAATCATCCACCAAAACTCTGCTAAGACCATTCAAAGCTAGATATCACAAAGTATTGTAGATTCCATAAGGATTATGACCATGATACAAAAAAGTGTCAAAGCTTAAAGATTGAAAATTGAAAGGTTGACATAAAAGGGGCATCTCAAGTAGTTCATTTGAAGAGATAACATGAGATATGAAATGTGAAAACCCCCAAAAAAGCTTTTTGCAAATTGCCTTTAATTTTTCTTAATACCAAAACCCAATCTTTGTTTCCTGCAATCTCTCCCCCTACTGTAAAAAAAAAGGAAAAACAATGGGTGAGAGTGGCAACTAGGATTTTGGGGAGGTGTGAAGCTCGATAGAGGTAAGGAAAGAGCATAGTTTTCATCATGAGAGCATATAGACATCAATTTTTTTCTGTCAACTCACATTCTTGAGTCTCAAGAGTCACAAAATCTAGATAATTTTATTCTCCTTTTTTTCCCCATTGTTTTTGGTGAATCACTTATTTGATTTGGGTCTATGATTTCTACAAATAGATCGAATTGTATTTTTTAAATATTTGATTTTGTCTTTATACTTACATATACTCGACCTGTGTAGTTAGCTCAAGGTTAATATGGTGGCTTCAAATATTCTAGTGTTAAAAGTGTATTATGAAAATTATGATCATTTTTCAAGCTATGAATATTAGGCTTGCATTGGAAACTTATTGTTAATACTAGAATGTTAAGATTAGAATGCTCTGGGATCTTGTTACCAAGATTAAAATTCTTTTATGTCATATTTCTACTCAAATTTATTATCCTGTAATTGTTAGAAACTATGTGTATGAATTAGAGTTTGATTATTTATGTTATAAGTTTTGATCGTGGGATTAGTGTGGTTTTGGAAATGTTATCAAGTAAGAATGTGTTATTGATCAATCTCATATAATATTTATAGATTGAGTATAACAAGGACAAAGAGAATTTTGTTGGGTTAGTAAATAAGTTAATATTATTAGTCAATGTAGTCTGATGATTTTTGGTGTGATTATATTGATTTACTTATACACATTAGGTTTGAGTAAGGAGATTTGAACTAGTTTCTTTGGATTTGTCATGACTTTTGAAAGCTCAAAATGACAACCTAAGAGAGAAAAAAGAAGTTTTAATAAATAAAATATAATTATGAAGAAATCAAATCCCAATATAATTCACCAACAAAGATACTCATGAAAAGAATATATTGCGATTTACATGATTCAGGGACCAACTGCTTTTACTCCATACTTCTTATCTTATCCTTGAGGACTTTAATTACTCTACTAGTAATGTCATTTTTTGAGATGAAGTCAAGCCTTTACATCAACTTACAATTTGTTAGCACCGCTTTCTTATTGTGAAACCACGCCCGTCATTTTCTTAGGGTGAAGTCACACCCATACAATTAATTTTTCTCCAACCAACAAGATCTACTCTATATCGGAGATTTTACATTTTCACACTTCTAACAACCTAGTAGTGTTTATAAGTGAAAAAAAAAGAATTTAGCAATTAAGCTACCAATAAAAATCTCTCAACTTAAGTATAAGAGCAATGAAGATTTGATACAAAATTGATAGTTTAGACCACTTTTGGGCTAGTAGCCTTGGAGAGTTTTGATCTCTTCTCTATAATAAATATGCAGTTATAAAAACTTATTTAAAGAAGCCCAACCATGACTATTTATAGTCCTTGAGTCAAAACTAGTATTTGAAAGTGAAATCCTACAACTAACTTTACTCTGATGGTCAAAAAATTAGTTGCTAATCATACAAAAAATAAAAATCGGTTAATCACTTTAGGTGAACCATAACTAGTAGATTCTACTAGTCGTTCAATTTTCTAATTAGTTATCTAGTTTGCTTAGGATTAGAAATTTGAATTTTCTATTTAACACAATTAGTCATTCGTTAAGACAAGCAGATATCTGATTTTGTTAGAAAAACTTTATTAAGAGTTTCCTACAAAACTTAACATGATGAATATTATAAACAAATAATCTCAAAGATAAATTTTTAACTCGATTAAAATAAATAAAAATTTAAATCTAAGTTTGGAGTTGATCTTGCTTCTTGAATATTCTTTGAGCTCCCAACTTAATCTTTAAGCTTCATCTCCAAGTTATCATTCTTTTTATTTTTAATTTATTATCTCCAAACTTTAATCTTGAGACTTGATCGTTTATGAGGTTGGATAATCATTGTAAATCTTGAAATTTATCACAATTTAAGAAACTTATTAAATACTAGTTTGATCATCATCAAAATCCAAATGTCAACAACTTTCTTATCAAATAAGTGAATGAGTAACTCTCAATAATATTAAGTGATATTAAATTTATGAATTTCATATCTTTAATGATTAATATTTTCAAGTATTATACTTATTTAAAGTGATTTCTAGGTATGCTCTTGATATGAAATTATGATTATATCATGATTCATGATATATATAATTACGTGACTTGAAAATATTAAAAACTATGCATATTGATGTAATTTTTTATTAGATATTGACATATATTTGTCTTGTTTATATTTGATTTGTAAAATTCATGCATGTGTTCATGACAAGGATTTTTAACTCATGAATATTTTGTAAATTTTCATGTTTTACTAGTTTTGACTGTGTTATATCCCTCATGATTGATGTCGTGCCCTTACTATTGGGGTTAAACAATAGTTATGTTGATATGTATGTGTGATTATAAAAAAGTAATTTTGTTGTCATCCGCAAAAATCAGAGGAATTACATATTCATATTGTGGTCCCTTTTGGACATCTTATAGCAGTGATTAGACTACTGACTTTAAATGTGCTAACCTAATGAGTGTGTATTTTATTCATGTGTTTTATTTGAGAAATATGCTTATATTTTAAAATCTTACATGTATTACTCATTAACTTTAAATATATATTTATTTGGCATATATTTTAAATATTTTTTGACATGATTTAGCTTTTCTAAAAATAAGCTCTTGAATACTTTATCTTATTTTTAAAATATTCACTAAACATGAGATTACTCATTTTCTTGTAGATTTGACTATTTGATCTAAATCCTTAAGTATCAACTAAATCTATAAAGTGATGTGAGAACTTAGAATAGGTCTATTTGTTTTTGTATTTATTTAATACATGTGTCTATTGTAAGACAACTTCAGGATGTATAATCATATGATTGAGGATTATTTTATTGGGTTATTGGTCTAATTTTTGTGAGTTATTAATTTGAATAGATTTAAGATTTTGATCTTATATGCTTATGGGGTTTTAACCTCATAAGTGTGTGGCGTTCTCATATTTGGAACCTACAAATTTTAGATTTAGGGTGTGATAATTTAGTCAAGTTTAGATTACATTAGATATATTATGACAAATATAAATTGATGATGAGTGTAGGATGTGACTTTAAGTCAAAATTAAATCTTTTGATGAGTCTTGAGAATCTTGATCTACATGTCAAAGAATTTGATGACAGTAACTCTTTTCTATCTTTTTCATAGATCATATAAAATTGTAATAAGGAGATATAAAATTATTTTATTAGATTCTAGAATCTTGTGCAAATATATATTAGAGAGTGTGTTGTAATTTTGCTCCTAAGTAAAGAGTGTTTAGAAAATTAAGTTGAACTTTAGAATGAAATTTGATTGAATATTCTTTGTGGTTCTTCTAGTGTAGGGATTAATATTATATTGATAAGATTCTTAAACTTGTGAAACATAAAATTTTCTTGGTGATTTTGGGGTTGAAAGCTGTATGAAACATATGTATTTCAATTTCTAATCTTGTTTTGGGCATGTGTGAAAGAAATCATATCGGAGAAATTATTATGATTTTTAGTCTATGTCATGAGAATATGCTTAAGTGCTATATTCTTATATTTGTGATAGTTGTATAGTCATTTAGATTATAACTTTGAGTTTAGATGTCTAAATATATGTTCATGGATTTGAGTTATGACATACTAGCTCCTAAATATAAACTTATATTAGTTAGAAAAGTCTTAGCATTCTTAAGTTATGAGTTAGTGAGTGAAGTTTAGATAATTTTGATAGCAATTGAATTTTATTTAGAATATTTCCATAACTTGCTATCATTGAGGATCTAAGTTTGGACATAAGTTTTAAATTTATAATAATCTATCAGAGGCTATTATGAGGAAATAATCATTTATCTTGATAATTTTGTTAATCAAAGATATATCATTACGATAACTTTATGTATCATTATATTTAGTATGGAAATAAGTTGTCTCATATTGAGTCATGTCATCTTGGCAATTGATGGATTTGGATATTAAGGTTTAGATTTGTAATTTCTCATCAAGTTGGATGATTTAGTAATTATTAAAATTGTGACATATAAGACAAATCCATGCATTCACATTTTAGTTTTAACATATTTGTGAAAAAAGAGACATGATTAAGGTGGATATATGGTAATACCATGTTCTTGCTTTTAACCTCCCCTTAATTTTGTATATATTTATGCTTGTAACAATATTGGATCGTATGCAAAAGATTTGAAGATTTTGGCTCAATAAGTGAAGTTTGCTTATGTAGTAAATCTTTGATACCATATCTTATATTCTTCTAAGAGTTGGAATAGCCCTTAACTTTACCTTTATTTATAATAAATCATATTGATTTTTATTTCTTTGTATGATAAGGGATTCAGAAAACTTCTGTATTTTAAGTTTGATTTCATCAATTTATAAATATAGTCTAGTGATTTAACTAAGAGAGTAATAAGAATTTTATATCAAGTATTTGAAAAATTTGTCTTTGCAAAGGTTTAAGATTTAAATCTTTATTTTTATTAACGATGTCTAGTTGGGATCATCGAAGTATGCATATTGAATATTCTTGTGATTAGAATTATATTTACACAATGATATAATATATTAGTGTGCTTCAGTTTAGTATGAGATTTGAGTTGTTTTGACTTAACTTGAAATTTTTGAATGATTTGTGGTGATTGAACATTTAAGTTTTGAATAAAGACATTGTCATTTATTTATGTATTAGACTTAATTATGAAAATAATTGTTTCTTTCATAATCTATTCGATTAAAGTTATAAATTTATAGCTATAATATTTATAGCATGTTAAAATTTTGTTTGTGAAATTTAGTTATCTAAGAGAATATAAAAAATATTTGTGAATGAGATAAGAGTTACTTTTGATAAGTTATGGAACTATCTTATGGTGAGGACATTAAAAGTTTATGAGTTAAAAATCAAAGTGCACATTGAAGATATATTATGATGTAAGATGCTGAAAATTTTCTGATGATTTTTGAAGTTTAAAATTTTTTATTCTATTGATTCATGTTATGAATTGTGAAATTTTGGGACCAAATTGAATCAAATTGAGAGTTATGTTGATAATCATCCTAGAGATTTAGAGATATAGTTTGAGAATAATCTATTTCTTAAGAATTCGCCCTTTAAGTGTTTAATATATTTTGGTGTTTGTGACAAACTCAGTCTCGCTTTCTTTGACCTTTTGAGATTCTTAAGAGAATTAATGATGTGACATATAAAATTGCTTTTCTCATTCACTTTCTAAAATTTATAATACCTTTAGTGTGTATATACCACGAAGAGATATTCATACCATGGTCACATGTTAGACTTCATACTCTTATAATTTACCAAAGATATTTTTGATAAGGAGTATATCATTTGTATTGTGAGTAAAAAAGAGCAAGTGTTGAGACATTAAACTATATCTTATGTGAAGGTTTAGTGAAGAAATTATTCTAAAAGAAAAATCATTTAGAAATTAGAGCAAGATATAATCGTGAGATACCATCAATTACTTCAACATTATAGTATGAATGATTTGGATTTAAATTTAGAGGAATAAGCTTATTTTAAAGGAGTAGAATGTGAAAATCTATTAAAAAGCTTTTATGTGTATTTGTAAAACTTACTAATTTAGGAGTATTCTTGCAAATGGTCTTTAATTTTTCTCAAAACCAAAACCCTTGTTCCATGTAGTCTCTCCTCCTGCAAAGGAAAAAAAAACAATGGGTGAGAGTGGTAGCTAAAGTTTTGGTGAGGCACAAAGCTCAATGGCGACAAGGGAAGAGTGTGGTTTTCATCGTGAGTGTGTAGGCATCAATTTTCTCCATTAACTCATGTTCTTAAGCCTATATAATCATGAAATCTAGATATTTCCTTCGCCTTTTTTTCCTCCATTTTTTGTGAATCACTAGTTCAATTTGGGGCTATGATTTATGGAAATAAATTGAATGATATTTCAAAATATTTGGTCTTATATTTATACTTATATGAACTCAATTTGTGTAGTTAGCTCAAGATTAATGTGGTGGCTTTAATATTCTAGTGTTGGAAGTGTATTATAACAACTGTGATCATTTTTGAAGCTATAAATGTTAGACTTGCATTGAAAACTTATTGTTAATATTAGAATGTTAAGATTAGATTGCTTTGAGATCTTGTTACCAAGATTAAAATTCTTTTATATCCTAATTATACTCAATTTGGTTTAATCATGTAACTATTAGAAACTCATGTATATGGATTAGAGTTTATTATTCATGTTATAAGTTTCGATCATGGGATTAGTGTGGTCTTAGATATGATATCAAATCAGAATGAGCTATTTGTCAATCTTGTATAATATTTATAGATTGAGTAAAATAAGACCAAAGAAAATTTAGTTGGGTTAGTAAATAAGTTAATATTATTGGGTAATGTGATCTCGTAATTTTTGGTGTAATTGTGTTGATTCACCTATGTGCATTATGTTTCAGTAAGAAGACTTGAACTAGTTTCTTTAGATTTGTTGTGACTTTCTCATTCAAAAAGTGAATGAGTGACTTCCAATAATCTGAAGTGATATTTAATTTATTAATTTTATATATTTAATTATTAATAAATTTCTAAATATTATATTTGTTTAAAGTAATTTCTTTGAAAGCACAAAAACCATCGAAGAGGGAGAGAGGAGGGGAGGGAAGGGGGAGGAGGTGAGAAGGATGGGGGATAAATTATATTTTTGAAGACAAATGATAATTTTCAAAAAAAAAAAAAAATAATTTAATTTACCAAAGCAATTTCAAGTAATTTTTAATTAAGTATAAGTGCATTAATATAAGTAACGTAAGGAATGAGTGCACCGCAATATAACATGATTTAGAGACCAACTACTCTTACTTATGGCCCTTATCTTGCTTTTGAGGACTTCAACTTTCTATTAGAGTGTTGCGTCATTGGGAAGGCTAACACTTTATATTTCTTCTTACATCAACCAATAAGTTGAACTCCAATATGGAGCATGAGTGTCTCAACAACTCCAAATAATCTTGAAGTAGATTACAAGAGAAAATTTGGAAGAAGATTATATAATTAGAGCTCACACAAAGTTCTCTTAAAATTGAGCAAAAAGAGCAATAAAAATTTATTTGAGATTGGAAGGTTTAGAGCATTTTGATTGCTAGAGAGATAGAAGGGATTTGATCTCTTTTTTACAAAGAGTTAGAAGTTGTAAAACTATTTAGAGAAGCCCCTTCCACTTTATTTATACCTTATCGGTTGAATTTAGTTGTTGTGAGTGAAATCCTATAGCTAGGTTTATTCCAACAGTCAAAAAACTATCTATTATTCATCAAAAAACTTGAACTAGTCAACCAGTCCTAATAGAAAAATTCGAATTGGAATTTTAGCTGGATGTCCGATTCCAAACCAAGCGTCTAGTTTTGGTAGAAACTTAAAACCTACATCTCCAGCCAAACATCTAGTTTATGAATTGGTTGTCTAATTCTATATAGGTCTGAAGATTTGAATCTTCAGTCTGATATAACTGGTCGCTCGCTAAGCCAAGCAGACATCTGGTTTGATTATAAAAACTTTGTTAAGAGTTTTTTGTAATAATCTATGTGACAAAAAGCTCTAAACAATTTATCTCAAAGCAAATTTTCAACTTAACTTAAAATAAAAGAAAAGCTAGACCTGGTCGATGTCGAATTCTTAAGTGGCTTTGGCTTTGTTTGTATCATCCTCGAATTTTTAAGTTGTTATGGACACTTCAAGCCACCTCATGTCATCTTTTAATCTCTTTAGGTCACACTCGCTGATCCACTATCATACTTCAAATTTCTTTAAAGCATTTGACCATTCCCTTGAGAGCATTAGTGTACCTTGCCTAAACAATGTTTAAGTCAATTTTAACCAAAAATCAAATTTAATCAAAATTCAATTAAAATATAAAATTGAATGTCACTAAATTGTGATCCAAATGTGGGTCTCAATAAGACTAAATTATGATCAAATTCGATCGAAAATTAGGTTTAATTTAGATTTAAATTGTTAGAAAATTCAAGCTTAAACTAAAAAGAGCCGATTAGGCTAAAAAATTGGACCAAAATTGGGTCCAAAATTCACCAAATATCCGAGCCAAAATAAAAATTATAAAATCTTTATAAATAGGTTCTTAAACTAAATATATTTTACAAATGAATTCCTGACCAGACTTTTCTTACAAATAAGTCCCTCAGATAAAAGTTTTATGAAAAAATCCTTAAAAGTTCTAAAATTTCAAATTGATCTCGCAAAGTCTAAGGTCTGCAAATAAACTTCTCAAAATTTTATATTTGTAAATAAATCACTAAAATTTCTAACTTTCATAGATAAATCCTGAAATTTCTGACCTCTGTAAATAAACCTTTTGAATAATTTTATTTACAAACAAGTTCACATTTTGTTCAAAAAAAATCTTAAAAGTTTCAAAATAGGTCCTTTTTATGAAAGACTACTGGGGCCGTTTGGTTGGGGATCAAGGTTAAGGTCAAGGTCAAGACTAGTGAACCACTTTTGTAAACTAATATTTTTTTATCAAAATTAAGACTTTAATAATTTAAAACTCAAAAACTATTTAATTTTTTATAATAATTTAATTTAATAATAGTATAAAATAATAAATATTAATTTTATAAGAAAAAAATAATTCTGAAACGAGCTAATCCTGATCCTAATCCCAAAATAAATGGGGCCCTGAAACTTATGAAATTATATTTTGGTCTAGATTTTTCAAAAAATTTGTAATAACTTCCTTGAAAATTTAGCAACAAAAAATAGTATATATTTTGAAATTCTTCATCAGGGAAACAAATCCCAATCAATTACATGTCAATCAAGAAATTTGAAAATACAATCCAAATACAAATTACAATCCCAAACATGCCATTGAAGAGATAGAGATCTAATCTACAAATCACCATCCAGCTAGATTTGGCAATCCAACCAATCAAAAATTTAATTTCAAATCTTCTCAATTTGGTTTCAAATCTTCTCGAGGCCTATAAAGGTTGATGAGGACCTATAGAGAAAGGGCATAATAGAGATCGGAGACAAAGGTTAGAACAAAACATTGAGAGAATTGAGAGTATCAGGAGGCCATCGAGAGCCGAGTAAGAGCAAAAAAAAAAAGGTAATCTCTCACCTTTTCTCTTTCCTTTCTAACCCTATTCTTCTTCTTCTCTAGCCTTCCTAGCAAGGTAGTTTCCTTCTCCTCTCCTCCCCTCTATCTATCTTCCACTACTACAAGAGGCCGGGTTTGGCCATGTCCAACTGGATCTCACTGAGAAGATGAAATCTCCACTGTGGTGAGCCGCCAACCTACTCTTGAGTTCCACATCAGCATACCTTGCTCCAAGCCATCCCCATTCCAACCTAAAGCCTATGATCAGCCAGCCATTCCCTAGCTTCCTCTCTAGTGAACTCAACCCCATATGCCACACTGAACTTAGGCCAGCCTTCAGGCCCATCAAACTTAGGTCAACCTTTAGGCTTACTAAATCCATGCCAACCTTCAAACTTGCCAAACTTAGGTCAGCCTTCAAGTTTACCAAAGTTAGGCTAGCCTTTAGGTCCGGTGAACTTAGGCTAATCTTCGTGCCAGTTGAAATTATATGCTAGCTTTCAGGCCCGCAAAGCCTAGACCAGTCTTTGGGTTAGGTGAACTTAGGTCAATATTCATGCTAGTTGAAATTATAGGCTAACTTTCAGGCTCGAAGAACCTAGGCCAGTCTTCGAGTTTGCTAAACCTAGGCCAGCCTTCGAGCTTACCAAACTCAGGTCAACCTTTGAGCCCACCGAACTCAAGCTAGCCTTTGGGCTTACCAAACTCAGACCAGCCTTCAAGCTCACTAAATTTAGGTCAGCCTTCAAGCCTACCAATATTAAGCTAGCTCTCAAGCTCGCACCTCTAAGCTAACTTTTGAGCTCATGAACCAAACTAGTCTTTAGACTTGCATATCCAATATAGCCCATAGGCTTGCCCAAAAAATTATCATGATAAACAAATACTCTCAAATCAAATTAATTAATACAAAATGATTCAATCACTTTGAGCTCAAAACCAAATTGACTCAAATAAACCACTATGTTGTGGGATCGAAATTGACCCTCTAGAAAAGCGGAGACCCTAGGAGCAACCTCGAATCATAAATTAAATTTTATTTTAATTTAAAGTGTGTTATCAGGTGTTGTGAGAATATGACTTTCAATAAGTACAAACTCTTATTGTCAATTACCTTGACAATTGTCATGAACCTCCCAAAGTGAAAACTCTAGCTAATAAAATAGAAATACAAAAAAAGAAGAAAGTATTTGATTGATTTGGTTATATCCTAAAAAATCATCCATAAAAAAGAATATTTCGAAGTCGGTCATATTGTCAATCATGATTTTCATTATTAGTAATAAAAAAAATCATCTTTTGGATAGACTTTATTCAAGTCTATGTAGTCTATATAAATACGGATTGGATCATCCTTTTTCTTGATTGGCACGATACTTGCTATCCAATCTGGATATTTTTCCTTTCTGATGAAGCCTACTTCGATCAATTTCTCAATTTCTTCTATAACCTTTTATTCTAAGTTGAGTTTTATCTTCCTAGGTGCTTGTTTGATAGGTGAAAGCTCAGAGTTGATGACTAGTTTATGCACTATAACTTCAGGATCTAGTCCAGACATTCCTTTATAGCTTTATGCAAAGCAGTTAATGTACTCTTAGAACACTACTTTGAGCTATGTTTGGCTTTTCTCTGAAAGTTGAGTGTTCCTCTAAAAATTGAGTGCTAATGAAAGTTAGCTTGAGGTCCTCCTCTGAGCCTAAGTTAAGCTCCATCAGTTCATCATCAGATCTGGCCACAGGCAGGCAGCAGGTGGAGGCAAAGACCAACGAGCATGGGAGCAGACTGTGAAAGAACAAGATAGTAGAAGGCGAAGCTCAGGCTAGAGTGTGTTGGTGCGATGGAGCTCGCAGGCGGGAGGTGAGCGGCTCCAGCCGACGAGAAGGGAGCCTAGGTTGGAGAGCATGAGAGCAGGCCATGCAGGCATAGGCTGGTAGAAGTCGGAGCTCTGGCTAGAGTGCAATGGTGTGATGGAGCTTGCAAGAAGGAGGCGAGTGGCTCAGGCCTACAAGAAGAGAGCCATGGCCCGAGCGGCTTGGCTGAGGAGGATAGAGAGGCAGTATTGGCCACGTGATGGTGCTTCGGTGAGGAGCCAGGCAGCACAGAGTTGTGGATGCTAGAGAGGCAGTGGCCTATGAGGCCAAAGTAGATCTGGGGGGTGCAAACGCAGTCCAGGTCGAGGAGGCTAGGGTTCCAACAATAAGGAGAATGGTTGTGGCGGGGAGCGGAGCTCAGGTTGACGAACACTGGAGTAGGCCAGGCAACACGGATGGCCGAAGTTCAAGCAGCATAGGCCAGGCCGGTGGGCCAGGTGAACAGCAACTAGAGAGGTTAACAAGCAACACACATGGTAGAGCCCAGGCCGACTTTGAGAGGAGATGGCTGGGTCTGGCTATATTTGGCCAGATCCGGCCCTTGGTGAAATAGGGGAGCAGGAGGTACTTCGGCGAACAACAAATGTAGCAAGAATTGGAGAAGGAGAAAACTCGCAAGAAAGGATAAGTGACGAGGAACTCCCTCTTTGTTTCTTTTATTCTTCATGTTGCTCCCATAGTACAAGCTCCTTTTCTTCAATTTATATCTTCGTTTTCACTAACTCTTCTTTTTCATTGTAGAAGTATGAGAAAATTTATAGGCCAATCAAGCCAGATTGGAATGAATCTCATCCAAATTTTTAAATTGAGAATCTTATTGATTCCTTCTTATTTATTTTGAATGAGTTCTATTTATATTGAATAGTTGTATATAAGAAATTTGTATTTGATTTATATTTGATGATGTTCTAGATGATTTTATACTATTTTGTGATATGATAAAATACAAGAGTTATTTACAAATTATTCCAAAAAATTTGGAATAAATGGTAATTTTATAATTATCAAGGGCTCGTTTATGGAATGGACTCGTTTTTGAAGCTTTAAGGGTCCTTTTTGAATAAAATTTAGGTTTATTTATAAATAAAAATTTTTGAGAGATTTATTTTGAGAATTAGAAATTTTGGGATTTATTTGTGAATATAAAAGTTTGAGGGTTTATTCATAAATTTTGGATTTTGCATGGAGTGAAATTTCAAAACTTTTAGAAACTTATTCTTAAGAAAAGTCCTTTTAGGGACTCTTTTTTAAGAATTTATTCAATTTAAGAACCTATATATAAAACTCTTATTTTTTTCATTTTGGTCCAAATTTTGAATAAATTCTGAGCCTAATTTTAGTCCAAATATCCAACCCACTTAGTCCACTTGGGTTGAGCTTAGATTGAGTCTAAACTTTTAGCAATTTAGGTCTAAATCAAGCTTAATTTTTAGCTAAATTTGACTATGATTTAAGTCTAATTGAGACCCATATTAGAACCATAATTTAGTGGCATATAAGTTTTCATTCTGGCTAAATTTTAATTAATTTTAATCTTAGCTAAAATCAAATCAAAAACACCTAGAATGGTAATAAAGAAAGCTTCATCAAAACAAGTTTGCCCACCTACTCAAAGCATCAAAAAAAAAAAATAATAAGAAAAAGAAATTGGTTTAACCAGAGAGACAAAGAAATTGGTTTAACTAGAGAGACATACGATTAAGAAATTGGTTATCCAAAAGTACATCAATGCCTTGGAAAAATATATCCATGGAGAAAAAATAAGTAATTCTCGAGGAATTTATTCTCGATAAATTTAGAGATTTTCTTGAAGACTCTGTCACTAATATTGGGGAAGATAAACTTTCAATGGCAACATGTGCTATATCAAGCCAATCACTAGGGTCATCCCGCCAACGATAATGAAGTTCAAAGCATAAGGCTGGAAGAAGCAAATGAATTTATCGAGCTAATCACTGATGAAATAGAGATTCCTGCAAGTCTTTCAATGGATTGTTACCAAGACGATTATCTCAAAAGAGTGTTTTGCCCGTAAATGTGATTATAGAATAATTAAACAATAGCTAGATACTATAAAAGATTTAGCTATAACTAATATGAAATTTCTCAGGGCATAAATGCAAGTGATAAATGAATGCATGCAAGTTATAGCTGCCCATATGGAGAGCATATCAAACGTAACTATCATGCTTTTGTGAAGAAATAGAGAATATATAAAGGATGGTAGCAGAAAAGGCAAAGATGTACAAATGCACTACAGGATCGAGATTGACCACCCGAGATAACAAAGACCTCGAGGAGCGAACTCGAATCATAAATCAAAATTCATTTTAATTTAAAGCATGCTATTAGGTATTATGGGAACATGACTTCCAACAGGCACAACTCCTCTTGTTAATTACCCCAATAATTATGAGGAGCTTTTTAAAGCGAGAAACCTATCTAATAAAATCGAGATAAAAAAATTATTTGATTAATTTGAGAAAGATAGTACATGGCTTAAATAAGGACATGCCCTTACTTCACAATAAATTATAGAAAAGAAATGAAGAAAGCAAAAGAAAAAGAATGGAGAAGAAGCTTTGATGTGTGCTGCTGCCCTCTGCTCTGGAGTATGTAGCGTCTAACTCAAATTGTGGAAGGAAATGAGAAAAGTTTTAAGTATTTTTAATAGCTTTGAGCATCGATGATAACTTCAAGATTTGAAGTATTTTCGTTAGCCTATAAGATATTGATAATAATTTTATTTGGGTTGGAGTATTTTCGTTAACTAATAAGATATTGATGATAACTCTGTTTGTGGTTGGAGTATTTTTGTTAGTCAATAAAACATTGGTGATAATTTTGTTGACCTTGAAGTATTTTCATAGCTAAAAAAGCATAGGTGATAACTTCTTTGATTTTTTTGAAGTATTTTCATAGCCGATAAGACATAGATAATAACTTCTTCTGGTTTTGTTAGCACCACCAGTAACTTATAAGGTTGGGTATAACTTTGAGAATCGCATCATCAATTACTTTTGGGATTAACTAGTTTGGAAGGTCACGTCATCAACTATTTTTGGGGTTGACTAGTTTGAAAGAGTGCATTGTCAACTACTTTTAGGTTTGACTAGCTTGAAAGGGCACATTGTCAATTGCTTATGGGGTTGACTAGTTTGAAAGAGTGTATTGTTAACTGCTTGTGGGGTTAATTAGCTTGAAGTGTGGTCAACGACTTTGAGGGTATTGTTGGTTGACTTCATTAATTTGGTAACATCACCAATGATTTAGAGGGTTGGGTATAACTTTGAAGTGTGGCTAATAGCTTTAAGTTTATTAGTAATTAACTTCTTTGATTTGGCAGCGCCACCAATGGCTTATGGGGTTGAGTATAGCTTTGAAGTGTAATTGATAGCTTGGAGCATGTTGGCAATTAATTTTTTTAGTTTGATAGCATCACCAATGGCTTATGGGATTGAGTATAGTTTTGAAGTATGACCAATAGCTTAGAGTGTATTCATAATTAACTTCTTTGGTTTGATAGCATCACCAATGGCTTATGGGGTTAGGTATAGCTTTGAAGAATGACCAATATCTTTGAGCATATTGGCAATTAACTTCTTTGATTTGATTTGAGGGTTGGGTATAACTTTGAAGTATTGCCAATAGCTTTGAGCGTATTGACAATTAACTTTTTTTAACAAAGCATTGTGGTAAGCTGACTAAGCAATTCAAGCCTACCTTAATTCAGTTTGATTTGAAGCATTTCATTGCTTTTGGGTTGGCTTATCTTGGAAAATGCATTGTCAATGGCTTTTAGGGTTGATAGCTTCAAATCATTGCTAAAAACTTTTGTAACATACCCAACGAGACTCAGTTTGACCTTATTTCAAATTAATTTTGGTTCAAGTCAGGGTGGTAATCTCACCCTTTATTCATGGCCTTGGAGTATTGCCAAAGATTAAGTACACCCAATGGGACTTGGTTTGACCCTATTTAGTTCGGGTCTGAGTTTGATTTCATTTAGCTTGAGTTGAGTTCCTTTATCGAACTCGGGTCTGCATCTTGATGGACTTTGGTTCAAGCTCAAGTCAATTTAGTTTAACTTTGTTTTAGTTCAAGATTAGCCTAGTTTGGTTCTATCTCGATTTTGAGTTTGTCCTTTTAGTTTAGACTTGATTTAACTAAATTAGAGTTTGATTTGAGTTTAGTTCAATCTAGATTAGATTTGAATTAAACTCAACTTGATTTTAAACTAAACCATAATTAGGGTTGAGCCTGAGTTTATTTTATTTAGGTTAACTCCATTTGAATTTTCTTTTGGAGTCTAGCTCAATTTGGATTTTAGTCCATTTGTTTAACCAACTTAAGTCCATTTGAGTCAACTTGGTGGTTGTCTACTTGTTGTGATTGAGTAACTTAATATTAATCAATTTGATTTAAGGGTCCTTGGTTATTTATAATGAGTTTAGATGGATGCATATCCTAGCTTCAAATGTGTAAATTCGAAGGTTGGCTCAGTTTGAGAGCTCAAAAATTGGCTTAGTGTAAGCTCGAGAGCCGACTGGGTCCAAGTTTGAAGACTAGGTTAGATGCAATCCTAAAGACTGCCTGAGGTGTGAGCTCAAAGGCTGGTTGAGTGTGAACTTGAAGGCTGACTTGGATGTGAGCTCAAAATCTAGCTGAATGAGATCTTGAAGGCTAAGTTGGATGTGAGTCCAGAGGCTAGCTTGGATGTGAGTCCAGAGGCTGGCTTGGATGTGAGGCTAAGGGCGGGCTTAGATGCGAGCCCTAAGGCTGGCTTAGATGTGAGCTTGAAAGTTGACTTAGTGTGAGCCCAAGGATTGGCTTAAATATGAGCTTGAAGGCTAGCTGAGTGTGAGCGTAAAGGTAGGCTTAGATGTGAGCCCAAAGTCTAGCTGAGTGTGAGCGCAAAGGTTGGCTGAGTGTGAGCCTAAAAGTTGACTTAGTGTGAGCCTAAAGACTGGCTGAGTGTGAACCCAAAGGACAGCTTGGATGCAAGACCGAAGGTTGACTGAGTCAAAACCCAAATGCTGGCATAGATGTAAGCTTAAAGGCTAGTTGAGTGTGAGCTCAAAGGCTGGCTAAGTGCGAGTCCCAAAAATAGCTAAATGCAAGCCCGAAGACTGGCTTATGGTGATGGAGATCTACCATCTTCGATGAGCCATAGGTGGCCACAGCAGAGTCTTCATCATCATCTTTAAGGGGCTGCGGGTGGCTGTAGTGAGATCATAGATTCACCATCCTCTTTGTCGAGGGCCGCAGATGACCATGGTGTTATCGAAGGTCCATCGTCACGCCAAAGATTGTGGGTAGCCACGATATTGAAAGCTCTTTTTTTATTATTTTTACAAAAATTTCCTCTTTTTTTCTTTTTTTAAATCACAACAACTATTTTTTATTTTTTTTTATTTTTCCTTTTCTTCTTTTTCCCCTTCAAGCCTAAAACATCTTCTTCTATTTTTGGCGATATTTTTTTTGCTTCTCAACAAGTTTTTTTTAAAATTTTTTTTAAACCATACTCATTCTTCAACCTTAAGCACCACCCAACCCCCCGCCCACCCCCCCCCCCCCCCCCCCCCCCCCCCGCCCCCCGGCCCCCCCCATTTTGGCTCTCTTCTCAAAGCTTTATTGGATTCAAGTGGGCCTGGCCCCCTTCTCGGCTGGATCTGGCTATTTTTTATCAGATTCAGCCTCTCTTCTCCAGCAACACAGTGGAGGGGCATGTCTACCCCTCCTTTCATGGCCATGGCCCTAATTAGCGATGATCCAAAGGATGGCTCAGTGTGTGGAGGAGGGTGATAAACTTGATAGGTTGTGGCAATGAAGTGGTTAGGCACCAACAATGATGGGAACAAGATTGTGGGGGAGGCAACAACGAGCATGCCAACATGGCATAGGCATAGTAGGGTTTTCAGTGAGGCAAAAGATCCAATGGAGTGGACCAGGCTATTGAGGTGGTGATGGCCGATGGCTCGGGCATTGGAGGCAGCTCACGGGTGGGCAATGGGCATCAACGGTGGCAGGTGGTCAGACATGACTACAGTGCGAAAGCAACAAAGAAGAGAATGATGAAATGAATAAAGCTAAGTGTCGAAACTCACTCAATTGTGTTCTATCTTTGACTTTTTGTTGTATTTGCAGATTCACTGATCTTCTCTTTCCCACAAACCTTTGATCCCTTTCTTATTTTCTGATTTGCAGGTTTCCACATATTTTTATAGGCTCGTGCCGTAACCAATTCAAAATAATGAATCATCACAAGTTTAAAATTTTGAATGAAGACCAAATCGATCTTCATTCAAAATTTTAAACTTGTGATGATTCATTATTTTGAATTGATTACGGATATAGATAAAGTTTGTTTAAATGTAGATTCTATCTTAGTTTGGATAAGAATAAGATCCTCAATTTAGATATTTGAATCATGAATGAAAATATTGTTCAAATATCATATTATGGATGAAATTATACTTCTTTGCCAAATCATGAAATTTAGTAGGGCTTTTTTTACATTTTTTTCAAAAATTAGACTAAATTATAATTTTATAGTTTTCAAGGTATTTTTTGCAAGAAAAGGACTTGTTTATAAAGTTTTAAAACTTTCAGGATCCTTTTTGAATAAAATTTAGACTTATTCATAAATAAAAATGCTTGAAGGATTTATTTGTAAATAGTTGAAATTATAGGGGTTTATTTATAAATAAAAATTTTGGAGGGTTTATTTGCAAATGGAGAATTTTGGAGGAATTTATTCATAAATAAAGTATTTTGGAGGGTTTATTTGCAAACCCTAGATTTCATGAGAACCAAATCATAATTATCGATTCTTTAAGTGGTTTACTTGCAAATCCTAAATTTTGCGAAATTGATTTATAATTTTAGAATTGTATTAGATTTTTTTATAAAATTCTTATTTTAGGAACCTATTTGTAAGAAAAATCTAGCCAAAGACTCATATATAAAGATTTATTCAAATCATGAATTTATTTGTAAAATTTTTGTATTTTGTCATTTTGGCTTAGATTTTAAATGAATTTTGGGCTTAATTTTAGTCCAGAAATCTAGCCCAATTACGCCATTTGGATTTGGCCAAGCTTGAGC
The DNA here is from genome assembly GCA_005019695.1 of Trichopus zeylanicus subsp. travancoricus. Taxonomy (NCBI): domain Eukaryota; kingdom Viridiplantae; phylum Streptophyta; class Magnoliopsida; order Dioscoreales; family Dioscoreaceae; genus Trichopus; species Trichopus zeylanicus. Next base: position 200,382 of record RXID01010941.1, read on the forward strand.
CTAAACTTTTCAATTATTGAAATCCAAATTGAGCTCAATTTTTGATCAAACATGAATGTGATTTAAGCCTAACATGACCTACATTTGAGTCATAATTTTGTGACATATAAGTCTTAATTTTAATTGTGACAAAAATCACCTTAAACATGTACAAATGACAGAGAATTACCTACCAACTCTCATCGGGACCAGAATGATCATCAATGTCATCTACCTTGAAAGTGGGTTAAGGAAGATAATCACTCCCAAGGATAATCATCTAGGTTCATTGCTTCTTGTGGTATGTTGACTCATACAAATGTGATAGACACTATTGATCAGTCATCCCAATTGTCATCTACCTAGTAATAGATGATCAACGCATTGAGTTTAGTGAAGTCCAAGTCCTAGAGCTTGTGGAAGGGTGCCCTCTACCGACTCTAGAGGAATTATATATATAAAAGACAGACGATGAATATAACTCTATATCTAAATCGGAATAACTTTATGACTACTTTGGGAGGCCCTACATTAGTGAGCACTAAAAGAAGAAGTAGATATTTTGGAAAATAAATTAAACAAGCTAATGCTTGAGCTCATCTGACTTCCACATCAAGCCAATTCAAATGTCCATAAAAGAAATACCCTAAATACAAAGTTCTAAAGAAAGTCATGTCAACTAATAAAATAGAAGGATTTGTCCAAAGAATTTCTATAGATCTCTCTACGAGGAAGTCTCATGTGCCTAGTTCTGATATTGAATGGGATAATTATCAACCAATTACATTCTCCAAAGGCTTCCAAAAAAGTACCAATTAGGGGTAAGGATTCACTTCATCCTGTCACATGATAGTGACTCCAAAGAGGAGTCTTGCTACTCTTAGGATGTTAGAATTCAATTAAGGAATGCAAACCAAGACATTTCATAGGTGGCACAGTGTTACTCCCAAGATAAGTTTTAATGTCTAGATATAAAAATATCTCCAAGAACAAGGATAAAGAAAAAAAAATTAGATAAATAAGAATGTAGAGCCTTCACAATTTGAACCTGCACCTAAGAAGGTGGAGAATAATATAGCAGCTCTATAGAAATGCAATTGAATACCCAAAATAGTTAAAGATCCTAAGGAGCAATATCGAAATAACAAATAAAAATTGAGAGTGGTTTTAGTATGCTATTAGGAATTGTGGGGATATGACTTTCAAAAGGTGCAAGCCCCTATTGTTAATTACAATCATTAGGAATCTCCTAAAGTAAAAAGTCTAGCTAATAAGATAGAGACATAAAGAAAGAAAGCATGGGCTGATTGATTTATAAAAAAGATTACATGGCTTAAAAAAAAAAGCATACCCTCACTTTATAATTTAATGAATTAAAATTCATAATAATAAATGATCTAAAATAAGAAAGAGAATAGGAAGAGCTTGATGTTTGCTACTACGCTGCTCCCGTGCACTTGGCCGAGTGGACCTTGACTCGGATGGATGCTTGATTTGATTCGTGGCAAATAGTGATAACTTTGATAGACTTCAAAATGTGGCTGACTATCAGAGTCTGTGCCAATTGACGCTATTAGGATTTAAAGTATTACTAATAACTTTTTGCTTATTATTAGTTGACTTCTTGAGAATGATTAGTCGTCTTAGCTTATTTAATTATTTCTAATAAATCATCAATAGCCTTTCTAGAGCATTTTCAATTAGATTTGAAGTATAACCAATGGCTTTTGAGCTTATCTTGGCTTAGCTTAAAGTATGGCTAATGATTTTAAGCATATTATCAGTTGACTTTGCTCAAACATGTCACTTAATTGACTGACTAAGCGAGTTCAAGCATACCTTTGGTTCAACTTGGTTTGAAGGAATGATTAGAGACCTTTGGCTTGTGCTAATCATCTTTAATTTGATAATCAATGATCTCATTAGTGTATTATTGATTAAGTTTCAAACGTTACTAATGGCTTTTGAGCTTGTGTTGGCTTGACTTAAAGTGTGGCCAACGGCTTTAAGTGTGTTGTCGATTGATTTTGTTTGAACAAGACATTTAGCTAACTGATTAAACAAGTCTAAGCCAGCCTTGGTTTAGTTTTGTTTGAAAGAGTGATGAGCGGGCTTGGCTTGTACTTATCATCTTTGATTTGATAATCAACAGCCTCTTTGGCATGTTGTTGATTAGGATTTGAGGTATTATCAATGGCTTTGAGCTTGTTGTCATCTAACCCCTAATCGATCTTAGATCCAACCCTAATTAGATTCTTATTAGTATTTGAAGTGATTTTTGTCATAATCAAATTTGATTGAAATATAATTAAAATTGAGGCTTATATACCATGAAATTATGGCTCAAGTGTGGGTCTCAGTCAGACTTAAATTATATATGAGATTAATCAAAAATTGATCTCAATTTGGACTTGAATTCTTAAGAAATTTAGGCTCAAACTAAAGTGGGCTAAGTCGGCTAGATACTTGGACCAAAATTAAGCTCAAAATTTATCTAAAACTTGAACCAAAATGACAAAATATAAGAATTTTGCAAATAAGACTGAATAAATTTTTATAAATGGTCCTTGGATAAGAATTTTATAAAAGATCTAATAAAATCCTAAAATTATAAATTAGTCTTGTAAAATATAGGATTTGCAAATAAACCTCTCAAAAGATCGATAATTATAATTTGATCCTTATGAAATATAGGGTAAGCAAATAAACTCCTCCAAAATTTTTTATCTATAAATAAACCCATAGAATTTTAACTTTTTACAAATACGTCACTCGAAAATTTTTATTTATGGATAAGTCTAAATTTTGTTCAAAAAAGATCTTAGAAGTTTCAAAATTTTATAAATAAGTACTTTTTGTAAAAAAATCCTTAAAAATTATAAAATTATAATTTAGTCTAATTTTTTTAAAAAAATTACAAATAACACCCTTATAAACTCGATATCTAGGGTGAGTATAATTTTTCGAATTTTTGTTATCTATAATTAACAAATTTATCTAAAGAGTTATCTAATTTCAAACAAACACATCCATAACTATCCAATCTAAACAGACTTATTCAAAACAAATAGATAAGATTCTCAATTCAAATTTGAATGAGATCCATTCTAAACCAACTCGACCTTCTCAAATCTTATATAAATCTTCTAACATCACAAAAAGAATAAGAGGAAGTTAGGAAAGATTGAGAAACTACATATCAGAAAGACAAAAGAACATATCAACGTATCAAAGGGAAAAAGGGTGAGTTTCCTATTACGTATCTTTTCTTGTGATTCTTTCTTTTTTCTTTGAAACCTTTGCTATTTTTCGTGTGGTTCGCTTGAGTCCCTATTGCCTCCTGTAAAGACTAGGTCTAGTCGAACATGGCTAGACCTAGACACTTCTTCCCACGAGTCCCTTGGCACCATGACCCCTTCAGCACATCTCTTAAGCACCATGACCCCTTACTCCATCTAGCCACTTGCAAATAGCCTTCATCCATGTTGCAGCCAGTCACCAATACCATGACCTATACCATCCACCAACACATGAATCTTCCCCTCCTTGATCTGTGCTCCGGTGGACCCCACCTGCCAAGCCTCACCTGAACCTTGGTGCTACCAAGTAATCACCCACATAACTAGACCCTGTGCCTACTTCTACAGCTCTCCACCATTGCTTCCTACCTCCCCAAGCATTGCCCCTTCTTTCATGGGAAGCCAGCTCGCTAGTCCTCGCCCATAATCTCTAGCTCTCTTCCCCCTTTTCGAGATCTGCTGGTTATCAACTCACCCTACCACTGCCTTTGCCTGTGCTAGCACCACGCCAATGACACACCACCATCCCCTCCGACCTTACTGTCATCCGCTTGAAGCTCATCACCATTTAGAGCCAATTGAGGTCGGATTCGGCTATAAGATGAGGGGCAGGATTGCCTCTCCACTTCACTACTAGGAAGGCAGGCTAGATCTAGCCATTTTTAGCTAGATTTTACCAGGAAGAAGGTCGGGCCATTAGGGCCCAATGTCATTTCAAGAAAAGGTACAGAAGGATATGGGAGAAGAAGGGAAGGGAATAATGAAGATTAAAAAAGATATAAAAAAGAGTTTATTGGACAAGAAAGAGAAAAGGACGAAAATTTGGCCAAAAAAAGAGAGAAATATAAAAATTGAGTTGTAAAAAAAATATAAAAAGATCGAGAAGTAAAGATAGGAGGCAAATCAAAGGAGAAGATACAAAAAGGGGAGGAACTAGCTGGGTCTATGCTCGCAGTCACCCGTATCATCGTTCATCTCTGCCATGTCTATGCCCCCGTGACCATTAACTTCTTGCTCACGGCCACCCATGACCCCCTTGCACAATGACGGGCTTCCACTACTAACCCAGGACCAGCTTATAGGCTCAATTCTAGTCTAGGACCAGCTCGCAGGCTCTCTCAAAATCAAGTCTGAATTGAGACTAGCTTGTGAGCTCATTGAATATCTATTTGGACTAAGGCCAACTTAAAAGCTTGTCGAACATCTATTCAGACTAAGGTTAGCCTACGAGCTCACCAAACGTCTATTTAGAATAAGACTAACTTACAAATTTGCTAAATATTTATTTAGACTAAGGTAGCCTGCGGGCTCACCAAACAGCTATTCATACTAAGGCTAGCTTACGAGGTTGTTGAACATCTATTCAAACTAAAGTTAGCCCATGGGCTCATCGAACGTCTATTCTGACTAACTCCAGCTTGTGAGCTCATTGAATGTCTATTCAAACTAAAATTAGCCTACAAGCTCACTGAATGTCTATTTAGACTAAAGTCAGCTTGTGAGCTCACTGAACATCTATTTAGACTAAGGTCAGTATGCGGGTTTATTGAATATCTATTCAGACTTACACTAGCTTGCAAGTTCACTGAATGTCTATTCAAACTAAGGCCAGTTTGCAAGTTTACTGAATATGTATTTAGATTAAGGTCAGCTTGTAAGCTCTCTAAACATCTATTCAAGCGAAGGCTAGCTTGTGTGCTCTCTGAATGTCTATTCATAATAAGGCTAGTCTGCAGACTCACCAAATATTTGTTTAGACTAAGGTCAGTTTGTGAGCTTATTGAATATCTAAATCAAGGTCAGCTTATAAGCTCACCGAAAATCTAGAACTTAAGATCAGCCCGCAGGCTTACTCAAATTTATCATAACAACTCAAGAGCTCTCAAACTAAATCAATTAATTAAATCAATTAAATTAAAGTGATTCAATCATATTGAACAAATAAAGTCATATCGATCTAAATGAATCACTAAATGGACTTAAGTCAATCAAATACATGGACCAAAACTCATATTGAATAGAACTCAAATCCAAATTGAGTTCATTCAAACTAAATCAGTTTACTCCCAACCCCAATTGGGTCTAAATTGGGTGAATATGAGATTAAATTAAATTCAAACTCTAATCAGGTCAAATTGGATTCGAATCAAACCCTAGTTAGGTTAAATCAAGTTCAAAATAAATCTTAATTACATCAAACCAAATTCAAAATATACCCTAGTTAGTTTGAACCAGTTGGAATCAAACATTTAGTAGGTTAAGTTAAATTGAAAACCAAACTCTAATTGAGTTGAATTAAGTCCAAGATCAAACAGGGTTAAATCAAGATCAAACTAAATCCTGAACGGGTCAAGTTAAACTCAAATTCAAATCAAAATCAAGTTGAGCCTAAATCAACTTGAACTTGAACCTAAGTCCACTAAGGTTCAGATCCAAAGTCCATTAAGGATCCATTTAGAACCCATTAAGGGTTGGATCTAAAATCTACTAAAGATCCATTAAGATCTCATCGAGGGTCAAATCTAAGATCCATTAAGGACCCTATGAGAACCCATCATGATTTGGACCCAATATCTATTAGGGATCTAATAAGAACCTAATAAGAGCTCAACATAAGGTTGAACCTTATCAAAATTAAAATTGAAGTCGAGTTCTAAATATTGAACTGAATTAAATTAAATTTAAAACTAAATCAAGTCTAAACTTCAAACCAAACCGAACTAAGATAGGCTCAAACTCACTTAATCAATCAGTCAGATGTCTTATTCAAATGAATTTATCGTCTATATCTTATTGACTATAGAAATACTTCAAACAATCAAATCAAACTAAGGTAGACTTGAATTCACTTAGTCAGTCAGCTATAATACTTTATTTAAATAAAGTTATCGCCTATGCATTATCGGCTATAAAAATACTTCAAACCTCGAAGTTATTACCTATGTCTTTTTGGCTATGGAAACACTTCAATATTTTATTATCAATATTTTATTGGTTAATAGAAACACTTCAAATCATGCATATTAGACTAAGGTAAGCTTGAACTCGCTTAGTTCGTCAGTTACAACACCTTATTCAAATAAAGTTATCATCTACACTTTATCAGTTATAAAAATACTTCAAAATCAATGAAATTATCACTTGCCCTTATTGGCTATGAAAACACTCCAAACCACGAAATTATCACTTATGTCTTATCAGTTATAAAAATATTTTAAAATTAGCAAAGTTATCACCTATGCCTCATTGGCTATGTAAACACTTTAAACCACAAAGTTATCACCTATGTCTTATTGGCTAACGAAAATACTTCAACCCAAATAAAGTTATCTCGAACACCTTATTGACTAATAAAAATACTTTAAATTATTATCGCCAAAACTCAAAGCTATCGGAAATACTTTAGGCTAAACCTAATAAGCTACTAACAATACCATCAAACGAAGTTATCACTAAAGCTCAAAATTATTGAAAACACTTCAAACTCCTCTCATCGCCTTCCATTTCTTGTAGGATGACACCATCAGCTCAAATCATCAATATCTGTCAATGATCAAATCAAGACCTACTCGAGCCAATCTCCACATGGTCCAACATACAGGAGTGTGGTAGTAGTAGACATCGAGCTCTTCCCTTTCCCTTTTTTATTTTTTATTCAAATTTATTAAAATGTAAAGTGAGGGTATGCCCTTGCTTAAGAAATTTTCTTAAAAATCAATCAAATGTTGCTATCTTTTTTTCTTTTATGTTTCTATTTTATTAACTAAGTTGTCTCATTTTAGTAGATTCCTAATAATTCTAGGGTAATTAACAATAGGAGCTTGTATATGTTGGAAGTCATATTCCTGCAATACTTGATTGTACATTCAAACCATCATATTTTTGATTTATCATTTTGAAATTACTCCACAGGGTCTTCATTATCCCTAGTGATCAATTTTGATCCCATAATTAGATACTTATAGATCTTGGATCACTAGCTTGTATAAGTTCTTGATGAATTTAGGTTCAACCCATTAATGGGTTTGGGTTCAATCCACGTTGAAACCTTGTTAGGTTTGGGTTCAAACCTTAATGGACTTAGGTCCAAGTTCAAGTTGGTTTAGTTCAACTTGGTTCTAGTTCAGATTCGACCTAGTTTTGGTTCAGATTCAGCCTAGTTTTGGTTCAAGTTCGGACTAGTTTTGGTCTAAGTTCAATCTAGTTTTGATTCAGGTTTGATCTAACTTTGGTTCATGTTTGACCTGCTTTAGGTTTAGGTTCGACCTAGTTTTAGCTCAGGTTTGACCTGATTTGGGTTTGAATTTTAGTTTGATTTGACTCAATTAGGGTTTAATTTAGACTTGGTTCAACCTAATTAGGATTTATTTTTGAGCTTAATTTGACCTAATTAGGGTTTTGTTTGAACTTGGTTTAACCTGATTAGAGTTTGGTTCAAACTTGTCTGACCCAATTAGGTTTGATTCAAACTTGGTTTGACTCAATTAGAGTTTAATTCAAGCTTATTTTGATTTAGTTCAAATTGGTTTAACTCAATTAGAATTAATTCAAGCTTGTTTTGATTTTAGATTGACTCGATATAAACTCAATTTGATCTAGGTTGACTTAATTTGGACATATCAAGGCTTGACCCAATTTGAACCTGATTAGAATTGGGTCTAAACCCATATCATCATTCTTTTCTGACTAAAATGGATGACTGATTGGGGTACTAATCGATAGGGCAAAAGGGTGTCACTTCAGGTTTATCAAACTAGATGACCAATTCAGGTACTGGTCATCTAATAAAGGGGGTTCCATTCATAGATTAGTAGAACCAGATTACCGGTTGGGATACTGGTCATCTTACATAAAGAGCCTTGCTAGTTCTAGTTCATTACAACTAGTTAACTGGCAGAGAGCATTTTGTTCATCTAGACTAGTTTTAATCTATTTGTTTTGTCAATTTAGGTCCATTTGGTGGTTTGTTTGAGTTAATTGAGTTTAGCTTAATTAATTTATTTGATTTAGCCAAATTGGCTTGATTTTACTTTGATTGATTCATTTAATCGATTTATGTTAATTGATTTGATTAGTTTGATTCAAGTGACCTCAAACTATCATAATGACTTTAGGTGAGCCTGTGGGTTGACCCTATGTCATTTTGACTTTCAAGCAAGTTTACAGGTTGGTCGTTAGTTAACTAGACTTTTAGGTGAGCTTGCAGGCTAATCTTGAGTTTGAATTTGATTTTCAAATGAGTCCATGAGCTGACTCTAAATCTTTGACTTTTGGGTGAGCCTGCAGGCTAGTCCTAAGTTGAATTAACTTTCGGGTGAGTACATAGACTAACCCATAGTCAAAGTGACTTTTGAATGAGTCTGTAGGCTACCCTAGATCAATTGAAGAGAGCACATACATTGAGGTAGGACAAGGTTTTCTTTTTCATTTTTCTCTTCTCTTTTTTTTGTTTTTATTTCCTTCTTCTTTTTTTTCTCTCCCTTATATGGGCTAGCAGCAATATTTTTTATTATTTATTCTTTCTCTTTCCTACTTTTGTTTCCTTCTTCTTCATCATCTGAACTCTTCTTCCCCAAATTTCTTCTTCTCTTCACCACTTCTCCATTAGAGCAAGATCCAAGCCTTGTTCTTCATGGTAGCCAGATCTAGGCTAGATCCAACCTAACTCTGATGGTGGTAGCTTATAGGCATGAAGATGAAGAGGAGGGAGTGGAAATCAAGGGTTTGAAGGACTTCATGGTGGTGCTTAGAGTTGTGGGCAATGCAAATGGAAATAGTGATCTTCTGACCAATGAAGGCAAGGACTTCGGGGGTTGCACTAGGTATAGGATGAGGCCAGTTGTAAGGCATGTGGTGATTTGAGGGAAATGAGGAGCTAGATGTTGGAGACTATGGAGTTGATCTTGGGATGGTCAGTGGTAGGCTGCGGAGCAAGCAAAGCTGGTGTAGTAGAGGAGTTGGCTGGTGGCAATAGTATAGCAGGAGACAATGACGAGGATGCTGTGGAGGTGGAGCTCACAAAGGGTGGTTGTCTATGTGAACCATGGGATGTTGACGAATGGAAAGGCATTGATGGTGCAGGGTTGAGGGTGGCCACAAGTAGTAGTTCTTTAGCTTCTTTTTTTGTACTAATCTCCTCCTCCTCCCCTCCTATTTTATAGGATTCCTCTTGCTTTTATAGTGTTGTGGAGATGATAGGATTAGGCTAATCCACAATTCAAAATTTGAATGTGGAGGATTTGATTGATATTTGTTTGTTGGAGATATGGATGAAACTTTATTTGAATTGGGATAAGATGGTATGGATGAAGATTTCAATGAAACTTTAAACTTGGTATTATTTAACGATATCATACAATTTTGGGGGTTAGTTACAATTTGGACCAAATTGTAATTTTGAGAATCTCAAGGGCCTTTTCACAAAAAGGACTTATTTAATTTGCTTAATGGACAATTAGCTTATTCTGGCTATGAACTTTGCAGAGGATTGCCAACACTGGTTCATTAGAATCGATTGATCGATTGAGAAACTGGTCGATTGACAAAAAGGTTTTGCTAGTCCTGACTCATCAAAATCAGACGATCAATTTACCAAGCAGTTGACCAATTCATCCCAATTCTAATTAGAATTTGGGTTCAAATCCAACTCAAAGTTTCAGCCCATGTCTACCTTAAGTTAGATCAGCCCAAATTAGATTTAGCCCATCATGAATTAGACTTAAAGTGTAACTCTAATTCTCATCAAACTCGATGTCTGAGTGAGACTGTAACTCTAGCTTTCATTAAACTAGAGTTAGAGTTGGGTTATAAATCTATCTAAACAAGCTCATCTCAAGAAAATTGCCATTCTAAGTGTGTTTGATACCCTATTAATGTCACAAGAACTAGGGATATCTTAGTGCATATCCTGCAAAATCTAACTAACTATCAAGCTTAGTTCACTAAAAAGAATATGAAGGAATCATTATATGCTCGTTAGACTCTTGCCATCATTTTCACAAATGATGACTTACTACTAGGGATAGTAGAACATAATAGACCGTTATATGTCATTGGAAACAATAATGGAATTAATATCAATCACATCCTCATTGATCTAGACTCCTTAGTCAATTTGATGATTCTTTATACTCTAAAGCTTTAGCTTTGGATGTATGCCACTTATTGTATAAAATTATAACCATCCAAGGGTTCAATTAGAATAGTCAAAGAGTTTTTGGAACTATATCTATACCTCTGAAAATAGGCAACTTAATGATTGACGCTAAGTTTTATGGGATCAATACTGATGTGTCATAAAAGCATTATTAGGGAGGTCATGGTTATATGAAAACAAAGTAGTATCATCAACCCTAGATCAATACCTCAAGTACTTGAGGATAATAAAGAGCATCAAATTGATGGAGATGTACATCTTTTTAATGTTCATATTATCAAAAATCCTATACTGATAAGGGGTCCGCTTCTATCAGTCAAGTAAAAAAAAAGATTGCTAGTCTAATTTTTACTCCTCCTTATCTAAGGAGTGACACAAAACTCTTCAAATGAAGAAACCCAACAATTTTACCTGAGTGTCTATTTTTCTGATGAAGATAACAATGAATGTCAAAAGAAAAATACTCTTCTTATTACAAAAGTGTGAGAAGGCTTACTTAAGCCATTTAGTGGTTCTTCAAGTCAAATTGATTTAACTTAATTAGTTTACTTAATTTAGTTGAATCAACTTACTTTTAATCTAATTAGATCAATTATTTTAATTAATATATGTTAATTTATTTGATTGATTGACTATAGAGTTCTTGGAATATCAATTAATCAGAATGACTTTAGGTGAATACGCGGACTGGCTCTAAGTTCATTTAACTTTCAAGTGAGCTCCCTAACTGGCCTTTAGTTTATTTGACTTTTAGGTGATCTCGCAAGCTAGTTTTTAGTCAATTTGACTTTCAAGTAAGCTCACAAGTTAGTTTTTATTCAATTTAACCTTCATACAAGCTTGCACATTAGCCTTAAGTCTGAATTAGTAGTCAAGTGAGTCTGCGGGCTGACCCTAAACTGAGTTGACTTTTAAGAAATTTTGTGGGCTAGCTTTGAGTTTGAATTGGCTTTTGGGTAATCCTGCAAATTGGTTCTAAGTTAAATTAACTTTTAAGTGAGCCTGTAGGCTAACTTTGAATCTAAATTGACTTTTGGGTAAGCTTGTAGACTGGCCTTAAGACAAATTAATTTTCTATCAAGCTTGCAAGTTGACCCTTGGTCAGAATTAACTTTCAAGAGAGCCTATAGGCTGGCTCTTGGTCAAAATTGACTTTTGAATAACCTCACATATTAGCCCTTAGCCGAATTGATCAAAAGAGCCCTCAGGCTGACCCTAGAATAGAAGTTTGAAGCATGCAAACCAAAGTGGAGGAATATTTTAAAAAATAATTTTTTTTGTACTTTTCTTTCTTCTCATAGCTCCCCTTTCTTTTTGCCTTCTAAATATTTATTTGTATTTATTCATTTATTTATTTTCTATTCTTTCCCTTCTTCTTCCCAAGTCCCTTTTTCTTTTTCCCATCCACCCACAACAATAGCCCATACCCATCCTCTTCTTTGAATTCACATCAGATTTGGCCAGATCTAGTCTTGACCGATGGCGAGCAGCTATGAAGGGTAGGTTGAACTACTAGGATGATGCTGGAGGGAATGAGATAGGTGGCCAGCATGGTGGGGAGATGCTGCTATCACAGTATCGTGCTTGATCAGTGCAGTGATAAGATGCATAGCTCTGGTGGGTAAAGAGGTGGGGTTTAGTGCAGTTCTCACAAGGAGAGGAGGCTAGCATGGCTAGGCTATGGAGAGCGAGGGAGGCAGTGTCATAGGTATGGGTGGCATCCTCGATAGAGTCTGAGGTGCTAAGCCAGTGTAAACCAAGGTTTTGAGTTTTGGTTTCAAGACTCAGCTAAACCGATACGTTTCGAACGTTTCGATCATTTCGGCCAAAACCATTCTCATTTCGGTTTCAACCAAAAGATTTTTTTAGTTATTAATTATGTGTTGACCAGAGTTTAACTATATTTTGATTGTACTTTGACTTCAAATTAAAAATATGATAAAATTTTCAAAAATTTTCAAAAAAATTAAAAAAGTTTCAAAAAAATTTAAAAATTATAAAAAAATTATAACTAATTTTACCATAAGATTAAATATTATTTTAGTAAATTTAAATTAATTTTGATAGCTAATGACTTATATTGTCTATTTTTTATATTGCTATAAAAAAATAGAAAATATACAAGAAATAATATGAATATGATTAAAAGTTAAAAATTAACATAAACAAATTTAACTTATCATTAAAAGTTACTTGACATATACATAATTTATTAATTATAACATAATATAACTAATCATCATCAATTGAATTTGGAATATTTGGGTATGAAATTACAAATTCAGTATCTGGACAATCCGGATGAGCTTTTGTAGGCATATGAGTAAGAACAACTAGCTTTGTATAATCTCGTGGTAGCAGTTCTAAAGTATAACCATACATCGAAGGTCCAAAATAAAAATGATAAGTATGTTCATTGACAATATATAGCAAAAGTGGTCCAATAACCCATGAGAAATAAATATCATACTGTGTGAAGTGTTCAGGGGTAATTACAGCAAGACGTTGATTGATAGTGTTAAGTGAACCTTGTTGAGAGATATGATAAATTTGATCATTTAATATTTTACGTTCTTTTAATGCCTACTCAATTAAAGCTTGTCTAAGTATGTCATAAGCTAAATGTGGAATTATTTTATGATAGAATATAAGTTTTTGATGAAGAATGAACATAATTATTCTTCCTACTTCAAGTGTAACTTGGTTTAAAATTGTAATATAATCATTCAGATTTGCCATTATCTGTTTTAAGAGAAATATCATATAATTATAAGGATTCATGAATATAACCAATATTTTCGAGCTCCTTTCCTTTCTTTCATCACTTGATGCCCTGAGTTCCATCGCTTGGCTCACTCAATAGGAAGAGCAAGAACTCGCTTTCGAGCTAATCAACCATGGAGCTACTTGCCAACAAGCAACAAGAGTTCTCATTAATGGCTAACTAAACATTCATTTGGAGTTGACACGGGCCAAACTAACCCACAAGAACCCACGGTGAAGAAATAAGGAGATCTTTCTATATCAACATATCAGTTGAGAAAATCTTAGGAAAATTCCTACCGATTGGAATGTGGAGAAGAACCAAAATTGAATGCTCATTTTTCGTTGCCCACAAGTATAGCATGATGAGCCTAAGTTATGGCAGCTCTGGATGAAGGGAGAATAGGGGTATTAAGAAAAGAGATTTCCCAGGGATATAAAACCCCAATCCCTTTTAAGGGCCGAATACCTCTGATATCTACCATAGTAGATAATAGAAAATATGTTAAAAGAAAAATACTACAATAAAATTTGATAACGAAATAAATAAATTATCGTAGTACAAAATAAACTATAGAGGCATTAAATTTGAATGTCATAAAATTACAATAATATTATCTGCACATCGACTACATGTATAACACAAAATATATCAATTTAAGATAATAATGAGATATCATTTCATAGGTAGCATAAAACCACTTCTTATAATCACATGCTATTTCGAGGTAGATGTTGAAGAGATTGGTATTCTTCATCACCATCCTCATTAGTACGATGGAGTTATGATCGATAGTATTTTTCAACATGTAAATAGTATGAAGTCACATGGTCTTACATTGACTGATGATATCCTTGATTGTAAGAAGACATCCCATTATAATATCTATCATAGTAGTTAGAGCCCGCACTATCTGTTGGACCTTAATTATCATCTTGTCCACCATGTCAAGCATATTGATATTGTGGTAAATAATCACCATATAAATTATAGTCAAAAAACTTATTTTCTCCAAGCCTTGGAAAAGATGAAGACGAGTTCTCATATTGTGATTGTTGAAAATTGACCTCACTAGCTATACCACCATTGTTTCTATGACTAGTATCAATAACATTCTCCATTCTATCAGCTTCCTCTTCTGATTCTTCATCTAAAAGATGACAAATAGTTTCTTGTGTTTGAGGTTGATTTGAGACAGGTTCTTCTCTTTCTCGAATTCACTTTATTAGAGGATCATTATCTTCGAATATAATGGACAAGTTGGTTATCTCATCCTCTGGTGATATTCTCCTTTGTAAGTTTTGGGCTCTTAAATGTATATTATAATGACCAAAAATAAGTTTCTCCAATTTTTTCATTTTAAGTATGTTTCTCATCTTCATATGAATCAATCCAAAAGTTTTCAATTCCTCTCACATTATGAACTTAAAATAGTTTGACTTAAAATTCTAATTGCTATCTTTACAAGATTAGGTGCTACATGTCGACCATAAATACTCCACCATCTAGCTATAATTCATCAAAAAAATTTATTAAAAAGTAGATATGCTTTAAATTAGCAAATATATATTATTATTGAACATCAACTATATCAGGAGTATCACTCTTAATAGCTATAATTGCTTATTATGTACCGAAGTCCTTGACTTTATTTTTGAAGTTGTCTGCCTATTTAATAGACATACTCAAGTTAAAAATTTTCTTAATTATGTAAAAAAATAAATTAATGATTTGAATGTACATCAAGCAATGCCAATATTCTTGTTCTTATATCTAACTCCATCCTCTCGATTATCTTACATAATGCTTTGAGCATTGTATGACATCATCGCTATATTGAAATATTAGATTCAAAAAGTATCCTGTAATGTGATTAAATATTAATTAACAATATTATCATTATAACTTAATAAAGTACTATAAAATAAAACTTTACTCAATTACCTGCAGTATGAATATCTCTAAATAATGTTTTGTCCTAGTGATGGTTGATAATCTTCTCCTATTTAGGAAATTCAATTATTCCTACATGTCATCTTATATGTAATTTTGCTTGTTCTATTGATTCATATAAAAACCCCATATGCGAATAATCATCTGAGTCAATAATTCACAGCACCTTAACCAATGAACTGAAAATTTTGATTACATTCTCAACTGATTCCCAAAATTGCTTGTTCAAGACTTGATTATAGAATGTTCAGAAAGAATTTTCACTGACCGTTTTAACTTTGAATAATGGTTGTCATATTTTTTACTGGTAAATAATCTCTTTAGCCCTCTGTCGATGGGTATATAAGAAATCCAAAGACATAAATTGTGTAACAAATTGAGTAAAGCCTAGCCTGATAATCTTTTGACCCCGTGTTTCCCTTCTTATCAGTTCAAGATACTAAGTATGGTTATAAATGAATGATGTTAACTTTTGATTTTCCTCAACCACTTTCTAATATTAGGATCCTTACCCATATCCTTCAATATTAAGTCAATAGAGTATGCTGCATAAGGTGTCTAGAAAAGGTATTTCTTTTTTTGCATTAACTTCTTCCCAGTATATACCAATGAAGCTGCATTATCAGTTATGATCTGTACCACTCTTGATTTGTCAATATCCTTAATGACACTATCAATCAAATGATATAAGAAATTATCATGTCTTTGACTCTCCTGATATATCGATTGAATTTAGAAAAATAGTCCTTTCAGGATAATATACTAAAAAATTTATCAAATCTTTACTATTTTGTGTCTTCCATCCATCACACATCAAGGTACACCCAAATTCATCCCAATATTTATGGAAGGTCTATATAAAAGTAGGCATCTTTTTAATTTCAAGATCCAATTATTTTTCAGAAATCTTATAGGCACATGGTGGAGAAATCCTGAGTCAACCTCTTGAGCGGCACGTATCAATGCATGATAGTAACCATCATCTGCTAAATGAAATGAAATATGGTTATAGAAAAAAAAATTTGGATACTGCCCTACCCAACCACTATTTTGTCTTCCGAAAATCACTTGATGCTGTTCTCAAATTTAGTTGAGTATCATATCTTAGTTTCAATACAAATGGGTCAATAGGAGAAATATTGATAGACCCGATGTTAGAAAAATGAAAATCTACTCTAACTTCCGAAGAGGTAACTGTGTGTCGCTGTGTGCATCCTTCTCTGAAACTAATAGTTAGATGATCACGAACTGTCCAAGAAGGGCCAACACCACTTTAAGTTTTCTCGTACAATCTTTGACTCTTGTGAATTACTTTTTGAATCTCATTATTATCATTTTCATCATCAAAAACTTACTGGGGATCTGGATTATAGTGCATAATAAGTTCCTATTCGAAGCATGATTGTTTGGTTTTATCCTTTTTTCTATGTTCTCTACTACTTTATACTATTACTCAAAATATTTGTCTCACTTCATTTAGAACCTTCTCACACATTCAAACTGAATCGGTTACTCCTCCCAAATGCTCTTTTAATCTTATAATTTCAAAACAAAGTACACAACTACACCATTTGCAACAAACTTTTTGAAGACCTACATTCACTAATTCACAGTGTTATCATGCAATATCATCATCGCGAGTAGATTGTTGCATGTTTTGCTTGGGAGTCATGTATAATATAATAATAGCAGCAATAGAATAATAACAGTAACAACAAACAAGCAATGAAATCAGATGAATAATAGTAGCAACAATAGGGGAAGATCAGCAATGGTAGCACAAATTATGGTAGAAGAAAATTTACCTATGATTAAACGAAAAAGATTTTGGTTTAATAGCTAATTCTTGCATAACTTCAAAATTTTCTGATTTATTAGCTAATTTCCACATAAATTTAAATATTCTCTATTTATCACTTAATTTTCACATAAAATCTTAACTTTTTTTAAACAAAATAAAAAACTCCATTTTCGTAAAATATTTATTAACAAAAACTAGCTAATATTTGCATAACTTAAATATTTTTCAATTTACTAACTAATTTTTACATTAGTTTTAATATTTTAATTTACTACCTAATTTTCACACAAAACCTTAATTTTTAAAAAATACAAAAAACTCTATTTTCGCATAAATTTATTAATAAATACTAGTCAATTTTTACATAATATCAATATATTTTTATTTACTAACTATTTTTTTATTAATTTAAATATTCTCAATCTACAACCTAATTTTCACATAAAATTTTAACTTTTTTTAAAAAAATTTATTTTTGGACAAATTTATTAATAAGTACTAGTTAATTTTTGCTTAACTTCAATATTCCTAGATTTACTAATTAATTTTTATATTAATTTAAATATTCTCAATTTTTTACCTAATTTTCACATAAATCTTAACTTAAAAAAATAAAAAAAACTCAATTTTGGACAAATTTATTAGCAAATAATAGCTAATTTAGACATAAATTCCTCATTTCTTGATTTAGTAATTAATTTTGCACATAAATTTATGCATTTAAGTCCCTATTACTAAAGTTAGATTTTTGCATTTAAGCTCCCTATGATTTCAATATCTACTTACACCCCCTTCTTTTCAAAATTAAATACTTACAACCCCATAATTATTATTTAATCAAAATTTTTGCCAAAAATTTCTCTTATACCCTTTGCAATTTTGTAATTTAACCTCTCAAAAATTTATTATTTAATTTTTATGTCAAATTTTTTATTTTTTCTTCTCCTCTTCCAAATCTGTTTCCAACAAACCAATAGTCCTACACAAAATTTATCTAGTACAAGGCAAAAAAAGGACAACAAAAAAGTAGGCCAAAATGTACAAAAAAGGAAATTTTTAGGAGATTAAATTACAAAATTAAAAAAATTATAGGTGGTAGCTATTTTTTGTGTAATTTATAAAATTATTGGCTTACTACTTAATTTTTATATAAGCCCTAAACCCTTAAACAATTTTAAAAATATAATTTTCTTACAAATTTAGTAACAAATACTTTTCAAAATTTATTGAAATTTATTTATTAATAATTTGCATAGAAGCCCACATTTGAGTAAATTTTTTTTATTATTTATACCTTATGGCATATAAATAACCTCTATAAAAAGTATCAAATTATAAAAAATATTTTTACATGAAATTAAAATTAACATATTGACATTTGTATATGTCAATATATATTTGTATAAAATGATATTGAATAAGTATAATGAAAAGAGTATTATAACTTGTTAATAACAAAATTACAAAAAAAAAAACATGAATATATGGGAATCAAAGGAGTAAGAAGTTCAACATTAAGAACAAGAAAATCATAACCTCAGACCTAGATCGTAGACAACCCTTAACTACTTACCTCTTTTCTCAGTAGACTATAGCAGAAGAAAAACAACAGCAATTTGGATACCTTGAAGATGAAACACCAATACGAGAAAATTGAAGAAGAAACCCTAAGCACCCTGATTGCAATGGAGCCAGCTTTATATAATGAAGAAACCCTAACCTTGCTTTAAATCCTAACCTTATCTCCTTCCACCATCCTTAATCACTTCACCACCTTATTGTGAGGAAAAAACACAACCACCAATCACTTCCTACACTATTTATTTACATGCTTTCATTATGAAGTGGGGACATTGATAAAATGTGTTTGACAGGGGAAAGTTCTCATGTTGGGATTATGATGGGGTCCTGCTCTGAGATTTGAAATGCAAGTTGATTATGGAGATCTAATGGTTACTTCACTTCAATCCCTTTGGGCTAATTTCCAATTAGCTGATAAGACATCACCACCATTGCTTTTGCTTTTCACAAAGTAACTTGATTGAAATGATCAGACAAAGAGAAAAACTAGGATTAGGTTTAGCAAAATATAATTACAGCTCTTGATCATATTTAGCAAGATATAATTACAACTCTTGATCATCTCTCCCACAAAATATAATTAAACACATTAGGCTAATATAGAAATCATATGAGCATGCACCTACCACCTACCAACATGTAGGGCATCTTCATTCCAAGTTCGAATAGGGTACCTCTTTATGTGTAGGAGCAAAGACTCAGCAGGCCCATGTAGCAAAACACCGGTGGCCATCGATATCTCCTCTAGCACTCTTGTTGCTATCGTGTCCACCTATGCAAAGAGCCAGCCACCAAGCTCCTCCTTGAGCTCTCCCAGCTACTGCACCTAGTTGCCTCTAGAGTCTAGGCAACCCTAGTCCTGCATCACACTAGTGCAATGCATCACATTGTACCACCTCCTCGCCATCGGATTGTCACAAAGCCGATCTCCTTGTCGCATGATTGGCTATGATGCCCTGCTAATCACTGCTAGTGGGGAAGAGAACCAAGTTGATATTGCCATGCTACTACTGCAAGCATGCTCTCTCGACACGCATTGTTATTGCAAGCATGGATACCACCTCGGAGATCCTCCCATTCAATGCCTTTGAGCCCATCCTCTTTGTTTGTGTCGACTCTAGGTGGATGTGCTCGCTTTGCCTCCAAGAGGATGTATTTGCTCCACCATTAGTTGCTGCTCCATCGTTGCTTGTTGCTTTTGTTTTGCCGCTGCCCAAAAATAGAGAAGCAGAGAAATTCTTCAGCATTGTAATGAGGGCAGAAGAAAGCATGTTTTGTCAGACTAGAATAGAGTCTTGTTGCTTGTTTCTTTTGCTTCGCTGCTGCTCAATACTCTGTCGTCACTCGCTACTTCTACTCTATTGCTTCTCGTTGCTCTACTGCTTCTCACTGTTCATTCACTTTTGCTCCGTCATTGCTCATTGTTCTGCCATTGCTCACTACTTTGTTATTGCTCGCTACTTCTACTCCACTACTACTCGTTGCTCACTGCTCCATGGCTTCTGCTCTGTGCACTGCTCGTTGCTCCACTGCTACTGCTTTATGCGATCTCACCATGAACTCACTATGCTCTGCGTGATCTCACCATGATCTTACCACCGTTGCCTACTGCCCTAGCCCTAGAATCAAAACTTATATGGGAAAATTAGTTTGCCATAGGCTGAAACTGAAATATTTTGGCCAAAATATTTTGGTTTCAGCCGAAATTTTAAGCCTTGGCATAAACACGCTTCTAGTAGGTGGGCCTTGGTGGTGAGGTGACTCCCAAGTGGATCTAAGAGATAGGAGGGTGGTAGTAGCTAGTCCATAATGAAGATAGCTGGAGCAGAGTGAGGGCAAGGTAGGAGTGGCACTATGCAAGTGGCATATCCACAATGGAGGTGGCATGATGGTAATGAGAGGGAGCAATCAAAGATAGTGTGGGATATGTTGTTGGCAGTGCGTTGTGTATGCAATAGCAATCTCATAGCGATGCGGCCCATGCGAGCCTCATACAAGTGGGATGGGGATAGGCCAATGGTGATGGACATGGATAGTAGGCAAGTGCACTGGAGGAGATAGAGCCACAGTGGTCATGATGGTGATGGAGCTTGCGAAAGGGATGGAGCAAGAGAGTAGGGCCAAAGACAGGCCTAGCGGAGGGTAGGCTACGATAGGTGGTCGGTGGTTCCTGGTGGTGATACAAAGTAGCAAATAGGCAAGGAGCAAAGGGAAAATGAAAGTAGAAAAAAGTGCAAGAACAACAAAGGGGAAAGAAGATGAAAATTAGATACATTCCCTTACCTATCTCTTTTATTTTTTCTTTCTTTCTTCTCCCCACTTTGTTGATTCTCCTTTAGTCCCAATCTCTTCCTTCTGTTTTATAGGTTTTCATGGGATTTTATGGGCATCAAGAAGATTTAATTTTCTATTTGAAATTCTATTTGAGGATGAGCTCAATCCTTAACTTTTAAAAAAAAAAATTGAAATAGTTTTGTAATCCAAAGTTATGATTCTTGTTGTGATCTCATTAGATAATGATGAGATTTCTTTTATTTGAATTGATCTGTATGGATATGATTATATTTTATCACAAAATCATGAAATTCAAGGGGGAAATTCGTAATTTTTTTGAAAAATTTGGACCAAACTATAATTTCATAAATTTTAGGGGTCTTTGTATAAAAAAACCTTATTTGTAAATTTTCTGAAACTCTCAAGGTCCTTTTTGTAAGTTTTTTTTGCAAAATAGTAAAATTTAAACTTATTTATAAATAAAAAAACTTTGAGAAATTTATTTACAAAAGAAGAAATTTTAGGAGTTTATTTACGTATATAAAATTTGGGGGGTTTATTTCAAAATGTAAATTTTATAAAGATCAAATTTTAATTATCAAGCTATGAGGGATTTATTTACAAACCATAAATTTTGTAGGGACTAATTTATAATCTCAAGATTTTTTATGGACTTTTCACAAAAATTTCATTGCAGGACCTATTGTAAGAAAATCTAGCTGGGGACCAATTTATAAAAATTCATTCGATATAGGGACCTATCTGAAAAAAAAATTATATTTCAGTTAGTCCATATTTTTTATTAACTTTGGACCCAATTTTAAGTCAAATATCCGGCTCACTCAGCCCACTTCGGTTAAATTTAATTTAAGCCCAAATTTTCGAATAATTTATGTCCAAACTAAGCTCAATTTTCAGTTAAATTTCATTGCGATTTAAGTCCAATTGGAACTCATATTTGAGCCATATTCAATGGCATTCAAGACTCTATTATGACTAAATTTTGATTAAATTTAATTTTAACCAAAATCAACCCAAACATTAGCATTACAGATAAATTTTTCATGTATACTATAAAGTAGCAAATTTTGATTTATACCTCAGATTGTGGGATAGACCAAGATATAGTATGAGAAAGTTGGTCGAATATCGCTTTCCTGAATCTCTCCAAGGTTGAAGCAATCTTCCTCTAGAGAATTGTTTGCACTTGACTATGGGCATCCTAGGTTTGCTCACCTTGCGAGGATTTAGAGGAGGACCCAGTGATAGCCCTTGGAGTTAGCCCCATACCAAATGTCTGCACCCGATTATATTTCAGGCAATCATATCCAAAAGAGTCTTCTAGTTGAGGCTTCCTCAATTAAATCATTTTCTCTTGCAATATGAGCACTAAAAATATTAGTATCATTTTATTAGAACAAGTATTATAAAAAATAATGCTAAATACTTGTGGCTACAGATGTTGCATTAACTGGTTACTTGTTCTTCTTGGTATGGGATGTGAGGAAGACATCTAGCTTATAAGGCTTAGCTCTAGTGGATGCCTCAAGGTACAAATAATACAATTCACAATAAATAGAATATAATGAATAAAATAGCCCAACTTTTAATTGTAAGTTGAAGAATGTACCTCAGCCCTCAACTTAGCATACCTCTTACATCTAAGAGAGTAGCCCATCATCTAGTGCCTTCAATGGCTTATGTTTATCTAACTCAATTCCTAAAAGAAGAATGTGAAATTGTTATGCAATATAGTGTTAGTGATAATTGTATTCATATTCTAACAACCAAGGGGCTAGAGCAATACCTAGACTTCTCTTGTCTACCAATGTCTAACCAGGACACACCACTAGTCTTTTTTATCCTTGGATCTGGGCAGGTGGCAAGTCTCTCTAGATTGTTCTTATATGGCATGAAATGTTTCTTCTTTACATCTATCTTCCAATCTCGTCAACACTTTTCAAGAGTCCACATGACTCATTTCTTTGCGTTTTCCTTTAGATTCATATTAGCCTGAACATAAAGACATTAAAAAAGTCATAAACATATAGAATATAATGAACATAACCATGCGAGAGAGCATAATAGAAATAGAAATGGCATTTATATATGTCCTGATCCATTTCTTCTTTTATTGGGGCATAACCTACCAATCGGTGTAGGTCATTGGTAACTTATTGCCATCCTCTATAAAAATCCCCAACTGGCTTGAGAGTCATACCAAATTCTTACCAATGACCTAATCATGGTGATTGACACTAAGAAGTAATCTAAATATGTCAGTATCCCAAACTCCTATAAGTTGTTAGGCCACGATTGGTCCTACCCTTGGAAGTGATAGAAGGATATGTAAATGATGTAAAATGAAAGATTAAATTATAATGTTAGAAATATTAAATCAAGTTAAATACAAATATGATAAATTTAGCAATGAGTTACATATTTTCATCACTATTAGGATGTATATCCTGATCTACTTGCTCTGGAGGGCCGGAGTCCAAGCTTTTACTAGTGGAGTCCTTATCAAAATCTTCACTCATCTCAAACCTTCAATCCATCATATTGACATCTTGCAACTCATCCTCCATGTCTCTCATATATCATGCATTTTCTTTATGATCCATGACAACCTACAAAATGGAGATCATATTTTTTGAATAATAAAATAAGATCACAATATAAGTATATCACAAAAAAGAGACAAATTTCTAAAAGATACTTATAAATATGAAGGGACTAAATCACGTTTGGGTAAAAGGTGAATGGAGTAGTACACCAATTAGATCATCTAAAATGTAATGAAATAAAAAATAGCATCAGCCAAATAAGCAATGTAACAAACAACATAATAATAGATAATAATAAATAATAATTAATCAAAATAGTAAATTTTAATATAATATAATAATAATATTTAGCCATCATTTTCTTCAAGCATGAAATTATTATTGTTTTCATCGCTATTATATTTGTCATTTTTCAAAAGGATTTCCTCTTTGTATCAAATTTAGTAGTTATCATATCATATTCATGATCTTCTTCTGCATGTGATTGATATAAATTGATATATGGTGCATCTATCATTACTTCTTCAAATTCATAGTTAAAATTGTCTAGTTATTGTGTAGTGTAGGACTCTGTAATTGGCTCTC
The DNA here is from genome assembly GCA_005019695.1 of Trichopus zeylanicus subsp. travancoricus. Lineage (NCBI taxonomy): Eukaryota > Viridiplantae > Streptophyta > Magnoliopsida > Dioscoreales > Dioscoreaceae > Trichopus > Trichopus zeylanicus. Next base: position 224,341 of record RXID01010941.1, read on the forward strand.
CATAATTTTCATTGGCTTCTTTGAAGGCATTAATGTACTCCATATGAGTCATCTCCACAACTATGTACCACTGTAGATCTAATAGATCTACCATGTTAAACACCTGATGTGCTTGACACGCAATAATATAAAGCTCATCTCCACATTGATTGTGTTTGTACATTAGATGGTTGAAGTTGACTATTATATATTCAAACTCATCAGTTGTCATTCTAGTATTATTATTGACCTAGTCATTCTTGAATAATATGAACTTAAATTCATTCTTATACCATATCTCAATAATATTCATTAAAATACCATAGAAGTATATAGCTCCTAATATAGGGTTTTTGTTCTTTATGCTTATGAAACTTCTTGTAGCTGCCTTCAAAGTCATGCCACTATTTTGCATATGATGACTCATCTTCTGCATATTTATATGAAATCAAAAATCATTTATAAATGTATCACAGGTATCTCTTTACCCATTTGTTAGGATCGACTATCAAAAGTAATATCTCTCTCAAAATCTTAGATGCCATATTGCTTCTTTCTAATTCACCAATATAAAATAAACCATATGTTAAGAATTATACACATAAATGCTTACATAATGTGCAGATTAAGTCTCGATTATACTTACATATTTCTTGAACCACTTAGCAAAGTTGTCACTATGAATTTTCTCCCATTCAAACTCTCCACCTCGACATCGTCTATCAACCTTTATCAACTTCAAGTATTCTGTACAAAATGAATTTTAATTCTTTCAGAAGGCAAGTAAGTAATATTAAAGTTCATCAGAGTTAATCAAACTATCACACGTACTCGTGAAAGGTTGTCATGATATCTAGATTAAATAGTATATAGTAGTGTACTTGTGCCCACTGAGTCTCTCATATATAATAAAGTTATTGTTAAGCCCCAATTGGACACCCCTCTCCACCATAGAAATAATAATCTTAGTTTCGAGAAGGCTAAGCAAAGTTTGATTGGAAGTTGTTTAGCTATATTGCACAAAAGATCATGCATTCCTCTGCCAAATAGCCTTAACCTTTTGGATAACCTTGGTTTCACACATGGTTCTTCAATTTGAAAAGATATTTGAATGACAATATGATCATTTATTATTATGGATGGAAGCAATATATGTAAGTTAAAAATAATAATTACAAGTTACATCTCAATAGGATATATATAACCATATTAAACCATCCCTACATATATTTCTTCCTCCACTGGGTGGATAGGCCAGTGCTCCATGATATCAAAAAAATAAAGGCAAAAAAATCCTTTCAAGGTGGCAAAGAGTTAGAGCGATCCTAGACTAAAAGCTTCATAGTCATATGGATGGTACTTTTCACGTACAAATATCAAACAATACTGCTTATTTTGATTAAAGGTTTGGCTACATCCTTAGATAAATACCTTTGCACTGTGATCAATAGCAATTATTATATCAATATGTGATGATCATGACTCTTCAGACTAATGATGCTCTGATATTTCATATTCACATATCTGAAAATATTTGACATGTAACCATTTAGAAAATTCACATTGTTTAATACACCTAAGAAAATATTTTTCTTTTGTTTGCTCATGGTGAATGTAGCTAGTGACAAAATATTTTATTACCTATAACCTTTGAGTGAAGTGCCCTCCATATATCAATAATTTTCATATCTAGCTATGCATTCAAATTATCCTTTTACTTGTTTGAAATGCAAAGAAATGTCCATAATAGATTTTGGACAAAATTTTTCTCAATGTGCATGACATCGAGATTGTGTCGAATATACAATGAGCTCCAATATGGCAAATCAAAGAAGATACCTATCTTCTTTCAATTGGATTTATATTTAGGCAGATTTTGATATAAATTTATAAATTCTTTGTCCTCTTAGAGATAGGACCACAATCATGTTCCTCTACATGATTTTGAGTACCTCTACTTCACTTAATACCTCAAATATAGATAGTCAAGGGAAGGGATGCTATGCTCACATGTCCTATCGAATATAGCATTATCATGCTGGATTCTATGATTAATAGGCAAAAACTGTATGTGGCATATATAACAAAACTTCTAGCAATATTTTAATCACTTGGACTACGTGTTCTTTTCACACACAAGACATACTAGCTCCCCTCTTGTGCTATATCTTGAAAGATATGCATATACTAGAAAATTATTGATTGCCTACATTAGTGCTACATGTAAATAAAATATTTATTTTTTACTTGCATCAAATATTGAAATGTATGATTACGATAATTTCTTCAACTCTTCAATTAATAACTATAGGTATACGTCAATATCATTTTCTAGTCTCTTTACTATATTAATAATCATGGACAAGATGAACGAGTTTCATGAATAACCAAGGAGGCAAATTACATGGAATCAAAATCACAAGTCAAGTGTTGTATGAGCAGTTCATTTTCTGAAAGGGGTTGAACCCATTAGAAGCCCAAATGGATATTATGGATGTTAATAGCAAAGTCTAGATATTCTGAGTCAAACTCTTTTTACTTGGTACTATCTACTCGATGTCTAACTTTGTTGACTTAGTCGTGTCTCAAATTCAGATTTTTGGGAGAGTCCTAATTAAATTAGAATTCATATTAGGAAGTAATTTATTAAGCCTAATTCTTCTCTGAATTTGTCTTCTAGTAGAAGATTTGGATTAGTGGAGTTCTTATTTGAGTCAGTTTCCTACTTTGACTAAAACTCAGTTAGGCCATATCTATAAATATCCTATTCATTTAAGAGTTTCAGAACAGCGAAATAGAGAGACATAGATCAAAACTCTCAAAATATCTTGTAACAACTAGGCTACTTATTCTCTTATGAGAGTTGGTGATATTGAAGTTTTACTTCCATCATTGTAATCTCCTTTTCCTTTCTCATCAATACAATATCCTTCGGATTGCCTTCACTAGTGGAGTAGGTCATAGACTGAACCAAATAAATCTCTTTTGTGCTATTTTTCTTCTTTTTCTATTCTTCTATATCATGAATTATGGTGGATATTAATATTTAGCATAACAAAATGGTATCAGGACTTGGTTCAATATGTCCACTATGAAATTCGATGTAGAGAAATTCAATAAAAAGTAAGGATTTTCTATTTGGCAAGCAAGAGTTCATGCAATTCTTACTCAACAAGAGTTCAGAAATACATTGGAGGATGTCAAGCTTGAAAATATTACTGAAAGTGTCTAAAAAAATTAGAAGGTTAGTGCACATAGCACAATTATCCTCAGTCTCGTCGATGAGGTACTCTATCTGTTTCTTGATGAAACATTACCTTCAAAGCTATGGAAAAAGTTGGAGGAACAATATATGAGTAAATCTATCTCAAATCGAGTTTACTTAAAGCAGAAGCTTTTCAATTTTCAAATAAGAGAAGGTACGAATATAGTTGATCATCTTAATGCTTTCAATAAACTAGTCTCTTAATTATTAAGCATTGATGTTAAAACTAAAGATGAAGACAAGACAATTATTTTATTATCGTCTCTACCTACTTCTCTTTAACATCTGAAGAGTACTCTCATGTATAGTAAGGATTTAAAATTTGATGATATTTCTACTGCCCTCTATCTAATGAATATTTAAAAAAGATTGAAGGAGATCTAGCACACTCAGAAGCATTGATTGTCAGAGGTCTTACTAAAGAAAGATCATTCTAGATCCAAATTTAAAGAAAAAAATTATAGGTATTGTAAGAAGATGGGATATATAATTGAAGAGTGTTGGAAGCTCAAAACAAAAAAAGAGAAAGAATCTCAGTCTAAAGAGCAAGCCAAAGAATAAGTGTCAGTTGCTAAAGAGAGTTCTGATGATGATTATGGTAATGTTCTCTCTATTAGTTCTAATTTTGATAGTTATTATGATACTTGGATTCTTGATTCTAGTAGTTCTTACCACATATATCCCAATAAGGATTGGTTTGAAGACTACAAGTCTTATGATGGTGGTTTAGTTTTGATGGATAATAACAATCCATGCAAAAATGTTGGAATTGGAATAATCAAAATTAAGATATTTGATAATATTATTAGGACTCTTACTAACGTTAGACATGTTCCTAATTTGAAAAAGAATTTGATCTTTTTGGGTGCTTTGGATTCTATTGGTTATAATTATTCTATTGAAGGTAGAGTTCTTAAGATTGTTAAAGGCTCATTGATAGTGATGAAGGGCCTAAAACATGAAATTTTGTATGAGTTAGTAGGAAAAATTGTTGAAAGTGGAGCAGTAATTTCTCAATTTTTTTCTGATATTACCCACTTATAGTATATGTATCTTAGTCATATGAGTAAGCAAGGTTTAACTAGACTCAATAAAAGAAAATTACTGAAAGGCCTGAACTCATGTAAATTGGATTTTTGCGAATATTGTCGTTATGGTAAATAGTCCAAGGTAAAGTTTAACACCAATACTTGTTGCACCAAAGACTTAATTGATTATATTCATTCTGATGTGTGGTGCTCTCCTATTTCGTCAAAATTTGGTGCTCGTTATTTTGTTAGTTTTATTGATGATTTTTCTAGAAAAGTGTTAATTTATTTTTTGCATTGCAAAGCTGAAGTATTTTCTATTTTCAAATGGTGAAAAATTTTAGTTGAAAAAAGGACTAATAGAAAAATTAAATACCTCAGAAGTAATAATAGCAAACAATACAAATCAATAGAGTTTCTCAAATTCTATAAAGATGAAGATATCAAACACCACTTTATCATCCCAGAAAACCTTAACAAAATGGTGTGGCTGAAAGGATGAATAGAGCTTTGTTGGAGGAAACACATAGTATGCTCAGTGCAGCTAATTATGACAAGGATTTTTTAGCAGAGTAGTCAATACAACATGTTTCATTATGAATCATTCATCTCAGACAGCCATTGATTACAAAACTCCTGAAGAGGTATGGATTGGTGAACCTGTAAATTATTCTTCTTTAAAGATTTTTGGTTGCCCTGATTATATGCATGTCATCAAGGATAAGTTAGATGCATGTTCCAAAAAGTGTATTTTCCTTAGTTATGCCAAAGATGCTAAGGGTTATTGTTTGTGAGATCGCACTATTTCTAATGTAATTATTAAGAGAGATGTAGTGTTTGATGAAAGTATTATGTTAAAATCTTTCAAGAAAAGTCCCAATAATATAATGCAAGTGGAGGTGGAGCATGCAATTTCTTTAGAAGAAGATATTCAGGGTGTGTCAAGCTCTCAAAAAAATTCTAAGAATCAAATTTTTGAGAAGGCTCCACTTTGTAGATCTCAAAGAAACATAAAGCCACCAAAAAGGTATGGTTTTAAAGATATGGTAGCTTTTGCTTTATTTATTGATAATGACGATCCTTCTTCCTATAAAAAATAGTGTAGGATAAGAATTTTTTTCAGTAGCAAGTTGCTATGAATGAAAAGATAGATTTCTTTTAAAAGAACCATACTTAGGACTTGGTGAAATTACTAGGAGGTAAAAGAGAAATTGGTTGCAAGTGGATATTTTGAAAGAAAGAGGATTTTTTTGAGATAGATGGTGTTAAACTCAAGCCCCATTTAGTTGCAAAAAGATATTAACAAAATGAGGGTGTTGACTTTAATTAAATTTTTTTTTCTTGTAGTTAAACACACATCTATTCATTTTTTACTTACTATGGTTTCTTTTCACAATGTTGACTTAGAACAACTTAATGTCAAAATCACCTTTCTGTATGGAGAATTAGAAAAATATATTTTTACACAATAGCCTGAAGGGTTCATCTAAAAAGGCAATAAAAATTATGTTTGCAAGTTGAACAAATCACTTTATAGTTTGAAATAGTTTCCAAGGTAATGATATAAAAGGTTTCATAGTTTTATGTTGGGGATAAGATTTCATTCATTGCAAACATGATTGCTGCATTTATGTTAAAATACATGCCAATAATTCATTTATTATATTACTTCTTTATGTTGATGATATGCTTATTGCTACTCAAGACATATCTCTACTTAATGATCTAAAGCTTAGAATGAAAAAGGAATTTGAGGTGAAAGATTTAGGTGCTGTAAGGAAGATTCTTGGTATGAAGAGTGATTGAGATTGAAAGTATGACAAGTTATGGCTCAAATAGAGCAAGTATCTCGAGAAGATTATTTCTCATTTTCACATATAGAATTCAAAAGCCGTCAGTACTCCTTTGGCATCCCACTTTAAGCTTTTATCTCAACTATGTCCTTCTACAGATGGGGAGTATGCATACATAGAGAACATCCTATTCTCAAGTGCTGTTGAAAGTCTAATGCATGCTATGATATGCACAAGACCAGATATTGCACAAGAAGTTAGTGTTGTTAATCATTACATGGTAAATCTAGGAAAAGAGCATTGGCAAGCTGTGAAGTGGTTATTAAGATATATCAAAGGTACTCTTAATATTAGCTTATGTTTCAACAGGAACACAGTTTAAGAGGCTAAAATTGTTGGGCTACATCGATTCAGACTATGTTGGAAATCTTGATTGATGATGATCCCTCACTAATTATCTTCTCACTCTTTGTATTAGACCTATTAATTGGATGTGTACCTTACAATCAATTGTGACATTATCTATAACAGAGTCTGAGTATATGGCAGCTACCGAAGTAGTCAAAGAAGCTCTATGGTTAAAAGGATTGGCAAGTGAAGTTGGTTTTTTCTCAATATGTTCTTCCTATTTTTGTGACTGTTAGAGCGCCATACATCTTACGAAGGACCAAATGTACCACACCAGATCAAAGTACATAGATGTCCAATTTCACTTTCTTCAGGACATTATTGAAGACGATGAGATTTCTTTACGAAAGATTCATACTGTAAGAAATCCTATAGATATATTGATGAAGGTTATTTCGATTGACATGTTTAAGCTCTATTTGGACTTGATCAATGTTCAAGGTCATTGATCTTGCCCTATGAGAAAATGGTGAAGGAATCTATTAAAGATTAAAATTCAAAGAAGAAGAGGATTTGAGCCAAGGTGGAGATCGTTGACTTAGTTGTGTCTCGAATCTGGATTTTTTGGAGAGTCCTAATTAAATTAGAATTTATATTGGGAAGTAATTTAGTGAGTCTAATCCTTCTCTGAATTTGTCTTCTATTAGAAGACTTGGATTAGTGGAATTCTTATTTGAATCAATCTCCTACTTTGACTCAAACTCAGTTAGGCCACATCTATAAATACCCTATTCATCTAAGAGTTTAGAACAGTGAAATAGAGAGACATAGATCAAAACTCTCAAAATATCTTGTGATAGTTAGGCAACTTAGTCTCCTATGAGAGTTGGTGATATTGAAATTTTGCTTCCATCATTGTAATCTTCTCTTCTTTTCTCATCAATACAATATCATTCGGATCGCCTTCGACAGTGAAGTAGGTCGTAGACCGAACCACATAAATCTCTTGTGTGCTATTTTTCTTCTTTTCTATTCTTCTTCTACATTATGAATTGTGGTGGACATCGATATTTAGTGCAATAGAACTCTCTCATCACATACATGGCCTTCAGTGTATCATCTCATATGTGATGCTATTAATGTTGACATGAATAGTCACTACAACCTTGGCTTGAGAAGAAAATATTATACAACTTTAGTAGGAATTTTTTTGAACCTTCTAATTTTCATCATCTCTCTAGGTTGCAAAATGCTAATATTGACATATTTTGCAATACTTGCAATAGGTGTCTAATTTACTCTTATTTCTATAAAACATATAATTGTTTGGACATGCATGAATCTTTGTATATCCCAAACCTATATTTTCTATAATATTCTAAGCCTCCTAATACAAATTGGTAAATGAATGATGCTAAGAAAATACCTCTTCCAATGTCTCTAATAATTTAATGAATGAGTGGTTACTCCATCAACATTTGGACTTCATGGCCAATAATCACATGATGAATGATAAAAACATAAAGTTCTTGCATCCTAGATACAACTCAATGTTAGATTTATTAAGCATTTTATAAAATTTCTAACCATCTTGATTAGAACCCTCACTTGCCATGTAGACTACATCAAGAAGAGTATCATAAGAAAATGTAGGGTCCCCAAAAGCATCGCAGATGAATCCTTCTATATCTTTTCCCTCTTATTGTCAACTATTGTCATATTAACTATCTAATCTAGTGGATTTGGCTTATTTAAATATTGTGGCTCTTACCATAAAATATTCAATTAATGTAAGGTACATTCTATTCTCTTACAATTACATGTTCATACACTTCATCCTTTATTTGATTATATGTGTTCATGCAATCAATACATAGAGACCATATAGGCATAGTCCAAAAATGCATTTATTCTATTAACATATTTGACATTTAATCAGTTGTTTATCTTGATGTAACTCTTATTCATGTATTAGAAATGTGTGTTACCCTCAGTCTAATGTTCTATATATACAATAATATATCATCCTCTTTTTAAGTGAATAATTATTGAAGTAAAATAGATAAATATTAAGACCATGATAAATAGTAAATCAGATTGAACCGTAAAATAGCATGTTGTGACTCATTATTTTTTTATTATCTAAAAATTCAACCTCTGATATAAAACTTAGATGTTATAATTCAATAATGGGTTGCAATTTCCTATTATAGATAGAACTGTGGAATAAATGATTGAAACCCATGGTTATTGATTATCTAGAAGTCCACCATATTTTATGCCAAACTTTGCCATTGAATCTAAATCAAGTTCTACCAAACAACCACCAAGTCTAAATTCAAGTCTAGGCCCTAGAATAAATTTTAGACCCACATATCCCATATCTGATTTAAAACAAAATCTCATATACTCATAAAGATTTTCTGAACTAGCTGCAAATAAAAAATAGTTTGGTCCTATCTAAAATTTGACTTTTAACAATCTATAAATAATTTTGTTATCTATATGTTCAACATGCTATACGTATACTTTAGTTAAATTAGTTGCCTATTCCATATGTATGTCCTAATTCCCTATATATGAAATTTCAATAATTACAATCTTTAAAATCTCAATAAACCATCAAAAGCATTAAAAAAAACCCTTTTAACACTACGTGAAAAGCACCCTATTCTAGGATCCATTTGTCTTTGAGCAAGCACAACTACAAATTACCTAAAAATTTCTCCCCAACTTATATTAGATATTTAAGCAAAAATAAGCCGATGTTTCAAACACAAAACTGGGTATAGGTTCTATTGACCTTTGGATTTTAATGATTATCAAACAAGGATTTAATAAGTTTCTTAAGTGGTTATAAGTTTTAGGATTTATAATGATTATCCAAGTTTGTGAAAGACTGAGTATCAAAATTAAAACTTAAAGATGATAACTCGAAGATAAAGAGGATGATATATTAAAGATAAAAGTTAAAAATCAAGTTGAAAGCTTAAAGATGCTCAATGTGGAAGATCAACTAAAATCTCATATATTTAGCTTTCATTTTTTTTGTTGAATCAAGGAGTTGATGGTTAATATTATTCGAGCTTTAGTCAATACTCAAACTAGTGTTGGAATGTCTTCACAAGCCTATTATTCTATCCAAAATTAGTTATGAGTTGATATTAAAATAGGGATTGAAGTTGTAGCAAACCAGTTAGATTTTTCTATCAATTTCAAACACCCAAACCTCAAAGTTTAGACAACCAAAGCAAAAATAATATTGGAATAATTGATAATTTCAAACATCCAAACCCTTAATATTGGATGACCGAAGACCAGAAGCTGCTAACATACTTAAGGTTTTGGGAATTAATCATTTGCTTTAGATACCAGTCATTTGGTTCTACTTGTTCGAACACTTGAACATAATGATTGGATGCCCGAACATGTGATATTAGCTATAACAGCTAGTAAAGTTTTGACCATTGGAGTTATTCGGATAACCTGATCGTAAGGTCTAGATGACCAAAGTTAGCAGAGATAGCTAGGGTTAATTCCCAAATGGCTAGTTTTCTACTCTAATAATTACATAAAGACTTGAAACTTCTTTATTCAGTGAGAAAAATTTGGTTTTTACATTCTTAGAGTAAGAATCTTCTCCCAAAGCCTTTTCACCACCAATAGGCATTAACCTTTAAATCCTTAAATACCCTTGCACTCAAATATTGAGAGACTCTTGTTATAAGTTCTATTTTTCTTTTTATTCATCATTATCATTGTAACTTTCGTAGGTGTATAGGAGAGAAGTGCTCTTTTAGGTTTTAGGAGAGTAGTGAGAGTGCTCACTCCTTAAGTTGTGAGGAGTGGCTGATTAGCTCCGGTGGGGAGCAACACTTGTGGTTTGTAAGTTTATAAGAGCGTGACTTTACTCTAACAAAGCGACAACTCTAGTGATAGGTTTAAGTTCTCAAGATTGAGACAAGGGCCATGAAGTAGGCGCGATTGATCACCAAACCTTATATATCAATTTGCATTCTTTCTACTTTTCTTTTACCTTATGTACTTCATTTGATATTGATTACAAATCACCTTATATTTGATTGTAGATTGATTATTTTCTTATACTTTAATTATCTTAGTAATTCTAATTGAATTTTGATCATCTACTTGGCTTGAAGTGTTTTTAGGTTCATTATGTTTTAATGAAAACTTATTTTATTATTTAGAAACCAATTTCATCCACTCAAAGGTTTCCAACTTGGGCTAATAGGTTCTAGTTGTTAGTGATGTTAATGTATGGTGGCTAAGTTACAAATAAACTCAAAAAGATTCAAACAGATGTTTCTTGTCAAAATATTAAGCAACACGAGTAGCACTAAACATTAATAGATAAAATTAAATTTTGGCTCATTAAGTATAAAATCAAACCAATTAATAGTAGTGAGAATCTAGAGCACAAAGCATGAGATTGCAACCCAAATAATGGTGAAACCCAATCATCTCTTCAATTATGTCTAGTGTAAGTTACTTCTCATGCTAAAGCATATGAGAAAATCATAACTATCATGGTTATTCAATCAGAATCTATTTTAAACTTAAAAAGTTATGATTTGATTTACTTAGTTTATGATGTTGATCATTAGACCTAATTGGTTTCTACCTTATTTCTTTAATATAGGATCTAGAGTTGGATAATTTTTTTTCTCAAGATTTTGAGACTAAAGCATAAAAAATCTAAAGTCTATTACTATAAATTTGTCAGGGTTCGAATGGCTACATTTTGATTCCATCTAAACATTAACCAAACTAACTTAGTCGTTGTAATTGCTAAGGAATCAAACAATAGCATTGCAATGTATCATCCAAACAACCAAAAATAAAATTCAAAGTTTAAACACATGAGGCAAGTGTTATAAATACTTTTTTTTAAAAAAAAATCCCAATCTTTACAAGAATAATCAAGTATGTAAATTTTTGTGCAGCGACATAGCAAGAATTTGAGACAAACCATAATGCTTCTTAGACACAAACCTGCTCATATCTAACTTTTAAAAGAGTATTTAATGTCAATCTTCATCTTTTTAGATAGATGGTGCTTCACCAAAGGGATCTAAAAACTGCAAACAACATAATCCCTAGTTTAAGCAAAATAATTCAAGTCTATAAGTTAACAATGATTAAAATATAAGAACTAATAAATTTAGATTATTTGTCTTTAATTAGTTAACTTTGTCAATAATTAAAATAGTGCTAACAACTTACATATTAGCATCAATATGTATAAAAAATGGTTCAGTTGTACCATAAAAGTTAGATTATTGGCAAACAAATGCGATCTAACAAATATTATTGACTTGTAGTGCTACTATGTCATATAAAAAAATAGGTTAAAGAATCAATGTTCTTATATTGTTATACTCTGAATATATGAAATGTTCATAAAGCAAAAAAATTCCACAACCTGCCTGATAATTCCCAAATTGACACCACAAACACTCTTCCCAAAATCCATAGCAGTATTCTTTAGTTTATGTGTATTTCCAGATCTAATAAAGCCTTCTATTGATAAACAACGGGGATGTAACAATGAAAACTAATTTAAAAATTTGCCACTAATTCTCAAACACAAATAAATCGACTCAAAGCAATATAGTACTAATTTTCCAGAGTTTAGTGCAATAAATTGTGAACTAATGGAAGGGGAATACAAATTGGAATGGAATTCAAGTGTAACATTACTATATTAGAAACAGATCAAAAATGAATTCACAAATAGGCGATCAAAAACTCAAGCATCTTGTAAAAAAAGCTCATATTACAACACCATTTTTGACTCTACTCAAGTAGGTTTATCTACAAACCTAAGTAAAATATTGAGCACAAAAATGTGGAGTTAAAGTAAATTATGCCATCTTGAACAAAATGGGTTTGTTTAACTTAAACAAGCACGATTAGAAAATAAGATACCATTTTCCAAAAAACAAGTAAACAATCTTTTCATTTTTAACTAATAAACCTTGCAAGGCAAAGTGGTGATTGCCATAGTTTCCTATCATAAGCAATTAACATTATTTGCTACAACATTTTTAAGTCTAAATTTTTAAGATAGAACAAGGTTAATGTGGCATCAAATAATCGATCTTCAAATTAAAATCATCCACATACTTCTATGCTTCCCACCATAGTCATTGATCAATTAATAAAAATCACAAACTAGAGAAGCAAGAGGTTGAGAATTGACCTAAAACCTTGTGAACTATTGGAGGATGGAGCAGAGCTGCAGTAGATGGCGATGGGAAGCTGGAGTAGTTGGTGGCAACGAGGAACTAGAGTAGTCATCAGCAATGCCCTACAGGAGCAATTGCACGAGGTAGCAACACTCTACAAGAGCAGCTGCAAGAGGTGGCAGCGCATTATGGGAGAAGTCAGCGGTAGTGGGGAGCCAAAGCAAATGGTGAGGGAGGCAGTGACACCTTGCAGCTAATGGATTGATAGGATCAAGAGTAGAGGTTGAGCAGGCGGCCAATAATCTCAGAAGGTGACAATGAAATCACGTAGAAAGGAGATCAAAATTGCATTTTACATAGGTCAATACTGGTGCTAATGCATTAGCACTTGCAAAGGGTATATACTAGTGGCACTAATTTATATTAGCATCACCAAAAGTCCAACTATTATTAGCACCGTTAGTATCATCTACTAGCGAGGCTATGTCTAACTCTAGATACTTAGCACTGTGTAGCGTATATTTGTTATAGTGATAGTCATCCAAATAAGATAAATAAACATCAATTACAAAATTGATATTAATGAAAAAAATTTCAGTTTATAATATAATGCTTAACAATGAAAATATAAAATATAGGTTTTGGGAACTTGTCGATAAATGGCCTAAGTTCTCTAGTATTTGTTGAGAAAAAAGTCATTTGTCTCTTAACAATCCTTAAATTTCCTTTATTTTTATCATTATCCTCTCACTTTAGTTCTCCTCTTTATTTATTTATAGGAAGATAGTAGAATATGAGTATAATAAAAGGCAGGAAAGGAGAATTTACTAATAATAGTTATAAGGTAGTTTTAATAAGTACTAAGATTTATCAAGGTAATTTCAATGACTATGAAGACTCATCAAGTTAGTTACTTGACAAGCTATTTTTTCTTAATTGTAAGATATTTGTTGTTGTTGTCAAGTCATTGAAAAAACTTTTTGGAGATAACTATTGTCAAAAATTTATAAATAGTTATTGTAGAGGCCAAGTCATCAACAGAGATTTTAAAAATAATCAATGTACAGACTAAGTCATTTACAAAAATTTTAAAGATAATTATTATAAAAACTAAGTTATTAGTTTGAACTCTAAAGATAGTCATTATAGAGAATAAACATTGATGAAAATTCTTGGGATAGACAACAAAAAGAAAAGCCATTGATAGATATTTTGAAGATAGTTAAATTGTGTCATTAATGAAAATTCTCAAAATAGCTAACAACAACGTTGTCAACATTTCAAAAACATCTATCATATTTGTAAGCTTGGGGACTTTGCCATAACAACATGTCATTGGAATGTCTTGAAGAATTTATTAGACTTGGTGTCATTGGCAAGTTTTGGAAGATTTGCTATAAATTTGGAGTTGTTGGTGTGTTCTTAGAGAATATGCCATAAACTTGGAATCATTGGCTTATTTCAAAGAATTTGTCATAGACTTGGTGTTTATTGGCAAGTTTTGGAAGATTTGATATAGATTTGAAATTGTTTAGTGATATTTGGAAAATTTGCTACAAACTTAGTATCATTAAGTAGTTTAGGAAGATTTATCATATATTTGGAGTCTTTAGTGTGTTTTGGATAAGTTACCATAAACTTATTGTTATTGGTGGGTCTTGAAAGATTTGTTGTACACTTGGATAATTTATCATAGATTTTGGTTTTGTTATATCTTAGAGAATTTTTCATAAGGTAATTTTTGTCGGTAACAAGTATAAGAAATTTTTTGGAATGTGTACAAAGCCAGTGTGTGAAATATATTGAAGTTAGATTATATTTTTTGACAATACAAAGTCATGTGAAGTATATTTAAGAGCATGTTTGATTTGGGTTTAAAATAACTTGGGATAAATATTTTAGTTTGAATGATGTTTGTTATTCCTGAATAGGAAGAGACAAAATATGGTTATCATTAACTACCTAGACAATCATATGAGTAGTTTTATCAAAAAATCTTAGGGATAATTAGATTTTAGTCCTTGAAAAAGTAAAGTCTTTAAAATTATATTTGAAGTCCCTGAACTTTTAGTATTACATATAACTCTCTAATTTCTTTTTTTTTTTCAAGTAGATCCATGATATTAAGTTAATTTAAAGTGTCCTAGATTTGCTCTTGCATATAACTCTTTAATTTTTTCTTTCAAAATAGATCCTTGATATTAAGTTAATTTAAAGGGTCCTTATTTTTCTCTAATTTATCGATAACTCTTTCAAATGTATTAGTTAATTTGTGATTATAAAGAGTTTAATCCTTCTTAATATTAAACCAAATGGGCTTGAGAATTTGGTAAAAAGAAATTTTACTAGTTTTCACCTTAACACATTTTTAACATGTTTAGCGTCTACAATGAACAAACAAAAAGAAAAAGTAAGGACCCTTTAAATTAACTTAATAACAAGGACCTATTTGAAAGAAAAAAAATCAAAGAGTAATATTAAATATTAAAAATAGGGACTTAATATAATTTTAAAATTTATTAATTTTTCAGGAACTAAATGTAATTATCCCTAAAAATATTTTGGGAAATTCATGCTTTCCCCTGCAAATTTTTTTCATCTGATTTAGCTAAATACATATTTTACTTTTCTTTTTAACTCATCTTTTCTCAAAATTTGTTTGGTTCAGCCCCTCAGTGCCATATAGTATTTATTGGATTTAATTTTTTTAATACTACCCCTTGAACTAACTATGCCCACATCTCCTCTGAATTAGGGCTTATTTTCCACGCGTTTGTCCTTAGCAACTGCCAATCTAGCATGCCCTCCACCTACGGGACCTTTCCTCAACTACAATGACTTTCTTCAGTCTTTCTTTCGCCATAGCAATCTTCTCTAGAATTTCCTTCGCCGGTATGACCTTCCCTTCATTTTAACATCTTTTTTATGGCATTTCCTCTGTCATGATGATTTTCAACTTCCCTCTATTATAACATCCTTTTATGGCATTTCTTCTGTTATAGTGATTTTTTTTGGCATTTTCTCTGCCTCAATGACTTTTTATAATTTTTTTTTCCACTTGCACTATCTTCTTTAACATTCCCTCTATAATAGCCATCTTCTCCAACCTTCCCTTTATTGCAACGACATATTCATTTTTCTAGTGCATATATACTCATTGTTTACATGTTTTTATTTACTTTTATTTCAATTAGATTTGTTAGAAAGATATTATGTATTTTTTTTTATTTATATATTCATTTATCTGTGATTATGTGTTTAGAAAGTGGATGAAATTAATACAGTTTGTATCACACTATGATAGTGGATGAACTAATATTTTGATTGACTGTACTTGTACTTATTTAAATATTATTATCATTCAACTCATTTTAGAAAAAAATGCTTTGTACATGAAAATGACTACTTTTAAATAAAATAAATACATAATAGTTTTAAAAATAAATACATTTCAAATAAAATAAATACAAAATTATAAAAAAATAGTCTTCAAATAAAATAAATACATAACACAAAATGAATACCTTTTAAATAAAATGAATACTTGTTACTATAAAGTGAATATTCTTTATTTAGGAGTTGGATGAACTCAGGACTATGTGAACTTTCACTCTACATTATTTAGGACATCAAACTCATTTAGGGAGTAAATATTTTGTATGGAAAAATAATTACATAATAACTAACAAAAATACTTTTCAAACATAATGAATACATAAAAAAATACTTTTCACATAAAATGAATACATAACACTAAAAAATAAATTCTTAATCATCCTAATAAACGCTTTGTATTAGAATCTGAATAAAATCTTAAAAAATGCTAAATATGAGAACAACAATTGCTTTATTCACAGAAAAAAGTTATTACATAAAATTAAATATAAAATTTTAAAAAAACAAATACACATATGATAATTGCTTCTAAACCATATAATAGATATTGCATATTGTACACACTTCTTCATTAGAATCAAGAAAAAAGGTATCTTTGAATCATCAGGGATAAAATATCTCAATCACACCTCATTGAATCTAAGAAGCCATAACCCACATATTTTTTCCAAAAATAGAATCCATTTTTGAAATAACACAGATAAGGAATACACATTGGAATTTGGAATAATAAATTAAAAATTCTTGAAATCATCTAAAATCGTTAGAAAAATGTATGAAAAATAGATCAGAGGGAGATAGAGGGTGAGGATCATAAGAAGACATAATATACAAATTGAGTTTCTGCTGTGAAAGAAGAGGTAACTTCATCCAAAAAAAATAGGTTTTTCTGATTTGTAGAAACCCTATTAAAATGGTAAAGAAAAGAGAAATATTGGTTAAACTAAATTGAATAAAAATATCTAGGAGGGGACAAACAAAAATTTTTCCAAATTTCTTTTTTTGTAAAACTACTCAGATGTTTGGCAAAAATTTAGAGTAATTTTGAATGCATATTTCAGCTTGATTATAGGCTGGACGACTATAAGAGCAAGGAAGAGCAAGAAGGAGAAGTTATTCCAAAACCTTAGATTTTCCCATCTCAGAAACTGACCAGGTAAATCTGATTATTCGTTAGTCCTGTGGCCTTATAGACTATTTATTGATTTATTTTTAAAATAAATTTGATTGTGCAATTTGGGTCAAATAGTTTATAAATGTAGTAAGTGGCACAAGGTTGACTGTCTGATTAATACTTGTGTGAAAATGGATAATAGTATAGATGAAACCAAATTTTATATTTGTGCTTATTTGGGTTTTCTGTGATGGGTCAAAACGTTTTATAATATACCCAACATCTGGTCTCACCTTGAGGTTACCTGGTTAGAGGAGGATAAAATTTTTGAGGTTGAATCCAATTAAAAATTTAGATTTAAATTATTTTATTTGAATTATTGGTATTTAGACCTTTTTATAAATATTTGGCCTTATTTGTAATTACAAAAATTTTGATTTGTAATTATAATAGACTTTGGGGGGTTTTTTATAAAAACAAAATATAATCCTATTAAATCAGTTACAATTGAGAATAGAGATAGAGAATGAAATTTTCTTTGTTCCTTTCATTTCTGAGCGATTCATGAAGCATAAATTTTTTATTTGAAATTTTTCCTTTTTTTTAACTTTTCCCCATCAAAGAGTGGTAAATATTTAAGATGGATCAGCTGGAAATTGTAGAAAAAAATTTTAGAATTTTATTTCAGGCCCTGAGGTATGTAAATTTATTTAATTCAATTTTAAACTCATTTTTTCTCATGGGTATTGCATCAAAAGGTAAAATTAGAGCTCATAATTGGTATCTGTAACCGTCCACTACTTGAGCCCACTACCCATGACCCAATAACCGTCCCCATATATGTAGGTAGTAACCACCCACTACTGGGTAATTGGGACCTGAGAATAAATTAATTGTTATCTATGACAGAGAGATAACAAATCATTCACACGCTAAATTTTCTCATATTAGGAACTTGTCTGGAGGTGAAGAGAGCTAGAAAATGATCATTGTGAGGGCTTGCAGACTGGCGAGAAGCTTCAAGATGATCACCATCGAGTTTTGAGCTAGGTTAAGTTTGTTTCATTCATTTTCTCTTTGCCTCTATTTCTATTTCTAAGACAATTCCATGTTGAATATTTTGTAAACTTAGTGACCCACATGACACTTAGGAGGAGAATGATAATATAAATTTAAGTAAAACTCAATAGAAACTTAATACGAACTAGGTATGTCAAAAGTTTGAGATATTATATTGATCTAGGTATCTTGTTGAGAATAGGGGAATTAGAAGGTTATATTTGTAAAATCTTCATCTTCCTCTCCACAGAGCAGCGAAAGCTGCTTATTAGTGGTTGGTGATGATTCGAGAGTGAGGCGACTAGAGTGGGGTGGCTGACTTTGGGTTGATTTTGGGTTGGGTTTTGATTTAGGTTGAGGTTCTGGTTTTGAAGTTGGTTGGGTTGGGCCTTGGGTTAATTGGGTTAGTGATGACATAAGTTGTTTAGATCAAATCAAGTAATCTTGATTCATAATTTGAAAGAATTAGATTGAGAATTTAACTAGTAGCCGGGTGGACACCTAGAGGACTTGCTGGTTCTAAATTGGATTGATCAATTTGATTTGTTGAATTTAGTTTTAGATTGATAGGATTATTACGGATTTGAATTGAATCTAATTAGAGGTTAAATTGGAGGAACCTAGTAAATTTAATTGATTCTGATTGATTGGATTGGGTGATAAATTGATTCGGATTTGGGATAATTGATTAATAACCGCAATGAGACTTGGTTGGGAGATTTAAATTTTATTAAGGGTGAATTTGCAAGTTGAGTTGAGAAAATTAGATGGAATCACATGGGAAGATATGATGAATTCATTAATATTAAAATTTGAGGATGGCTGGGGATCTGATTGTAATTTATTTGAATTGAAAATTGACTGAATCAATTATGATTTAGAAATTTGAAAGACTAATCTATGAATTAAATTTTGTTAAGGACTTATGTTGAAAATTTACTCTAAAGATTAAATTTAGATTTATTAAGGACCTTTGTGATAAATTATTGGATGAATGACTGAAGGTGATAATCTAAAAATTTTGAGGTTCATAATATAAATTGGCTAAAATTATTTACTTTGATGATTGAGTTGTAATTTGGAATGATGTAGGGGGGTTTTCTATAAAAATTTCCTTTATTGAATTCTGTCCAAATGATATAGAAAGGAATAAAGGCTATTTTATAATTGAGGGGCTAAATTGCATAGATGCATTTGAACAATCATAACTCCCATATTTGAACTCCGATTTTGATTATTCAGAAATTATTGGATTTGGTTCTTCATGCTAATTCTATTGGTGGTCTCAAATTCTTATTTTGACTATATATTATAATTGATTTAGTCTAATTTGTGATTGAGTCGATTTCTTTCTATCGTTCGGTAATCTTGACTCGATATTTATTGTGGCTAAGTCTTTGGTATATTGGGGGGACATACGCAGTAGGACTTTATTTGACTACTACTAGTCGATGATTTCCTACTTCAATAAGGAATTAGCAAGACTGTTAGACGTAATAGTAGCTAGTCTCTCGAGTTTTAGGGGACATAATCTGTTGTGTGAGTAGATAGGATCACTATTCCATCAGCAATTGGGAGTGCAATGTGATATGACTCTACTTGGTAGGAGGTCTAACCATACCCTAGACTGGTTTATGTATAGATTGGTTCAACCCTGCCTGGTGGAGAGTGCAACCATCTTTGTAATCTCGGTAAGGGAGTCCATAGTTACTATCTCTAATTGTTAGCTATCATGGATGCAATAATCATATTTTTGTCAATTCATTCCTTGATATGAATGTTGATTTATCTAACCATCATTGTTGTTATATTATTATTGATGTTACTGTTATTAATTTTACTATTACATTTAATGTATTGACCTTTCATATTGTTTGGAGGCAGTAACTTCCTATTGAGCATCCTTGGCTCACTCCTTGACTGTCTTCATCCATAGGAGAGTAGCCGATAGATATAGGTGGCAACAGCAGCAGTGCATACGTGTGTGATTACGCTTGGAGCTACTCTATTTGTATGTTATTTTATTTTTTTGTCTGGGAAATTATTGTGAGAAACTTGAGTATTTCCTGTTGGATCACTTTTCTTCATATTATCTGGACTATATTTGTATTGATGTAATAAATCTTAATTCTATGTATTTTGTAAACCTTTTTATATATATTGTCTACTTTGTGTTGTGGTTCAATCAGACACAATGGGGTGTTACAACTTATATGGTATCAAAGCATAAGGTTTCAGAATAATATAGTTTTAAGATTTATTTTATGATAGAATATTCTCTTATGTCATCCAAAATATTGAACCTCCAAATCTTTATTTATAAGTTTAGTATGTCTCCCTGTCATGCCCCTATTCGTGGTTATGGAGTTACTGCCGTTGGCCATGGACATGGCACTCTCAATATTGGGGAGGGTGTGCCATGGTGAGCTAGAACTACAGGAGCTAGTTGACATTGTGGGATAGGAGAAGAAAATATTGAGATGACACTCCAAGAAATTTTGATGTTGTTCTTGAGCTAGTAGATGGGAGCCAGTACTAGCAGTGGAGTAGGAGGGGGAAGAGGAAATAACCCCAACCCCTTTCTTACTTAGTTCAAGAAGATGGGGCCTCTAACATTTTCTGGATGTGATGATCCTGACAAGGTGGACACCTAGCTATGAGAGATAGCGAAGGCCTTTGAGGCGCTATTGATTGTCTAGATAGGGAAAAGTTGAAGCTAGAAGTCTACTTATTGCAAGGCGATGTCGATGCCTAGTGGAGGACTACTTTGAGGTCTCTGGGAGAGACCAATGAGACTATTAGTTGGGAAGAATTCAAAGAGTATTTTCTGCAAAAGTATATCCCTGCAGTAATCCAAAAGGAAATACAGTGAAAACTCCTCAACATCTAGCAAGGCAATCGAACAATACAATAGTATGAAGCTGAGTTCAATAGGCTTTGCCATTTTCTCCCAGACTTTGTCTCTACAGATGAGGAGCATATTCAGTTATTTGAGGATGGACTCACTGAGGAGATCAAAGAGTATATAGCCTATTTTGAGCTGAAGACCTACAGAGAGGTTGTGAGTAAGACCCTCTAGGTGGAGAAGACAAAAGCTCATTCTCGGTCATTGAGGGAGAAGTTATTAAAGAATCATCCTAGACCACTATCCTATACATTGGTATGAAAGCCAGAGAAGAGATTCAGGCCTGAGAGCCGAGGAGCACCATGGGGTGGACTATGACCTATGACAGTTATCTATATGGCCAGTTGGGGCATAGGGCACGATATTGCCCAAGGAGCAATGATGGAGAGTGTCTTTGTTACACGCACCAACAATCAGGTCATTTGGCAAGGGACTGTCCAAAATCATTGCATACTCAGTAAAATATTGGGCAGAATCAGAATCAACAATTAAAAAAGCTCATCCCGAAGAAGAGCCCAGCACTAGCTCGAGTTTATGCTTTGACCCAGGCTGATGCAAATGCTTCAGAGGATGTGGTATAAGGTACAATTCTTATCAATCATATAATTGCCTCTATATTAATCTATTCTGGATCTACACATTCTTCTATTGTCCCTTACTTTGCTATCAAGTTGGATAGAAAGCCTAAACCTCTAGAGAAAATTTTGGTAGTTGAAATGCCTACTAGTGATAGAATGATTGTAGATCAAGTATTCAAGCAGTGTATTATCAGGATTGAAAACCAAGAACTCACCATGGATCTAGTCCTATTAAATTTTAAGGACTTTGACATCATTTTAGGCATAGACTGGTTGATAGCTTATACGCCAGTGTTGACTATTTCATGAAGGTAGTAACCTTCAGACCACCTGGGCAGACCGCTTTTACATTCTCCGGTGTGCGAGAAAACTTTTCTCCTATCATTTCTTGTCTTCAATCCCAACAACTACTAATGAAGGATTGTCAGGGGTATCTAGCTTTTATCTCTAAAGAGCAATCAAGTACATCCTAATTAGAGGATATTTCTATTATCTAAGAGTATCCAGAGGTCTTTCTCAAGGAGTAATCAAGGTTGCCTCCTGACAAAGAGGTGGAGTTTGGCATAGACCTTATGCCTGGTGCAACTCCAATCTTGAAACCCCCTTATAGGATGGCACTAGTGGAGTTAGTAGAGTTGAAGAAGCACTTGTAGGAGCTCTTGGACAAAGGTTGCATATGCCCCAGTGCATCTCCTTGGGGTGCACCAATTCTTTTTGTGAAGAAGAAAGATGAAACTATGAGATTGTGCATAGATTACCATCAGTTAAATCAAATATGAGACAGAGGAGAAGATTAAATTTAGTAGAATTGAAAATCGATTGGATCGGTTATGATTAAGAAATTTGAAAGACTAATCTATGAATTGAATTTTATTAAGGATTTATGTAAAAGATTTACTGTAAAGATTAAATTTAGATTTATTAAGGACCTTTGTGATAAATTATTGGATAAATGGCTGCGGATGATAATTTGAAAATTTCGAGGTTCATAATATAAATTGGTTGAAATTATTTACCTTGATGACTGAGTTTAATTTGGAATGATATAGAGGGTGTTTTGTAAAATTTTCTTTACCGAATTCTGTCCAAATGATATAGAAAGGAATAAAGGATATTTTATAATTGAGGGGCTAAATTGTATAGATGTATTTGAACAGTCATAACTCCCTCATTTGAACTCTGATTTTGATATTTAGGTATTGTTGGACTTGGTTTTTTCATATTGATTCTATTGATAGTCTCAAATTCTCCTTTTGACAATATATTCTAGCTGATTTGTAATTGAGTCGATGCCTTTTTATCATTCGGTAATCTTGACTAGATATTTATTGTGGTTGAACCTTTGGTATATTGGGGGACATATGCAATAGGACTTTATTTGGCTGGTACCAGTTGCCGATTTTCTACTCGGTAAGGAATTAGCAAGACTGTTAGACGTGACAGTAACTAGTCTCCTGAGTTTTAGGAGACGTAATATGTTGTGTGACTAGACGGGATCACCACTCCATCAACACTTGAGAGTATAACATGATATGACTCTACTTGATAGAGGGTCTAACCACACTCATAGACTGGTTTACATATAGATTGATTCGACCCTGCCTAGTGGGGATTGCAAATATCTTTGTAATATCGAAAGGGGAGTTTATAGTCACTGTCTCTAATCATTAGCTATCGTCGATGCAATAATCATATTTTTGTTAATTCATTCCTTGATATGGATGTTGATTTGTCTAACCATCATTATCATTCTATTATTATTGATATTACTATTATTAATTTTATTGTTACATTTCATGTATTAATCACACATATTATCAGGAGGCGGTAACTTCTTATTGAGCATCCTTGGCTCACTCCTTGACTGTCTTCATCCACAGAAGAGTAGCCAATAGGTACAGGTGATAACAGTAGCAGTGCATACATGTGTGATTACGCTAGGAGCTACTTTATTTGTATGTTATTTTATTTTTTTATCTGAAAAATCATTGTGAGAAATTTGAGTATTTCTTGTTAGATTACTTTTCTTCATGTTATCTGAACTATATTTGCATTGATGTAATAAACCTTAATTCTATGTATTCTGTAAATCTTTTTATCTATGTTGTCTACTTTGTGTTGTGGTTCAATCAGACACAACGAGAGTATTACAGTATCAAAGCTGACTTTTGATGGTTGGTCCATGAAAAATCGAGTTATAATTTATTTTCTGTTGAATTTCTCGAAATCTAATTTGAGAAAATCAAGTTTTTGTTTCAAGTTTTGACTGAAAATTGCTTTGAATAGTCTATTGGTATTCATAATTCTATTGGTGGAGAAAATTCGAGATTGAATTTCAAAATTTTGATTTATGGTGAGTTTTCTCGAATTAGTTGATTTTAAATTTTTTTATAAATTAAGATTTTAAGAGGGCTTTAATGTTAAATTACAATTCAATACAATTTGTTTTGAATTGAATTGTAATTCGAATTCAATCTAGGTACTATGATTACGTTAATCAAGATTTAATCTTGATTAATTAAATTAATGACTATTTAAGTTAATGAAAATAAATTTTCATTACTATTTAGTCATAGGTATATTTATGAGTTAAAATAGCCAAAAATTCTCCAAAGGATTTTGAGATGATTTTGATTTATAAATATTATTATTTTGCATTTATTTTTTAACTCTAATTAATTTGACCCAAATGTCAAGTTGGTGTAGAGAAAAAAATAAACATAGAATATTTTAGAAATTTATTTGTGACAATAAAAGAAAGCTAAAGTGGACTTTTATTGTTTATTATAATTATTATGAATTTTATTGGTGAGTTCTTGTGATTTATATTATTTTCCCAAAGGAGGTAGTATAAGATCATAATTTAATCCTAATTTCGATTTTGCTAGTGATTTGTGGGATGTCATGATTTATATTATTTTTCCAAAGGAGCTAATACAATATCACAATAATAATCTCTATTTAAATCAATAGAATCATGGATTATTTATTATTGAAATATATTTGTTGTATATTTAAGTTATCCATTGTAAAATTTGTAGTATGAAATCTAGTAGTCAACTCTTCAACGTCAAGATCTTAAATGGATCAAATTACTCAACTTAGAGAAGTAAACTAGAGGCTCATTTGGCATTTCAAGATTTTGACATTGTTCTTGACACTCTTGAACCGCCTATTATGTCTAGTCGGTTTGAAAAATCTCAGTTTAAGAAATGGCATAGAGCAGATAAATTAGCAAAACCGATAATCAGAAAAATAATTTTTGAAATAATTCATGCTAGTCTGTCAAAATGTTTATTCTACCAAATAATTGCTTTAAAGTATTTATGACATGTTTGTTGGGTTCTCTAAAGCTAAGAAGTTGTCTTTAACTCGCAAGCTCCATAACACAAAATTAGCTGAGCATGGAAATGTTCGAGAGCATATTTTGATAATATTTTCAATTGGACATGAGTTGAAATATATGGTTTATTTTGAGTCAAATTATATTGATATTTCTCCTGATGCATGGATTATGAACTCTAGATTATTGGTCTATATATCAACTATTATGCAAGGATTCCTAGACCTAAGGAAATCAAGTGATCAAGAGAAGTATGTCTTTATGGGGAACAATGAGCGAGCTGAGCTTGTTGGTGTTGGGACATACACTCTAGTTCTCCATGGTGGTCATAGTATTTTGCTATCAAATATAGTTTTTGCACCAACTATTAGGCATAACTTACTGTCAGTCTCCAGACTTACAAAAGTTGGTTACTATTTTATTTTTGGCAAAAATTGTGTCTCTGATGTATAATAGTATTGTTGTTGCTACTGGTACTGCATCTATGATCTGTATAAATTGCATGTGAAACTGAAAGTTGACTCTGCAGTATAATGTTATGATATTAATTCCAAACATATATTTTCTTATGATTTGAATATACAGTTGGATAAGAATTCTTCTCGTTTATGATATTGTTATTTAGGTCATATTAGTAGAGATATATTAGAGAGATTCTATTGAGATGAAATTCTACAAAATATACATTTTGATAATTTTGATATCTGTGTGGTTTGTATTAAAGGTAAGATGACAAGAGAATCATTTTCAAAGGCATTAAGGTCTGATAATTTATTAGATTTGATCCATACAGATGTTTGTGGCCCAAATGAAGTAGCCACAAGGAACTACTAGAGGTATTTTATAATATTCATTGATGATTATTCACGATATGGATTTATGTATCTGCTATACAAAAAGCAGATATCTTCGAGATATTTAAAGTGTATAAGGCTAAAGTTGAAAATTAACAGGATATAAAGATTAAAGCCATTAGGTCAAATAGAGGAGGTGAATACACTTTAGATATTTTCTGAAATTTCTTATAGGAGCTGGAATCATTGCAAATACAACTATTTTAGGAAATGTAGATCAAAATGGAGTAGAAGAAAGGTGGAAAAGAACTTTGATGGACTTGGTACATTATATGCTAGTTGTCAGTAAATTACTAGATTTCTTATGGAGTGAAGCAGTGAAAATAGCTACATATATTTTAAATAGAGTACCATCCAAATCTGTTCCTAAAACTCCTTTTGAGTTATGGCTTAGCAAAAAATCTAGTCTGAATCATCTTAGAATTTGGGGCTATGATGCATAAGCTAGAATTGCTGAACCTAATATACCAAAAACTGTAGCTTGGAGTTTAAGTTGTAAGTTTGTTGGTTTTCCATAAAGATATAAAGGTTACAGGTTATATAATCCTATTCAAGGTTTCATATTTGAAAAGAGGAATGTCAAATTTATTGAGCAGAGCATATCTATCACAGGAAGCAAGAGGAAAAGAATTGAGGTTGATGATCAGTCAGACAGAGCTAAACAAGATGAAGCACCAATGACTGTGCAAACAAGTCAGATGAAAGACCTAGAAGAATTCATAAATAAGCTATATCATATGACTATCTTATATACTTAGAGAAAATTAGAGATATGCATATTCAGAATTCAGACAATTTAGATGAGATACGTATGTTATTGATCATAGAAAATGATGATCCATTAAATTTTTTAGAGGCCATAAATAGTGAGAATGCAAAATTCTGGTTGAATACAATGATTGAAGAAATTGACTTAATGCAGAAAATGAGGTTTGGTCTTTAGCGTAAGCTCCTGAAAACTATGAACCAATTAATTGTAAATGGGTCTATAAGACTAAATTAAAAGCCAATGGTGAAGTTGACAAGTATAAAATAATGTTAGTTGATAAAGGTTATAATTAGAGAGAAGGGATTGATTATGGTGAGACATTTTCTCCAGTTAAGAATCTTCATGGCATTGGTTACACACTATGACTATGAACTCATTTAGAAGAATGTTAAAACAATATTTCTGAATGAAATTCTTGAAGAAAAAATTTATATAATTCAGCCAAAAGGGTTTATCAGAAAAGATAATAAAATAAAAGTCGGCAGACAATATAAATCTATTTATGATTTAAAATAAGCGCCTTGACAATGATATTTTAAATTTTATGAGGCAATCACAAAGTTTAACTTTCAGAAGAATGTAGCTGATAATTGTATATACCTAAAGGTCAGTGAGAGTAAAGTTCAAATATTGATATTATATATTGATGATATCTTATTGGCTGGTAATAAATTAAATTCTCTCAGAGAAACTGAAAGATGTTGTTTATAGTTTTTGAAATAAAGAATCATGGAAATACTTCATATGTCTTGGGCATTAAAATATATAGAGACAAAAAGTGTTGATCACTTGGGCTTTCTCAAGAGACATATATTGTTAAAATTCTTCAGAAATATGGTATGGATAACTGTAAAGCTGGGGAATCACTTATAATCAAAGGTGATAAGCTTAATATTCAATAATGTCCTCAGAATGAAATTGAAAGACGAGAGATGTAGAAAATTTTCTATCATTCAGCTGTTAGCAGTTTGATGTATTTGACAATTTATATCTATCTAGATATTATTTTTGTTGTGAGACTTCTTGGCAGATATTAGAGTAATTTAGGATTGACTCATTGGAGAATAGTTAAAAAGATTTTTTTTATTTAAAAAATCCAAAATTATTTGCTCTTATTTGATGATTATAAGTCATTAAATGTACTTGGATATACAGACTTTGATTAGAAAAGATATAAAAATAGTTTGAAGTCAATATCTTGATATGTATTTACTTTAGCAAAGGGGGTTATTTCGTAACATAGTATGAAACAGACTACTACTGCTTTATCAACTATAGAGGCAAAATATATAGCTTGTTGTGAAGCCAGTAAACATGCTATGTGATTAAAATATTTTCTCTCTGACCTTCAAGTGGTTGATCATATTGACATGCCAATATAGATAATTTGTGATAATGATATTGTTATATCTCTCACTAAGGATGTTAGATGTTATTTCAAAATAAAGCATATTGAGCTGCAATTTCATTATATCCGTAAAAAAATTCAAAAAAAGGATATTATTATTTTACGAAACTTCTTTACAAATAATCTGGCTAATCCAATGACTAAAGGTCTTACGGTGAAAATATTTAAAGAGCATGTTAATCATATGGAGATAGTTTGTAAAGATGGTATCATGTTTTGACTACTGCATGCATTCTATTTGTTTACAATTTGTTTATTAGTAAAATATTACTTCTCCCATTTGAAATAATTCTATTGATATGTTTCATTTTTAATATTCTAAATTGAAAGATGAAGTCCTTAGAAATGTTCTGGGTCACTAGGTAGGTTAGTGATGACCACTTACATGAGAACCTAGTGATCATGTGTAGGTAATTTTTAAAATACTTAAGGTGAACGTATGATTGGGCATCATATCCATAAAGTGGTCACTAGAAGTAGACTATCAATGAAAATGACATGAAAATACTTAAAAGGCATGGAAATACTTCAAATTTTTGTATTTAAATGGCGTGTTTCTGAAAAAAGTACGAAACAAGTAGACTATCAGTGAAAAAGACATGAAAATTCTCACTACCGTAATATTTTATTATATGTCTTATTCCACGAACACATTGCCTATACTTATATTTGATGTTATTCAGCGCAACTAATGTACCACTTTACTTGATTTGACATAAAAACAGTTGGTATATCATTAGTATATATTCATTCATATTTGAATATGTATGGAGACTATTGAGTAAGAGTGATATGGTTCATTGTCTTTGAATTGCATAGTTGGGATTCCATATAAAAATCGATTTCTGAAAAATTATTTTTAGTATACATCTACCTATATATGTATAAATAAATAAATCTATACGTCAAGTGGGGAATTATTAGTCTTATGACCTTTCTGTTTATTGATTTATTTTTAAAATAAGTTTGAATGTAAAATTTGGATCAGAAGTTTGAAAATGTAGTGAGTGACTCAATTTTGACTATCTGATTGATATTTGTATGATAATGGATGATAATATAGATGGAGTCAAATTTTATGTGTATACTCATTTGGGTGCTTTGTGATGGGTTGAAACATTTTATAATATACCCAGTATCTTCTTTTATCTTAAGGCTATTTGGTTGAAGAAGGATAAATTTTCTGGGACTAAATCCGATTGAAAATCTGAATTTAAATTGATTTATTTGAATTATTTGGTATTTAGACTTTTTTTTAAATATTTAACTTTAGTTGTAATTACAAAATTTTTTATTTATAATTATAATAGACTTTGGAGGTCTTTTACAAAAAATAAAATCTAATCCTATTAAGTAAATTACAATTGAGAACAAAGACAGAGAACGAAATTTTCTCTATTTTTTCTTTTTCGAACCGTTTGTGAAACAAAAGTTTTTTATTTAAAGTTTTCTATTTTTTCAATTCTTCCTCATTGAAGAGTAAAAAAGACTCAAAATAGATCAGCCGGAAATTATAGAAAAAAATTTCATAATTTTATTTCAAAGACTTAAGATATGTAAATTCATTTAATTCAGTTTTAAACTCGTTTTATTAGAACCCAAGTAACTACCATTCCTTTTTTAAATTCAGTTCAATTGCTTGAAAATGTAATGAAAATTTTCCCTTGTATTATTCATTCGAATCAAAATGATCGATGCGTTCATCTTCTCTGGAAATTCAATTTTCCAATGAAGTATGCAAAGAGAATGGCAAATGCTGAGGGAATGACCAAAAGCATGAGTGCCACAAGGCCGAGTTGCTCGTGTTGGTACCCGTAGTAGTCTCTCAAGAAGTCACGGATGGGCTTTGGGTCTCCAAAAGCTTCGATCTGTTGCTTCATATCGCCATACTGTGAACTTAGAAAGCCGTTTAGGGACCACGATGTCGGGCAAATCCAGTAGAACCAAATCCACCACTTTGGTATTTTCTGCAAGGAAAGAAAATTTACTAGGGTTACACCACGAATTTAATGGATGAAATAACTATGTGGCGATAGTTTTTTTGTTTTTGATTGATGAAATAGCCTTTTTTTTAGCAAGACTGAATGATCCTGCAAATTTTTATGTTATCAAAATTTCCCCCTTTCCCTGGAAGTATTTAGATGCAAAACTGGGAGAGTTCGAAAAACAACAACATTAGAGGAAAGACCCAATGAATGATGGACTCAATAGAGTTCCGTACTGTTTGAATATGGTGCATGGCTCAATGCTGGTCTACAGATTCTTTGGGTGAGCACGCATAATACCTGAGTGTCATGTCTTGTTATCCATGTTTCTCTTTTTTTAAGCAATCTAGTCAACATCACTGAAGATGCTGAGATGGATGCATTTAAAGGTTCAGGAACAGTGATTTGAAGATGTCTTTGGTAGCTTCACAAAACTACAAACAAAATTATGAGTGCACAAAAATATGGATACTGTAGAAAAGAAAAGTTAAAAATGTTTGGATTACTTTCCCACTAGCTAAAATTCACCTCAGTATGTTATGCTTGTGAATGGCTCTTTGATTGGGGGTATGAGAACATGTACGGAATCAGTAGAGGAATATAGCAGACTTACTGGTCCTGGTACTAGGAACCCAGAGAACAAGTTCAGCATAGTGAAGCTGGCAGCTGCTAAAATACTAGCAATCTCAGTATTTGAGCTCAGTGAAATAAGTAGCATTCCAAGGTAAGTGAAGTAGAGAAGTGAGCAGAATGCTACATAGAAGTACCAAAAGACCTTGTATGCCGAGAAACAGTAACCCATTGATGGATATGTGATGATCACATATACAACTGCTTGTAGCAATACATAGGGAATCTCCATTGTCACCTGCATTATGACAACTTAGAAATTATTAAATCAATTATAATTTGTTATGCAAGTAATCAAACTAAGGATTAGTATTATCTTCCGAAACTAATTGATGGATTTGAAGACCTGTGCAAACGAGTAGGCCCAAGAAGAGTACATTCCAGCAAAATTTTCTCGATACAAGACATTTCGTTCCATTGCTACTACTGGTATAACTGTAGTGCAATTGTTGAAGCCCACACCCATTATGAACATGAACATCGATCCAAACATGTTGAACAAGTCCTGCTCATGAAAACTGTTGAACAAGTGTGACTTGAAAACTGAAAAAGCAAACTAAATTTTTGAAGAATAGGAATTTAGCGGATAAATTATTTGGTCCTGTCCATCCATATAATGTTTTGTGCATCTTGAAAATTCAATCAGTTTATTAATATTCTCTATATATGCTTTGTGTTATGAACAGTAGTGGGTTAGAACATATATTGCATTCAACCTGTTTATTTTTGAATTACATAAACTCTATTAGTCAGTAGTTTAATGTTTGAGCCAAACTGAATGGACTACTTACATTTTCTTCCCATGTTGCCAGTAGGCTGCTCCAAAAATGATCGATGAGATTAGAGTGTACATCAAGCGCACCATGTTATATGAGGGATTCCTCCAATAGGAACAGTGTTGTTTCCAAAGGCATGCCTTGTATTGCCCCCATTTCGTCTGTGAAAAACGGGTAGGGAATTGTAGACTGGTTGAGCCTCTTGGTGGCTGACTCAGTTGTTTTACTAGCTCTTTGTTCTCACTGCAAACAAGGAAATTCGCTAATTTTTGCTAACTCTCCCTTTTTTAGCTTTGGCACAGTAATCGACAAGAGTGCCATGAATTTCATATGTAGTGGAAAATGGAATTCAATTTCGTTTCCATTTTCACCTGCTAGTTAATCAACATACTAGACAGATTTTTGAGGAAGTATTCTTTTTCTGATCTCACCTGTACAATCTTGACTTCCTGTAAACTTGTGCAAAATCCAACCCTAGTTGTTGTTCCATGGTTGTTGAAGTAGCTTCCAACATCCAAGTTGCTGGATTATGATTTGGTTTAATCTTGGGAACACATGGAATGGCCTGCCAAGAGTAAAGAGATGAATTGCAAAAATTTTAGCATTGGCTATGGCTCAATCCTATCAGAAATGGCTTTTGAAATATAAGTAGCACTTCCGATATTTCCAAGGTTTTTCACCTCATACTGGCCCATTTGCAGGTCTATTAGACTTCCCAAATCTGCCTTCATTACTTGCCAGTAAGGTGCATTGCAAGTTTTCTCTAAACCCTAACTTCATTGCCACTGTCATCCTAGCAATCTATATCTTCTCCATTCCTACAGTAGTTTAAGTTATTAACCATCCTTACCATGTTTTGCTAGGATTTGATTTAATTGTTTGGACCATTTTTGCCAGATTGCTTGACTAATCCAGCTTATGTTATTGACCAAAATGGTTTGATTCTTACCTCTTTTCTCTGATTTAATGAGCAATTGCTTCATCCAGCGGGTACTACATACTAGAACTTTGGTGATTTTTTTATCCAATAATTTTTTTTTTGCATTTTAATGCCATTTTGTTGAGAAAGAGAACTAGTGATGTTTTCTTTTTGGTTCAATTTGCATGCCCTTCCGCCCAAACAAATACAGACTATACCATCTGAAATCCATAAAGATGATGCAGAATGACAAACGTCAGGTAAAATATCACAAAGAAAATATTAACAGTTTGACTGATTTGGTTTGACAAGGTAGAACTAATTCACATGATGTTAGCCTTATAGATAACATTGAAACCATCTGGTAGTGTCAAGTCATGAACAAACCTCGAGGTATTCAATTAATTTGCTTGATTGGCGACCAATTGGTCCGAAGTATATGATCTGACCCCCCCGTTTCATTAAGATCAACTGCAAAAGAGGGATTGCAGCCTTTTACTGTGGATCCATTTTAAATGTGTAACAGAATCTACAGAATTAAGTACAGAAAGATGGGAACCAGCATTGCTATTAACAATCAGCGCTAAAGCACTGCTATTGAAAAATTGAAGTTTTTTTGACACATGCAGTTGCTGAATTTTTAGTTTGAACTTTTATAATGGGTATTGTTTATTAGACTATGGAAATTTTATAACATTAAGGAGTTCTTTCTTTTATACTATTAAAATTGTCCTAGTACTTTTGTCATTTTCTTTTTTCTATTTTTTATGGTCTTCTTGTTAAAAAGATCCATGGTGTTTTCAAGCAAATAGGGAAAATATAAGCTTGATTGGTCTTCTAAACAATTTACATGATGTGTAACACCTTTTGACATTTAATCTTACTTGTGTCATGATGAATTTTTGGTACTTCAGTGCAAAGAGATATGGTACATTGCTATTTTATTACATTAATAAATGCATGCATATGCCTCTGTACTAAAGATTAATGTCACTAGCTGTGGGACATAAATTATATGTGATTATTACTCAAATTGATCCCAAGTGTAAAAAATATCTGCTTTGGCATCATTTTCACCTCATCAAATGACTCAAATATGTCGATGCTTGGCTGATGGATGGTGCAAACCACTGTTCTTCCTGTACTAGCCACATTTTTCACTGCACGCATGACGATGGAAGCTGCTCTAGTATCCAGGCCCGATGTAGGTTCATCCATGAATATAATAGATGGATTCGCCACAAGTTCAACTGCAACAGTTAGCCGTTTACGTTGCTCAGTAGATAGACCACTTATTCCTGGAACTCCAACTAAAGCATCTTCAATGTTGTTGAGTTCAATTGTTTGAAGCACCTCTTCCACAAAGTCCTGTGCACACAAAACTAATATTATATTCTACAACACAAAATGGCATGGTAGGTTTCCATTTTGACAACTACTCCTGTGATCCCTTCATCTTGTATATTAAATTAATCCTGAAAATCAATGGGTTAGAACTGATAATTGTTAGCAAATATCACTGGGTAGGTTCGGGAATGTCATACATTTTTAGTGCCTTGATCAATCTCTGGTGCAAGGCGCAGCCAAGCTGAATATATGATTGATTCTTTCACTGTTATATGCGGAGAGTGTATGTCATTTTGTTCACAGTATCCTGATATCCTAGCAAATGTTTCTTGGACTTTAGCATGTCCTCCAATTCTTATTTCTCCATTAGTGTAACCACTCGTCTTCCTTCCTGAAAGAACATCCATCAATGTTGTTTTCCCAGCTCCACTGACTCCCATCAGAGCTGTGAGCACGGCAGGCCTGAATGCGCCAGTAATATTGCACAGAAGCTGCAATTTCTTCTGCCTGATGCCCTTTTCCCTCATTTCCTGCATTGACAGCATGGCAAGAGTGGGAATGAAGGTGCATGAAAAGAGAAAGCTGAAGACTTTTGGGAATATGTTATGACTGCAAAATTCTTCAGAAATTACCTTAGGTGTGTTGATGAAATATTGAACATCCTGGAATGCCACTGTTAGCGGTTGAAAAGGTAAGGCCATTCCTCCTGTAAAACCAGCCTAAGGATTGTTAGATTGTCCAATGAATTACATTTATCAAATTAAGCAACTTTTCTCTTCCAAGTCTCTATGCTTGTGATTGTGCAAGAACAACATAATACATTGGAACAACCATGATCTAGAAAGATGTGTTTGTATTTTACATTACCTTTTCTTCCAGCAGTCAACGTAGAAATTCTACTTGAGCTTCCATGATGTTGCTTTTGACTTATGCTTCTATTTTCTCCTTTTTGCATTAACTGTTGATGGGAAATAATACCTTGTGATTTTCCTGGAGCTGAAATTATGACTTCATATATTAGATGAAGTTTCCACTGAATTTAACTTGACTGTCTGTATGCACTAATATGTGAAAGGACCTACAATTCATGTAAGCCAATGCCATAGCAAAACCAACATTAAATAGAAGCGTGAATCCGAAGAGTGCCCCCAGTGATATCCAGTAAAATTGCTGTCCAAGATTCAGTCCATGGCTTATCAAAATTTGCTCTCCAATTATCACGTTCCCTGATGAACTCTATAAAAGAGACCAAAAAGAAGATCATAAATCCAAATTTAACCATTCTAGGTTGATGTTGGAATTAATAGCATTAGATCCTTGTTCTTCACCTTTTTCCATCGGGGAGCTTGAAATTCATTTACCGCAATACCTATCTCTGCATATGTCATTGGTGTTACCCAAAATGCCCACTCCAGCCAAGATGGGAAAGAAGCTGCAAAATTATAGGTTCTCAATCATAATCAGGTAATATGTATCTCTTTGAGGCTCCAATGTGAAGTTTTGTCTTACTTCGTGGCAGAATGTATCCACAAAATCCTTCAATTATAAGCATAACAAAATTCCCCATAAATGCTGTGAGAATTGGTGTCCTTGTGATTGCGGCTATAAAACGACAGAGGGCTGTTGTCATTTGATGTAGAGCAAACAGTATAAGAAACTGGCACAAGAACCTGTCATTGGTTGTTGGAGGCATTAAAAAGAGATGCTGCATCTTTAGTATTGGCTAAATCTGCTTCAATGGAATTGAATTTTCTCTTACCTTTTTCCCTCAGGACTAAAGCCAATGACATAGTAGGTCAGTGCTGTCCACAAGAAGGAATCCACCAAGGAAAAGGGGACTTTTAGTGCAAATGCTGGAATTGAGTATGCCCATGCAGGATAAAAGTGCATGTCTCTTTGCTTGTAGAAAACTGGAAGTCTGGAAACAGTTAGTGACAACTCTGCTAATCCATTGCTTACCATTCTTAGCAGCGAGAAAAACAAAGTGCTCATGTAATAGCTTCCATTCTTTAGGTCAACATCTATTTGATTTCCGATGAACATTGTCATTGTTATGAGAGCAATGACAATGAGCTGAGAAAAGTTCTTAAATGTCATATTCAGTATTCACCATTATCTGATTAGTAACAAGGTGGAATATGAAGAAAAAACCCCACCTGCACTGTCTTAAACACATAGAAGAAAGAGTTCCGCTTTATCATCAGGAGTTCCCTAGTCATGCAAGTTTTCAATAGCTCCCATTTGGTCAGGGAGTACTTGCTGAAGGATGAAGCCTTCCCAGATTGAGAACTATCGTTCGACTTTGAAAGCTCTTCGTTTAGTTTCCTTCCAACATTGGATTCTTTGAATATTTCAGAGAACTCATCTGCAGTAACGTAAGCATAAGACATATCGTTGTCATACCAATATTGTTCTTGATCTTTTCTGGAAATCACCTGTATTGAGGTCAAACTTAGCACACTATATGAAAGGGATAATCATAAGATAGTTTGAATACTTCCTGGAGACAATCCTAAGATAAATATTTCGAATACCTCCTGGAGAAAGTCAGCAATGCCTTTTCTTTCAGGACACCTGAAACCACAATTCTCGAAAAACTCTAGGATTCGGTTGCGAGGTCCATGATATATGATTTTTCCTTCTGTCATTAGAATGATGTCATCAAAAAGTTCAAAAGTCTCAGGTGTTGGCTGAAGCAGTGAAACTAGCACGGTCAATTCTGTTGTGTGTACCAACTGTTGTAGACAGGAGACTATCTGAAATGCTGTAGCACTGTCTAAACCTGTTGATATTTCATCCATAAAAAGTGCTCTAGTTGGACCAACAATTACCTCGCCTGTTTTCAACAATGGAAAAGATTTGTGTAACACTATCTTTCAGTGAACATTGAACTGAATTAGAACCAGATCTTTCAGTGAAGGTTTAGTTCTGATGGTAGTAATTTCAATTTTGTGAAATGCAAACTGCTAGTTTCAGCACTGTATCATTGCCCTTTGGTTTTAGACTCACCTGTTGTCAGCCGTTTCTTCTGGCCACCTGAAATCCCTCTTTTTGTTGCGTCACCAATTATTGTATCAGAGCAACTGTCCAGGCCAAGAATCTGTAAAATCATATCAGGGAGGCAGTCATTATAAGATCAACAAATCAAACAAGTGAACAGATAAATAAAGTGTTTGAAAACATTTATCGTTCTCATGGAAGATGTAAGCTATGTAAGAATGTCATTGGCTTATCTGACATGTTCAGATCTGTTGCTTCCTACCTTCAAAACATAATCTGTTTGGAGGTTCATCTTTAGTCCTTTCGCTGAAATTGCCTGATTTACAAAAAGATTTTTTAGAAAGTTTACAATAGCTCAGGTGTCAAGGTTATGATGACTCCTTGTACCTCCATGTAAATATCTATGTCAGATTCAGGAACAATTCCTTCTGCCTTCTCTCGTTGTCTCACTTGCTTCAATATGTCTACACATTAATAATCATTGTTAGCTTCATTAGTTGGCTTGCTTCATTCATGTGCTCATCTCCAACTCTCACCTTCTCTGTATCCTGCACCTTGGCACCTTGCTGAGAAATCTATTGTTTCCCTCACAGTCATTTGGGGAATGTGCAGATCATATTGACTTATGTAAGCTGATGTCTTCTGAGAAGCAAAGTCATCTAGTTTGAACCCGTTATATGTGATATCCCCAGTAACCTACAAAATGAACAGAAGCTATCAAAGCTCTCTTGTTTACTCCTTGAGTGTTTCTTCTTCTTGTTCTGGTCAGCATAAACAATAAGCATCAGTATTCCGTATTTCCCTCTTTACTTCAGGAACTTAAACTTCTATCTCATATAGGTGAGTCTTTTTATTTGTTTGAGGTAGTGAAAATAGTGCAGATGGATTTTGAGCTTTCTTCATGTGTGTGTGTGTCATTTATTTATTTATTTATTTATTTTTTATTTTTTTTATTTTTGGTTTTTGGTTTTTAGTGCTTAACATTGTTAACAATGACTAAAAGCGTTCCCCTAAAAGAAGACTCAGCATTCACATTATTGTTTTCCCAATATTTCAATACTTGTGCCAAAGTAATGGTTTTGCTTTTGCTGGATAATCAACCACCCGAAGATAGAATTTTCTGGAGTGAATCCTACATATGGCAATGTAAGCTATAACCAAGTTCTCAGATGAAAACAATGTTGAGGAATTTTACCTTTAGTTGCCCACTTAACTTTCCTGCGAGGGCTAATAACAAAGTTGTCTTCCCACATCCTGGCGGCCCAAGCAATAGCGTCATCCTGCAGAAACCCAGAAACCACCACATTGATGGATCAACCTTTTTCCAAAAACTCCAGAATACATACTGTAGCTTAACACTGTAAGGTTATTGTACTTCAGGTTCTAATACAATGTTGTCGAATATAATTGGAAAGTTTATGTCTTCCCCATGTGTAAATCAGGTTGCAATTCATGGCTGTCCTGGATTGATTGACCTACACTTTTATGATAAAGATATGCCAACTAGCATATTTTTTTGAATTAGATTGACCTACAATTTTACGATTGAAATGTTAATTTTCTAGGGTTTTAGAAGCTAAGGTATCATGGATCAATAATGAAGCTCTCCTTGATTGAAGGTTACTAAGATCTCAAAATCTTACTTGAACCCTAGAGCGAATCCACTTATATAGCTATGAGTCCATGGATTTCTAATCACGATACCAGGCTTTACTAGTGACTTGTTTACAATATTCTAGAGGTTTTTAAGTTTTGGCCCAAGCTTTTTTAGGCAAAAATGAACCCAAGCTTCGAAGTGTTGGAGGGCACTTAATGTGCAACAATACTATATTACTTCAAGAGAAGCTTGTGGGTAGGTGATGTAGGACAACTATATCGTTTTTCACAGTAAAATTATAGATCCAGTCCAAGTTGAATTTCAACTCCAATAAGGATCTGTCAAGATTAGTACAGCTACAGTTCAAAGGCCATATCTCCTAAGATATTAATCCAAATTCAGCAAATAACTATCCGTTGGAAAGCTGAGATCGATTCCTACAAATCTCTTATTTACTATTTTGGATAATTCGGATTTTATATTGATCAAAATTAGGATTTATTTATCAGTCCGAATCAATAACAGTCCTAGCCCAATAAAGAATAGGATTAATATATCTTTATTTAAGATATGTTAAGTAGAATTCTTAGTAGAGTCTAAGTCCTATTTTTAGTCTATACCAAATAGGACTCTAAGTTTATCAGAGGGCTATATATACAGCCCAAGGTTGTAACAAAAGGAGGAAGACTTTTCTATCAATAATATTATCTTATTTTAGGTTTGTTCCCTTTTTATCTTCCTTGTAGATTCAAGGATCTATCGTGGTGAGAAGACGGCGCTCTTTCTCTGACCCCTCGTGCCCCCTCTTCCCGCTGCATCAAGTGGTATCAGAGCGACGTTGTTCCTGAGCTCAACTCCATTGATCGTAGTTGGTGCCAACAACTCCATGGACAGTGATATAGGAGATTATCAAATTCGAGATTTGATTAAACAAAATTTTCTTGCTTCTATCACTCGGAAGTATGAAGCTTTGAAACAGATTGAAACTAAGAACCAAGTTCATCAATTGATTGTCGAAGAGGCTTGCGGTCCGATGTCTTGGAGATCAACAGACGAAGCTATTCAGGAAAACCAAAACCATGGTGAGGTGAATATTCCATACTTTCATGGCTATGAGAATTTATTTATTTGGATCGATAAAGTTGAGAAATTCTTTAAGTTTATGGAGATTCCTGAAGAGAAGAAGGTGAAAATTGTTGAATACAAGCTTGATGATTATGCTTCATCTTGGTGGGAGCAGATTCAAGTCCAAAGAACACGTGAAGGCAAACCAAAAATTCGCTTATGGCTGAAGATGCTTAAACTATTCAATATAAAGTTCTCAAAAGGGGATCAAAATCAGGTAAAACAGATCACTCATCCAAAGGCTTCTGGCATTGAAATCAATGGAGACAACCATGAGGTATTAATTCCACATCTTAGTAACTTTCCTCTAGTATTGAATTATCAAGTCAAAGAAGAGGCTGTGGATCGTGTGGAAGACAAACAAACTAGTGAAGAATTTATTGAGAGCCCCAAAGATTCTTTCTTTGATGAATTAGAAGATCATACAAAAGTAGCTTTGGATGTTACAGAAAATTTTCAAGATACTATCTATGAGAATTCATATGAATCAGTTGACAATCTTGAAGGCTGCAAGAAAGAGTTTTCTACTTGTGAAAATATTGACTGTGCTAGTCAAGATTATTCTTTGAAGTCATCAAAAGCCAACTCTCTTGAACAACTAGAGAAAATTTCTACAGGAGTTATCACTATGCAAGATTCAAAATTTGCAATGGCATATCCAAATTATTGTCGCAATTGTCAGCAAACTTGCGAAGAATACTTTCATTGCATGAGAACAAATCATAAGTTGGTGTGTACAAAAAATTTATTTCAAATAAGGTCAAAAGGAATCCTGCAAAAGTTAAGTGGTTGTGTCGAAGGAAAATAGGAAATCAAAGTGCTGAAGATGTTACTCGAAGAAATCTTATTGGTTTACATCATCAAGTTTTATGTTGGAAAGAGTTCAAGGGGAGCACAACTGCACCAACGGAGACTCCAATCTTTGACTTGAGGACAAGTCTTTTACAAGTGGAGGGGTCTGATGTAGGACAACTACATCTTTTTTCACAGTAAAATTAGAGATCCAGTCCAAGTTGAATTCCAACTCCAATAGGATTCGTCAAGATTAGTACAGCTACAGTCCAAAGGCCATATCTCCTAAGATATTGATCCAAATTCAGCAAATAACTATCCGTTGGAAAGCTGAGATCGATTTCTACAAATCTCTTATTTACTATTTTGGATAATTCAGATTTTATATTGATCAAAATTAGGATTTATTTATCAGTCAGAGTCAATAACAGTCCTAACCCAATAAGGAATAGGATTTATATATCTTTATTTAAGATATGTTAAGTAGAATTCTTAGTAGAGTCTAAGTCCTATTTTTTTTCTATACCAAGTAGGACTCTAAGTTTATCAGATGGCTATATATACAGCCCAAGGTTGAAACAAAAGGAGGAAGACTTTTCTATCAATAATATTATCTTATTTTGGATTTGTTCCCTTTTTATCTTCCTTGTGGATTCAAGGATCTATCGTGGTGAGAAGACGACGCTCTTTCTCCGACCCCTCGTGCCCCCTCTTCCCGCTGCATCAGTAGGGCACTCGGCGAGCGGCTGTCGATGCTTTCTTAATCTTCTCTCGACTTTTCTCTCCAATGATAGCTCTCTCCTTCCACTGATATTTTCTTTGTATCTTTTTTTTTTCTTTCTATCTTCTGTTTGCAGGTTCTCAACCTCTTTTATCGGCCTCGAAGGGAATTAACAATCAAATTTTTAATTGACTTAATTTTCAAAGTATATATTTTTGTTTGTGATTAGTGATGAAATTATATTCTCAAAACGTCTTTTCCCTTGATTGGAATGCAATCTCCAAGATTGGGATTTGTTTTCCTGATGAGAAAATTAAAATCCTGTACTATTTTGATGATGAATTTTTAGGGGGTTATTTGCAACATTTTTCAAAAAATTGGACCAAGGTGCAATTTTGTAAATTTCAGGAGCTTCTTCATAAAAATGACATATTTGTAAAAATTTTGAACTTTTTTGGGTTATTTTTGAATAGAATTTGGACTTATTTGTAAATAACAAACTTTGAGGAGTTTATTTGTAAATTTTTCAAAAATTGGCCAAAATTTAATTTTACAAACTTCAGGGGGTTTTTTTGTAAAGAAAAATATTTGCAAAATTTTGAAATTTTTAGGGTTTTTTTAATAAAATTTGGTTTCATTTGCAAATAAAAATTTTGAGGGTTTATTTGTAAATTTTTGGTCCAAAATGTGATTTTGTAAATTTTAGGGATCTTTTGTAAAAAAAGGCACATTTGTAAAATTCAAAAATTTTCTGGGTTTTTTGGACTTATTTGCTAATAAAGATTTTCAAAGGGTTTATTTGCAAAAGTTAGAAATTTCAGAAGTTTCTTTACGAAAATAAAATTTTGAGGTGTTCATTCACAAACCCTAAATTTCAAAACTTTTAAAATTTTTTTTGCAAAAATTTTTATTTCAAAGACTTATTTATAAGAAAAGTCTTGTTAGGGACTTATTTGTAAAAAAATTACATATTTTGGATCAGAAATTTGATAAATTTTGGGCCCGATTTTAGTCTAAATATCTAGCCCATTCAACTCTCTTTAATTTAAACCAAATTTTTTAATGATTCAAATCTAAGTTAAACTCAATTCTCGATCAAATTTGATTGTGATTTTGGTTCAATTGAGGTCCACATTTGGATTACAATCTAGTGGCATTTAATTCTATATTTTAACTAAATTTTGGTTAAATTTAATTTTTAGTAAAATCAATTCAAACAGCCTTGTACTTAATGGTATACACGCATTTACATCCAGCTACCATATCGGTTTGACTTTTGGTTTAGAGACTAGCTCCCATGTCTCATTCTTGTGCAATGCTTCCATTTAATTCCCATGGTCTCTCTCCATCTTAAATGACACAGTGCCTCATATGTTGTTTTTAGTGCATATGTAGTAGCTAGTGTTAAAACGAATATTTTGTAAGTTAGCCCCAGGGAGAAGTAATAGACATACTTATTAAATGGAGACTAATAATACACCGAGCTGAGATGGCCAAATCAATGAACCAAAAATGAATTGAAACCTAGTTCATAGATCATATTACTAGTTGAGGCTACTAACTGAGGTAACTGAAGTTTAGACATCAAGGCCAGCATTCGAGGTAACATTATTGAAGTCAGGTTAGCTCGACACCATAAGAGAAGTTCATCTAACAAGGTACTCATCCTGTGGCACTAAAGGAAGTATGATGGGTTCAGTCCATGTATGGCAGTTGCCAAGTATTCATAAGAATTAGTAGATAATAATCTCTCAAAATCAACCCTATGAAATTTGGGATTTATGACAATCAACTACGAAGAATTTGATGAGATTAGTATTACAATCATGGAGTCCCAAATCCTTTAAACTACCTCCTTAACTTATAAATAGCATTGTATTCAAAAAGTTAAAAGGTCAATGCAAAGATATATTTTCCACTATTCTTTGGAGAACTGGATTGACTTGAATGTTGGAACAGTCGTCATAGAAGAGTTTCTGACATGCTTTTCATGGTGTTTTTTTCTTACAAATTAACGAGACAAGTGGCCTAATGGATTGTAATCTCAAGAAGCCCTTCAAAATGAAATCAGAAGTAAATTTGGCTCTATCAACAATGGTGCTTTCATCAAGATTTGTTTTGCCTCTTTTTCTCATTGACCTCAAAGATTATCGTCAATCCTTTGACCATGCCTCCAAGAATGGTAAGATTGTCATCATCCAAAAACCAAATTGGAGGGCATGCCATCCCAACATTTGCGGAGCCTCACAACTCCTTTGGAGGACTAGCTGAGCCAACCTAGTCAGTCAACTCATTAGTTTGCCCCCTAGTGCCGCAATAGCAACCTTGCGGAGCTCCGCTGTCTAGAATCCCTAGACGACCTTCCAATCCGGTGGATTGGTAGGAGTTTTAGACCTTAGCCGTTGTCATTCAGCATATAACGTGGATGCTAAATGCTTAAACGCAAGCCATCTAGACTCCTCAGAACTAACACTTGTATAATATAGCTCAGATAATGCAGAATCTTTAGGCTTACTATGCTCAAGCCCAAGTGCAAGCGCATGGTATTATATCTAGTCAACATCATGAATCACAACCAAATACTACTAACCAAATGCATTATCCTAGTATACAACACCATCCGAGTCATATGAGCCCTCAGCAGGGGTTCCACTCCAATACCAAATCTCGCAGGATTTCAGTGGACGTGATCCCACCTACGATCCAACTAATGATGCCACTTACTACATCTATACTAGCGAAACCTCTACTAGGGTAGGAGAAGCGGGTCAAGGAGAACTTATACCTCAAGTAACATAGAAAGACTCGAGGCGCCAATCCACTAGAGCCAAGTGAGGTATGACACTCCTTTAATCTCAAAGATATACTACTTTCTGATTCAGTTGAAATTCAGGTAGCATTCTTATGAAGTATGCGATGGATCGAAGGAGCCGAAGTCCGAACTAGAGAGAAATTGGATCAAAGATTAAATGAATTTAGGGTTAGATTTCATGAAATCTTGGTGAATAAAATCTTACTGAAAAAGAGGGGGCAAAGGAGGGAGGAAGATAGCTTTCTGGTGCCCCAAAAAGGTGGAGCGCTAGCTAGCTAGTGCCCTAAAATTTCAAAAATTTAAAAATTCAAAATTTGAATTTTTAGTCTACTTTCAACCCATTTTCAGTCCTTTTTTAGTCTATTTTCTCATGAAATTGCTACTCACATTATTGGTACACTTTTTTGCACACAAGTCTGAATTTTTAAACGCACTACAATTTTGTAAATGAATATTTCAAGACTAAATTTTAGCAAATAAATCCGTTTAATGTGATTTTGCAACGAATGTT
The DNA here is from genome assembly GCA_005019695.1 of Trichopus zeylanicus subsp. travancoricus. NCBI lineage: Eukaryota > Viridiplantae > Streptophyta > Magnoliopsida > Dioscoreales > Dioscoreaceae > Trichopus > Trichopus zeylanicus. The sequence goes on from RXID01010941.1 coordinate 268,604, forward strand.
TTTAAAATATCAAATTCAAGATATTTTACAGCAAATAAAGTAGATTTTGTAAATAAACCTTCTAAAAGTGTAATTTTATAAATAAATTCTTGAAATTTGTAAAATTTTGATCAAACTTGATTTTAAAGAATAAAGTACTTTTTTTGAAAATGTAAATTTAAGACATTTTTCACAAGAAGGCCGATTGAGATATGATACTTTTGCAAATAAAATTGTCGAAAATCATGATATCGTGTAAGAGTTTAAATCGTGAGATTTTGCCAATCAAGTTAGTTTAAGACTATATGTCTATGGTTTAAATAACCAAAAAATTAGGCATCTACAATTGTCACTCCCTGTTTCCTTCTTCTGGTGTACAACAAAAAATTTCTTTAGGCTTGGTGCTACTTGACTCCGTTGGTTCTATGAGGCTTGCAATGGGCTATGGTGGTGGTAGTTTTAGGCTCATGTTGGTCAATAGTTTCATTGTAGTTTTTCCCTTCACTTGAAAATAATGCCACATCTTCATGAAACTTTAGATCAACTGAAATGTATGGCTTGTGGGTTATAGGATCAAAGCATTTATAACCTTTCTTTGTTCTAAAATACCCTACAAATGCACATTTTATATAGATCTAAGCTGCAATTTATCTTATAAAGTTTAATGGTTATGAATATGGCAAAAGCAACCAAACGATTCTCAAAGGTAAATGAAAGGGGTTATCATTTGGATAAACGACTTGGAAGGGACTCTTATTGTTAAGAACAGGTGCTGGTGTTTTGTTGCTGAAGTATGATGCAATGAAGGCTGCATCACTCCAAAAAGATAATGGAGCACTCCTCTTAAATAAGAGAGCTCTTCCAAGAGGTGTTGGTTTTTTTTTTTCCTTTTTGCAACCCCATTCAGTTGTGAGGTAGACACACATGAGGTTTGTAAAAGGATTCTATTGTTTTGAAGGTATTTTTGAGAATATTGGGAGAGGTATTCTCCAGTATTATAAGTTCCTAAAACCTTTATGTTTGTGTTAAATTGATTTTGATTTTCCATGTGAAAAACCTTGAAATCATCAAATATGTCTAATTTTTTTAAAAAAATATACAACTAGGTCACCCTTGAATGATCATCTATAATTGTTACAAAATATTTATAGCCGTCAAAGAATGAAACCTTGTTGTCCATACATCACTGCTAACTACAAAAAATGAAGTTGAACTAATTTTATTAATTCTAAGCTAGTAAAAAAAGGATGATCTAATCTACAATGTCACTTATTAAAGCTTTTCTTCCGAGTTATTAAAGCCTTTGATCATTGAGTACTAGGAGCCAAATTATAGATAACCTTGTCTTCAACATTCTTAGCAATCTTCTTCTATGTTTGAAGATCATACCTAAACTTTCTAACATTTTCTTCCTAGTTAGTGACAACATGGATGCTCTTTGGAGTCTCCCATATTCCTTATCCATGGAAGGCATCTCCTATTACCTGTGAACTTGATTGTCAAGAGCTCTAATTATTGATCTAGCTAGCCAAGAACTTTGCTACCTTGATCTCCTTGTTGCATTTTTCACCTCTTTTCTCTTGGCAGGTTTGTAGCACTCGATTTAATCCCACAATCCCCTAAGATGGTCATAGTTATCACTCAAATCTTGGTCGCCTTGCTTGACAATGAATGTGACACCCCTGACCTAGTACAATATTGTCATTGGGCGTTTGCAGCCCATAAATGCCTAGGGATAATATCGTGCTGGATCGAGGGTATCACACAGTAGTATCAGAGTCATTCTACACTTCTTGATCGGTGTGGACTAGCTCAGTGAGGATGTTGAGCTCTTGAGGAAGGGAGATTATAAGGCCCGGTGGGGTCAATGAGCCAGTAGGCAAGCAGTGGGCCTGTAACTAATAGTAATTATCTTTAGTCCTATATTGACAAAGTATTAGAGTTGAGACTGAGCTAAATATGATAACTATTGTAAACCCAACAACGGACCCTTTTTCGAGGAGGTAGGAAAAACAAAACCTTGTGGTTAGGTGGATCACGGGTGGCAGACGCTCAGGGACAATATCGTATTAGGTCGGAGGTGTCACATAGTTGTATCAGAGCCACTCCGCACCTCTTGATCGGTGTGGGATAGCTCAGCGAGGACGCTAAGCTCTTGAGGGGGGGAGGTTGTAAGGCCTGGTGGGGCCAGTGGGTCTGTAACTGACAACAATTATCTTTAGTCCCACATCAACAAAGTTTTGGATTTGAGACTGAGCTAAATATGATGACTGCCGTATACCCAACAATGAGGCCTTTTTTTGAAAAATTGAAAAAAAATAAAACCCTGGGGTCGGGTAGGCCGCAGGTCGCAGACGCTTAAAGACAATATCATGCTAGGTCAGGGGCATCACATAAAAGTTGTACCACCCATGTTATCATCCGATTGAACCACAACACGAAGTGAATAACATATATAAAAGGTTTACAGAATACATAGAATTAAGATTTATTATATTAATGCAAACATAGTCTAGATAGCCTAAAGAAAAGTAATCCAATAATAATTACCCAAGTTTCTCACAATGATTCCCCATATAAGAAAATAAAATAACCTACAAATAAAGTAACTCCAAGTATAATCACATGCGTATGCATTACAACCGTTACCACTTGTGTCTATCAGCTACTCTCCTGTGAATGAGGACAATCAAGGGGTGAGCCAAGGATGCTCAATAGGGAATTATCTTTACCAAACAGTTGGAGAGGTCAATATATGAGAGGTAACAATAAAGTTAACATTCGTAACATCAATAATAATACAACGACAACGATGGTTAGATAAACTAATATCCACAGTAAAAAATAAATTAAATAAAATATCATATTCACGATAACCAACGGTTAGGAACAATGACTATAGACTCCTCTACCAAAATTACGGAGATGGTTGCACCCCCCACCAAGCAAGGTCAAACCAATCTATACATAAATCAGTTTATAGGTGTGGTCAGACCCCCTACCAAGTAAAGTCATACCACGTTGTACTCCTAACTGTTGATGGAGTGGTGATCTCATCTAGTTACACAACGGATCACATCTTCTAAAACTTAGGAGATCGACCACAGTATAAAGGTGTGGCTGGATCCCCAATTAAGCAGAGTCATACCACACTGCACTCCCAACTGCTGATGGAGTGGTGATCCCGTCTAGTCACACAATGGATCACGTCTTCTATAACTCAAGAGACTGGCTACTGTCACATCTAATAGTCTTACTAATCCCTTATTGAAGTAGGAAATCGCCGACTAGTACCAGCTAAATAAAGTCCTACTGCATACGTCCCCCAATATACCAAAGGCTTAGCCACAATAAATATTGAGTTAAGATTACCGAACGATAGAAAGGAGTCAACTTGATCATAAATCAAACTAAATCAACTAGAAGATATTATCAATTTAGCCCCTTAATTATAAGATATTATTTAATCTCTAATTAATGTTCAATTTAAGTCCCTAATAAATTCTATAAATCCAAGTTTAACTTCAACGAATTAAATTGATTAATTCAATTTAGAACCAACAAGTCCTCTAGGTGTCCAATCGACTACTAATTAAATTTTCAATCTAATTCCATCAAATTATAAATTCAAATTACTTGATTTAACCTAAACAGCTTACATCATCACTAACCCAATTAACTCAAAGCCCAACCGAAAATAAGTCCAAACCATAACCTAAATAAAAACCAATCCTTAAACTAAATCTAAACTCTTCTTCTTCTTCTTCGTCAACTCACCGTCAAACCCTAACCCTTATTTACCGTCGCCGTCAGACCGCCGCCCCCAGTCATCATCAGACCCACGCCATCAGGCCGGGTCACCCGTAACCGCAGCCAGCGTAGCCCACACAGCCCACGTAGCTGTGCATTGCCCTGCGCACTAGCACACCACGCAACCACACACTGACGGAACTCTAGCCCGCGCAATTGTGTGCGCTGCTCGTGCCATCGACCGCTTCTGCCACCGTTCCACGCACTAGACTTGCGCCGCCACCGGGTTGCGTGCAATCACGCTACCGGCGTCAATCGTCTTGCTCTAGCCGAGAGGGATGAAGATTTTGTAAATATGACCCTCAAATTTGTATATTCTCAATAACATGCTTATATCGATATAATATCTCAAAATTTTGACATATCTAATTTTTATTAAGTTTTGCTTAAATGTAGGTTATCATCCTCTTCCTAAGTATCATGAGGGTCACTAAATTTATAAATTATTCAATATGAAATTGTCTTAGAAATAGAGGTAAAAGAGAAAATAAACGAAAATAAACGTAATCTACTTCGAATCTCGATGGTGATCATTCCGAAGCTTCTCGCCACTCTGCAAGTCTTCACGACGATCGTTTTCTGACTCTCTTTACTTCTAAATAAGTTCTCGATTTGAGAAGGTTTAGTGGGGGATAATTTGTTACCTTTTTGTGGGGAATAAAATTAATTTATCCTCAGGTCCTAATTACTCGATAGTGGATTATTGCTGCCTATAAATAGGAGCAGTTATTGGGTCATGGGTAGTGGGTTCGAGTAATGAACTATTACGGAGTAATGGACGGTTACATTTCTTCCCCTTTAAATAAATTTTGTCCCCAAATTTAAAATGAACATACTTTAAAAAATATGGGGGTATTTGGCCTTGATGTCCTTTTCTCTCTCCCAAGTGGCATCGTCCACAGAGTGATGCTACTATAGTATTTTTACTAAAGGGATTACCTTTCTTCTCAACACGTGCTCCTTTTGCTCCAAAATCTGAATTGGCTGCTCCTCACAAGTCAAGTTCTCTTTCAGGTATAACTGCTGAAATGATAAAATATGTGTGACATCTAGAATGTACTTTCTTAACATTGATATGTGAAAAACGTTATGTACATCAGCCAAAGATGGAGGTAAGGTAAGTTTATAAGTAATTGCTTCAATTCTTTTCAAGATCTATGTGATGCTACCGATCTAGCACGCTATTATCCCTGCATGTCCGCGGGCCGTGAACGAGATCATACTAGATCGGGGCGTCACACTGAATATCTCTTTATCCTTGAGATGTATTCACCTGGATATAGCTCTCAGTGTTTGTCCCATACAGCCTTTGATGTTTGGCAGTGGATCAAGAACCGGCTCACACTTAGTTCTGTGATATTCCGCAAGAGGGACATCACATATGAGTCCTCCTTGTCTTAGTGTTTGGTTATCTCCTTTGCTTACTTCCCCAAGATAAAGCTCCTCTTTCCTCGAGCTTTGAGATAGATCTCCGCAACTGTTGTCCATGGGAGATAGTTCTCAATGCCTCTCAGCTTTGTGAATGTCATCTAAAGCTTGCCTCCATCTCTATAAGCTTGCACTCTTCACTACTAGCCAGCTAGGGTTCTGCAGCTTGATGCTGGAAGAGTTTAGGCGGTGATGGGCTCTAATACTATGTTAATGTCGTAGGGTTTCGGAAGCCAGGGTTTCCGAAACTGGAAGTTCATGGATCAATGATGAAGTTGTACTTTATTGAAGTTCAATGAGATCTCAAAATCTTACCAAAACCCTAGAGAGAACTCAGTTATATAGCTGAGAGTTCATGGTTTTCTAATTACCATACCGGGCTTTACTAATGATCCATTTACAAAATACTAGAGACTCCTAACTTATGGCCCAATCTTTTTAAGCTGTGAGAAACCCTACCTATAAAATGTGTTAACCATACTATATAAACTTAGAGCCCCAAAAGGGTATTTTGAGCCTAATATTCATCAAAAATAAAATGTGCCAATTTGAAGTAGATTTTCCCTATTTCTTCTTTTTGAACAATGTTGGAGCGTTGGGACATCATAAAGAGATTGGACCATCTTTTGATAGATTCTTCTACACACTTGTATTGGTCATAAAGGGAGTAGCTTTTTGATTCTCTGCTTTCTACTTGGATGAACTGCTTTAATTGGTTCCATAATATCAACATATTGCTGGATATATTTGAAACCAGAAGTTTTTGAAGCTAGTTCCAAATTATTGACCCTTCTCTAAAACTGACGGATGTCATTTTATAAATAAAAAATGAAGGATTTTTATCATCATCTGTTATTTTTGTGGCATATTTACATGCAAGAGGTCAGGTTGTCTATAAGCAGAATCAGGTAACAAGAAAATGATGCATCTTATGGATTGCCTATTACAAACCTACTTTTACTTCTCTTGCTTATTATTGTATTGTGGTATCATGAAAAACAAAGAATTTCAGGTAGGCTGTTATGTTTGACCATCAATATATATATATATTTTTTTTTCAGAATGAGAATTCGTTTACAGCCTTATTGGTTCATCTGATTACTGAATTAGCTTTATGTTTCTCCAGGTCCCTTCATCTTTCTTCAGTTTTTTCCCTTGGAGAAATTTCGTTTACAATTTACCAGCATCTTTTGCACTTATTGCTGGGTGAGCAAAACCGGTTAATTGTACCAGTTTTGCTCAATTTAAAACTGAAATCATACCGGTTTAGGTAAAGAACCGGTTTTTCGGTTTCGATTCTAAACCGATTTAAACCGGTTCTAAAACCGGTATACCGGAGCGGCGTCGCTGCTCTGGCGATGGACGGAGGAGAAATCGGAGTAAGTGACGACGAGATCGGAGGAAGTGATGGGCCTGGCGACGACCGGCGAGGGCGAGGGCGAGGCGACGTCGCTATGAGCGCGAAGGCGAGGCGGCGTTGCTGCGAGCTCGGGGGCGAGGGTGAGGGCGAGGGCGAGGCTGAGGCGGCGTCGGCGCGTTGCTGCGAGCACAAGGGCGAGGGCGAGGGCGAGCCCGAGGCGGCGTCGGCGCGTTGCTGCGAGCGCAAGGGCAAGGCGAGGGCGAGGGCGAGGGCGAGGGCGAGCCCGAGGCGGCATCGGCGCGTTGCTGCGAGCGCAGGGGCGAGGGCGAGGCTGAGGCGGCGTCGGCGCGTTGCTGCGAGTGCAGGGTCGAGGCAAGGGCGAGGCGGTGCAGCAATTACGGTTAGGGTTAGGGTTTTGATTGAATATATATATATATATATATATATATATATATGGTAAAATCGATACGATTTCAGTTCGCCGATTTTTCAGATAATGCGAAATCGGAAAAGAACCGATTTTCTGGTTCTGTTAAATTTAAAAATCGAAACCATACCGGTTTGATTTGAGAATCGATTTTCCGGTACGGTTTACTGGTTTTTCGATTTTTTTGCTTACCTCTGCTTATTGCATCAGGTGGAAACCTACAGCATCTAACAACAGTTACTAAACCTAAATATGTCATGAATAAATATTTTCCATATATGCCGTCAGCAAGCCTGCTTGGAACAGGAATAGGTGAGGAGTGTCATACTAAGTCACCGCCCTTTTTATGTCACTGGATTCAGCCACAAGCTAAGTTTTGTATCATTTTCATGTCTGTCAGTCCATTGAAGCCCCGGTGTGAACATCCACAAGTCACATTAGATGCTTTGCAGAAATCTGACTTATCTTACTTTACCACATGATTTTTGCATCCTTATCGAATTTCTCTAGATTAGTTGGTCATAAATACCACATCCTATTTCACATTTCTCTGTAAAATATTGTGATAAAGAACTCACAAGTGAATAGCTAGAATAACAAAGGATAAAAGGAGGGAGTCTCTCTTGTCGTGTTACCTTGAAGATTTGATGACTCCGCTTGCATCCTTTATGATACTTAGCCTGGTGTCTTGCCTTTTGGTGCCACATACTCTTTCAAAACCCTGAAAATACGTGATCATATGACTATAAGTGCAATGAAAATATATAACCAATCAGTCATAAATGTATGTTGTCATGTTTATTGTGTATGTAAAATAGATTGGCTCCTCTTAGGTGCCAAGGGGTACAAAACTGTACATCATAAGCAAATATCTCTGTAACACAAGAAAAACAAATAATTTAGCTACTTTGTAACATAGGTTTGTTAGAAAGTGGAAACTCATGGCTGATAAATGTAAATTAACTTATTTGTCATATATGCAATCTTCTGTTTTATATGCTTCAAAAAGGCATTCTGTTTAATGGATTGGAATTGTTGGCGGGTGAACTTACAGAAAACATGGCCCTCATACTGTTCCATAGAGTATCCAAGGGCTTTCCATTAACTACTTCATACTTTGCTTGGACAGATAAGTTTTTGTATCTGACCTCCACTGTGGGTAATTTGACCTCCACCCTGAGAAAAAAGACCTAGAAACTTCAAATATCCTAATTAAAATTTTAGCAAAAAAGAATTTTGTAGGTTTCTTACATAAACACGCCTCTAGTAGTTCAATTCTTTCCTGTTGAAAGAAACTATTGCTTCAGGAGAAGTTTACTCATTATCAAAAAGGAAGAGAACCTTACCTATCTATCCTTTCTTTCAATTTCTTCAAGAATCGGAGGTTGTCTTCCTCGACATTCTTTATCAGGTTCTCAATAAAGAGTTGTCGTTCTAGAGGTCTGAGTTTTGTGCCATCAATGGTAACCTTACTTTCACCTTCTCCATTACCATTAACTTCACTAAGGTGGCTGTTCTGAGGCAGTTCGACTGCGGCCAAACTTTCTACTGCAGCCAGCTGTAGTTCTTTCTCATCATTTTCCTTGTCCCTCGTCGAATCCAAGCTTGAAATGCTTCCAAAGCTTGAGGCATGGTGATGAAAAGACGAGCTTATTGTTCTTCCAATCTCCAACATCTGACTTTTCAATGACCCAGACGCCTGTCTGCTTATGAACTCTGCCATTATTTTGATCCTAGTCTCATGTATTCCCTAATTGAAGGGACTTCAGTGACTTGGTGAGTCTTTGCGCGTCCATGATCCATCATCTTTTAGTATCATCTTTTAGTAATCTATCTATATTCTTGTAGAATCAGTCAGTGTCTGCACCAACTTGTTCTTTCTTTTTGCTATTTAAAATTCCATCTGATAATGGTTCTTTATTGGTAATAGGTGCACTATGATTTGGATACAACTAGATCAAGTGCAATTGACTTAAACCATGTGCCTGACAGAGAGTTGGTTAGGATCAGACTCTGAACCAGAGGCAAGTATGATTTTAGTTAATAACAATCAAGTACCATGTCACTGACACATTTGACCTACACTTCTTATCTGAATTAAGCTTGAACCCAGATCAGCACCACATAGACCTTCTAAATGAAATGGCTTAGGTGTAGCATTAATGGAAAATCCACAACTGAATCAATGTTTCAGCAGTGTGGTCAGAAAGATGGATCAGGCTAGGCCAAAAGTTCAGATGGTGAATAACTTCTTCCTGCTTTGGATCTGACGGCTCTAGACAGGCCCCAAGCTCAACTCTAAAGCAGTCTAACGCTCTCCATGACTACTACATGCACGGCTTGTGTTTTCTGAGCATCTGAACATACCAAAATTTCACTGTTTTTGTGCCCAGTTATAAATTCTAAGTCTGTTGTGATACGTGTCCATCATTTTGTACACCGCAGCGGACCTGATGCATGTGATGTTGCTCAGCTGACGATAGTATCGACTGAAACGATGACAATTTGGGTGATATAATCCACTTAGTATTGGCCCACACAAAGTTATTTTTCTCAACTGAGTGCCAAGAAAACCCATGTGAGCAGGTGGTGGAAGTTCCAATATGCACATGTCCTCATTTGTTAGTTCACTGATTTCTTCGGAAGCACTCCACTTCAGATCAGATCACCGACAACTCAAAACCACAGTCTGTTCATTTACAGCCCAATGTTTGTGAATTCCAAAATGGAAATCAAGTATTATTTTACCTAGATATGTATGTGTAATGCGTGCATTGGATAGGAAGAATTACCATTTTCTGCTTTGCATTTATAATATTTGATTTTCAATTTCTCTAAATTGGATAGAGATATCGGCCATCAATCAGTATATAACATAACATAATCTCAAAATCAGTGAGATTGAATTTCAATAAGAAAAGAAACAAAATTAGAAACAACTAATTTGAAACACACAACCGCGTTGAATTTTTTATCGAGATTTTCAAATTATGTTAAATGTTTGATTAAAAATTATTTTTTTTTAATCACAGCTCTACAAGTGAATAAGAGATACAAATCATAAGCTTCCATAGGATATTCTCAAAATATTGTGAGAAGAGTCCTTTGATGAAGATATCAATATCTTAATTTACTGTGGATATACAATTAGTTATCTTTGAATGACACGCTCATGTACAAGGTGGTAGTTAATTTCAATATATTGTATACAGGGATAAAAAATAGGATTAAATGTTAGATAAATAGCAAATAAAGTGTCATGCTATAAAATAGGTGGATGAGATAAATTCTCCAATGAGTGTTTGGATCCATAAGAGTTCACATGTAGCATTGGCATTCCTTTGTACTTAGATTTGGTCCTTGATCGAGGTACAATCCATTGTTTCTATGGGCTCCATGACATTAGATTAGAGCCTAAGAATATGCAATAACCACTCAAAGAGAAATAATCATATATGGACCACCACTCTAATCAACATTAGAAAATACATGCAAACGATCAAGAGATGAACGAGAAAACACCAGTCCTTTTGCAATGGTGCGCTTGAGATAGTGAAAAATACACTTCACTGCACTCCAATATCACTTAGTAGGCTAATGCATGTGTTGATAAACTTGGTTGACTGCAAAAGCAAAATTAGGTCATGTGAAAGTGAGGTACTAAAGTGCTCCAATGATGCTTTGATAGAGAGTGGGATCAAAAAATGGTTCGCCTTCCGCTTTGAACCAAAAGCAATTAGAGTAGATACTGCGCGAGCCATATCCAACTTGACACAATGAAAAAGATAATGAATGTATTTGGATTGTGTGAGAATAAGGGAGGAAGGAATTCAATGAGTCTCAACACCTAGAAGATAGTGGAGATCACCCAAGTCCTTTAGAGCAAACTCTTGATGAAGAGACGTCATAAGATCAATAAGTGCAGCAATTGAACTACCTGTTAAGATGATGTTATCCACATACACAAGCATAAGAATTATATAGGAAGAGGTGTGAAGAATAAAGAAAGATGTGTTCGCTTTGGCTGGCACAAAACCCAAGGTGCATAGGAACTCAGTCGATTAAATCAAGTATGGGAAGCTTGTTTAAGACTATAGAGGGAGTGATGAAGATGACACATTGCATGTGGCTAGGTAGAATTAACAAAGTATGGCACTTGTTCCTTGTAAATTACTTCATTAAAATAACTATGTAGAAAATTATTTTTAATGTTTAGTTGATGAATAGATCAGCCATGAGATATTGCTAAGGAAGGCATAGTTTTGATGGTGACTAGTTTGATGACTGGATTGAAGGCATTGGTGTAGTTCTCACAATTCACATTGGTTGAAGTCTTTGACAACTAACTAGCTTTATACTAATTAATGGTGACATCAACATCACTCTTGAGTTTGAAGATCCATTTGTAGCCAATGATGTGTCTGTTAGCTGGAGGAGGCTCTAATGTCCACATCCCATTATTGATCAATGCATTATCTCTTCACATATTGCACTATGCTAATTAGGATCTTTAGAAGCTTTGGAGAAGCATGTAGGTTCAACATGCTCAACAAGATCAGGAAGATCCATGGTGGAATAGCGATGATTGAGGATGATTATGCCAACTTATGGCCGAGTCATCATAGGGCAAGTAGACATCAATAGTAGCCCAGATGCAACTGGAATAGACATCAATTGAGAAAGGGACATGGCAAGTGTTGATGTCAGATATGAGGGATGCAAGATAGGCATAAAAGACTCGACCACATAATGTATAGTTGGGACACAATACATTGGCGATCGACCAACAATGATTTTGTGACAACAGTTGGATAATTTGAATATGACTACAATGGTGTTGGTTTAATGTGTGGCATAGAAATCGATGGAACATTGATCATGGACGCCGACTAAGTAGCACTTACAATATGTTGCACCAGTAGTGTACTTAAATGTCACAACAATGGTAGAATAGAAAAGAGCCAATGATGCCGATGGCCCTTGACATGTAGATGCGACAACTACAAAGTCACTAGAAGGCTTGCTAAATTGAACACTCTCAAGCTAAGAAAAGGGAATGATATGAGGAGAAGATGAAAACACTAGTAAGCAGTTGGTTTCATAAAAAAATACATGACAAAGATGTAGATGCACCTAGACTTGATAGTCAACATATCCACTTGGATAACTGAGAAAATGCAAAGTGAAGAGTATGGCTCCGTCTTGTGTCAATTGTAGGGATGAAGATAAGGAAAATAATGACTCCTAAAGGCATTTAGAAAATCGTAGTTGGGCTTTTTGTGAAATAGATTTGTCCATGGGGAAGACCATTATAAAGATATGGTAGAAAGGTGATTAGTAATATAGACTGCCACCTTAAAAACAAAATCCTAATAGATTTGACGAATATTAGACACTGTAAGTAAAGCAAGACCCTACTCAACAACATGACAATATTTATGTTCAACCATACTATTTTGTTGAGGGACATGGGGCAAGAAACATGATGACCAATCTTATATGTTAAGATAATGGACTAAAAAATGATGAGATAACAATTCTTTCGCACCATCAATTTGAAGAAATTTTATCTTGGTGTGTAAGATGTTTTTGCATAAGCTTGAAATTACTGAAAAACATTGGAAACATTTAAGCAAGTTTTAAGATGATAAAACCACAAGTTAAAGTAATCATCCAAAAAAAATCAACATAATAGCCAAATCTATTCTTGGATAAAATAGGAGAATGGCCCCAAATTTTTGTGTGAATTAACTCTAAGGAATGCATAAGGTTCATTAGGTGAAAAAGGTAATTGACATACACTTAAAGTACAAGAAGAATAAAAAAAATATTACCCTTAGAGAATGAAAGAGACTCTTATGTGTAAGAAGATGGCATGTGGTTTCCATAAAAGCATGCCCTAGACAGTCATGCCATGTTGAGAGAGATAGAGACAATGAGGATAAAATACGAAGTACAACAAGAGGAGAACAAAAGTCAGACCGAAACAAACAATAGAGACCATCCTTTAGATGATCTCTAAAAAGAATGGTTTCCATAGATAGTAGGATGAAATTCAAAATAATTATTATTATGCTCCGTAAATTGCAAAAAAGACAAAAGATTTTTGGAAATAGCAGGAACATGTAGAATATTTTTAAAATGAAAAATATTATTATTGAATAGAAAAGAAAAGGAGCATATATGAGATGATCAAACATAAGTTGTTGCCAGTTTTAACATATTTTGGATCTGTGTAACTAGATTATAAGGTGAATTATGTTAAATTAGAAGTATCGTAATTTGTAGCACTCGAATCAAGATGCCATATGGAATTGCCAATTGAAGTAATGGGAGTTGGGAGGAGAGCAACATGTGCTTGTGGTTGAGGTCGTCGTTGATGTTATTGGGTATGTGGCTGAAAATTAGGATTGAACTTATTGTTGTAGTTTAGTGTATAATGTATAAAGCGAGAGAACACTTGATAAGATGGGTCACAACCTCTCTTACATCCCTTGCTTCCATAATAGGTTGGAGTTGGTTGAGGAGCAAAAGAAGAAAATTTGGTTAGTTAAGCAGTGGAAGCCAATTGATTGGAACCACCCTTGTTGGCCTTTAGTTGACCTTGCTCAATGTTTGCCATGGTAGATATGGTAGACACATCAAAACTTAGAGATTGGTCTAGAAGGATGGAGGCTTCTTATGTTAACAAAATACTGTGTAGGGCCTTAAAACTATGAACAATTATTGTAGTATTTAAGGCAATCCGAAATTGAGAGTATTCGAGACCAAGTCTAATAAAAAGACGAGTAGTAATCTCATTCTCAAAAAGTGGGCAACTAATAGTAAAAACGTTGTCGGCTATCATCGTGATACAATTGAGGTATTCAACTATGGAAACAGTCTTTTTGTAGTTGGTGAAGTTATGTATGAAGTTGTACAACCTAGACTTGGTCTATTGTGCGTAATGCCTTCCCAAAGTTTACCATGTTGCATGTATCAACCAAGTTCAAGATCCAACTAAGAGTAAGTTGGTTGCGGATCGACCAAACATCATAAGTTGGATTGGAGAACCATAGGATTAGTACCCTCTTGGGTGGTGGAGACAAATTGAGAAAGAGTAGAAATGCATTCCTTGACAAGATCAAGAAATTGATGCACTCAGAGATAAAGTCTAAAGCACATTTTTCAAAAGAGATTGTTGTTATTGTCAAGATGAATATCAATGGTATGGTGGAAGACAAAAATGGAGAAGAAAAAGATACGAAAGCCATGAAAAATTAGAGTAATGAGATGATGACTGCCAATGCCATATAAAATTTGATTTTTAATCTCTATAAATTAAGTAGAGATGCCAATCATCTACTAATATACATCACATAACAAAAGATGAATAGTTATGAGACTGAATATTAATAAAGAAAAATACTAAATTAGAAACAACTAATAATTTGAAACACAAAATCACGTTAGATACAGGACTATTGAGTAACAAATTACATCGAATATTTGATCAAAATTCCTTTCTGGTCATCAACACTATTATTTGAATTTCTGATTTTTTTGACATAGATTTCTGAGATATTTCTGTATTGATCCTTGGAAATAACAGAGTTCTATATGTGGTTGGAAACTAGCAGACGACCGAAGCCGCATTTGCCGTTAATCTAGCAGTGTCGGCAGGCTGAAGAACAACAGATTCAAAGCAAATCCATGCGACGATTTGGCTGAGAAGGGGTCCAGCATTCAGCTTCGCGATTTGATGTTTTTTTTTTTCACGAAAAATTTATTGCTGATGGTCCTTTATGAATCGGGATGAATCATTGGCACGTGGGATGTTTGGTAGCCCGTCTTAGTATTGCATCCAAAGCTGAATCCTTTGCTAGTGAATTTTCTTGCAGACGGTGCTGGAAAATATTTTTTGAGTTTTTACATATATCCCCCTGACAAGCTGCGTAAATACAAAACTTTTCTTTTATGGATATTTACTCACTCCTTCAGTTTTAATTTCTTTCATGTTGCTATTTTTACCTTTGATTTGAATCTTAGCATCAATTTCATTTTTGTGTCAAGATCTCGTTAAGAAAAAAAATAATTAAATTGATATTCCCAAAAAAGGATAATATTTTTTGAACTTAGAAAATTAAGAAAAAATAGTTAAATTGATATTCCGGAAAAAAAATAATAATATTTGACCTTAGAGAAACTAATTAGGATTATGATTATGAATTATCCTCCATAATATTTTCAGGGGTTTTTTAGAAATGCTTTTTAAACTGGAGGAAAAAATGCACCGTCTCCCAGTCACCAAATCTCGGTGAAGCGCGCAAAATACGGGCAACAGATGAACGATAATTCATTTTATGCTGAACCAATTACAGTAATTAGCCTCAAACAATCGGAACTAACATATTGCTCCAAGAGGCTCTCTTCCCCACTATATTTTTATATTAAAATAAAGAAGAAGGACAAATCCAAATGAAGAACACAGAAGAAGCAGCAAACAACAAACACAAGCATCAATCAAAGAGTAGCAGCAAATGCGGAGAAAATGGCGCCTGGCGCTCTAGGCCGCAGGCTTCTCCCACTTGAGGGGCTTGACGACCTCCCAGGTGAAGTCAGGGTCGTCCCGCCCGAAGTGCCCGTACGCCGCCGTCTTCAGGAACCGCCCGTTCCCGCCCCTCTTCAGGTCCAGATTGATGGTGATCATCCCAGGCCTGAAGTCGAAGTTCTCCTTCACAATCTTCAGTATCTCCTTGTCAGGGATCCTCCCCGTCCCGTATGTATCCACGAACACCGACAGCGGCTCCGGCACCCCGATGGCGTACGACACCTGCACGATGCACCGCCGCGCCAGCCCGTTCGCCACGATGCTCTTCGCCGCCTGCCTCACGATGTACGCCCCGCTGCGGTCGACCTTCGTAGGGTCCTTCCCGGAGAAGGCGCCGCCGCCGTGCGCTCCCCACCCGCCGTAGGTGTCGATGATGATTTTCCGGCCGGTGAGCCCTGCGTCGCCGTGAGGCCCGCCGATCACGAAGCGGCCGGAGGGGTTGAGGTGGAAGATGGTCTTCTCGTCGAGGTACTGCTCCCGGATGACCGGCTTGATGACATGCTCCTTGAGGTCGGCGGCGATCTCGTCGTTGGTCACTGTCTCGTCGTGCTGGGTGGAGATGAGCACGGTGTGGACGCGGATCGGGACCATGGCGCCCCCCTCGTTGCGGTACTCTACGGTGACCTGCGTCTTCCCGTCGGGTCGCAGCCACGGGCAGGTCCCGTTCTTGCGGACCTCCGTGAGGCGGGCGCCGAGCTTGGTGGCGAGGACGTGGCTCAGCGGCATCAGCTCCGGGGTCTCGTCGGTGGCATACCCGAACATGTGCCCCTGGTCACCGGCGCCGATCTCCTCCGGCCGCTTCGTGAAGTGACCGTGCACGCCCTGGGCGATATCCGGCGACTGCTGCTCGATGTTGACCAGAACCTTGCAGCGGTCGGCGTCCAGCCCGACATCATCGGAAACAAAGCCGATGGATTTACAGGTGTCCCGAACGATCTTCTCGTAGTCGACGTTGGCCTTGGTGGTGATCTCGCCGAAGACCATCACCATGTTGGTCTTGGTGCAGGTCTCGCAGGCGACCTTGCTGTCGGGGTCCTGCGCCAGGCACGCGTCGAGCACCGCGTCGGAGATCTGGTCGCAGAGCTTGTCCGGGTGGCCCTCATTCACCGACTCCGAGGTGAAGAGGAAGGTGTCGACGCCCGCCATCTGCAACAACAAAATTCTTCAGTCAGACATTTCAGCAATCGCCTGTAAGGCATTCAAAACAAAACAGCAGAACAGCCAGAAGAATAATGGGAATTTGACAGACCTTGAGAGCAAGAACCGATGAGATCTGGTACAGAGAGAGTGAATTGTGAGAGCAAGCACGGGCAAACGGAGTTGAATGTAGACCGGTATTTATAGACCGGGTTTGGACCGAAACCACGCGGTTTGGAGGAAATGGGATTCAGATCTGGGAGAAGGACTGGTGCAATATCGATCGTCGGATCGAGATTCATTGGCAGATAAGGATTGGCCGGAGTCGGTGGCCGATGGCGACGAGGGCCGGGTGGGCCCGTGCTATGCTATTACCGGCTCAGCCGGTGGACTACTTACTTGGTTAACCAAGATCTTTGGTTTGGGTGGGTTGTTGGTGTTTGACCACCAAACGAGGAAAACGTAGGAAACTAGAGATTAATTTAGTTTAATATTGCTATTTACTTAACGCTCATAAAATAGTAATGTTCGCAATTAATTATAGATTTCAACATATTAATTGAATGTTGTTGAAATTTTTTTGAGCAAATTAGGTTTTATTATTTCATAATCTTTCGAAATAATGAATAAAAATGGTCGTGTGGTCATTAATTACAAATTATAATACAGTATAATTCGACAACCCATTTATGTTAACTCAAAAAGATAAAGTATCAAAACACCAGTGTCACGGTTTGTTGGATATGTAAACCCAAAGAACAAAACTCCAAAAATATTATAAAAAATTAAGTGTTTTCTGTAGAAGAGGTGAAGCAAGTAGACGTTTGAAGCAGCATGGAGCATTATTGTAGGAGAGTACTACCTTTTATCCAAATTTGATTTGAAATAATGATCAACATTTATGTTGGCTTATTGCTGATTAAACTTAAGATATTGTTAATGACCTTAAGCTTATTGTCGACAGAGCTTGTTCGGATGAGATATTCTGGCTGATTGACTGAAGAGTACAAACTCACCTTTTGTGTGGATTTAATTTGAAGAAATAATTAGTAGCCTTGTCTTATGCTGATCATCTTCGATTTGGTAATGGATGGGCTAAGTTGGGTTATTGCCAATCAAATTAAAGGTGTCATCAATGGTCATGGACTTGCTATCGATTGACCTCATTTTGGACTAGAAATTCTAGTTGACTGACCGAGCCAGTGCAAGTCTACTTTTTGTATGAATTTGATTTGAAAGAATGATTAGCGGTCCATGCTTATACTAATCATATTTCGAGTTAGTGATCAATAGCCTATGTTGGCTTGTTGTGGATTAAATTAAAGATATCGTCAATAGCCTTAGGCTTGTTGTTGACTAACCTTGTTTGGTAAGGTATTTTGGCTGATTAACTGAGAGAGTGCAAGCCTACCTTTTATCTGAATTTGATTTGAAAGAATTATCAACAACCTTGACTTATATTGATCATCTTTGATTTGGTGATTGACGAGCAATGTAAGCTTGCCATCATTTCAATTTAAGGTCTCGTTGATGGCCTTAGCCTTACTACCAACTGACCATGTTTGGATGAGGCATTCTAACTGACTGACTGAACGAGTGCATGGGTACATTTTGTCCAGATTTGATTTGAAAGAATCATCAATGGCCTTTGCTTATGTTGGTTGTCTTCGGTTTGGTGATCAAAGACCAATGCAAGCCTACCTTTTATCTGAATTTGATTTGAAAGAATTATCAACAACCTTGACTTAATATTGATCATCTTTGATTTGGTGATTGACGAGCAATGTAAGCTTGCCATCATTTCAATTTAAGGTCTCGTTGATGGCCTTAGCCTTACTACCAACTGACCATGTTTGGATGAGGCATTCTAACTGACTGACTGAACGAGTGCATGGGTACATTTTGTCCAGATTTGATTTGAAAGAATCATCAATGGCCTTTGCTTATGTTGGTTGTCTTCGGTTTGGTGATCAAAGACCAATGCTAGCTTATTGTTGATTAAATTTAAGATATTATTAATGGCCTTGTACTTATTGTCAGTTGATCTTATCTTAGCAAGGTGTTCGGGTGCCTGACTGAGTGAGTGCATAGCTAGCTTTTGTCTAGATTTGATTTGAAGGAATGATCAGTGATCTTAGCTTATGTTGATCATCTTTGACTTGGTGATCGATGACCTATGTTGACTTATCATCGATTAAATTAAAGCTATTGTTGACGACCTTGGACATGCTGTCGATTGACCTTGTTTGTATAGGGTATTCTGGCTTATTGATTAAACAAGTGCAAACCTACCTTTTGCCTAGATTTTATTTGAAAGAATGATCAATGGCCTTAGCTTATACTGATTATCTTCAATTTGGTGATCAATATCCTATGTTGGCTTCTTACTGATTAAATTTAAGGTATTGTCAATGCTCTTGGGCTTGCTATCGGCTCACCTTGTTTGGATGAAGTATTTTAGGGGACTGATTAAGTAAGCGTAAGCCTACCTTTTATCTGGATTTGATTTATAAGAATGATCGGTGGCCTTGGCTTATACTAATCATCTTTGATTTGGTGCTTGATGGCCTATGTTGGCTTATTGTCGATTAAATTTAAGGTATCATTGACGCCCTTGGTCTTATTATCAACTGACCTTGTTTGGACAGTGTATTTTGGCTGGTTGACTGAGTGACTATAAGCCTACCTTTTGTTTAGATTTGATTTGAAAAATTGGTTTGCGACCTTGGCTTATGTTGCTCATCTTCCATTTGGAGATCGATGACCTACGTGACTTATTGTCAGTTAAATTTAAGGTATCATTGACAACTTTGGGGTTATTGTTGATTGATCTTATTTGGATGAGGTATTCTAGCATATTGACTGAGTGAGAGCAAGTCTACATTTTGTCTATATTTGATTTGAAAGAATAATCAGTAGTCTTAGCTTATGTTGATCATCTTCAATTTGGTATTCGGCGGTCTATGTTGGCTTGTTGTTGATTAAATTTAAGGTATCATTGATGGCCTTGGGCTTACTATCGACTAATTCTATTTTGATGAGGTATTTCAGCTGACTGATTGAGTAAGTGTAAACCTACCTTTTTTTCGAAATTAATTTTAAAGAATGATCAATGGCTTTGGCTTACACGGATTATCTTCATTTTAGTGATTGACGACCTACGTTATCTTGTTATCAATTACATTTACAGTTTCCTTAATGGTCTTGGGCTTATTGTTCCCTGACCTTATTTGGACTAGATTTTATAGCTGACTGATTGACGGCTACAAGCCATTCTTTAGCTATGTTTTATTGGAAAGAATGATCAGCAACATTGGCTTATGCTCATCGTATTCAATTTGGTGATTAATGGCCTATATTGGCTTATTGTCAGTTAAATTTAAGGTATGGTTGACAGTCTAGGCCGGTTTTTGATTGATCTTGTTTGGACGAGATATTTTGGCTAACTGGCTAAGCGAGTATAAGTTTACCTTTCGTCTAGACTTGCTTTGAAAGAATGATTAGCGATTTTGACTTATGATGATCATCCGCAATTTGGTGATCAAGGGCTTATGTTGGTTTGTTGTCAATTAAATTAAAGGTATCGTTGATGGCCTTGGGCTTACTGTCAATGGACCTTGCTTAGATGAGGTATTCAAGTTGACTAACTGAGCAAGTGCAAGTCTACCTTTCATATGGATTTGATTTGAAGGAATCATTAGCAGCCTTGGCTTATGCTGATCATCTTCGATTTGGTGATTAGTGGACTATGGTGGCTTTTTGTTGATTAAATTAAAGGAATCATTGACGGCCTTGGGCTTTCTGTCAACATACCTTTTTTGGATGAGGTATTCCAACTGACAAACTAAATAAGTACCAGCCTAAGTTTTGTCTAGATTTGATTTGAAAGATTGATCAACGGTCTTGGCTTATGATGATCATCTTTGATTTGGTAATTGATGGCCTATGTTTGCTTGTTATTGAATAGGTTTAAGGTATTGTTGACGGCCTTGGGCTTGCTGTCAACTAATCTTGTTTTGATGAGATATTTCAGCTGAATGATTAAGCGAGTACAAGCTTATCTTTTATATGAATTTGATTTGAAAAAATGATCAGCGGCCTTGATTTATGCTAATTATTTTCGATTTGGTGATCGACGACCTATGTTGGCTTGTTGTTGATTAAATGCAAGGTCTCGTTGATGGCTTTGGGCTTTCTGGTGACTGACCTTATTTGGACGAGGTATTTTTAGCTAACTGATTGTGTGAGTAAAAGCCTACTTTTTGTCTATATCTGATTTCAAAGAATGAGTAGCGAGCTTGGATTATGTTGTTCATCTTCGATTTGGTGATCAACAGCCCACATTAGCTTATTTTTGGTTAAATATAAGTATTGTTGACGACCTTGTGCTTGCTGGTGACTAACCTTGTTTGGATGAGGTATTTTAATTGACTACTATAGGAGTGCAAACCTACCTTTTGTTCGGATTTAATTTGAAAGAATGATTAACGACTTTTGCTTATGTTGATTGTCTTTAATTTGGTGCTCCACGGCCTATGTTGGCTTATTGTTGATTAATTTTTAGGTATCATTGACGGCCTTGGGCTTGTTATTAATTAACCTTATTTGATAGAGGTATTTCAGCTGATTGACTGAGATAATACGAGCCTATCATTTCTCCAGATTTGATTTGAAAGAATAATCAACAGCCATAGCTTATGCTGATCATCTTCGATTTAGTGATCGACGACCTATATTGGCTTGTCATTGATTAAATTTAGGGTATTGTCAATGGCTTTGGGCTTGATGTCAATTGGCCTTGTCTAGATGAGGTATTTCAGTTGTCTAACTAAGCAAGTGCAAGTCTACCTTTTGTTTAGAATTAATTTGGAAGAACAGTGGCCTTGGCTTATATTGATCATCTTTAGTTTGGTGATTGGAGGCCTATGTTGGATTATTATCAATTAAATTTATAATATCATTGACGGCCTTAGACTTATTATTAACTGACCTTATTTGGACAAGATATTCCAACTTATTAATCGAGCAAGTGTAAGGCTATCTTTTCCCTAAACTTGATTTAAAAGAATCATCAACGACCTTGGCTTATGCTAATCGTCTTTGATTTGGTGATTGATAGCCTATGTTAGCTTGTTGTTGATTACATTTAAGATCTCATCAATGGCCTTGGGCTTGTTATCCACTAACCTTATTTGAATGTGGTGTTCCGGCTGACTAACTGAGCATGTATGAGCCTACCTTTTGTCTTAATCTAATTTTAAAGAATAATTAGCTGTCATGGCTTATGCCGATCATCTTCAATATGGTGATCGATGGCCTATATTGGCTTATTATCGATTCAGTATAAGGTATTTTTGACGGACATGAGCTTGTTGTTGACTAAACTTGTTTGGATCAAGTATTCATGCCAACTGATTGAATGAGTGCAAGCCAACCTTTTATCCAAATTTGATTTGAAAGAATAATCAGCGGCCTTAGCTTATGCTGATCATCTTCCACTTAGTGATCAATGGTCTATATTGCCTTGTTATCGATTAAATTTAAGGTATTGTCGATGGCCTTTGGCTTGCTATCAACTGTCCTTATTTGGACGAAGCATTCTAGCTAACTAACTAAATGAATCCAAGCCTATCTTTTATCCAAATTTGATTAGAAAGAATGGTTAGTGGCCTTAATGTATGTCGATTGTATTCGATTTGGTGATCAATGGCCTTTGTTGGTTTGTTGTAGATTAAATTTAAGATATTATTGATGACCTTGGGCTTGTTATCGACTGACCTTATTTGGATAAGGTTTTTTGACAAAAAGGCTGAGCAAGTGCAAGCCTACCTTTTATCTAGATTTGATTTAAAATAATGATCAGTGGTCTTGACTTATGCTGATCATTTTTTATTTGGTGATTGAAGGCCTATGTTTGCTTATTGTCAATTAAATTTAAGTATCATTGATGGCCTTGAGCTTGTTGTTAACTGACCTTATTTAGATAAGGTATTCTAGCTAACTTACTAAGTGAGTATAAGCCTACCTTTTGTCCAGATTCAATTTGAGAGAATAATCAACGACCTTGGCTTATGTTGATCATATTTGATTTAGTGATTAGCATCCTATGTTATCTTTTTGTCAATTAAATTTAAGGTATTGCCAATGGGCTTCAACTTGCTATCAACTGACCTTGTTTGGATGAGGTATTCTAGCTGATTGACTGAACGAGTGCAAGCCTATCTTTTATCCATATTTATTTTGAAAGAATGATCAGCGGTCTTGGCATATTTTGATCATCTTAGATTTGCTGATCAACGGCCTATGTGACTTATTATCGATTAAATTTAAGGTATTATTGATGGATTGGGCTTACTGTCGACTAACCTTGTTTGGACAGGGTATTCAAGTTGACTGACTAAACAAGTGCAAGCCTTCCTCTTGTCCAAATTTGATTTGAAAAAATGATCTGCTGCCTTGGCTTTCATTGATCCTCTTTGATTTGGTGATCAAATGGCCTATATTGACATGTTGTCGATTAAATTTAAGGTATTATCGATAGCCTTAGGCTTGTTGTTGACTGACATTATTTAGACAAGGTATTCTAGATGACTAACTAAGTAAGTGCAAGCCCACCTTATGTTTGGATTTGATTTGATAGAATGATCAGCAGCCATGGCTTTTGCTAATCATCTTCAATTTGGAGCTCAATGACGTATATTGGCTTGTTATTGATTAAATTTAAGGTATCATTGATGAACTTGGGCATGTTGTCGATTGACATTGCTTGGATGAGGTATTTCGGCTGACTGACTGAGTGAGTGCAAGCCTATCTTTTTTTTGGATTTGATTTGAAAGAATGATCAGTGGCCTTGGCTTATACTGATCATCCTCGATTTGGTGATCGAAGACCTATGGTGCCTTATTGTTGATTAAATGAAGGGTATCATCGATAGCCTTGGGTTTGCTATTGAACGACAGTGTTTGGATGAGGTATTCTGGCTAATTGACTAAACAAATGCAAGCCCACCTTCTATCTAGATTTGATTTGAAAGAATTATCAGCTGCCTTGACTTATGTTAATCATCTTTGATTTGGTGATCAATGGGCTATGTTGACTTGTTATTAATTAAATTTATGGTATGGTCGATGGCCTTGGACTTGTTGTCGACTAACCTTATTTAGATGAGGTATTCCATCTGACTGACTGAGTGAGTACAAGTCTACTTTTTATCGAAATTTAATTTGAAAGAATCATCAATGGCCTTAGCTTATACTGATTATCTTTGATTTGGTTTGATGGCCTATGTTGGCTTGTTGCCGATTAAATTAAAGCAATCATTGATGGCCTTGGGCTTGCTATTGACCGACCTTGTTTGGAAGAGGTATTTTGGCTAGTTGACTGATTGAGTGCAAGCCTACCTTTTATCCAAATTTGATTTGATAAAATAATCAGTGACCTTGTCTTATACTAATCAATTTTGATTTGGTGATCGATGACCTATATTGGTTTGTTGTCGATTAATTTTAAGGCCTCATCGATGGCCTTGGGGTTGCTATTGACTGGGCTTATTTGGACAATGTATTCTAGTTGACTGAGTGAGCGAGTGCAAGCCTACTTTTTGTCTAGATTTGATTTGAAAGAATGATCAGCAGCCATGGCTTATACTGATCATATTTGATTTGGTGCATGACAGTCTGTGTTGGCTTATGTTGATTAAATTTAAGGTGTCGTTAATGTCCTTGGTCTTATTGTCAATTGACATTGTTTGGATAAGATATTTTTGCTGACTAACTGAGCGAGTATAAATCTACCTTTTGTCCAGATTTGATTTGAAAAAATAGCCAGCAGCCTTGGCTTATTCTAATCATCTTTGATTTGGTGATCGACAACCTATGTTAGCTTATTGTCAATTAAACTTAGGGATTGCTGAAGGCCTTGGGCTTGTTGTCAACTAATATTATTTGGACGAGGTATCCCAGTTGACTGACTAAGTGAGTATAAGTCTATTTTTTGTCCGGATTTGATTTGAAAGAATGATCAGCAACCTTAACTTATGCCAATCATGTTTGATTTGGTGATCGATGGCCTATGTTGGCTTATATATCATCGACGACCTTGGGCTTGCTGTCGATTGTCCTTATTTAGATAAGGTATTATAACTAATTGAGTAAGTGCAAGCCTACCTTTTATTTGAATATGATTTGAAAGAATGATCCACAATCTTGGCTTATGCTAATCATCTTTGATTTGGTGATCGACAACCTATGTTGTCTTATTTTTAGATTACATTTAAGGTATCGTCGATGGTCTTTGGCTTGTTATTGACTAACCTTGTTTAGATGAGGTATTCTACTAATTGAATGAGTGAGTACAAACCTATCTTTTGTCTAGATTTGATTTGAAAGAATAATCAGCAGCCTTACTTTATGTTAATCATCTTTGATTTGGTGATCGATGACCTATGTTAACTTGTTGTCAATTAAATCTAAGGTATCATCGATGGCATTGGGATTGTTATCGACTAATCTTGTTTGGACGAGGAATTTTGGTTGACTGACTGAACATGTGCAAGCCTACCTTTTGTCTAGATTTGATTTGATAGAATGAGCAATGGTTTTAGCTTATACTAATCATCTCGATTTGGTGACCAACTACCTATGTTGGCTTGTTATTGATTAAATGTAAGGTATCGTTAATGGCATTTGGCTTGTTGCTGATTGACTTTATTTAGATGAGTTATTCTAACTAACTGATTGAGCAAGTATAAATCTACCTTTTGTCTAGATTTGACTTGAAAGAAGAATCAACGGCCTTGGCTTATGCTGATTATCTTCAATTTGGTGAATCAGTGGCCTATATTGATTTGTTGTTAATTAAATTTAAGGTATCATCAAAAGCTTTGGGCTTGCTATCGACTGATCTTATTTGGACAAGGTAATCTGGTTGATTGACTGAACAAGTGCAATGCTACCTTTTATCCAAATTTGATTTGAAAGAATGATCAGTGTATGCTGATCATTTTCAATTTGGTGATTGAAGACCTATGTTGGCTTATTGTCGGTTGAGTCTAGGGTATCCCCAATGGCTTTGGTGGCACACTCAGTGGGACTTTGTTTATAGCTATTTAGCTTTATTTACACTAGTGTTAGTTCAAGTCAAGATGATAGCCTTACCCACTACTCATAGGGCTGGGTATAGCCTTGGAGTGTTGTAAGAGATTTTTCACACCCTATGGATTTCAACTGGGCCCTGTTTTAGTTCGGGTCAGACTCAACCTATGCTTTGGTTCATGTTTGAGTGCGATTATGTTTGATATAATCTTGGATTTAGCTTGACCTAATTTGGAATTTAGACTTGATTTTGGTTTAAATATGATTTAATTCAATGTTTAGAACTTGACTAAGACTTAGGTTAGATTTGATTGAAATTTAATATTTAAAACTTGATTTGAATTAAGTTCGGCTCGATTTAATTTGATGTTCAGAATTTGATTTAGGTTAAGTTTGATTTGATTCAGTTCAATATTCAAAACTCGACTTCAATTGGAGTCTAATTTTAAATTTAATTTGAATCACTTTAATTTAATCAATTTATGTTAATCGATTTGGTTTGAGGGTCCTTAGACTATCATGATGACATTATGATGAGTCCACTAGCTAGCCATAAATTCAAACTGGTTATCGAATGAGATTGTAGGTTGGTCCTAAACTATTTTAACTTTTAGGCAAATCACAGGCTAGCTCTAAATTAATTGGTTATTAAATTAGATCATAGGTTGACCCTAACTCGATTGGTTGTCAAATGAGACTACAGGCTATATTAAACTATTTTGACTTTCGAGTGAAAATGTATACTGGCCCTTAGTTGGTTGTCGGGCAAAATTGTATTTTAGTACTAAACTATTTTGACTTTCGGGTGAGATTGTAAGCTAGTTCTAAGTCGATTAGTTATCGAGCGAGACCACAGGCTGGCCCTAAATCGATCGATTGTTGGGCAAGATCGTAGGTTGGTCCTAAATCATTTATTGGAGTATTTTATTATATTTTATTTGGTTTGGTTCTTATGTTCATGTTCTTGTTCTTGTTCTATCGTCAAGAGCTTTTCGTCGATGATCCCCCTTCTAAGACTTTGGTAGGGGAAGTCCCAAGGAGATGTCATGGTGGTGAGTAGGAGCACGAATAGTCATGGTGGTGATAGAAGTTTATCGATGCGCTAAACCATAGGTAGCCGGGATATTAGTTGAGGTCTGTAGTCATGCAAAGAGTCGCTGGTGATCATAGTATTGGTAGAGATCTTCTATTATACAAACAACTGCAAGTGGCTGCAGTATTGATAGAGATCCATCGTCATATGAGGGGACCGTGGGTGGGCACGGTATTGGTGGAGTTCCTCCATCGTAAAGAAGGACGTGAGTGGCTGCGAAGTTGTGGAGCAAGAAGGGTGCTCAATGGGGTTTTGGCACCCGATCCTCTCGGGTTTGGTCCTTCGAACACAAGAAACTGAGTGCTACTTGAAGTTATAGTTGGATTGCAGGGCACTAAGAACATGAGGTGGCGAGAATATGGGGTAGTAGTGGTGATAGTAGGAGTCTCGTAGGAGTAGGGAAAGGAGAGAGGAGGTAAAACAAAAAAAAAGACAAAGAATGGGAGAAGTCTTACATCTCTTTGATTCTTTGATGATATCCTATTGATCTTCTCTTTGATAGCGAGGTCTCTTTTCTCTCTAGTTCGTGCAGGATCTCTCCTTCAATTTCTGCAAAATTTTGCCTCTAAATTGTCGCTAATTCTGGTCAAATTTGTGTGCTCTAACACTCTTTAATAGGGCTTGAGAGAATATCTAATTTTGGTGATTAATTGATTTGATTACACCTTTTTTGTCAAAAATCAGATTGCTTTTGATGAATTTTGAAAAGAATTTCATTTCTATTTATGAAGATTCACGAGTGAATCGAATGTTTGGTTGAGAATCGAATGTCCAACAGTGAATAGTGTTCACGCACTTGAATTGTACTAGACGTTCGGATGTATAGCTGTGAATAGGTTCTCTCAGTGAATTGGACATCCGGTTGGAATTTGACGTCAAGTTACGATTTGATCCAGTTTTTGGGCCCGATTTTTTAACCTTTGGTCTAAATCACCACAAATTAAATTCAAAATTTAACTCTAATTCAAAGTTAGGGTCAAGGTCTAAAAACTACTTAAACAGCCACTAATTAGAGGCATATTAATTAACTCAAGCTCTTCAATTATATCATTGAATTCAATATGATTTTATTCTTTCCCACTAGTGTTTTTTACTTAGAAACCTAGTCGCATTGAAATTTTCAAATAAAACCGAGGGAAAAATTCCATTTGCTTATGATCTCCCTAGAGTTTTAGTTTTGTGGGTTGAATGTTATTGGAATTGAAATCAAAATTGTAATTTTTTAGGATTAAAGCTTAACTTTAATCGTTGGTCCATAATTAACCTGTGGCCTGGATTTTGATTTTCTGCTTGTTGAAGGGTAGGTAGTTTGGTTAAGTATGAGTGAGTCGTAATAATGGTGAGGTGAGGATGGTGATGGCCATGAGCTTCTCAAATAATCGAATTGAAGTTGACATCTCACTAGCTGCGGCTCTTATTAGCTGGGTAATTAATTAATTAAAAGGAAAAAGAAAAATTGAGCTTGATGGAACCAGAAATCAACTTAGCAGTGCGGCAGTTGGTGGGAGTGTGATGCACAGCAAGGTGCTTCCCAAAAGGTTGGGGGCAGCCACGTGCCGGTCAGCATTAGGTTGGTGGGCTGTGGCCAAATGCTCAACCATGGAAGCAGAGAGACGCAACGAGGGATGTGCGGTTGGTGAACCCAAAATCTCAATAAGAGATAATTACATATAAATTTTTATAATTAGTCTTAATTATATATAACCTCTAGTAATTTCCGGAATTACCCACACCTTCCTATTTTCGAAAATATTTATCTACACCCACCGATTATTATTTAATCAAAATTTTTTCAAAAAATTCTGATTTTACCGTCGGTTATTTTTACAAATATACCCCTAAAAACTTATTTTTTATATTTTACGCTCCGAAATTCAATTTTTTGTAAATTACACTCCAAAATAACTCTGATTTACAGAAAAGCCCTCGAAATTCAGATTTTTGCAAATAACACCCCGGCGCGCTGGCGAGAGCCGAGGAGGAGGCCGGCGGCCGGAGCAGAGGCGGAGGCAGAGTTGGGCGGGCGGGAGCGGAGGCGGAGGCCGGGGCGTTGGCGCCCAGACACCTAGGCGCGGACGGCGAAGGCCGACGCCTCGACCTTCGTCCCGCGTGCGGAGGCCGTCCGCGCCCGTGTGCCGACGGGCCGTCCGGCACGCCGTCCGGCCTCGACCTCCGTCCCCGGCACGCGGGCGCGGACGTCGGCCGACGATGGTCCGGCGAGGGGTGTATTTATAAAAATTAGTTTTAAAATTTCGGAAAATTTAGATTTATTTTATAAAAAAAATTTAAGGGTTTTTTTAAATATATAAATATTAAATTTGTATTTATAAATTTAAAAATCATTAATATCTTTTTTGTAAAATTTTACTTAAAATATAATAAAAAATATAGACTTATTTATAAATAAAAATATTGAAGGGGTCTATTTGTAAATGTACAACATAAAAGTTGTAATTTTAAATTTTAAGTTTTGAAACCTTTCGATGAATTATTTGTAAAATTTACTTATAAAATAAATAAAATTTGGACTTATTTATAAAAAAAAATATTAAAGGTGGTTTATTTTTAAATGTAAAAATAGTAAACTTGTAATTTGAAATTTGAAATTTTAAAACTTTCATCGTATTTTCCATGAAATTTAGTATTAAAAATGATTAAAATATTGATTTATTTAAAAAAATCAAGGGATCTATTTGTAAATGTACAATATGAAACTTGTAATTTTAAATTTTATGTTTTGAAACGTTCGATGATTTATTTGTAAAATTTACTTATAAAATAAATAAAATTTGGTCTTATTTATAAAGAAAAATATTAAAGGTGGTCTATTTTTAAATGTAAAAATAGTAAACTTGTAATTTTAAATTTTAAATTTTAAAACCGTCACTGTCTTTTTTTTGTGAAATTTAATATTAAATGTGATTAAAATATTGACTTATTTATTAAAAATATAATCAAGGGATCTATTTTTAAATGTACAATATGAAACTTGTAATTTTAAATTTTATATTTTGAAATGTTCCATGATTTATTTGTAAAATTTACTTATAAAATAAATAAAATTTGGACTTATTTATAATGAAAAATATTAAAGGTGGTCTATTTTTAAATATAAAAATAGTAAACTTGTAATTTGAAAGTTTAAATTTTAAAACCGTCATTGTCTTTTTTTTGTGAAATTTAATATTAAATATGATTAAAATATTGACTTATTTATTAAAAATATAATCAAGGGATCTATTTTTAAATGTACAATATGAAACTTGTAATTTTAAATTTTAAGTTTTGAAACAACTAAAGAAAGTGTACGGAGAGAAATCACACCAGATCCAGATCTCCCACCAAAAGAATAAACCCTATTTATGTAAAACTGGAGATGATAAAGAAGGCCACTTCCTAGTGAATGACAATCATTCCTGAGATTTTATAACATATAGCCTGCCATAACAATAATAGAAGCTTGCAGCTTGCTAAAATAATATAGCCTAATTAGTAATCAGATAGCAATAGCAACTAGAAAGTTCAAAACACAAAGCAATATAATAAGTTCTGCTGTTGTCCAACAAAAGCAAACCTTCCATTATTGAACCAAAAAAGGAAACATTCTATTATTCCTTATAAATCAAAATTTGAAGAACATTAATGAAACAAGTGTCTAAAATAACACTTCTCATTTCTCATTCAACAAAAGAGAGGTGGATGATAAAAGATATGATAGTTCCTCTTGAGTCGCTAATCCAAAACCTTGCCATCTAACTCTCCCCAGTCTATCTAGCAGAAATATGTACCTGCAAACAGAATGCACCCATAGTTATGATAACCAAGCAACATGACATCATCATCATTTTCGAGAAGACTGTTTACCCAATCAAAATTGATCCTAGAGATCTGACGAACTTTCTGCAAAAAAATACAGTGACATTTATTAATGTATTGTTTCAAAATTACATAAAATAAGAAAAAATTGTCAATTTTTTAAAAGAAAAACTCACATGGTAAATGCATACTAAAATTTGAAGTCATTACGGTAGACCTTCCTCTTTCTCTTCCCCTGCCACGTTCTCCAACATATTGGTTTTCCACTGACTGTTGATTACTGCTAGATCCAGAAACATCAATTTATTGTTGTAGTCCAAGAGGCTCTTTACACGCTCTCTTGTTGTGTCCCAGCTGACCACATCTACTACAAGTATATATTGCTCTACTTGATGTTTCCATTGGATCCTTAATCCTTTTCTTCTTAGGCCTACCAGGTTGTCTCCTTGAACATGGAGGAAGTACTTGCAGAGCATTTGGCACAGACACCCAAAGTTGCTTGCTTGGCAATGGAGTACAGGAACATCATATACTCTTTTGTATGTCTCTAGAGTGTAGTAGTCATCAACAAAATCAATAGGATCAAGCCGAACATCAATGAGAGCAACAATACCGTGAACGCAAGGCACTCCTGTCAGCTGCCATTGCCTACAGTCACAAATCCTCTGCCTTATATCCACAATCCATCGGCCTGCCAGATCACTGACCTCTGAAATATCATCAGAAGACCTCCAAATACGGTATCCGCCCCGTGCCTGTGAAACTTTCCTAATAAAAGCTTCTATTCTTGGCACTAGCTTTCCAGACCAGTGAGATCCTTCATTTTTTCTTATGGCAAATTTCACCATTATCTTCTTCCTGATGAAATCAAGTAATTCAAGAAAGGGAAGCTCCTTGCCATTCTGAATAAAATTGTTAAATAACTTAAAAATATTATTAGTCACATAATGATATTTCACTGAATGATCAAACTGACTTCTACTCCATGCAAAATCATTTATATCTTTCATATACTGGTATGGATAGTTGTTTAATCCTTTTCATGTACTTCACGAATTCAGTAGGCAAAAATATATTTGAAGCATTAAAAACCAAATTTTCTAACCTTTTCCCAGGGTAGGATCTTTTCAAGTTTGCAATCACATGCTTTATACAAGCTCTATGCTCAGCATATGAAAAAATATTCTTCACAGCATCAGAAAGACCCTTCTGCCTATCTGAAATAATATCCAAACTATTCAAATTTTCAATAACCCGTTGCAAGTTATGTAGAAACCATAACTAAGATTGGTATGTTTTTACTTCTACAACTACAAATGCAACTGAAATTATGTTATTCTCCCCATCAATTTCACAAGCTGAAAGCAATGTGCCTTTATATTTTCCTTTCAAGAAGCATCCATCAACTCTCAGTATAGGTTTGCATCCAGTAACAAAAGCTCTCCTACAAGCATGTAGTGACATAAAATATCTCTGAAAAGACATATTTGGACACTGAGCAATGTGCACAATATTACCAGAATGTCTCCTCTCCAACTCTGCCTTCAGCGAATGAAACAAATTAAAAGATTCTTCTTCATTGCCATGAATAATCCTGTAAGCATAGTCTTTTTCCCTCCATGCCTGCATATAAGTCAGTCTGAGACTGTATTTCTCATTCATCATATTCTGTATTTGCTTGACTGTGATTTGCTTGTCAACACACATCCAATGCAAAACATGGTTGCCTACCCATTCAGCATTCGCCATTTTGTTTTCAAAAGTATTGATAGCAATACAAGTATGAACTGGTTCCATTTTTCTTATCTGAAAACCCGAACCATCAGATCTCTCTGAAGCATGAAGCCTCCATCGGCAATTCGCAGAAGCACATCTGACTGTTACTCTGTTACGATCATTCTTCACAAATAAAGGTTGAAATCTGTGCACAATATAGTACTATCTAAGAGCCAATCTGAATGCATGTACATCTTCAAATATGTCTCCTATTTTCAAAACATTGTCATTCAAATTATTTTTAAATAAAGGCAGTAAATCATCTTCCGTTCTGTCTTCTACTCCTTCTTCTTCGCCTTGTCTTATATTTTCTTGCTCCTGCTCAGCAACTAACTTATCATTATCATCCTCCTCCTCCTCATCTTCATCATCATCAGAAGAATATATCAAACTATGAAAACTAGAATCAGAAGGACAATCATCTAAATCTGAATCAATATATTCATCTCTTTGCACACTGTGATACATAGAAGATTCTCCTATTAAAGGAGTCAGCCTTGGTGCAGACACCGCTGATAAAGGATCGCCTATGTCCTCCACTGATATATAGATATTGCTATGCTTCAAGTCTTGAATTATTGTCCATATTGCTTCCAGCTGAATTTCACTGCTGATTAACATATAAATTGGAGGACTGCTGTTTGGATATAAATACTTGATTACAAGTAACTCATTTATCCTTGCTTCGACCAATTTACAGGCTTCAGTCCATAATTCTGCAAATGTGTATTTTCTTGTATCAACCAGTAAAGATTTCTGTCTACCAAATACATATTTTCTTCTTTGAGTATGTTCCACTTCCTTCCAATATCCTCCATAACGGAGCACTAATCATACCAGATTCTCTGAATCAACCATCTGTAAATACACAATATCAAAAATTAGATGTAAAAAATAGATAGAAGAATTGCAGGCGAGCGGGAGGGAGGAGGGGGTGCGGGCGGGGGCAGGAGGGGGTGGGGGGATAGCCGTCTGTGAGGTCATCCAAGAGAGTCTGTGCGGGAGGCGAGGAAGGGTTTGAGGCACTGAGACAGGAGGTGAGATAGGGGCGGGGGGGGCGGGGGAGCGAGGGAGTGGCAGTGAGGCAAAGGGGGAGGGGCGAGGGTGTCGGAGGTTGTCTGGGGGCAGGGGCGGGGACGGGAGTGGTGGGTGGGTTCGAGGCCATCGAGCGAGGATTGGTGGGGTTTGGGTTTGGGCGGTGGGCTGGTATCGAAGGCCGTCTGGGGCCGGGATGGAAGCAATGGTTGGGTCTGAAGCCATCGGGCGGCGAGGGCTGGGGCGGGGGAGTGGGGATGGCAATGAGGCAAAGGGGGAGGACCGGGGGTATCAGAGGCCATCTGGGGGCAAGACGGAGACGGGAGTCGTGGGTGGGTCCGAGTCGTGGGTGGGTCCGCTGCCGTTGCGTGGGGCCGGGGTCCCGAGGCCTTTTTTTGGGGGGGGGGGGGTGGGGGGGGGGGGTGTCGGTTTGGGCGGTGGGCTTGTATCAGAGACCGTCTGGGGGCCGGGGTGGGAGCAGTCGGTGGGTCCGAAGCCGTCGGGCAGGGAGCGGTCTGAGGACGTCGAATGGGGAGGGGATCTGAGGTCGTCTGGCGGGGAAAGGGGTGAGGAGAGTTGGAGGCCATCTGGGGGCGGGGGCGGGGGCGGGAGCGATGGGTGGGTCCGAGGCGGTCGGGCGGGGAGGGGGTCCGAGGCCATCGGTCGGGAAGCGGGTCCGAGGCCGTCGGGTGGGGAGCGGATCCGAGGCCATCCGGCGGCGGGCAGCTAGCAGACGCTGGCTCGAGGGCGAGCGGTGCAGACGGCCGAGACCACCCGGCCTCTGGCGTCCGCGCCAGGGCGCCATCACGCACAGACGTCCGCCACCCAGCCTTCTTCCGCCGGGCGTCCTCGCCGGCCACGGCTACGAAAGAAAGGTGGGGTTCAGAAGGTGGTGGTGGCTTACCGAGGATGAAGGAGTGCGACAGCGATAGCAGCGACGGGACGACGGTGTTCTCACCAGTGGGGCAGCAACGACGCGAGGGCAGAGCAAGGGGCGAGCACCGACGGCGACGGCGTGGGGGGCGCGGCGCAGAGCAGCGACAGCGTGGGGGGCGCAAGCCAGCGACCGGACGGCGATCTCCTCGCTGGAGGGGCAGCGACGGCAACACAGGCGCAGGGAGCGACAAAGCAGAGCGGCGGCGGCGGCGACTGAGGGTTTAGGGCTACAGTAGGAAGGAGAGGGTTTTATAAGAAAATTTCTGGACTTTTTTGTAATTCGAAATAATTCTGGGGTTTATTTGCAAATAACACCCCAAGGCCGGCGCGCTGGCCTCGGCCTCCGTCCTTGGCACGCAAGGGCGGAACGGTGTCGGCCTTGGCCGTCCGGGCCCGGGTGTCGGCGCTCCGCTCCCGCTCCCGCCCGCCGGGCCTCCGCCTCCCGCCCGCCCGGCCTCCGCCTCCGGCCCACCCGGCCTCCGCCTCCGCTCCCGCCGCCGGCTCTTGCCCGCCTCCACCTCCACTCCCGCCCGCCCGGCCTCCGCCTCCGCTCCCGCACACCGGGGTGTTATTTGGAAAAAACCGAATTTCGGAGACTTTTCTGTAAATCAAAATAATTTCTGGAGATTTATTTGCAAAAATCTGAATTTCGAGGACTTTTCTGTAAATCAGAGTTATTTCGGGGTGTTATTTGCAAAAAACTAAATTTCGGGGCGTAAAATATAAAAAATAAGTTTTTAGGGGTGTATTTAAAAAATAACCGAGGTAAAATCGGAATTTTTTGAGAAAATTTTGATTAAATAACAATCCGGGGGGTGTGGATAAATATTTTCCAAAATGGGGAGGTGTGGATAATTCCAGAAATTACGGGAGGTTGTACGTAATTAAGGCTAATTACAGGGACTTATACGTAATTATTCCTCTCAATAATTAACCAAATAAAAAGTTGGTGGTTTGCATGGGGCCATGACTGTGTCATGTGAAGGTGTTGGAGAGCACAACAAGGATATATTTGTAAATTAAAAAAAGTAAGAATTTTGTTTTTAATGTATAAAGAAGTAAAAGTTAATAGTCAGAATTTCAAAAACCATTGAAACCTTAAAAAGTTAAGGGACTAATTTTAGTTAAGTTGAACATAAAATAAAGTTAGTGGTTAATGAATAAAATGAATTTTGCTTTGTTTTAGTATTTGAATGTGAGTAAATATTGGCGATTAATGAGATGAATTTATGATTAATAATGTAATGAACATATGTTGAATATATTGTTGATCAAAATCCAAACAGTCCCTAAATCGAGTTGTAATCATGTAATCATGGTTTTACCTGTATAAGTTCTGTCCTCGCACATACGCCTTCGCCAACCTGGCCCTCGCGCCAGCACCCTCACGTCGACCTCTGGCGTCTATACTCGCTCGCTTGTGCAAGCGCGCTCACCAACTTGGCACCCGAGCTCTTGCCGGTCTTTCGCTCGTGCCCTCGCACTCGCACCGGCCTCACATCCGCGCTCACAATCTCACCGGCTTGGCTCCTATATCCACAAGCTCGCACCACCCTCTGGCATTCACACCCGAGCGCAAGCACAAGCGCGCTCGCCAGTTTGACACCCATGCCCTCACTAGCTTCATGTCCATGCCTGTGCCCTCACTATCCTCGAGCCAAGATCTGCACCCTAGCCGGCCTCGCGCTTGCTTCTGAGCCCGAGCCCTCGCACTAGCCTTTGGCGCCCGCACCTGCGTGCTCGCCAGCCTAATGCCCACGCCATTGTTGGCCTCACGCCCATGCTCGTGCACTCGCTGGTGTGGTCTCCCGCGCCTGTGAGCTTGCGCCAGCCTCTGGCGCCCACACTTGAGTGCAAGCACGAGCATGAGCACGCTTGGTAGCCTAGATCTTGCGCCATCACCGGCCTCACGCTTGCGCTCGTGCCCTCATCGGCATGGTCTCCCACGCCTACTAGTTCGCGCTGGCCTCTAGTGCCCGCACCAGAGTGCAAGCACGAGCGCACCCGCTAGCTTGGTGCCCGCGCCATTGTCGGTCTCACGCCCGCACTCGTGCCCTCGCCGGTGTGGTCTCCGTCGCTTGCGAACTCACTCCGACCTATGGCACCCACACCTAAATGCGAGCACGAGCGCACTTACCAGCCTGGCGCCGCACCCTCTCTAGCCTCATGCCTGCGCTTGCACCCTCGCGCTAGTCTCACGCCTGTGCTCACATCCTCACCGGCCTGGCCTTCCCACCAGCCTCTGCCACCCACACCCTAGCGCGAGCGCGAGTGCACTCACCAACCTCGTGCTTGCACCCTCATTGGCCTCGAGCCGGCAAACCTCGCCTGCCTTGCGCTTGCGCCAACGCTTGCCTAACGCTCGCGCTATGCCCTCGCTGGCCTAGTCCCTGCGCCCGCACCCTCGTGCTCGCCAGCCTGGCACACACGCGCCCTCGCCTGCGCCCTAGTGCCGGTCTCACGCCCACACACGCACCCTCGCCTGCGCCGTAGTGCTGGTCTCACGCCCACACACGCGCCCTCACCCACCTGACCCTCGCGCTTGCGCCCTCCCCGACTTGGCCCCCGCACTGTCCTCACGCTCGCACCCTCACGCCGGCATCAGGCCCGTGCCAGTGCCGTCGCCAGCTTGGCTCCTGTGCTCTCACCTGCCTCGTGTCTGTACCGTCGCACTGACCTCAAGCCCACGCTCGTGCCTTAACCAACCTGGCCCCCGTGCGAGCTCGTTTGTGCTCTCGCTGGCCTCTAGAAGTGGTAGCCGACCAAGTAGTGGAGGCAGAGGATTATTCACGTGCATGAGTTTTGCTGCATGTGCTACTTCACGTGCATGGCTATTTCAAAAAAATTTTAAAATATTATAATATTTTTAATTTAAAGTTAAAAAATAATTAAAATAAAGTTAAATTTTGGTTAAAATGTTATAAATAAATAAATAAAATATTTTGGTCGAAACCGAAATAGAAATGATGCTGACCAAAATGCATCGATTTCTCTGAGTGTCGAATCAGTTTCCGAAATCGAAACTCGAAACCTTGGTTAATACATAAAATCTGAACGTTGAAATGTCAGCGTTAGAATTTAGATATGATTATATTTAATACCCTATAATATTTATTATTTATATATAACTTATTTGAATATTTATTTCTAATAAATTTATGTTGAATTGTAGGGGTTAATACAACTGACCAATTAAGATTGGTATGCACTCAAAATTTTTAAATATAAATATAAATTATTCAAGAAATTTATATGAATCAAATAAAATCACGTATGGATTTATAGATAAAAAAATATAATTATTATTTCTAAATTTAAAAGTTAGTCTACCCACAAAATAATTAATTATACAAGTGATTAAGTATAAAAAATAATTTAAATTATATTTACTATTATGATAAATTGTCAATAAATTATTTAATTTTTATAATTTTTGAAAAAAATTTAAAAAATTTTATCATATTTTTAATTTGAAATTAAAATATAATTAAATTTTAGTTAATACGTAATTAATAATTAAAAAAAAAATTTTACTCGAACCGAGAATGATTTTAGCCTAAACATATGGATTTCACTTGACGTCAAAAACAAAACCAAAACCAAAAGTTAAAATCTTGATAACTTCAACAAACACAGAAAAATAGATCATTCGGTGCTTAATATCAATTGGGAAATTCAGAACAAAACTGGAAAGAAAATTTCGCCAAAAAAAAAAATCCCTCAAATTCTTATACCAGCACTCAACACAATGTTGAACAAGACTCAGAACCCTAGGGAAACCCAAGAAAGAAAGAGCAAAACACGCTATCACCCTACTTCTCGTAGTAGACATGGAAGGGGAAGTGGAGATAGTTGGGCTGGTTGGCCTCGCTGCCGACGAAGATGGTGTGCTCGCCCGCTGGCAGCACGAGATAAGCCGAGTCGGTCAACAGGTTCAGCGCATTGCACGATTTGAGGTTGAACGTCACCGTCTTGCTCTTCCCTGCCGGCACGAACACCCGCTGGAACCCAATCAGCTGCTTGATCGGAGCTCCGACGATGCCCTTCGGCGCACGCGAGTACATCATCACAACGTCCTCGCCGTCAAGGTTCTGCACATTGGTGACTTCAATCTCGATGGTCATGTCATCGTCCTGGCAGTTCAGGTCGCCGACCAAGGCCGAGTGGCACGGCGGCACGTAGGCCGTGTCATTGTAGTGCAGGGCGTGGCAGTGCTGGTTGCACGCGAGCTTCTTTGTTACTGACATCTGCGATGAGACGAGCTTATAGCTGAAGCTGGTGTAGCTCAATCCATGGCCGAACGGGTAGATGGTAGAGCCATTAAAGAACTTATAGGTCCTTCATGGGAAGCCGAGCTCATCGATCGGCCGCATCTGCATTGAGGTCATCGGCAGCTTCCTGACGTAGTCGGCTGTGAACCATGTAATCGGCAATCTCCCAGCTGCAAATTACACAGCCATGTTAATTGACAAGTTGTTACCCAAAAAAAATGACAAGAACTTCATAAAATTCTGCATTGTTTGATGTCAATTGCAGAAGGAAACGATACCTGGGTTGTATTTTCCGAAAACAATGTCGGCAATCGCCTGGCCGCCCTTCTCGCCGGGGTATCCAGCCCAGACAATGCCATCAATGAGTCTGTTGTCAGTGTAGTCGGCGATGTTGACACCACCGGCGGAGAGGATGACGAGGATGACCGGACCCTTGGAGATAGTGGCCACCATCTTAATCATTTGGTTCTGGAAACCAGGAAGCTCGAGGTCAGTGCGGTCGTTGCCCTCAGCTTCGATATCAAGGTTTAATCCGGCGACGATGATTGTGGCATCAGCCGCCTTGGCTGCCCTGACTGCCGGCCAGATGTAAGTGTCGTGCTTGCACTTGACATCAAGGCAACCCATCTCGTAGACCACCTCATCGGCGTACTTTTGGAATCTGGCAACCGGAGAAGTGTACTGGCATGGTTTACCTGCATAGTTTCCGATCATGGCGGCAGTGGCATTGCCAAGGGGGCCCACGATGGCGAGCTTCTTGAACTTCTTGGGCTCAAGAGGAAGGCGGTTTTTGCCACCATTGTTGAGCAAGACGATGCCTTGGCGGGTGGCGTCGTTGGCCAACTCGATGTGTTCTTTGGAGCAGACATCCTTGGAGCCGAGCTTCTCGTAGCAAGGCTGGCTGTCGAACCAGCCAAGCCTGAGCATCACAATGTAGTTGTAGACCAAAGTCTTATCAATGTCGCTCTCCTTGATGAGCCCCTTGCCCAATGTTGATTGCAAGAACCTTGGGTAGTACTGGCCGCAGTTCATGTTGGGCCCAGCTCGGAGAACCTGAGCAACTGCATCTTCCTCGGTGTCGTCAAGGAATTTCTGATCCCTGAATATGGTCTCAATGGAATCGCAATCCGAAACAATGTAGCTGCAACAAAATTCAACCCTTCAGAATTGGGAAATTTTGATGCAATGCAGAGAATGGCAGGGAATAATAGCCAGTGATGTACCCATGGAGGCCCCAAGCTCCTCGGATGGTGCCGGACAAGAGCCGCGAATCGGCGCAGGTTGGAATGCCGTTGACGTTGTTGTATGAGCACATGATACTGCTAACGTCGCCCTCCTTGACGCACATCTCGAAGGGGCGGAGGAACATCTCAATCATGTCTTGCTCGGTCACCTTCGGAACAAGAAGAAACCAAATCGTATCAAACATCCAAAACTGGACCAAACAAATCAAATGAAGAAGAAAAGAAAGCATTGATGATTACATTAGCGCTGAAATGGAAGCGATCGATGGTGAAATCACCGAAAGCAGTCCACTTATCGACATCGTAGGCGGCATAGCACTTGCAGCAAGCACAGACCTTGAGGCGGCCGGGTGTCTGGGTCGGCGACGGTTTCTTGTCCCTCAACATCCTCTGAAGTCCCCGGACAAAGTTCATTGCGTACCGGCCGTTCACCAACGGATCCTCGCCGGAGGTCTCAAGGTCCGGCTCCATCTCGGGTCCCTGGCCACGTTGATCACAGGACTCCAGAATGTGAGCCCAGCCTCTCCCAAGTTGTGCATGGATGGCCCTTGCTTCCGTGGAGATGGTCTACAAAAAATTCATCCAAACAATTACATCCGAAGAAGAAAATGGAATTAGAGTGTTGAAAATACGGAGGTTATGTTGTCTACTTCGCCTAGCTTTTTCCACAAGGATTCGTTGAAGGAAGCCGGGGACGTAATGGGGGTGGGGAAGCTGACGGCGGCCTTGATGGGGCCGTTAAAGTTGGAGCCACCGCCGACATCAGAGACGCAGTGGAGGATCTCCGACCACCAGTTCTAAGGAGGGATGCCGAGATGAGCAATGCCAGAGGTGCGGCGGCCGAGCTGCTGGGTCTTCTCCCAGAGGGTCATGCTGTCAACAAGGTTCTTGGAGCGGATTTGGAAGGGCAGCGACCTGTCGCAGAAGGATAACTTGGACATGTCGAGGCCGAGGCCCTTGTAGCGATTCGGATCGCAGACATAGAGGCCAGCAGCAGAGACAGAGAAGAGCGCGCGGAGGACGACGAGGGTCGCGAGAGGAGGCATGGTGATTGTGTGTTCGAGCTGGATAGGAGACGAGAGCATGAGTTTATACAGTGAGGAGGCACGAGAATGGAGGGATCGGAACGAGTTGCAGTTCGAACTTCAAACTATTGGATAAGATCATGTAGTTTTGATCTTGTCAGCTGTAATCTTTTTGGAAACAAGAATTTGGCTAAAAAAAATCAGCTGGCACCGCTATATGTGATTTTAGTTGTTAAATAATAATTATCGAACATGTATTAACGGTCATGCAACGGAACATATTACGAAGTTCAAATAAACGATACTTGCTTAACTTTACGACGAAAACATTCGTTCCAACTAATCAGCAAGACGCTTGACATTAGAAAAAGGTGCAACAAGAAAATCCAGTTCTGTGCTGCAAGGTGAGCATTTTCCAGTCTCACCACCTACTAGGATTCATTTCAGTGTACAACCAGCTTTTCTTTGTCTCCTCACCTAACCTGATGCTCAAAACAAGGACATGAACTGAACCCTTTTCATCAACAACAAACCCTAGAGAGAAGTTGAACAGGCAATATAAAATGGTTTGTTAATATTGATCCATAGCTTTAATAAGCTTGTTTGCAATTGCACCAGCATACACGGAGGACCCTTCATGTATCTGCATGGAAACCAAAACTCATCAGTGGAAATGAAAAGAGACAAATAAAGCAAATGCTGAGGAAGATCGAGGTAGATACTGACTTTGCTGTTGAACATGAAGCTGTGGCAGTTTCCGATGATTCCGCCCGAGACATGCAGAAACTCGAGCTGCAGTTCATTCAGCACCTTGGACGCAATCAACAGGCAGTTGCTCTTCTTGGGCTGAGTGATCTTGATATACACTTCGTCCTCTACGATGCGGACATCCACGAATGTCTGCTTGGACTTCCTTTGTAGCCATGAGCTCCTCAGTATTCCCTTCAGCTCGCCTTCCCCATCGTCTATAACTGGCTTCATTGAGGAGCTTTCCATGTCGCCGGCTACCTGGTTATCCACCGCAACGTTGTTCCTCTTCTCTCTCCTTCGCTGCTTCTTGTCGAGGATTATCTTTATCTCATTGATGGTCCTCTGCAGCTCATGGATGTAGTCTATTGTGTCAGCGACTATGGTGGCCCTATCAGGC
Organism: Trichopus zeylanicus subsp. travancoricus; assembly: GCA_005019695.1. Lineage (NCBI taxonomy): Eukaryota > Viridiplantae > Streptophyta > Magnoliopsida > Dioscoreales > Dioscoreaceae > Trichopus > Trichopus zeylanicus. Next base: position 310,771 of record RXID01010941.1, read on the forward strand.
TTCATTGACAAAACAAAACGGCATTAGACAAAATTTTGATAAATCTATGGAGCAAGAGGATTATGTATGTACCTTCGTAGGATTTGGAATAAGTGCCTTCAAGATTTCATACTTCTTGCTGAACCTCTCTCTTCTTTGCCTTTCAGTCTTGAAGCTCCCCTTAGTCGCTAGGCCAGTTGAGCTTCTCTTTTTCTTCTTCTTCTGTTTAGTGTCCATCCCCCGTCCCTCAAGCTGCCCACCATGCAGCTCTTCACTCAAATCAGCACCAAAAGAACCACGACCATTTCCTCCATCATTACCATGAAAGAAGCCATAATTTCTAGGCAAGGAGTTGAAGACATCTCTCAGTATGGCAGCTTGGTCAGGGAGCTCCAAATTTGGTGGCGACTCGTATAAGTTGGTCGATGCAACTGAAGTGCTCTCACCAGCAAAAACACTCAGTGAAGGGCATGGATTCCTGGGCAACGGCAAGCTGAACATGGAAGGACTTGGGAAGAAGCCGGGCGGATAGCAGCCATCTTGCACTAGATGCATGCCTGCATCCTGCTTCGCCTCCAACCCGAATTGCCGGTCGAAGTTGAGGTCCAAGCCGTTGTGGTTCAGAAGTTCTGAGTAGTTCATCATAGCCTGAGAGCACAGCATATCAGATTGTTGATGATACATCTCCTTCTTATTCTCCTACAAAATGAAACACAGAAGATTGTATGAAGAATGAAGAAGAGGAGGTATAAGAAGGGAAAGAGGAAGGGGTTGGTTTTTGGTGGAAGTGGACCTGCAGATGAGCTGAAAAGAAGGGAAGTGACACAGAGAGATTGCAGAGGTTGTTACTGAGATTCTCAGCGATTGGTCCCACATTGCCTGCTTTATATTTGCTTGTGGGACAATGTTTCGGCATCAAAATCTGCCGTATTCCTGACACTGTCTCCTTCCATTCTATGCTGAATTATTCTTGTTCTTTTTCCTTTTTTTTTCTCTTGAGAAAAGGATGAATTTTTTGTGACTGGGGAAGGTGAAAGTTGTAGTGCATGTTAAGATGGAATATGAAGGGCCAGTCTCATGCAGTTTAAACCCATGAGTTTGCTGTTAATTGGAATCTTTAGGAGGTTGGGCCATGCCATTGGAGTTCCTCCGCGTCTAGTTTCTTCTTATTTTTTTTTTAATCTTTTTTCTTCAAGAAATTCTGATTCTTTTAATTTGGCAAGCAGAAAATGCTGAATCTTGATGAGGAAAAGCAATAATATCTTATTTTTAGAGGTTATGTTCTTTCTCTGGCTAATGCCAAGATGTTTACTCCTTGTGTTTTCAGAGGTACTTATGTTTTGTTTTAAGCAACTGTTTTAGTCGGAATCTATTTATATTTTAGTCAGTGCTGTATGTATACCGGTGAGTCTAGTTGAACAAAATGAGATAGAGTTAATTACGTGGAAGTCCTTCAAATCAGCCCTAAGTACACAGCCATCGAAAATTTGACAATTACATATAAGCCTCTCAAATCTCGAAACATATTACATAAGGTCTCTTGTGTTAGACTAACCCTGAATACCATAGAATATTTATTATATATTCGCAATATTTGTACGAATATATGTACTAAGTGAATATTTGATTAGAAAATCACATGTTCTTCCCAGTCTCTCCTTCTTTTCTAAATATAGGGCACTACTGTTACAGAAAATCTCGTAACGGTCAAAAATCATAATATTGGGGTTGGTCTCTATATGACGTTCCTGATTTCCATGAAACCATCAAAGCCTCAATGTTTCTGTGAGAAGCATCTTGCGATTCAGATTTTAGGTAGGGCTCAAAGGAAAAGCATTCTATAGATGGCTAGATTATAAGGTATGGTAGCTTGGTTTGTGATTCAATGTATGTTAATTGTACATTCTCAAGTTTAACTTCTTATTGCAGAGAAAGATGACTCGAAGTGCGGTTTATGTTGGGGGAGTCGAAAGAGTGTCGAATCAGATCCATATAATGGGTCGGATATCAAACAATTTCAAAAACTTAACCTCATGAGATATGCGTCTTTTTTACTATATATATTGGACTCTACCTATTCAATATCCGATGTGGGACTAATTCATCACACTTGATATTATAACAATATCCCTTTTCAGGTATGATTTGACCACATCAATTTTAACACTCTTAATTAAGAATTTTTTTACTCGACTAGTTATACCGTGCGATCTATACTAACGAATTTTTGTCTTATTTTTTTGATTTTAAGAGAGACTAATATGCAACTCAATTTAGTCGCATCATCACGATACTCTTTTACTTAACCAATTCCACCATATGACCCACACTAACGGGTTTTTGTTTCAATTTTTTTTTTTTTAAGAGAGTAACATACGACATAATTCAATCGCATCATTACAGTAATTTAGGTCTTAAAAGTTTATATAGCTTCTAACCTAAAGATTTTATACCACTTATTGGGGGAGTCAAAAGAGTGTCGAACCAAATTAATATAGTGGACTGGATACCAAATCATCCCAAAAGCTTAAGATCATTGGATATAGGCATTTTTCACTTTATATTGGACTCTATCTATTCAATATCTGATGTGAGATTAATTCATCATACTTGATATTATAACACAACTCTTGGTGATGCAAATGGGTATACATGTTAGACTTGATAAGTTGGAGAAGGAGCTTTTGTACAAATTTTAGAATATACATTAGCTCAAATTGAAGATTTTGTTGAGATGAGTGTTGAAGCTTTAATAGAAGAAAGTCTACGGTGTATTTTTGGAGAAGAAGGTAGTTATTCTTTTTTACCATATGTTGGCAAAATTGAATCTAAAGATGGGTGAAATGGTGTTTTGGTTCAGGTTGCTGAGTGTTGCATTAGTTCTCTATGCTTGTGTTAGAGGTTTAATGTAATGAATTGCATAAAATTCAATTGAATGTATCTTTATTTGAGGGGTTGCTTCATAGGTGGAAATTAGATAAAAATTTGGAGAAATTATTTTTTCTCACTTTTGACCCACTTTAGAAGTGACTAAAAATAAAGCATTTCTTGGTATTTGATTGGAGGATGTGTATTTTAAAAGTATAATTATTAATATATAAAATATTATTAATTTAATATTTTATAAATAATTTTTTAAAAAAATAATGTTAGTATATATATATAAATATTTAAAATAATCATAACTCAAAATAAATAATGCTAACCATTAGATCTACTTTGAGAAGTTATTTTAGATAAAAAAATGAAATAAAACTTAATTCATTTTTCACCTATGTGTTGATATGTTAAGAGTGAATTGACCTCTAAAAAATTGCTTCCATTTAATAAAACAATACAATTGGGTGGAAGATTGGTTATTTAACTCAAAATTGAGATAAAAATGATCAAGGAGGAGGCCCAAGATCCATGGTAGGCCCATCTCTAGACAACCCAAGCTCAGATCTTCGACCTGTTAGTTCAAGAATGATGGAATGAGGATTTGTTTTCCAATGTTACCGCTATCTGGATTGGAGGCATCGCACATTGAATTGTCGTAGCTCGATCGTTTGCCGCTGGTGTGGAGGATCCGACCACTATGCCCTCCAATGCAGCATTGGGTCATCAAGAGGGCATCCACAAGGTGAATCCTCTCACATTCTTTCGAAATCCTTTGATCTTCCACTAGATCATGATATTAGGGCCAACATCGACAACATGGCATGATATACGATGATCAAGCTCCGTTAGGGGTCTCCCTTAGCTCAAATCATCTAAGATTTCCAAAAAATTTGAATTCGAGACACGATTAAACCAACAATCTCCAACTTAGTTCGAATCCTCTTGTTCTTTGAATCTTCAATAGATGTCTTTATACCTCATGAGACAGGATCAACGACCTTGAACATTGATCAAGTCCAAACAGAGCTTAAACTTGTCAATTGAAATCACCTTCGTCAATATATCTACAGGATTTCTTGAAGTATAAATCTTTTATAAAGAAATCTCGTCGTCTTCAATAATGTCCTGAATAAAGTGAAATCAGATATCTATATGCTTTGATCTAATATGGTAGATTTGATTCTTCATATGGTGTATGACACTCTAAATGTCGCAAAAGATAAGAAAAATATTTTGAGAAAAATCAACTTTACTTGCCAATCCTTTTAGACATAGAGCTTGTTTGACGACTTTTTTAGCTGTCATATACTCAGACTCTATTGTAGATAATGCCACAATTGACTATAAAGTATACCTACAACTAATAGGTTCTCCACAAAGAGTGAAAAGATAACCAGTGAGAGATCATTATCGATGAAGGTCTCCAGCATAGTCTGAATCGACGTAGCCAATAATTTTAGCCTCTTGAACTGTGTTCCTGTTGAAACAGAAGCCAATATTAAGAGTACCTTTGATATATCTTAATAGTCACTTCACAACTCGCCAATGCTCTTTTCCTAAATTTGCCATGTAACGACTAATAACATTGATTGCTTGTGCAATATCAGGTCTTATGCATACCGTAACATACATTAGACTTTCAACAGCACTTGAAAATGGGATGTTCTCCATGTATGCATACTCCTCATCTTTAGAAGAATATAGTTGAGCTGAAAGCTTGAAGTGAGATGTCAAAGGAGTACTGACGGATTTTGAATTCTACATGTGAAAACGAGAAATAATCTTCTCGAGATACTTGCTCTGTTTGAGCCATAATTTGTCATGTTTTCGATCTTGATCAATCTTCATACCGAGAATCTTTCTTGCAGCACCTAAATATTTTATGTCAAATTTCTTTTTCATTTTAAACTTTAGATCATTAAATAGAGACATATCTTGAGTAGCGATAAACATATTATCAACATAAAAAAGTAATATAATAAATGAGTTATTGGCATGCATCTTAAAATAGACACAATAATCATGTTTGCAATGAATGAAATCTTGTCCTACCATAAAACTGTCAAACTATTTATACCATTACCTTGGAGACTATTTTAAACCATAAAGTGATTTGTTCAACTTACAAACAAAATTTTTCTTGCCTTCTTGGATGAACCCTTCAGGCTATTGCATAAAAATCTATTCTTCTAATTCTCCATGCAGAAAGGCAGTTTTGATATCAAGCTGTTCTAACTCAAGATTATGAAAAGTAACTAAAATAAGTAGAAAACGAATAGATGTGTGTTTAACCACAGGAGAGAAAATTTCATTAAAATCAGCACTCTCCTTTTGTGAATACCCTTTTGCAACTAAATGGGCCTTGAATTTAGCACCATCTTTTTCAGAGAAATCTTCTTTCTTTCGAAATACCCACTTGCAACCAATTGCTCTTTTACCTTTTGATAATTTCACCAAATCCTAAGTATGGTTCTTTTGAAGATAATCCATCTCTTCATTCATAGCAGCTTGCCACTAAGAAGAATTTTTATCCTGCACTACTTCTTTATAGGAAGAAGGATCACCATTATCAGTAACTAAAGAAAAAACTATCATATCTTCAAAACCATACCTTTCAGGTGGCTTTATGTTTCTTTGAAATCTTCGAAGTGGAGTCTTCTCAGAAATTTGATTCTTAGAATTTTTTTAAGAGTTGGGCATACCCTGAATATCTTCTTCTAAAGAAACTACATGCTCCACCTCCACTTGCATTATATCACTGGGACCTTTCTTGAGAGATTTTAATATAACACTTTCATCAAGTACTACGTCTCTTTCAATAATTATATTTGAAATAGTAGGATCTCACAAATGATAACCCTTAACACCTTTAGCATAACCCAGGAAAATACACTTTTTTGAATGTGCATCTAACTTATCCTTGAGAACATGCACATAAGCAGGGCAACCAAAAATTTTTAAAGAAGAATAATTTGCAAGTTGACCAATCCATACCTCTTCAGGAGTCTTGTAATTAATGACTGTCTGAGAAGAGCGATTCACAATGAAACATGCTATATTGACTACTTCTGTCCAAAAATCTTTGTCAAGATTAGCTGTCCTGAGCATATTACGTGCTTTCTCTAACAAGATTATATTCATCCTTTCAGTCACACCGTTTTGTTGAGATTTTTCTGGGATGGTAAAGTGGTGTTTGATGTCTTCATCTTCAGAGAATTTGAGAAACTCTGTTGATTTGTACTCTCCGCAATTATCACTTCTGAGATATTTGATTTTTCTATCAGTTCTTTTATCAGCCAAAGCTTTTCACAGTTTGAAAGCAAAAAATACTTTGACTTTGTGATGCAAAAAATAAATATGCACTTTTCTAAAAAAAATCACAATAAAACTGACAAAATAACGAGCACCAGATTTTGATGGAATAGAAGAGCACCACACATTAGAATGAATATAATCAATTAAGCCTTTAGTATAATGAGTAATAGTATTAAACTTTACCTTAGACTATTTACCATAGAGACAATAGTCACAGAAATCCAATTTGCATGAGTTGAGGCCTTTCAGTAATTTTCTTTTATTGAGCTCACTTAAACCTTACTCACTCATATGATCGAGAAGAATATGCCATAAGTAGGTCATATCAAAAGAAGAAGTCTGAAAAATTGTTACTCCACCTTCAACAGTTTTTCCTACTAACTCATACAAATTTTATACTTTAGGTCTTTCATCACTATCAATGAGCCTTTAGCAATATTAAGAACTCCACTTTCAGCAGAATACTTATAACCAGCAGAATCCAAAGCACCCAAAGAGATCAAATTTTTTTTCAAATCAGGAACATGTTTAACATCAGTAAGAATTTTAATAATACTATCAAACATCTTAATTTTGATTGTTTCAATTCCAATAATTTTGCATGGATTTTTATTACCCATCAAAACTAAACTACCATTATAGGACTTGTAGTTTTCAAACCACTCTTTATTGGGAGACATGTGGTAAGAATAATCAAAATCAAGAATCCAAGTATCATGGTAACGATCAAAATCAAAACTAATAAAGAGGACATTACCATAATCATCATCAGAACTCTCTTCAGCAACTGACACTTATTTTTTGGCTTGCTCTTTAGACTGAGATTCTCTTTCTTTCTTTACTTTAAGCTTCCAACACTTTTTAATTACATATCCTATCTTCTTACAATACGTGTAGTTTATTTTTTTGGATTTGAATCTAGAATGACCTATCTTTGATTTTTCTCTAGTATGACCTCTGACAATCAATACTTCTGAGTGTAACACATCCCCTACAATATTTTTTAAATATTCATTAGATAGAAAGGTAGCAGAAATATTATCAAATTTTAAATCCTTACCATACAAGAGAGTAGTCTTCAAATTCTCAAGAGAAGAAAGTAAAGATGATAATATATTAATTGTCTTGTCTTCATCTTTAATTTTAACATTAATTTTTAATAATTGAGAGACTAATTTATTGAAAGCATTAAGATGATCAACTATATTCATACCTTTTCTCATTCGAAAATTGAAGAACTTCTATTTAAGTAAACTCAATTTGAGATAAACTTACTCATATATTATTTCTCTAGCTTTTCTCATAGCTCTGAAGGTGATGTTTCATCAAGAAATAGATAGAGTACCTCATTGGTGAGACTGAGAATGATTGTACTATGTGAACTAGCCTTTTGATTTTCCCAGACACTTTCAGTGACATCTTCAGGCTTGACATCCTCCAATGTATTTCTTAACTCTTGTTGAGTAAGAATTGCACGAACTCTTGATTGTCAAATAGGAAATCATTGCTTTCTATTGAATTTTTCTATATCGAATTTCGTAATAGACATGTTGAACCAAGCTCTGATACCACTTGTAGCGTTAAATATCGATATCCACCATAATTCACGATGTAGAAGAAGAACAGAAAAAAATAAAAATAGCATACAAGAGATTTATGTGGCGAAAACGATCCGAAGGATATTGTATTAGGCCCACTAAATTACTTCCTAATATAATTAAGACTCTTTAGAAAATCTAGATTCGAGACACAATTAAGCCAACACCAGTGCGATAAATTATTTGATGTATTTATTAGCGAGGTCATCAAACCAATTAATTGAATCATTTGAAAGCTCGGTGTGTCATGCTCTAGCTAGACCATGAAATGTTATGGGAATGACTTACACATTATCAAGTATCATGCCCCATGTAGCATCATAACATTCTAGAATATACTAACATAATCTATGGAGTCTTTGGTGTCATCACATACTTTAAATAGAGGCTGGTGAAACTTGGACTACAATGGCTCACAAGCTATTTCAAGAATCAATGGCATAGTTAACTTGGATTGACATGATGATTATAGATACTTGCCTTTTCAGCCTTAAAAAATCCCTATTACGTGACTTTGAACAACATGATTAAACCATCAAATTGACTAAGCCAATATTCAAAGATAGTTGAAAATTCATAGTTCATAGGGACCCATTCACAAAACTATAACTTTTAGGGACCTATTTGTAAATTTATAATAGTCCTAAATTGCTAGACTTTTCTATAAGAGTATGGACCACGATTGGGCTGAAATTTATTTGAAATTTGGCTAAATCAGGCTAGGGCCATTTGGTCCCGGGCGCTAACCCCAAGGAGTTGTTGGCGCCAACTAGCTAATGTTCAGATTGTGCCCTTCCCAAATTGGGTACCAGCTTGTTGGTTCCCATTTTAGGAAGCGTGCCAACTAGTTGGCACCTCTTCTCACATGTAGCCTCTTCCTTTGCAGTTTTTATCACAAGCACCCATGCGCAAATTCTCTCAAAGAAAAGGTGTCAACCCACTAAAGTTGTCCTCCATGAGTGCCTATGTATTACCACCCAAACTGGAAAAAAATCCTTTTAGTGCCAATTAGCCAACCCATTCCCAACCAAGTCATTCCAAGATTTCTTCCCCTCTCCCAACTTATAAATAGGACCTCATTTCCACAACCAAGGAGGAGAATTTTCTAGATAGTAAGTATACACAAAATTCTCTCGATACGACATAATTTTTTTCAATCATTATGATCCTCCATTTTTCATCTTCTGTTCTCAAAGTTCTGATGGAAGTACTTGTAAATGACTAATGGGAAGGAAAGGAATCACATCGGTATCACTAGACTCTCTCTTTCCCTTTTTTTGCTTTATTTTATTTGCATCTTGAATCCATATTTATCAGTCTGAAAAAGAACATCCACTCTAGCATATAGTTATTAACTTTTAAGCAACCTAAAAGGAATTAGGGAGGGACCTCCGAGCCCTCTCTCATTGTAGTGGTGGGTAAGCCTCCTCTAAGTTTTTGTTTCATTTCTTTTATCTTTTGAGTATGATTTTATATTTAGAAATCTCATGAAATTGACATTTTTCTTGTAGGGAGACACAAAAATAAGTCACATACCATCAGGATGGATATACCCTATGTTCAATGAAGAGGATCCTTACACCACCTCCCAGAGATCTCTTGTGACTTTATAGACTGAATCCACAATTCTTAAAGTGTGTGTAGGCATCATCAACTAGAAATCAAGTCAAACTATGGAACACATTGGCCTAGCATGAATCGAAACCAAAACCTCCAAACAGTCTTATAATGGTGGGGTACATGGACTCTTCTCCAAGTCACTAGTACATCAGCTTCCCTGTAACTTCCCATGTTGCCTTGAGTTGAGGCTAGGCTTGGCAGAAGTGTGGTACGTGGCTTCACTTGCTAGGTTATATGTGGGGTTGGGTATTTCATTCTTTCTTAAAGATTTGTGATGGAGTGGGGCCTTAGCAAATTGGCCTTAATGATGTCTAGGGTATTATGCCTGATGGGTTAGATGTTAATAAGCATATCTCTAGGGGTTAGGGACTTCTTGATGGTATGGTACAAGAGGAACATGTTGAAACTACACTTGATTATAAAACTATTGTATGTGGAGGTTCAAAAAATTTTGCATTACTTGTGCTTGGGTTTCCAACATTTGGGTCATGTTTTGAATGGTGGTCATGAAATTTTGAAAATTCTACTAACTAAATGCATTACTAGGGTTTGCCATGGGTACCTTAGGCATTGGAGCAAGAGATGCACTCCAAAGTGGAGGTAGATGCTCCACCAAATGTGTCGAAGTGGCATGATTATGTGGCTCACCGTGTCCTCCTAAAGAATTACGTGATTGCAGGTGAAAGCTCTCATTGCCCAACAGTTTGGTTTTTCGAGATTGCAACTTGGTCACGTTCAAAGGCATGGCCAACAAGGTATAGTAGATCTATTATATATGTAATGGGATGACAAAGTAAATCTCAATAAAAACATAAATTATTAGTCTAATCCATAAGGCTCCTTGATATTTGAATTTATTAGTCGATCCACATTGTAATTTGAAAGATAAAAAGTAAAAAAAAAAGGGGCTAAAAACTCTTTGACTACAACCTCTATAATACTCAAATCAATAATACGATAACTAACATAAAGAATGAGTAACTTATTTTTTTTAAGAAGCCGACACTAGCCTTTACCTTCTTGGTTCCACTTATTTATATATGATATTTAGTTTGTTGATTCTCGTGATCTCAACCATAATTCTCGCCAAAATTTCTGTCTTGAACCTCATGTTGAATCTCTAGTTCTTTTGACTAGGATGCAAATTCCATCTTCGTAAAATACCCTTTGAACCATGGGCACTCGCATGATTCTCTAAGACTTTTTTTTCGGCTGATATTGTTTTGAGTTCTGTAAATTCGATAGAACTCTGTTAATAATATATTTATTTGACAGAATCCTACTGAATCTCAAACGTTCGATGAATAAGTTCAGTCTTAATACCAAATTAATTTTGGTGCAATGGTCCAATCCATACAAATCGAGTTTGATATAGAGTTTGGTGCACCAATAAGTATGATATAAATTTTTTTTAGTGCTATTTTTTAGTTTCATTGAAAAATAATATTCGTTTAAAAATTACCCAACAAAATATCCAGCCACAATAATAAAATATGCCCTTCATAATATTTTTTACAAAAAAAACAGCTACATTGAAAGCAATTCACCTAACCAACTACCTTCGTCTAAAATTACAAATCGGAGAGTGGAAGCAATAAACCTCGATTTCTCGTCAAACATATCTGAAAATCTGAAAATAGAAACGAATTGGTTGGTGGTTGGGGAATTTAAAACCATTCAGCTGCCTCTCTTTTTTTTTTTTTGTGTGGTTTCTGTTTTTCGTTCAGCAACCTCATTACGATTACGAGAACATTCTGGAGTATAATCTGCCACTAAGCACTATCCATGGGCTTTTCAATCTGCATGCAATGGAGTTTACAACTCTAAAACCCCAAAATCACAAGGCATTAGATGAAAACAGCACTAAAGACATTGGCTGTCTGAAATCAATAGCCCTATTCAAGAGAGCACCAAACACTCACCTTCCTCGTCCTATATAACGACGGCGTGCTTGAGCTCCATCACCATATTTGCTTGGAGTTTTAAAAATATGGAGAGATCTACCAAGATGCTGATAGTCATGGCTCTGTTCTTTGCCACCTTCACTGTGAGCATTCAAGGAAGAGAGCTCAAGGACAAGCAAGAGAAATACGAGCCTCAGACTTTCCCCGGTGCCAGTAACTTCTTCGGCAACCCTGGTGGGCTCGGAGGTAGCTCAGGCCTAGTCCCAGGAATCGGGGGGCTTGGGCAACCGGCTTTCGGGGGGTCTGGCCAGCCGGCTTTCGGATCCTTCCCGGGCTTCGGGACCGTGCCCGGGATGCCCGGTGCAGGGGTTGGTGGCGGAAGTGTTGATTCGCCATGATCGTAGTAGCTCTCTTAGAGCACTAGGAGTTGGATTTGGGTGTTTGGCTATAAAGATGAGGATTCGTGCTATAGTTTTTATGAGTGTTGGCCATGATGTGGTGGTTTGTGATACTACATAGTTGTGGAGCTCTTCATGAGCTTTGTCTGTGCTTTATAGTGTGTTTCGTCCAGTGCAGTAGTTTGGGGAAGAGTATGATAATATACTTTTTCTTTTGTAGCTACATTGCGCTATTCATTTAAGCTGTTTCTGCTTTTCTACTGGAAAAGGATTTACTGAACATTTGTTACAACATTTCAGCTATTTTCTCATAATGATATCAAATATCAAAAATGGAGCAGTAGAAATCTGGACAACAACTTCACTGGGCATAAAATATTTACTTGTTTTGGATATGAATGGACATAAAAACAAAGTTAATTAACAACATCCGCACAAATGGGACCAGATCCGGCGACCCAAATGCTCAATATCTCGCCAATCACTCGTCCCCAGATCCTGCAACTTTTTCCGTCTATCCCTAACGATGCGTCCCCCGATATTCTGATCTCCTTTCATTCTCTGATTTCCACGGAAGCTGTCTGCATCTGGGTGCCCTCAACGATGGTGAGATCGATGATCTCAAACCCCATCGCCGTTCCAAGGAAGAGCCGTCCCTCTTGTCGTCAGTTGCATCTTCCCCAGTGAAGCCTTGGAGCAGCTTGAAGACGTTGGTACTCATTTGCACTGTCGCTACTGGAGTGCAATTCAACCGGGGCCATGTAGTTCTTGCTCTTGATGGCCGACATTTAAGTAGTATTCGATTGAATCTTGTGATATGTCGAGTGATTGAAATGTGATGCTCGAATAGCGAGATCTGTTACCGGGCCAGTGCCAAAGTTGGTGGTGATGATATTGGGGGTGTTGTCGTCGAAGGCCATGTAGCTGAATACACCGAAGAGCACGTACATGACAGAGATGATGACCACGGAGAAGCCAGGGTTGCAATTAAAATTGCGCTTGTCCACCGCCTCATTAGTTAAGGGGGTGAATGATTTGATGGTAAACTATTGACATGATACGATATTTCACATCCTTAAGTAAGCGAAATTTGTTTTGAAATTTTTTATGAAAAAGTTTAAAGCAGACTTGCGTCATCCCTGTTTAGCCTTTTAACAATCCCAGTTAAAAGAACTCGTGTCATATCAATCTTTCATATTTAAATTAATTTATGAGTATTATACTTACTTATATTTGAGCTATCTTGACAATAAAAATTTTTTAGAAAAATGAAAAAAATTGCAAATACCTAAAATATGTGAGAGAAAAAAAACAATATTCATAAAAATTGGAAAAATATTTTCAAACAAAAAAGTTGAAAAAAATGTGCATATTTAAATTGATTTATGAATATTATGTTTATCTTTATTCGAAATGTGAAAAATTTGTATCATTGTTTAATATCTACAAAAAAAGATCATCGAGGCGAGAAATCATACTCGGCAACGTCACTCCGATACTCAAGTTAGTAAGATAATTCAATAAAAATATTAAAAAATTAATTTAGAATACAATAATATATACCTATATATTTCTAGCTTACTATTATAATTCTTCAAAAATGATTCTAAACTTTCAAGATTAGTATCCTCCATTTCTTCAATTTCTCGAATCTTCTCATCAGTTGAATTTTCATCAAATTTTTGGATTTTTTTTCAGTATCATATCAATCTTTCATATAAATGCATACCTCTAAAGTTTCAGGTCTTAATTAGATTCTTTTATCATTTAATACTTTTTTCTACACTGAAATAATATTCTAATGCAACTATAGCTAACATAATAGTTAATAAATCACGGATCATGATGGAAAACATTTGATATCTACTTGCATGTGTCTTTCGCCGTGATAATATATCAAAATTTTTAGTATCTTTATCAGCTAAAAAATCCATATTTTGATTTTCATATAAAGTCACTTTACTATATGAGGAAGAAGTCGAAATTGATTTTTATTTTTTATCTACAAAATAGAAAATATGTAAGATTTTGATTTGGAATGATTTATGGTATGTTCTAATGGAGCAGAATGAGATGAGCTACCATATTGTGTTTGATAAATATTATGCATATCATATAATAATTTCTTAACATATTATTTATATTTTGATATATCGATAAAAAACATATATATTATCATAATACTCATCAACTAATGTTTCAAAGCCTAAAAGATTAACTCGTGAATTTAATATAATAATAAAAAAATACCGGATCGATAATTTCAAATTATCAAAGATCTGTTTTGATACCACTATGACAAACCTTGCTAGAAACCAACTGAGCATAAGATATAGTACACCATTTTAAAGTCCTAAAAACCAACAAAACAATGGCTATGAACTCGGTCTCAAGTCTATGACGAAGGCAGTCACACATTGCAACAAACATCGACGGAGAGATGCGAAATAACTGAAACTAACATAATAAAACATCCAAAACCAAAACTTATAACTACTGAAATTCCTGATCCTCAGATCGGTGTAGATAGTTGTTCTAGGTTGAGGCAGAAAGACAAATCTAGTTGTAACCAGTGAAAGCACCTGGGAAACGAGAGGATGAGGCGGGTGCTCTAACCTCCCATGCTAAGGGGCAGATAAATACTCCACCCATCTCCATCACTTTTTATCCTCTGATGTCGTCACCGCCTTCTCATTTCCCAGAACAACAACTTGCAGTCAACCATAGCAACCTGCATACTGACAATGCACAAGTGTGCGATCAAGCAAAGGAGTTCTTAGTCTGAAATTGGAATAAATCTGAACGACTGGATTTCTATTGAAACAGATCCTAATCAAAAATCGTGTGAATCGGGTGGTTTAATGATTAAAACATCCGATGCACACGAACTGGCTGGTTTTATTTGAATTGCTTTGATTTACTTTATACCTAAAAGTAATTTTATATTTATTTTTTACTAATAATTAAATCTGAAACTATTGCTATAATAAATAAAAAATTTTAATCAATTATAGACATGTCAAATGGATCATGTTCAAAAAGGCTCATAGGAAAAGATAGACACCAAGTCCGTGGACTGTAAATTGTGCCTAAAGTTTTTTTAAAAAAATCCAAAATATAACTAACTAATTAACTATATATATATAGTAACAATAATTAATAATGAACTATAATTTTATTTGTTAAGATTTTTGAATCTTTTTTAAATGACAAGAATTTCATTTTGGGATGGAAAAAAAGAAAAGACGAGGCAAATGACAGATTTTAAAAAGATAATATTGGGGGCTTGACCTTGACTGGTTGACCAATTCAAATTAACTTGAAAAGAAAGAAAAAGGAAAAGAACATGACATTATATATATATATATATATATATATATATACACACACACACACACATATACTTGTCATACGGTCAAACTTTTATCTTGAAATTTCGCTCGTAATGGCGCTAAAGTTCCCCCACCTCAGCTCCCCAATTTGCACAAGCCCACAAGAGTATAGAAGAGAAGAGAAGTACAATAATCTTACCAACATTTTATTACTTATATAAAAGGAATACAACTCTAATGTAAAGGGACACTACAAGACTCTCTCTACTTGTCTATTTACAATGCACAGATGTGGTTGTAAGCCATCCATAGAGATCATGGAGAACATATTTCTACAATATTCTCCCTGTAGTCTACCTATTGAAGATCATGGAGAACATGCTCCACAACATTCTCCCTATAGTTTTCTTGACTCATTCCAACTACAGCCACCTGTCCCATGAGCCCTCAATTGCCTTTTTGTTAGCCACATGTCCCTTGACTCATTCCAACTACTGCCTGTATAAAGTATGGTGATTCCTCAATAGAAATCAATATACCTGATAACTGAGGCATCAAGTTGGCCTTTTCTTGGATAAAGAAGTCTATCCCCAAGATAAACTCAAACTCATCAAGCCTTGAGATCGTCAAACTAATCTCTCCCTCCCAAGCTCCGTCTTTGAGGGTTGCGCTAGCCATTCCATGAATCGAGGTCAACCCATAGTTTACTGCCTTTACTTTCCATGAACTTGGCTACACTTGCAAGACAAATTCACTTACCAACTTATGAGAAAAGAAGTTGCCAATCGCCCCTGTATCCAACATAGACCAAACAAGTCTCCCATTTAATAGCACTGATGCATACATCAACCCTTTGCAAGGCAACTGTCTTTCTATCGTCATTGAGTTGAGTAGCTACAATGGGTTCATGCATGGTGTTACCACAGCACCATATTCTTCCTCTTCAAATTTCTTGAAAGATAAGCAACTAGCTTTTCCCCCTTTGGACAATCTCCTACCCAATGAGGACCATTGCATATAAAACATCCTTGCTCTTTGTTGGTGGGCTGCAACTTAGATTGGCTAGGTTCTGCAACCTTCTTGCCCTTGCCCTTGGGCTTCTTGCCATCCTTGTTTGCATGCCCCATCCTCCTTCTATCTGTGGCCTTCTTGGTGATCATCGCCAACTCGAAATCCACCAAGCCTTTTGCAGAAGCAATGGCCAAAGGAAGATCCCTCACTTCTTGCCGCCAGTGTTTAGCTTGAGCCTACGACTGCAAACTAGAAAGGAAGTTGAATAATTTGTTCTCCTCGGACATATTGGTGATGTCGACCATGAGGGAGCTAAATTCTCATACATACTCCCTTAAGGTCCTTGAGTGCCGCAACTTCTTCAAGGATTCTCATGTGACCCTCCCTGTGTTGCATAGAAAGAACTACTCCTTTAGCTCCTTCTTGAGGGTCTCCCAATCCTCAAGTTGAGCTCTCCCAGCTTGAGCATCCTCCGATGCTCTGGTACGCCACCATAACTTGACATCCCCAATCAAGTACATGCTAGTGATGGTGACTTTTTCCCATTCCGAAACATGAGTAGCCTTGAAGTACTGCTCCATATCCCACAAGAAGTTTTCCAACTCCTTTACATTCCTATGACCATTAAAGGAATGGAGTTCTGGGACTTTTACTTTTGAAGGAGCTTCAGCTTCAATAGGGGAGTTTGCCACCACCCTCTTTACCACCATAAAGTCCTCTTCCAAGGACTTTAGACTTGATCTCGTTGAGTCTATGATCAGGGCATACCTATCCTCCTCACTTTTCATCTTATTTGCAAGGGCCTCCATGAGGGCATCACTTTGCCTCTCTTGCCAAGCCAACTGTGTCCATATGTAGCCTGCATCTTTGGTTGGAGGATTTCCTAGCATCTCCTCAATGTGAATTAACCAATTCTGAAGCTCAACTTAGGTCATCATGGCTTTCATTGATCTTGGCTTCAGCCGAACCTAGCTCTGTACATGATTATGTGGTATTAGAGCCCAGTTTGGTAGAAACCAGGTTTAGCGGAAGTTAGGATCAATGAAAGCCATGGTGACCTATTTTGGCTATGATAGACATAGGGGTAACCAGCAACTTCTTCTCTCATAAGTTGGTAAGCGAATTTGGCCTACAAGTGTAGCCAAGTTTATGAAAAGTGAAAGCAGTAAACTTTGGGCTGACCCTGATTCATGAAATGGCTAGCATAACCCTTAAAGTTGGAGCTTGGGAGGGAGAGATCAATTTGACCATCTTGATGCTTGATGAATTCGAGTGTATCCTAGGGATGGACTTCTTTGTCCAAGCGAAGGCCAGCTTGATACCTCATTTATCAGGTATGCTGATTTCTGTTGAGGAATTATTAGTCTTTGTACAGACAGTATATGTGGAAAAAATTACAGCAGCAGGTATACAATCTCCTCAATAGTTGAAAGCAGGTCTCAAGAGGGGCAAGACCACCTATGGTGCAGCACTAATTGAGATGCAGTCAGATCAGGTCGTGGATGTACCTAATGATGTTGCAACTGTCCTGGTGGATTACGTGGACTTGATGTCACCAAAACTGCCCAACGAACTTTCCCCTCGTAGGACAGTTGACCATAAGATTGAGTTGGAGCCAAGTGCTAAACCTCCTGCTCAGGCCCCTTATCGATTAGCTAATAGGAAGCTTTTGGAATTGAGAAAGCAACTCAATGAACTGTTGGATGTGGGATTGATCCAACCATCAAAAGCTCCATATGATGCTCCAGTGTTGTTTCAGCAGAAATAAGATGGTTCACTTTGGATGTGTGTGGACTATCAAGTGCTAAACAAGGTGACTATTGAGAATAAGTACTCGGTATCAAATGCAGACGATTGGTTTGATCAATTAGCCAAGGTGACATACTTCACCAAGTTAAACTTATGGTCAGGGTATTGGTAAGTTTGGATTGTTAAGGGGGATGAGTCAAATACAGCATGTGTCACAAGGTATGACTCATTTGAGTTTTTAGTCATGCCTTTTGAATTGATGAATGCTCCTACAACTTTTTATAACTTGATAAATGAAGTATCATATGAGTTCTTGGATCGATTTATGGTGGTATACTTGGATGATATTGTCATCTACTTGAAGACATTGGCAGATCACGTCAATCACCTCAGGAAGGTATTCTCTTAGCTTTGAGAATACAAGCTCTTTATAAAGAAAGAGAAATATGAGTTCTGCTCGAAAGAGATCAGGTTCCTTGGACACAGGATGAGCAAGGAACAAATACGAATGGATGAGAGAAAGATCCAAGCAATCATTGATTGGGTGGCCCCAATAAAGGTATCAGATCTTCATTCTTTCCTCGGTTTGGCTAGCTATTATAAAATATTCATTCAGGGTTATTCAATAAAAGTGAGTCCCTTGACTAACTTGCTGAGGAAGGATCGAGAATGGGCATGGATAGACTAATGCCAAGCGATGTTGGACTAGTTGAAGGTAGCAGTGTCAACAGAGCCGGTGCTGCGATTGCCTAACTTCGAACTTTCATTCGAGATACATATGGATGCCTTAGATCATGCTCTTTGGGGAGTTCTTGTGCAAGAAGGACACCGAGTGAAATTTGAGAGCCGCAAGCTCAAGGATGCAGAGCAATGATACACCACACATGAGAAAGAAATGACAGTAGTTGTGCACTACTTAGAAACTTGGAGGCATCTATTGGGAACGAAGTTCAAGGTTTTGATGGATAATGTCGCAAATACCTACTTTAAGACCCAAAAAAAAATTGACTCCCAAACAAGCTCAGTGACAGGAGTTCTTGGCTGAGTTTGATTTCGTGTGGGAGCACAAGCCTAGGCAATAGAACCAAGTGACGGATGCATTGAGCCGAAGGGAGGTGCAATGCTATGTAGCTACACTATCCACAGTGCAATCAACCTTACTGGAGAGGGTTAGAGAGCAAGCCGATGCGGACTTGGCTTACGTCCAACTCAGGGGAGAGGTACATGAAGGAGTAATTAAGCGTTATTGGCTTGACGATAACTTGTTGCATACTAGAGGCAACATGTTATACATTCCAAAGACAGGAGGTTTGAGGTGTGAGCTACTATGAGAGACTCACGATCCTCAATGGACAGGACATCCTAGAGTGCAAAGGATGATGACACTCTTGTCCATATCATACTACTAGCTGAAAATGGGGGAAGATGTCGAGATGTATGTCAAGACTTGTCTTGTGTGCTAGCTTGACAAGATGGAGAGGAAGAAGGAGGTAGAGCTGCTGCAACTCTTGCCTATTCTGGAGAAGCCATGGCAGTCCATCGACTTCATCTCAGGCTTTCCCAAAGTGGATGGGATGATCTCAGTGCTAGTCATCATCAATCGACTCTCGAAGTATGTGGCGTTTATACTAGCACCTCATGCATGTCCAGCAGAGATAATAGCTGGGCTATTCTACAAGCATGTGGTGAAACACTTCATTGTCCTGAAAAACATCATGAGTGATCAAGATACTAACTTCATGGGCAGGTTTTGGACAACACTCTTCAACTGGATGCATTCAAAGTTAAAGTTTTTTATGGCTAATTACCCACAAATGGATGGCTAAACGGAGTGCATCAATGTTTTAGTGGATGAATACTTACGACATTATGTAACGGCCAGCCAGCAGAATTGTTTGGAGCTGTTGGACATAGCTCAATTTTGCTATAACATCCACAAGTTGTCGGTTACAGGAATGAGTCTTATAGAGCTTGTCATGGGATAACAGTCTCGTACTCCTCTTGAGATGGCTCAATCGAAGGACTAAGGAAAGTGCCCTACAGCCTATCACTTAGCCAAGGAGAAGGAGGAGGTAATAGAATAAGCTCAGGACAGCTTGCGCAAGGCAGCAAAATGCATGAAAAGGCATGTAGATGAACGAAGGCAATCATTGGAATTCTAGGTTAGGGACATGGTTTTGCTGAAACTTATTCCACAGATATGGATGAAAATCAACAGTAAGACCGTATATCACTTGTTCATATCAAAAGTATGACAACCCCTTTGAAGTGATGAAGAAAGTCGGGCAATTGCTTACCGGTTGAAGCTATTCGATAGACTAAAGGTACACCTAACATTCTATGTTAGTTTTCTCAAACCTTTTAATAGGGACTTGTTTGGGGATAGACAACAAGCCAACAGAGCTCCATCGATAGTTCGAAAGTAGTTTGACAAGGAGGTCGAGAAAATTCTTACACACCGGACTATAGGGTAAAGAAAGAAGAATCAGTGGACTGATTTTCTTGTAATATGGAAAGGCGGCAGTGAGGCTGATGCCATATGGGAGTGGGATTCTATACTATGGTAGTTTGAGAAGCAAATCAAGGAGTCCATGGACTCTACTTTGATGAGAACGTCAGACATTTTTACTGGGGGTGATTTGTCACACCAATTGTGAGTGGTAGGTACCACCATAATGAGATCATGCAACGGACCTCATAATTTCAAAGGTAATGGAGTGTCTTTAACGTATATGTGCATGGACAACATACATATGAGAAATCAACCAACTATGGTGGTCGGTGTCACTATAAAAAGAATCATGTGAGGGAGCGCGTGATCATGCGAGGCGGCAAACTACCTCCAACATATGTGTACGCTGGTTGCACACATAGCAGTAAGTGACAAAATCATGACATGTTCGGATAGAGGCCCAGATGGGCCAAATAGTCTTGCAGAGAGAGCAGCAGGACAGATTGGTTAAAGTGAGTTGTAGGAGAATGTAAACAACCTAGACATTTGACGCTGCAGACTGAATACACATGGCTGCATGCTGAAAAATCAGGGTTGCACCTGTCAAGGGATATGTGGCTAGCAAGGAGGTAATTGAGAGCTCATGAGATAGGTGGCTACAGCTGGAATGGGTAAAAAAAACTATATGAAGAATATTTTGGAGCATGTTCTCCATAATCTCCAACATGTGGACTGCATAGAGAAAATTGTGGGAGCATATTCTCCATAATCTCCATGGGTCGCTCACATCCACATCTGTATATTATAAATAGACAAGGGTCTATTGAACTGGGACACATGCACACAATCATATGTAAGTAGAGAAAGACTTATAATGTTCATTCGTATTAGAGTTGTATTCTTTTTATGTGAATAATAAAAGATTAGTAAAATTATTGTACTTCTATTCTCCTCTATAATTTTGTGGGTTTGTGTGAGTTTGGCAGGTTGAGATGGGTGAACCTTAGTGACAGGCAAAATTTCAAGATAGAAATTTGACCATGTGCAATATATATATATATATATATATATATGCCCATTTTGGACCGGACTAGCTCGTAGGTCACAAATACGTTGACATATCTAACTAATTATAATGATTTTATTCAAAATTAACAATAATAATATAATAAAATTTAAATATTAAGTTGGGATTGTATTGATATCTAATTTCGGATTTGTGGGTCCAACCGAATTTGACCGGACAAAATATTGAACCGACAAGCTTTTGAAATTATTGGTTCCAATCCCTTCTTTGCCGAAGAACAGTTGAGATCCAACTAGATCTGACGAATTCAAGTGATTTTCCAATGAAAATAGTAAGAAACCAGTTAAGATCCCACTTCCGACGGCGGTTAGGATGGCCAGAGCCAAGACCCACTGTAACTCGCTGGAACATACTTGGATTTGACCAAAACCTGCTATTGTCACACGGACATCCAAGGTTTGGCAGAGATCTAACCGATCACCGGCCAAAACCCTCAGGAGGGACCGAATCCCTAGCCACCGAGATCTCTCGAAGTTTCAATTTGAGCTACTTGGATATCATTCTGGGTTATATACTTGATAAGAAATCCCCATTTAGAGTTCTATTTTATTTTGTTTTCTTAACTCAGTGGTGTTGTGAGCCTTATCCGAGTTTGAGGTGGGTTCATTTTCTAGCTTGCTGTCAGATGTCTGCTGAACCTGTTTAATGTTAATGAATGGGGTCTTCGGACCCCAATCTTCCTCCCCAAAAAGGAGGGAAATTTCTTATACTTCATCACGAAAAAGGCAAAAAGTCCAGCTACAATGAAAGCAATTCACCAAACCAAACCACCATCTTCTACAACTGCTAATTGGAGACAGCAGCAATAAAACTCTATTCCATATCCATACATATAGGAAAATCTGAAAATAGAACCAAATTGATTGAAGGTTGTAGAACTAAACCATTCAGCAACCTCATTGCAGTTACTAGACTTTCAAATTATAATATGGCAGAAAGTAATCTTCATTTTCAATCTGCATACAACAAAAACAGATACCTCATAACAACTCTAAAGTCCAAATCAAATGGCATACGGTTCAGAACCAATGAAAACAAAACTGGTAGAATTTGCAACAAAACTTTTACCATCTTATTTACTTTGCTGTCTTTTTAGCATCTGCAACAAGTTTCAGACCACCGCCATTTCTCCACGCACCTCCAATTGGTAGGCCCCCCTGCCCTGGATCCTTACTAGGCTCCCCATCTGCATCTTCAGGCATAACGTAAGTACGACCAAAATCAAGGAGCATTGCAGCTGAACCATCACCCAAACGGATTCTATGAAATTTGGAGCTCTTCTTGCGCTGCTTACTGCCTCCTGCACGATCTGACTTCTGGGCAGAGCTGGAACTGTCTCTCAGGGATACATCATAACTACTTGAGTCTGGCACCTGCACATTAACGGAACTAAAACCATGAAGAGGTTGTTTGTCCTTGGCAGCTCGATACCCATCCTTTGTCAAGATCTCAAGCTCTCCTTCCTGAGGCTTCCATTCAGTCTGAAGTTTCCTCACTGTGCTTAAAATGCTATCTGCCAATACTTCATTTGCACTATTACCCTCTGCAGATCCTTTACCTTTACCCTTTGCTTTTTTCGAGAGGCTATTTTTGGACTCAACAGGATGGGTCTCACCATTTTGTAGCAGATTCTTTTCCCGAATGCTTGCATTATAGGCTTCAATAAGTTCTCTCTGTTTATTGGCATCAGGGCAGAGTCGAGCAAGCTCAAGAACAAGATGCACCAAACCAAATTGTTCCACATATGAAAGGTACTCCAAAGTGCCAATCATGTTTTGACGATATTCAGCAGAAATGCTTTTAAATGCAGCAAACTTGTCTCCATCATTTCCCAAGCTTGAACAAATTCTTTCAACAAGAGATTTGTTTGCCATGTGAACATCATCAATTTTGGGTAAAGATGGAGTACTCACAGATGAGGTTTGATTTCTACTGGTTGATATAGGCCATTTTGAAAATCCACTCCCTGTAAAGTCAGGAGCTGAAGCAGACTGTTTCATCCTGTTCGCAACATTGATGTTCCTTGCAGGAGAAATAGAACTTGTGGATGCAAATCCATTCTCCCTTGGAAGGCCTGTAGAAGATAGTCCTCCCTGGCTTATTGCAGGCCAAGGTTGAGAAATAGCAGATGTAGATGAACCTTGATGACTAGGTGTTGGTCTAATCTGGGAGGAAGAACTGGATAGGCCTGCAGAATTAGATGGACCTCCCTGATTTATTGCTGGCCAAGGTTGAGAAGTGGCAGATGTAGACGCACCTTGATGACCAGGTGTTGGTCTAATTTGGGATGAACATGATGAACCAGAAGGGCCAGACACATGGTTAATGGAACTAGAAGAACCCTTCTTATGGACATTTAGGCGTGTTGCCATTGTATTTAACCCCACACCAGGTTGCTGTTTAACTTTTGGTTTAGCACCCTTTTTTACCCCTGGGAGAGGAGGAAATGACTCTTGTCTAAGATCAGCAGCATTGGCAGAACTGTGAAGAGCTTGAGCATATCTGGAGGAAGTTTCAACTGGCTCCCTATCTGCAAGGGGAGAAAAGGATAACTCTTCCAGAACAGGAACACCTCTTGAGCTTTGGCTCTGGGTCATGGATGACCTTGAAGGCATTTCAAAGCTTGGATTGATACTTAATGATTCAAATGATCCTGCAACTGCCTCAGATTGGCTTGTTTCCCCATGTTCTGAGTTTAATCGAGCACCAGAAGCAGAATGACGAGCTGTACTGTCAGGGACTGCTGTCTCAAGGCTGGCTTGAATGGCCATAGCCAATTGGTTTTCAGATTGATCAGCATGAAATCCACGCCCTCTTCCACGCCGGCGTTCTTGTTCAGCACTTCTACGAAATCTGAAGCTAGTAGGTATCTGAAAGGAACAGTGGAACAGACCTGATGAATATTCACAACAAGCTTGACAGAAAGGACACAAAAAGCAAAGGTATTTTGAAATTATAATATATTAGGAGCATTCGTAATGAAGTCCAATGAGTAATGTAGTTTATCAACATCAGTTCTATTAAAGCAGGACAAAGGCTACCAGAAGGGGAGCAGGTGCCCTTTGATTTCCTGCCTGAATGATATTAACAGCTAAAAAGTAGGTTGTTTTGAAGCCTGAATTAATATGTACCTGGAGAGCAGCATTCCGTTTAGATCGAGACATATGTCCCCCATGTTCAATTGCATTATGCCTCTATAGAAGAAAAAGAATATAATTCAATTAATGAAGAACATAACATAAATTGCCATTTAGTCCAACAGGAAAAGAGGATTTTTCAACTCACCTTCATTTCTGCGTCAGTTTGGAACACGATGAATTTCTTTGATAAACATGCTTCATCCTCACAAAGGAAATGCTCTTGCCGAAAATGT
Organism: Trichopus zeylanicus subsp. travancoricus; assembly: GCA_005019695.1. Classification (NCBI taxonomy): domain Eukaryota; kingdom Viridiplantae; phylum Streptophyta; class Magnoliopsida; order Dioscoreales; family Dioscoreaceae; genus Trichopus; species Trichopus zeylanicus. The sequence goes on from RXID01010941.1 coordinate 335,469, forward strand.
GTCTGCAAAAATAGGAAATAAAATCATATGCCAAGGTTCAAAAAAGGATATCAAGTTGAGGAAATTCAAGTAGCCAAAATCATTGTACCTCCAGGTCATCATAATTCTTGTAATAGTCATACTGCCCAGGATGCTGCCTGTAAATCAAAATGAATTAGATATAGCTTGGTTGAGTTGTTTGTACAACTATGATGGAAAAGCACAAGATAAACAAAACCTTTGGCATATGTGACAAGTATAATGTTCTGTTGACATATGTAAATAGAGTTCGTTATCCCCATAGAATGGATTCCTGCAGAACTCGCACATTGGATGCCCCATAAAGCCTCCACGTTCGCTCTCACTGCCATCAACCTCTGAATTGCCAGTGCTTATATGTTGAGTCAGTTGTGATCTGGTATAGAGTTTTTGTTCACAAATAAATACCTGCCCAAGAGCGAAGATACATATTAAATAGTTGAACATGAAAACTGTAAAACAGCTGATGGCTATGAAACATTGAATATGGGCATGCATATACTTTCAAACATTGTCAATGCTTGTCTTGATTTGACCATTATGCACACTAGTATTTTGAAATAATTATTAATCACAAAATTAGCAACGACTTGATTCTATTGCAATAAGAAGTTCAAGATGAGTGAGATAATATGGTGCAATTTTCCCTAAGTTCTGCCCGCCTGTAGCAAATAATTGATTCCTCCATGAAGGACAATCTTATTGCATTTAACTCTAAAATATCAACCAAAAAGTGCATTGAGCCATCAACATATGGAACAAACATGGCACATAAACGACGCAGAACTGCCCAGCTGGTGGAAAATTGCATGTTTTTGTCAGGATTATACTTTAAGTTATATCAAACTGTGGGAAGGTCAATAGCATATCAAGCCAATTTCATTAAATATACAACATTAGAGAGCAAACCATCACCTTTCTCCCTTCTAAGCAAAGGCTGCACATGAATAATCTATGCTGATGGAAAAGATGTCCCTTCAACTGCTCTATGCTCTTGAACCTACTCCTCCTCTTCGGAGCCTCAGTCCCCTGCTCCTCTGCGCTTCTGTCACATACGCTACATGAAAGCCGGCACATCGCCTTTATCATCCTGTAATGGTCCACATCATCAAAGTACGCCTGCGTGTCCTCGTGGTACCAAAATTCCCCTACCCTCCCATCGGTAGCACCCGACGGAAACAGCAAGAAATCCGTTATCACCCTTGTATAATCTCCCATCGCCTATCGCAAAACCAGCACACAAATATGTTAACCCTCCTAAACTAAACAAGCACACCAGAATACACAAAATACTACAAATAAACCAAAAATAAAGGCCCAAAAGGTTCTGATTCCACAGAGAATCAACCATGAAGAACTAAAAACAAGAACTTCAATTCACTTTATCAGGTAACCTCTAACAAACATTAAGTCTTGCGTGGAAGAAAATATAAAATAACAAAAAATAGCGAAAAATAACGAAAAAATCGTCAAAATTCAAATTCCACCTTTCAAGAGGAACCAAATCGAGCCGTATCCAATCCAAAATTCCTAAAATCCACTCGCTTGTTTCCCTAATCGACAGAACCACTAACAGAACCACCAACAGAACGCCAAAATCTGAAGCAAAGGGCAAAAGGGGGAACCTTGGTGACGAAGACGAGGGGGTTCTCGGTCTTGCAGATGCAGCATCGGCGGTCATCGAGGACGAAGCGGAGCCGGACGACGCAGGTCGAGCACACGTCACGGTGGCCGCAGGGCCCGTAGGCCACCCACTCGAGCGCATCGGCGCAGACCGCGCAGCTGTCGTCCATCAGCGATCAGTCGACCGAGATTGGCTCGAGATGATTGGAAAAGATCGAGATTGGAGGAGCTCAACGGGAGAAGAATACAGCGAAGCCGAGGGCGCAACGAAATCGAGGATTTTATAGCAGGAAACGAAGAGGAAAGGTCGCGGATGGTGGGTTATAGATCCTAAGAAGTCTCAAAAGTCCGAGTCCGATATGGATTGTGATCAAGTGAACTCAGAAGCGGGTCAAACCTTTTCGGATCCGAACCATTATCGAGTGACTGGTCAGGTCAAAGTCGATGGCTGGAAGCGGATCCAAATCCGAAACTTCGAATTGCGCGTGAAATTGGATTAAAATTGGTCATTTGGGATTCCTCCCATATTTGAAATATTATTTTAAAAAATATAGATTTTGTTCACTTACAAAAAATTATTTTATTTTTTTGAAAGATATCTTTGCTGAAAAAAAATTAGAGATGTTCAAAGTTTTTTTTTCTAATTTGAAAAATTAAGAGCTAATTTTTTGTTTTCTAAAATTGTATTAGATATTGAAAAATACTTTAAAGTTATTTTCTGAAGTTTTTTTTATAACTTATTTCTAGAAAAAATGTGTGTCTTTCTGTATTTCTCACTTTTATATTATTTGAATGATATATTTTCTACAAAAATTTATAATTACATTATATTTAAAATAATAGATTTTTATAATATTTTTAAATTTAAGGGTTGTTATTCACTTAATAAAAATAAAATGAATAGTTTTAAAAAATAGACATAAAATTAATGAAATATAAGAATAAAATAATATTAATTTATTTGTATTTTTTTCTCAAATAGAAAATAAAATGATTTTGTATGTGTTTTCTCATTTTTCAAATTACAAACTTAATTTCTTACTCAAATGAACACATTTTCTATTTTTTCAGAATTTTTTGTAGAAATAAAAACATAGAAATAGATATAAAAATTAAAGGTGAAAAATGGAAAATATTTTCTGTAATTGAATAAATTCTATACTTTTGCATTAATGGTGTGATTAGTTGGAGTTTGTGGGAATGCATCTCCTCAAATATTGTATATTAATTTGAAAATTAAGTTTGTTATCTACAACGCTCCATATCTCTTGGATTGATTTGGATCATTGTTGCCTAAAACTAGTAATCATGAAGACTCCTTCAAAATAGTTGCTTTGATGCTTAAATTTTTATTTTTTAAAAAAAATATTTCTTATTTTTAAAAATAATAAAATCAGTAAAATTTGAGTACCTAAGTATTGATTTGATAGTTCTATCCATCTTTTGCATCTATAAAATCATGTGTTCAAAAATTGTCTGGCATGTTATTCTAAAAAAAAATATCAATTATAGAGGTGATTTTGATGCTTAATTTGTAATAGGTGAAAAGATTAAAAAAAAGGTATAATAGTATATGAGAAATACATCTTACGAGGTCACATGGTCAAACCTTGATGCCTTTTATTATTCTCAAAAAATAAAAGTATCCTTATATATTGTTTATGTATAAAGTTTTAATCTCGATTTTTTTTAGTAATTTAGAATTTACTGTTTTATAACCTTATCACTAGGACAATGAATAAAAAGTATAAAATTATATCCTTACAACATACAAAAAGATCTGCAATAGTACAATCCCACAAAAATAGAAAAGAACCCAATTGTAAAGAGATGTTCAACCAACAAAACCATCAAAACCTTTTCTAGTTAGTAAAAAAAAACAAAGAGCATTTTGTTGTCTAGGCTCCTTTAGGCCTCCCTTCTAAATTTTTTTGTTGGTAGACCTGCTATAATAAATAAGGATTAGAATTGTGCTATATCATCAACAATCCTGAGCAATTTAGATTAAAATTTTTCATTGCATAGATAGGACCAACTTTGCATAATGGAGCAAAGTAAAGTAATAAAGGTTTCATGTGTTCTGCACTTCTCATGGAAAATCCTACTTCCTTTTCTTCCACAACAACTAAAAAATGTTAATGTAGGTTAGGTCCCTGCATTTGAGCTTCCTAGCCTCTAACTTTCCTCTCCATTCTATCCAAAGACCAATAATAGAGGAAGGGGCAATCATTTTGAGGCTGGACAGGGTTTGCTACCATACCCTGAGTAAAAAAGGGCAAGTGCAGAAGAGATGTTGTATACATTCCTTTTGTTTATTACAAAGCACACAACGATCTTGGGTGCCTTCCTTGTGCCTTTCTAGACCCTTTTGTCTAGGTTATCCATTGTAAGTATCTTCTGGTGATATACTAGCCATGCAAAGATTTTAACCTTCATAGGGCAAGGTAGTTTCCAAATACTTACAAGGAAGAGGGAGATAACATCAGATTTAGTGAAAAAGGTATATGCAGACTTAATAGAGAAGGTTCTTTCCACCTCCAATTTAGGTAGTCCCTTTCCTACTCAAATCTAGGGGTATATATCCTCAATTTTTTTCTTCACAAACTCTGATTTCAAGTGGAGCTCTTCTCCTAATTAGCTTGCCCTGGTTTTTGGCATTGGCTACTTTTATCAATAGATTTTTTTTCTAAAAGAAGTTATGTTAGGGTGTGCCATTTCAAGACTAATACCATTCATCCATCTATCTATTTAAAAAAGTATATCTTTTCCATTTTCAATCACAAGGTCAACATTGCACAGAAATCGATTTTTGACACTCAGAACTCCTTTCCAAAATACTGAGCATACTTTTGGGTCAAGAGAGTGCAAGGAGGGATTTTCATCTCTATAGTAATTGATTAGAATCATATGCTTCCATTGGTTACCTCTATTATTAAATAGTTTCCACCATCACTTCATAAATAAGGATAGGTTGAAAGCCATAGAATCTTGGATGCCCATGCCCCCATTTTATTTTTTCTTGCATACTAGACTCCAGCTAGCTAGATGATATTTTTTTTCCTTATTAGGATCTCTCCACAAGAAGTGAGCTCTAATCTAGTCGACTATTTTTAGGACCCATTTTAGTAGTTGGTAAAAAGCCATCCAATATATGGGAGTAGTCGATAGGATAGAGTTCAACAAGACAAGGCTACCCCCTATGGAAAGAGTTTTACCAACCCACTTTTCTAGTTTTCTCTCCATATTATTGATCATAAGTAGCCATTCATTCCTAGTTAGCTCTCTATTTTTGATAGATAGGCCCAGATATTTAAAGGGGAGGTCTTCAATTTTATAGTTCATAAACCAAGCAATCTCCTGTTTCCTAAGAATAGCTTCCCAATCTAACCGTTGAGCTTTTATGAAAATTGATTTTCATTCTTGATAGACCTTTAAACTTGTATCGTAAGCATTTTAGGTTTAAAAACTATTCAGTCACAACTTCAGCAAAGATCAATATGTCATCAGCATAATACAGATTTAAAACCCCATATATCCCTTTGAGTAGTCCAACATGTCGTGCAAGATGTAGTATTTTATGGAGACAATTAGTTACAAGGATAAAGAGGTATTGGGATACAAGGTCTCCTTGCTTTATACCCTTTTTGTTGTAGATGCAACCATGGGGGGTTCCATTTAAAAGTATGGAGACTTTGATTGTCTCTAGGATATGTTTTAACCATATGCTCCATTTGTCTCCAAAGCCTCTAGCTTTTAATATATCTATAAAAAAGCCTAGTCAATATTATCATAGGCCAACTAGTCTAGTTTCAGCATAGACTCATTGATTTTTTTATCTTTTACACCTAAAGATCACTTTCGGAGTAGTAGCAGTACTCTCCAAAGTATACTTGCCAAGAACGAAGGCAGTCTGGGTATGGTCAACTAGCAAGTATTGCCCTTTGTACTTTTGATGATGAACAAACCTTGTATTTAATCAATTTCTTGAGCATTGTATAGCTAGCAATCAAATCGAGTATGAAATGAGGATCAAGTCTATTTGAAAGTCTCAAGTATGAAATAACATGAAGATATCATTGAATATGAGGTGTAATGGTAGATCAACGGACAAAACTTGAAGAATTGAAGATGGCTTGAATAAAGTTCAAGAGATCATTAAAGTTGACTCACTAGGTTTAGAATTTTTATTTATTATTTGAGTCGAAAATATGCTTTTTGAATACCTAGTTTAGAGCTTTGGTTAATACTTAACCTACTTTGAAATGCCTTCATTAGCTTATTACAGTAAAGCAGTAGCTTTTCTGTCTATCAATTTCGGATGCCTGAACCTTAGGATCAAATGCTCGAAGATTTGAAAGGTGTAACTTTTGAAATTTCATGTTCAGAGTTTGCATGCCCGATGCATTGGTCGAACATTTGAAACTATACTGTTCGGATGGCTAAACCTTATGACTGGACATATGAACATGTGACAACAGTTTCAATGGTTAGTAAAATTTAACCATTGGGAGGCTTCAGATGCTTAAAGCCTTATGATTCGGATACCCAAATGTGGCAGAGCATAACTCAATGGCTAGTGCTCTTACCAACTAGTATTTAAGAGCTTGGGACTCATTTAGTTGAGAACTTTTACATATTTGGTTATTTTTGAGAGAAAGAAACAAGCTTCCCAAACTTTTAGCCCCCAATTACTCCAAACTTTGATCTTCAATTTTCATATCTTTTTGCCCTTGCACTCATCTTGAGAGAATATTGCAATGAGGTAATTTATACTTCATTTTTATCCTCTTTAATTGTAAATCACTCCAAGGATGTTTGGAGTGTTTGAGAGATCAAATCTCCAGTATAGGAGTTGATTCTTGTCAATTGGAGTAAGAATTATATAGGCACGGCTTCATTCAAAGGAGACAACACTCACAGTTGTGAGTTGGTGCAAAGGCTTATCTTTGCCTCAAGAAGTGACGACTCTAGTGGAGAGTCCAAATCCTCAATACTGAAGCAAGGGTCATCGAGGAGATGCGGTTGGTCATCAAAGCATGTAAAAATTATAGTGTCTTCTTTACATTTCTCTAATATTGTAATCACCCATGATCTTTTGTATGACAATAGAACTCCACCAATACTACAGCCACTTGTGGCTCCTAATATGGCAGAAGATCTTCACCAACACTGTGACCATCCATAGTTTAGAATGACAATAAGCCTCCATCACCACCATAGCCACCAACACCTACCTGTACTAGATAACCAAACACGAGAAGATCATGTGCCTAAACTCTCCCAGAATAAGAACAAAAGAACAAAACAAAACAAAACCAAAAAAACATCTTAATAAATGATTTAGGAATAGCTTGCAATCTCACTTGGCAACCAATTAATTTAAGGTTAGTCTGCAGTCTCATTCAAAAGTCAAGAAGATTTTGGGCCAGCCTGAAGTCTCACCTAACAACCTATCAATTTAGCACTAGCCTTCAGTCTCGCTCAAAAGTCAAATGGCTTAGGATTAGCATGCAGTCTCACTCGGCAACTAATTTGACTTAGGGCTACCCTATGGTCTTGCTTGACAGTCAAACAATTTAGAGCTAGCATGTGGTCTCCCTCAATAATTAATTGACTTTGGGCCAGCCTGTAGTCTCATCTAAAAGTCAAATGATTTAAGGCTAACCTATAGTCTCACCCGATAATCAATTTGACTTAGGTCCAGCTTGCAGTGTTGCCAAAAATCAAATAGTTTAGGAGTAGCCTGCGATCTTACTTGACAACTAATTGACTTAGGGTCAACCTATGGTCTCACCCAAAAGTCATATAGTTTAGGGTCAACTTACAGTCTCATTAGACAACTAATCGACTTAGGGCCAGCTTGCGATCTCGTTCAAAAGTCAAACAATTTAGAACCAACCTACAATCTCATTCGATAGCGAATTTGACTTAGAGTCAGTCTGCAATATCACCCAAAAGTCAAATGATTTAGGGTTAGCCTATGGTCTCGTTCAACAACCAATCTAACTTAGGCAAGCTTAAGGTCTTGCTCAAAAGTCAAAATATTTTAGGATCAACTTGCAGTCTTACCCAATAATCAATTTAACTTAGGACACACCTACGGTCTCACTTGAAAGTTAAAATAATTTAGAGCTAGCCTAGGGTTTTGTGCGAAAGTCAATTCAGACTAAGACTAGCTCATGAGCTCACCAAAAATCCAAATTGACTCAAGGTCAGCTCATGAACTTGCCCAAATTTACCATAATAGCATAAGAGCTCTCAAACAAAATCAATTAACATAAATCGTTATATCAAGGAAACTCAATCACATTGAACCTAAGCAAACTCAACAAAAGCAAATAAACAGAAAGAAATTGACTCAATGGTTCATCAAATGGACCTAAAATTAATCAAATAAATAGATTAAAACTCAAATTGAACTGGACTTAAAATCCAAATTGAGTTCATTTGAACCAAATTAGTTTAGATGCAACTCTAATCTAGTTCAAGTTGGGTTAATTCAAAATCAAGTCAAGTTCAAATCAAGCCCCATTTAGGTTGAACTAAGCTTGAATCAAATCCTAATTGAGTTAGATTAAGTTTAATTTCAAAGCTAATTGGATCGAATCGAACCCAAGATCAAACCAAGACCAAGCCAAGCCTAATGTTAAACCAAGTTAAACTAAATTAATTTAAACTTGAATCAGAGTCTATTAGGATGCAAACTTAAACCCAATGAAGGTCCAACATGGGCCAAATCCAAATCCATCAATGGATTAAGATAAGATCCAATAAGAACCTGCCAAAGGCTTGAGTCAAATATTCACTAAGGATCCATCAACAAATCGATAAGGGTTCAACATGAAGTCAATCTCTATCTGAATCATGTAAAACCAAATTCAAGTCAAAATCGAGCTAAATCATTTTACACTCAGGCTAAAAGCAAGTTTTGAATATTGAACTAGACTCAAATCCAACCCAAATGAAATTGAACAAGGTCAAATAGAGTCCTATTATGTGTGCTAAACCTTCGACAATACTCTAAGGTTATGGGCAACGGACGATGTTGCTATCCTGACCCAAACCAAAATTAGTTTGAATAGAACTAAATAAGGTCAAACCGAATGCCATTGGGTGTGCTACCAAAGCCACCAGCGACACTTTAGACTCAATTGATAACAAGCCAAAATAAGCCATCGATCAAGAAATCAAAGATGGTCAACAAAACCCAAGGCCGCTGATCATTCTTTAAAATCAAATTCAGACAAAGGATAGGCTTGCACTTGTTTAGTCAGTTAGTCAAAATACTTCATCCAAACAAGGTCAATAAGTAATAGGCCCAAGGTCATCAACAACACTACAAATTTAATCGATAACAAGATAAGATAGGCTATCAATCACCAAATTAAAGATTATCAACATAAACCAAGGCTGCTGATCATTCTTTCAAATCAAATTTTGACAAAGGATATGCTTGCACTTGCTCAGTTAGTTAGTTGGAATACCTCTTCCAAACAAGGTTAGTCAATAACAAGCCCAAGGCCGTCGACAATACCTCAAATATGATGGACAACAAGCTAAAATAGGCTATCAATCACCAAATAAAAAATGATCAGCATACACCAAGGCCGCAAATCATTCTTTTAGATAAAATTTTGACAAAGGGTATGCTTGTACTTGCTCAGTCAGTTAACTAAAATATTTTATCCAAACAAGGTCAGTTGACAATAAACTCAAGGCCATTAATGATACCTTAAATTTGATCAATAATAAGCCAACATAGGTTGTTGATCACCAAATTAAAGATAATTACACAAGCCAAGGTCACTGATCATTCTTTAAAATCAAACTAGACAAAGAGTAAGCTTGCACTCACTCAGTCAATCAATTAGAATACCTCATTCAAACAATGTTAGTCGACAACAAGCCCAAGGCAATCGACAACACCTTAAATTCGATTGACAACAAGCCAATATAGGTTGTTGATCACCAAATCAAAGATGATCAGTATAAGCCAAGGCTACTAATCATTCTTTCAAATCAAATTCAGACAAAAGAGAAGCTTGCACTCGATCAATTAGTTAGCTAGAATACCTCATTCAAACAAGATCAGTCGACAACAAGCCCATGGCCATCAATAATACATCAAATTCGATTGACAACAAGCCAACATAGGCTGTCAATTACCAAATCAAATATGATTAGTATAAGCCAAGGTTACCAATTATTCTTTCAAATCAAATCCAGGTCGATCACCTTCAAGCTAGATAATCTTAGAAACTTTGGTGATGTGTCCTTCAAACTCAAAAACTATTGATGAAACACTACTCAAGTCAACCTCAATGGCCATTAACGAAGTTGTCCTCAGGCTAGTCAAAGAAGTAATTGATGACACACCGTTCGAAATTAATCCACCCTCTCCTAAAGACATTTATGATGCTCCTCTCAAAACTAAACCTGACAAGTCATCGACAATGCCATCAAAAGAAGTTAAATGCTAGCACCCAAGGCTCATGGCCACACTTCATGCTAAACTGACTAGTTTTTGGTAATACTATTAAAAGAAGTTAAGTGCTAACCAGCTATGCTTCTAGCTAAACTTGACAAGATATCAATAGTGTTGTCGAAAAGAGTTAATTTTTAATGCTCCTCAATCCATCACTTCCAGGCCATGTCACCAATCAAGTCATCAATATCTGCTAAGGATCAAGTTGAGACCTCCCCTAGTCAGAATCCACATAGTCCAACATACAGAAGCAGAGCAACAATAGACATCAAGTTTTTCACATTCTCTTTTCTCATTTTATGTCATTTATGTGCTTAAATCTATTAAATTATAAAGTGAGGGTATGCCCTTACTTAAGCCATATACCGTTTCTCAAATAAATCAATACCATATTTTTTTCTCTTCTTTATGTCTTTATTTTATTCGCTAGTTTTCTTTCTTTAGAAGGTTCCTCACAATCATCGAAGTAATTAATAATAAGAGCTTGTATCTATTGAAAGTTAATATTTTCATACCACTTGATATCATATTTTAAATTAAAATATATTTTGATTTGTGTATCAAACTCGCTCCCTAGGGTCTCCGTCACTTTCGGATCACCAAAATCGATCCCACAAATTCTGGCACGCTTGGTGGGATTTGACTTCTTCTTCAAGCGTAGAAATCTCTCTAATATAGATATATATCACAAGAAAGAAAGCTTATGATTGATTTTTCATTGCAAGAAAAGGAACATGACATCTTCAAGTGGCCTCCTGCCTTAATCTGCATCATCTTCCTTGGTGAAAGATCTTTGGTGTACATTGTCAATCGATGATCACTGCAGAAGTAGCTAGAGTCTATATAAACATGAGTCAACTTCTCATCTCCTATTCAGGGGGCAAACACCTCCCATTCTATGAGCAAAGGCCTCCTATCTACGGAATAAGGACCAAACCCATTCAAAGGGATTAAGGTCAAATGCCTTTAAGCCAAACCTTAATGACAAAATAATGATCGTCACAGGGGCAATTGAAGTCCATATTAGCTATCCAGTTGTGCTCAACTCCATTGAACTCATGCATGGTGTTTCTACTTTTACCAACAATATCATTACTCCTAGCATTGCTAATGTTGGTGCCACTATCATAGATCCAGTCACTACTCCACTTGCTTAGTATGGATCAATTTCTCAGCTCCTATTCAAGAGGTATTTCAGGTGATTTTTGTCGTAATTAAATTTGATTAAAATATAATCAAAATTAAAATTTATATGCTACTGAATTAGGCTCAAATATAGGTCTCAATTGAATCTAAAATGTTATTAAATTTGGTTAAAAATTAAACTTAATTTAAATTTAAATTCTTAAAAATTTGGGCTTAAGCTAAAATGGGCTAAGCGGGCCAAATATTTGGATCAAGATTAAGCCCAAAATTCATCCAAATTTTGGGTTAACATGAAAAAATATAAGTATTTTTCAAATAAGGCCCCGAATCAAATAAATTTTTACAAAAAAAGCCCCAAGCCGGATTTTTCTTTACAATTCTATAAGAACCCATAGAACCTGCAAAAGAAGAGGGGAGATGAAGATGACCCATGAGACCTGAAACATAAGAATAGTTGATTAGAAATCAAAAGGGATGAAAGCATAGGCGAAGCTGATGATGGAATGATTCCCTACCATCGTATCTATCCAACCTCCCACTTCTGAACTTTCCTCGCACCACAACATCTACCTTCCTCGACCGTCACCCACTCAAGACCCCAACCATCATTTGCACTGCCCATAAGCCACTAAAGAATGTTGGTATAACTGCTTTCACTAGCTCCTTCACTGCCTGCATTGGTCGCACAACCTCTTACCAGCAGCTAATTACCTCTGATTTCTTCTCTTGTAGTTGGGTCTCCATATCCATATCTGCCAGAGCTCTATCTCTGCTACCCACACGGAGGTCTTTCCCTCCATCCACTGCTGTCATAGAAATAGAGGCCTAGATCCAACCATGTCCGGCCAAATCTGGTTGGGAGACATAGGAGACAACTCTCAAACCCTTCACTCACGGGCTTGTCTGTCTCCCCCTCAGGTGCAGCTCCTATCCGACCATCACCGCCCTCATCCGTGAGCATGAATGCTCCCTCCTTGTCATACCGTTGGCCATCTTTCCCTACGCTAGCCTTGCCAACCGATAGCCACGTCTCTCCCTGCTCGGCGCCGACCCCGCCCTTGTCTCACCCTGGTTGGTCCGCCAGCCCACTGCCATCTTCAATAGCAGCCTACCACCGGCTGCTTTCCTTATCATCTGTGTTGAGCTAGCTCTCCCATTGCTGAAGTGGAGGGCCAGATCCAGTCGTACTCGGTCAGATCCAACAAGGAGATGAAGGAAACGATGCCCACACCTTCTCCCTACTGCCTGTATTGCTCGCTCTCTTTAGTGGCCTAACCATGCTTTTGTCCTTGATGCCATCGGAAGAGAAGGCCTGGTTTGGTCATCCTTGACAAGATCCAGCCGTGTGGCCAAGCGGATCAGTCCAAAGGAGAAAGGAATTCAGCCATGGAAGAGGAAGACGGAGGGAAGAGAATAAAAGAGATATATAAAGAAAAGAGTTTGTTGGCCAAAAAACAAATCCAATCATTTAAAAAAAAGAGAGATATAAAAAATTGAGTTAAGAAAATAAATTATAAAAAAATTTGGAAGTGAAGAAAGGAGATGAATCAAAAGAGAAATGCAGAAGGAGGCATTGGCTCGCCCCATACTCATGGGCACCCACGACCTCACTTGTTTCCATCATATCTACACTTGTGTGATCGTCAACTTTATACTCATGGCCATCTATATTCCCTTGAAGATGGTGAATCATGAATATTACTGTACCCACCCGCAGTCCCTCGAAGGCGGTGAACCTTTGGTACTGCCTTAGCCACTTGTGGTTACTTAAAGATGGTGAACCCTCAACATTATTACAATCACCCGCAATCATTCTATCAAAGATAGTAAATCTTTATCACACTAAGGTAGCATTCTGGTTTACACTTAACCAATCTTAGGGCTCGCATCTAAATTAGCCTTTGGGTTCTCACCTCAGTCAACTTTCAGGCTCACACTTAGCCAACCTTCGGGCTCACATCCAAGTCAACGTTTGGACTCACACTCAACTAGCATTCGAGCTCGCACTTAACCAATTTTCGAGCTCACATCCAAGGTAGCATTCGGGCTCGCACCTCAACCAACCTTTGGGCTTGCACCGGCCAATCTTATGGCTCGTATCGAAGTCAGCCATTTGGCTAGCACTTAGCTAGCCTTTGAGTTCGCACTCAGCTAGTGTTCGAGCTTACACTTAGCCAGTCTTCGAACTTGCATTCAAGCCAGTTTTTGTTCTCACACCAAGCCAGTCTTTAGGGTTTGCATCTAGGCTAGTATTCAAACTCTCACTCAGCTAGCCTTTTGGCTCATGTCTAAGCCAACCTTTAGGCTTGCACCTAACTAGCCTCCGAGCTCATATCCGAACCAGCTTTCGAGCTTATATCCAACCTATCCTTCGGGCTCACACTTAGCCAGCCTTCGGAATTACATTTAAACTAGCATTTCAGCTCACAATTAGCTAGCCTTCAAGGTTTACATCTAGGCCAATCTTCGGACTCGCACTTAGGCAGCCTTCGGGATCACGTCCAAGCTAGCTTTTAAGCTAGCATCTAACCATCTTTTGAGTTTGCATCCAAACTAACCTTCAAGCTATCACTCAATCGGCCTTCGGGCTACACTTAGTGAGTCTTCTAGCTCACACTTAGATAACTTTTAGGCTCACACTCAATCAATCTTCGAGCTTGCATTTAACCAGTCTTTAGGCTAGCACCTTAGCTAGGCTTTGGGCTCATACTTAGCTAACCTTTGAGCTCGCACTCAGTCAGACTTTGGGCTCACACCTCAAATAGCCTTCGGACTCGCACTTAGCCAGTCTTCCAACTCACACACAAGCCAACCTTCGGGCTCACACCTCAGCCAACCTCCAAGCTCACACCTCAACCAGTCTTCGAACTTATATTCAAACTAGCCTTTGAACTCGCACTTAACTAACATTTGGGTTCACATATAAGCCAGTCTTTGGACTTGCACACAATCAGCCCTCTGGCTTATATTTCTCAACTAGCTTTCAAGCTCACGAGTTAAGTCTCCTACGGATTTGCATATTTAAAGTTGGGCTATGGGTTTACCTAAAATTATCATGAACAATCAAGGAATCAAATTGATTAATGTGAAGTAACTTAATCACAACAAATGGATAAAGTCCAAGTTGACTCAAGTGGACCTAAATTGATCAAACAAATAGACCTAAATTGAGTTGGTCTCAAAGTCCAGGTTGAGTTAATCCAAATCAAATTAGTTGAGACTTAACCCTAATTAGGTCCAAGTTGGGTTAATTCCAAAATAAGTTAAATCAAGATTGAACTAAATTCAAAGTCAAAACAAAATCAAACTAGGCTGAGACTAAACCAAAACCAAGTTGAACTAAATTAACTTAAAAATGAAATCAAAACTGAATCCTGAACATTGAACTAAATCAAATCGAATTCGAATTAAAATTAGTACTACTCTAACTAGAGTCAACGATCAGTATCTGACAAATGTTTTTTTGAAAATCAATGTTAAGCTTGGTGGATTGAATTCATTACTACATAGTCAGTGACTTTGATGACTCATATAGTTCCCCTAGTATGCTATCAATATAAATACGAACCTAATCACTATGAGTTCAGAACATATCATTATCTTTTAAGTAGGAGTGAGTGAATCACAATTCAATCAAGTCTTAAATATTGAGTTAAATTAATTCAGACTCAAATTGAAATTGAGCATTGAATTGATCCAAATCAAACTTGAACTCGAACAATATTAGTCCCAATGGAACTAATTAGGGTTAAACTGAGTCCTACTGGGTGTGTTGAACCCTCAGTAATACTCCAAGGCCATGAAAAATGGGTGATGTTACCATCGTAACTCGTACTAAAATTAGTTCAAATAAAACTAAATAAGGTCATATTGAGTCTCGTTAGGTGTGCTACAAAAGCCTTTAGCAACACTTCAAAATTATATTTAATCTCATAAGATATTGGTGATGCTACCAAACCAAAGAAGTTAATTACCAATACGCTCAAAATTATCAATTATACTTCAAAAGCTAAGCCAACTCACAAGTATTGGCAACACTTCAATTCAAACCGAATTAAGGTAGACTCAAATTTGTTTAGTCAGTTAACCACAATGCCTCATTCAAATAAAGTCAACCAATAATATGTTCAAAGCTGTTGGGTACACTTTAAAGCTAGCTAACCTCAGAAGCAGTTGACGATACCCTCTTCAAGCTAGTCAACCGCAGAAGTCATTGATAATGCACCCTTTCTACTAGTTAATCCTAGAAGTAATTGATGATGCACCTCTTAAACTATACCAACCCTATAAGCCATTGGTGATGCTAACAAATCAAATAAAGTTATCACCAACACTCAAAACTATTAAAAACACTTTGAACTTCTCTCATTGTCTTTCAATTCCATCAGACAATACCATCAACATTTGCGAAAACTAAGAATCTGAACTAGACATCATGTGGTCCAACACAAGGGAACAAGGTAGCAGCACATATCAGTGCTTCTTTTCCGCTCCATCTTTTTCTTTTTCTTTCTTCATTTCTTTCATATTTTGTATAATTTCATGTTGACATTTATTATAAAGTGAGGGTATATCCTTGCTTAAGCCATAACTATCTCTTCCGAATCAGTTAAATGATGTTTTTTCTTTTCTTTTCTATGTCTCTATTTTATTAACTAGATTTTTTATTTTAGAAAATTCTTGATAATCATCGAGGTAACTAACAATGAAAATTTGTGCCTGTTGGAAGTCAATATTCCGATAACGCCTGATATCACACTTTAAATTAAAATAAATTTTGATTTATAATTCGAGATTGCTTCTAGAGTCTTAGTTATCCCGGGTGATCAATTTCGATCTCACAGGGGGCAGAGATCTTCTGTCTAAGGGGTAAAGATCAAGTCTACCCTAGGGGCAAAGATCAAATCTATCAGGGGGTAAAGGCTAAATTTTATCATGCCAATCCTCAATAATAAAATAAAGACTTCATTGGCATAAACTAGGGTATCAATCTTTTAAAGACTCGATAATAGAAAAAAAAAGTCATTTTTGACTGCCTATGACCTGCCCTACCATTGATCTAGTTGCTACTCCCATAGTCCAGTATGGATCAACTCTTCACTTTACATTTAGAGGGCAAAGACCTCCTACTTAAAGGGCAAAGACCCCCCCATTTAGGGGGCAAAGATCGAATCTGTTTAAGGGATAGAAGATCAAATTTTATTATATCAACCCTCAATAATAAAATAGAGGCTCTATTGATATAAACTAGGCTATTAATCTTCGAAAGACCTGACAATAAGCAAAATATCACTTTTGCCACCTATAACCTACCCTACCATTGATCTAATTACTACTTCATCTATCTAGTATGGATCAACCCCTAGCCTCCTACCTAGTGGACAAAGATCAAGTCCAACTAGGAGGGCAAAAGATCAAGTCCATCAATTGGGCAAACACCAAATTCGCCTAGAAAGACTAAGTTTGACTTGATAGTAAAAGCCCGAATGATCAATGATAAAATATATAGTTGGAATCCCCGCACCTCCTCCAGCTACTGACATCCTAAGTTAACTTCAAGAATGCAAGCCTAAAATATGATGACCAATATGCAAATAGTTACAATCCTATTAGGAAAGTTATTTTAAAGACAAAAGTGCTAAGATCATAAGATAATCTCTCAAGAATATCTCCTAGAGGCAAAAAATTACCCCCAAATAAATAACAAAGAATAAAGCCCTAAGTGGACAAATCTCATATGGAAAGCCAAACTAAGAAAAGCGGACTTAAAGAGTAAGAGCTGGTTGGCATTTGTGAGCTCACAAACCTTGAATCCTTAAAAAGAAATGAGATTGCTAAGTCAAAAAAAAATAAAACAAATAGAAGGGAGAGAAAATTTTATTGCATGCCAGAATTAGAAGGACTTACCCAGTCTCATCTCGATGTACTATCGACCAAGAAAGTCCACCCAAAAAGTAAGTATCAGATGGCATCTATGAGTGCACAAACTTTAAAATTTGAGGCTAAGAGGCATTCGAGATTAAAGCCAAAGTCAAATAAGTAACTAACCAATAGAAAGATGGTGAAAGAGTCAAAATTGCTAGAAAAATAGGTTCCTAAAAAAATTACAATAGGAAAAAAGTGTAAGGGAAGATCCATCAGTGACCTATCACATCTTAAGAGAAAATCATCCTTTAACTTCAATAGACTGAACCAAGTAAGAGGTCTTAATCAAAGATGGGAGGATATATCATCTATCTACTAAGAGAAATCTCTAAAAAGAATTTTCTTTCAAACAAAAAAATGCAAGCATATATCCTTTGCTTCATTTTCTTCTTCCAGTATCACAATCAAAGAGAAAAGGGAGAATATCACTTCATAAGGTTACTTTTCTCGAGACTCATGCACCAACTTGGTGTTTTAAAAGATGAGTTATTAGCTTGAATTACTACAGTTCAACTAGCATCGACCTAAGCACCTACTTGCTGACTCAGTTGATTACTATAGAACTAATGAAGAATTTTAAAGGATTAGACTATATCATTCAAAGTATCTATTAGACCCTTTGTCTAATGATAAGGCTGATTAAACATCAACAGCTTTTGACATATAAGCTAGATATATCGAGCCTGCTATGATACTTCAAATACCACAAGAGGATGGAGCCCTTAGCGAAGCTTCATTGAAACCTAAAGAAAGGGGGTATGATGTAGCCCAAATGCTCTCAAAGCCAAAAGAGGAACCTTTCCAAGTCCCACCTAATGTGACAAATCACTTGGTGAAGACATGATCCCTAAATAAAAAGAAGCTCCACTAGAACTCGAAGATGAAGGCAAGCCAAAATCAACAAATTGATGAAAATTAACCTTAGTTTAGGGAAAAACCCATGCCATTGATCAATGTCTAATTCCTAAAGAGGTATCATTCCCAAGCCTCTTGAGGCAATAATGGCATAAACTAACTGTGTTTTGTCTATGACAAAACATCCAACTTCTTCAAAAAGAAATATCCAGTCAAATATGCACTTCATATTTCTTGAGGCAAAACATAGACATAAGACCCTATCCATTTTGTGTGGCAGTTGAGTCCATGATCCTTGACAACTCAAGTCCATTTATTGTGGCAAATTAAGTCTACTCCTTGTGAAAGCTCAAGTCCACTCATTGTGACAAATTAAGTCCACTTCCATATGACAATTTAAGTCTATTTTACATGATAATTAAGCCCATATTAGAATGGCAAATCAAGTCCACTCCAATGGCAATTCAAGTCCATTTTATGCAATAATCAAGCCCATATTCGAATGGCAAATCATGTCCACTTCTTCATGGCAATTCAAGTCTATTTTATGTGATAATCAAACCCACATTTAAATGGTAAATCAGGTCCACTCTTATGTGGTAATTTAAGTCTATTTTGCATAGCCATCAAGCTCACATTTACATGGCAATTTGAGTCCACTTCTTATGGCAAATCAAGTCTACTTCTTGTGGCAAATCAAGTCCATTTCTTGTAGAAAATTAAGTCCACTTTTTTATGATAAATTAAGTCTACTTCTTTGTGGTAAATTAAATCCACTCCTTGTGACAAACCAAGTCCACTTCTTGTAGTAAATTAGGTTCACTTCTCATGGCAAATCAAGTCCACTCAGTGTGGCAACTCAAGCCACATATTATGTTAAATCAATTTCACTTGTTGTGATAAATTAAGTCCATTTATTGTAGCAAATCAAATCTACTTCTCATGTCAACTTGAGTCCACTTATTATGGCAAACCGAGTCCACTCATTGTGGTAAGTCAATTCCACTCCTCGTGGCATTCAAGTTTATTCCTTGCGGCAAATCAATCCACTTTTTATGGCAAACTAAGTCTGCATCGAAAACTAAGTCTACTCTCACATGACAAATTAAGTCTATCCTTGCATGGCAAACAGAAGCCCATCACACATGGAGATCAAAGTTGCATCTGCATGGTAAATTCGAGACCATTTTGTGTAGGAATCAAATCTGTATGTACATAATAAATTAAATCCACTCCGCGAGACAAACTGAATCCACTTTTACATGAAAATTCAAACCCATGTAGCCGACTCCTAGAACATTAATGCAAAGGGAAGTCACCTAAAAATTATTCACATCTGCTCTTCTTGCCAAGAAAACTTGTAAAGTGGATGCAAAAGAGGCATTTGTTTGAGTTGATTTTGTAACCCAATTTTGGTTTTGAATTCAGCAAGAATTAGAAGTGGAATTTAAGTTAATTCATTATGAGTAAGAGTCCAATCTAAAATTAATATGGGCCAAAATTTTCGATGCTAAATCTAGCCCAAATGAGTAAAAGGCCCAATTTGAAATAAAAAATGGGCTGGAAAATTGGGCTCAGGTCAGCCTATATTTGGACAACTAAACATTAGAGGTTCAAGTGTTTGTACCTCACAGACAAGCATGATCTGCATATTCAGAAATAAATTCTTCGAATTTATCAAAGATCAACAAAACTTTTTAGACACGAAAAGTTATAATCTCGAAATATATTAATCTGGGATCCAAATATGAAGCTTATAACAGAAAATACCCATCAAATCTTTAATTCAAAATAGAAAATAATTGGAAAAATTGAACCACGATTGGCCCATTCTAGGATGACTGAACACAGAGGTTTAGGCACTCGAACCTCATAGACTTCTCTTTTAATCTGGCCCATGTTTGGGGGACTAAACACTAGTGATTTGGATGCCTGGACCTGACAAACTGGGCACAAGCTGCAAAAATAGAAAAAGATTTCTTTGAATCCATCAAGATTGATGGGATCTTGAAACAAGGAAGATATAATTTCAGAATATATCAATTTGAGATTCAAATATGAGATTTATGATAAGAGAATACCCATCAAATCTTCAATCAAATCCCAATAATCAAAATTAGATATCCTCTTATAACCTTGTATAAAGAGGGTTAGGGTACATGAATTGAAGAGGCACATAGACAGAGAGAGAGGGATAGAAAGAATTTTGAGATAGAAGAAGACTTTGCATAAATTGGAGGCCAAACTATTGAAAGAGATTTTGATGAAAGCCAAGATGTAAGTCTTTCTCTTGTCCCCATCCTCCTATTTCTTAGCCCCCTTGTTGCTCTTCTATTCCTTGTAAGGTATTGATGACCCCTACCTCTATTGCTGCCCCCTTCCCTTCATTCATCTCCAAGCCACTGCCTACTCATCTGAAAGTAATGAAGCTATTTAGGTTTGGACAATCGAACCTAGACAATCGGGCATTCGACCCATATCATAGATACCTAGTTTGTTGTGGGGATCACCTGGCCCCTACATTCAGATGATTGAAGGTGAAGAGATTAAATGATTGAATCCCAACAAGGCTCCATCACCGCTGTGGTCACCCGTGACCCCTTTTCACATGACGATGGAACTCCACCAATACTATGACCACCTGTGGCCCTTCATATAACAATGGAACTCCACCAGTACTGTAGCCACCTGTGGCTTCTAATATTGTAAAAGATCTTTACCAACACCATGACCACCCATGATTTAAAATGCCAACTAGCCTCCATCATTACCGTAGTCACTGCACCTACCTATATTCAAATGATCGAATATGACAAGATCGGGTGCTCAAACTCTCCCAGAATGAGAATAGAAGAACAAAACAAAACAAAACAACATCTTAATAAATAATTTAGGGCTAGCTTGTAGTCTCGATGACAACTAATTGACATAGGGCTAGCCTACAATTTCACCTAAAAGTCAAGACCGTTTAGTGTCAGCCTACAGTCTCACTTGACAACCAATTGACTTAGAGTTAGCCTGCATTCTTATCTGAAAGTGAAATAGTTTAGGGCCAATTTGTGATCAAATCCCACACCTAATTAGACTTAGGGCTAGTTTACAATGTTGCCCGAAAGTCAAATTGTTTAGAACCAGCCTGTGATCTCGCCTAAAAGTTAAATAACTTAAGGTCAGCCTGTGATCTTGTCTAACAATCAATTCGACTTAGAGCTAGCCTGCAATATCACCCAAAAGTCAAATGATTTAGGGTTAGCCTACAGTCTTGGTCAAAAGTCAAACTATTTATGGCAAGCCTGTAGTCTTGCTCAATTACCAATTAACTTAGGGTAAGTTTGCGGTCTCGTCCGACAACCAATTTGACTTAGAGTCAACCTATGGTCTCGCCCAAAAGCCAAATAATTTAAGGTCAGCTTATAATTTTGCTTGATAACCAATTGACTTAGGATCAACCTGTGGTCTCACCCGAAAGTCAAATAATTTAGAGCCAACCTGTGGTCTCATCCACAGCCAATTTGACTTAGGGTCAGCTTATGGTCCCGCCTGAAAGTCAAAGGATTTAGCGTCATTCTATAGTATCATCTGCTAGTCAAAATAATTTCGGACCAACTTGCAATCTTGCTTAACAACTAATCTCACTTATAGTAAGCCTGCAATCTTGTTCGAAAGTCAAAATAATTTAGGATCAGTATGTGGTCTTCTCAATAACCAATCAACTTAGGGACAACCTACGGTCTTGTGTGAAAGTCAGTTCGAACTAAGGCTAGCTTGTGAGCTCATCAAAAATCCAAATTGACTCAAGGTTAGCTCGCAGGATTGTCCAAAGACTAGCAAAGAAAATTATTTTCATTAGGGGAAGGCAAAACACACTAAAGAGAAATTACCAACATTATTTAGCTACTCTCAAGAATAAACTTACTATATGTATAAATCTATCATTTGTTATTTGTGAAATATATTTGGTCAATGGGCCTTCTAACTCTTAGTGCCTAGGTATTATATCCATAATGCATATTCATAATTTTTGTAAGAGTTTAAAGAGACTAGAAACCCAACCAATAACAAGTTGAGCGAGAAGGTGGGCTTTCAGATGAGGTTTAATATGATAACAGTGGGTACTATAATGTTCTATCTTCTAAAAAGATGCATTTTAATTTTTATTAACTATTATTATGTTCCCAGAATGATCCAATAATTTTACTCTAGATTTTCACTAAATGGATTTTCATTGGTTTTTGATACAAGAGTTATTATTATATATAATGAACTTCTAGTTGGTCATTAAATTTTAGTTAATGATTTGTATTTGATTTTTCCTTCTATGAATATGTTATGAATATGTGTGCCTCTAATACCAATATTGTGACTTTTAAAAGGAAAGAAGTATTAAGTAATGACACACATCTATAGCACTTTTACCTAGGGCACATCAATATTGATAGAATCAACAAATTGATAAATGACTAAATATTAGACTCAATAAATGTTAGTCCTTTATCAACATGTTTCTTATGTCTCTAAGACAAGATGACCAATAATCATTTTCCAAAAGAAAAGATAGAAAATCACTTAAATTGATCCATAGTGATGTGTGCAGACTTATGAGTATGGGCATGAGAGGTGGTTATAAGTATTTTATCACTTTTATTGATAATTATTTAAGATATGATAATGTCTATTTATTACATTACAAATTTAAAGCTCTTGAAAAGTTCAAGAAATTCATAAATGAAGTGGCAAAGAGATTGGATAAACCAATTAAAATACTTTGCTCTGACAAGAAGAAAAATAGCTCTGATGAATTTCATACCGATCTTAAGGGCAATAGGATTGTCTCTAAGTGGACCACTCCCAGGACATCTCAATAAAATGGAGTATTTAAAATAAGATATTGCACATTGTTAGACTTATTAATTCTATGATGAGTCATAATGAGTTATTTTTTTTAGGGATTTTTACTTGAAATTGCACCCTATATTTTCAATCATTTTCCTAGGAAGGTGATTTCAAAATTCCTTATGAGTTATGGACTGGGCATAAATCTAGTCTGTATCATATAAAAATTTGGAGTTACATCATGTATGTTCATAAGACACAATTAGATAAAATAGATAGCAGATTAGAGAAATACTTACTTTTAGGCTACCCTAAATAGATAATGAGACATTGGTTTTATTCTAAAATTGATAAAAAGATTCTTGTGAGTATAATAGTCTTCTTTTTGGAAGACAACTTTATCCTCAATTCCAAGGATAAGGATAGAGTTGATATCTATGAGATGACATATGTTGCACATGTTGGTGCATGAAATGTGCTAAAGAGAATTCTATGGTGGAATCTCATATTGACTCAACTTTAAGGCACAACTAGAAGACTATTAGAATATCATCCAAATATGAATAGTTCATGCATTTGAATAAGACTTACATATCAATGGTAGATGCACCAAATGTTGTTATGATCACGATGCAAGAACTTGATGTATGTGAATGGGAGCAGACCATGAAATTTGAGATGGACTCCATGTATACTAATGACACTTGGACTCTAGTGAATCCACTAGAAGGCATCAAGGTTATTGGATGTAAGTGGGCTTACAAGAGAAAGAAGAATGTTGATGGAGTTGTGAAGACATAAAACTAAACTTGTAGTAACAAAGAGTTGATTATCAGGAAACCTTCTCACTTATTACTATGAAAATTTTCTTTCCTATTGCTATGCTTAAATCGTAAGAATTTTATTAACAATAGCAGCAATAATAAATTATGAGATATGAAAAATGGATATAAAAATAGTACTTCTTATTAAAACATTGGAAGAAAACATTTACGTGGAGTAACTAGAGGACTTCATTATACTAAGACAAGAGCATATGTTATGAAAACTATCAAGATCTATATATGGCATAAACCATGCCTCTAGAAGTTGGAACAAAGGTTTCAATGAAGTTATCAAGTCATTTTTCTTTAGGAAGAATTCATATGAGGCTTTTGTTTGCAAAAGAATTAGTAGGAAGGCTATAATATTTTTGGTGTTGTATGTGGATGACATCCTACTCATTATGAATGACATAGGTGTCTTATCTATAGTCAAATTTTGGCTTTCTAATACCTTTTTTATGAAGGATCTAAGAGAAGTCTCATATATTCTAGAAATCAAGTTGTTGAGAAACATAACGAGGCAAATGATTGGATTATGTCAATCAATTTACATTGAGAAGATTCTAGCCAAGTTCAACATGTCGATGTAAGGAGTTATAGTTTCCTTCAAATACGGGATGCACTTATGACATAAGATGTGTCCTACCACTCCTAAGCAAATCGAGTAGATGAGGAGGATTCCCTGTGCATTAGTAGTTGGGAGTCTCATGTATCCCATATTGTGCATCAGACCATATATGGCTGTTAGAATCGTCAGTAGATACCAAAGCCATCTGAACATTGAGCAATATTGGTAGTCATCAAACATATTCTAAAGTATCTTAAGCATACTAAGGATTATGTGTTAACTTTTGATGGGTAAGAGTTGGCTCCACAAGACAATATTGATGTTGATTTCTAGTCAAATCTTGATGATAAATATTCTACCTCAAGATATGTGTTCACCTTGGAAAGTGGCACTGTCAGTTGGAGGAATCTCAAGTAGTAGTGTATTGCTAACCCCACCACAGAAGCTAAATATGTGCCTCCAATAGATGTATTCAAAAAATTGGTATGGTAAAGAAGATTTCTAATGGAGCTAGGAGTTGCTAATGCATTTGCACCTATTACACTTTATTGTGATAATAAAAGTACTATAGCCTAGTGCATTGTTCCTAGGGATCATAGCAAGATGAAACAAGTAGAACTTAAATATCACATTATTCATCAAAATCGGGAGTTTAACAAGCCATTGATTGGCAAAATATTTGCTAAACACAAAAAGAGCATAGGGATTAGATTTATGACTTCTTTGTTTTGAATAGCAAGTGAGAGATTATTGAAATAAGTGCCCATGAAAGCAATTTTATGTAATTATTATTTTTTGATACACACACACACACAGACACACATATATATGTTATGTATTTACAAGAATTTATATCTTATGTTAGCATGTGATGCCTAATGTTGGATAATTTTAAGTTGTAGTGCTCTTATAGGTCACTAGATGATTTCTTAAGTCAATCATAGGACAACTAAGTGACCATTTCTAATACCTCAAATTAGTCACAACTTAGTATAGGACTGAACAAATGGGTGCTACTAGAGTAACATACGATAGTGGTACTATTTGTCAATTATTGTATAGGGATATCCTCTAATACTTTGGTGTGTATTAAACATTAACATGCTTATTAGAAGAAAATATTGGGAAATACACTCTTAGAATGTTGACATGGTTCTTCTCATGCATATGCCCATCTAGAGATGTCTATATGCTCCTACTATTGATATCAAACACTTTGATAATTAGTTATATGGTCCAGATAATAGAACACATTGAGTCTTTTGTTAAATATTTGTATTAGTAATGAGGTTCTATAAGATTATCAATAAAGCATCTGCTACTCAATAAAGGAGAATATGTAAGTTGGGTTTGGTAATTTGATTAAAATGAAAATCTAGGCTTAGTGACATGTCAAATTAGATTTGATCATGTCTTGGAGTAAGTTAGTTACTCTAACATTTTGTGAATTACCACCTAATGTATATTATGTTAGTTATGAGTTTAAGAATATTTTATTTCTCAAAATCAACAGGAAGATGTTGTTATTATAGAGAGCATAATGTACATTTTATTATGGAGTTGATCGCCAACAATTTCACATATGAGTTATTCAATGTCACACTATGTTTTTAAATCACTGGCATATTGATTGCGTTAGGTCTTTGATCTAGACCATATAAATTGTGTCAATTATTGACAAATAATGTAATCAATAACTTACACATGAATTCCTAACTCAACCTACCATATATAGCTTAGAATTAGATGGATCTAATTTAAATTCAATAGCTAATACTTAGTCACTTAGTTGGGAACTAAGTACACTACGAATTCAAAATCACACCACAATTGATAGAGATTTTATTATTATAGAGATATTGGATCACTCTAGATATAACTTAATTAGATTAAGTTTGAATTCAACAAATAGTCTTGTTTGAAATTAGATGTAATTAATTATTAATCCTATTTGAAATTGGATTTCAAATTCGAGTTAAATAAAAAAATTATAAGTTAACATTAATTTGAATTAGAGTTGGACCAAGCTACCACCAACTCCAAATAGGAGTTGGACTTGTGGAAAAATCCCATGGCTTTAAGAATTTTGTAAAAAACCTAGCAAATAGCATTATAAAAAAGGGTGGTTCGGCTTTGTATTATTACATCCTAAGTAAAGAAAAAAAGTCATGATTTGAGAAATGGTGTTACTGCTCTCTCCCTCTCTTTTTTTCTCTTCGTTCTCCATCTAAAAGTTAGGTATAATTTTTTTTGAGAGATTCTCATGATCACCTTCAAGCCCACTTAGTTCGGATATTATGAATACAACTTGTCAATCAACAATCTCTGCAAATGATTTTTTATTTTCATCAAATTCAAGGTATACCTAATTTATTTTGTATGAGATACAAATTGGTTCATGAATTCAAAGCATACTATACTTAATAAACATCATCTTCATGTGATCCTAATTATAGTATATTTTAGAAAAAAAAATAAATTTTATATTATGTTACATTTTTCATACTGTAATTCTAATAAAAGAAAGGTGTGGACTTTTATGGCGAATGGCACATGTGATGAGAAGAAGTGGAAGTAGGTAAATTATGTGAGATGATTATAAGTATGCCAATCCTAAGAGTGGTGGCAAAGAACATGATTCAATAGAAAGGACATATGGCTCTAAAAGTGATAGTTGAGAAAATGTGAAATGATATTGAGGCACAAAGTTTGGAAACTGTGGAAACATAGAATTTTGGGTAGATTTGGCAGATTGATATCATACTAAAGGTGCATAATGTTTATAAAAATTGACGCAAGGTAGATTACCTATTAGGGAGTTTGAGTCAAATAGGTATACAAGCTAGTGTTGGATGTGCACTGTGAGATTCAAATTCTAAGTCTTGTGCACATATAATATGGTGTTCCATATTAGCTTTGGATGTTTGGGTGGAGCTTATAGATAGGATAAGATTCAGATTTTGGTAATAAATAAGCAAGTTTGATGGCACAAGTTGGGCTTAGTCAGGGGGTGTATACAAGTTTTTCGTGTTTCAGTATTAGCTTATGGATGTCGGGAACTTCTAAAAATTGAAATGCTTGTCTATTTGAAGGCAAGGTTTGATAGGCAAAGCAAATTGTGGAGTGAGTTTGGAGACAAGTGGTGTTCTTTGGGCACAAGAATGAGATTATGATCAGGATCATAGATCTTGAGTTATGAAAGAGATGGCATCGGACCTTTGTACATATACGATGGGTGGAGATG
The DNA here is from genome assembly GCA_005019695.1 of Trichopus zeylanicus subsp. travancoricus. NCBI lineage: Eukaryota > Viridiplantae > Streptophyta > Magnoliopsida > Dioscoreales > Dioscoreaceae > Trichopus > Trichopus zeylanicus. Next base: position 362,990 of record RXID01010941.1, read on the forward strand.
ATCATTGTTTGGTAGGAGTTACCACCATATGAGTTAATTAAAAGGCAATTAAATAAGGATGGCACTACCTTTACTATTAGAGATGGATTAGACTGTATTTGTGCTTTGGGGACATAGATTGTTTAGGATGTATGTGTTTCACATATGAAATTGATAACTTTTGGGGAATGATATGAGAGTCTATTTGGAGCATTGAAGGCAAAAATAGTGTAAATTGAGATAATTTAATAACTATAATTATCTAAATAATGAAGGATGATGAGTCTTGGAATAAAAATCCATTATTTGATGGTGTTTGTCATGATATGACAACAATTATCTTGGTTCTCATGTTTGACATTTACAAAGAAAATAATTAATTAGATGATCAAATAATACTTATATTTTTTTTAGAAAAAAGTGCTTGTAAAAATTTGATAAAATTATTTGGAAATGTTTGTAATCTAGTTTTTTAGTAGAACATGCTAATTTCAATTTAGAATAATATTAAACTAGAGATAATAATTCAAAATGAGATCATCTTCTTTTATAATTTTAAAACAAATGGAGTCTAGTATACTAGCTAGACAAGAGCATTGATGTTGTGTGGTTTCAAATGGTATATGTTTGAGATATCGACCTAAAATATGCATTATCTAATTATTCTTATAAGAGAGGTAAAAAAAATGAATAATTTTTTTGGATGATTTTACCCTTAACTATGGTATTTTAAATTTATAAATTTTAATTTACTTAAAGGATGTTTTGGTAGTGTAGCTGTAACTCCTCCCTGAGCTTTTCCTCTTCTAGATCTATCCAATTCCTCCTTCCGATCACCATTTGCATGATCTCCATCTTTGTCTTCAACAAACCTCTCACTCCCACAACCACGCCAAAGAAAAATTAGAGAGGTATTTGGCAATTTTATTTTTGTAGAATTTATGTATTATTATGTTTTCATCTTATTCATCTAAAAGATATGGATTTTTTTTTTTTTTTTGTAGCCGTGGTGAAACTTTCATCTCAGTTGATGATTTATGTATAAATCTTTGGAATTTGGATATTAGCAACCAAAGCTTACATTGTTGATGTCAACCATGCAAATATAGAGGATCTAATAGGTAAATAAGTATGGTTAATTTTATGATATATTCACAAATCAGTCTTTTATTTGTGTATTTGTGTTCTTGTTAATGTATAGGATGCTGATATTTAGATTGCAATAATAGCTTATAGCATAGAATAAATTTTAATTAATTCTTGTCATTTTTAATTTCTATAAGAGAGATAAAAAAATGAATAACTTTTTTAGACAATTTTACCCTTAACTATGGTAAGGACAATAAAGCCCATTTTAAATTATTAAATTTTTATTTACTTAAAACGTATTTTGGTGGCTCAATCCTAACTCCTCCTTAAGATTCTCCTTCTCGAGATCTATCTGATCCCTCCTTTTAGCTACAACTCACATGATCTCTGTTCCTGTCTTCAATAAGTCTCTCACTCCCCCGATCACATCAAAAAAATTAGTGAGATATTTGGCAATTTTATTTTTGTAGAATTATGTGTTATTGTATTTTTCATCTAATTCATCTAAGAGATGTGGATTTTATTTTTTTTCACAGTGACGATAAAATTTTCATCATAACTGATGATCTATATATAAATCTTTGGAATTTTGAGATTAGCAACTAGAACTTTAAGGGCCCGTTTGGAACGGGGTCAAGGTCAAGGTCAAGGTTAAAGGAAGGGGTAAAGTATAAAACGCTAATGCGATCAAATAAATCCTGTTTGGTTACTGATCTAGCTAACAGATGGTTAAAATTTTTTGTAGACAAAAATGCCCTCCGTAGAGTGCTGTTGACACAGTACTGTTCATCTTCCTCGCCGGCCGAGCTCACGCGCGGAGCTTGTCGAGCGGCGTCTGCTGCGTCGTCGGCGAGGAAGGAGCTCCGTTGCGGGCGGCGGTGTCCCCGGGGGGGGGGGCGGGCGTTGGATTGAAGGGGCAGAATAGTTCCCCGATCTGAACCGTTGGATCGAGATCTGACGGTTCAGATCAAGTGAGGGTATTTTAGTCAAAACTTGGTAAAAATTTAAATGAATAAAATAATATTAGTGCGGTTAAATTTTTAGTGTTTGGAAGATAATCTGGTCAGGACGAGGTCAGCCTGACCCTGACTCCGTTCCAAACGCCCCCTAACATTGTTAATATCAAGCTTGCAAATATGGAGGATCTAATATGTAAATAATCATAGTTAATCTTATGATATGTTCGCAAATGAGTCTTTCATTTGTATACGTTTGTGTTTTTACTAATACATAAAATGCCGACATTTAAATTGCAACAATAGCTTATTGCATAAAATAAATTTCAATTAATTCTTGTCATTCTTTATTCATCTCTTTTTTATTTCACTCCTTTTTCTTCTTTCCGTTTTCATAAATATTTCTTAAAGAAACCACTAAATAAATTTCATTTAATTCTTGTTGTTTTTTATTCAATTTACAAATTTATGATTTTCTATTTGGGAGAGACTTTTTTGTCATCATGAATTCATGATTTCCTATTTTTGAGTGAGATGTTTTTATTTTATACATGAATTCAAAATTTTTTATTTAGGATAGAGATATTTTTTTTTATTTCATCCTTTTATCGTTGTTTTTTCATAAATTTATGGTTTATTATATAAAAGATATATTTTGATTTATTATTCCTATAAGAGAGATCAAAAAATCTAATAAATAATATATAGTATAATATAATACATGTGAGGCATACATAATATACTAGTTAAAAAATACATCAAGTATTGATTTGATAGTTGTCTTAATCTTTTCTATGTAAAAAATTATTAGTTCAAAATACTAAATTTCAGTTTGTTCAAAAAAAGTAATATAGTAGCTAAAAAAGAGTAAAGGAACCGAAAATTGAACCAAATCAAGAATCCGGTCGCGAGCTCATTCGGTGTGGTCTGGTCTGCGTTTTCTTAAAACCGAAAATTCAGTTCCGGTTCGGTACTTCAGAAATTGCCGGTGGCTGCGCGCCCCAGCCCCGCAGGAACATCTTGCGCACCCTGCGTCCTCGGCTCCCTGGCCGTGCCTCTGCCTTCATTCCCGGAGTCCTCTCTCTCTCCGTTCTTAGCTCACAATGCAAAGCTGCCACCCTCGCTCGCTCTTCTCCTCCCACCTCAAAGCCCTGATCCCAGCCACCCGATCCTCTCCCTCCTCCATCTTCTTCCAATCCTCCCCGATCTCCAGCCTCAAGGTCGCCTGGCGCAAGGACCGCCTCCTCGACGCCGCTATCGATCGCGACAAGCGCTGGCGTATGTGCCACCGCGTCGTCCGCGAGGTCCTCAACGAGCCGGGCTGCTGCATCCCCCTCCGCTACCTCGAGAAGCGCCGGCAGCGCCTCGAACTCCCCGTCAAGGTCACGACCTTCCTATCCCGCTACCCCAACCTCTTCGACATCTACCCCGATCTCATCAAACCCAAGACTCAGGCCGTCCCCTTCCTCCGCCCTTCTTCCCGCCTCCTTGCCTTCCTCGATCGCCGGGACAAGATCCAGGACGAGCACGAGCACGAGGGGCTCGTCGTCTCCAAGCTCTGCAAGCTCCTGATGATGTCCAAGGATCGCGTTATCAGCGCCGACAAGCTCTGCCATGTTAAGAGAGATTTCGGATTCCCAGACGATTTTCTTTGCAGTCTCGTGCCGAGGTACCCGCAGTATCTCCGGCTTGTCGGATCGCCAGGCGAGGGCTCGTCGTTCCTTGAGCTTGTCTCGTGGAATGAGGATTTCGCGAAGTCGGTGATTGAGCAGAGAGCGGAAGAAGAATCGGAGCTCACTGGAATCAGGATGAGGCCCAATTTCAATGTTAAGCTCCCGCCGGGGTTTTATCTGAGGAAGGAGATGAGGGAGTGGGTGAGGGATTGGCTGGAGCTGCCTTATATATCGCCCTACGCCGACGCCTCACGGTTGCACCAGGCATCGCCGGAGATGGAGAAAAGGACGGTGGGGCTGATGCATGAGTTGCTGTCACTGGCAATGTTCCGGAGAATGCAGGTGCCGATCATTGGCAAGTTTTGCGACGAGTTTAGGCTGTCGAATGCGTTTGTGAACATGTTCACAAGGCATTCGGGGATATTCTATGTGTCGTTGAAGGGCGGGGTGAAAACAGCAATGCTCCGAGAAGCATATGAGGGCGGGGAGCTGGTAGACCGGGATCCACTGCTGGCGACAAGGGATAAGTTTGTTGAGATGTTGGATGAGGGGTATAGAGAGTGGTTAGAGAAGGTGAGAACAAAGGGGGAGACAATGAAGAGGGATTTGGAGCTGTTGGCAAGAAGGAATGCAGTGTTGATGGGAGAGGAGTGTGAAGAAAAGGACAAAGAAAAAGAAGAAGAAAAGAAGAAGACGAAATGCTGTGAATAAAGGCCTTGCCTTTTCTTGTACTGCGAAGATTTGATGATGGAGGGTGGTTTGATCTATGCAAATGCCGGCATTGTACTAAGTTGATCAAGGTTTCAGGGTTTGCTGGCTGAAATTGTTGTAACTTGTAAGTTATTATCTTTCCTTTTTGCTTGTTAACACTATCAAGATTCACTGAAAAATGGCATCTAGTTTGTTGCTATTAGTTTCTTAACATGTTCTATCAAAGCTTCAATGTTGTTTTCCTAATTGCAACAACTATGACATGTTTATGCTGTTTATGACTATCCTGTTCGATTGGTGCCTAAATGGATCATAAATGAATCAGTTGTTGATCAAAAATTTAAAATTTGATTGAATAACTTAAGTGGATCTTGTGAATAGTAACAAGTTTGGACCTTCAAAATGTTTTTTTTTTACTGAATTTTGGCACTCAAGGCTGCAAATTTTGTTCAAAATCTATTTGTTTGGTTTCTCCGTGTTCTTCCATAGTTGTTTCTGCTGTCCTAGTTTAGTAAAGGTGCCTCCTTGTCTGACCATTGCATTTGCCTCTAACGTCTCCAATCATCTTTCCATTCCTGATTTTCTGTATTTTTTATATGGGCAAGGATTCCTGTTTTTTTTTTTTTTTGTATTGCTTAATTATCTACTGTTTACTCAATATTCCTTTATGTAGGTATGAATTAGCATTTCTCTTGTACACAATTTGACCTGTCCAATCAACTATATTTATCCTTATAACTATTTTCTTGTGCCAGATTGATCCAATATAACTGACATAGACTACATTAATATATCATCTAAAGCAATTTCATTTGTGCTGAAGGAGTTTGTTTTTTCTGTCTGCTTCCAACCATTCATATTTCCAGTTCAGTCAATTTTCCATGAATTTACCAACTTGATGAAGAGGTGTAGTCTTTTTATATAACCGCATGCAAATTCTTCCTGTGGACAGATTTCTGGTTTCATGACAATTGGAATATAGCATTGGTTCCGAGAATCGCCATGGGAGCATATGAACTCGCACAAGCAAGCAAAGTCTCTCTACAATGTTTAGGATTTCTGAGGATAACTAAAGATGATTGCTTTGAAGAAGTTGGTCACACCTGCATCAACAAAACCAACTATGGTTCCATAAGAAGCCACAGAAAATGAATGCCAAAGGTATGTTTTGCTTTAGTTTGGGGGAAAAGAAATTTCTCAGGTGTTTTTGAACTGAGAAAAGGAAATGTGATCACAGCTTCTGGAAGAAAGACTTGGTCACGTGCCTCAACTTTTTGGAGATAGACTTGTTCTGTTCTCCATAGAGATCAATAGTGATTTTCATAGCACATTTAGCTTCATTTTCCCAGCAATATTCAAATTATTTTGGGGAATTTGCTTATTGGCTTTCTAAGGCACATGTTATTGTTGTTATTAATAAACCATGTGCCTTTCTAATATGAAAAAAAACATTTTAGAGAATTTATGTCATGTCAAGGAGTATTTTTTCCTGTTTCACCAAAAAGATTCTAAAATATTTTTGTTTGTTTATTGGATTTACATAATAATATATTCAAGTATTTGGATCTGGTAATATAATGTACATAGTGGAAATCATTACAGAAATTATGCATGAAACATTTCTGCAAACATACTTGTTAGTGTAATTTAACCTAATTACAGCACTTGTGTGATGCTGCAAGAATTTATATCAAAGTTCAGTATGACAAATGTTTAGAATCAGCAATTGACCAAGTGATCCATATACAGATATTTGCAGATGGAGAGACCATTTGTTCTTAAAGAAAAACTCTCCAACCCTAACTTTTGATAGTTTTCCTCCTCATCTTCAATTAAATTCTGTGATAAATCGACTAAGATAGTCAATCACCTGTTATCAGTAACACAACTAAAGATACGGTGGCCACCATGTCAGATAAGATTCACCGGACAAATGTTCAAACTCTGGTTTCCTTCAAGTTTGGTGAAATTGGGACTTGCTGGCTCGAGAAAGAAGCATGTGGGGCTGAGCTCTTCTTTGGCTTGTCACATCACCATGAATGCTCGTAGATATGGTGTCCTGCAAATTTTGGATTTTTTAGTACACTAGCAAACACCATCATAGGTATAGAACTAATGCACAGAGAATGTTACCATTATAGGATTTTCGATCTGGCCGTAGATGCTTTGGGACTCGGCAAGTTTTCTGACTGTCTCGTCTAATTCTGCAATCTTCCTGTGTAGATTGGCTTTATCCAACTACAAAACCTCACGATAAGCTAAAAGAAATCTTCTGAGCTAAAAAGGATAAACAAAAGGGATTATATTGCACCTTCAACATCTCATTTTGCGCTGTGAGCAACTGGTCTCGCTGTTGGAGTCGTTCTGCTTTCAAACGGCAAGCAAGCACCTCACCTTTTCTTTTGTTAATTTCTTCCATCCAACTGGAAGACAGCACCGTTTCATGGTTAGTAAGCATCAAACATAATTAAATCTGCAATAGCTGCTACATCAATGTTAGTTTTGGCAGAGAAAAATATGGAAGTCAGGAATTTGAATTGTTGCCAGAAGCAAGAGCTACCTTTCCCTTTCCTTAATGAAGTTCCCGATTTGCTTCCTCAGATTCAATATCTCATCCTCCTATTGAAACCAAAGAGTAGGTGAAGAATCACGCTTCTACAATTAAATTTCTGGTCTTCAAGGGGTTTTAGTATTTTTACCTTGGCATCTCTTTCCTCTGCTTGTTGCTTAGCGTTATCCACCAACTTCATAATCTGGTCTTGATCAATTATGTTCTATCCAAAAGGTAATATATTTCAAGAGTTAGATTCATGGTTTGACTCTTGTATTTATTGCTCACTGCAAATAGACTTACAGCATAATTAGTCATGTCCAATTTGACGCCAAGCAATTCTCTAATTACATCATGTGTCATGCTATCAACTGCTGCCAGTCTTGCATTTAACATGCATATCTGCGTGGTAACAAAATCAGCTGGTAAAAGCAGTAGAAATGAAGATAAATAATTGTAGAATGAGACCCCATAGTGCATGATATGGGGTTAAAAACAGCACATCTACAAGTTTGGTCAAATGGTAAACTACAAAGCTTACCAAGAAGTGATAACACAATAACGTTCCACAGAAAAAAAATATAGCTCAATAAGACCTACTAGGGAGACGTGATAACTCATAACTCAATAAGATTCTTTCCTCAGAAAAGATCGCTCAATAAGAATCAGGATAGCATTTACAAGGCTACACCTAGCAATTAAGTGCAGTATTAGAGAGAGAGAGAGAGAGAAATTAAATGGCAAAGTGTTGTGATTAGATTATAGTTGGTCTCACTAGTCCTCTTCATTCTAAATAACAAAAATGAGGGAGTGGGTTAAAAACAAAGGCAGTCTCAAATCTTTCTAAGATGCCAATCTTTTGTTGATTATATTGTCAGAGAAATTAAATTGCAAACTGTTGTGATTAGATTATAATTGGTCACTAATTCTCTTCATTCAAGTTAACAAAGATGAGGAAGTAGGTTAAGAAAAATAGATTGTCACAAATCTTTCTAAGATGCCAATCTTTTATCAAATATATAATCCCACTACAAAGAGGTTGATAGATAGAATTTTAAATTTAAAAATGATATTTAATGCGTCGATTAGGATATGGTAGGAATGTGTTACCTCTTTCTGCCTTTTAGAAGCCAGCACTTCTAGCTCTTCAATACGAAGCCTAGCAATAGATAGTTCCTGGTCCTTCTCGCAGTTCATTTGCTGAACTAGATATGATATGCATCTGAATGGTGATCCAGATGCTCTTGTTCGCACTGATGTTTTGTCAGACATATTGCCAACTGGTGCAGCAATATTGTAAGGTCGATGATCAGTTTTAACGTCAGAAATCATAGTCTCCAATTCCTTGAACTGTTCAGGACAGGTGCAAAAGTTCAGTAAATCTTGTTATTTATATAAAGCTTCACAAACATACTTATCCGTCTAACCTTTTCCTGGTACAGCGATGATTGTGCCTCAGAGTGTAGAAGCAGCTCAGAGATGTGGTCTCTATATTGTTTAATCTTTGATCCAGCATAGTTTATAATTATAGAAAGGATTACAATGTTAGAAGACTGAAGGGAAGATAATGGCAGTTAAATGCAAGTGCAGCAAGGTCAGGAAAAACCTCTGCTTCATTATATGCTATTTCCATTTCAAGATCCTTTATACGCTTCAGTGCTTCAGATAGTCCAAGGGTACCATCATCTGAATGCCTGCATCATGATTTGCCTAATAAGTAATTGATTCATTTTTGGGTTATTGCGTGATGTAAACAAACAATCACACCTCAGGAACTAACAACATTTTCACCTTATACTTGATTCCTCAGCAATAAAATTTCCAGCAACTCCCTCTAGCATCAGCACCCTTTGTGTGAGAGCTTGGACTTTTAGTTCTAATTCTCTTCTCATTAACTGATGGCTTATTGTCTCCTCTTGGAGCTCTTGAACCTAATCACAGAAATGAAAGAACTAAATGCTAGAGATCAGCAGCTAAAAGCTAGGACTAAGAAAAACGAATTTGTGCAGAGACATTGCCACTAGTCAATAGTCGATGTTCACACAGAGAAGACTACAGAACAATTAGGGAAAAGCATTATGGAAGTCTCAAATAACAAAAAGCAACATCACCTTCCTCTCTAAAAGATTTATGGTAGCTTCAAGCTCATCAATAGAATGCTCAAGAACCTTTACCTCCTCTTCCTTCTCTTCTGCATAACTCTTACTAGCCTCAGCAATCTGAAATCATTCTTTAAGGTTCAATTTGAAGGGTACTTATATTTTTATTGAACTATAAAGCTAAAGAGTACTTATATTTTTATTGAACTATACCTGACGAGCTTCCACAGCAACAGCCTCATTTTCGTCAGCTAAGGCACTTGCCATATCAAGCTTGTCATTCAAGGAAACAATCTCTGCTTGCAGATGATCCCTTTCACTGCTCACCCTTCTCAATTCATTTTTTATTTCTTCAACAGAAGAGAGAATCTTTTCCTCAATGGAGGCATTAATTGACAGAATTTCTCTCTCTAAACCTTCTATAACTTTTTTCCCATCTTCCAGTAACTCATCTGCCTGTGACTTATTGAAATATGCATCTTCTAACAAGCGTCTCAATTCTGAGTTTTCATGAGATAGTTTTGTTAAGGTTTCTTGGGCTTCCTGCAGTTCAGATCTTGAACTTGAAAGCATTGTTTCAGTTTCCACCAAATGGGCTTCAAGCGTACGTTGCTGGACAAGAAAGTCATCAAACTGCTCATTCTTCATTGCACGCTCACGTTGAACCTGGTACAGAGCCAGAAAGAGTTTATCAGTTTCATCTTTCAGATCCATGGCACTGGATTTCGACTCCTGCAACAATCTAATGTCAAAAAGTAACCCTTGCATCACATCGTCTCTCCAAGCTGGTGCTTTCTCCATTGATGAAGTGTCTCTTTCTAAGTCAAGTTGTCTCATGTTTCCAGCACAATTTTTTCGAAACAAGTGTGTTTTCTCTTCAAAGTGGCTTATCTTTTGAAAGGCTTCTTGATATAAAATTTTTTCATCACCTACAAGGGAGCCAGCTTCAACAGAACCTTGTGGGACTTCTAATAAATCAGGAACCACTGTACCATTTCCAGAACTAAATATTATATCCCTTTGCAGGTTACAAATTGATTTCAGTGAATTCATTGCTTCTGTGCCCACTTGATTGTCCTTGGAGGTATTGGGTTGCATTTCCCCATTGCTGAAATGTGAATAAGGCTCAAGACAGCTGTACTGAAAACTATCTGAGTCAATACTCAAGCGCATATTTTGCTCGACCAAAGCTCTCACGTGACATTGGGATATCACAAAAAATATAAAAAACTGTTCCATTATCTCCCCTAACATGTCTTCCTGCCATGATCCGGATGTCTTGTTGCACTGCGGTAGTTCTTGCCCCGTTGAATGAATACTGGTGTAACAACATTCCAGTGTTTCACTTGTACTTACCTGTGTTTCTTTAATAGACTCCCCTAGTGAATATGTTGATGCTACAATTTCTTTAAAGCTTGCACCGATCTGGTTTACTAGAATCTGGAACTCTCTCTCTTGGGACAAAGTAGAGGTCTCCAGTTGCCGCAAGCTGTCAGCTAACAAATCCCGTTCCACCAACAGTTGCACACTAACTTGTCTCCATTGATTCTTCTCTTGTTTAGCATCTTCATTTGCTTTTAGTAAAGCATTTATCATAACATCAGCCTCTTCAATAATTTCTCGTACCTTCTCATATTTTAAAAGCAGCTCCGCCGCCAGGTTTGTTTTAACTTCACAATCTACCGTTGCATCACTTGATCCAATGTCAGAAATCTGTTAAAAGCATTGAAATGGGTTGAGGCTAGCTCAGCCATGACTGAGGTTTCAACCATTAGACAGAAAGGTAGGCATCATTTCATAAACTAAATGAAAACTTCTACTACACGGCAGATTGAATAAGATAAAATGCATCCGAAAATTAGCAATGAACATATTATCCAATGGCCAATCTAAGGTGATTTAACAGTACACTTTGGTGTGTCTGTAGGATTGCAACTTGTAACCTAGGCATCTGGGTTCAAATCATCAAGACAGCATGTCCGTAAGTTGGAAAAGGATGCCTACATTTGACCCTTCCCATCCACTACTTGGGCAGGAACATTGTGCCCTAGGACACCTTTTCTTCATTTGGCAACTGTATCTAGATCAAAACAGAAATCAAAGTAGCAGTTGCCAGCATTGCTCAGCCATAAACCAGAATTCCTCCAACTTCCAGCAGAACAATATTGCTTGATGCTTGTTGCTTGTCAATGGAATTTTGGACTCATGCTCGCAAACACCAGCTTAAATGATATTGGGAAACAAAAATATCTACTTGACATGATATAATCATCACAGGCAAGACAAAAGACAGACAACAACTTAAGATATAAAAAGATAATTACTAAGTAGTTGCAGGACAATAAAAGCATCTTTACCTCTCTGGTCATTAAACAGCCTAGTTCGGTAAATTTCACTGGCGGCTCCTCTGATTGAGCTGACAGATGCTTATTTGCAACCAACAAGTTGTCTGCCTCGATAACAGCTTTCTCATCATAATAGCTTTCGTGCTCAAAAGAAGATTTCAAGCCACCCTGCCCATTGACAAGCATGTTCAGCTGCGAGTTTATTTCCATTAAGCTATTTATAGCTTTTCCTGCTTCATCCATTGGGAACGACATCAGCTGATCATCAGGAACAACATATTTTTGGAACTCCGGAATGCCACTAACCACAAAACTAGCATCTGATTTAGCAGATATTTCCTGTTCCTGATTGGTTAGTTTTCCGGACTGAACCAAAAGCAAGTTAAAATAGGCTCTAACGATATTAAGCGTCTCATTTGTCTTGGTAAGCCCCTCTTTTATATTCTGCATTAAAATGGAGTCAAAAGAACCACAAAATTCATGAGCTCCGAGTGACCAAGATTTTTCACATCTACCGGGAGGGGAATCCTCTTTTTGTTTGTTTAATTCCTTGGACTTCTCATTAGTTGGGTGATCAGTCCTCAGACCTTGAGACAATATCATAACATCTAGTGAAGCAGAATCAAAGTCAGATACTGGGGCAGAGTGAAAACTATCTACATCCGCAGCGAAGGCATCCTCACCAACATTATTTGAAATGAATATGTCCTGCTGTGACATCTCAACATGAATGTTTGTTTGTCCAAGTTTACATGGATTTCCTTCAGTGCTAACTGCAGATCCTTCCATCTCACTTTCAATTTCAGCTGGCAAACAGCCTCCATAGGCTTCAGTTTCTACATATTTGGCTTTGGCATCCATGGGAACTGCTTCATTTTCGTGAATGATCAGATCGCTGTCAATTTGATTTGGATTTTTAAATTCAGATGATTCATTTGCAAGCTCATTATCCAACTTTTCAACTACCACCCCATGCAAACACTCAGCACCGTCTTGTGATTTTATAGTTGAACTCTTCGTGAAATAATCATTTTCTTCTCCTACAGTGTGACCCTCCTTGCCTGTAATAGTATTTTCTAACTCACGTGCATTAAATAGCTTCTCACATTCCAACGTTCTCAGATGTACAAGATCCCTGGAGCTCTCATCATTCTCAAGCTGCTGAACTTCTGTTATAGCCCGTATTGCTCCTCTCAAGGAGTCCAGTTTGGACTGCATATCAAGCCCCATTTTCTGTGCATCTTCTAACCTCCTTTGAAGGTTAGAAATCAATGTCTCCTTCTCAAAAATGACTTTTACAGCCCTCTCCACATGATCATTAACCAAGGAATGGCTTTGTGGAAACGAGTCTACAAAACTTCCAATGTGATCATGCGCATCTTCCAGTGATTGATAGCCATCTACAATGAAACTTGTTAAATCAACAATTGCTTTCTCCCATTCTGCAGAAACTGCAGTGATTTCAGCATCTTTGGCCGCAACAATATCAGATAGTTCCGCATTTTCTTGCATCAGAAAGCATAATATTTGATGAAGCTCTTCGTGTTTGGCTCTTAAAACACTTGGCTGCAGAGTTACTGTGAATTGATCTGCATTTTTAGTATTAATTTCTTGCTGAAGTTCATCAACTGCTTCTTGTAAAGAAAGAATTGCTTGAATTGCCTCTTCCTTAATCTGCTTGTGGACACATACAAGCCCAGGTTCATAATGTTTTTTATTAAAGTTCCCAGCCTCCTCAAAATCCTTCTGTTTTCTTTCTAATTCTTGAAACAACTCCAAGTTTTCATTGTGCTCTTCATTTGCCATTTCCTCTCCATGTAGATGGGTAACATCCACTGCCCTTCCATTTTCTTCAAACATCCAATGGTGAGACTGAGGTCGTTCCAAAAACTCTGTTCTATTTTGTTCCTTTTCTCCTGATTGTTCTGTAGAAAATAGCTTTTCCTTCTTGAGGCTTTCTAGCTCCATGGTTAGCTGTGCTGCTTGTGATTGGCTAGCTTTCGCCATGAATTCAGCCATGTCCTTTTGAGAACTTCTAAACTGCAATGGCACAAAATCCCTGCTCACCAGATGAGTGTTTTTAAGCTGAACTCCATCTGAGAGTCTGTAAGATACACCCCCACCAGTTAAATTCCCATCAGACCAGGCCAGATCCCCCTGTAAATGATCAATTTGTCAGATGAACTGGCTGATTTGTGAGAGAAGCTTCTAGCTGAAACGAGCAGCTCACTTAGTTGAAGAGTACGAAATGAACTAAAGTTCCTGAATAAAAGCAAAGCCCAATGGTACACAACGGCTGAATAAACTTCTTACATTACCAACTGAGGATTCCCTATATCCCATATAACATTTTAGTTTGCACTTGAGGTCATCCACTTCCCTGTTATAGAAGAAAATAAGAAGGATAGTCATGGCATTGTGTTGGCTCACAGATATCAATATGCTGCACTGGAGTGCCAGAATATTTGCGAACAATACTTCTACTGATCATAAAGGGGACTCTTAATCTCAAACAATATTCTACCTTGTGAGTTTCGCATTATTTTCTAGACAAGCATTCAATTGAGCGTGGCAGTTCTCTAACTCCTTTATAGCCTCATCATCCTAAAGGTTAGAGAAGTGCAGGATCCATGATCAGTAAAAAAATATATATATTGTACAGGAATGAACTAGACTGCAGCCTTTTTTATTCTCCTTGGCATTTTTCATTCATAAATGATAAGGAGATCTAAAATCCAAAGCAATAAAAGATGAACTGAGACTAAGGATTGATGAAGCTCCTTAGTCAAGTTTTCTGAGTTGGGATGCTGACCTGAGAATGCTTCCCTTCGAAAACTTGCAAAAGCTACAGTAATACAAAATTAAGTTTCAGAAGAACTGATGTAATCATGAAACCAACACGTGGGATGCAACTTTAAAAGGTAAGCGCCAACCTGATTGCGCAAATGAGAAACTTCAGCTAACAATGTCTCACGTTCCCCATGCTGATAGAAGTCCTGAAACCTAACCAGAGAGAACAATCAAACAATTGCTCATCTACACAATTGTATGCTAATGAATAAAAGATGAATAAATCGCTGTGCAGCCGGAAGAGAAACATAGGGAAATTTAGGCATCAATCATAAAACACAACAAATCATATGTACACTCTTAGTTGATCAAGGAGCCTCATATTTTCCAAGGCAAATTGAGTTATCTCTGGATTCCTCTCGATTCTTGTTCTTAATAACTGATTCTCTTCAGATAGTGCAATATTTTCCTCCTTGAGATATCCATCAGAAGACATTAAATCATCAGCAAGCATCTCCAGTCTTTTAATTTTATCCTCACGGAACCTCAACATGGTTTTGATATGCTGGGCATCATCATCCCTTTGGTGGACCTATGAACAATACAAGTGCCATAGATTACTAACAGAAGCAAAACAGATGATACTAGAAGTAGGAGGTTGGAGAGGTGTTTGAAGTCCAACAATTCTTTGATCAGTTGGTCATCATTCAGAATCTCGAAACATATTGTGTGTTTTAACATGACACATAGAAGTTAACTTATACCAAACAGTTCACGTGCTCAACTTCAGCTTCTAGCCTCCTTATTGTAGCCTCTGCCATTTTCTCTCTCCTAAGAGCACCAATTAAAGCAGCTTCTAGGAATTCGATCTGCCTTCAACATAGCAGCGGTCAAGAGTAGATGACAAACATCTGATCATTAAGATGAAAGCTTATCAAAAATTTTGGAAGATACCTTTTGGTTTAGAACACCTCCAGTATCAGGGTCACTGCCTTGTGCAGAGCAGCCACCATCACAAAAATCCTGCAAGTTAGCTTGCTCACCAGTTGGAGGTAATCGGCATAAGGATTTTTGAATATTCTGATGCTTGATGAGAAAGGTGACCTGATCCTGTTGAAATGGAAAAGTAGACTTGTACACTTCAAGAACAACAAGTGCAAAAGAATAGAACCAATAAAGGTTTTACACCTTTAATTTTTGTACTTGTTGCTGCAAGGCCACCATATCTCCCGAAGCATCTTCGTTCACTTTAGCCTAGGAAAAAACACAAAATATTAACAAGAGAAACTAAAAAGACAGCTAACGAACTGGCTGTTCTATCCATTTGGCTAATCATTAGTAAATAAGGCTGGACAAGGTACACCACTCAGAATACATTGTTCTGTATGAGCTTGGCACGCTGGGCAAACTTTAGAGTGCTAAATGTTTCACCTGCTGAACTGCATCAAGAAATGATTGATCCAAACCCATATCAGGAAAAGCACATACAATTGGAAAAAGCAAACTAACTAGTGTGAAAGGACAACAACCAGATTGAAGGGCTGATATTTGCTATAATTGTTGTTTTAGAATTTCCACCAAGAGAATCCTGAAATTGAGGACAGACAAGATACAGGCTGTAAGTTTGTTGCTCATGCAGCAAGAAACATAAAAGTGTCTGGTCACTTAGTTATGCTGTTACAACCTGGAGAAGAAAAGTGAGTTTAGAATCTCTGTAAGGAACATGACGATTCTTCCCATTTGCTATGTCAACCAGCGTCATAATCACCAGACTGAAAAATGAAACAAAATTTGGATATATATAAACGGAAAATATCCATTCTGGGATAAACAGGCAATCTTTGATAAGAGCAAATGAGATAAAAAGATTCATTAAGCTTTATTATAAAGCAGCTGTTTACCGTGCCCTGAGATGAGTTCATCATCCCAATACACAGCTATGCTCCAAACAGTTATGAAACATGACATGCAACTTTTTCACAAATAGTTGCAAATGAGTGTATAAAAGCTAAACCTTAAATCCATGCATTCATGGAGATTTATAATGAAGTTAACGAACCGTGATGCTTCCAGCTGAAAGGAAAATTAGGTGGCACAGCAATGAAGTCCTCAAAACACATTCTTACTGTGCTAAATGGTTTAACATTATTGACTTTGCAGCATAATCGGAAAAAATGTCATGAAAAAATTACCCAAGAGTTGACAAGGATCGGTTGATATTTGCTGCTTCCTTCAACCTCTCTCCTTCTGCACCAGAGCTCTTCTGCCTAGTTCATCAGGTGCTTTGTTAGCACATTGTAAAAGGAAAAGTCCTTTCAAGTAATTAAATTTAGATCCAAGAGTAACCTTTCTGAACCGGCAAGATCAACTAAATTTAGTCGTCCAAATCTGAGGTGTAGCAATGAATCACTCTCCCATTGGCTCTCAATGACACAGGTAAAAACACAGTGGGAACGACTACTCTCCCTATTCATATGTGTTGCAGCTATTTTCCTGTTTGCAGCTCCCTGTCATGGTGGTAAAACTGTACCACTTATCACATTGTCCTTCACTTAGGCATTAGGATGATTTTATGAATCCAAAATCAGAAACAGAATGTACAGCACCTTTAGAAGCAGTTGAAGCACATTCTTAACGGAAGATACTTCATATTCCTTGAGGTTTTCAACATAAACACCTTTCTTCAAGTCTTCTCTCATCTGCAAAGCAGAATCCAGTCATTAGCAACTGTAATGTACAATGGGGTTTGAACTATTCACAACAATTAGTAAATAACCTGCAAGTTTGTTGATGATGGTTCCAGTAGATCTGTTATCTGCTCATTGTAGATCTCAAGAAAAGAGCACTTGCAACTATACCTAAGCAGCTCATCCTTCCTAGCTTCCTCTTCCTAGAGCACAAAAAGTACTTGGCATCTCAAGAAAAAGTTTATTATTGCTTCATGTTAATCTTATCAAAAGACACCCACCTGTTTTATCCTTCTGAATAGGTATTCGAATATACGTGGTGTCATCCCACAATCCTCACTGAGGACATTATCCATCTCATGAATCTCCCCCATCATAGTATATGTCTTTCCACTACCCGTCTGCAGAACAAAAAAACCTTGGAGCTTCATCGAAAGCAACTTGAAACAAGAGGGAATTCCATCAATCAGCTCACCTGACCATACGCAAACATACAGCTATTATATCCAGACATGCAATTCTCCACCATTGGCAGGCCAACGACTCTGAAAAGCTTCTCCTGCATCAACCCACAGACATCTCCATTTTATTTAATCCTCACAAATCAAGACAACCAATTTTTGCAAGAACATTACTTCAACAAGTATTCACCTGGGAAATAGTCTCGCACGCAACATGATCAAAAGTAAACCTGGTTTCCGGATGACCGGTCCATGTTATGGTCTGCGAGCTCTCCTGTACTAAGCATCTTCTGTTGCCCTGCAAGGTACTCTCAGTACTATTCATTGGCCGGACTCGTATCAGAACCTACACCAATCATCCATTAAATGATATATGAAATGACATTAAAAATCGCAACTTGCTTAGCATTTAGTTCATCCACACATATAATAGAGTCCATACCTGCACATTGTGATCATTCCAGAACGAAGGGTCCTCATGGAGCTCAAAATGCTGCAGATGGACCGGCTCCAAGGCCTTTGTATCGATCGCCCCTTTGGTGACCCTAAACGAGCTGCTTCTCTCCCTCACTGCCACTCCCGAGTTCGAATTTGCACCGGAAACCCTAAAGCCACCGCGAGCAGGAGTCGCCGGGGCCGATTTCGGGGTGGGCTTCAGATCTGGGGCGATCTGGGAGGGGTCCTGGATGGAGATGAGAGGGGATCTCGGAGGAGGGAGAGGGAGAGGGAGAAGGTCTCTAGGGTTTTTGAGGTCGTTCTCCGTCGCCTCCAATTGTCTGCTTCTGCAGCCGGATCGATTGGAGAAGGAAGACATTGTGGATGGAGGATTGGGGCTGGATCGAGATCAGGAGACGATGAAACCCCAGAAAATTGGAGGCCGTGGGGAGCGGCAGCGGGACGAATCCGCCATTTCTGGATCGCGGGGAGCTGCTGGAAGTGGAAGTGGAAGTGGAGCTGGCCTTTTTTTTCCGATTTTAATGGGAGAAGAGGGAACTGGAAATTCAAATTTGAACCGGCAGCAGCGGAATTGGGTTGGAGGCTTGGTTGGAGTGAGACATGTCCTACGCGGGATATGTAGAAGAAAATCTTGATCGCTAGTTATGTCTTGAGATACGTGCCTAGTTGTGAGGAATCACCGCAAAGACCACAAGATGCTTTGCGATAACCTCATTGCGAAGGTTGCAAGGTTTTAGCAAATCTATTTCGCAGGTCAAGAACTCAAACCAAATGGAGAATAAATGTATAAAGGTTTTTTCCCGTTTTCTAAAAAAAAAAAACCTAATTTTTTGTATACTCATGTAAAACTTAAATTATAAAAAAGATAGAATCTTTATCAATTATCTTTGGGGTTAATAATCATCAATTTTTATTGTGAAGAGTGACTAGCGATGAGCATAATGACTTTTTCACCTAATATGAAAACTCAAAAAAATATTTTTAAATCTAATTATAAATTTATTAAATTCAGGGAGTCTTTTATAAAATAGTCATGATTTTTTTTTCCTTTGAAATAGTAGCAGCAGCTAATGGAGGAAAAAAAAAGTAGCCACAAATCTAAAGATCTGGTGGCAAAGTTTGATGGTGACTAGCTCGACAATACAGAGAGAAGACAACATCTTGGGTTTAGGATTTAAGATTTTCTAATTAGATATTATTTTTAGGAAAAATTACCTACAACTTCCTGTAATTAGTCTTAATTATTTATAACTTTCGTAATTTCCGAAATTATCCACACACCCTTTTCAAAATATTTATCTACACCCCTCTAACTATTATTTAATCAAAATTTTTTCAAAAATTTCGATTTTACCCTTAGTTATTTTTACAATTAAACCCCTAAAATTTTTTTTTTATTATTTAACACCCCGAAATTATTTTGATTTATAGAAAAATCCCCGAAATTCGGATTTCTGCAAATAACACCCCAAAATTATTTTGATTTATATAAAAGTCCCCGAAATTTGAATTTTTGTAAATAACACCCTGAAATTATTCCGATTTATAGAAAAGTCCCTGAAATTTAAATTTTTGCAAATAACACCCCGAAATTATTTCGATTTATAAAAAATCTCCGAAATTTTCTTATAAATCCCTCTCCTTCACTGTAACCCTAACCTAAGCTCTACCCCCGCGCCACCGCCGCTCTGTCGCTCCTTGCGCAACCGCTGCCGTCACTGCCCCGCCGGCGAGGAGACCACCGTCCCGTCGCTCTGCCGCTCCCCCGCTCCCCCCACGCCGTAGCTGCTTTGCCCCGCGCCCCCCACGCCGTTGTTGCTCCGTCCTTCGTCCTCGGCCCCCTGCTCTGCCCCCGCGCTATCGCTACACTCAAACCCCGGGCGAGGAAACCGTCAGCCCGGCGCGGGGCCGTCAAAAGCTAACTCTGGCCCTCCCTTTTGAACCAACCCCCCTCCCCCCCCCCCCCCCCCCCCCCTTTCTCTCTTCTCCTGAACCCCCCTTTTCCTTCACGCCCGAGGCCAGCAAGGACGGCCGACGAAAGAAGGCCGGGTGGCGGCTCTCACTGGCTGGCGCGATGGCGCCCTAGCGTGGATGCCGGAGGCCAGGTGGTCTCGGTCGTTTGCGCCACACGCCCTCAAGCCGACGTCTGCAAACCGCCCGCCACTTGACGGCCTCCGACCCCCTCCCCGCCCGACGTCCTCGGACCCCCTCCCCACGCAACGGCCTCGAATCCCCTCCCCGCCCAACAGCCTCGAACCCACCACCTCTCCTGACCCACCTCCGCCCCCTCACCCAACACACGCCAATCTCGACACCCCCCATCTCCCCACTCGATGGCCGCGGCCGCCCCTCCGCCCCGCTCGCGGGCTCCGGAACCCCTCCCCTCCCGACGGCCTGGGACTTCCGCTCCCCGCTTGACGGCCCGAACCCCCACCGCACCTGCTCCCACGCCCACCCCCAGACATCCTCCCAACATAACCCCCCCAACCACCCCCCCCCGCCGCCCGACGGCCTCGCCACCCTCACAACCCCCCCCCCCCCCCACCGCTGCCGCCGCCACCCCTCCCGACTGCCTCAGATGACCCCCCCACCCACCGCAATCCTTCTATCTGTTTTTCTATCTAATTTTTGATATTGTGTATTTACAAATATCTGATTCGGAGAATCTTGTATGATTAGTGTTCCGTTATGGAGGATATTGAAAGGAAGTGGAACATACTCAAAGAAGAAAATATGTATTTGGTAGACAGAAGTCTTTACTGTTTGATACAAAAAAATACACATTTGCAGAGTTATGGACTGAAGTCTATAAATTAGTCAAAGCAAGGACAAATGAGTTACTTGCGATCAAGTATTTATATACAAATTGCACTCCTCCAATTTATATGTCAATCAACAGTGAAATTCAGCTGGAAGCAATATAGACAGTGATGCAAGGCTTGAAACATAGCAATATCTATATATCAGTGGAGGACATAGGCGATTCCTTATCAGTGGTGTCTGCACCAAGACTGACTCCTTTGACTCCTACATTTGGCACATCACAGTATAGTCAAAGGAAATTTATGTCAAGAGAATATTATGTGTATCATAATGTGTAAAGAAATGAATATATTGATTCAGATTTAGATGCTTATCCTTCTGATTCTAATTTTCACAGTTTGAATTTTTCTTCTAATGATGATGAAAATGAGGAGAAGGATGATGATAATGATAAGTTAGTGGCTGAGCTGGAGGAAAAGGATATAAGACAAGGCGAAGAAGAAGGAGTAGAAGACAGAGCTGAAGATGATCTACTACTTTTACTTGAAGATAATTTGAATGATAATGTTCTGAAAAAAGGAGACATATTTGAGGATGTACGTGCATTTATATTGGCTCTTAGACAGTACTGTATTATGCACAGATTTCAGCGTTTGTTTATGAAAAATAAATGTAACAGAGTAACAGTCAGATGTGCTTCTGCGAATTGCCTATGGAGGCTTCATGCTTTAGAGAGATCTTATGGTTCAGGTTTTCACGTAAGGAAAATAGAAGTAGTTCATACTTGTATTGTTATCAATACTTCTGGAAGCAAAATGACAAGTTTTACATTGGATGTATGTTGATAAGCAAATCACAGTCAAGCAAATACAAAATATGATGAATGATAAATACTGTCTTAAGCTGAATTATATGCAGGCATGGAGGGGAAAAGACTATACTTACAGGGTTATTCATGGCAATGAAGAAGAATCTTTTAATTTGTTTCATTCACTGAAGGTAGAGTTGGAGAGGAGAAATTCTGGTAATATTGTGCACTTTACTCAATGTCCAGATATGTCTTTCTAAAGATATTTTCTGTCACTACATGCTTATAGGAGAGCTTTTCTTACTGGATGCAAACCTATACTGGGAGTTGATGGATGCTTCTTGAAAGGGAAATATAAAGGCATATTGCTTTCAGTTTGTGAAATTGATGGGAAGAATAACCTAGTTCCAGTTGCATTCACAGTTGCAGAAGCAGAAACATATTAATTTTGGTTATGGTTTTTACAAAACTTACAACAGGTTATTAAAAATTTGGATAGCTTGGCTATTATTTCAGATAGGCAGAAGAGTTTTTCTGATACTGTGAAGAATATTTTCCCACATGCTGAGCATAGAGCTTGTATAAGGCATGTGATTGTAAACTTCAAAAGATCCTACCCTGAGAAAAAGTTAGAAAATTTGGTTTTTAATACTTCAAATACATTTTTGCCTACTGAATTCGTCAAGTACATGGAGAGGATCAAACAACTATCCATACCAGTTTGGCAGTATATGAAAAAAATAAATGATTTTACATAGAGTAGAAGTCATTTTGATCATTCAGTGAAATGTCATTATGTGACTAACAATATTTCTGAGTCATTTAATAGTTTTATTCAGGATGGCAGGGAGCTTCCCTTTCTTGAGTTACTTGATTTCATCAGGCAGAAGATAATGGTAAAATTTATCACAAGAAAAAATGAAGGATCTCACTGGTCTGAAAAGCTAATGCTAAGAATAGAAGCTTTTATTAGGAAAGTTTCACAAGCACGTCGTAGATACTGTATTTGGAGGTCTTCTGATGATATTTCAGATGTTAGTGATCCTGCAGGTCGATGGATTGTGGACATAAAGCAGAGGATTTGTGACTGTAGCCAGTGACAGCTAACAGAAGTACCTTGCGTTCATGGTATTGTTGCTCTCCTTGATATTCAGCTTGATCCAACTGATTTTGTTGATGACTACTATACTCTAGAGACATACAAAAGAATATATGATGTTCTTTTTACTCGATTGTCAAGCAAGCAACTTTGGGTATTTGTGCAAAATGCTCTGCAAGTACTTTCTTTACGTTCAAAGAGACAACCTGGTAGGGCTAAAAAGAAAAGGATTAAAGATCCAATGGCAACATTAAGTAGAGTAATATATACTTGTAATAGATGTGGTCAAGTGGGACACAACAAGAGAGCGTGTAAAGAGCCTCTTGGACTATAACAACAAATTGAAGCTTCTAGATCTAACAACAATCAACAATCAGTGAGAAACCAATATGTAAGAGGACGTGACAGGGAAAGAGGAAGAGAAAGGTCTACCGTGATAAGTTCAGATTTTAGTATGCATTTACCATGTGAGTTTTTCTTTAAAAAAATTGACAATTTTTTTCTTATTTTATGTGATTTTGAAACAATACATTAATAAATGTCACTGTGTTTTTTTATAGGAAGTTCG
Organism: Trichopus zeylanicus subsp. travancoricus; assembly: GCA_005019695.1. NCBI lineage: Eukaryota > Viridiplantae > Streptophyta > Magnoliopsida > Dioscoreales > Dioscoreaceae > Trichopus > Trichopus zeylanicus. The sequence continues at coordinate 386,025 of RXID01010941.1, forward strand.
TCAGATCCCCAGGATTAATTTTGATTGGGTAAGCTATCTTCTGGAAAATGATGATGATGTCATGTTGCTTGGTTACCATAACTCTGGGTGCATTCTATTTCACCAAGCATTATTGTTCACTTTGTCCGGCTTTTAAACCATAATTTTGGGTTTTAGCTTTATGATTCATGTTTACTTGAGGAATTATTGCAGATGGGTTTTTTGAACTTAAAAAGCCATCTTGCAAAATTTAATTCATCAATTTAAGGCTGACACATAAAACCTAATGTTTCTCTAGAAACTCTAAAACTGATGAATTGATGGGTAATCAGGCTGGATGGAAATAATTGTTTTTCAATTGTAACCTGTATCATTAATCTTTACAATGCTTTCAAGTGAAAGGGCTTCTAAAGGAGAAAAGGCTGGAAATGTTGGTCGACCTTGATTTGAAGGCAGCCCCACACCGCACCTCTGAATGGATACTCGACTCCACTAACAACCTTCATGCAATTGAATTATCAGGTCCTAGATGACCTTGCAATCACAGGAACAACCAAAAAGAAATTTTATTAAGGTGTTTTTTATAACACTTCAACCTCCTATAACCTGATCTTGTATTGAAATCATCCCTGCAGATGGATGAGGGCCATTGTGATGTCTCTGGGTACATGTTGGTGGTGTATAATGCTTATATTGTTGTTATTTTTTCATTATTTTCTATTGCAACTGCCCTCTTGCACTAGCAAATTGTGGATTTTGCAAGAAAGCATCATATTCACAGTTCATGCTGTTTGAAGAATTTGCATCGACACAGCTGCTTGTAAGAACACTACAGGTTTTGTGATGCTAACTAGTTGTTCATACCTAGAATAACCTGAACATCATTTTTACCAATTGTTTGATTATTTAGCTGAAAAAACTTGAATTTATGGCCCTGGACTGCATGATTTTGAAGCCATTATTATATTTATGTTGTAATGATATTTATTTAAAGATTCTATTTTGGTGCCTGGCTTATAATTGTCTTGTATATCTATTTTTGGTGGCAGATGGGTTCAGATCCATTTGTGAACCTTACCTACCTGAAATTTGTATATTAGTCCCTTCACGATGTGTGCAAAAACACATTCTAATCTAATATTTTGTTTTCAATTTATTTTAAATTTTAGTTGGAAAAGGTGAAAAAGAAATTCAAGTTGCAGGAAGTTCGTCAGATCCTTAGGACATGTTGTTATTCAATCCTTAAGATCAAGTACTTATACGATTTTAACTTTCTCAACAATAACACACATCATATTTACTGCAATTATAATACAATAACAATACCAAAGAATTATGAGACCTTGTCACTGCAATTTTTCCTTCTAATTTCATTTTTTTCCAAATTAAATATAATTAAACTTAAATTGAACAAATAAAATTTAAAATTTAAAATTACAAGTTTAATATTTATACATTTATAAATTGACCCCTAAAACATATTTATTTATAAATAACTCCAAATTTTATTATTTTTTAAATAAAATTTTACAAAGAAGACATTGAAGGTTTTCAAACTTAAAATTTGAAATTACAAATTTCATATTTGTACATTTACAAAATAGACCCCTTGAATATTTTTTTATAAATAAGTCTAAATTTTAATCATTTTTAAATTAAATTTTACAAAAAAGACATTGAAGGTTTTAAAATTAAAAATTTCAAATTACAAGTTCAATATTTGTACATTTAAAAATAGACCACCTTGAATATTTTTATTTATAGATAAGTCCAAATTTTATTTAATTTATAAGTAAATTTTACAAATAAGTCATTGAAGGTTTCAAAACTTAAAATTTAAAATTACAAGTTTCATATTATACATTTACAAATAGATTCCTTAATTATTTTTTTATAAATAAGTCTATATTTTAATCATTTTTAAAATTAAATTTTACAAAAAAGACAGTGAAGTTTTTAAATTTTAAAATTTCAAATTACAAGTTTAATATTTGTATATTTAAAAATAGACCACCTTGAATATTTTTATTTATAAATAAGTTCAAATTTTATTTATTTTATAAGTAAATTTTATAAATAAGTCATTGAAGGTTTGAAAACTTAAAATTTAAAATTACAACTTTCATATTTATATTTACAAATAGACCCCTTCAATATTTTTATTTATAAATAAGTCTATATTTTTTTATCATAGTTTAAATAAAATTTTACAAAAAAGACATTACAGATTTTTTAATTTAATATTTATATATTTAAAAATAGACCCTTTGAATATTTTTTTAAAAATAAATCTAAATTTTATTTATTTTAAAACTAATTTTTACAAATAGACCCCTTGCCGGACCCTCGTCGACCGACGTTCGCGCCTGCGCGCTCGTGCGCCGGCCTCGGCCTCCATTCCCAAACGGCTTCAGCGTCAGCCTCCAGCTTCTGCGCTCGCTCGCCGGCCTCGACCTCCGTCCCCAGACGGCCTCGGCGTCGGCCTCCGGCTTCTACGCCCGCTCGCGGGCCTCGGCCTCTGTCCCTAGACAGCCTTGGCCTCCAGCTTTCGCGCCCGCTCGCCGGCCTCAGCCTCTGTCCCCAAACGGCCTCGGCGTAGGCCTCCGGCTTCCGCGCCGGCTCGCCGGCCTCGGCCTCCATCCCCAGATAGCCTCAGCCTCCGGCTTCTGCGCCCGCTCACCAGCCTCGGCCTTAGCCTCTGATTTCCACGTCTGCTCGCCGGCCTCAGCCTCCATCCCCAGATAGTCTCGGCCTCCGGCTTTCGCACTCGCTCGCCAGCCTCGGCCTCGACCTCCAACTTCCACGCCCGCTCGCCATCTCAGCCATTCACTCCTGCACTCCCGCTGCTGGCCTCCGGCGTCGCCACCCGCGTGCAGCCACCCATTTGCAAAAATCCAAATTTTGGGAACTTTTCTGTAAATTGAAATAATTTCAGAGTGTTATTTGCAAAAATCTGAATTTCGGGGACTTTTCTGTAAATCAAAATAATTTCGGGGTGTTATTTGAAAAAAATCCAAATTTCAGGTTGTTAAATAATAAAAAACAAGTTTTTAGGAGTATAATTGTAAAAATAACCGAGGGAAAAATCGAAATTTTTTGAAAAAATTTTGATTAAATAACAATCAGGGGGTGTAGGTAAATATTTTGAAAAGGGGAGTGTGGGTAATTTCGGAAATTACGGGGGTTGTAGGTATTTAAGGCTAATTATAGGGGGTTGTATGTAGTTTCCCCTTTTTTTTATCTTTATCTTTCAATTAAAATCTAATTTATATTCTCTATATTTTTAGATTTAAGACTTAAATTATGGTTCTGTTCTTATATTGATTCTTGTCTTATTCTTAGAAATTCTTATACACTAACATATATAATCCTATGATCTTAATTCTCTTTTCCCTATTATGATTTTATTGGAGTTATTTCTATCTTTAAATTGAATCTGATTTTGTTAATAATTTGAAGGCTATCTTGATATTTAAAATTTAGCATGATTCATATGATATCTCGAAGTCATAATTTTCAAGAATGATTAGAAATATTGTTAATGAGATCAAGAGATTATTGTGTTATGTTTCTAAGTTAATATTTTTATATTTTAAAGGTTTTAATCTAGAGATTATTATAGCATTAGATGTGGGACCAAATTAAGTTTATTTGTAACATATGTTCATTGATTTTAATATCAATATAGATGTATGTTACAAGTTTTGCTTTTAGAATTATTATAGTTAGTTCATACATTGGATTTGAATTTAAGATAAAGCTATTATAGCATGCTATCTTGACTAAATTTTGGATAATATTTTTAGTATATGTTAGAGTAAGGTTAAAGAAATTAGCTAAAATTGTATTTAAATTAATATGTTAGGAATCATGTTGTTTGATATTGATAGTTATAATTATGTTTGTTTCTTGTTTAGGTTCGAATGAGAAGACTTGAGGTACTTTATTTGAGTTTGTCATGATTTTTTATCAAGTAAATGAGAGACATTCATTAATATTAAGCTAACAACCTGATTTAATATTTGAATCTTTGGATGATTATAAATCATAAATATATGATATATATTTAGTTTGTATTTTTTTGATATTTTGATATTTTTATGATTTATGACATATTTATTTGTCTTAAAAATGTGAAAATTATGTATGTGAATTTACGAAAAAATTATTTATCTTTTGATTTTTTTTGGATTTTTGTATTTAGATTTGAAAATCATGAATGCATCCTTACGTAAGAACTTTCGAATTTGTAAATATTCTTAGATATTAGTATTATATTTTAGTGTGTCGTCTCCTACTTGATTCCTGTCTTATCCAACCATTGAGGTTAAATAGTTATATCGACATGTGCTTATATTTATATTAGAAATCAATTTTGCTATCATCCACAAGCATCAGAGTAATAGTATATTTCTAATAAGATCTCTTTCATGAGATATTTCTGATAATACCTATTTTATGAAAAAAATTTTATTCATGTTATGGCCACTGATTTTAAATGTATTTATTTGTATATACTTTGGGTTACCCATTGTATGTGTACATCTATTACTTATTTGGGAGACACCGGTCATTATTTGTTCGATTTGATTTATGAATTTTTTTGAATATGTTCCTATTGATAGATTTAAAAATATTATTCTTAATTATTTTGGTTATTTTGTTTTTACAGTATACGCTTAAAGCTTGGAAATGATTTTAAAGATGAGTCTTGTTAGTTTCAAGATGTTAGAATTTGATTGAGTGCAAACCAAGTATAACTTCCCGGTGAAAAGGTGTTCTCCCATTACAACAATTACTAGTATTCTCGAAGCTAATTTAACACCACTATAGCTAAATTAGCAACAAAAAATTATTAGTAATGCTAATTTACTATGCTAATAAAATGCCGTGTTAAACAATGCTATGAATATTCGCAGCAGTAAAATAATCCCTCTAATGATCATTTGCAGCACTAATATTAACACTAATAATAAGGACTTTTAGCGATGCAAATATAATCATTCATGACACTAACTATTAGCGCCACTAATGGCTAATTTCATTAGAGCACTGCTAATAGCCTAGCTCTTAGTGACGCTAATTATTAGTGCCAATACAACACTGCACTACAGTGATTATGCTACAGTAGCTACTACTAGTTAATTTCAAAAATAGCAACAAAGAAATCAGAACATAGTTTAAAAAACATAGCTTTTTTCAATGGCAATGAAAAGCAATGATATTAGGAATTGTTTGTCCATATATTACTACAGATCTCCAATAACATATAATTCTCAGAGTAACTAACACAAAATCTGCTCAAAAAGACTAACACAATATCATTAAAAAAAGCACAAGACTAAGAGGCTTCAACTATCACCACTGAAACGACAGACCTGCTCCTAGTTGGATCAAAAGCAAAATGCCATATCTCCATAGCCCCATGTAGTGGTCACAGCAGATTGGGCAGCAGCCTCAGGGCTCACATATGCTGAAAAATTTGACAGGGGAACAATGAAGGGATGCAATCTCAGATTTCTTAGTCAGCATGCTTCTTTCCTTGCTTTTCTTCAGATGTGATATACTCTTGTAGACTAAACATATATGCTGCCAGAGAAGCGAAGTCCATCCAACATGAAGGGTTCAGAGATGGAGGAACTGAAGAGCCTGTACTTAACACCTAGAAGTAGCCTGAAAACCATTACCAAGACCAGGGGTCACCTCCCAAACAACTATGGATGGATTAACGAGTAGAACCCCAACCACATGCATAGCCCCTGCTTCAGTAATTATTACATCAGCTGCCATGATACCACTACCACAATGAAAAAACAGAGCAAACATAAAGAAAATGCGGTCATTTGGCTGCAAAATAAGAGAGTAACACCATGTAAATAATGATGCCTGAACTTTGATATTAAGAAAGCATAAAAGTAGGAAAATTCCTAACATGAAGCTTGAGATTGCTGGGCAAGAAATTTCTCCTGAAATGTCAGCTTCATATTAGCAGAGCTACTCGAATTGAAGGAAGCCATCGATACTGCAAAGAAACAACATAACATAGAAGTCAATTATCATACAATGCAAAAAATTTTCTTAATTAATTACAAAATTTTCATAATGAGCATGCGATAAATAATTCAACTGGGTAAACTTTGGTAGCTGAATCAACATAGATGTTGGAGTTGGAGAACAATTCAGACATAGTCAGAACCATTGACAGCAGCATAGCAGAATTTGCATTAGTTTCATTTCAATTATTTCTGAACACTTTAGTTAGACTTTTTCTTTTTCCTTTTTCCTCAGAACAATCTCCACGTATAAAACTAAAAAGCAGCATCTTCTGCAAGCAAATCAGAGTCTACCAACAGGATAACTACTTAGAGCCAAGTCCTACTGAAAAATCAGTACTAAAAATGAAAGCATGAAGAAATATTGCAACATTGAAGCAGATTCATTAATTTAAAGTTGGTTCCTAGTCATTTCTTTCTTCTATGCCTGCAAAAAATGAAATTCTCAGGGACATAACTAACATGTTATTATGCAGATAGATTTTACTTATGTTAGAACAACTCTCTTGTAACATAATGAGCATGACAGAAATATTAAGAATGAAATCTAATTTGTAAATGAAGGACAGAAATAGAATTAAATAATCAAATAATATTAGATTTCCAAGTTGTACATATCACAATTCTTTGAACGAGCGAACGAAGACCGGTACCGTACTTCTTCCGCCACCTATTCTCCTTTCCGCTTGAAACAGATGACTCTGAAAGTCAATTGAATGCACTCACTTGTTGATTTTAAAATGCTAAACTGTTCCTCAAGCCTTTGTTGCTGATATTGTACAAAATTAAGAACTTAAGATTCACTTGAACCATATGAATGATAAAGAGTTAAGAGTGACAGTCAACTTGCATGCCTTTTATGTTTAGGTTGCAGGCGTGCTTGAGCAAGACCAAAACACAATCTTCATAGCCTTTTGACGCTGCAATGTGCTGAATTTCAAGTTCAACTTAATTGGGAATCCAGCATGTTAAATGCATACTGATCTCTACAGCCAAAGGCAGTGGTTTCCAGGGAATTGGGTATCTTTGCACCAAATGATAAACCACAACTAAAGTATGCACAAACGATGAAAAGGTTGATATTCTGATCTAAACTATGAGCAAAACCCCAGCCCATAAAATAATTCAGTAGGAGATCATACAAGGATCCTATTGGAAAGCTCTAGATTAGAAGACATACCTAGGTAAATACTATGGCAGCAAACAACATTAGAAAAGCACCAGTGAAATTGTCAAAAATGTCCTCTCCGATCAATCAGCCAAGGTCACTGATAAGGATAAATAAAAGACTTGTAATACAATATGAATATTTAATTTGCTTTACAGTTCTATTTTGTAGTGATTTCACAACTATTTACTGATATTAAATCTCATTACCAATGGTGTTCTTCCATTTGAGTCGCCGATATCCGGATCCATTCCAGCCTTGAGAAGTTCTTCAAGGAAACAACTGTTTCCAGTAGCAGCCACAGTCAACAAATTGTAGGGTATGTTGGCTTCATCACATTCTCCACCATCTCCAAGTAAATCCTCAATGATAATATCCTTGAACTCTATTTGATGCTACAAATGACGACATAATCATGTCAATTTTTGCTATGTTATGTAGCTAATTAGTATCTAAATTTGAACTTCCTGTGACCTTGAGAGAGAAGGAGGCCAGAGAGAAGAAGGATGGAGGGTCACCGGTGCAGTTGGAGTAGGCCTTCCTGCATCATGGTGCCGCCCTACCTATGCTCCCTGTGTGCTGGCGCTGCCCAGTCCCTAAACGCCCCAATAAGAACTAGGTCTTGAGGAAGGGGACGATCAAAAGATGGAGATCGGCCAAAGCAAGAAGAACAGCGCAGCACTACCTCCTGCCTGCGAGCTCCACCACCTCCTCCTCGATCGGAGCCCTACCGCGCCAGCACGCGCTCTCGCGAGCTCCGCCTGCCCGTTGGCCCTTCACCACACTAGCCAGTTTCTTCCTTGCCGCTCTATCGTGCCGCCGACCTGAGCTACTGCTCCCTGTCGCCCCATAATATCAGTGATCCGAGCTCCAGGCCCGCTTCCGCGTGCCGCCTGTCCGCTCCCCGAGCTCCAGCCTTGCTCCGGCGTGCCGCTTCCCGACTCCCCGAGCTCCGTCTCCACCGGCCTGGGACTCCCACGCCCTCTGGATCCGGTTCACCAGCCCGATCAGGCTCTCCATCATCGCCATCCTCCAAATCCAAATCCTAACCCTAGAAATCGAACTGAGATTTGAGAAGGAGCAGGTGGAGATTCTATCATGGGCCACGAACAGGGTGGGTCAGGTTTTAAGTTGCGTTAACCGTCACCTGTGTCTAAATTAAACCGGCGCTAAACAATTAGCGTCCGTATAAATGTAGTTTAGGCGGCGCTAAATAGGGGTGTGCATTTGGTTAAAACCGAACCGAATCGAACTGAACCGGCCGAACCAAAATTTCCGAAATTTTTAAAAACCAAAACCGAACCGAACCGAAATATTTCGGTTATAACCGAATTACAAATCGAATTTAAAGCCCTAATCCTAATCCTAATTGCGCCTCCTCGGCCTCGCCCTCGGCCTCGCCCTCGCCTCGCCCCCGAGCTCGCAGCAACGCGCCGACGTCGCCTCGGCCTCACCCTCGCCCCTGAGCTCGCAGCGACGTCGCCCTCGCCCTCGCCCTCGCCGGTCGTCGTGACACCGAAGCTCCGGTATACTGATTTTAGAACCGGTTTAGAACCGGTTTAGAATCTAGTTCCGGTTCTAAAATGAGCCGATTTTACGGTATATAGGTATATATATAATTCAGTTCGATTCGGTTTTTACGATTTTCAAAAATCAAAAACCGAAACCGAACCGAATTTTAAATTTTTTTTTTTTCAAAACCGAAACCGAACCGAGAATCGAATAACCCGAACCAAATTGGTTATTCGATTTCAGTCGGTCGATTCGGTTCGATTTTAGCGCTAAATACAAAGCGCCGCCTTAGCGTCCCCCTAGATTTAGTTAATCGATGTTGAACACTTAGCATTGGTATACAGTGAATATTGACGATGTTCAATTTCCAACACTACCCATATTTCTTTTAAAGCCAGCGCTACACCTAATGTCGGTTATATACCGTCATGAATAAAACATTATGTTATAGTATTTAAGATAAGTTCCAATATTTAAGGATAATAATACTTTTAAGGATAAAAAAATTTAAATAAATGAGAATATCAAGCTCGACGGTATATACTCATTTAGGTATGGAAGGTATCGAATATATTTAGTATCGAATACATTTAGTACGACAGAGATTCTAAATGTATTTGATACCTTGATAACGTTGCAAAGATTTACGGATATATTGATATATATTTTGTAAAATCCAACCGGTTATTAAATATATTTTGTTAAAAAGAAAATAAAGAAGCATTTATACATATGTCAGATTCCTACTATTATTTTTATAAATGATGATTTGTTGTCAAAAATGATAGATCATAACAGGTCATTATATGTCATAGAAAATAGTGATGAGATTAAAATTAATCGCATTCTTATCGTCCCAGGTTTCTCGGTCAACTTAATGACTCTTCGTATTTTAAAAGATCTAATTTTAAACATATGTCACCTATCGTTCAAAATTATAACAATTCAAGTGTTTAATCAAAATAACCAAAAAATTTTAGGAACCATAACTATACCTCTAAGAGTAAGTAAATTAATGAATGATGTCAAATTTTATATGATCGATAATGAGTCTAATGACATATTATATAAAACATTATTCGAAAGACCATGATTACTTCAAGAATGGTGAAAACGCCGAATCAATGGAAATATATATCATTTTGATATTCACAAAGTGCACTATGATGATGTAAAATATTATCTAAGGTCTTATGCTAATGAAAGACTTGCTTCCATCAATTAAGTAAAGAGAAAGATTGTATGTAAAGTTAAGTTTGACTGAAAATTAAATTTAATCAAAATTCAATCAAAATATAGAATTGAATGTCATTGGATTGTGATCAAAATGTGGGTCTCAATTAGACTGAAATTACAGTCAAATTTAATTAAAAATTAGGTTTAATTTGGATTTAAATTGTTTAAAAAAATTGGGCTTAAATCAAAGAGAGCTGACTAGGTTAAATACTTAGGCCAATATTAGGACTGAAATTTATTAAATATTTAGGCCAAAATAAAAATTATAAATTTTTTACAAATGGGTCTCTGACTAAGCTTTTCTCACGAATAAGTTCATAAGAAGAAAATTTTATGAAAAAGTCTTTGAAAGTTTTAAAAATTTAAATTGATTCCTACATAATTCAGAGTTTGTGAATAAATCCTTCAAAATTTTATATTTATAAATAAATCTATGAAATTTCTAAAGTTTACAAATAAGCCCCTCAAAAATCTTTGTTTGCAAATAAACTCAAATTTTATTCAAAAGGGACCCTCAAAACTTCAAATGTGTCCTTTTGTAAAACGACCTTTGGAATTTACAAAATTATATTTCGACCTAATTTTTCTGAAAAATTTACAAATAAACTCATCAAAATTTTTATTTATAAATAAGTCCAAATTTTATTTAAAAGGAACCCTAAAAATCTTAGAATTCTTACAAATATGTCCTTTTATAAAGAAACTCTTAAAATTTATAGAACTACACTTTGGTCTAATTTTTTAAAAAATTTATAAATAATCTTCTGAAAATTTATTATCCGAAAATAGTACAAGATTCAAATTTCTTCGTCAGGAAGATAAATCTCAATCAATCAATTACATCCAATCATAGGATTATGAAAATACAATTAAATACAATCTCATTACAAATTGAGATCCCATCATATTTCAAAATAGGTCAGTTAAAGATTTGATATCAATTCTATTGGAGACCTACAAATTAGAGCCCGCAATAAAGAAAAAAAGAAAATAGAAGAGGAGATCATAATGAGAAGAGGATCAGAAATGGAGAACTAAGTGAGGAGAGAAATAAAGATCGCCAAGCAAGAAGAAGATTAAAAGCAACGTTATCAAAACTTATCTCGGGTTCTTATTCTCTTTCTCTACTGTGTCTTTCTGCTTCTCCTCTTTTTTATTCTCCTCTTTCTCCCTCGCTCGGCCTTCTCCGCCCGACCATCCTTTACTGGAGCTGACCACCACCGATCCAGCTTTTCCCCTTCATCGGCTAAGCCCCCACCACTGCGCCTACGCGTAGTCGAGCTCCGTCCAGTGGAACCCTAGCTTCTGTTGGAGCTCCAGTTGATCTGTCCCATGTGGCCCCTGCTGGCCTTGTCAACACCGGTGATCAACTCCCCCAGCACTTCTCCCCGCTATGATGCTGTGGTTGTCCCGATCAAACCTCGATGATGTCTTCCGCTTGCCTGCTACCTCTCTTGGCCGAATCCAGTTGTGGAAGTCCCCTTCATAGCATCCTAAGTCGTCGGCCCGGGCTATCGCCCACTTGGTTCTACCCTATGCTCCATCGATGAGCTATTGCCCACTTGGTTCTACCCTATGCTCCATCGATGAGCTATCGCCGCCTCTTCGTGGCCTTTGGCACTTCCAATCGCTGCCACTGTTTGATAAAAAGGAGGCCAGATCCTCATGGCTTGATCTGGCTAGAGAAAGGAGGAGGTGAAGGGCCTTGCATTTTGCCATCACCATATTGACTTCCTCCTGTCCCACTGCCGCCACCATCTAACCAAGAGAAGAGGGGCCAAATCCGGCCATGGCCGGCAAGATCTGGTCAGGGAAAGGATGCAGCTGAGGGCCTTACCCTCCGTCATCATTGCGCACAGATCAGTTGGGGCCAGATCCAGCCAGGAAAGCCACAAGGCCATTGAGGCCGATGGTGCTTTGAACGGAACAAGGAGGCTGCAAGTTTAGGGGAGGAAGAAAGGAGAATAAAAAAGAAAAAATACAAATAAAACAGAAGTTGCTAAAAAAAAAGTTACATCTTACCTTGATTTTTACACCACCATTACGCAGTCACTTTTGATCCTTAGCATTTTAATGAAATTTATTAACACTGTTGTCACTTACAGTCTCTCAAAGACAATAGTGAAGACGACGGACTTCGTGGTCATCATGCGATCACCTGTGGTCCCTTAAAGATAGCGATGAAGACGATAGACCTCGTGGTTCTACTATAGCCACCCATCGTCTCTTGAAGACGATGAACTCTGTGATCTTGTTGCGGCCACCCATGGTCTCTCAAAGACAACGGTAAAGGTAGCAAATCTTGTGATCTTACTGTGACCACCCACGGCTCCTTTGAAGATGATGATGAAGATGACAAATCCTTATCGTATCCAAGCCAGCCTTCGGGATTACACTCAGCCAACCTTCAAGTTTATATATAAGCCAGCCTTCGGACTTGTATCCAAACCAACCTTCAAGCTCGCGCTTAGTTAGTCTTCGGGCTTGCATCTAAGGTAGCTTTTGAGCTCGCATCAGCCAGCCTTTGGGCTTGAATTTGAGCCATCCTTCGAGCTTCAATCCAAGCCATCCTTCGGACTTGCATTCAGCTAGTTTTCGGGCTCGCACTCAGCTAACATTTAGGCTTACACTTAACTAGCTTTCTGACTTGCATTCAAGCCAACTTTCAGACTTACATCCATAGCTAGCCTTCAGACTCACACTTAGCTAGTCTTCGGGCTTATACATAGTCAGCCTTCAGGCTCGCATCCAAACCAACTTTTAGGCTCGCGTCTTAACCAGCTTTCAAGCTCGTGTCCCAGCTAGCTTTCAAACTCACACCTAGTCAGCTTTCGGGCATGTATTTCAGCCAGCATTCTGGCTTGTATTTCAACCAACCTTTGGGCTCGCACTCACCCAGCCTTCAATCTCGTATCTTAACTAGCCTTCGAGCTCGCAGTTGGCCAACCTTCGGGCTTACATTTACCTAACCTTCAGGCTCGTATTCAAACCAGCCTCCTGCCTTGCACTCAGTCAGCTTTCAGACTCACACCTTAACCAGCTTTCAGGCTTGTATCTAAGCCAATCTTAAAACTTGCATCCAGTTGGTCCTTGGGCTCTCATTAAGCCAACTTTCGAGCTCGTGAACTAAGCTACCCTTCAGGTTTGCATATTTTAAGTCCGACTATAGGTCTGCCTAAAATCATCATAAATAACCAAAGACTCTCAAATGAAATTATTTAACATGAAGTAACTTAATCATATTGAAATTAAACTCATCTCAAACAAATGGATAAAGACCGAGTTGGCTCAAATGGATCTAAATTAATCAAACAAATGGACTAAAAAGTCTGAATCAAGCTGGACTTTCAAAAAAAAAAATCTAAATTTAAAATCAAGTTGAATCTAAATTGAACTAAGTTCAAATCAAACCCTAACTAGATTAAATCAAATCTAAACTAAAAGGATAAACTCAAAATCAAATAAGAAACAAGCTAAGCTGAGCTTGAAATAAAACTAAGTTGAGTTAAATTGACTTGAACTTGAAGTAAAGTCCAATAGTTCTAGACTCTATAGAGGTTCAATACAAGGTCAAAACTCGACTCAAACTAAATAAAATCAAACTCAGACCTGAACTATATTAATTTTGATGGAACTAAATAAGGTCAAATTGAGTTCCACTGGGAGTATTAAAACTTTGGTAATACTCCAAAGTTATGAACAAAAGGTGATATATTGACTTGAATGAAAATTAGTTCTAATATAATTAAATAAGATTAAATTGAGTCTTGTTGGGTGTGCTATAAAAGCCTTCAATAACACTTCAAAGTTATACCTAATTCCATAAGTCGTTGTTGATGCTATCAAACTAAAGAAGTTAATTGCTGATACACTCAAAACTATTGGCTACACTTCAAAGTTAATCAACCCTAAAAGCCGTTGATGACGTGTTTACTAAGCTAAACCAACCCAAAAGCATTGACAATGCTTGAATTAAAACCAAACTAAGGTAGGCTTGAATGAAGTTAATTGCCAATATGCTCAAAATTGTTGGCCATATTTTAAAGCTATATCTAACCCCATAAGTTATTGTTGATACTATCAATCCAAAGAAGTTAATTGTTAATAGGCTTAAAGCTACTTGCCACACTTCAAAGTTATACCCAACTCTTTAAGTTGTCGGTGATGCTACCAAATTAATGAAGTCAACCAACAATGCGCTCAAAACCATTGGCCATACTTCAAACTACTCAATCCCAGAAGAAATTAATGATATGCCCCTGCAAGCTAGTCACCCCACAAGCAGTTGATGGCGCACCTTTTTAAGCTAGTCAACCTCTAAAGTAGTTGATGATGTGCCTTTTAAGTTAGCCAATCAAGAAGGAGTTGGTGATGTATTTTCAAGCTATACCCAACCTCATAAGCCATTGGTGACGCTCCCCAAATCAAAAAAGTTATCGCCTAGGACTTATTAGCTATGGAAACACTTCAAAAGTCTAGAAGTTATCACTTATACTTTTATCGGCTATGGAAACACTTCAGAAATAAAAAAAGTTATCACCTACACCTTATCAGCTATAGAAATGTTTCAAAAATAAAGAAGTTATTGTTTATGCCTTGTTACCTTTGAAATACTTTAAAAGCTTCACCTACACTTTATTGGCTATGGAAACACTTTATGGTCAACAAAGTTATTGCCAACGCCTTATCGACTAATGAAAATACTTCAAAACCTAAATAGAGTTATCGCCAATACTTTATCAGCTAATAGAAATACTCCAACCTAAATAAAGTTATTACCTATGTCTCATCAATTGTGGAACTACTTTAAAAGTTAAAGAAGTTATCACTTACACATTATTGATTATGAAAACACTTCAAGGTCAACGGGATTATTACCAATACCTTATTGGCTAACGAAAATACTTCAAACTATAAAGTTACTACCAATGCTCAAAACTATTAGAAATACTTTAAACTTCTCTCATTCTCTTCCATATCCCATCGAATGATGCCATCAACACTTGCCAAAGACTAAGTCGACTTGGGTTAGACACCATATGGTATAGCGCAAGGAGTAGCGGGGTAGTAACACATATCAAAGCTTATTCTCTACTCTTTTTTTTATTCCTTTTATGTTTTCTATAATTCAATATTGAAATTCATTGTAAAATGAGGTATACCTTTACTTAAGCTATATATCCTTTCTTAAAATTAATCAAATGCTTTCTTATTTCCTTTTTGTATCTCTAGTTTTATTAACTAGGTTTCTCACTTTAGGAAGTTCCTGACAATTGTTAGGATAATTAATAATAGGAGCTTGTGTATGTTAGAAGTCAATATTCCCACAATATCTGGTAGTACACTTAAATTAAAATAAATTTTAAGTTATGATTCAAGGTCGCTTCTCAGGGTTTCTACTATCTTGGGTGGTCAACTTCGATCTCACAAAATTTGGCACGCTCGATGAGATTTGACTTCTCCACTAAGTAGAGAAACCTAGTTAAAATAGGTACATATCAAAAGAAGAAAATTTGAAAGCTAATGATTGATTAAGAAAAAGGGAAATAACATCATCAAGTGGCCCTTTCACCCCAATCCACTCAAGGGGCAAGGACCTCCTATTCAGGGAGTAATAATTTTCCACCAATAAGCAAGGGCCAAACCCATTCAAAGGAGTTAAAGCCAAATGCCATTATGCCAAATCTCAATAACAAAATAATGATCATCATGGGGGGCAATTAGTGTCTATATCATCTATCAAGCTGCGTTTAACTCCATCGAACTCATACATAGTGCCTCTGCTTTCATTAGCAGCATCACTGCTCCTAACATTACTAATACTGCTACCACTACTATTGATCCAATCACTATTCTATCTGCTCAGTATGGATCAATTCCTCACCTCCTATTTAGGGGATAGTGACCTCCTACTTAAGGGGCAAAGACCTCCCGTTCAGAAGGCAAAGGTTGAGTCCATCCAGGGGTCAAAGGCCAAATTTATTATGCCAAACTTTAACAATAAAATAAAATTTCATTGGTATAAATTAGGGTATCGGTCTTCCAAGGACTTGATAAATAGGGAAAAGTCAAAATTTGACCGCCTACAACCCACACTACCATTGATCTAACAACTGCTCCACTTGCTCAATATGGATCAATTCCTTGTCTCCTATTTAGAGGGCAAAAGCTTCCTACTTAGGGGGCAAAGACCTCTCATTCAGGTGGTAACGGTCAAGTTCATCTAGGAGGCAAAGGCCAAAATTTATTGTGCCAAACCTTGATAATGAAATAAAATTTTATTGGTATAAACTAGGATATCGGTCTTCCAAAGACTTGACAAATTGATAAAAGTAAATTTTTTACCGCCTATAACCCATGACACCAATGATCCAATTACTGCTTCACCTACCCAGCATAGATCAAACCCCTCACCTCCCACCTAGTGAGCAAACACTAAATACACCCAGGTGGCAAAGGCTGAGTTAACCCAAGTGGTAAAAGCTAAATTTTATTGTGCTGAACCTTGATGATGAAATAGGGGCCCATTAGTATAAACTAAGATATCAGTCTTTCAAAGATTAAGTGATAGGCAAAAATCAATTTGACTGTCTACAATTTACCAAAGAAAAGATTAGCAGAAAGTTTGGTTGACTCCAGAATGTCAAATTAAACCTAAAGCTAGATTTTGTAAGCCTTACCTTCAATGCTACAAGGGCTAAAGGACAACAATGAAAGTACAAGAGCACAACCTTCTTCAACCGAGAAAGGAGTAGTGTCATCTTTTAGTGCCAAAGTGATTAATAGATAAGGAAAAAGGATACTTGCACTAAATCTATAATATGGAAGATTTAGCTGGTTGCATGAATCTTAAAAGCACAAAACAAAAAATGTTTAGCCTATGATGAAATGTCTAGTCAAATAAAAATTGACTAGTCAAATATGTATTTTGTACTTCTTGAGGCAAAAACAAAACTTTTAAGAGACATAAAATAAAAAATTCTCTTAGTATTTAGGTGAGTCATCTTCTATCTTAGAGATAAGGTCTCTGAGAATGAAAGGATAATATTTGAAGACAAAAATGGTTGATGATGAAATATGGTAGAGTTAGAATCTCTGCACCTCCCTTGCCCATCAATGCCCTAAGTTAGAAATATAATCCTAAAAATATAGTGACCAATCTGCGAGTAGCTAGAACCCTATTAGGAAAATTATTTTAAAGATAAAAGTGCTGAGATTGAAAGATACTCTTTCAAGAATCTTCTCCTAGAGGTAAAAAATCACCTACTAAATAAACAATGAGAAATAAAGTCCCAAACGGAAAAATCTCATATAAAAGCCAAATCAAGAGGGGCAGGCTCAAAGAGTAAGAATTGGTTGGCATTTGTGAGCTTGCAAACCTTAGATTCTCAAAGAGGAATGAGATTGCTAAGTAAAAAAAAAAAAGAAAAAATCATGATAGAAAAAAGAGAAAAAGGGGAGGAAATTGGATCATATGCCAGAATTAGGAGGACTTACCCAGTTTCATCTTGGTGTATTATCGACTAAGAAAGACCACCTAAAGAGTATTTACGGGTGTGTAAACCTTGAAATTGAGGTTCAAAGGTATCCGAGATTAATGCCAAGTCAAAGAAAGAATTAGCTAATAGGAACATGGTGAAAGTAGTGAAATTGCTAGAAAAATAGGTTTCTGAAGAAGATATTGCACTAGATAAATGGTGTAAAGGGAGGTCGATTAGTGACCACCACATTCTAAGGCAAAATCATCCTTAAACTTCAATAGACCAAATCAAGTAGGAGGCCTTAATTGAAGACAAAAGAGTATATCACCTATCTACTAAAAGAAATCTTCAAAAAAAGGATTTTTCTTTCAAGTAAGTACAAATACACATACGTTACATCATTTGCTTCTTCTAATATTATAATAAGAGAATATCACTCTATAAGGCTGCTTCTCTCGAAGCTCATATGCCAATTTGGCATTCTAGAAGATGAGTTGTCAGCTTGAATTACTATAGTTCAACTAGCATCGACTTGGGCATCCACTTGTTGATTCAACCAATTATTACATAGTATCCTACTCCAATGTGCCAATGATAAATTCTAAAGGATTAGACTATATCATCCTAAACAGCCACGCATGCCTCATGGTCACCCTTGGACTTATGATGAGGTTGACTAAACATTATCAATACCTTCTAACACACGAGTCATGCGTGTCAAGCTAGTCACATTCCCAAGACATTACAAGAAGGTGAAGCCCTCAACCAAGCTTCACCAAAACCTGAAGAAAGGGGATAGAATGCAGCCGAAATGCCCTCAAAGACGAAAGAGGAATCTTTGCCAAATCCTACCCAATGTAACAAATCACTTGGTGAAGACATGACTCTCAAACCAAGAGAAGCTCCACCAAAACTTAAGGATAGGGGATCCTACCAACTGATTGATAACAAAGGAAAAAGGCCTATGCCACCAATCAATGGTCAATTTCTTAAAAGATATTATGTCTAAGCTCTAATGGCAACAACAATTACAACCAAAATTATCTACATTTTGTTTATGATGGAACGTTTGACCTCCTCAAAAGGGAATGTTTGGTCAAACATTCACTCTATATTTCTTAAGATAAAATATAAACACAAAATCCTACCCAATTTGTGTGACAATTAAATCCATGCCCCCATAAAAGTACACTTATTGTGGAAACTCAAGACCACTTCCATGTGACAACCTAAATCCACTTCTACATAGCAATATAAGTTCATTTCCATGTAGTAACCTACATCCACTCCTATATGGCAAATTAAGTCTACTTTCACATAGTAAATTAAGTCTATTTTATGTGCCAATCAAGCCTGTATTCGGATGGCAAAATAACTCCACTTTCACATAACAAATCAAAGTTCACTTTTACTTGGCGATTGAAGTCTACTCTCACATTATAAACAAAATTCTAATTTTTGTGTGGCCATCAAGCCCACATTTATGTGGCAACTTAAGCCCAATCCTACACGATAAATTAAGTCCATTTTTATGTGATAAATTAAGTCCACTTTCATGTGATAAATTAAGTCCATTTCTATGTGGTAAACCAAGTCCACTTCTCTGTGGCAAGTCAAGTCCATATTACGTTACAATTAGGCCTATATCTATATAGTGAATCAAGTCCACTTCTTGTGACAAATCAAGTCCACTTCTTGTGATAAATTAAGTATGCTTTTATGTGATAATATAAGTATACTTTTATGTGATAACCTAAGTCTCCTTCTTCGTAACAATATAGGTTCACTTTTATGTAGCAACCTAAGTCCATTTCTACATGGCAATCCAAGTCCACTTCTTTATGGCAATTAAGCCTACTTCCATGTGACAATCTAAGTTCACTTGTATGTGACAATATAAGTCTACTTCCATGTGGCAACCTAAGTTCACTCCTACATGACAAATCAAGTCCACTTTTATATGACAAATTAAGTCCACTATTATGTGGTAAATTAAGTCTACTTCCATATGGCAAACCAAATCCACTTCTACATAGTAAATTCTACATGGCAAAGTAAGTCCACTCATTATGGTAACTCAAGTCCATTCTATATGGTAAATTAAGTCCACTTATTGTGATAACTCAAGCCCACTCTATGTGGCAAATTAAGTCCATTCATTGTGGCAATTCAAGCTCGCTCAATATGACAAATCAAGTTCACTTTCACGTGGCAAGTCAAATCTACTTTCACGTGGTAAATCAAGTATACTTTTACGTAGACATCTAAATTCACTTTCATATGGCAAAATCAAATCCACTTAATATGGCAACTTAAATTCACTCCCTGCAATAATTCAAGGCTACTCTGTATGGTGGTTCAAACTCGTATGATCAATTTCTAGGACATTGATTATATGAGTCTAGGACATTGACGCAAAGGGGGAGCACTTGGGCAATTTGTTTGCATCCACTCTACTCACTAAGAAAACTCGTAAAGTGGATACAAAAGAGGCATTTGTTTGAAGTTAATTTTGACTAAAAATTACATTTAATCAAAATTTAATAAAAATATAGAATTGAATATCACTCGATTATGATCATAATGCAGGCCTCAATAGGACCAAAATCGCGGTCAAATTTAACCAAAAATTAGATTTAATTTGTATTTAAATTGTTGAAAAAAATTTGGCTTAAATTAAAGAAAGCTAATTGTGTCAGATATTTAAACCAATATTTGGACTGAAATTGATCAAATATCTGGGCCAAAATAAAAATTTTAAAATTTTTACAAATTGATCCCTGGTCGAGCTTTTCTCACGAATAAGTCCCTAAGAAGAAAATTTTATGAAAAAGTTCTTGAAAGTTTTAAAAATTTAAATTGATCCCTACAGAATCCAAGGTTTACAAATAAACCCCTCAAAATTTTATATTCACAAATAAACTCCTAAAATTTCTGAAATTTATAAATAAGCCCCTCAAAAATCTTTATTTGTAAATAAACTCAAATTTTATTCAAAAGAGATCCTCAAAACTTCAAATGTATCTTTTTACAAAAAACCCCTAAAATTTATAAAAGTATATTTTAGCCTATTTGTGGAAAAATTACAAATAAACTATTCAAAATTTTTATTTACAAATAAGTCTAAATTTTATTCAAAAAGCACATTAGAAATTTTAGAATTCTTACAAATGTGACTTTTTTACAAAGATGCCCCTGAAATTTATAAAATTATACTTTAGTTTAATTTTCCAAAAATTTACAAATAACCCTCTGAAAATTCATTATCCGAAAATAGTATAAGATCCAAATTTCTTCATTAGGGAAATAAAGCCCAATCAATCAATTACATCCAATCATGAAAATTTGGAGATACAATCAAATATAATCCCATTACAAATTGGGATCCATCACATTTCAAAACAGGTTAGTTAAAAATTTGGTCTCGATTCTAGTGGAGACCTATAAATTAGAGCTTGCAGCAAAAAAAAAAAAGAAGTTAAGACGAGGAGATCAAAATGAGAGAGCAAAGAGAGGATCATAATTGGAGAAGAAGTGATCAGAGAAATGAAGTTAATTGTCAACACGCTCTAAGCTATTGGGTACACTTCGAAGCTAGTTAATCTCAAAAGCCATTGACAACATATCTACCAAGCTAAATCAACCCAAAAGCATTGGCAATACTTCAAATCAAGTAAACTAAGGTAGGCTTGAACTCACTTAGTCATTTAACCATTATGCCTTGTCAAAAAAAGTTAATGGCCAACATGTTCAAAGTTGTCAGCTACACTTCAAAGCTATATCCAATCCCATAAGTTATTGTTGATGCTATTAATCTAAAGAAGTTAATCACCAATATGTTCAAAGCTATTAACCATACTTCAATGCTATACCTGACCCCCTAATCCATCGGTGACATTACTAAATCAATAAAGTCAACCAATAATTCATTTAAAGCTATTGGCCATATTTCAAGCTAGTCAATCTCAAAAGCAGTTGATGATGCACCCTTACAAGCTAATCAACCCCACAAGTAGTTGACGATATGCCTTTTCAAGCTAGTTAACCCCATAATAGTTGATCATGTGACTTTTAAGTTAGCTAACCCCAAAAGTAATTGACAACATATTTTCAAGCTATATCCAACCTCATAAGCCATTGGTGATGCTACCTAAATCAAAGAAGTTATCTCCGATGCCTTATTGGCTATGAAAATACTTCAAAAATAAAGAAGTTATCATCTACGCCTTATCGACTATGGAAACACTTCAAAAATAAAGAAGTTATTAGCTACCCCAAAAGTTATTGACAACATATCTACCAAGCTAAACCAACCAAAAGCATTGACAATATTTCAAATCAAACCAAACTAAGGTAGGCTTGAACTAACTTAGTCATTCAACCATTATGCCTTGCCAAATAAAGTTAATTGCCAACATGCTCAAAGTTATTGGCCACACTATATCCAATTCCATAAGCCATTATTGATGCTATCAATCCAAAGAAGTTAATCGCTAATATATTCAAACCTATACTCGACCTACTAAGCCATTGGTGACGCTACCAAATCAATGAAGTCGACCAACAATGCGCTCAAAGTTGTTGGCCATACTTCAAGCTAGTCAACCCCAAAAGTAGTTGATGATGTGCCCCTATAAGCTAGTCAATCTCATAAGTAGTTGATGATGCACCTTTTCAAGCTAGTCAACCCCACAAGTAGTTGATAATGCATCTTTCAAGCTAGTCAACCCCAAAAGTAGTTGGTGATGTATTTTCAAGCTATACTCAACCTCATAAGTCATTAGTGATGCTACCTAAATTAAAGAAGTTATTGCCTATGCTTTATCGACTATGGAAACATTTCAAAAATAAAGAAGTTATCGCCTACACCTTATTAGTTATGGAAACACTTCAAAAATAAAGAAGTTATCACCTATGCCTTGTTGGCTATGAAAATACTTTAAGGTCAATAGAGTTATTGACAACACCTTATTGACTAATAAAAATACTTTAAAACTTAAATGAAGTTATCACCAATGCCTTATTGACTAACAAAAATGCTCTAACCTAAATAAAGTTATTGCTTATGTCTTATCTGCTATGGAAACACTTCAAAAATCAAAGAAGTTATCACCTATACATCATTGGCTATGAAAATACTTTAAGGTCAATGGGGTTATTGCCAATATCTTATTGGGTAATGAAAATACTTCAAACTATGAAGTTATCACCGATGCTCAAAGCTATTAAAAATACTTCAAACTTCTCCCATTCTCTTCCATATCCCATCAGACAATGTCATCAACATCTTCCAAAGACTAAGTCAACTTGGGTCAGACACCATGTGGTCTAGCACAAGAGAGAGCAGGGAAGTAGCACATATTAAAGCTTCTTCTCCACTCTTTCTTTTTCTTTATTCCTTTTATGCTCTTTATAATTCTATATTAAAATTTGTTGTAAAGTGAGGGTATACCTTTACTTTAGCCATGTATCCTTTCTTAAAATCAATCAAATATTTTCTTCTTTTCTTTTTATGTCTCTATTTTTATTAGCTAGGTTTTTTACTTTAGGAAGTTTCTGATAATCATTGGGATAATTAACAATAGGAGTTTGTGCTTGTCAAAAGTTAATATTGACACAATACCTTATAGCACACTTAAATTAAAATAAATTTTGATTTGTGATTTGAGGTTACTCCTTGGGATCTCTGCTACCTTGGATGGTCAACTTTGATTCCATAGATTGCTAACTTGATCTTTATCCTTCCTCATCTAGGGAGTGATATAGACTCTTCAGATGAGGAAACTCCATAATTTTATTTGGGTGGTTATTCTTCTGATGAAGATGACAATGGAGGATAAGCAGAAAACACTCTCCTCATCACAAAAGTCCTAGGAGGCTTACTTAAGTTATTAGATGAGCTAAGCATTAATATCATGGAAGAGTTGATGATCTTCTATATTCTCCCATGATATAAGGGAGAATAGAGAAATTATTTTACAAAGCAATCCCGTATGCCCCAAGCATATATAAAATCCTAAAAATTGAGGATTTGAAGATGATGGTTACTATTAACCAGTGGTCATACCCAAGTATTTTTTGAACTAGCTTTGTCAAATAATCAAGAAATCTGGCTACAAGCTCTAATAAATAAAGGAATAAATCTATTTTTTTTGAAGAAACTATGGGATCAGACCTCAAGGGCACACCTGCATTTCTATAAGAGGAAATAAGAATTCCGAAGGATTGGACTACATCACTCCAAATGTCCATGCATGCCTTATGGTTATCATTGGACCTCTGCTAACAATTAGATTGATTGAACATCCTCAATGTCTTCTAATTCACAAGCTACATATATCGAGCCAACTACGACCCTCCAGACATCATAGAAAGGTGAAGTTCTCAGCAACATTTCTTCAAAGCCTAAAGAAAGAAGGGGGGGGGGGGGTATGATGCAATCAAAATGCTTTGAAAACTAAAAGAGGATCCTCAAACCAAACAAAGCTCTACCAAATTTTGAAGATAGGGTGCAAGCCACAATTGATGAACTGATAGAATAGGTTTAGAGGAAGACACCAAGCCAATCTTTATTAGTGCATAACTCTCAGAGGAAAGACAAGCCCAAATCAAAATAGTGCTTAAGGAATACTTTGACTTCTTCGTATGGAGCTACAGAGACATGCCTAGACTAGATCTTGAAATTGTAGTCTATAAATTGGCTATTAATTCCAAACTTTCACTTATCAAACAAGCATCTAGGAAAATAGAACTTAAATAGAATAAAAAGTGATAGAAGAAATGAAGAAGAAGAAAGCATCATTAGAGAAAAAAGTATCTAGATTGAGTAGCAAGTATCGTGCTAGTCAAGAAGAAGGATGACCAAATTCATATCTGTGTGGACTATAGGGACCTAAATATGTTTAAGTCAATTTTGTAACCCAAATTTGTTTTTGAATTTAGCAAGAATTAGAAGTGGAATTTAAGTTTAATTCATGATGGTTGAGGGGTCCAATTCGAAATAAATATAGGCTAAGGTTTTAGACACTAAATCGAGCTCAAATGAGTAGGTGGTCCAATCTGAAATAAATATAGGTTGAAACTTTGAACACTAAATCGAGCTCAAATGAGTAAGGGCCCCAATTTGAAATAGGAAGAAGATGACTAAAAAATTGGGCCCAGGTTGGCCTATGTTCAAATGACCAAACATCAGAGGTTTGGGCTCCTGAATCTCACAGACAGGCGTGATCTACAGATTTGGAAAAAAATGTTTGAATCCATTAAAGATTAACAAGATTTTTTAGACAAGAAAAATTATAATATCGAAATATATAAATATGGCATTCAAATATGAAGCTTATGGAATCCCTCAAATATCCAATTTGGGTAAATAGAATCCAATTTGGAACACAAAATAACTAAAAAAATTGAGCCTAGATGGGCATGTGTTCGGACAATTGAACCCAAAGGTTCGGGCACCCAAACCTCACATACTTCTTTTTGAAATTGCTCGTGTTTGGGTAACCAAATGCTAGCAGTTTGGATGCCTAAACCTCATAGATTTGGAGCAATATGTGAAAATAGAAATAAATCTTATTGAACCATCAAGATTGTTGGGATCTTCAAACAAGGAAGGTGTAATTTCAGAATATATCAACTTGAGATTTAAATATGAGGTTTATGGCAAGAATATATGTATCAAATCTCTTAAGTAAATCCCAATAACCAAATTGAAGATCCTCTCAAAGCCCTACAAAAAGGGGTCTAGGGCACACAAATTTAATAAGAATTCATAGACAATCCCTGGGTAAATTCTGCACAAACTGAAGAAGAAATTCTAAGGAAGATCTTGCCATCTAGGAGGAGAGCAAGAAGGTGTCAACAAAGGATCAAGAAGATGTAAGATTTCATCCTTTCTTAATCTTTTCTTTCATTATTCTCTCTTCTCTTTGTCCCTTATGAGGCCTTTGTTTTCTCATGCTTGTTGTTGCTACTACCCCCTTTTCCTCAAGACTTGTTTGTTGCGCTAAATATCGATGTCCATCATAATTCACGATGTAGAAAAAGAAGAAAAAATAAGAAAAATAATACACAAGATATTTACGTGATTCAATCTACAACTTACTCCATGGGTGAAGGCGATCCGGAGGATATTATATTGATAAGAAGGAAGAGGAGATTACAATGATGGGGGTGAAAGTCCAATATTATTAACTCTCACAAGAGATTAACTAGCCTAGTCGTCACCAGAAGTTTTGAGAGTTTTGATTTATGTCTCTCTATTTCATTATTCTGAAACCCTTAGATGAATAAGGTATTTATAGAAGTGGCCTAATTGAGTTTGAGTCAAAGTAGGGGACTGACTCAAATAAAAATTTCACTAATCCAAGTCTTGTAGTAGGAGATAAATTTAGAGAAAGATTAGATCCACTAAATTACTTCCTAATATGAATTCTAATTTAATTAGGACTCTCCAAAAAATTCAGATTCGACACACAACTAAGTCAATAATCTTCACCTTGGCTCACATCCTCTTCTTCTTTGAATTTGAATATTCAACAGATGCCTTTGCCATTGCCTCATAGGGCAATATCAATGACCTTGAACATTGATTAAGTCCAAACAGAGCTTGAACTTGTCAATCGGAATCACCTTCATCAACATATCTGTATTATTTCTTGAAGTATCAATCTTTTGTAAAGAAATCTTGCCATATTCAATAATGTCCCGAATAAAGTAAAATTGGACATCTATGTACTTTGATCTATCATGGTAAATTTGATTCTTCGTAAGGTGTATGACATTTTGACTATCGCAAAAAATAGGAAGAAACCATTGAGAAAACAACTTCACTTGCCAAACTTTTTAGCCATAGAGCTTCTTTGATTACTTCTGTAACTGCCATATACTCAGACTCTATTGTAGATAATATCATAGTTGATTGTAAGGTACATCTCCAACTAATAAGACACCATAAAGAGTGAAAAGATAACCAGTGTGGGATCATCATTGATTAAGGTCTCCAGCATAGTCTAAATTGACATAGCCAATAATTTTGGACTCTTGAACTATGTTCCTATCGAAACATAAACCACTTCACAACTTACCAATGCTCTTTTTCTGGATTTGCCATGTAATGACTAACAATGCTGACTGCTTGTGCAATATCAAGTCTTGTGCATATGATAGAATACATTAGACTTCTAACAATATTAGAGAATGTGATGTTCTCAATGTATACATACTCCTCATCTATAGAAGGACATTGTTGAGTTGAAAGCTTAAAGTGGGATGCTAAAGGAGTACTAACAGATTTTGAATTCTGCATGCGAAAATAAGAAATAATCTTCTCGAGATATTTACTTTATTTGAGTCACAACTTGCCATGCTTTCGATCTCGATCAATCTCCATACCGAAAATATTTCTTACAATACTTAAATCTTTCATCTCAATTTTTTTTCATTTTAAGCTTTAGAATATTAAGTAGAGATATGTCTTGAGTAGCAATAAGTATATCATCAACATAAAAAAGTAATATAATAAATAAATTATTGGTATGCATTTTAAAATAGACACAATAATCATGTTTGCAATGGATAAAACCTTGTCCTAACATAGAATTATCAAACCTTTTATACCATTGCCTTGGAGACTATTTTAAACCATAAAGTGAGTTGTTCAACTTGCAGACATAATTTTTCTTGTCTTCTTGGATGAACCCTTTAAGTTGTTGCATAAAAATTTATTCTTCTAATTCTCCATGTAAAAAGATGGTTTTGACATCAAACTATTCTAACTCAAGATTATGAAAGCAACTAAAGCAAGTAGAAAATGAATAGATGTGTATTTAACCACAGAAGAGAAATTTTCATTAAAGTCGATACCTTCCTTTTGTGAATACCCTTTTATAACTAAACAGGCCTTGAATTTAATACCATCTATCTCAGAGAAATCCTCTTTCTTTCAAAATATCCACTCGCAACCAATTACCCTTTTACCTTTTGGTAATTTCACCAAGTCCCAAGTATGGGTTTTTTTGAAGGAAATCTATTTCTTCATTCATAGCAACTTACCACTGAAAAAAATTCTAATCATGCACTACTTCTTTATAGGAAGAAGGATCACCATTGTCACTAAATAAAGCAAAAGCTATCATATCTTCAAAACCATACCTTTCAGGTGGTTTTATGTTTCTTTGAGATCTTCGAAGCAGAGTTTTCTCAAAAATTTTAATTTGATTCTTGGAATTTTCTTGAGAGTTTGGCACACCCTGAATATCTTATTTTGAAAGAACTATATGCTCCACCTCTACTTACATTATATCATTGGGACATTTGTTGAGAGATTTTAATATAACACCGTCATCAAACACTACATCTCTCTCAATAATTACATTAGAAATAGTAGGATCTCAAAGATGATAACCCTTAACACCTTTGACATAACTGAGGAAAATACACTTTTTGGAACGTGCATCTAACTTATCCTTGATGACATGCACATAAGCAGGGCAACCAAAAATTTTTAAAGAAGAATAATTTACAAGTTCACCAATCCATACCTCTTTAGGAGTTTTGTAATCAATGGCTATTTGAGGAGAGTGATTCATAATAAAATATGTTGTATTAACTACTTATGCCTAAAAAAATCTTGTCAAGATTAGCTACATTGACCATACTACGTGCTTTTTCCAATAAAATTTTATTTATCCTTTCATCTACACCATTTTATTGAGATTTTTCTGGGATGGTAAAGTGGTATTTGATGCCTTCATCTTCACAAATTTTGAGAAACTCTGTTGATTTATACTCTCCGCCATTATCAGTTTTGAGGCATTTAATTTTTTTTTTCAGTC
The DNA here is from genome assembly GCA_005019695.1 of Trichopus zeylanicus subsp. travancoricus. Taxonomy (NCBI): domain Eukaryota; kingdom Viridiplantae; phylum Streptophyta; class Magnoliopsida; order Dioscoreales; family Dioscoreaceae; genus Trichopus; species Trichopus zeylanicus. The sequence goes on from RXID01010941.1 coordinate 414,289, forward strand.
CTTTTTTCAATTGAAGTTTTCTATCATTTAAAAATAGAAAATACTTTGGCTTTGTGATGCAAAAATAAATCCACACTTCGATAGAAAAATCATCAATAAAACTAACAAAATAATGAGTACTAGATTTTGATAAAATAGGAGAGCACCACACATCAGAATGAATATAATCAATTAAGCCTTTAATATAATGAGTACTGGTGTTAAATTTTACCTTAGACTATTTACCATAAATAAAATATTCACAAAAATCTAACTTGCATGAGTTAAGACTTTTTAATAATTTTTTTTATTGAGCTTAGTTAAACCTTACTCACTCATATAACTGAAATGCATATGTCACAAGTGGGTCATATCAGAAGAAACCTGAGAAATTGCTGCTCCACTTTCAACGGTTGTCCTACTATCTCATACAAATTTTCATGTTTTGGGTCCTTCATCACTATCAATGCGCCTTTAGTAACCTTAAGAACTTTACCTTCAGCAGAATAATTATAGCCAGCAGAATCCAAAGCCAAAGAGATTAAATTTTTTTTAAATTAGGAACATATATATGTCAGTAAGAGTCCTAATAATATTATCAAACATCTTAATTTTAATTATTCTAATTTCAATAATTTTGCATGGATTGTTATTACCCATCAAAACTAAACCACCATCATAAGAATTGTAGTCTTTGAACCAATCCTTATTGGGACACATGTGATGAGAACAACCAGAATCAAGAATCCAAGTATCATGGTAATGATTAAAATCAGAACTAACAGAGAAAATATTACCATAATCATCATCAGAACTGTCTTCAGAAATTGACACTTATTCTTTGGCTTGCTCTTTAGACTAAGATTCTTTCTCTTTCTTTGCTTTGAGCTTCCAACACTCTTTAATTATGTGTCCCATCTTCTTGTAATACCTATAATTTTTTCCTTTGGATTTAGATCTAGAATGACCTGTCTTTGATCTTTCTTTGGTATAACCTTTGGCAATCAATGCTTCTAAGTGTGACAGATCCCCTTTAATCTTTTCTAAATATTCATTAGATAGAAGGGCAGTAGAAATATCGTCAAATTTCAAATTCTTGCTATACATGAGAGTAGTCTTAAGATTCTCAAGAGAAGAAGGTAGAGATGATAATAAAATAATTACCTTGTCTTTATCTTTAATTTTAACATCAATGCTTAATAATTAAGAGACTAATTTATTGAAAGCATTAAGATGATCAACTATATTCGTACCTTCTTTCATCCAAAAATTGAGAAGCTTCTGATCTAAGTAAACTCGATTTGAGATAGACTTACTCATATATTATTTGTCCAACTTTTTCCATAGCTTTGAAGGTGATGTTTTATCAATAAATGGATAGAGTACTTCATCAGTGAGACTAAGGATGATTGTGTTATATGCACTAGTCTTTTAGTTTTCTCAGATACTTTCGGTGATATCTTCAGGCTTGATATCCTTCAATGTGTTTCTCAACTCTTGTTGAGTAAGGATTGCATGAGCTCTTGCTTGCCAAATAGAGAACCCTCGCTTTTCATTGAATTTCTCTACATCAAACTTCATAGTAGACATATTAAACCAAACTCTGATATGAGTTTGTTACGCTAAATATCAATGTCCACCATAATTCAAGATGTAAAATAAGAAAAGAAAAGAAAAATAACGCACAAGATATTTACATGGTTCGGTCTATGACCTACTCTATGGGCAAAGACAATCTAGAGGATATTTTATTGATAAGAAGGAAGAGGATATTATAATGATGGAGATGAAACTCTAATATCACCAACTCTCACAAAAGACTAACTAGTCTAGCTGTCACAAGAAGTTTTGAGAGTTTTGATCTATGTCTCTCCACTAACACCATGATCACCCATGGTCTAGAACATCAATGAATTTCCATCACCATTATGACCACCCACGGCCTCAATCATTACCATAGCATCATGTTGGAGAAGGATTAATGATAAGAACATCTTGGATTGACAACAAGGAGGAAAGTGAGAACAAGAACAAGAATAAAATAAAATAACAAATAATAATAATAAAATTTCTTAACAAAAAGGTTTAGGGCCAACTTGTAGTCTCATCCAACAACTAATTGAGTTAGGGCTTGTTTGTGGTCTTGCTCAAAAGTTAAACAATTTAGGGCAAGCCTGTAGTTTTGCCCAACAACCTTGACTTAAGGCTAGTCTGTGGCCTTGCCTGAAAGTGAAAATAATTTAAGGTGAGCCTGCGGTCTCATTTGATAATCAATTGACTTAGGGTCCACCTACAATTTCACCCAAAAGTCAAGACAGTTTAGGACTAGCCTGTAGCCTCACCCGAAAGTCAAAATAATTTAGAAGCAGCTTGTGGTCTTGTCCAATAACTAGTTTAAACTTATGGCCAACTTGTGAGCTTGCTATAATGTTATTCTGATAGCTCAAGGGCTCTCGAACCAAATCAGTTAACACAAATTGATTAAATTAAAGTGACTCAAATTGAATTTCAAATCAAAATCAAACCAAAGTCAAGTTTTGAATATTGAACTGAGTCAAACTTAACTTGACCCAAATCAAATTTTGAACATCTAATTAATTTGAATCGAACTTGATCCAAATCAAGTTTTGAACATCAAAGTGAAATAAATCAGACCTAAATATAGATCAAGTTCTAAATATTAAACTAAATCATAAATCAAAACCAAGTTTGAATTTCAATTTAGGTTAAACTAAATTCAAGATTGAATCTAACTTAACCAAACGCAAACATGAACTAAAGCATAGGTCAAGTCTAACCCAAATAAGTTCGAATAGAACTAAAATAGGGTCAAGTTGAATCTCACTGGGTGTGCTAAATCTTTGGTAACACTCTAAGTCTATGCCCAACCTCATGAGTACTAGCTAAGGTTGTTGTCTTGACCCAAACTAACACTAGTATGAATAGACTTGGATGGGGTCAAACAAGATCCCACTAGGTATACTATCAAAGCCATTAGCAATATCTCAAAGCCATTAACATAAGCCAAAATTGTTAATCATTCTTCTAAACCAGGTAGGACAAAAGATGGGCTCGAATTTGCTTAGTTAGTTAGTTAAGGTGCCTTGTTCTAACACTTCAACAAAATGAAAATTATCGCTTACACCATATTGGCTATGAAAATATTTCAAGATCCATGGAGTTATTATCAATGTCTTATTGGCTAATAAAAATAGTTCAAATTAATGAAGTCAACACCTACACTTCATGGGCAATGGAGACACTTCAAATTCCAAGAAGTCAACACCTATGTCCTCTGGGCTACGAAATACTTAAAAATCATGAAGTTATCTTTTATGCCTTATTGGCTATAGAGATACTTCAAACTTATGATGTTATTGTTTATGCTTTATTGGCTATGAAAATATTTTAAAATCAATGAAGGTATCATCTACACCTTATTGACTATTATGGGATCGATTTTGGCAGTCCAGGGTAGTGGTGACCCCAGGAGTGACCTTAAATCACAAATCAAAATTTATTTAATTTGAAGTACACTATCAAATATGGTGGAAATATTAACTTCTAATAAGTGCAAGTCCCTATTGTTAATTACCTCGATGATTGTCAAGAACCTTCTAAAATAAGAAACCTAGTTAATAAAATAGAGACACAAAAAAAAATATGGTATTGATTTATTTGAGAAATGGGACATGGCTTAAGCAAGGACACACCCTCACTTTATAATAAATTTTAAAAGAGAACTATGAAAATAAAGAGGAGAATGAAAACAAAGAAAAGATAAGAAATGAGAGGGGCTTTTGGTATATGCTGCTACCCCACTCCCGCATGTTGGATCATGTGACATTCGACTCGAATAGGTCTTAAGTTAGTCTTTGGTGGATGTTTAATAATGTGTTGATGGGTGAGGCTGATTGGCTTAGCTTATGTCAGTCAACCTTGCTAGGATTTGAGGGCAAGCTATTAACTATTTCTAGGTTGACTAGCTAGGAGGGTGCATTATCAATTGCTTCTAGAGTTGACTAGCTCAGAGATTGCATCATCAACTACTTCTAGGATTGACTAGTTTGAAGGGTAAGTCATCAACTGCTTCTGGGATTGACTAGTTTGAAGGATGTGTCATCAACTACTTTTGAGTGTTGACTAGCTTAAAGGACATATTGTCAACTACTTCTGGTATTGACTAGTTTGAAGGGTGTGTCGTGAACTACTTTTAGAGTTGACTAACTTGAAGGGCATATCTTCAATTACTTTTGTGGCTGACTAGCTTGAAGGGTGCATCGTCAACTACTTCTGGGGTTGACTAGCTTGCAGGATGTATCGCCAACTGCTTTTAAGGTTGACTAGCTTGAAGGGTACAATGTCAACTACTTTTGAACTTGACTTAGCTTTAGGGGTGCATTGTCAACTGCTTCTGGGGTTGACTAGCTTGAGGGGTGCATCATTAATTATTTCTAGAGTTAACTAGCTTGAAGTGTGGCCAACAACTTTAAGCATATTGGTATTCAATTGCTTTGATATGGTAGCATCATCAATGACTTCGGGGTTGGGTATAGCTTTGGAGTGTTGTCAAAGACTTTTGTAGCATTCCTAGGGGATCCCAATTTAACCTAATTAGGTTTTACTTGAATTAGTTCTAGTTTAGGACAGGATGATAACATCACCCATTATCGGTAGCCTTAAAGTATCGCTGAAGGTTCAGCATACCCAGTAGAACCCAGTTTGAGCCTATTTAGTTCCTCTGATACTAATTTGGTTCAAGTTCAAGTTTAGTTTGGAATCCATTTAACACTCAATTTTGATTTATGTCTGAATTAATTCAACTTAATATTTAAAACTTCATTGAATTGTGATTCACTAACTCTTTCTTGGAAGATAGTGATATGTTCCAATTTTCTATTCTCAACAACTTTGGTGATTGGCTTCACATTGATACTTTATAGCATGCTTAGGGAAACTATGTGAAACATTCATTTTGAAATTGATATTAGTAGTGAATATTTGATTCATAAGCTTGGCATTGATTTTTAAAAGAACATTTATCAAATACTGATTATTGACTCTAGTTGGAGCATGCTGATTTTGATTTACATCTAATTTGATCTAGTTCAATGTTCAAGATTTGATTTTTGTTCAAGTTGAGTTTGACCTTATATTGGACCCTTGTTGAGTTCAAGTTTGCATCTTGATGGACTTTGCTTCAAATTCAAGTCAATTAAGTTCAACTTAGCTTTAATTCATACTCAGCCTAGTTTTCATTTGACTTTGAATTTGACCCATCATTTTGAAATTGATTTAACCTATTTAAGATTTTGTTCAAGCTTAGTTTGACCGAAATTGGATTTGATGTGAACTTGACTTGATCTTCAATTAACCCATCTCAAATCCAATTAGGATTGAGTTTTATTTTGGATTTTAGGTCTAGTTTAATTTGAGTTATAGTTTATTTATTTGATCAATTTGGGTTTACTTAGTGATTTATCTGAGTCAATTTAGTTTTGAGCTCAAAGTGATTGAATCACTTTGTGTTAATCAATTTGATTTGAGAGTTCTTGACTATCATGATAATTTTTGGGTGAGTCTATCGATTATCTTGGATGTGTGAGCCTAAGGACTAGTTTGGTTCGGGAGTTCAAAAGCTAATTTAGAGGTACGAGCTCGAGGACTAGCTTAATATTAATAGGCCTGAAGGCTAGTATATAATTTTGGCGAGCTCAAAGGCTGGTTTGAGTTTGGTGGGCATGAAAGCTGGCTTGGGTTTGGCAGGCCCAAAGGCTCACACACATTTGGTGGGCTTGAAGGCTAGCTTGGGATTGGTAGACCCAAAGGCTAGCTTAGGTTTGGCATACCCAAAGACTAGATTGGGTTTGGTGGGCTTGAAGGTTGGCCTAAATTTAGTGGGCTTGTAGGATAGCCTATGTTTGGTGAGCCCGAAGGCTGGTCTGAGTTTGGCAGACCCAAAAATTGGCCTAAGTTTGGTGGGCCTAAAGGGTGGCTTGAGTTTTGGTAGACTTGAAGGCTGGCCTGAGTTTCAGTATTAGTTTTAGTTCGAATAGGCTCGAAGGCTAGCTTGAGTTTGGCAGGCTTGAAGGTTGGCCTAGGTTTGATGGGTCCGAAAGTTGGTTTGAGTTTGGCGGACCTAAAGGTTAGCTTGAGTTTTGGTGGGTCCGAAGTCTAGCCTAAGTTCAGCAAGTCTGAAGGCTAACCTAGGTTTAGCGGGTCCCTAGACTAGCCTAGGTTCGGTGAGCTCGAGTTTGGTAGGCCCCAAGGGGGCCCTAAGTTCTGTAGGCCTGAAGGCTAACCTAGGTTTGGCAAGTCTGAAGGCTAGCTTGGGTTAGGTGGACCCGAAGGTTGGCCTAGGTTTGATTGGCTTGAAGGTTGTCTTGGGTTCAATAGGCTCAAAGGCTAGCCTAGTTTGTGGGGATCCGAAGGCAGGCACGAAGGCTGGCCTAAGTTTGGTGGGTTGGAAGGTTGGCCTAGGTTCGGTAGGCCCGAAAGCTGGCCTAGGTTCAGTGGGCCTGAAGCCTAATCTAAAATTTTGGCAGGCCCAAAGGTTGGCCTAGGTTTGGTAGGCTCAAAGGCTAGCTTGAGTTTGGTGGATTCAAAAATTGACCTATAATTTTGGCAGAGCTAAAGGTTGGCCTAATTTTGGTAGGTCTGAAGGCTAGCCTGGAGTTTAGTAGGCCCAAAGGTTGGCCTGAGTTCGGCGGTCCCAAAGGCTGGCCTGTGTTTGATGGGCTCGAAAGTTGGCCTAAGTCTAGTGGGCTTGAAGGTTGGCCTATGTTCGGTAGGTCTAAAGACTAGCCTAGGTTTGGTGGGCTGAAAGGTTGGCCTAAGTTTGGCAAGCTCGCAGGTTAGTATAGGGTAGGTAGACCCAAATGCTAGCCTGAGTTTGGCAGAACCAAAGGTTGGCCTAGGCTTGGCGCTTGAAGGTTGGCCTGAGTGATGAGGATTCATTGTCCTTAAGGTAGGGGTGAGCAAAAAAACCAAAAAAATGGTATACCGAACCATACCAGTTGAGAACCTTATTGAAAAATTGGTTCTCAAATCAAATCGGTATGGTTCAGATTCTTAAATTTAATAGAACTGGAAAACCGATTTTGGTTCCGGTTCTAGATTATATGAAAAATCGGTGAACTGCAACCGTACTAGTTATACCCCTATATATATGTCTTCAACCGAATCCTAACCCTAATTCCGGCACTCGCAGCGACGCTGCCTCGCCCTCGCCCTCAACCCCGCACTCACAGTGATGCCGCCTCGCCCTCGCCATCACTGGTCATCACCAGGCCCGTCACTTGCTCCAATTTCTCATTCTCAAAGTCTCAAACCCTAGCCCTAGGTCCCTGCATCTCTGATCTCGCCGTCACGTGCTTCAATTTCTCATTCTCAAAGGCTCAAACCCTAACCCTAGGTCCCTGCATCTTCAATCTCGTCGGTCGCCGCCTGTCACACCTTTTGCTCCGATTTCTCTTCTCATTCTCAAAGATTGAGAGTTCAAAACCCTGACCCTAGTTTCCTACATCTCTGATCTCGTCAATAGTCACCTGCTGCACCTTTTGCTCTGATTTCTCTTCTAATTCTCATAGGTCGAGAGTTCAAAACCCTAACCCTAGGTCCTTGCATCTCCGATCTCATCGCCACTTGCTCCGATTTCTCATTCTCAAAGGCTCATACACTAACCCTAAGTCCCTGCATCTCCGATCTCGCCATTGCATGCTTCGATTTTTAATTCTCAAAGGCTCAAACCCTAGCCCTATGTCCCTGCATCTCCGATCTCGCTAGTCGCCGCCCACCACGCCTTTTACTCCATTTTCTCTTCTCATTCTCAAAGGCTCAAACCCTAACCCTAGGTCCCTACATCTTCGATCTCACCGTCGCATGCTTCGATTTCTCATTCTCAAAGGCTCAAACCCTAGCCCTAGGTCCCTGCATCTCCGATCTCGCCGTCCCATGCTTCGATTTCTCATTCTCAAAGGCTCAAACCCTAGCCCTAGGTCCCGGCATCTCTGATCTCACCGGTCACCGCTCGCTGTGCCTTTTGCTCTGATTTCTCTTCTCATTCTCAAAGGTCGAGAGTTCAAAACCCTAACTCTAGGTCCCTGCATCTTCGATCTTGTCGCCACTTGCTCCGATTTCTCCTTCATCCATCGCCAGAGCAGTGACATTGCCAGAGTAGCAATCTACTCTGGTATGCCCTCTCTCTCAACTTTACCAAGTACCAAGTACCAACTCTTCTTTAATTTTTGATTTTTACTAATGTTGGGTTCCATTTTTTGAGAGTTTTCCAGAAATTTTGGGACTGGGAGTCGAATTTCAACTTGTTCGGGGGATTTTCCTACTACGACGTGGCTGATCATGTTAGTTCTGTAAATTAGGTATTGCGCTTTTCCATTTCTTAGAATTTCATGCTAGATTGGTCTTTCTTGTAGTTCTACTAGGAACTATATTACTTGCATGCTTGATTGCTTGGTCTATTGGTCATAATAAAAAATGAAACACTATATGTGCAACATTTATCTTCTTTAATCATTTTGATTGGACCTCATTTATCTTCTTTCTTCTATTTTAGATGGACTCAAGCAGAGAAATCACTAATGAAAATACAAGTATGAATACTTCCAATATAAAATATTTATGTCCAAATCAAAATGTTGGTGAGAAGGCAAGTGAAGCTCAAGATGTAACTTCAAGGATAAATAAAATAAATCAGAAAGCTTGGAAGGTGAGAAAAAATAGTTCATGGGTGTGGGAGCATTTTTCTAAACTAGATTCCAATGAAGATGGTTATAAGGATAAAGCCCAATGTAATTACTGTGGAAGTCTCCTTTCATGCCCTTCTAGTTTTGGAACAAGTGGTTTAAGTACTCACTTAAGTAGATGCAGAGATTATCCTCCAAATATGGAGGTGAAAAAATAAAAAATTTTAGCCTTTCAATCAGTTAGTGATGATAGTGGTGGCACTCAAGCACGCACACTTGTTACATGGAATTTTAATCAAGAAGCATGTAGAATTACATTAGCCAAATATTTGATTCTTAATGATCTGTCTTTCAAACATGTTGAAGGTGAAGGGTTTAGATTCTATACCGCTACATTGCAACCTAAATTTGATGTTCCTTCCCGATTTATTATTGATAGAGATTGTTTCAAAATATTTCTAGAGGAAAAGAAATAATTGAAATATTTTTTTAGTAAGTTAAAGTAAAGAGTGAGTATCACAGCTGATTATTGGACATCATGCCAAAACTTGGGCTACATGAGTGTGACTGCTCACTATATTGATGATGATTGGAAGCTTAAAATAAAAAAATTTTAAAATTTTGTTTTGTTTCAAGTCATGCTGGTATGATAATTGATAAAACATTGGAATTGTACTTACTTGATTGGGACATAGATAAGGTCTTCACAATTACTGTAGATAATGCATCTTCTAATGATGTTGGAGTTTAGTACCTGAGGAAGAGGCTTGATAGTTGGAAAGGTCATGTACTTAATGGTGAGTATTTGCATGTTAGATGCTATGCACATCTCCTGAGTCTAATTGTTAAAGAAGGACTTAAAGATTCAAATGACTTTATTGTTAGAATTTGGGCAGTAGTTAAATATGTGAGATCATCACTAGCAAGAACATAGAGGTTCAAGCTTTGTGTGGAGCAAGAAAAAATAGAATGCAAAAGTTTGGTTCGTCTTGATGTTGAAACCAGATGGAACTCTACATATCTAATGCTTGATGTTGCTTTGAAATTTCAGAAAGCTTTTGAATTATTGGAGATCCAAGATTCAAAATATGCAGAGGAGCTAATGAAGGGAAAGTCACTGGGTTCACCAACACATGCAGATTGGGATGTTGCTTGAGCTTTATTATCTTATTTGCAAGTATTTTATGATGTTACCTTAAACATATCTAGTTCTTCTTATGTTACGGGAAATATATATATGCAAAGCATGTATGGAATTGGCATGATGATCAAGAAATTTTCTGAATAAGATGACTTAAGTACTATGGCTTTTAAGATGAAGACCAAATATGATAAATATTGGGCAAATGTTGAAAAGATTAATATTATGCTATTTATTACTTCTATGCTTGATCCTAGGCTAAAGTTGGAGAGTGTAGATTGGATGATTGAGGAAAGCTATGAGAATGAAAAAGTCAATGAGTTGAAGTGTAAAGTGAAGAATATTTTGAATAGACTTTTTCAAGAATATTCATCTATAGAAAAATCATCATCTTCTTCCCATTGTGTTGCAGGAGTTGAACAGATAAAAGAAAGGAATGCTATTGAACAAGTAATCTTGATGTACTTCAACTGGTTCAAGATGAATTGAGAAAAGCAAAAGCAAAATAGAAGATTTTCACTTGCAAAACAGAATTGAATAAGTATTTGGAGGAGGAACGTGAAGATGAGGTATCCATTTCTTTCCATGATGGGTAAAGATGTGCTTGCTATGCCCATATCTATCGTTGCTTTGGAGTCAGCTTTTAGTACAGGAGGTCGAGTTCTTGATCAATTTTGAAGTTCTCTATCTACAAAAATGGTGGAAGCTCTTATTTATACACAAGATTGATTGCGTTCTAGTAGTTCTTCTATTAATATTGAGGAGACACTTAATGAAATTGAAAACATATCCGTAGGTAAAAATTACTTATTCATTGTATTATTTCTGTAGAAATTAATTATTGATTTTAATATTTATGCTATATATTTCATATGTTTTATATTTATAATTGTAGAAATGACCAGTAAAATGGAAACAATAATCTCAATTGATGATTAATTTTCTTTCTTGATGCATGTAATTTTGGAAATGTCAGATTTAAAGGTTAGCACTTCATTTTTCATTTTTTCTCTTAAATTTAATCTTGACATCTTGTTATATGACCCAACTCTCTCTTTAATATACTTAAATTTATTCTGCTGCTCTACTGACTAAATAATACAACTATATATCTCTTTCCGCATGGCATGGATTGATGACATCCCATCACTGAGAACTGAGAAGGTCCAGAAGGATAAGATACTGAACATGGTGTCATTTTCTATGAATTTGCCAGCAAAGATGTTTGACTGTTGATTTCTTCAAGTATATATATCTCTTTCTGCATGGATTTCCAAGCATTATAATTTTTTTTTCTTTCTGGATTTACATTATCATAAATTTCTGTGTCTTATGGTCTTAGGCATTTTTCACTGAACATCCAGTGTATGTGGAGAATGACTTCTTTATAACTGGAAGATCATATGCTGGGCACTGTATTCCCGCTTTTGCCAGCATTGTTTATTGGTTTGTTTATCTGTGTCCCTATGGACCTGTCAGCAAAGATATCTGACTCTAGACTGACATTTCATTTTCTTGTATTGTTTATCTGCATCCCTATGAACCTGCTAGCAAAGATATCTGACTCTAGTATTTTCTAACTGTTGATTTTGATTACAAAATTATTGCCAAACTTACACATATTGAATGCTAACTGCTAAGCCAATTGAAAGAGCAAATGTAAGGAAGAAAAGAGGACAAAGTGAAGACATCTCAAGTCATGGCAAGGATGATCTACTACTGCTAGTCTGCTACGCTGTATAATCTCTCTGATACTGGCTCAACTTTAGAAACAGATCTGAAACTATCTAAACAAAATTTATCTGCATTCCTATGAATCTGCCAGCAAAGATGTCTGACTCTAGTATTATCAAACTGTTGATTTTTTCAGGTATATATATCTCTTTCTGCATGGCATGGATTGGTGGCATCCCATCACTTAGAACTGAGAAGGTCCAGAAGGATAAGATACTGAACATGGTGTCATCTCACCTTCTTGTATTGCTTATTTGCATTTCCTATGAATTTGCCAGTAATTGTTGATTTCTTTAGGTATATATACCTCTTTCTACATGGCGTGGATTGGTGGCATCCCATCACTGAGAACTGAGAAGGTCCAGAAGGATCAGATACTTAACATGGTGCCATTTCCTATGAATCTGCCAGCAAAGATGTCTGACTGTTGATTTTTTCAGGTATATATATCTCTTTTTTGCATGGATTTCCAAGCATTAGTATTTTTTTGTTCTTTCTGGATTTACGTTATAGTAATTTTCTGTGTCTTACTGTCTTATGCTGTCAGGCATTTTTCACTGAACACCCAGTGTACGTGGAGAATGACTTCTTTATAATTGGAAGATTATATGCTGGGCAGTGGGCACTATATTCCTACTTTTGGTAGCAGGGTTTGTGAACTTGCCAGGCTGTCAGCAAAGATGTCTAACTCTAGACTGACATCCCATTTTCTTATATTGCTTATCTGCATCCCTATGAACCTACCAACAAAGATATCTGACTTTAGTATTCTGTATCTGGAGAATGATTTCTTTGTAACTGGAGAATCATATGCCTACACTATGTTTTTGCTTTTGTTAGGATGGTTTATTTATCTGCTGTCAGCAAAGATGTCTGACTCTAGACTGATATCCCATTTTTTGTATTGCTTACTGCTAAGTGCTAAGCCAATTGAAAGAGCAAATAGCAGGAAGAAATGAGGACAAGGTGAAGACATCTGAACTTCTGAAGTCATGGCAACTTGGCAAGGATGATCTACTACTGCTGCCTGCTAATCTGCTGCACTGCATAAGTGCATAGCATACTGCTATTGCCTCTATTTTGGTGATCTTGTCTTATAAGCTTTTAAGAAACCACTTGAATTGTTGGAAAAGCTCGTCAGTTGTATTTACTTGCAATTCAATTTTTGGCTCAATGGTTGTTATTTCTTTATTTTTTGGTAAAAACAATGGTTGCTGTTACTGCCACAGGAAATGCTTACTGTTTATTTTTGGTTAGGTAGGAATCGTAGTTGTTAGTGTATTTAAAATTAACTTTTTATAGGATTATAATATAAAATATAGATTTTAAAATTTATAATTTAAAATCGGTATACCGATTTTAGAACCGGTTTAGAACCGAAATCGAAAAAATCGATTCTTTATATAAACTGGTATGGTTATGGTTCTCAATTTTTTAAGAATCAAAATCCAGTTCTGGTTCTAAAATGTTTAATACCAGTACAGTAAACCGGTTTTGCTTACCCCTATCTTAAGGGGCCACGGGTGGCAGTAGCGGTGTCTAGAGTTTACCGTCTTCAAGGGGCCATGGGTGGTCACTGTATTTAGGAAGATCTACTATCACACTAGGAACTATGGATGATCATGGTATTAATGAAGTTCGTCGACACACCAAAGGCCACAGGTGATCGTGGTATGGTAGCTTGGAAGTCAAGACAAGACGCTGCCAGCCAAACTCTTTTTTTCGCAGCAATTTTTTTAAATTTTATTTCCTTTATCTCTTAACTTCTCCTTCTTCTCTCTTATGCCCTAACCCTTCTTTCTCTTGAACTCCACTAGGCCATGGCTACCCAGCCTCCTCTCCGACTGGATCAGGCGATTCAAGGCTGAATCTTGCCATTCTTCCTAGAGGAGAGGCAAAGAGGGGAGGGTGGTGGATGGATGGTGGGGTCGGATTAATCGGGCTTCTTCTCTTCGAGTCGACAGCTGGATCTAGCCATTGGTAGGTGGTGAATGAAACCAAGAAGGGGATGGTAGGTCTTGGTAGGGTGCGAAGCAAGAGGATGATGCTCGAGTGGAAGTGGCACTAGTGTGTGGAAGTGTGGAAATGCTCGAGGGTGGTGCTTTGAGTCCACGATGGCTTGTTAATCCTTTGCTATATTCTCTCAGTGTCTCCCCCTTATTTACAATTTTTTTTCATCAATTTATAGGCCTTTAGGAGAATCAAGATCAAATCCATGATTGGCTTCTTTTGGAATATTATAGTTTGTGATGGATTGTATTTTCATCTTTTGTGTATGGCATGTAATCTATTAATTGGGATTTTGCTTTTGATGATGAGATTCAAAATATGTACTATTTTTGGATGTTGAATTTTTAGGGGGATATTTACAAATTTTTTTAAAATTTGGACCAAAACTATAATTTTGTAAACTCTAGGGGCCTCTTTATAAAGAAAATACCTATTTATAAAATTTAAAAATTTTTAGGGTCTTCTTTGAATAAAATTTGGACTTGTTTATAAATAAAAACTTTTAGGGGACTTACTTGTAAAATTTAGAAATTTCAAGCGGTCATTTGTGAATATAAAATTTTGAGGGGATTATTTGTAACCCTAGATTTTTGAGGGGATCAATTTTCAATTTCAAAACTTTCAAGAACTTTTTTGCAAAATTTTTATATTAGGATTTATTTGTAAGAAAAGTCCTATTAGAGATCCATTTGTAAAGATTTTATAATTTTTATTTTAGTTCAAATATTTGTTAAATTTTGAGCTTGATTTTGGTCTAAATATCTAGTCCAATTGGTTCTCTTTATTTTAAGCCTAAATTTTCTAACAATTTAAATCCAAGTTAAATCTAATTTTCAGTCAAATTTTATCATAATTTTGGTCTAATTAAGGCCTATATTTGAATCACAATCTAGTGGTATTTAATTCTATTTTTTGACTAAATTTTGATTAAATTTTATTTTTGGTCAAAATTAACTCAAACAACTGTGAAACCACTTCAAAACTAGAGAGCATGTTACCTACACCTCATTGGCTATATAAATGCTTCAAATTAGTGAAATTATCCCTTATGCTTTATTGGTTATGGAAATACTTTAAGCCTATGAAGTTATTACTTATGACTTATTGGCTATAGAAATACTTCAAATCAATGAAGTTATCACTTATGCCTTATTGACTATAGAAACACTTCAAAATTAATGAAGTTATTACTTATGCCTTATTTGCTATAGAAATACTTCAAACTCATGAAGGTATCGCTTACCCCTCATTGGCTATGAAAATATTTCAAAACCCATGAAGTTATTACTGATGCACTATTAGTTATAGAAATACTTCAAATTCATAAAATCATTGCTTACGCCTCATTGGTTATAGAAACACTTCAAATTCATGAAGTCATTTCTTGTGCCTTATTGGCTATAGAAATACTTCAAAATTAATAAAATTATTTCTTTTGTCCCATTGTCTATAAAAATACTTACGTCTCATTGGATATAGCAATACTTTAAATTAATGATGTTATGGCTTGCACTTCATTGGCTATAGAAATACTTTAAGTCAATGGAGTTATTACTCATGCCTCATTAGTTATGAAAATACTTCAAACTCATGAAGTTATTGCTTACAACTTACTAGCTATGAAAATGCTTCAAAACTAAATGAAGCTATTGCCTATGCCTCATTGGTTATGAAAATACTTTAAAATCCATGAAGTTATTGCATATGTCTCATTGGCTAACAAAAATACTTCAAACCAAGGAGTTATCACTAACACCTTATTGGTTAATGGAAGCACTTCAATCAAAAGAAGTTATTGCTAATGTCTAAGCCATTGGAAACATTTCACCCCTCATTCCCTTTCCAAGTCTCACAAGGCAATGCCACCAAATTAAGTTATCAACATTCATCAAGGATTAAGTCATGACCTATCTGAGTCAGACTCCACTTGGTCTAGTGCACAAGAGTGGGATAACAACATACATTAGAGCTTCTTCTCCATTCTTCCTTTCCCTTTACTTTTTTTTTCATGTTTTCTATAATTTCATATTGAAATTCGTTATGAAGTGAGGGTATACCCTTACTTAAGCCATGTACTATTTATTAAAATCAATAGAATGATTTCTTCTTTTCTTTTGTGTCTCTATTTTGTTAGCTAGATTTCTTACTTTAGGAGATTTCTAAATATTATTAGGGTAATTAACAACAGAAACTTGTAGCTATTAGAAGTCAATATTTCTACAACACTTGATAGCGCACTCAAATTAAGACACACTTTGATTTGTATATCAAGGTTACTCCCCGAGATCTCCACCATTCCTAGGCCATTGAAATCAATCCCACAAAATAAAACATGTCTGAAGGATGACTTCCCATTGCCAATAATAGAAATCATGATTGACAATAAGACCAAGTTTGAAATTTTCTCCTTTATAGATGGTTTTATAGGGTATAACTAAATTAAGATGCATCATAATGATGAGAAGCATAGGACCTTCAGAACACCAATTGGCATCACTACTACAAGGTGATGCTCTTCGGGCTTAAGGATGTTAGCACCACTTATCAAAGGGACATAACCCAAATTGTTGATGATCTCATACACCAGCCGGTCAAATGCTATGTGAATGATTTGGTATCAAAATTAAGTCTAAAGACAAGCATATCTAAGACCTAAAGTGATTTTCAACAGTCTTAGAAAATATAATCTAAAGATAAATATAATGAAATGTGCTTTTGGGATATCATCAGGGAAGTTCGTTGGATTCATTGCTAGATATCAAGATATTGAAATTGATACATCTAAAATCAAAGCAATCTTGGACATGCTTCCGCTCAACAACTTAAAAGCAATTGAGGTTGTTCCAAGATCGACTCACATACATAAGATTTATTTCAAATCTCTCCAGAAAATGCAAGCCTTTTTTCAGATTGATAAAGAAGGATGCTCTACTCATTTGGGATCAAAGATGCCAATAAGCCTTTAAAGAGTTTAAACAATATCTCCTAAAGCCACTACTCCTAATAGCATCCCTACATGATAAACCCTCGATCCTCTATTTGGCTGCAATAGAAGAGTCCGTAGAGACACTTCTTGGCCAAAATAATGAAGAGGGTAAAGAAAATGCACTCTATTACTTGAGTAGAATGCTAGTGGGGGTAGAAAATAACTACTCCACCATTAAAAAAATATTATCTACTGCTCATATTTGCAGTACTTAGATATTATTTGCTTTCTTATTAATTTATTTTAATATTAAAGATTGATCCTATAAAGTACTTGATGACTAGGTCTGTACTCACTAAAAGACTAGCAAAGTGGGTTTTAATCGTTATGAAATATGATATCAAGTTCACTTTCTAAAAGGTAGTTAAAGGGCTATTTAAGTAGACTTTGAAGCCCTACTCCGAATTTGAGTTGGATTCGTGATGAGCCAAATTTAGACATTGGATCTTGGTCTAAATTTAGATCAAAGGTTAAAATAAGATTTGGACAGAATTGAGATTTGCAACTATACCCCCGAAGATTTTTATTTGTGGATAAGTCTAAGATTTTATTCAAAAAGGACTCTGAAAGTTTCAAAATTTTACAAATATATCTTTTTAGCAAAAAACTCCTGAAATTTATAAAATAATATTTTGAGCCAATTTTTCCAAATATTTATAAATAAACCCCCAAATATTTTTATTTGTGGATAAGTCTGAGATTTTATTCAAAAAAGACCCTAAAAGTTTTAAAATTTTACAAACATGTATTTTTTTTACAAAAAAACCCCTGGAGTTTATAATTTTTTTGAAAAAATTTCAAAAAATTTGCAAATAACACCCCAAAAATTTTGCATCCAAAAATGGTACAAAATTTAAATTTTCTCATCGGAGAAATAAATCTCAATCAATTACATGCCAATCGCAAGATTTTAGAATATAATTTCATCACTAATTTGATCCTATTTATTTCAAAAATGAAATCAATCGAAGATATCAAGATCCAATTACACTCATATAATATTCCAAAATCGATCCACTAGAAGATTTGATTTTGAATCTTCCTAAGCCTTTAAATTAATTGGAAACCTATAATGATGAAGAGGAGAGGAAGTAGATCAAAAGCTATCATTAGAAGGAGGCTAGAATAATAAAGAAATAAGGAAATAGCGAGGGTTAGTATACTTAGCTCTATTCTTCCTTTTTCTTCCTTCCACTTCCTCTCTTCCATTTTGCACTACTTTGCCTTTGAGGAATTGTCGAGTACCTTT
This sequence comes from Trichopus zeylanicus subsp. travancoricus, assembly GCA_005019695.1. Classification (NCBI taxonomy): domain Eukaryota; kingdom Viridiplantae; phylum Streptophyta; class Magnoliopsida; order Dioscoreales; family Dioscoreaceae; genus Trichopus; species Trichopus zeylanicus. The sequence continues at coordinate 432,090 of RXID01010941.1, forward strand.
TACTGTTCTCACCTTTGTCTTCGCTCCCTTACGTGACCATTGGCAGCCTTGACATTGCCTTGGACCTACCCCTTTGGCCTTCACCCAATTGACCTGAGCTAGGCCCTGGCTATCCACCCTTTCTCTATAAGCACCAACTGCAGATCACCTGCAACCTCTTCTACTCACTAGAGATTTGAGCACCAACTCTCACTGCTGATACCTAGCTATCATTACTGCCTTGACAAGACCACCTGCTAGACCTTCGTTGGAGCCTCTCACCCATGCCACTTGCTGGCTCAACCTGCCTAGACCCTGCTCTTTGCTCATTAGAAATCTCGAGCACCACTCTTTGCCACTAGATTTGCCACCGACGAACTACCTTGTGCCACCTCTTTGCCTTCTCTTGTGTAGTCGCACTTCAACCTGTGGCTTGCCACCCCTGCCAAGCAGCCCCTGTCAAGTCCATCGTTTGTCGGCCTCTGCCTTTGCCTAATTTGCGAATGCCTTCTCCTTGCCAGCCCGCTCGTACCAACATCCTCCACCACCTTGCATCATAGACGGCTCCCTCCTAGACCTCTACTGCCATTGTAGCCGGCTCCCCCTCCCCTTCGCCGCTCATCTCCAAATTGAGGCTAGATCCTGTCGGGATGGGCTGCTTGGCCATCATGGCCTGGTGAGTTTTGGAAGAAGAAAGAGGCACAACTGTGAGGAAGAAGAGAGAAAGAAATAGAAGAAATAAAAAGTAAAAAATTTCTGCCCCAAAAAATAACTACAGCAAGAATTTCCCTGTCTTATTTTTCATGCCATTATTGCTGCGACCATTCGTGGTCTTTAGCATATTAATAGAACTTCATGAAAATCACAACCACCCGTGGCCCACTCATATGATAGCGGAACTCTATCAATACCTCGACCATTTGTGGCCCCTTGATGATGGTGAACCTTTGACATTGTTGCGGCCACCCGCGGTCTCTCAAAAACAGCAAACCCTCAATATTGTTGTAGCTAACCACGTCTCTTCTCTCAAAGACGATGAATCCTCATCACACCAAGTTAGTCTTTAGATTTGCATCCAAGCTAGCCTTCAAGCTTATACTCAGGTAGCCTTCAGACTCGCATCTAAGTCAATATTCGGGCTAGCACCTCAGTCAGCCTTTGGGCTTACATCCAAGCCACCCTTTGGGGTTCATATCTATTTAAGATAATTTGTGCCATAATTAAAATTAATTAAAATTAAGACTTATATGCGACTAAATTATGCCTCAAATATCGGTCTTGGTCAAACTTAAATCGCGTCCAAGTTTGAATGAAAATTAAGCTCAAATCATTGGATAATTTGGGCTTTTGCTAGGCCTAATCCAAATCGGTTAATTGAACTAGATTTTTGGACTAGAATTGGGATTACAATTTATCTAAAACTTGGGCCAAAATGGCAAAAATAAAAAAATTTACAAATAGGCCCTTATATTGAATAAATCTTCATAAATAGGTTCTTACCTATATTTTCTTACAAATAAATCTTTAGAATAAGAATTTTATAGAAAAGTCTAATAAAATCTTAAAATTATAGATCAATCCCATAAAATGTAGGATTTGCAAATAAACTCCTCAAATGATCGATAATTATGATTTGGTCCTTATGAAATTCAAAATTTATAAATAAACCCCTCGAAAATTTTTATTTATAAATAAATCCTTAGAATTTTGAGTTTTTGTAAATAAGTCCCAAAATTTTTTTATTTATGAATAAGCTCAAGTTTTAATTAAAAAGGATCCCGAAGGTTTTAAAACTTTATAAACAAGTCCTTTTCACAAAGAAGACCCCCTAAGAATTATAAAAATTATAATTTAGTATATTTTTTAAAAAAATTGCAAATAATCCACTATAATTTTAATATTTGGGATAAGTACAACTTTCAAGATTTCATCATCTACAACAAATGGATTTATACATATCTCTTCATAAGCTCATCCAAACTCAGGATAAAACTGATACATATCTGTTTACATCTACATCCATCATTCAAATTTCAAACAAAGAAGATTTGTTTTTAGCCTAACTCTATCTCTTGAAGCCCTATAAAAAAACCACATAACTTGTTAATCAGAGAACAAAAGGAGATCAAGGATGAGTAGAGATCAGAATAGAATGAGAAAGGATTGGAAGGCCATCATAGAAGAAGTTTATCAAGAAAAATCAACCACTAAAAAAGGTGAGATTTTGAACCTAGTGTATTCTTTCTTTCCACTGCCTGTTTTCCTCCTCTCTTATTGGACCACCAAGCTATCTTGCCTTGCTCTACGAACCTCATTAGCCCCCTGTGACCAGCTCCCTACTGTGAGGTTGCTCACCATTGCCAGACCTCCAGCCTCGCCTCCCTCATGTCACCTTCAACAAAGGGGAGAAGAAGATCTACTTTCTGATCAAGAGCCACAAAAGCTTGGGCATCACCAAGTTCGCCTTTGCGAGCCATCTACCAACTGAGCCACCACCATTGCCCACACCCTAGCAGTCCTGAGCTCATCCATCTCTCTCCACCATTGATTTTGCCATGCTCCTCCTCCTCTTCCTCAAGTCTTCTCCTTCCTCTAAGTCTCGCCTTTACTCTCTCCCACAAGAGCTGTTGTCGCTGCTATCCTAGCATCACATCACCCACTCCTCACCTTAGCATGCCATTGCACCTCGAGCTCTGCCCACATCCTCCTTCATTTGTGGTGCCACTCGAGCCCTTTATCACTAGAGAAGTGGTTGAATCCAACTACAACTAGCTAGATCTAGTCATGGGAATTGAGGAGCAAAGGAGCTCCTTGCTTTGGCTTGAAGGCTGTTGTTTGCCATTAACTCGCAAGACCAGATTCGGCTGGATCTGGCCATGGGAATTGAGGAGCAAGGAGCTCCTTTCTTCAACTTGAAGATTGTTGTCCATTGTCAACTCACGAGATTGGATCCGGCCAAGATTAGGCTAGATCCAACCATGGGAAAGGAGGAACAAGGAGCTCTTTGCTCTGGCTTGAAGAAAAGAAAGAGGAGTTGGGGGAACATAGGAGGAAAAAGAGATGCAAAAATAAAAATAAAATGGGAAATATAAAAGTTGTTGTGTAGTAAAAAAATCTGACCATAAAGAAAAAAAGGAGAAGGGGGTTTCAAGCTTGAAATAGAACAAGAAGAAAGGAAATAAAAATATAAAAAAATTATTGAGTAAAAAAAATAAAAAAATGAAATAATTTGGCAAAATAACAAAAAAAAAGAGTTTTCAACATCATGACTATCCGTGATCTTTGGTACGATGGCAGACTCTTGATATCACCGTGGTCATCCGCAGTTCTTTGAAGATAATGATGAAGATGGTGGACCCGTAATACTGCCCATGGACACCCACGGCCCCTCAAAGATGGCAAACACTTGACCTTGCTGCGGCCACCCGTGGCCTCTTGAAGACAACAATAAAGACAGTGAACTCGTGACCCTGCTGTGGCTACCTGAGACCCGTTGAAGATGGTGGATCCTCATCACCTAGCCATCCTTTGGGCTTGCATCTAAGATAGCCTTTGGGCTTGCATCTTAGCTAGACTTTGGGCTTGCACTTAGCTAGCCTTTGGGCTCGCAATAAAATCAATCTTTAGACTCGCACCCAGTTAGCCCTCAGGCTTGCACTAAGTTAGCTTTTGAGCTCGTGAACTAAGCCAATCTTTAGGTTCATATATTTGAAGTTGGACTATGGGCCCATCTAAAATCATCATAAATAGCTAAGGACTCTCAAATCAAATTAATTAATATAAAGTAACTTAATCAAAATAAATGGACAAAGGCTAAACTGACTTAAATAAACCTAAATTGATTAAATAAATATACTATAATCCAAATTGAGTTGATATAAACTCATATTCAACACAAATTAGACTTAAGATGGGATAATTTAAACTCAAATGGGTTAATCAAATCTAATCAAAATTGAACTAAGCTCAAGTTGAATCCTTAATTGGGTTAAATCAAGTCTAAACTAAAAGGATAAACTCAAAGTCAAACCATAATCAAGCCATGTTGACCTTGAATTTAAACTAAATTGATTTGAACTTGAACTAAAGTCCATCAAAATTCAAACCCGAACTTGATAAAGATCCAATACAAGGTTGAACTTGACTTGAGATAAATGAAATGAAATTTGAACCTAAACTAAATTAGTCTGAGCAAAACTAAATAGGATCAAATCAAGTTCCACTAGGTATGCTGAACCCTTGGCAATACTCTAAGGTAATGAACAATGGGTGATGTTATCACCCTAACTTGAACCAAAATTGGTTAGAATAAAACCAAATAAGGTTAGATTGAGTTTTGCTGGATGTACTACAAAAGCTTTTAGCAACACTTCAAAGCTATATCCAACTTCATATGTTATTGATGACGCTATCAAACTAAAGAAGTTGATTGCCAATACGTTCAAAGTTGTTGGTCACACTTTGAAGCTAGTCAACCCCAGAAGCCATTGACAATGCATCTACCAAACTAAGACAATCCAAAAGCATTAGCAATATTTCCAAATAAAACCAAACTAAGGTAGGCTTGAACTCGCTTAGTCAATCAGCCATACTTCAAAGCTATATCCAATCCCATAAGTTGTTGGTGACACTACCAAATTAAATAAGTTAATTTCTAATACACTCTAAGCTATCGATCACACTTCAAAACTATACCCAATCCCATAAGGTATTGGTGATGCTACCAAATTAAAGAAGTTAATCATCAACACATTTAAAGCTATTGGCCACACTTCAAAACTATACCCAATCCCCTAAGCCGTTGGTGATGCTACCAAATCAATGAAATCAACCAACAATATGTTTAAAGCTATTGGCGATACTATAAACTAGTCAACCCTAGAAGCAGTTGATGATGCGTTCTTTCAAGCTAGCAAATCTTAGAAGTAGTTGGCGATGTGCTCTTTAAGATAGCCAACCTTGAAAATAGTTGGCGACACACTCTTCAAGCTACCAACCCCAGAAGTAGTTGGCAGCGCACCCCCTCAAGCTAGTCAACTCCAAAAGTAATTGATGATGCGATTTTCAAAGCTATACCCAACTCTATAAGCCATTGGCGATGCTACCAAATTAAATGGAGTTATCGCTTATGGCTTATTGGATATGAAAATACTTTAAAAACTAATGAAGTTACCACCTACATCTTATTATCTATGGAAACACTTCAAAAACCAATGATGTTATTTGTTGCGGAAAATATCGATGTCCACCACAATTCACAATATAGAGGAAGAACAGAAAAGAGGAAAAGATAGCACACAAGAGATATATGTGGGAAGACGATCCAGAGAATATTGTATTGATGAGGAAGAGAAAAGAGAAGATTACAACGACGGAGACGAAACTCCAATATCACCAACTCTCACTCTCTATTTTCTATATATGAGACCCTTACATCAATGGTGTATTTATAGATGTGGCCTAATAATGTTTGAGTCAAAATAGAAGACTGACTCAAATAAGACTTCTACTAATTTAAGACTTCTAGAAGATAAATCTAGATAAGGATTAGGCCCATTAATATAATTAAGACTATCCGGAAAATCCGGATTCGAGACACCATAAAGCCAACAATCTCCACCTTGGCTCGAATCATCTTATTCTCTGAATTTGAATCTTCAATAGATGTCTTTACCATTACCTCCTGGGATAGGATCAACGACCTTGAATATTGATCAAGTCCAAACAGAGGTTGAACTTATCAATCGGAATCACCTTCGTCAACATATCTGCAGGATTTCTTGAAGTATGAATCTTTTGTAAAGAAATCTCGCCGTCTTCAATAATATCCCGAATAAAATGAAATCGGACATCTATATGCTTTGATCTGGCATGATACATTTGGTTCTTCGCAAGGTGTATGGCGCTCTGACTGTCGCAAAAAATAGGAAGAACATGTTGAGAAAAACCAATTTCACTTGCCAAACCTTTTAGCCATAGGGCTTCCTTGACGGCTTCTGTAGCTGCCATATACTCAGACTCTGTTGTAGATAATGCTACAGTTGACTGTAAGGTACACCTCCAACTAATAGGTCCTCCACAAAGAGTGAAAAGATAACCAGTGAGGAATCGGCGTCGATCAAGGTCTCCAGCATAGTCTGCAATCGACAATAGCCAATAATTTTGGCCTCTTGCACTGTGTTCTTGTCGAAATATAAACCAATATTAAGAGTACCTTTAATATATCTAAATAGCCATTTCATGGCCTGCCAATGCTCTTTTCCTGGATTTGCCATGTAACGACTAACAACGCTGACTGCTTGTGCAATATCAGGTCTTGTGCATACCATAGCATACATTAGACGTCCAACAGCACTTGAAAATGGGATGTTCTCCATGTATGCATGCTCTTCATCTGTAGAAGGACATTGTTGAGCTGAAAGCTTGAAGTGAGATGCCAAAGGAGTACTGACGGATTTTGAATTCTGCATGTGAAAACGAGAAATAATCTTCTCGAGATATTTGCTCTGTTTAAGCCATAATTTTCCATGCTTTCGATCACGATCAATCTCCATACCGAGAATCTTCCTTGCAGCACCTAAATCTTTCATCTCAAATTCCTTTTTCATTTTAAACTTTAAATCATTCAGTAGAGATATGTCTTGAGTAGCGATAAGCATAGCATCAACATAAAGAAGCAATATAATAAATGAGTTATTGGCATGCATCTTAAAAAAACACAGCAAATCATCGTTTTGCAGTGGATGAAATCGTGACCCACCAACATAAAACTGTCAAACCTTTTATAACCATTGCCTTGGAGACTGGTTCAACCATAAAGTGATTTTGTTCAACTTGAAACAAATTTTTCTTTGCCTTCGTGATGAACCCTTCGGCTGTTGCATAAAAAATTTGTTCTTCTAATTCTCCATGCAGAAAGGCAGTTTTGGACATCAAGCTGTCTAACTCAAGATTTATGAAAAGCAACTAAAGCAAGTAGAAAACGAATAGATGTGTGTTTAATCACAGGAGAGAAAATTTCATTAAAGTCAATACCATCCTTTTGTGAATACCCTTTTGCAACTAAACGGGCCTTGAATTTAACACCATCTATCTCAGAGAAATCCTCTTTCTTTCGAAATACCCACTTGCAACCAATTGCTCTTTTATCTTTTGGTAATTTCATCAGATCCCAAGTATGGTTCTTTTGAAGAGAATCCATCTCTTCATTCATAGCAACTTGCCACTGAGAAGAATTCTTATCCGGCACTGCTTCTTTATAGGAGGAAGGATCACCATTGTCAGTAACTAAAGCAAAAGCTACCATATCTTCAAAACCATACCTTTCAGGTGGCTTTATTTTTCTTTGAGATCTTCGAAGTGGAGTCTTTTCAGAAACTTGATCCTTAGAATTTTCTTGAGAGTTGGGCATACCCTGAATATCTTCTTCTGAAGGAAATACGTGCTCCACCTCCACTTGCATTATATCATTGGGATCTTTCTTGAGAGATTTTAGCATACCACTTTCATCAAATACTATGTCTCTCTCAATAATTACATTTGAAATAGTAGGATCGCACAAACGATAGCCTTTGACGCCTTTGGCATAACCCAGGAAAATACACTTTTTGGAACGTGCATCTAACTTATCCGTGACAACATGCACATAAGCAGAGCAACCAAAAATCTTTAAAGAAGAATAATTTGCAGGTTGACCAGTCCATACCTCTTCAGGAGTCTTGCAATTAATGGCTGTTTGAGGAGAGCGATTCACAATGAAGCATGCTGTATTGACTGCGTCTGCCCAAAAATCTTTATCAAGATTAGCTGTACTGAGCATACTACGTGCTTTCTCCAACAAGGTTCTGTTCATCCTTTCAGCCACACCATTTTGTTGAGGTTTTCCTGGGATGGTAAAGTGACGCTTGATGCCTTTATCTTCACAGAATTTGAGAAACTCTGTTGATTTGTACTCTCCGCCATTATCACTTCTGAGATATTTGATTTTTCTACCAGTCCTTTTTTCAACTGAAATTTTCCACCGTTTGAAAACAGAAAACACCTCGGCTTTGTGATGCAAAAAATAAATCCACACTTTTCTGGAAAAATCATCAATAAAACTGACAAAATAACGAGCACCAGATTTTGATGGAATAGGAGAGAACCACACATCAGAATGAATATAATCAATTAAGCCTTTAGTGCAATGAATACCAGTGTTAAACTTTACCTTGGACTGTTTACCATAGAGACAATGCTCGCAGAAATCCAATGTGCATGAGTTGAGACCTTTCAGTAATTTTCTTTTGTTGAGCTCATTTAAACCTTGCTCACTCATATGACTGAGACGCATATGCCATAATTGAGTCATATCAGAAGAAGAAGAAGACTGAGAAATTGCTGCTCCACCTGCAACGGTTTTTCCTACTAACTCATATAAATTTCCATACTTTAGGCCCTTCATTACTATCAATGAGCCTTTAGCAACCTTAAGAACTCCACCTTCAGCAGAATACTTATAACCAGAAGAATCCATAGCACCCAAAGAGATCAAATTCTTTTTCAAATCAGGAACATGTCTGACATCAGTAAGAGTTCTAATAATATTATCAAACATCTTAATTTTGATTGTTCCAATTCCAACAATTTTGCATGGATTATTATTACCCATCAAAACTAAACCACCATCATAAGGCGTGTAGGTTTCAAACCAATCCTTATTAGGACACATGGGATAAGAACAACCAGAATCAAGAATCCAAATATCATGGTAACGATCAAAATTAGAACTAATAGAGAGAACGTTACCCAAATTATCATCAGAACTCTCTTCAACAACTGAAACTTGTTCTTTTGCTTGCTCTTTAGATTGAGTTTCTCTTTCTTTCTTTGCTTTGAGCTTCCAACAATCTTTAATTGCATGTCCCATCTTCTTACAATATCTGCAGTTTATTTCTTTGGATTTGGATCTAGAACGACCTGTTCTTGATCTTTCTTTGGTACGACCTCTGACAATTAATGCTTCTGAGTGTGACACATCCCCTCCAATCTTTTTCAAATATTCATTAGATAGAAGGGCAGCAGAAATATCGTCAAATTTCAAATCCTTTCCATACATGAGAGTAGTTTTAAGATTCTCAAGAGAAGGAGGTAAGGACGATAATAAAATAATTGCCTTGTCTTCATCTTCAATTTTAACATCAATGCTTAACAATTGAGAGACAAGTTTATTGAAAGCATTAAGATGATCAACTATATTCGTACCTTCTGTCATTCAAAAATTGAAAAGCTTCTGCTTTAAATAAACTCGATTTGAGATAGACTTACTCATATACTGTTTCTCCAGCTTTTTCCATAACTCTGAAGGTGATGTTTCATCAAGAAACGGATAGAGTACCTCATCGGTAAGACTGAGGATGATTGTGCTATGTGCGCTGGCCTTTTGGTTTTCCCAGACACTTTCGGTGACATCTTCAGGCTTGACGTCCTCCAATGTGTGTCTCAACCCTTGTGGAGTAAGAATTGCACGAACTCTTGCTTGCCAAATAGGAAATCCTTGCTTTCCATTGAATTTCTCTATATCGAACTTCGTAGTAGACATATTGAACCAAGCTCTGATACCACTTGTTGCGGAAAATATCGATATCCACCACAATTCACAATATAGAGGAAGAACAGAAAAGAGAAAAAGATAGCACACAAGAGATATATGTGGGAAGACGATCCAGAGAATATTGTATTGATGAGGAAGAGAAAAAAGAGAAGATTACAACGACGGAGACGAAACTCCAATATCACCAACTCTCACTCTCTATTTTCTATATATTGAGACCCTTACATCAATGGTGTATTTATAGATGTGGCCTAATAATGTTTGAGTCAAAATAGAAGACTGACTCAAATAAGACTTCTACTAATTTAAGACTTCTAGAAGATAAATCTAGATAAGGATTAGGCCCATTAATATAATTAAGACTATCCGGAAAATCCGGATTCGAGACACCATAAAGCCAATAGTTATTGCCGATGTCTTATTGGTTATTGGAAATACTTAAACAATGAAGTTATCGCCTATGGCTTGTAGGCTATGGAAATACTTTAAGATTAACAAAGTTATCACCAATGTCTTATTAGCTACAAAAACATTCCAACACAAATAAAAATATCACCGACGTCTTATTAGCTAATAGAAACACTTCAAATTACAAAGTTATTGCTGAAGCTCAAAGCTATTGGAAATACTCTAAACTTCTCCTATTTTCTTCCATGATTTGAGTCAGATGCCATGTGGTTCAGCACAGAGGAGCAGAGCAGTGGCACACATTAAAGTTTCTTCTCCACTCTTTTCTCTTTCCTTTATTTCTTTTCTAATTTCTATGTTGAAATTCATTGTCAAGTGATGGTATGCCCTTACTTAAAGTCATGTACCATCTTTCTTAAAAATTAATCAAATAATTTTTTTTTTCTTTCATTTTTGTGTCTCTATTTTATTAAGTAGATTTTTTTGCTTTAGGAGGTTCTTGACAATCGTTAAGATAATTAACAATCGTGGCTTATGCCTGTTGGAAGTCATGTTCTCACAACACTTGATAGCATACTTTAAACCAACATAAATTTTTATTTGTGATTCAAGGTTGCTCCTCAAGGTCTTTGCTATCTCAGATGGTCAATTTCAATGTCACAAATTTTGGCATGCTTGGTGGGACTTGACTTCTCCTTCAAGTGTAGAAACTTAGTTAATATGATAGAGACACTGATGAGGTAGAATTACAGTTGAAGACTGATAAATTATGTTCTCCTTTGTAGAAAAAAAATCAAATGGCAATAACGAATAACATCTCCAAGCTAAGATACACCATCATCTTGGAGGCAGGTTCAATTGTGCAGTTACCATAGTCAATGGTTGTCACAGAAATAGTTGAAATTCAGATCAAGTTTGAGACCATTTTTGAGGTCATCCATTTTAAGAGGGCATCTACTATTGCACCAGCTGAAGTGGTCTACATACAAAATCAGCCTATTTCTCACCTTTAATCAAGTATAAGGAGACCTAATGTCATCATCCCCAATGAGAAGGGTTGTTCAGATGAGGAGCTAGAAACTACGCCTCAACTAACAAGGATGTCAATCTTTCAGAGGCTAGGACCGAAGCAATGCTTAGTCTTCAGTCACCTTCACCTAGCTCCTCACAAGGGGCAATCAAAAGCAAATCTAGACATAGACATCGATGAAGAAGAGTTATCTTGACTATTATAAGTAAAGGAAAAGTTACTAGAATCTTTAGCTAGCTTGGGAAGCCTACTCCTCGAACAAAGTTGGTCATCATCATCCCTACCTCAAACTTTTTTGCTCCATTAAGAAATTTAGAGAAGAGTAAGAGCAAGTCATAGGGGGTACAATCTTCCCTTAAAACTATGTCAAAAGGGCAAATCACTAAATAAAAATACAAGAGTCACTATAAAGCTACAACCTAGTATGATGACTCACAAAAGGAGATCACCCACACTGTTAGAGTCATTTTTCGCCATAACTCTAGGAGGGACCATGAACCCATACTCCAGCTATCCAAACTCTAAAAGAAGACTATTCGAGTGAGATTTATTAATGAAAAAAATCAAGAGGAGAGGGCCCTTATGAACCAATTATTGCTACTATGTCAAAGAGAGGGTGTGGCGATTGCTCCATGAGTAGACTTATGAATGAAATGACTCGATTGATGGGCAAAGTTAGCCTCAACCTAGAGCTTAGACCTAATTCTCAAGACAAGAACCATCATATTCTAACATAAGCCTTGGTCATAACTAAAAGCTCCAATCAAGATGTGACCATAGAAGTACTGAAAGAATAGTTGAGACAGTAAGGCAAAGAGAAAGATGAAGCTTAAAAAAAATCATGGAGTTGATAGAGATAACACTAAAAATAAGCCAAAAGATTGATAAGTTAGAATGATCTCAGCAGCCATTTTAAGTAGCAGAGGTAGCAGAAGGTGCATCTCTTGTAGATGAGGTCTACGAAAATATAGGTTCTTCACAAGCACCTCCTTCATTAAGGAATATCCAATTCCCGATTTCAAGGATCCTTGACCACATGGAACTCTTAGAATACATACAATAGTAGGTACAACAAATGGTGGCTACACAATTAAGATAAGGAAGTGAGATGAGTAGGGTAAATGATGTTGACAAACCATATCCTAGCTATCATGACCAAGTTCCATATCCCAAAGGCTATACAATGCCTAGTTTCAAATAGTTTAATGGCTTAGGCAATCCTAAATAGCACATAGCTTATTTTCTAACTTTGTGTGGAGATTCAAGTAATAATCCCATGTTGTTACTTAACCAATTTTCAGCAAGCTTGATAGGAGTAGCATTTGAGTGGTATGCTAATCTGCAACCAAAATCTATATAAATTTGGGCACAAACGAAGGAGGCTTTTCGAATCAGGTTCAGAGGAATCAATGATAAAGTGACCATTGCAGATCTTGTCTCATCACCAAAATGCGATAATGAGTCAATTTTGGAATATATCACACGGTGGAGAAATCTCAACATTAAATGTAAACAACCCATAAGCCAATTTGCGATACTGAACTTAGTCCTTGGCAACATAAGGGGAGAATGGATGGCATACTATCTGAGTGTCTCTTCTATCTATACCATCTAAAACCTTATCATGCAAGTCAAGAAGTTAGAAAGGATTAGCCTACCAACCTTATCTAGTTTATAAAGCTTCAAACCAGACAAAGATAAGGTAAAACATGGAGAGTTTTTCAAAAATGTAAGTGCGGCATTCATAGTAACCGAGTAAAAAAAACCTCCAAACCCCACCATGAATAAGGGAAATCCTCATAAGCCACTAGCACTTGGAGGAGATAGAAAAGTGAAATGATCCAATGAGCTCCAACAAAGGCTCAGAAAAAAAAAACTCTTTCAAAAGAGAAAGAGCCGGTAAAATCTTCTAGGATGTACTAAAGTTGGGCCTCCAATTACTATAATCCAAAAAACCAGGTGAGACCAATAAAATAGATCACCTGAACTACTATCCCTATCATAGAGTCTTGGGGCATACCATTGAATATTATTATGTGTTCAAGAATTAGGTCGAGAGGCAATATTGAGAGGGCAAGCTAACTCTCTCGAAGGCAGCCCTACTTAAAATGTCCACCAAACATATTAATCATATTACTAAGTTTGAAGATCATGAACCACCTATTAAAATCCTTTTTGAGGAAGAAGCACAATGTACTCCTGAACAAAGGCACTTATAGAACATTTACATTTCAAAAATGCTAAAGAAACTAATGAAGAAAATGACGAAAAACGCTGAAGAACCTGAGATAGTGATAAAGAAAGCCTCATCAGAATAAACTGTGTTACTTGCTCAAAGCTTCAAGAAGAAAAATAATAGAAGCAAGAAGAAAAAGTTGGTTCAGCCATATGAGTACGATGTTAAGAAATTGGTCATCCAAGAATATATTGATGCTCTAGATGTTCAAGGAAAAAGGAGCCAAGTAACTCTTGAAGAATTTCTCCCTAACAAACTTAAAGCATTAATAGAGAACTCTATACAAGAAATCAAGAAAATAAACTTCTGGTAGCAACATGCATTGCCATGTTTACTATTGGATGTTTACGACCAAGCCAATCCCTACCCTGTCACTTTAATGATGAGGAAATTCAAGATGCAAGGCAAGAAGAGGCGAATTAATTTGTTGGGGATGATCCTGATGAAATGAGAGATCCTACAGGTTTCCTTGAAAGCTGCTCTTAAGAATATTACCTTAGAGAGTGGTTCACCCTTGAGCACGACTATGACATGATCAAACTATAGTAGGATACTATGAACGTGCTAACTACAACTAACATGAGGTTCATCAGGGGGAAAATGAAAATATTGAATAAACACATGTAGGCCATGACTACCCACATGGAAAGTGTGACAAATATGACCACCATGCTCTATGAGGAAGTCGATAGGATAGAGAAGGTGCTAGCCGAAAAGACAAAGCCATATAAATGACCTCATAGGAGTGGTGAGAAACCACTTATCAACCCTTTTCAGGATTAGAATGACCACTCATGCCATTTATTGTAGAGATGAGTCAAGAAATCTAGACACTATCAAAGAGAGCTAGCTAAGTATATACCCTCTTGTTGCATGGTGACCATATATCTGAGATGAACATTGATGAGCTACTATCCCAACCTCCATTAGATATTCTGGCAATAAATGCTCAACTTGTTAGGTTCGGTAAAGTCCCAGTCCTAGAGCCTGTGGAAGGGTGTTCTTTGCCAACTTTAGAGAAATTATGTATATAAGGCACATACAAAGAATATAACTCCATGTCTGACTTAGAGTATCTTTATGACCTCTTTGAAAGGCCCTTCACTAGCAAGCACCAAAGGAAGAAGCAGACATTTTTGGAGAGGATCAAATGAGCTAATATTAAAGCTCATTCCACCCTCGCATCAAATCAATTTCAATATCCATAGTCAAGCCAATTTAGACATCCATAGAAGAGACATCTTAAATATAATGTCTGGAAGAAGGTTATGCTGATAGACGAAATAAAAGGGTTCATTCAGAGAGCTTCTTAAGACCTCTCTATAAGGAAGCCCCACATGCCTAATTCTAATGTTGAATGAGATTATTATTAGCCAGTCACATCCTCTAAGGATGTTCAAGGAACTGCTGACTGGAGACAAGGGTCCTCTATTTCTTGTCGCATGATTAGCCTCGAGAGTGATTCTAAAGATGGACCTTATTGGTCTCATAATGTCAGGTTCCAACTAAGGAGAGAAAACCAAATATAACTCCGAGGTGGAAAGATGTTACCTCCAAGACAAGCTCTAATTCTTAGGGATAAGAATATCCCCAAGGATAAGGAAAAAAAAATTCAAATAAATGAAGGTATTGAGCCCTTGCAAGCTAAACCTACACCCAAAAAGGTGGAATACAACATAGTAGCCCACCTCAAGAAGATCCCTGCCATGTTGAGTGTGTTTGGTGTCTTGATGATGTCACAAGAACTTAGAGATACATTGGTGCACATCTCGCAGAATCCAGCCAACTACCAAGCATACTTTGTTTAAAAAAAATATAAAGAAGTCCTTATATGCATGCCAAACTCTCGCCATCACCTTCACAAATGATGACCTACTACTTGGAATAATAGACCACGATAGACCATTGTATGTTATAGGGAACAATGATGGGATCAAGATTAATTGAATCCTAATTAACCAGGTTCCTTAGTTAACTTGATGACTCTCCAAACTCTAAGAGCTCTAACTTTGGATGTTTGTCACCTATCTTTCGAGATTATAACCATACAAGGATTTAATCAGAATAGCCAAAGAGTTCTAGGAGCTATAACTATCCCTCTGAAAGTAGGCGAGCTAATGACAGATGCCAAGTTTTATGTGATTGATATAGATGCATCATACAAAGTACTACTAGAGAGGCCGTGGCTGCATGAAAATAAAGTAGTACCATCAACTTTACACCAATGCTTCAAATAATTTGAGGATGGTGAAGAACACCAAATTGATGGAGATGTACACCCTTTTGATGTTCATGAGATACATTATGATAATGTAAAATACTATCAAAGATCTGATGATGATAGAGGGTCTGCTTCCATCAGTTAAGTAAAACAAAAGATCACTAGCTTGATCTTTTCTCCTCCTCACCTAGGAAGCGATTTTGACCTGGCCTCTTTAGATGAAGAAGCCCAAAAGTCTACCTAGGTGGTTATACTTCTGACGAAGATGATGATAGAGGTCAAATAGAAAATACTCTCCTTATTACTAAATTTTGAAAGGCTTAGTTAAGCCATTAAATAAGTTGAGCATCAATGTCATGGAAGAACTAACAACTTTCTACATTCCTTCATGGTGCAAAGAAGAAAAGAAAATACTATTTTACAAGGCAATCCCTTGTATCCCAAATATATATGAAATCCTAGGAACTGAAGATCTGGTGAATGATGATGACCATCGATTGGTAGTCATGCCTACATATTTCTCAGACCAACTTTATCAGATAATCAACAAATCTAATTATGGAGATCCACAAACAAAGAGAGAGTTATTTCTTTAAGAATCTATGGGATACACCCCATGACTGTACTTACATTCCTAGAAGAGGAAACAAGAATACCGAAGGACTAGGCTATATTGCTCCAAACATCCACACGTCTTATGGTCACCATTGAATCTCTCTCCAATATTCAAGATAACCAAATAACATAAATACCTCTTGACACATGTACCGAGGTGATTGTGACTTTTTAGACATCACAAGAAGGTGACATTCTTAGTAATATTTCATCAAAACCAAAAGAAAGGAGGCATGATGGAGCTGAAATACCTTCAGACAAATCTTTAGCAAATCTCACTCAATATAATAAATCACTTGGTGAAGAAATAATCCTCAAACCAAAGGAAGCTCCATTAGAACTTGAGGATAAGAGGCAAACTATAGTAGATAAACTAATGGAGATCGACCTTGTCTCAAAGGGGGACCCCAAACTAACTTTCATCAGCATTTAACTTTCAGAGGAAAACTAGACCTAACTCAAAATAGTGCTTTGAGAGTATATTGATTGCTTCACATGGATCTATAAGAAAATGTTTGGACTAAATCTTGAAGATGCAGTCCACAAACTAGCTATCAATCCTGAACTTTTACCTATCAAAGAAGCACTTAGGAAGATGCAACTTGACCTAGAATAGAAGGTAATAGAAGAAATAAAGAAACTAATCAAAGTAGGCTTCATTAGGGAGAAAAAAAAAACCTAGATTAGGTGGCAAGCTCGTGCTAGTCAAGAAGAATAGCCAAATCCATATTTGTGTGGACTATAGGGACTTGAATAAATCATGTCCAAAAGATGGTTTTCCATTGCCAATAATAAAAATCATGATCGAAAACATGGCCGTCTTCAAAATATTCTCCTTCATGAATGGTTTCTCAGGATATAACCAAATCGAGATGCATCCTAATGATAAGAAATATACGGCTTTTAGGATGCTAATTGGCATTTACTGCTACAAGTTGATGCGCTTTGGGCTTAAGAATGCAGGCACCACTTATCAAAAGGCCATGACCCAAATCTTTGATGATCTCATACACCAGTTAGTGGAATGTTATGTAAATGACTTGGTAGTCAAAACTAAGTCCAAAGACATATATGTCCAAGATCTAAGTGTATTTGACTGCCTTAGGAAATATAACTTAAAGATGAATCTTATGAAGTGTTCTTTTGGTGTATCATTAGGAAAATTTCTTAGCTTTGTTGTCAGGTATAGAGGGATTGAAATTGATCCATCTAAGATCAAAGCTATCTTGGATATGCCACCACTCAATAATTTAAAGCAATTGAGGTTACTCCAAGGCTAACTTGCATACATATGAAGATTCATTTCAAACCTTCTAGAAAATGCAAGCCTTTTTCTAAGTTGATGAAGAAAGACACTCCATTCATTTGGAATTAAGATTATCAATAGGCCTTTGAAGAGATCAAGAAGCATCTCCTAAAGCCACTAGCCTTGGCGATGCCTCTACTTGATAAACCCCTAATCCTCTATATGACAGCAATGGAAGGATCATTGGAGAACTTCTTGCATAGAATAATAAAGGGGGTAAAGAAAATGCACTCTATTATCTAAGTAGAATGCTAGTGGGAGCAAAAAATAACTACTGCCTTATCAAAAAGCATTGTCTAGTGCTCATATTCATGGTTAAGAGGCTGAGGCATTATTTGCTTTCACATCAAGTCATTTTAATATCAAAGATTGATCCCATAAAGTACCTGACGACTGGGCCTGTACTCACTGGGAGGCTAGCAAAGTGGGCTCTAATTCTCATAGAATATGATATCAAATTCACTCTCGAAAAAGTAGTTAAGGGGCAAGCCCTCACTAATTTTCTAGTAGCTTATCCAGTACCAGATGATTCTCCTCTAGGTTGCGAGCTCCATGATGAAGAAATTCTTTCAATTGAAGAAGAAGAACCTTATTGAAAGCTATACTTTGATGGAGCATTATCTATCAAATCAGGGATCAGACCAAACCTTCCAAAAATCAAAGCAGGCATTAGGCTTGTTTATGTTACTCCAAATGGGGGCATTTTATGATACTCCTATTCCTTCTCAAAATCATGCACAAATAGTGAAGCTGAATATGAAGCCCTAATTGTAGGATTGGAGATGACCATCAATATGGAAATATCATGCCTATATATTGTCAGTGATTCATAATTAGATATCAATAAAGTCTAAGGTGGATATAAAGTCCACAGATTTGAGCACCTGAAATACTATGAAAAGGCTCAAGAGCTCATAAGCCAAATTTCAGATGTTTAAATAACTAAGGTTTCTCGGTCCATCAATGTAGAAACTGATTCCATAGCAAAACTAGCCAAGGAACTGTCTGATCCTGATCAAGGAGAAATTCTAATCATAGTCCATAGTAGATAAATAATGAACTCAATCTTTAGCATCAGGTACGAGAGGACTGAATCTAAACTAATAGAAGAGGTTATGAATTGGAGAATACCATTCACCAACTACCTCAAAAGTGAAAAACTCACAGAAGATAAATCTGCATCGACATAACTCAGAAAGAGGGCAGTGCATTTTCTGCTTATCAATAACACTCTTTATATAAGGTCTTTTAATCAACTACTTCTACATTATCTCTCAAATAAAGAGGCCAAAGAGGTTATGTATGAAGTGCAATTGGGCCCAAAAATGATGATGATGATTAAGTGCATGAGCTACTATTGACCTATGATGGTAAGAGATTGCATCAAATATGTGAAAAGATATCACCTATGCCAAATTTATGGTGATTTCATCCATTAACACCCAAATCCTCTACACTAATAGTGTCCTCATGGCCATTTGAGGTATGAGATACAGACATCATTGGTCCAATTGAACCATCTTCTTCTAGAGGCCATCACTTCATACTAGTAGTAATTGACTATTTTTCTCGATGGGCTGAAGCAATTCCATTGAAAGAGGTAAAAGCGAATGTTGTTATACACTTCTTTCAAGAAAATATTTTGTACCAATTTAGTGTTCCTCGAAGGATCATCTCTGATAATGGATGACCCTTCAGAAACTTCAAGGCAAGATGATTCACACATCATCATAGGATAGATTGGAGATATTCATCCATCTATAATAAAGAGCCAATGGATTCATTAAGGTATTCAATAAAACCCTCTCCAAGATGTTGAAGAAAGTTATTGCCAGAAATAAGAAAGATTGGCACCAAAAGCTTGCTGAGGTACTGTGGGCCTATCGCACCACATATCAAACTCCTACCTAATCAATGCCATATGCATTGGTGTTCGGGATTGAGGCAATATTATCATTGGAAGTGCAAATTCCCTTCTAAGAATTGCCTTGCAAGAAGAAATCATAAGAGAAGACAATCTTCATCTTTGTTTAATAAGCTAGACTTTTTGGATGAGGCAAAGCTTGCAGTACAACAAAACTTGAAAATGTATCAAGCACAAATAACCAAGGCTTATAATAAGATGACTCAGCTTAGGTCATTCTAGAAGGAAGAAATGGTTTTAGTCTTGAGAAAATCGACATCCTGAATTGAAATAAGAAAGGCAAGTTCTAACATAACTGGAAAGGTCCTTATATCGTTGAAAGGATATTTGAAAGAGGATCCTACTAACTAATCGAAGACAAGGGGAAAAGGCCTATGCCACCAATCAATGGCTGATTCCTCAAAAGGCACAATGCCTAAATCCTAAGGGCAACAACATAACAACTAAAAGTGTCTATGTTTTATCTATGATGAAATATCCAGCTTTCTTAGAAAGGAACACTCAGTCAAACATGCATACTATATTTCTCGAGGCAAAACATGGATACAAAACTTCATCCATCTTGCATGGTTACTAAGCCTACATTTACATGGCACATTAAGTTAAGTTCTATGTGACAGACCAAGTCCACTTTCACTTGACAAAATAAGTCCACTTTCATGTGTTAAATCAAGTCCACTTTCATGTGATAAACCAAGTTTACTTTCACGTGGCAAGCCAAATCTACTTCTATATGGCGAACCAAGTCCACTTTCATGTGGTAACTTAAATCCACTTTTACATGACAAACCAAGTCTACTTTCATGTGAAAACTTAAGTTTACATCCACATGGCAACCCAAATCCACTTTTATATGGTGATCCAAATCCACTTTCACTTAGCAAATTAAGTTTATCTTACAAGATGACTAGCCTACATTTACATGACAATCCAAGAACACATCCTTGTGGCAAATCAAATCCACTTTTATGTGGTAAATTAAGTTCACTTCTACGTGGCAAACCAAGTCTACTTTCATATGGCAAATCAAGTCTACTTTCACATGGTAAATCAAATCTACATTTACGTGGCAACCCAACTTCACTTTCACATGGCAACTTAAGTCCACTTCTATGTGGCAAACTAAGTATACTTTCACATGGCAATTTAAGCTCACTTTTTGTGGCAAATTTATTCTATTTAGATGTAGCAAACTAAGTTCACTTTCACATGATAATCTAAATCTACTTTCGTGTGGCAATTCAAACCTATATAGCCAACTCCTGAGATGTTGATGTAGGGGAATGCACTTGAAAATTGTTCGTACCCTCTCCTCTCACTAGAACTCAAGAAGAGGCTGCAAAGGGGGCAATTTGTTTGAGGTAATTTTTACCATAATCAAATTTAACTTGAATATTATTAAAATTGAGACTTGTATGCTACTAAATTATGTCTCAAATGTGGGTCTTAGTCAAACT
The DNA here is from genome assembly GCA_005019695.1 of Trichopus zeylanicus subsp. travancoricus. Taxonomy (NCBI): domain Eukaryota; kingdom Viridiplantae; phylum Streptophyta; class Magnoliopsida; order Dioscoreales; family Dioscoreaceae; genus Trichopus; species Trichopus zeylanicus. The sequence goes on from RXID01010941.1 coordinate 452,858, forward strand.
TAAATTGGACTCAAGTTTAACAAAAAATTGGGCTCAATTTGGATATGAATCATTGGGAAGTTTGGGTTCAAGCTAGGTTTAATCCAAATAGGTTGAGTGGGTTGGATATTTTGACCAAAATTAGGCCTAAAATCTATTTAAAATCTAAGTTAAAATGACAAAATATAAGAATTTTGCAAATAAGTTCTTGGACCGAATAAAACCTTAAAACTATCAATTAATCCCCATAAAATTTAGAATTTATGAATAAATCCTTCAAAATTTTTAATTCATAAATAAATATTTAGAATTTTAATTTTTTACAAATAAGTCCTTAGAAATTTTAATTCACAAAGAAATTTAAATCTTATTAAAAAAAGGACTTGAATGTTTCTAAATTTTATAAATAAGTCCTTTTTGGCAAAAGCCCCTGGAATTTATAAAATTATATTTTAGTCTAAATTTTTCAAAAAAATTTGCAAATAGCCCCCTTATAAATTCAATATCCAAGATAAGTGTAATTTTTAAAATTATTGTTATCTACAATAAATAAATATTCATTTAGTCACATCCATATCCATTCATAACCAATTCAAATAACAAATTATTATCCATAGAAATTTCTCATTCAAATAAAATCCTCATCCAAACAAATTCGCATCTAAATAAATCCTTATTCAAATAAATTCTCATATAAATAAATCTTTATCTGAATAAATTCTTATCCAAATAAATCCTTATCCAAATAAATTCTCATCTAAACAAATTCTCATCTAAATAAATCCTTATCAAAATAAAACCTTATCCAAATAAATTTTTATCCAAACAAATCCTCATCTAAATAAGTTCTCATCTAAACAAATTTTTATCCAAATAAATCCTTATCTAAATAAATTTTCATCCAAAGTAAAACAAAATAAATCTCATCCATAGCTATTTATTTATATTTGAAATTTGCACAAAAGATCATTATCCATATCCATAATGAAAAATTTTAAATGAAGATAATATGATCCATTCATGGGCTATAAAAACTCTAAAAATCCTACAAAAAAGAGAGAGAGGAGAGATTAGATCTTGAGACGGGGATCAAAGAGGAGAGTTCCACAAATTGAAAGAAAAAAATGAGTAACATAATAGTCTAGAGATGAGGGAGCCAAGGAATGAGAAGTAAAAGAAAATGATCTCTTACCTTATTCTCTCTATTTTTTTTTCTTTTGTTCCTCTCTACTTTGTTGTTGTCTCTGTTAATGTAGGTTGTTCTTCATTGCCATATCTCTAGTCTTCCATATTCATCTTGCTAAATGATATTGGCTTGTAGTCCAAGCTATATCAAACTATACTTATAGAACCTCTGTCCCTTACCTCACCACAAGCCACTACCAAACCCATCGTGATCTTGCTTTGTGCTACCATTGTTGCCTTCGTTGAACTGGCCTTATGGCTTCTCTTCACTGAATAAGCCTTGACAACCCACCATGCACCCTACGCCTGCATCGGCCATTCCTGCCTCTACCTCCAACCCGCCAAGCCACCTTTGCCTCCAACTCACCAAACCACCTCCGCCTCTAGCTCACTAAGCCTCACCTCCGCCTCCAGCCCACCCAAGATTTGCCCATGCCTACTTGGACGCTGCTTTGCCTTGCTATTGGGAGAAACGATCGGATTTGGTCGAGAGATGACTAGATCTGCCAAGAAGTAGGTCAGGCTACCATGGCCCGATAGTGAAGAAGAAAGCAAGGGTTTAGTTCGGTTTAGGTGAGGAAGAAGAAGAAATAGAAGAAAAATGAAAATAAAAAAATAAAAAGTTATTGTGTTAAAAAAATCTGGCTCAAAAATAGGGGAGAAGGGTTTCAAGCTTGAGGAAGAAGAAGAAATAGAAAAAAAAACAAACTAAAGAGGTTATTGTGTAAAAGAGAGAAAAATTCAGCCAAAAAATAAATAAATAAAGAACAGAAGAGTTTGCTCAAAAAAAAGAAAAATGAAGGATAAAAGACTTAGCATATCTTGATTTTCAATGGAACTTTATCAACATCGTGGCTACCCATGGCCCCTCAAGGATGGTAGACTCTTGACATCACCACGGTCACTGGTGCCCCCCTTGAAGATGATGGACACTCGATACTACCCATGGCCACCCACAATTCCTTGAAGACAGCAGATCCCCATCATCGCAAGTTAGCATTCGGGCTCACACTTAGCTAGCCTTCGAGTTTGTATTTAAGCTAGCATTCGAGCAAGCATCCAAGCCAGCTTTTGAACTTGCACCTTAGCCTACCTTCGGGCTCATATCCAAGTCAACTTTCTTCTTTTCTTTTTTTTTATGTTTCTATTTTATTAGCTAGGTTTTTTGCTTTGAGAGGTTTCTGAAAATTGTCAAGTAATTAACAACAAGAGCTTGTGCCTATTGGAAGTCAATGTTCCCACAATACCTAATAGTGCACTTTAATTAAAATAAATTTTGATTTATGATTCAAGGCCACTTTTTGGGGTTTCCACTATCCTAGGTGATCAAATTTGATCCTATAGAGGGTTGGCATGATGAATTTTGGCTTTTTCCCACTAGACAGACTCAGCCTTTATCCCTTAGGTAAACTTGGTATTTGCCCCCATTGGGTGGACTTGGTCCTTGTCCCCTGGGTGGGAGGCCTTTGCCCTTAGATGAGAGATGAGGAGTAAATACATGCTCATGTGGAATCTAGATGCCCTCGTAGTAATTGTTGGTTGAGGAAGTACACTAGAGATCTTTCACTGAGGTTGATGGTGTAAATTAGGGCCAGAGGCTACTTAATGATGTTATTTTCCTTTACTCATAATGAAAAATCAATCATCAACCTTTTTTTCTTTTGATATGTGTCTATATTAGTTAGATTTCTCTACTTGGAGAAGGAGTCAAGTTCTACTGAGCATGCCAAAATTTGTAGGATTGATTTTGGTGGTCTAGAATGGCAGAGACATTAGGAAGTAACCTTGATATATAAATCAAAGTGTGTTTAATTTGAGTACGGTATCCAGTATTGTGGGAACACTAACTTTGAATAGGCATAATCTCTTATTGTTAATTATCCTGACAATTGTCAAGAACCTCCTAAAGTGAGAAACCTAGCTAATAAACTAAGGGCACAAAAAAAAAACCATCATTTGATTGGTATGAGAGATGGCAAATGACTTAGAAAGGTCATACCCTCACTTTACAATGAATTTCAACATAGAGTTATAGTAAACATAATAATAAATAAATAGATAAATAAAAGGGAGTGGAAAGGAATCTCCAATGAGTGCTATTGTCCTATTTATCTGCATTGGACCATTGGCATCTGACTCAGATGGGTCTTAACTTGATCCTCAGAAGATATTGATGACATTATCTGATGAGACATGGAAGGTGATAAGATAAGTTTGAAGTATTTCCAATAGCTTTGAGCATTGGCAATAACTTCAATGGATGGCATTACCAAAGGCTTATCATGATTAGCCTAAAGTGTTTTCGTTATCCTGAGTGTTTGATGATAACTTCATTTGGTTGAAGTATTTCTATTAGCAAAAACGGTATTGTAGATAACTTTGTTGGATGTTTCTGTTAGCCAAAAAGGCATTAGAGATAACTTTATTGGATTGAAGTGTTTTTGTTAGCCAATAAGACCTTGGCACTAACTCCATGAGTTTTGAAGTATTTTCATTAGCCAATAAGGTGTTGGGGATGATTTCGATGTGCTGGAGTGTATCCGTTAGCCAATAAGGCATTAATGATAACTTTATGAGTTTGAAGTATTTTTATTAGCCAATAAGGTGTTAGAGGTAACTTCATTGGGTTGGAGTGTTCTGTTAACCAATAAAGCATTGGTGATAACTCCATGAGTTTAAGTATTTTTATTAACTAATAAGGCGTTGGAGGTAATTTTGTTGGGTTGGAGTATTTTTGTTAACTAATAAGGGGTTGGTGGTATCTCCATGAGTTTTTGTTAGCCAATAAGATGTTGGAGGTAACTTTATTAGGTTAGAGTATTTCTATTAGTCAATAAGGCATTGATGATAACTCAATGAGTTTGAAGTATTTTCATTAGCCAATAAGGCATTGACGATAATTTCATTTGGAGTTGGAGTATTTGTAGTAGCCAATAAGGCGTTGGTTATGACTCCATAAATTTGAAGTGATTTTGCTAGTCAATAAGGCATTGAAGATAACTTTATTTGAGTTGGAGTGTTTTAATTAGCTAATAATTTGTTAGAGGTAACTCCATGAGTTTGAAGTATTTTCCTTAGCCAATAAGGCATTGGAGATAATTTTATTTGGGGTTGGAGTATTTCCATTAGCTAATAAAGCATTGGAGGTAACTCTATGAGTTTGAAGTATTTTCATTAGCTAATAAGACATTGGAGATAACTTCATTTGAGATTAGAGTGTTTCCATTATCCAATAAAGTATTGGAGGTAACTCCATAATTTTGAAGTGTTTCTTTAGTTAATGAGGTATTGGAGATAACTTCATTTGGGGTTGGAGTGTTTTTATAAGCCAATAAAGTATTGGAGGTAACTCCATGAGTTTGAAGTATTTTCGTTAACCGATAAGGTGCTAGGGATAATTTCATTTGGGGTTGGATTGTTTCCATTAGCCAATAAGGCATTGGAGGTAACTTCATGAGAGTATTTCTATTTGCCAATAATATGTTAGAGATAACTTTATTTGGGATTGGAGTATTTTCGTTAGCCAATAAGACATTGGAGGTAAGTCCATAAATTCAAAGTATTTCCGTTAGCCAAAAAAGAGTTGAAGATAAGTTTATTTGGGATTTGAGTATTTCTCTTAGCTAATAATGCATTGGACGCAACCCCATGAGTTTGAAAGGTGGCATTATCCACTGCTTGTGGTGTCGGGCATTGTCTTGGAGTGCTACCAAAGCCTTTGGTAGCACACCTAGTTAGACTCAGCTTGACTCGATTTAGTTTTATTCAAATTAATTCTCATTCAGGCTAGGTTGGTAACATTACCTATTATTTATTGCCTTGGAGTATTGCCAAAGGCTTAGTGCACCTAGTGCACCTAGTGGGTCTTAGATTGGTTCAATTTAATTCTATTTGAACTTGTTTGGCTCAAACATGACTTCATGTACTAATTTTGAGTTTGATATGACCTTGTTTACTAATTCTAAGTTTGGTTCCACCTGACTTGGATTGATTTAGTACAACTCATTTGGCTTGGACTTGTCATAATTTGGTTATGTTTGGTTCAAACTCATCTTGAGCTAACTGGGTTTGGCTCAAACTTGTTATAGCTTAGATCAAATGGCTTTTGCCTCAACCAACTTTTAATTCAAATATTTTGTAGTTTGACTCAATTAGAGTTTGATTCAAGTTTGTTTTGATTCAATTTGAAGGTTTTTTTTGACTCAATTGGAATTCAACTTAAACCTTGCTTCCATCTTTGGTTGTCTTGGACGAGTCTAAATTGATCCGAATTTGGATTGGTCAAGACTTGACTAAATTGGAATTCAACTTAAATCTCATTTCCATCTCTAGTTGTCTTGGATGAGTCTGAATTGACCCAAAATTGGATTGGTCGAGAGTTGATTCAATTTGGACTAATTTCAAACCCAACTTGTCAATTTCCTTACTGTAATGGATAACCTATTGGGCTATCGGTCATCTAATTGGGGGTTTTTTTTGCCTATCCAGACTGGTTTCAATTCACTTGCTTTTGTCCATTTAGGATCAATTTTTTTTTGGTTTTTTTGTTGCCTTAGCCAAATAGGCTTGAACCATGCGATAGAGTCATCAATAATTGATTCTATGCTTATCAGTTTTGATTTGAGAGCTCTCAGGCTATCATGATGATATTATAGGTAGCCCAAAAGCTGGCCTATGGTCCAAGTATTTGGCAGGCTTGAAGGCATGGTTGTGAGCCCAAGGCTAGCTTGATTTGGTAGGTTCGAAGGCTAGCATATGATTTATTGGGTTTGAAAGCTAGCCTATGGTTCTGAGGCTGAAAGTTGGCTTAATTTGGTGGGCTCGAATGCTAGTCTATGATTTGGTGGGTCCAAAGGTTGGCCTATAATCATGAACTTGAAGACTAGCTTAATTTGATAGGCCTAGGCCTAAATGTTGGCCTATGGTAGTGAGTCCAAAAGTTGGTTTGTTTTGGCAGACCCAAAGGCTGGTCTATGGTTACAAGCCTAAAGGTTGGCTTGATTGACAGGCCTGAAGGCTGGCCTATGGTTATAAGCCCGATGGTTGGCTTGGTTTGGTGGGCCTGAAGGCTAGCCTATAGTTATAAATCTAAAGGTTGGCTTGATTTGGAGGGCCTGAAGGTTGGTCTATAGTCCAAATTTATAAGTTTTAGTTGTTTCAATTCTTTTGTCCTTCAAGTTCAAGTGAATTCTAGTCATCATCTTTTCTCTATCTTCAAAGATCTTCATGGAAACTTCAAAATTTGAATTTCTCCATAAAGGGTGGCACCATGGTACACAAGGAGGCTGTGGGTGGTCACGGTGGTGATGGAGTCTACCGATGTGCATAGGACCGTGAGTGGTTATAGTGGTGATGGAGTTTGTCGATGTGCAAAGGGCCACAGATGGCCACTGTGGTGATGGAGTTAAAAAGTCTCTTATAGTCCAGTTCAGGCATCTGGTCCACCTAGGATTGGTCATCCAAACTCAAGTAGCCATATACTTTAACTTGGAGAAGAGTGAAGCCATGGGAGGTTGTAGTGTTGATTGGCGAAGGGGACATTCGTAGTATGGTTCGCACGTCTGATCCTCCTTGGTTTGGTAGTCTGAACTTTAGTGACTGAGTATTTGCAATCAAGATGAATAGCGACTAGAGGAGAGTGAGGTTACGGGTAGCCCTGAGCTTGGAAGAGGAGAGGGAAGGTAGCAATAGGGGTGTGAGAAGAAGGAGACCTCACAAGGGATGAAGAGAAGAAAAATTAATGAAAGAAGAAAGACAAGGAAAGAATCAGAGCCTTACATCTTTTTTGATTCTTTGATAATGTCTTCACGTTCTCTTCCTTGAAGATGAGATCTTCTTTAGAATTCCTCCTTCAATTCGTGTAGAATTTTCCCAAGAATACCTCACTAATTCTCTCTAAACTTGTGTGCTCTGGCCCTGCTTTTATAGGGTTGGGAGAATCTCCAATTTTGGTTATTGATTGATTTGATTTGGAGATTTCATGGTTATTTTCTTATCATAAATCTCATATTTGAATCTCTAATTGATAGATTCCAAGATTACACCTCCCTTATTTAAAAATTTCATCAATCCTTGATGGATTCAGAGAAATTTTGTTTCCATTTTGCATATTACACCCAATTTATAAGGTCTGAATGTTCAAACATCTGGGGTTTGGTAGCATGAACTCGTTCTAACCTGGGCCCAATGAAGTTGGGGTTTGGGTTAAGAAAACCACTACAAGAAGGTTATACCATGCAATGTGTCATGGCAGATACAGGAAGCTCAAAAAATACACTATTCACTCGAACTTATGATCAAATGGAAACCAAGTAAGAGCTAGAGCCATATGTCGAGATACTCACTGGATTTATGGGAGATACAGTTACTCCTCTCAACATAATCAATCTACTCATCATGGTTGGAGAGAACCCCGAGAGCACTATAGTCAGAGCAAAGTTCATGGTGGTTCAGACACACTCTGCTTACAATATGATATTGGATCACCTAGTGTCAAATCAGCTTCAAGTGGTAATCTCTACTTTTCACTTAGTTATGAGATTTTCAATAAAACATGACACAGGCAAAGTGAGGAGTAACCAGAGCCTTGCTAAGGAGTGTGAGGTAGCTTATTGGCAGAACAACTCTAACCGAAAAGGGTAAAGGTCTGGTAGTGGCAGAAGTCAACAAGTTTGCCATCAACCCAAATAAAGCACATGTTGAACCTATGGTGTATCTTGTCAACCTTGTCATAGGTGAGAACTCAGGAGGAACTTGAAGATTTTGTGGAGTAGGAACATTTGAGATCGTGTATTTGGGTGGTAAAATGCCTTCAAGCACATGGCATGTTGACAACATTAAAAGGTTCTATCTCTAAAATAAATCATATCTCTTTTTTACTTTTAGAAAATTTATGTTTTGTCGAGCACTAGATCAGAAGGCCACTACAAACACCTCATTTAATATGAGGCATAAGACATTGGCTCCATGCCAAGTATAAAGATCTTGTTCTATACAAGGTATAAGATCTTGACTCCATGCTAGGCACAAAGACATCAGTCCATATGAGGCATAAGACCTCAGATTCAACACAAAGACCTCACTTTATAAGAGGCATAAGACCTTGTCACTGTCAGACACAAAGACATAATTCCATATGAGGTATAAGACCTTAGCTTCCCACTAGACATAAAGATCTCATTCCATATGAGGCATAAGACCTCACTCCATGCTAGGCACAAAGAGGCATAAGACCTCGGCTCTGGGCCAAGAACAAAGGTCTCAGTCCATACAAGTTATAAGAACCTAGCTCATGCTTAATATAAGACCTCAATCCATTTCGAGGCATAAAACCTTGGGTTCATACATTGAATTATAGCCCTGTCTATTAAGCAGGGATGAGTGGTTCTTATGCCAAAAATTACCCCAAACCATGAGAGGGCATCTCCGACTTAAAACACTCATTGAACTAGCTCTTAAGGTGAGTCATTTGAGCCATAGAGGTTAATCACCAAAGAACACCACCATGAATACAATTCATCCTAGGGAAGAGCCCAAACCCAAATTCCCAAACACACCAACTGGGCAAGTCGGAGTAAGTCCAAACTCGAAGGTTCATTAGGCTCAAATATGTATAGAAACTAAAGTATTTGGCTTAGAGAGCAAAGGTAATTGACCTACCTTCACTTTGGAAAATTATTCCACTGAATTAGCACTTGTGCTAAAAAGCAAGTGAGAAAAAAATAGTTTTTCATTAGATCAAAAGTTTTATTACATTGACAGAAGGGTCAAATTACAAAAGAAAATTTTTTGCTATCCTAGCTACCCATTGGCGGACTAGGAGCCTCTATTAAGCCTCCCTCATCCTTAGAGGAGTCAAGAGAGTAGTCAGAACTAGAGCTAATAAGGGTCTCAGCATTCTCACCCAATAGTTGATTGGCATTGATGACCTCCCCATACTCTTGCTGAACTCGCTCCACTTGGTTTAGATCAAAGAGCTCCACATATAGGTTGTGTGGGTTAAAGTCTAGCCTTACCAAGATACGGATCACCATATCTCTACAAATCAGGTATTCATCCTTGTGCACCTCGGTGTTGAGACCAAGGTTTTAAATCTCGATTTCGATTTCAATTTTGGCACCTAGTGAAACCGATACGTTTTGGCCTTTTCAGCCATTTTGGTTTCAGTTTCTGCCATTTCGGTTTTGGCTGAAAGATTTTTTTTATTTATTAATTATGTGTTGACCAGAGTTTGACTATATTTTGACTATACTTTGATTTCAAATTAAAAATACAATAAAATGTTGGAAATTTTTTTTAAAAAATTTAAAAATTAGGAAAGAATTTATAATTAATTTTATCATCATATTAAATATTATTTTAAGTAATTAAAATTAATTTTGATAGTTAATTACTGATATAGTCTATTTTTAATATATATTACTGTATTAAAAAGAAATATACAAGAAATAATATGAATCTGATTAAAAGTTAAAAATTAACATAAGCAAATTTAACTTTTCATTAAAATGTACTTCACACATACATAATTTATTAATATAACATAATACAACTAATCATCATCATCATCATAATCATCATCAGTTGAGTTTGGAATATCTGGGTGTGAAATTACAAATTCAGTACCTGGACGATCCGAACGAGCATTTGCAGGCATATGAGCCAGAACAACTTGCTTTGTGTGATCTCGTGACAGCAGTTCTGAAGTATAACTATACATCGAAGGTCCAAAATGAAAATGATAACCATATTTATTGACAACACATAATAAAAGTGGTCCAGTAACCCATGAGAAATAAATATCACACTGTGCGAAGTATTCATGGGAAATTATGGTAAGACACTGATTGATAGCATTAAGTGAACCTTGTTGCGAGACACGATAAATTTGATCATTTACTCTTCCACATTCTTTTAATATATGCTCAATTAAAGCTTGTCCAAGTATATCAGAAGCCGAAGGTGGAATCATTCTACGATAAAATATAAGCTTTTGGTGAAGAATAGACATAATTATTCTTCCTGCTTCTAGTGTAACTTGATCTAGAACTGTAATATAATCATTCGGATTTGCCATTATCTATTTTAAAAAAATATCATATAATTATCAGCATTCATGAATATAAAGTAGATAATAGAAAATACGTCAGAAGAAAAATATTACAATAAAATGTGATAATGAAATAAATAAATTATCATGTGATAAAATAAATCATATAGACATTAAATTTAAATATCATAAAATTACAATAAGATATCAATTTAAGATAATAATGAAAACATCATTTCATAGATAGCATAAATCGACGTCTTATAACCGCATGCTATTTCGAGGCGGATCTTGAAGAAATTGGTATTCTTCATCAACATACTCATTAGTATGATGGAGTTGTGATCAATGGTATTATTCATCATGTGGATAGTACGAAGTCGCATGGTCCTGTATTGACTGATGATATCCTGGATGGAAAGAAGACATCCCATTATAATAACTGTCATAGTAGCTAGAGCCCACACTATCTGTTGGCCCTTAATTGACATCTTGTCTACCATGTGAAGCATATGGATATTGTGGCATTAACCGCCATATAAATTAGAGTCCAAAAACTCATTTTCTCCATATCATGGAAAAAATGAAGATGAGTCCTCATATTGTGATTGTTGAAAATTGGCATCACCAGCTATACCACCATTGCTGCAATCACTGGTATCAATAGTATTCTCCATTCTGTCAGCTTCCTCTTTCGATTCTTCATCTAAGAGATGTCGAATAGCTTCTTGTGTTTGAGGATGATTTAGGACATGTTCTTCTCTTTCTCGAATCCACTCTATCAGAGGATCATCATCTTCGAATATGACAGACAAGTTGATTATCTCATCTTCTGGTGATGTTCTCCTCTGTAAGTTTCGAGCTCTTAAACACATGTTATAATAACAGAAAATAAGTTTCTCCAATTTTTTCATTTTAAGTCTATTTCTCGTCTTCATATGAATCAATCCAAAAGTTGTCCAATTCCTCTCGTATTGTGAACTTGAAATAGTTTGACTTAAAATTCTAATTACTATCTTTGCAAACTTAGGTGTTGTATGCTGACCGTAAATACTCCATCATTTAGCTGTAATTTATCAAAAAAATTATTACAAAGTTGATATAAATTTAATTAGCAAATATGTATAATTATTGAATATCAACTATACCAAGAGTATCACACCCAATAGCTACAATTGCTTTTTGTGTACCGAAATCCTTGACTTTATTTTTAAAATTGTTTGCCTATTTAATGGACGTACTCAAGTTAAAAACTTTTTTAATTATGTAAAAAAAATTAATGATTTAAAATGTACCTCAGGCAATATCAATATTCTTATTCTCATATCTGACTCCATCCTTTCAATTACCTTATGTAACACTAAAAGAATTGTATTACTATTGTTGATCTCATTGGCATATTGAAATATTAGATTCAAAAAGTATCCTACAAGATGATTAAATATGAATCAACAACGGTATCATGATAACTTAGTAAAGTGTTATAAAATGGCTTTTTACTAAATTACCTGCAGCATGAATATCTCTGGATAATATTTTATCCCAATGACGATCAATAATCTTCTCCCATTTACGAAATTCAATTATTCCTATATGTCATTTTATTTGCAATTTTTCTCGTTCTATTGCTTTATATAAGAACCCCATCTGCGAATGATCATCTGAGTCAACAATTCAAAGCACCTTAACTAATGGACTAAAGATTCTGATTACATTTTCAACTGATTCCCAAAATTGCATGTTCAAGACTTGATTGTAGAATTGTTCATAATGAATTTTTTCGGACTGTTTCAACTTCAAATAATGCTTATCATATTTTTTATTGGTAAATAATCTCTTCAGTGCCTATCAGTGAGTATATATGGAATCCAAGGAGATAAATCATGTAGCAAATTGAGTAATGTCTGACCTGATAATCTCTCATCCCCATGTTTCCTTTCTCATCAGTTCAAGATACCAGCATGGTTATAAATGAATGACATCAACTTCTGACCTTCCTCAACTACTTTTTTGATATCAGGATCCTTACCCATATTTTTCAATATTAAGTCAATAGAGTGTGCTGCATAAGATGTCCAGAAAAGATGTTTTCTTTCTTGCATTAACTTGTTTTTAGTATATATTAGCGGAGTTGCATTATCAGTTACGACTTGTACCACTCTTGATTCTCCAATATCCTCAATAACACTGTCAATCAAATGATATAAAAAATTACCAGTCTTCGACTCCCTTGATATGTTGACTGACTTTAGAAAAATGGTTCCTTCAGGATATACTAAAAAATTTATCAAATCTTTACTATTTTGTATCTTCCATTCATTACACATCAAGGTACACTCAAATTTATCCCAATATTTATGGAAGTTTTGGATAAAAATAGTTATCTCTTCAATCTTAAGATTCAAATACTTTCCAGAAATTTCATAAGCACTTGGTGGAGGAACTCTTGGGCCAACCTCTTGAGTGGCATGTATCATTCCATGATAGTAACCACCATCTGCTAAATGAAATGAAACATGATTATATAAAAAACTTTGGATACTACCCTATCCAACCACTGTTTTACCTTCTAAAAATCAGCTAATGCTATTCTCAAATTTAGTTGAGTATCATCTCTTGGTTTCAATAGAAATGGGTCAATTGGAGAAATATTGATAGATTCGATGTTAGGAAAATGAAACTTCCCTCTAACTCCTGAAGGGGCAGCTGTGTGTCGCTGTGTATATCATTATTTGAAACTAGTAGTTCGGCAATCATGAACTATCCCGGAAGGGCCAGCATCACCTTGAGTTTTCTCGTACAATCTTCGACTCTCGCGAATTACTTTCTCAACCTCAGTATCATCGTCTTCATCATCATAAATTTGCTTGGGATCTGGATTACAGCGGTTGATAAGTTCCTGTTCAAAGCATGATTTTTTGGTCTTATCCTTTCTTCTACTTTCTCTGCCGCTTTGTATTATTGCCCAAAATGTTTGTCTCATTTCATTTGAAACTTTCTCATATATTCGAACTGAGCCGGTTACTTCTTCTAAATGCTCTTTTAATTTTGTAATTTCAGAACTAAACACATGATCATACCATTTGTAACGAACTTTTCAATTTTCTACATCCACTAATTCACAGTGTTGCCTGCGATATCGTCATCGCGAGTCAATCGTAGCGTGTTTTGCTTGGGAGCCATATGTAATACAACAGTAAAAGTAATAGACAAATGCTGGCGGAAGAAAATTTACCTATGATTAAGAAAAAAATTCACATAAAATTTTCACTTTACAAACTAATTTGTTTCATGAACTCAAAATTTTCCAACTTATTAGCTAATTTTTATGTTAATTTCGACATTCTCCATTTAATACATAATTTTTGCATGAAATGTTAATTTATAAAAAAAATAAAAAACACGATTTTTGCATAAATTAATTAATAAATAGTAACTAATTTTTACCTAATTTTAATAATTTTTTATTTAGGGTATAAGGTTTAGAATTTACTAACCTATTTTTTGATTTATTAGCTAATTTTTTTCATTAATTTTAACATTCTCAATTTAATACATATTTTTTGCATAAAATATTAATTTCTTAAAAATAAAAAAAATATATTTTTGCATAAATTAATCAATAAATACTAACTATTTTTTCATAATTTTAATAATTTGTTATTTAGGGTATAAGGTTTAGGGTTTAGGATTTACTAACCTATTTTTTGATTTATTAACTAATTTTTTCATTAATTTTAACATTATCAATTTAATACATAATTTTTTGCATAAAATATTAATTTCTAAAAAATATAATAAACTCTATTTTCGCAAAAAAATATTAATAAATAATAACTAATTTATACATAATTTCTAACTAATTATTATAGTAATTTCAACATTCTCAATTTACAAACTTATAAACTATAATATACTATGCATTACAATTCTATATATGAAATGTATAACAATTCAGAATTTAAAAAAATTTCTTACCTCCTTCTTGAATATGATTCTAGTCTTAAACAGAAGTAAGATAATAGACTCACAAAACTCTACAACTGAAATACCAATAGTATTACAACGTCTGAAAATCTCTAAGTATATTGCCTGCAAATTTTGCACTAACATTTTTGACTATATATAAGCCATAATAGAGTAGCTAATATCCCTAATCTGTAGCTAATAGCCTAATATAATAGGCCATGTTGCTACTAACAAACAAATAACAAGTTGCATCCGCACATCCACTTGCATTCAGTGGACTCCACAAGAACGACGCTGCCAAGTTGTATCCCATCCGCTCCATAGCCATTGCGCCTGTGAACAACCGAATAAAAAAATTGATAGTAGTAAACAAATCCGCTCCACAATCTTCGTGCCCGTGAACAACTAAATAGAACAAATGAATAGTAAAATATCATGTAGCTCTGTCTTCTGTGACATCTGTGAAATGAGTTGACTCGCTGGCAACCAGAGAAACGAGTTGTCTCGTCAGAAAGGAGGTGGTTGCCAGCATCAATGGAGTTGTGACATCCTGGAGGATGTACACGCTCCACTGTATGCTGCGATATTAATGGTGGAGAAGTCGTTAGACTGGAATATAGCCTTTGTCATTTGCCTCCGGGAGGATGTACGTGCTCCACTGTCGCTCGTTGCTTCATCGTTGCATGCCACTCACCGCTGCTCAAAAACATAGAAGCAGAAGAGAAATCCTTCATTCTTGTATTATAAGCCTTGTAAGGAGAGGAGAAGGATGGTAGTACTGGAAAATTATCAACGCTTGCTGCGCGTTGGTTGTTCCTTCTGCTTCGTTATTGCTCGCCGCCGCTTCTACACGATCCTCACGCCCACTTCTGCACGCCGCTCGCTGCCACTTCTGCTTGCCGCTCTGCACGCTTCTCCCCATGTTGCTCATTGCTCCGCTCTCGCTGCTCCGCCGCTACACCTCTGCGTGATCTCGTTGTGCTCACCATCACCGTGCGATCTCCATACGCGATCTCCCCGTGCGAGCTCGCCACGTGATCTCCCCATGTGTTGCGCTCACCCCACGTGCACTGTGCCATCTCCCGCTCACTCGGTGGTTGCTGTGCTTGCCCCGCATGATCTCCCTCTCGCTCTACACTTGTTGCACTCGCTGCGTGATCTCCCTGTGCGCTGCGCTCACCCCGCGCACACTGTATGATCTCTCACTCGCTCTACGCTTGCTTTGTGCTTGCCGCCATCAAAAACCCTAATCCTAAAATCGAAACTAGTTTGGCTGATATGTTTTAGTACCCGCTGAAACTAAAATATTTTGGCCAAAACGTTTCAGTTTCGGCCGAGATTTTAAACCTTGGTTAAGACAAGCTAACTCCATCAAGTACTCCTCTCTCTCTCTTTGTATTCCTAGATGGTGAGTCCCTTGGTGTCCTCGATAAGCAATTCAAACTCTTCACTTTGGTGAAATGAGGCAATCGCATTTTCCTCGACTTTGGTGAGCTCAGCGGCATAGTGCTTATGTAGTTTCCCATTCTCCCATCGAGCTACATCACGCTCCTCCTTAGCTAACTTATGCTTCTTCTTGGCATCTTTCTATTTTTCATCAGTAGAGTCATTCTCTTCCACAACCTTCTTCTTGGCCTCACACTCGACATTAGTAAAAGATTGAGACTCAACAAGCTCCAGTCGAAGTAAGTCTAACTCAAAGTCAAGAGCTTTGATATTGGCCTCAGCAGTACTGAGCTTTGCCTTATAGGCGAAGCCTCTTTCTATACCTCGAGAAAATGCCTCTCGTCATGATGAAAGTACTCAACCATTTGTAAGCAAAGTAAAAAATTAGTGAAGAGTTACATGTAGAAAGTGAAGGCAATGAAAATTAACAAGGTGAAAAACTTATATCACACGAGGCATTGATCATTCGAAAATAATTCTCCAATCGACATCCTCGTGATGCGGGAGTTTGGATTTAAGGCTCCTTTAGAAGCATCCCCATCATCGGAAATCCCCTTGCCATAGTGCCTCATAGGTCTTGGTGTAGTTTGTTAAGGCTCATCCGGAGGAGAAAGTAGAAGTGAGATGTTTACCACCTAGGGTAGCTCAAGCTCGAGAGAATTCTCCACCGGCACCTCAGTAGCCTTTGGGGAATTCTCAATAGGCACTTCTGCAGGCTCAAAATCCTCAACAACCTTTGTTGGCGCTAGTGGGGAAGGATCCCTTTTCTCTTTCTTCTTCTTTCTTTTCTCACTATGTGGAGGAGCTGAGCTACTACTCTCAATGACAGTAGGCACTCCTTCCACTTCTTCACCTTTGTCACTAAAACTGATGGTTTAAAAAGTCCCTTAGCACCCTCTTTAGCCTTCTTTTGGCTTCTAGGGAGGTTAAGAAGGCATGACTCAAGGTGTGCTGGCTCGTTGCCAAAGAGCTTGGTTTATGAAAGCAACTATCAAGATTGACAAGTAGCACCAGGGGAACGGTCAAGGCAAATATTTGAAATAATTGAAAAGCTTAAAGGTATGAAACATACCAAACTCTTGAGCCATTGATAATCCAAGGTCGTGGAGTTTCTCCTCTCTCGATCACTTTGGTGTAGACCTCGTCTTTCGTGTCTCGACCTCCTAAGACATAAGAAGCTGACGAACTTTGAGAGATGAGTCTGGAGGCCTCCTATAGTCGAAAGGTACTCCCCATTCGCTTCAAAACCCCAAATCCTCCTTTGAGAACACCCTTATCAGGTGGTCCTTCTAGAAATGGATAGAAGAGGGGTTAGCTCTCAAGATGCATTATCCCTTCCTCAGCACAAGATACCATCTTCTATTTGAGCCTAAGATATAACCACCTCGAAAGGGATCACGAAACATTTCTACTATTAGGGTCACACCCTTCGCAATTGCCAAGACCCTGAATGCAATGACAAACCTCATCGCATTGGGGATGAGTTAATATGACATGATATCAAGGTTGACCAGGATACCCAAGATGAACTTGTTTATAGGGTACCTTAGTCTCCTCTCGAATATCTCCCAAAATGTCATAAACATATAGCCAAATTGATCCTTGAGGATAGAGCTATCCTTGTTAGAACCCCACACATTGACCTCCATGTCATTGGGAAAGGAAAACAACCAGAAAAGAGTGAAATGTGTGGCAGCTAGGGGTCAGATTTGAGAATGAAGATGTGGAAAAGAGGAATCATTATCCCTAAAATCCAACTTTATAGTCTCGAAGAGCCGTACGTTGGTTGACACGTGGAAAAAATCTCAATTGTGCGAAACAACCCACGTCTTTAAGCACAAATCTCGATGGGCATGTGTCAAGGATCCAACCTAGCTGCCAAGCTGCCAACCATCAGTATGACGTGCTAGGGCAGCACTTTGGGAATCCGCGAGCACCATAATTAGGAAATAGCATGCAACATTGAAAGAGAATGACCGTTTAATTTTCAAGAGATCATTGAGAATCCTAAGAGAATTACTGCCTTTTGTTAGTAACCTCAAACACTGAGTCTTGGAAACTCAGTGTCTAGCCTTGGGGGCACTAATGGTACACCAAAGTAAATCGACCAAGTCAAAGGGTCAATGAAAACTAAATTCTAGACCATGTTGCGAACAGATATGTTCGGGGTGAAAAGTTACCTCAAGACTAGACTATGAAGAGCTCTCAATAAACAGGCTATAAGTAGCCCAACTCACCTTACCATCGAGCTGCGAAAAATCTGGTGTCCTTAGCTAACAACAAACTCTTGCAAAAACCAACAATTTTGTAACGAGATTATACTGAGTTATCATTAAGCTTGGATATTTCAGTGGGAGTAGAGTAAAGTTCAGATCATTATGAGATTTATTAGGAACTAGATCCTAAAAGATTCGGGATCTATAGTTGGCCGTTAAGAGAAATCCTACGAAATTATAGTCTTGAAATTATTGGATTCGGATATACTCCATACTCTATAAATAATAGTATCTTTGAAGAGATAAGAACTAATAATTTTTTATTTTATTTTTTCACTATATTTTATATACTCGCTATTGACTTGAGTTATTAGAGTCACTATCATTAAGAGTTTCGGACCGTTTTCTCCACAAATTTTTTTTTTTATAAATTGGTGAAAAAATAAACTAGTAGATTAATTTTAAGGATTCTTTTGAGATAAAATTGATGGTAAAATTGGTGGGGAACTGGCTCGCCAACGCAAGGTAACTTCAATTTTTCCAGCTCTATTCATCATGTTTCCTTCACAGGATTATTTTGTTTGTTCTGAATGCTCTATCACATCATGATATAAACCAAGTTTACATTATTTTTAGTATTACAATGTCGTGTTTAATGATAGTGAGCAAACTTTGTTGGTCTCTTGTTGGATATGAATAAATTTATGAAAAGACAGACAACATAATCATTATCATTCTCTCTCAAGTATTGAATTTGATTGAGATTACACAACTATCTATAAAAAAGAGATTTTTGGATCTTTACATTAATAATTTACCGACTGGTCCCAAATTATCATCCTAATAATCGTGATGAAATTATAAAAATTTGGAATGTTTTGAGGCGATTTTATCCCGATTGGTTTGATGGGTTTGGCAATTAATGCAGTGTATCGAAGGATATTATTATCTATTGTTTGTGTTGCTACCTTATGAAATCTGAACTCGGAGAATAAGTAGTTGATACATTCATTACTGAAGGATTTTCAAACTGAAGAAAGGTTAAATTTCTATGTTGAAGGATTTTCAAACTGAATTTTTTTTAATAAAACATGATCAAGTTAAAAGAAATTGTCGTGTTCACTTAAGTGCAGTTATTGATTGTATCAGACTTCTTCTACGTCAAAGATAGACATTTTGTGGTGGTGGTGAATTTGAACATTTAAGAAATCAAGTTAATTTTCTTGAGTTTTTGTTTTTTTCTTGATAATCACAACGATGATAACATGTAAATTCTGAAGAAGTCTTGCACAAATCTTAAATTGATAGCACCTAGCATCCAAAAGATGTTGTTAATGCCACCGTGCGTGAGACTAATAAAGCTATTATAAATGATTTTGTGATTTTTTTTTGCTATCTTAATTCACTAATTACGTGATATATCAGGTAAAGAGCATTATGTGAATAAGAAAAGATACAATTTCAAGCATTTTCTTAGTCTTGTTCATGTTTCTAGTACAACTGCTGTATCGCTTAAAACCTTTATTTGCGGAGCATGGCTTATGCTTATCAAGAGTACGTGGCAAGGATATGATGGGGCTAGCAATACGTAAGGTGAATTCAATGATTTAAAAATTTTTATCTTGGAAGAGGATAAATCTATTTAATTTTTATATTTACTGTTTGTTCATCAACTTCAACTGGCACTTGTTTTGAAAAAGGACAGGTGGAAATTATTTTGCACCTCAGTTTGCTTATTAACTTATCAAATGTGGTTGAAGTTTCATGTAATTGACAAATTATCCTTCAAGAAAGACATTAGCAAGGCATTTGAAGAATTAGAAATTGGTGAATTTTTTCTTGGATGTGGCTTGATCTAGGAAACTACACTCAAAAGGGAAAGAGGTTTGTTAAGTTTACACATTTTGAACTCGAAAAATTAGGAATTCAAATTAAGTTGAATTCAGATTAGTGTCCAATTTTGAATATAACTTATGGAGCATAAATTTATAGCTCTTCGATTTGGGGTCCATTCTAATCCAAACTTTGAGTTGTTGCTATTTAGTCTTTTACTTGCAAGACAAGTCTAAAATAAAAGTGAGGACTCTGACAAATACCTTCCAACACCCAAGTTGATGATCAGTTTGTTTGTATTTGTGAAGTAGATGAATTTAGAAAAAAGATATACCTTTCACATGTTGCTCTTCTAGGATTTATATAATTGGCAGGATTTGATGTGGTCGAAAAAGGGTATGTAAACTTTGAGTCAACTCTAGGATAGTTCTATTAGAGAGGTCCTAAGAAATCTTCCCCCTCTCTCCCTCTATTGTAATGACTTGTTATGATTGACTTATTAGAGAACTTAACTCTAATGCTAAATACTCATGATTGGGATCCTCTTATTAAATGTCCACATAAGAGTAGTGATTTTAGTACTAAATGTCTAGTATTGATTGTCATACCTACATTAGTGGCGTGTTAATACACGAGCATCATGCGAGTGAAGCCATAATTATGGTCTTAGAGACTACAGAGATTGTATGGTTGGTTCTAAACTCTTTTGGCCACTATTCTAATGAGCATGGGTGCTAATAATGTGGTAGGACCATGGAGGCTTACTGAGCTAATGATGTGGTAAAGTTGTGGAGGCTTGCTAAATTAATGATATATTAGGACGTAGAGATCTCCTAAGCTAATGGCATGACATGGCAGTAGAGTTTAATTATTATAGGGAATTAAGATTTTTAGATTCAATGATGGGATTAATAGAATTATGCAGTGTTGGTTAAGGTCTATTTGGTTTGATTCCTGAAACCCGGAATGAGGAAAATTGAAGGAATTGAAAGTCAATTCCTTGTATTACTGTGTTTGGTTCAATTCTATATCTAGAAATCAAAGGAATTGGATGATTTTTAGCTGTTCTAAATTCCGGTTTTTAATTCCCTCCTTTTTGGTGGGAAGACGCCAATTCCCCCGGAATTGACATGGGTCGCATGTCTGAATTCTTACTGAATTCCCATGTGGGAGTGAGAGCTTTTCCTATAGAAAAGCTCATTTCCGCTCATCTTCTTTGTGCTCGACTACACCTATGCTCGACGGCGCATCGTGCTCGACTGCACCCCATACTTGATCTGTGTCTTTGTTGCTCGATTTGTGCGTTTTGCGGTGAGCCAACGCCGGTCGTCCTCGATTTATACCTTCTGTGGTCGAACTACACTTGTCGGAGGATGATTTGTTCCTTTTGTGGTCGATCTATGCTTGCTGGACTGTGCACTGTGCTCGATCTGCATCTCCGTCAGTGATCGAGCACAATCAGCGCTTGTCGTGCTCGATTTGTGCCTTCCGCAGTGAGCTAATGCCAGTCGTCCTCGATTTGGGCCTTTTGTGGTTGATCTACGCTTGTCGGAGGATGATTTGTGCCTTATATGGTTGATCTACGCTTGCTCGACCATGCCCCATACTCGATCGCGCTCTGTGCTCGACCACACCCCGTGCTCAACCGCACCTCATGCTCGATCGCGCCCTGTGCTCGACCACGGTGGTGGTCGTCTATTGGTCGTGCATTATGGGGAGGAAGGGAGCCGGAGTAGCAAGAGGGGGAGGACGAATGGTATGGCTTTTTGCAAATAACCCCCCAAAGTTTTCACTATTTATTTGTTAAACTTATCCCATTGCAAATACCCTGAATTGAATATAACGATGAGGGTTTTTCTGATTTTGTTCTATTTCTAATTTTTTGAATTCTTAGGATTATATTTTGCAGCTACTGATCAATGAAACCTACAAATTTGTTGTACATATATTGAAAGTTGCCATCTTATTTGATGTGTCAAGGAGATATTACTTTAGAGCGTCAATGTCTCTTCTCTATTGTGGCCCTGCTTCCTTGTATACATTGGAGATATTTTCTGATCTCCCTGTTGATGGACCACTTGATTTTGTTTTTTATAAAATCACTTGATTTGGTAATGCTGGAGTGCATATGCTCTTGATGGAAGATATTGCCGCAGTGTTTCAAATTTTTTACTATTTGTAGATTCAAGTTGCGTGTTAAAATTTTCAATTCCTGATCCATGAAACCTACAATTTTGTTGTTCATATCTTGAAAGTTGACGACCCTGTTTGGTGTTCCAAGGAGACATTGCTATGGAGTGTGAATGTTTCTTCTTTATTCTGGCCCTGCTTGCTTGTATACAGTGGAGATATTTTCTGCTCTCCTTGTTGATGAACCATTATATTTGATAATACTCAATTTCATATTCTCTTCATTGAAGATAATTCTGCAGTTTTTTAAATTTTGTTCTACTTGTAATTTTGAATTCGCAAGTTATGTTTTTTCAATCCTGATCCATGAAATATGGCTAATAAGTGTGTTTACATTGAAATTTTGTAAATGGACTAGTTGGTCCGAAAATCACGTCTCGTGTAAAAGAAGGGCTGAAGAAATGACTTGAACCATAATAAATCAATTTATTGATCACGTCAAATTTGTAAAGCTAATTCGTTAATTCGCTTCACTCGTAGTGCTAAAAATATTAAAGTCAATTAAGAATACGTGAATAAACTATGTATGAATAAACTATCACATTTCACTAGTTGAAAATATAACTCTTGTTTTGACAAATGTGTGAATATTAGATGGACGAAGAGGTTTGTTGAGAATACAAGCTGCTGGATATTGCTACTTGATGACTACATGTTTGATAGTACGAATGCTGATTAGAAGAAGAAGAACCCAATTGCACATTGAACTAATAGCTAACAGAGAGTCCCTCAGGGGTGACAATCTTTAAAATATTTTGTATGGTGGTAGAAGTAATTGTGTTGACTATTTGAGAATAGATGTGCCTATATTCATGTATTTGGTCAGTATGTTGCGAGATCAAAATCTTTTATATGATACATGACATGTCACCATTGAGGAACAACTTGCGATATTTTTGCATTATATTGGTTTTCACTCACGGAATAGAAATATGAAGATATTTTTTTAAGGTCTGGTGAGACAATTAGTCGATATTTTAATACATGCCTCTGAGCTATATGTGGAGTCAGAGATCAGTTTATGTCTCAAGTAGTTGCTTCAATACATCCTATCATAGAGAACAATAGTAACTACTATCCGTGGTTTAAGGTATATTGTTATAACTCATTAGATTTATTTGATTAAAAATATGTCTTTAATATTTGATTATATTTATATAGGATTATATTGGATTATTTGATGGAACACATGTGCATGCTAGAGTATCGTCGAATATGATTACATGTTTTCGTGGACATAAGGGTGACACAAAATGTCTTAGCTGCAGTTGATGTCAGCCTTAAATTTTTATATGTTTTGGTAGGATGGAAAGAATCTATAAATGATTTTATTGTCTTGAGAGATGCTATTTCACGAACTCCTCCTGGTCTTCTGAAGTTGATAGAAGAAAAATATTACCTTGTTGATGTTGGTTACTCAACAATGGCTGAATTTATTACACCATATAGGGGTGTGAGATACCATCTGAAGGAACAATTAGGTCACCCAACACAAAATGCAAAAGAGTTATTCAATTACTGGCATGCATCTCTAAGGTCTAAAATAGAATGAGATTTTGGGATTTTGAAGGCACATTTTCGTATATTGAACGAGACTCCTTTCTTTTCATTCAAAATTTAAGTTGATATAGTTCTAGCATATTGCGTCCTCCACAATTATGTCATGACTATTGATCCAAACGACGAAATTTTGAACAGGAATATGGATGTAGATGATGAGAAAGAGGTTGAACCATCAAAAGAAGTAGAGAATGAGTCATTCTACATTAGTCAAACAATCAAGGAGCAATGTGAGGACAATCTCCAGTGGATTCGTTTGAGGGATAACATAGCTGCAGAAATATGGGAGGTTTATAATCATCATTAGGATTTAATTGTGTTTGTGAACATATTTTTGTGTTTATCATTTTTTGCTAATATCAAACTATTTCACTTGTTGAAGTATTTATGTCAATTGTATTATGGATGTGCTATTATTACACTTGTTTGCTTGTTATTATGCTTGTTCTTTATTATTAACTGTATATGTATTATTATACTTGTTTACTAATGCCTATTTTATTGTTTAAAAGGTATGGACTCAGATGGATGTGAAGGATTGGACTCCAACTCATTTGCTGACATAATGAGTCCTAACTTGGAAGTAGTAGTTGTCGAACAAGAAACAACCAAGACTGTTAAACAAACTAGGAATCATAGACCACATAAAGTGTGGTCTAAAAGTAACTCTGAGTTTCTTATTAATTTTTTAGTTGGACAAGTGCATGCAGGTTTAAAGCAAGACAAGTCTTTCAAGAGGTAAGCATTTGTGATAGCTGCAAATACTGTGAATGTACAGTTCAATACTGAGTTCAACGCTGATAATATTAAAAGCTATTATAAGAAGACATTAAAGAAGTGAGTTGCAGTCATCAAAAAAGTACAAGACTTCAGTGGGGTAGGGTGGATTGAGAATGAAAAGATGATCACAATATCTGGATAAGTTTATGTCGATATCGTAATTGTAAGAAAGAAATAAAATTTTCTTATTTTTTATTATTTTTAAACTATATTATCAGTTCATGTTACATCTAATATATTTCAAATATAATCTTGCAACAAATTTCGGAAGCTAAACATATTTTGAACACACGTATACCTTTATACGAAGAGTTGCTATTGATTTGTGGATCAAACTATGCTACTAGCAGTATGGTCAGATTTGCATTTGATAATTTTGGAAAAGATTTTAATAGAGAGGAGACTCAACAATAACATTCTGTAGGTGAGTATACCCAGAATGCGGCTGGTAGAAGGGATCTTCTACCAAGTATAACGATGGTAATAAGTCGAAAGGTAAACAGCAAGCCTCTTTTTCAGAAGATACATCGAGATCACGTAAACGAAAGGAAAAAAATATTGATCAGATAATGATGGAAGAGTTGATGATCGACATGCGTGATGTTGTATGCGTCATTCGAATAGCTGGAAAAGATTCTTAGAAGAAAGCCGTGTATCTAACTTTGATGAGGTTCAATGGGAAATGATTTAGTATCGCCTTTTCTGAAACTTACATATAGACATTTACATAAAGATGAGGTTGATGACATCACATTTGTCGATGGTATGGATGATAAGGTCAGAATTGAGTGACTTTAGGAATGATGAATACATTCTAGAAAGTTGGAGGCATTGCTATAACTCCACTCCACCTTCTTCAATTCCAAGGCAATCCTTGCTCGCCACTTGGCACCCTTTTAGGAGAATAGTTACTTTCAAGAGACACATTTCCTGAAGGTTATTTTTTGTATTTCAAAATCCAAATATTCTTTAAAAGAGAGCATGGATACTTTTATTTCCTTACCTGTAACTTATTTTTCATGTCTTTGTCCCTAAACTTCTCTCTGCCATATTTCTTTGTCTATGGAGAAGATGACTTGATGGTTCCTTCAGATGACGAGGAGGTAGAAAAGGACGATAGCGATGCAAGTTGCAACAAGCATTGTAGGGATTTGGCTTGAAGAAGAGAGGATGAGGGGGGTCATGGTGATGAACATGCACAAAGCTGAGCTTGAAGGCTTTGGTCAAGTGCTTCCAGGTTATTCTCCATAAACTCACAAACCCACAAAACTTTGTGTTGGTAGCTTGGCTCAACAAGAACTGGATCAGCCTCTTGCAAAGTTCTCAGTCCAAAATGTTAGCTTGCATTTTGTCAAGTCAAAGACAAGATGGTGTCGGTTAATGATGGGATTAATAGAATTATGCAGTGTCGGTTAATGGCCCTATAAGAGATGATGAATGCATTCTAGAAAGTTGGAGGCATTGCTATAACTCCACTCCACCTTTTTCAATTCCAAGGCAATCCTTGCTTGCCACTTGGTATCCTTTTAGGAGAATAGTTACTTTCAAGAGACACATTTCCTGGAGGTGATTTTTTGTATTTCAAGATCCAAATCTTCTTTAAAAAGAGAGCATAGATGCTTTTATCTCCTTACCTGTAATTTATTTTTCGTGCCTTTGTCCCTAAACTTCTCTCTGCCATATTTCTTTGTCTAGGAGAAGATGACTTGATGGTTCCTTCAGACGACGAGGAGGTGGAAAAGGATCATAGAGGATGACGCAAGTCATGGTGATGAACATGCGCAAAGCTTAGCTTGAAGGCTTTGTTCAAGTGCTTCCAAGTTATTTTCCATAAACTCACAAACCCACAAACCTTTGTGTTGGTAGCCTAGCCCAACAAGGACTGGATCAGCCTCTTACAAAGTTCTCAATCCAAAATGTTGGCTCGTGATTTGTCTAAGTCAAAGACAAGATGGTGTCAAATAAGCCAAGCTAAGCCGAACTGAACCCAACTCAAGCTCGGCTCAGCCTCAAAATCATTAGCTCCTTGAACCGAGCTTGACCAATTGAGCTTGAGCTTGGCTTGACTGAGCTAAATTTAAATTTTAAAAATTATTTTCAACTAATTCATATTAAAATAATTCTTAGAAAGTTAATTATAAAATAATGAATTAATATAATAACATCTAAATATAAAAAATTAAATCAATTACAATATCATAATTAAATAATTAAATACATGTAATATATTATATATTATATGATATATTTTCTGAAACTATATTTTTATATATTAAAAAAATAAGTTCTTTAGTTGGAACTGAGCAACCTGGGTCTAATTCAACCTCAATTCATTTACAAATTGAGTCGAACTTTCAAGCTCCAACTACACGCACCTCTTTCTCACTAAGGAGAGAAAATGAAGACAGAGCTACAAGCCAAATTAAAACCTCTAATTGGGCATCTAGGGGGTCATATGCCCTTGCGATTAGGAAAGAAAATTCAACTAAGTTTGTAACAAGTGTGTATCTGTGAGGATGTCAAGCCACAATCCTATGGAGGGAGAAGTCGGTATGCCAAACTAGCAAGGCTAGGCAGAGCTTGGCAGTGAGGGCGAAGCAATTCGAGTTGGTAATGAGTAGGATACTGGGCTAGGCTTGACCGTGAGAGAAGACCAAGCCGAGTTGACAATAAGTTTTAGGACCAGGGCAAGCTTGAGAATAAGAGAAGGCTAGGTTGAGTTGGCAACACATAGAATACCGTGCCAAGCTTCATGGTGAGAGAAAACCAAGCCAAGCTTGCAATAGATAAAACATCTCACTGAATCGATGGTAATAGAAGAACTCATCAAATTAATAGTAATAGAAGACTTCACTAGACTAATAGTAATAAAAGATCTCATCAAATTAATAATAATAAAAAATTTTACTGAGTTAATGATAATAGAGGATTTTATCGGGTTAATGATAATAGAAAAACTCACCGAATTGTCAGTAAGTGGCTTAAGAAGAGTTAGAACTTCATGATTTAGATGACCATGGTTTTTGGCATAGGCCGAAACTAAGGCCTAAATGGACCGTGACTTTTGGCCTAGGTGAGCTAGAATTTTGTGGCCTATACAGATAAAGACTTTTGGCCTAGATGAAAGTATGATTTTGTGGTATAGATGGAGCAGAACTTATGGCGTAGGCAAAATTAGGATTTATGACCAGCACGTATAAAGCTCTCGCCTTAAGTGAAATTATAGCTTTGTGTCTGTTGCTGAGCAGATATGCCTAAAGAAGAGCCTATCATTGGTAAACTTTATTGAGATTATTCACGCGAATGCACCGAAAAGCTAAACTGAAGATTATGTTTGTCCAGCTCCCAATATCGATCAAAATGCTATTGATCCCACGGGTGGCGATGACAGTCTTAACTGCAGGGCATCATCATGTGAGGCTAACGCTTCTCATGAGCCTTTTGCTGTCAATATTATCTTATCATCATCCTCGGTTGGTTGGGTCGCTGCGACCTCATCCAACTTTGGCTTGTTCATCATGCTGACTTTCTCATGTGCCAGCCCAGCGAGTGTGATTGCGTCGAAGTCTTGGACCATCAACTATGATGTCTATCTGATGTATACTAGGTTTTCTTGCTGATTTTTATGGAAAGCAGCATTGGCTCCTCACTCTGGCGCCACACTCTTTGTTTTTTTTTCTTTTTCTTCTCTTTCTCCTTCTCATCCTCCTTTTTATTTTTTTCCTCTTTTTCTTTTTATTCTTCTTTTTTTCTTCTTATTATTTTTCTTTTTTTCTTTTGCTTCTTTGACTTCTTCTCCATCTTTTTCATATATATTTTTTCCTTTTTTTCTCCTCCTTCTTCTTCTCTTTTTTTTTATTTCTTTTTTTTATGCTTTTTTCTTCTCCTTCTGCTGCATCTTCTTTGCTGTTTTCCTTCTTCTCCTTTTCCTTTTTCTACTTGTTCTTCTCCTTTTTTTTTTTCTACTTCTTCTTCGGCTGCTGTTTCTTTTCTTCTCTTTCTTATACTTCTCCCTCTTCTTTTGCTGCTTCTTCTTTTGTTTCTCTTTTTATTTTTTTCTTCTTTTTGTCCTTTTGTTTCTTCTCCTTCTTTTACTTGTTGACTGTTAGTCAGGAGTTACATTTGTCATCATGAATAATGTGGGTAGGCCCATTCCAGAGCGCTACCGATGCTTTCGTGAAATCGGTTGGTTTGGGAGAGCGGATGGGCATGTGCAAAAATATTCAATATATATAATAAAAATTCTCGAGTAATCCAATATATATGGAAGATGATCTTTTGTTGGAATTCACAGTGAAAAGTTCACGAATTACCTTATTCTCAAATAACAGAAGAAACGAGAAACAATACAAGATAAGACAGCGAGAGATCCACTATCAAAAGATAAAGGCTTTTACAAGAATTTACAAGAAAGACTTTACTTTTTCTTACTCAACTAAACTCTTTCACCAAGTCTCGGCAACGCTTCCACCTTCAGAGAAGATCTCCAAGAAAGCACCATGAGGAACCAACATAAGAGACCACCGAGAAGTACTAGAAAGACCCACATACGAGAGCCGACACTCTCTCTCTTTCTCTTCTCTCTATTCTCTCTATTTCTCTTTACTTCAACCTCAATACTGTGTCATACATAAACTCTATATATTATAGTATATTTATAAACCCTTATTAAGTCTGAGTTTTACTCTAATTACAACTCCTAATATTACAAATCAATCATAAATCTAAATCCAACTTTAGATTCCTACTTTAACTCAAACTCTAATTCGAATCGAGACACTTAAAACTCAACAACTCTAATTTGAGTTCGAGATACCTAAAACTCAATAATATTTACCATACTCATTTTGAAAAGGACCATTGAGGGACAAAATAACGACCCTTTAGTTTGGTCTACTTTACGGACCAATATAAGAGGTAAATATAGCGGCCAGTCACGTCTCTCCTTTCCTAAAGAGTTTTCCCTAGGCAAATACAGCGGCGAACGTCTCTCCCATCGTCTCCCCTTTCCCAAGAGTTCAGCGGTGATGAACTGGATTGCACATTCATGAAAGATTTATGCATATCGATGAGGAACATTGGTGGTTAAACGACTTGCGGAGTAATGTCATGAAGTTTGCTAGCAATGATTTGATTTTAGAGCATCACGTAAGAATAGTTTTTTGATTCTGAAAATAAATTTTCTTTTTCTTCAACGAAAAAAAGAACTCTTTTCCTTCAATCAGCAGTCCTTTTGGAGCCCCGGAAAAGCTATTAATTTCTAATTTCTTGAAAGTTCAGCATAAACCTTAACTGTCCAAAGACTGATACCCAAACCTCCTTAGCAAAATCACATTGATAAAGCACATGTAATGCGCTCTCCAGCTCTCCACAAAGATCACAAAGCAAGAACATTCGCAACACGTATGTGCTGTAGAAAAGCAAGAGCAGGGAGAAAACTTTGAAATATCTTCTAAAACAAAAATATTGTCCGAGGGAGTAACATGAATCTTCCAAACCTCGCCCCAATTTTTTCAGCAGGTAAAATATATGAACTAACAAGAATCTTAAGAGGCTTCTGTCACAAATAATGGAGACAACAAATCCTTGAAGCATTTTGTGCATATCATGTAATCAACCTTACAGCTTTTATTGAAAAGAGAACACCTCCCATTCATATTCTTCAAAAAGCGCTACAAAATACTCCTACAACTAACGTATGCTCATTCACCAGCCACCAAGTGACAACACATCACATGAAACGCGTACATTAGACACATATACGAACTAGAGGTCAGTGTAGCGGAGGTAATCTTTCTGGGAGGGCAGGGCGGTACTCCGGTACCCCTGCGGGAACGTTTTCTCGGCTTCTTCGTTCGACACCGAGGGCGATATCACCACCGGTTCCCCGGGCTTCCAGTTCGCCGGCGTTGCCACCTTATGCTTCGCCGCCTTCTGCAGCGATTCCAGCGCCCTCAGCACCTCGTCGATGTTCCTCCCCGTAGCGGCCGGGTACAGAAAGCTCAGCTTAACCTGCTCCAACAACACTAGCACTGTATATTAATTAACGTGCTAATACGACTTACTAATAATGGAAACTACATTTTGTACCCTCTTATCAAAGCCCACGACATGGAGAGCCCTCGACGGGACCGGGTTGCCGTCCTGGTCCTTCTCGTCCGGGTCAACCATGTTCAGCTGTTTGATCAACTCGCGGTTCGGGTCCGCGATGATCGGGTACGTGACTCGGCTTCCCTTCATTTTCAACATTTATTTACGGATTAAAATTGCAGGAAACTAAAAAAGTGGAAGAGGAAAATGGTAAGATAAAATGGGGACACAGGATCACCGAATAGGCCTCGATGTCTTTGATCCACTCCTTGTGGGACTCGATGTCGTCGCAGGAAAGGCCGATGAGCTTGACGCCGAGGCGGCGGAACTCGTCGGCGTACTCTGCCATCTTCCCCAGCTCGGTGGTGCACACAGGGGTGAAGTCACCTGCAAAAGCAGCCGGGTTCGATTTCAATATATTGGAAGAGGCCACGTAGGAGAAGCAGGACAAGGAGAAGTCGGTGTACCAGGGTGGGAGAAGATGATGGTCCAGGAGTCATCGACGAAGTCGGGGAGGCGGAGGCGGCCGTGCGTGGTCTCCACCTCCAGGTCCGGGATCTTGTCGCCGATGGTGAGGCCTGGCATCGCGATGGACGGCTGCGATTAGAAGATGAGTGGGCTACGAAACGACCAGGGGGTTGTGGGGTTTAAATCCAGTAGCGGTTTGCTTTGCATGTCTGACAGGTGGCGAGCAGCGTGGCTGCTGCTTGGGTTGGGAGCGTGCATGCGCGCAATTTGGCTACGAGTGGGACAAGTGGATGTGAGCCCCGTTACTCAAATGGAATGTTCTTCACTTTGACCTTTAATTTTTTTTTTCTTTTTTATCTTTTGGTTAATTGTATATCACTTGTTATTTGTGGCCTTTTGAGTTACCTTGAAATTTATCTTTTATATAACTAATCTAATTTTTTGTATTAGACACATTAATCATTAGCTTAATAGTTAAATCCATTTTTCCGGAAAATATATCGATTTAAATTGTGAGAATAGCTCTCATCGACCGTAGGTAAACTAAAAATTTGTTTTAATTGTAATTAGATAGTGATTATTGGCTTCCTTTCTATTCATCTAAATAATTACTCTTTGCTATGGGAGCTTCTCTTATTTATAATAAATAAATTATAACCAATAGATCTACAATTCGGATTGCCGGATTAAATTAGAACCATAATATTTACATTAAATTGGTAATTTTAAATCTCACTCGAATCAAATTTTTAAATCTGAATTCCATTTGATTTTTAGACAAGTTACCTGCACTCAAAGAATTTATTTATTAAATATTTTTTATCATGATTTGACTGATATGATTAAATTTGTTTAATTAAATGAATCAATCTTCTTGATGCAAATTGATCTGAATTCACCCAACCTATTTAATTAGTACTAATAATTTTAACATATTTCAAATAATTGAAACAACAATATTATTAAAAAAATAAAAATATTAAAAATATTAAAATTACAAATAATAAATTAAAAATTACTAAAAAGCAATACTAAATAAATACTAAATAACTCCATTCACATTGATTTATAACACAGGTTAACTTGACCGACTCGATCCTGATTCGAACACATTGATGACTCAACTAGACAAATAAATTAATCAAATTATAAATTAATTGATTTAAATTTTTTTGAATCATAATTAGATTAATCCAATTATAATTCGAATATGATTATAATAGATTTAACTTTGTTTAATTGGAATCGAGTTATCATATAAGATCGTATATTGTCACTCTGTCGACATAAAACAAAATAATTTCTCCTCAGCACATTTTATTTAAAATTTTACATAACATTTAAGTACACCATGCTAGATAAAATTTTCATTATTAAATATCGCCATTTAACCAAAGCGGCTCATCGAACTGCCCCCGCAACTTGACACCAACCGGCTCAGCCAACGAGAGTGACGCGATATCCATGGCCCCTCCAGAGCGCCACGCTGGCGTTCCATTCTCGTAGCAATTACACGTCAGCCTCCTCAGTCCAGATCCGTCCAGCCGCACCACATACAGGTCCCCGTACGGCTGGAACTGGTTCGGCGCCGACACGGGCTCCGCCACCACCCCACCCATGTTACCGGTAAAAAGCAGCCACTTGGCGTCCGGACTGAAGCAAACGTGATTGACCCTCTCCCTGTCCACGTCATTCGATCCCTCAATGCCCGCCACGTGCACCCGCCTCAACCCGGTCCCGTCCGGCCGCACCAGGTACAAGCTGAACACGTTCGGGTCTTCCGGGCTGTGTCGGTTCGACGAAAACGCGATGTACTCACCGTCCGGTGACCAAGACGGCATCGTGTCCACCCACTTCCCGTCCGTCAATCGCCGTATCCCCTTTCCGATTCCCGTTTCCCCTTCCAACGCGTCGAGGATGTAGAGGTTCTTGTGCCCCGTTCTTCCCGAGCGGAAAGCGAGGCGTTTCCCGTCCGGCGAGCACGAGGGAAAGGCGTTGTTCCCCGTGTCTTGTCGCGTGAGTATCTTCACCTCCGCAGGGATTTCGTCTCGATCGTCCGTTAGGTCCTCAGGGTCGAATTTGATCCGCGCGATCTGGACCCGAGCTTCAGATGACTCGAATATAGGCCCGATAGACGTGTAGATCACGCCCTTCTCCGTCGGGCTCCACGTGTTGTAAAACGCAGCGGATGGTTTTAGCAGCGACCAGCATTTTGAGCCATCGGATTTGAGGAGCATTAATCCTGGGCCGGTGAGGAAATCGCCGTTGACGGCTATGAGGTCGCCGGCTGGCGAGAAGGCCGGGAAGGTTGCTGAAAGCCGGAGCAACTTGAGGCCCGCAGCTGGCGAGGTTACCGGGTGGAGATGGGGTGAGAGAGTCTCGCCGGGAGCCGACTCGCCACGGAATCGGTGGTAGCCAAGCCGAGTTGAATCGTGGGAGAAGAACGGGTTGTAGTGGTGG
This sequence comes from Trichopus zeylanicus subsp. travancoricus, assembly GCA_005019695.1. NCBI lineage: Eukaryota > Viridiplantae > Streptophyta > Magnoliopsida > Dioscoreales > Dioscoreaceae > Trichopus > Trichopus zeylanicus. The sequence continues at coordinate 486,083 of RXID01010941.1, forward strand.
ATATCGGGGTTCACAAGCTCGGTGATCGGGAAGAACCGCTTCGATTCGAGATCGAAGATCTCGATCTGCCGCGTGCTCCTCCCCTTGCGCCGCGTAGCGACGGCGATCCGCTTCCTGTCGTGCGTCGCCGCCGGAGTGAAGGCGTGCACTCCACTCGGCGTTATTCGCTGCTCGGCGCCATCGATCTCGAGATTCGCCGTCAGATTTACCCGGAAAACGCTCCACCAGCCATCGTCAGCGACACGGTGGAAGAACAGCGTCGACTCTCCGGCCCATGCTGGCCAACCGCCGCGGTGGCTGACAACAACTCGGTGACTCGGATCGGAGGATTTAAAAACCACGATCTCCGTTTCGAGCTCGCGGAAATCGCCCGGCCACGGTCGAGACGAGTACGTCGCGACGGCAACCAAATCGCCGGATCGGGACACGGCCGGGCTTAGATCGGCAGTCTCCGGCGGGGTGAGGCGAACCGTGTCACCGGAGTCGAGGCTGGCAGAGTAGACCGCGGCCCAGCTCTTGAACCAGCCCGCCTGCGGCTCATGGGCGGAGACGAAGTAGATCCGGCCGCCGCGGACAGTGGGGCGGTCGAGGAAGAGGCTTTGCTCGACAGCTGGGAGTGATTTGGGCTTCTGATCAGGGGAATCAGACAGGTAGAGGCGGGGAGCGCCGGACCGCTCGGAGACGAAGACGATGGAGTGGGCGTCATCGCGGAGGAATTGGGCGTTGAAGTTGACGGAGACGCCGTCGGTGTGGCGGCTCTCGTGGAGATTGGAGGGGGCATGGAGGTCGGAGGGAATGTGGAGGGAGAAGACGTCGAAGCCGTAGAGGTTGAGGCCGACGGTGGAGAAGGCGATGGTTCCCTGGGGCTCCATTTTTGCCGCAATGTGAAGTCGACCTGAGCGGGTGGAATTGCCGGAGAGTGGAGGCGTGGGGGGGGTGGGTGGGTTCGGGTGGTGAGTTTGTGACTGGGGATTTTAAAGCGTTTGTAGCCGCACGAGTTTGGACTTGATGAGACTCGCCATCTAATCTTGTTGGGCAAGGAAAGCGACGCGTCTTGAGCTTATCCATTAGATGGGATTGTCCGGGTTAACAGAACTGTAGCCGGCCCATTTTTTCGTATTGGATGCAGCGATGTTGCCTGGGCTTCGCATAATCGGGAGTCCGTTCAACTGGAACTCCAGTCTTTGGTAGGTTTATATTAAGAGCTGTTTGGTTAACAAAAACTGACCACAAATAATTAAAAATAAATTTTTTTGTTTATTGTTAGTATTTAGTTGTTTTAAAATAATTTTTTGAATGTTAATTTATTTTCGATTATTTTTTATTTAAAAAATAAAAAAAATAATTTTACTTTTATTTTCTTTTGTCTAAAGTGATTTTTAAAAGTGGATTTAATATCTAATGATATTTAAATTATAATAACATTAATAATTATATATAATAATAATATAAATTTTAAAAATTTATTTGTGAAAGTTTAAAATAAATAATATTTGACATGTTAAAAGTTATATCTTTAAAATATAATTTTATCCAACTAAATGATAGAAATAGATCACTTCTAACCACTTCTAAAAATGGGTTAAAAAAATAAAGAGAAGTAATTTTTCTATACTTTTAACCACCTTCCAACAATCAAATAATTTCTTTACCAAAAAGGATAAAAAATTAGACATGATATGTGAGATGTACTTCTTTAAAGACTAAATTCAATTGTTACCCTAGCAACGTAGGAATGGGTAGGATTTTCAACTAGTTTACGGTCTACTAGACTCATGAACCAAGTTTGTTAAAAGTACGTTTAGGGCACATCCAAAATATTCTTATTGGTGGCTTGCTGGAAGTTTGTTTAGATTTTTGAATATAAAGCTATTTTATTTGGTCATGTTATATTTATTCACATATATCAATTTTTTTTACCTAAGGATTTAACTCTAAATTTTAATAATTTATTTTCACTAATGTTATCAATGAGTTAATTAATTAAATCTCTATGCAAACTAATCATGAGTTAGATAATTCTCTGTTAGTATTTAAAATTTAGGTAGAACTGTCGATAGGCTTGAATGACCCAAAAGTTTGTTCCAATCTAGTTCAAAATTTTTGGATTCAGGCCTATAATTTTTGAGATTTGGGTTGGGCTCAGATCCAAAATTTAACAAAATTGAATAAGCCCAACCTAAAGCCCAAATTTGGCATGAAAAAACTAGTATATAGCTTAAAAGTTCAAATGTGACAATTGAGTTTCAATTTCAGACAAGCTTCGTAGGACTCGATCCTAGCTCTGAGTTGGTCACACCCTAAATTTAGGATTAGGATTGATAATAGACTCGAACGGACAAAAGCTCAACTTGGATTAAAAATTTCAAATTTCAAGCTTGTGTTTTCGGGCTTCAGGTCGGGGTCGGGATAAAAGATTATAAAAAATGAATAGCCCAAGAAGCTTGATCTTGACCCAAAAAAATTAGCACACTATTTCAAGTTCGGGTTGAGTTCAGGTTAGAGCTTTGGCTTGGTAGGGCTCGAGCCTAGCCAGCCTGATTACACTCCTAGTTAGGATCATGTTAATCAACATTAGAGTTATCTCAACATCTAATTACCTCAATAATTATGGGGTGAATGCATTGCATTAGAAGTAATGAATGTAGAAAAACAAAATTAAGGGTGAGCTAATAAGAAATGATGGTCAATTTGTGCGCTTGTTTATGGTTGACAACATATGGTTTTATATGTAGATGTTTAGGCATTGGTAGGCCTTAATAGGCTATGGAATCACAATTGACCACTCGCTATAGTTAGAAGATCTTGAGAAGCAATCTCAAATCAACATATCAATTTTAAGTTATCTTATTCTGTTATTAGGTATTGTGCAAACATGACTTCCAACATGCGTAAACCTTTGTTATTAATTACTTTGACAATTATCAAAAATATTGTAAAATAAGAAACCTAATTAATAAAATAGAATACAAAAAAAATTTAATTTACTTGAATATGGAGTTATATGATTTAAATAAGGGCATACCCTCATTTTATGATCTGAAAAATAAATTTTAAATGAAAGAACATAAAAAGAAAGGAAAAAACTTTGTGCTCGCATACAACCCAGCTCCTATATACTTGATCGAGTGCAATATGGTGGACAACCTAGTTTGAACTTAGCTTGAATGGATGCTTGGTTTGATCTTGGATGGATATTGATAATCCTGCTTGACTTTTAAAGTATTATTGATGGTTTTGGCTTATATTAGCTGATCCTATTTGATTTTAAGTGTCACTAACGACTTTATATTTATTGTTAGCTGATACTTTTGATTAGGATTTGGAAATTGGATTTGGCTGACTGATTGACAGAGTGTAAGTCTGCCTAAGTTCAGTTTGGTTTTAAAGATAATTAATAACTTTTTACTTGTTATCAATTTACCTCTATATTTGAAATATTGTCGATAACTTTATGCTTATTGTCGCTTAACATTATTCAAATGTGGTGATTGGCTTATTATTAACCAACCGAGTGCAAGCCTATTTTACTTTGGTTTGACTTGAAAAAATAGTTTGGAGTTTTAGCTTATACTAACCATCTTTGATTTAATGATTGATGATTTTTTTTCATTTGTTTTTAATTGAACTTGAGGTGTTGTTGACGACTTTGTGCTTGTTGTCTACTAACTTCACTTTATTTGAGCTTGACTCAATTCAGACTTAGTTTTTGTTCAAATCTAATTTGATTTAATTCGATATTTAGAGTTGCTTTTGGTTCAAGTATAATTTGATTTAATTAGGATTGGATTTCACCTATTTAGATTGGAATTGGACTCTTAATAGATCCTCATCAAGCTTTGGACTTCATCCTTAAGGCATCGTTTGGTTCAGGATCAGGATCAAGATCACAATTTCTCAAAATTATTTTTTCTTACAAAATTAATATTACTTATTTGACAATGCTATTAAATTAAATTATTATAAAAAATTAAATAATTTTTGAACTTTAAATTATTATAGAATTAATTTTGTAAAAAGATATTAGTTTACAAAAGCAGTTTACTAGTATTGATTTTGATCTTGACATTAATCCCAAATCAAATAGTGCCTAATGGACCTTGAACTTGGTCCTTATTGGACTTTGGTTTTGATCCTTATTGGATCTTGAACTTAATCTTTATTAGATCTTGGATTTGATTCTTATTGGATTCTTATTAAATCTTAGTTCAACTCATATTAGGTTCTTATTGGATCCCTGATGGATCTTTGTTTTTATCCTTATTAGGTTTTTATTAGATCCTTAATGGATCTTCAGTTTGACTTATCTTAAGTTCTTATTGGATCCTTAATGGATCTTTAGTTTGATCCTTATTAGGTTCTTATTAGATCCTTGATGGATTTTTGATTTAACCCTTATTGAGTTCTTATGGATCATTAATGGATCTTGGTTCAATCCTTATTAGGTTCTTGTTGAATCCTTACCCTTATTGAATTTTTATTAGACTTTTAATGGATCTTGGTTCAAGATTTTTATTGGATTCTTGACTTTTATTGGGTTTTTATTAGATCTGAGTTTTTATTAGACCCTTAATAGATTTTTTATTGGATTTGTCTCCATTGGATTTGGGTTTGAACCAAGTTGATTTGGGTTCAACCCATCTTGGACTTGATTCGTTCAAGTCTTGATTTTGATTCAAGTTTGGAGTTGATTTGGTTTTGGTTCAATCTCAAACTTGATTTGGTTTTGCTTCATGCTTGGATTTGATTTAGTTTTAGTTCAAGTTTGGACCAGATTTGGTTTTTTATTCAAGTTTGGGTCTGATTTAGTTTTTTTATTCAGATTTGCACCTAAGTTAGTTTTAATTAATTTAATTTGACATAATTAGATTGAACTAACTAGGTCTAATTCTAAGTGATCAAGCTAATTAGTCTCTAATCGATAATTAAGACCCCAAGGGGGTCCTTATAGATGGTAGTTGGGTTCCAAAAAGAATATCTTAGGCTAGGAATATAGCAGTTGAATTTTCAAAGGAATATATTCGGCTAGAATACAATAGTCAAGTTTATGAAAGAATCTCTTAGGTTAGGAATATGATAGTTGAGTTCTTAAAAAAGTCCCTTAGGCCAAGAATATGTGATTAGATTTTCAAAAAAAAATTCCAAGGCCCAGAATATAGTGGTTGAATTTTTGAAGAAATTTCTTAGATCAAGAGTATGGTGATAAGATTTTTGGAGAAATTCTTAGGCTAATAATAGGCGATCAAATTTTCAAAGGAGTTCCTTAAGTCAAGAATATAATGATAGAGTTCCCCAAGAAACCCCTTAGATTAGCAATATAGTGGTCGGATTTCCAAAGAAATCTTTTAAGTCAAAAAATATTGCGATCGAATTTTTAAAGAAATCCCTTAGGTCAAGAATTCGATGATTGGGTTTTCAAACAAATTTCTTAGACCAATTTTGATGATTAATTTATATAGTACACAAATTGGGACAAGCACGTAAATCAAGGTAAAAAAGAAAATATTTTTTCCTTCCTTATTTTTTATTTTATTTTATTTATTTTTTCTTCTTTTATTTTTTTTTCTTTCCTCTCCCTCCTGGAAGCTAACTTCCTTAGATTTTTCTTTTTTTTCTACTTTTTTCCTTATCTTACTCCATTTCTTCTTCTTTCTTCTTCTTTCTTCTCCTTTCTTTTTCCTCTTCTCCCCTTCTTTTCCTTCTTCTTTGTTAGATAGTCAGATCCAACCATCTTCAGCTGAATTTGGCTAGTGGAAATGGTGGGAGATAGGTCACACGAGCGACAAAGTGGTGCAGTAACAATAGAGTCTTGCACAAAAGTGGCAATGCACAGTGTAAGAAAATAGTGAAGCCACCTGAGCGTGGGCATGTGTGAGACATAGGATCCCAACCAATGTGCGATATCAAGGTAGCAAGATCATCGATGTGTAGTGGAATGCCAGAAGGAGGCCAACTGGTGCAAGGAGTCCAACTGGTGCAAGGAGTCATGGGGAAGTAGCAAAGGCTTAATTTGCAAGTTTGGATGATTGAACTTTAAGGTTTGGGTGCCCAAACTTTGCCAACTGTAGCAGTAGATGTAGTGGTGAGAAATAGGACTCATCTCATGGGTTCGGGCGAGTTTAGTCACTCAAACTCTACCAATTTTAGCGGTAAGTGCAGTGACAAATGGCAACAAGCTCAATGATGGTGGTTGAAAACCTTGTAGAGAATAGGGAAACCAAAGCACACACAGGGACGAAGTAGAGGAAGGAGAAAAATAGAGAAAAAAAGATAAAATTTGTGCTTTTCTTACTAATTTTTCTATATTCAATCTTTGACTTCTCTTTGACTTCTCCTCTAATTTGTGGTTCTTCCAATCTCTTATCTAGTTTCTGATCTCTCTCTTTTTTTTGGTAGCTATTTTTGTGAATTTTTATAGGTTTTGAATGAGATAAAGCTTGTACAAATTTTGAATTAAAGATCACATTATCCTTATAAATTGGTTTTGATCATGACCATAATCTCATCTTTTCTTTTGAATCATTGTGGATGGTATTGTTATGATTTTTTTTTTGCTTGAATGGATAATTTTTAGTTATTTATCAAGGACCACCTAATCCTTATTAATTAGTTTCAATCAAGGTCACAATCACATCTTTTGAATCAATGTTGATAGGGTTATTATAATTTTTTATTTGAATGAATAATGTTATGGATAATTCTTATACATTTATGAATTTTGCAATTTACATGGGAGTTATTTAGAAATCTAATTCTTTTATTTTTAGCCCAAGACTAGCTAGGTTTTGGGCCCAATTTTGATTTTGTTTTGAACCAGTCCACCTCGCATTTAACCCAAATTGAATTGGACACCAAATTAGGTCTGAATTCTTATCAAATTTTAGTCCAATTGGGGTTAATAAAAATGACATAAATATAGGCCTATTATAAATTTAACGAGTTGAATCCTAAACGAGCTTAATTTTAAAATTAGCAGGTCTTAATGGGTCTAAGCCCATTTCAAGCTTGTGCGAGTTGCACTCATTGGCAGCACTAGATGGGATTTGGATTCTAGACCATTGGATTATGATCTAACAACTTGAATTTGTAGCTTAGTGGTGATTGAATTCTATTCAAGCTTGTATTGGATGAATGTGGGCCACTAGGGCTAGAATAGATTTGCATGAGGAAAAATAGTAAAAGCTTCCAAATTGCATTCAACCAAATATTGTGTGTGAGTGCTAATTGAATCTTCCTATAAAAATATTCACATTTTTTGTTTGTTTCTATATGTCTATATTCTATTATACTATCTATATAAATATATTATTAGAACAAAATGAGAAAATCAAAGAACATAGAAAAGGATATTTCTTTGAATGTGAGAAATGAAAAAAATCTTACTTTTGAAGTTCAGTGATATAGGGCATAAAGTATATCAATAGCATTATATAACCAAGCAATAGACACTAACCTTTCAAAGTCTAAGATGTATCTCTCCAACTTGTTTAAAAAGTTATCGCTCCTTTTTAGTTAACCTTTTTGTTTAATAAGTTGACACTATTTTTAAAAGGAAGATCTCTAATATTATAGTTCATAGTAGCAACATGTTTATCTCAATGCTAAAATACAATCACTATATTATTGTTAGATTTAAACTTTAGGCTAGAGAGACTTTCAAAGAGAGATAAGACAGACTTTAAGTTGAGAACACTCTTTGTGATCAAATTTATAGAACAAAAGAGTATTATTTGCATAATGTCTATTGAGGATACTTTCTAGTTTGATATTAGTATTTTTTGGCTCATGAAGTAGCTCTCTACTACTCACTTTCTATATAATTATGTGAATAACATTAGTAGCAAGCATAAACAAATAAGATGATAAAAGGTCACCCTTTTTAAGACCTTTCTTGAGATATATACTGCCATAGAAGTTCTCCATTGGTAATAATGGACCCCCTACAGGGAAGATAGCTAACTTGATCCATATCATCCATTTCTTATCAAAACTCTAGCTTCCATCAAGTTGAAGATGAAATCTAAGTCTATGTTATCATAAGCTTTCATAACGTCAAACTTTAGCAAAGCATTGAAATTGTTGTTATTGTTGTATTGATGAATGAGTTCATTTGCTACTATTGCATTCTCAAGTATGTATTTGTCTTGGATGAAAGCAAATGGTTTAGTTCTACTGAGTCATGAATATGGACTGTAATCACCTTAAGAGGACCTTGACAAACATCTTTAAGTTTGGTAACATTATTTTTTGTGGGATAAGGGTGATCATGGCAGATTTGATTTTCACTATAAAAGCTTTTTCCTCATAGATATCAGAGAATATTCCACAAACATCATCCTTATTGGAGTTCCAAAAAGTTTTTAAGAGAAAAACAATAGGGTAGTTGTTATGTCTACGGGTTTTTTTAGGTTACATGCTAAATAATGTTGCTTTGATCTCTTCACAATGAAAGGTTGTTTAAGGGAGGACAATACATGGGGTTCATGATAAAGTTCAAGACAAATAGTGTGGATCTCAAAACTTTTTAATCCTTATTTTGTTATTTGAAATTTTATGGAAGAAGAATGTATTTGTATTTCCTTTAATGAGCCACTAAAATTGAGTTTTCTTGCAACATAATATCTTCTTTATGTTGTATTACCTTGATTGGATGGCACATCTAGTTGTGGGATCCAAATCGGTGGCCTAGGGTGGCAAAGACCTTTCGAAGCAATCTCAAAATGACAAATTAAGATGTGTGATGGTTTGAGTATGCAATAAGGTATTGTGGGAATACGACTTTCAATAGGTGCAAACCCCTATTGTTAATTATTCTGATTATTATATGGAACCTTCTAAATAAAAATCTAACTGATAAAAATAGAGACATAAAAAAAAGAGAGCATGATTGATTGATTTGAGAAGAGGGTGCAGGATTTAAGTAAGGGCATACCCTCACTTTATTATTTAATAAATTTAAATTTGTAATCATGAATGCATATGAAATAAGAAAGAAAGTGGGAAAGAAGCTTGATGCTCATTGTTGCCTAGTACACTTGACTAAGTGAAATTTGACTCAGATGGTCTTGATTAACCTTTGGAAATGTTGATAATATGCTGACAGATGTGACTAACTGCCTTGGCTTGTAGCATCGCTAACAACTTTTGGGGTTGAGTAGCTTTGGAGGAAGCATCATCAATAACTTTTAGGGTTGAATAGCTTTGAAGAAAGCATCATCAATGACTTTTGGAGCTGACTAGTTTTGAAGAGAGCATCAACAGTGACTTTTGGGACTAACTAGCTTTGAAGGGAGCATCATGAATGACTTTTGAGGAGTGTTGTTAGTTGACTTTATTTAAACATGACATTTGACTGACTGACTAAACAAGTTCAAGCCTATCTTAGTTTGATATGATTTGATTTGATTTGATTTGAAGAAATGATTAGCGATCTTGGCTTGTGCTAATCATATTTGATTTGATAATCGATGACTTTTCTTAGCTTATTGCCTTTTAGTTTTAAAGTATTACCAATGGCTTTTGGGGTTGGCTTAGCTAAGAGTCACCATTGACTTTTTAGTTGGCTTAGCTTAGAAGTGTGGCCAACAGCTTTGAGCGTATTATTGGTTAACTTCATTTGAATAAGGCATTGGGCTGATTGACTAAGTGAGTTCAAGCCTACCCTAATAAAAAATGATTAGCCGCATTAGCTTGTGCTAATTATCTTTGTTTTGATAGATGATCTTTCTTAGCTTGTTGTCAATTAATTTTGAAGTGTTGCCAATGATTTTTGGAGTTGGTTTAACTAAGCACCACCATTGACTTTTGAGTTAGCTTAACTTTAAGTTTGGCCAACAACTTTGAACATATTATTGGTTGACATCATTTGAATAAGATATATGGCTGACTAACTAAGCCAGTTCAAGCCATAGTTCTATTTGATTTGTAGAAACGATTAACAACTTTGGCTTTTATTAATCATTTTTAATTGATAATTGACAACCTTTCTTATCTTGTTATTGATTAGTTTTGAAGCATTGGGCTTGGCTTAGCTAATCATCACCAATGACTTTTGAGTTGGCTTAGCTTAGAAGTGTGACCAACATTTTTGAGTATATTGTTGGTTGACTTAATTTGAACAAGATGTCTCGCTGAATAACTAAATGAGTTCAAATCTATCTTATTTTGGTTTGATTTGAAGGAATGATTAGTGGCCCTAGTTGTGCTAACCATCTTTGATTTGATAATTAATGACCATTTTTTGTCTTGTTGTTAACTAAATTTGAAGCGTTGCTAATAGTTTTTGGGATTAGCTTAACTAAGCATTTCTAATGACTTTTGAGTTAGCTTAGTTTTAAAGTATGGTCAACAACTTTGAATATATTATTAGTTGATATTAGTTGAAAAAGGCGTCTGACTGACTAGATTCTTGTTAAGGTTTGATATTGGATCCAACCCAGATTAGGTTCTTAATGTATCCTTAATGAATTTTGGATCACTTTTAATGGATTCTTAGTGGATCTAGGTTCAACTTGTTAATGGGCTTTAGTTTAAATCTTAATGGACTTAGGTTCAAGTTCAAGTTCGTTTGGTTCAACTTGATTCTTGTTTAGGTTTGACCTAATTTTTCTTCAGGTATGACCTAATTTTGGTTCTAGTGTGACTTGATTTTGGTTTATGTTTGATCTAGTTCTGGTTTAGGTTGGACATAGATCTGGTTTGAGTTTGAGTTCAGTTTGACCCATTTAGGATTCAGTTTGAACTTAGTTTAACCCATTTAAGTTTAGTTCTAAGTTCATTTGACCATATTAGGGATCAGTTTGAACTTGATTTGACCCAATTAGACTTTGAATGTGACTTCAATTTAACCTAATTAGGATTCGATTTGAGCTTAGTTTGACCTAGTTAGGGTTTGGATTTGAGTTCAATTTAACCCGCTTAGGGTTTGATTTGAACTTAGTCTAATCCAATTAGCATTTGATTTAAGTTTGGTTTGACCTGATTAAGGTTCAGTTTGAGCTTGATTTAACCCGATTAGGGTTTAATTTGAACTTAGTTTAACCCAAGTAGAGTATAGTTCAAAGTTTTTCTAACCCGATTAGAGTTTGATTTGAACTTGACTTAATCCAATTAATGTTTAGTTTGAATTTGGTTTAACCTGACTAGAGTTTAATTCAAACTTGGTTCAATCTAATTAGGGTGGGGTTCAAAGTTGGTTTAACCTGATTAAGGTTTCAATTCAAATTTGTCTTGGTTTAATTTGAATATGGTATAACTCGATTAGAGTTCAATTTGAATTGTTTAGTTTAAATATGGTTCCTGCTTTAGTTCAAACTTGTGATGGTTTAGTCCAAATATTGTTTGACTCAATTTAGATTTCCAACTTATTGTGGTTTAGAATTCAAAATTATTTTGACATAGTTTGAATGTGGTTTGACTTAATTAGAGTTTAATTCAAACTTTCAGATTGACTCAATTGATTTAGGTTTGGACCAATTAAGGCTTGACCCAATTAAAGTTGAATCTAAACTCAGGTCGTCAATTTTCTAAATGAAATGGACAACCAATTAGGGAATCAGTCATCCAGTCGAATATTTTTCATTCCAACTTCATCAGAATTGGATGACCAAGTCTGGTAATGGTTATCTGACATATTGAGTTCTAGTCTTGGTTCGTGGAACTAGAGCTAGTTTGGTAGTTCCATTTGATTAGAACCAGTCAACTGGTTAATGAAGAAATCGATCAATAGAAAGCCTTTTTACTCATATGGATATTTCAATTTATCTATTTTATCGATTTATTTCTATTTGGTTGTTTGTACGAGTCCATTGGAGGGAGTTTAAGAGTGTTAAACTAGGTAAATATAGTGGGTCAAATACCAAACCATCTCAAAAGTCTAAACTGATAGGATATGAGTCTTTTTTACTATATATATTGGACTCTATCTATCCAATATCTGATGTAAGACTAATCTATCACATCTAACATTATGATAATCTCCCCCTTCAAATGTGATATGATCACATCAATTTTAATACTCTTAATCAACAATCTCCCCCTTGAATAGTAGCATTTAGAGATTCACTACTAGTTACACGATCTCTATTTGACTCAATTTTCGAGTCCAACATTAGTACTTGATTAACCGCACTCAACATGATGTCAATTAAGTCATGCACCTCCTGTGAAAGGAATTCACCTCTGCTCTAATCCCAACTTGAGACTAACATGTGACTCAATCACATCCTCAACCATCGAACCAATGTGTATCACCATGTGACTCGCTCATGCAAGTGAGACTTATCTCAATCTCTGACTCTAAGAGAGACTACCATATGACTGGACTCAGCATATCATCACCATGGTAATTCTAGTTTTAGAGAGTTTGCATAACTTTAAACTTGAAGTTCTGATACTACTTATTGGGGTGATTTCAAAAGTATCAATAAGTGATTCAATTTAAAAATCTTCTCAAACCTATAAAAGCATGCAAAGAGGAGCACAAAAACATACAGAAATAGACAAAAATTTGGGGCAAAAAAGAGCGCAAGAAACCCACTAACTATTATTGCCACATCTTCGCCATGATGTCATCTTAGCCACAACCTCATGATGCCACTCCACTAAGCTCCACTAGCTTGAGGAGTTCAAAGCTTGAAACCCACCATGAAGGACTCTAAAGAAAAAAGAAGGAGACGATAAAAGTGGAAGATAAATGAAGAAACCAAAAATTGAAAAGGAAAGAACAACCAATATGGGAAACTAAAACAAAAAAATAAAGAAAAAAAGGTGAAAACAAAAAAAAAAGAGAAGGTAATTGAATGAGCTCCCATTAACCATGACTAAAGGCTAGTCTGTGGGCTCACTTGAAAGTCACCCTTGGCCTTGGGCCAACTTATGGACTCACCTAAAAGTCAACTTTAGCTTAGGGTTAGTATATGGGCTCATCCAAAAATCATTCTGACTAAGTGCTAGCCTCCAGATTCATTCGAAAGTGTCAGCATCCGGACTCATTCGAAAGTTAATTTAGCTAAGGACTAGTTCACAGACTTACCTAAAAATCAATTCAAACTGAAGACCAATCTGCAGACTTGCCTAAATATCTATATGAACTAAAGGCTAGCTTGTAGGCTTGCTTGAATATCTATTCTAAGTAAAAATTAGCCTACAACTTGCTTGAAGGTCTAAATAACTTAGGGTCAGTCCATGGGCTTACCTAAAGTTATCATGATAGCTTGAGAGTTCTCAAACTAAAATAAAATCAATATGCATAAGTATATTAAAATGACTTAATCATATTGAACTCAAGCCAAGTCGGCTAAAATAAATAAACAAAATTGAATAAACTTGAAAAAAGCACCAAAAGGACCTAAATTGGCAAAAGAAATAGACTAAAAATAGTCATCAGTCACGTAGAAAATTTTTTGTTAGTCATTTGATTTCCCAAACCAATCAATCAATTATCACACATCAAGGACCGGCACATGTTTTGTCAGTTGACCTGTACCTCAATCGGTCAATCGATTCTAACAGATGAGAAAGACACCCACTCTATCGAACGATCAATATACAAACTGATCATCTAATTTTGATAAACTTGAAATGACACTTTCTTGATCAGTCAACTAGTAGCCTAACTGGTTGTCTATTTCAATTAAAAAATTAATGTCCTAAGTTCAAATCCAATCCAAATTGGGTTAAGTCTTGATCGATCCAAACCTAAATCAATTTAGGATCAAATTAGGACAACCTAAAATCAGAATAATTTCAGATTAAATTCCAATTGAGTCAAACAACATTGCAACTAAATGAAGATAAATTTAAATTAAACTCTAATTGAGTCAAGCCACACTCAAATGAAATCAAAATGAATTCAAATTGAACTTAAACCCAACCAGGTCCAGCCAAGTTCGAATCAAGTCCCAATCAGATCAATCCAAGTTTGAATTGAATGTTAATAAGGTCAAATGAAATTCAAGTTTGAATCAAATTCCAATTAGGTTTGTGGGATTGGAATCAATGGTTTAGGATGGCGGAGACCTCGAGGAGTGACATTGATGCACAAATCAAAGTGTATTTAATTTGAGTGCACAATTAGGTATTATGGGAATATTGACTTTCAATAGGTATAGGCCCCTATTGTTAATTATTCTAATAGTAGTTAAAAATCTCATAAAATAAAAAACTTACCTAATAAAATAGAGATACGAAAAGAAAAAGAAAGCATAGTTTGATTGATATGAGAAATGGTAAATGCCTTAAATAAGGGCATACCTTACTTTATAATGAAATTTAGCACAAAATTATAGAAAACATGACAATAAAAAGAAAAGAAAAGAGCAAAAAAGAAGCTTTAATGGGCATTGCTACCCCATTCTAGTGCACTAGACCATATGATATCTAATGCAGATAGGTCTTTGCTAGATCCTTAGCAAACATTGATGATATCATTCGGTGGGACATGGAAAGCAATGAGAGAAGCTTGAAGTGTTTCCAATAGTTTTGAGTGTCAGAGATAACTTCATTGAATGACATTGCTAGCAACTTGTCAGGATTAGTTTGAAGTATTTTCGATAGCTTTGAGTTTTAGTGATAACTTCTTAAGTTAAAGTATTTCTATAGCTAATGAAGCATAGACAATAATTTCATTGGTTGAAGTGCTTCCATAGTCAATGAGCATAGGTGATAACTTTATTGGGTTGGAGTGTTTTCATTAGTCAATAAGGCCTTGGAGATAATTCCATAAGTTCAAAGTGTTTGCATTAGCCAATAAGATGTTGGTGATAGCTCCATGAGTTTGAAGTGTTTTCGTTAGCTAATAAGGCATTGGAGATAACTTTATTGGGTTGGAGTATTTTCATTAGCCAATAATTAAATTGATGATAATGTCATGAGTTTAGTATTTTCATTAGCTAATAAGGTATTGAAGATAACTTTATTTGGGTTGGAGTATTTCCATTAGTCAATAAGGTATTGGAGATAACTTCATGAGTTTGAAGTATTTTTATTAGCCAACAAGGCATTGGAGATACCTTCATTTGGGATTGGAGTATTTCTATTAGCTAATAAGACATTGGAGATAACTCCATGAGTTTGAAGCGTTTCCATTAGGTAATAAGGTATTGGAGATAACTTTATTTAGGGTTAGAGTATTCTCATTAGCCAATAAGGTATTAGAGATAACTTCATTTGGAGAGTATTTCTATGAGTTTGAAGTATTTTCATTAACCAATAAAGTATTGGACATAACTTCATTTGTGGTTGGAGTATTTTTATTAGCCAATAAGAAATTGGATATAACTCCATGAGTTTGAAGTATTTCATTAGCTAATGAGACACCGATAATAACTTTACTGATTTTGAAGTATTTCCATATCCAATGAGGTCTAGGCAATAAATTTACTGATTTGAAGTATTTCCATAGCCAATGAACTATAAGTAATAACTTTGTTTATTTTTTAAGTATTTCCATAGTCAATGAGGCATAGGTGATAACTTTGTGAATTTTGAAGTGTTTCTATAGCCAACGAAGTGTAGGTAATAACTTTCGTGAATTTGAAATATTTCTATTGGCCAATAAGGCATTGGAGATAATTTTATTTAGGTTGAAATATTTTCATGAATTTGAAGTGTTTTCATAGCCATGAGGCACATGCGATAACTTCTTTGGTTTTAAAGTATTTTTTTGTCCAATGAGGCATAGACAATAACTTCATAGTTTGAAGTATTTCCATTGCCAATGAGGAATAGGCAATAACTTCATTTGGTTTGACTTTGTTAGAACAAGGTGTCTTGGCTAACTAAGCAAGTTTGAGTCTACCTTAGTTTGATCTAACTTGAAAGAATGATTAGTAGCATTGGCTTGTGCTAATCATCTTTGATTTTATAATCAATAACCTTTCTTGGCTTGTTGTTGATTAGGATTTAGGGTATTATTAATGGCTTTGAGCTTATTATCAACTAACCCAATTGATTTGAAATTGACTCTTGATTTTTGGTTCAAGTATGATTTGATTCAGTTTAATATTTAGAACTCGATTTTGGTTTGAGTTGGGTTCAGCCTTGCTTTGGTTCAAGCTTGAATTTTGGGTCCAATTTGACTCAATTAGGATTCATTTGAATTTGTTTTAACCTAATTAAAGTTGATCTTAACCAAATTAGGATTTAACTAAAACTTGATTTAACCTAATTAGAGTTTGGTTTAAATTTTGGTTTGATTTTGAGTTGACTAGGGTAATTGGTGAAAATCCATTGATGCACGAGGCCATGGGTAATTGTAGTATTGGTGAAAATCCATTGATGCACGAGGCTGTAGGTGGCTGTGGTATTGGTGAAAATCTATTAATGCATGAGCCTATGAGTGACCATGGTAGGTGGAGATTCGTGAATGCTCGAAGTTGAGGATGGTTGTGACATTGATGGAGGTTCGCTAATACACATGATCATGGTGGTGATGGAGGCTCATTGATACTTGAGGCCATAGGTAACCACAGGTAGCTGTGGATAGGTGGGACCAAGGGGTGTTCGTGGTGGGGTTTGGATGACCTGATCCTTCTAGGTATGGTTGCTCAAACTCAAGCAACCAAGCATAGCAAGAATAATAGCTTGGGGAGAGCCATTGCCATGGGTGGCCACGAGCTTGGGGGAGGAAGAGAGGGATAGTAGTTGCACGAGGCAACATGCACCTCGCAAAGGAGATGAAATAAAACCAAAGAAGGATAGAGGGGATATAGGGGCTTCTATATTCTTTTGCTCCTTTATCAATAGTTTCTCAGTCTAATCTTTGATGATGATATCTCCTATCAAAGTTCTCCAAGAATCACCTCCAAATTCATCAAAAATTCACTCAAGAATTGACTATATTTCTTCCTCCAAATTCATGTGCTATAGTCTTCTTTTTATAGGGTTTGAGAAGATTTTTTGGTTGGATCATTAATTGATCCAAATTTGAGATTTGATGGATATATTCTTATCATAATCTTCATATTTGAATATCTAATTAATAGATCTTGATATTGCAATTTTCTTAATTGAAAATTTAGTTAATTTCTGAGATTGGGTAAGTTTTTTTTTCATCTTAGGGATTTTATAAGTGGCGAAGAAGATCTTTGATTGGTTTAATTTTGGGATGTGATTTATAATCAGATTGGATGTTCATATCTTTGATTAGCATGTAATCTTGTTGATTGGTATTTATTTGTATATGAGGAGATTCCAAAATGATACCATTTTTGACTATTGAATTTTTAGAGGAATATTTGCAAATTTTTTGAAAAATTTGGATCAAAATAAATTTGTAATTTTAGGATTTTATTAAATTTTTTGACAAAATTATTATCCCATAGACCTATTTGTAAGAAAATTTCAGCCAGAGACATTTTCATAAGGATTTGTTTGATCCATGGACTTATTTACGAAATTTTTTCATTTTTTTTATTTTAGTCCAGATTTACAAAATTTTTACATGCTCACATTATCATAATGCACTTCGTGAATATCAAAAGGATGTACATCTCCATCAATTTTGCATTCTTCTCCATCCTTAAAGTACTTGAGGCATTGATATTGGGTTGATGGCACCATTTTATTTTCACGTAACTATGGCTTCTCTAATATTGCTTTGTGTGATGCATCAGTGTTGATCGTATAAAATTTGGCACTAGTTATTAACTCACCTACTTTCAGAGGGATGGTTATGACTCTTAGAGCTCTTTGGCTATTTTGATTAAACCTTTGGATGATTATAATCTCGGATGATAGGTGGTACACATCTAGAGTTATAGCTCTTAGAGTTCAAAGAGTTATCAAATTGACTAAGAAACTTGGCTCAATCAGGATGCTATTGATCTTGATCACATTATTATTCCCTGTGACATATAATGACCTATTATAGTTTGTTATTCCTAGTAAGATGTTGTCATTTGTCAATGTGATGGCAGGAGTTTAATATGCATATAAAAACTGCTCATCTTCTTTTTAGTGAAGTATGCTTGATAATCGATTGGGTCTTGTAAGATATGTACCAGTGTATCCCTAAGTTTGCATGACATCATTAGAGCATGAAACACACTCAGCTTGGTAGGGACTTTTTTGAGATGGGCTACTATGGTGTATTCCACCTTCTTGAGTTCACGTTTAGCTTGCAAAGGTTTGATGTCCTTATTTATTTGAATTTCTTTTCTTTTGTCTTTGGAGGTGTTCTTGTCCCTAGATATTGGAGCTTGTTTTGGAAGCAACACCTTCCCATCTTTGAGTTGTACCTAGTTTGCACTCCTTAGTCAAATTCTAGCATCTTGAGACCAAATAGGTTCATCTTCAGAATCACAATAAAGACTAATCATGTGCCAAGGGGTAGTAGGTCCCTGCCTCTCATCAGTAGTTCCCTGGATGTCTTTGGAGGATATGATTGGTTGATAATCATCCTACTCAATATCAAAGTCAGGCATGTGAGGTTTCCTTAGGGAGAGATCTTTAGAGACTTTTTGGATAAACCCTTCTATTTCGTCACCTAGTATGACCTTTTCAAGAACTTTGTATTTAGGATATTTTTTTTGTGGATGTTTGGATTGACTCAATATAGGGGCTGAATGAGCTTAAGCATTAGCTTGTTTAATCCTCTTCCAGAATGGTTGCTTCTTCTTTTGGCTTTTGTTGGTATAAGGCCTCTCAAAGCAATCGTAGAGTTGTTCTAACTCAATATAAAATCATATTCATCATCCATTCCTTATATATGTAATTCCTCTAGAGTTGGTAGAGAGCACCCTTCACAAGTTCTAGGATTGAGACTTCACCAAACCTAATAGGTCGAGCATTTTCTACTAGATTACTTAGTGGTGGTTGGGATAGCCATTCATTAGTGTCCATCTTGGATGTATGAGTCACCATGCGACAAGAGGCAATAGACTCAGATGATTATTCTTGAGAGTGTTTATTCTCCTTGATTCATTTTTGGGTAAGAGGTGTGGATGGTCATTTTGATCCCGAGGGTAGTTGGTAAGTGACTTTCTGCCACTTCTGTAGGACCCTTTATGTGGCTTTGCCTTTTTATTATCATGCTTTCTACTCTCTTTACTTCTTCATGAAGTATAATGGTTATACTTGACATGCTTTCTCTTTCCTTCCCTTTCCTATTCTTCTCTTCTCCTCTCTACCATATCATTCCTCTATTTTCTACGAGGTTTTAGCCTTCTAATGCTAATGTTGCCTCGTCCTACACCTTGCACTAGTGAGTCTTGCCCGAGTTGTTGACCTGGCCCATCATCGGAACCCTAGCCCTACTAGCCCAAGAACTACTCTCTGCTCATGCTCATGGCCTGTTAGCTTCATCCCTTTGTTGGCCCATGGTGCTCACCGGCCTAGCTCGTCTTCTGGCCTCCTGGCTCGCCTGGCTTGTGCTAGTGCTGTAACCTATCACTCAAACTAAACTGTTGTAGACCTCCATTGTTGTAGGCCCAACCTCATATGTAGCTATCCTTGCCTATCTTCAATACCTCACCAACCTGTGTTGCTCACCGGCCTAGCTTATCACCTGGCCACTTGGCCTACCTAGCCTATAATGGTGTTGCAACTTATCACCCAGCCTGAAATACTACAACCCTTCATTGCGGCTGACTCAGCACTGTCTACTATCATCTCAGCATGCAGCTCTCCATCGCAGCTATCCCAGCCTTACCTATGCACCCCATGGCACTAGCTACCTCCCTAAACACCATTGGCTCCACTACCTAACCTTTTCCATCTTCCATCACCGCATTTGAAGCCCATCATCGACCACAGTCAAATCTATCTAGATTTAGCCAAGAGTTCAAGAGGTTTGCGCCATGGCCTAGTAGGGGTTTGAAGAGGAGGGCATGGGCCTCAGGAAGAAGAAGGAAATAAATAGAGAAGAAAAAAGGTTGTTGGCTAGAAAAAGGAAGCTCTCTTGCCTTGATTTCCTCACCATCATCACTACAGCCACCCATAGTTGTTAGCACATCAACAAAACTTCGTCAAAACTACAACCACCTACAATCCTTTGTGCATCAATGAACTCCATCATCATCATGGCCACCCATAGCTTGCGCATCAACAGGCCTCCACCAGCACCATGGTCACCCACGGCTTTGTGCATTCAGCCAGTCTTCGAGATCACATTCAAGCAAGCCTCCAGGCTTGCACAGCTAGCCTTTAGGCTTACACTTAGCTAACCTTTAGGCTTGCATTTTGCCAGAATTTGGGCTCGTGCTCAGTTAGACTTTAGTCTTGCATCCAAGCCAACATTCGGGCTTGCATTTAGCTAGCCTTCAAGCTCACACTTGGCCAACCTTTGGGCTCACATCTGAGGTAGTCTTCAGGCTTGCACCCAAGCTAGCCTTTAGGCTTGCACTAAGCTAGCTTTTAGGCTTGCACAAAGCTAGCTTCGAGCTCGCAATTAGCTAGACTTTGGGCTCGTACCAAGCTAGCCTTCAAGCTCATAATCACCTAGACTTTGGGCTCGTACCAAGCTATCTTTTAAGCTCATACTTAACCAACATTCAGGCTTACATTCAGCTAGCCTTCAGGCTCACACTTAGCTATCTATTGGGCCACACCCAGCTAGCCTTTGGACCCACACTCAAGCCAGCATTTGGGCTCACACTTAGCTAGTCTTTGGGTTCACATATAAGTTAGCCTTCAGGCTCACACTCAGCCAACCTTCAAGCTTAGACTCAACCAACCTTTAGGCTTGCATCTAAGCTAGCCTTTGGGCTAGCATTGAAGCCAGTCTTTGAGCTTATACTCAATTAACCTTTGGGCTCGCACTCAAGTAAGCCTTCAGACTTGCACTCAGCTAGCCTTCAAGCTTGCACTTAACTTGCCTTCATGTCACAGTCAAACTAGACTTTAGGCTTGCTCTCATCCAACCTCCAAGCTTGCATCCAAGCAAGCGTTCAAGCTCGCACTAAGCTAGTTGTCAGGCTTGCATCAAAGCTTGCATCCATGCTAGCCTTTGGGTTAGCATCCAAGCTAGCTTTCAAGCTCTCACTCAGCTAACCTTTAGGCTCATACTTAACTTGCTTTTGGGCTTGCATCGATGCCAACCTTCGGGCTTATACTTAGCTCACTTCACGCCACCCACACTCATGCCTCCCTTTGGCCATGCACTGCACCAGCCTTTAGGTTCACACTAAAGCCAACCTTCAAAATCACAATCAGCTAGCCTTAGGACTCACATAAAAGCCAACTTTTAGGCTAGCATCCAAGTCAACTTTTGGGCTCACATCAAAGCTAGCATTTTGGCTTGTACTCAGCCAGCCTTTTGGCTTGCATTAGCTAGCCTTTAGACTCACAATTAGCCAACCTTCTGGCATACATTGAACTTAGCTTGTTGGCTTGCATCCAGCTAGCTTTCAGGCTCGCATCTAAGCTAGCCTTCATGCTTGCACTCAGACAGCCTTAGGGCTCACATGCAACCAACCTACAGGCATGCACTCATCTAGCCTTCAAGCATGTGTCAAAGTTATCCTTTGAGCTCGCATCCAAGTGAGGCTTTGAGCTTGTATGTAGCAAGCATTTGGGCTAGCACTTAGCCTACCTTCAATCTTGAATCCAAGCCAACCTTTGGGATCATACTCAATTACCCTTTGAGCTCACACTCAGCCAGCCTTTGGGCTCACAATTAGCCAATCTTTGGGCATACAGTAAACTCAGTCTTTTGGATAGCATCCAGCTAGCCTTTGGGCTTGTACTAAGCCAACCTTCATGGTTGCACTCAGCTAGTCTTTGGGCTCACATTCAGCTAGCCTATAGACTTGCACTTAGCCAGCCTTAAGGGACGTATCCAAGCCAGCCTCTAAGCTTGCATCTAACCTAGGCTTTAGGCTTGCACACAGCTAGCATTTGGGTTTACAACCAGCCTTCGAGTTTACTCTTAGTTAGCCTTTAGGCTCACACTCAAGCCAGCATTTAGGCTTGCACTCAGCCAACCTGGACCTCGCATTTAACTAGGCTTGGGCTAATATTCAGCTAGCCTTTGGGCTTGTATCCCAGCCAGCCTTCCCACTCACATTCAAGCTAGCCATTGACTTGCATCCAAGCCAGGTTTTGGGCTCGCACCTAGCCAGCATCTGGGCTCGTACTAAGCCTACCTTCAAGTTGGCATCCAAGCCATGCTTCGAGCTTACACTCAGCTAGCCTTTGAGCCCACACTCAAGCTAACCTTTAAGCTCACACTCAGCCAGTCTTTAGGTTTGCACATAAGCCACGCTTTGGGCTCACACTTAGCTAGCCTTTCGGCTTTCACTCAGTCAGCCTTTGGGCTTACACTTAACCAGTCTTTGGGCTTATATTTAGCCAGCCTTTGGGCTCACACTCAACCAGTCGTCAGGCTTGCATCCAAGCCAACCTTCATGCTCACACTCAAGCTAGCCTTTGGGCTTATGCTTAGTAGTCTTTAGGCTCACACTTAGCCAACCTTCAAGCTTGCACTTAAGTCGACCTTTGAGCTTGCACTTAGCCAACCTTTGTGTTGTATGCAAACTAGCCTTTGGGCTCCACTCAGCTAGCATTGGGTCTCACACTTAGGCATCCTTTAGCTCACACTCAAGCCAACCATTAGGCTCACATCTAAACTAGCATGCAGGCTCACACTATGCTAGCCATAAGGCTTGCACTTTGCTGGCCTTCGAGCTCACAATCAGCTGGCTTTTTTGCTAGCATCCAAGTTAGGCTTCATGCTCTCACTCAGCTAGCCTTCGGGCTCACACTCAGCCAATCTTCAGGCTTGCACTCAGGCCAACCTTTGGGCTCTCATCGAAGCCAACCTTCAAGCTTACACTCAAGCTAGCCTTTGAGTTCGCATACAAATAACCTTTGGGCTCACACTCAGGCAACGTTTAGGTCACACTCAGCTAGCATTCAAGCTAGCATTAAGCTAGTCTCCAGGCTATCACTTAGCCAGTCTTTAGCTAACAATCAACTAGCCTCTGAACTCACACTCAAGCCAACCTTTAGCCTCATATCCAAGCTTACCTTGGGGCTCACTCTCAGTCTATCTTTGGGCTCACACTCAGTTAGCCTTTGGTCTTGCACTCAGGCTAGCCTTTAGGCTCACACTTAGCCAGCTTTTTGGCTCGCATTCAACTACTCTTTAGGCTCACACTTAACCAACATCCGAACTTGCACTCAACCAGCCTTCAAGATCGCACTCAAGCTAGCCTTTGGGCTTGCATCCAAGTTGGCTATCAGGCTCGCATCCAAGCTAGCCTTTAGGTTCATACTTAGCCAACCTTTGGGCTCTGACTCAAGCTAGCCTATGAACTCACACTCAACCAGACTTTAGGCTTACACTCAATCTAGCCTTTAGGCTCGCATCCAAACTGGCCTTTGAGCTTGCATTCGGCTAGCCTTCAAGCTCACATCCAAGTAAGCATGGGGCACTCAATTAAGTAAACATTTGAGCTCGCACTTAGCTAGCCTTATGGCTCGCACTTAACCAGCCTTCAAGCTCATATTCAGCTAGCCTTTAGGCTCGTAGGTAATCAGCCTTTGGGCTTGGACTCAAGCAAGACATTAGGCTTACGCTCAGCATGCCCTTAGGCTCACACTTAAGCCAACCATCGGGCTTGTAGTTAGCCAGCCTTGGGGCTCACACTAAAGTCAGCTTTTGGGCTCACATACAAGCTAGCCTTTGGGATTGCACTCAGCTATCCTTTGAGCTCACAATTTGTTAGCCTTCAGGCTTGCACTAAAGCTAGCTTTCAATCTTGCATCTAGCTAGCATTTTGGTTCACATCCAAGTTAGCATTTGGGCTTGCACTCAGCTAGCCTTTGCACTCACACTCAACCAGCCTTCAAGCTTAGATTCAGCCAACCTATGAAGTTGTGCTAAGTCAATCTTAGTTTTGCATCAAAACCAACCTTTGGACATGCACTAAGCTAGCATTTGGGCTTGCACTACCTATTGGCTCACTTCCAAGCTAGGCTTCGAGATCATACTCAGTCATCTTTAGGCTCGCACACAACTAGGATTTAGGCTTACAACAAAAGCTAGCCTTTGGGCTTGCACTTAGTTAGCCTTCAGGCTTGCACTTCGTTAGCCTTCGAACTTGCACATAGTTGGCCTTTAAGCTCACTTTCAACTAGCCATTGGACTTGCACTTTGTTAGGCTTTAGGCTCACACTCAACCAGTCATTAGACTCAGTCAATTAGCCATTAGGATCACACTCATAGTACCCTTTGGGCTCACACTCAGCCAGCCTTTAGATTTGCACTTAAGCTAACCTTCAAGCTCACACTTAGCCAGCCTTGGGGCTTGCACTAAGGCCAACTTTTGAGGTCATATCCAAGGTAGACTTCAACCTTGCATTCAAGCCAGCCTTCTGAGTCACACTTAACTAGCCTTCAAGTTCATAATTTGCTAGCCTATGGGCTTACCCCAAAGCTAGCCTTTGGGCTTGCATCTAAAGTAGCTTTTGGGCTTGCACTTAGCCAAATGTTGAGCTCGAATTCAACCAACCTATAAACTTACACTCAGCTAGCCTTTGTTCTTGCATCCAAGTCAGCCTTCATGCTCGCATTGAAGTCAGCATTCAAGCTTGCACTAAGCTAGCATTTGGGCTTGCACATAGCCTACCTTTCAACTCACATCGAAGCCAGCCTTCAGAGTCATATTCAGCTAGCCTTCAAGCTTTCACTTAGCCTACTTTTAGGATAGCATCCAAGGTAGCTCTAAGCCTACCATCAAGCTTGCTTTCAAGATCTCAGCCAGCCTTTGGGCTTATACTTAGCTAGCCTTTAGGTTGCACTCAGCCAACCTTCGGGCGCACACTTAGGCAGCCATTGGGCTTACACTCAAGTAACATGTAAGCTCACACTCAGCCAGCCTTTGAGCTCACATGAAGCTAGCCACTGAGCTCAAATATTGCCAGTATTTGAGCTCACATCAAAGCCTACATTCAGGCTTGCATCCAAGATAGCATTTGGGTTCACACTCAGCTTGCCTTTGGGTTCACACTCAGCCCGCCTTCAAGCTTATATAAAACTAGCCTTTGGGCTTGTACTCAAACTAGCCTTCAAGATCACATCTAAACTAGCCTTTAGGCTCACATCTAAATTAGCCTTCGAACTTGCACTTAGCCAACCTTTGGACTTGCACTTAACAAGCCTTTGGGATTGGATCTAGGCTAGCCTTCGAGCTCACACTCAGCTAGTCTTTAGGCTCATCCTTTCCTAGCTTGCAAGCTTACACTCAAGCTAACATTCTAGCTTGTACTTAGCCAACCTTTGGTTGCACTTGGCCAGCCATTGGGCTTGCATTCAACCAGCTTTTGGCCTTGGACTGAAGCTAGCCCTCGGGCTTGCATCTGGCTAGCCTTTGAGTTTATATCCAAGCTAGCCTTCAAGCTCACATTCAACTAGCCTTTGGACTCACACTCATTCAGCCTTTGGGCTTATATCCAAGGCAACCTTCAGGCTCGCACTCAGCCAACATTTGAGATCTCACTCCACCAACATTAGGTCTCTCACTCAGTTTGTCTTTGGGCTTACATCCAAGCCAGCCTTCGGGCTTGCACTCAGTTAGTCATCAGACTTGCTGTCAGCCAACCTTCAGGCTCACAACTAGCTATCCTTTAAGCTAACATTAGAGCCAGCCTTTAGACTCACACTTAGCTAACCTTTGGCTCTAAGTCAAGTGAGATTTTGGGTACACACACTGTCAGTGTTTGGGCTCCCGTTCAGCCAGCCTTTGATCTTCCACTTAGTTGGCCTTAGGGCTAACACTCAGCCAACCTTTAGATATGCACTCAAGCTAACCTTTGGTCATGCATCCAAGAAAGATTTTAGGCTTACACTTAGCTAGGCTTTGGGCATGCACTCAAGCCAACCTTCAGACTTGCATTAAATTAGCTTTTGAGCTCGCATTTTTCTACCCTTTAGGCTCACACTCAATCAGCCTTTAGAACCACACTAATGCTAGACTTTGAGTGTACACTCAAGTTAGCCTTTAGGCTTGCACTCAAACCAGCCTTTGGGCTCACATTCAGGTAGCATTCAAGCTCACACTTAGCCAGCATTTAGGCTTGCATCCAAGCTAGCATTCGGGCTTGCAGTCAGCCACGTTTGAGTTCACCCTTTGCTAGCCTTCAAACTTGCACTCAAGCTAGCCTCTGGGCTCATATTCAACCAGACTTTTGGCTCATACTTGCTATTGGTCTGGCCTTCAACTAGCCTTTGGCCTCTCACTAAAGCCAACCTTCAGCCACACATTGAAGCTAGTATTCAGGCTCACATCCAAGCTAGCTTTTGGGCTCACATTCATCTGGCCTTTAGACTTGCACTCAGCTAGCCCTTGGGCTCACTTAGCTGGCCATCGGGCTTGCTCTCAGCCAACCTTCATGCTCACACTCATCTTGCCTTTAGGGTCACATCCACGCCACCCTTCTAGCTCACACTCAGCCATCCTTTGTGCTTGCACTCAACCAGCCATCAGGCTTGTACTTAATCAAGCTTTGGGCTCACACTTTGCTAGCCTTTAGACTCATGCTTAGTCAACCTTCAAGCTCATATGCAACCAGGCTATTGGTGTGCACTCAGCCAACCTTTGGGTGCACACATAGCCAACCTTCGAGCCTACATTCAACCCAACCTCAGGCTTGCATCCATGCCAGCCTTTGACCTCACACTCAACCATTTTTTAACTTGCACTCAGCCATCCTTCAAGATCATATTTAACTAGCCATCAAGCTCACACTTAGCCAACCCTTGGGCTAACATCCAAGCTAGACTTTGTGCTCACACTAAACCAGCCTTCAAGCTTGTACATGAAAGCCTTCGGGCTCACACTCAATCAACCTTTGACCTAGCACAACTAGCAATCATGCTCACATTCTGCTAGTCTTCGGGCTAGCATTTAGCTAGCCTACAGGCTTACACTCAAATTAGTCTTTAGGTTTACATCTGAGCTAGCTATTAGGCTCACAATCAGCCTTCGATCTCACATTTAGCTAGCCTACGAGCTCAAACTCAAGCCGGCCTTCAAGCTTGCATCCAAACTAGCTATTTGGCTTGCATCCAAGCTAGCCTCAATTAGCCTTTGTTTCACATCCATGCCAACCATCAGGCTTGCACTCATGCCAACCTTCGAACTTGCATTAAAGCCAACTTTTGGACTCA
This sequence comes from Trichopus zeylanicus subsp. travancoricus, assembly GCA_005019695.1. Classification (NCBI taxonomy): domain Eukaryota; kingdom Viridiplantae; phylum Streptophyta; class Magnoliopsida; order Dioscoreales; family Dioscoreaceae; genus Trichopus; species Trichopus zeylanicus. Next base: position 513,195 of record RXID01010941.1, read on the forward strand.
CATAAGTTGCACTCAACTAGCCTTTGGGCATGCATATAGCCACCCTTCAAGCTCACAATCAACTAGCCTTCAAACTTGCATCAAAGCCAGCTATCAGGTTCACATCCAAGCTGGTCTTCGGGCTTGCACTCAACCTGCCTTTAAGCTCACACTAAGCCAACCTTTAAGCTCACACTTAGCTAGCCATCAGGCTCTCACTCATAATAGTATTCAAGTTCACATCCAAGTCAACCTTCAGACTCACATCAAAGTTAGCCTTTAGGCTCCCACTCAGCCAGCCTTCAGACTTGCAATCAGCTATCTATCAAGCTAACAAGTAAGCCAACCTTTGGGCTTACACTTAGCCAACCTTCAAGCTTGCACACATGCCAACCTTCAACCTTTCATTGAAGCTAGCCTTCAAGCTTACATCCACTCTAGCCATCAGGTTCACACTTAACTAGCCTTAATGCTCACACTCAAGCCAAACTTCTAGCTCACATTTGGAAAGTCTTTGGGCTTGCACTTATCCAGCCCGCTAGCTAGCATTTACCTAGTATTTAGGCTTACTCTTTGCTAGCCTTTAGGCTCACACTCAGCCAATTTTTAGGCTTATATTCAGCTAGCCATCTGGCTAGCACTCAGCCAACCTTTGGGCTTGCATCCAAGCCAACCTTCAAGCTTGCACTCAGCTAGCCTTTAGGCTCACATTCAAGTTAGCCTTTGATCTCACACTCAGTCAGTCTTTGGGCTCATATTTAGCCAATCTGTAGGCTTACACTTAGCCTAGCTACAAGCTTGCACTTAACCAACCTTTAGGCTCATACTCATACAAGCTTTCAGCCTCACACCTAAGCCAACATTTATGCTTGCACTGAGCTAGCCTTCGAGTTCACACTCAGCTAGTCTTTGGGCTCACAATTACTTAGCCATTGGGCTAACATCCAAGCTAGCCTTCAAGCTTGCACTCAATCAACTTTTGAGCTTATACTCAAGCTAGCTTTTGACCTCGTAATTGGCCAGCTTCATGCTTACATTCAGTTGGCCTTCAGGCTCGCATTCAGCTAGCCTTTAGGTTTACATTTTGCCAACCTTCAAGCTCACACTTAGCCAACCATAGGACTTGTAGTTAGCAAGCCCATAGGTTGGCACTCAAGCTAGCCATTGGGCTTGCATATAAATTAGCTATTAGTCTCACACTCAACCGACCTTTGTAGTTAATTTTAGCTAGCCTTCGGGCTCACATTTGGCTAGCCTTTATGCTCTCAATCGATTACCAATTAGGCTAACATCCAAGCCAACCTCTGAGCTCGCACCCATATCAGCCATAAGTACCTACTCAAGCCAGCCTTCCACCTCACACTCAAATGACTTTTGAGCTTGCACTCAGCTAGCCTTCGAGCTTAGTCTTAGCCAGCCTTCAAGCTCATGCTCAGCTAACCATCGAGCATACACTTAGTCAACCTTTAGGCATTCAGTCAATCATCAAGCTCACACTCAACTAACCTTTTGGCTCACATCTAAGCTAGCCTTCAAGCCCATACTTATTTAGACTTTGAGCTTGCATCCATACTAGCCTTTAGGCTCACTCTCAGCCTGCCTTCAAGCTTTGGGCTCATACTTAGCTTGTATATGGGCTCACAATTAACCAATATTTGGTCTCACATCCTAGCCACCCATTGAGCTTGCATTCAGCTAGCCTTTAGGCTAACATCCAAGTCATTATTCGAGCTCACACCCAGCCAACCTTCATACTCACATTGAGCTAGCTTTCAGGATCCCATTCTGCCAGCCTTCAGGTTTACACTCATCTAGCCTATAGGCTTACACTCAAGCCAGTCTTCAAGCTCACATCCAAGCTAGCAATTAGGCTCACACTCAACCAACCATCATGCTCACATTTAGCTATCCTATGGGCTCACATTCAGCTAGCCTTCTGGCTCATACTCAGCTAGCATTCAGGCTTGCACTTAGCTAGCCAATAGACTTGCACTCAAGCAAGCTTTCAGGCTTATATCCAAGCTAGCGATCGGGCTTGAATCTAAGTTGGCCTTCAAACTCGCACTTAGCTAGCTTTCATGCTCATAGTTAGCCAATATTAGGGCTCACACATAGCTAGCCTTCAGGTGTGAAATGAGCCAGCCATCGGGCTAACATCCAAGCCAATCTTGGGCTCACATCCAAGTTAGCCTTCAGGTTTGTACTCAGCTAGCCTTTGGGCTCGCACTCAGCTAGCATTTGGACTGACACTCTGCCAGCCTTCTAGCTCGCAATGAGCCAACCATTAGGATAACATCGAAGTTAGCTTTCGAGCTTGCACCTAGCTAGCCTTTGATCTCACATTTATGCCAGCCTTTATGCTTGCATCCTTGCCAGCCTTTTGGCTCACATCCTTGCCAGCCTTGGGCTCATACTCAGCTAGCTTTCAGGCTTGCACTCAAACTAGCCTCTAGGCTTACACTCAAGCCAGCCTTTGTGCTCACACTTGACTAGCCTCCAAAGTTGTAGTTTAGCAAACCTTTAGTCTCATACTCGGTAAGCCTTTTGGCTCACACTCAGCCAACCTTCGAGCTTAGATTTAGATAGTAGTCAGGCTTGCACTCAGCCAGTGTTTGGGCTCACAATTAGCCAGCTATTAGATTGATATTAAGTGAACCTTTGAGCTTGCACTTAGCTAGCCTTCAAGCTTGCATCCAAGCTAGCCTTCATGCTTGCATCCATGCTAACATTTAGGCTCACACTTAGCCACCCTTTAGACTTGCACTCAAACTAACCTTTGGGCTTACACTTAAGGTAGCTTTCATTCTTGTACTCAACCAGTCAATTGGCTCTCACTATAGCCAGCCTTTAGGCTCACACTTAGCCAATCTTCTAGCTCTTACTCAGCCAGCTTTGGAGCTTGTATTTAGCTAGTAGTCAAGTTGGCACTCAGCCAACCTTCGAGCTTGCATCCAAGCTTGCCTTCAGGCTAGCATCAATGCCATCCTTCAATTATGCATCCAAGATAGCTTTCAAGCTCACACTTAACTAGCTTTTGGGCACCTAATCAGCCATCCTTTGGGCTCCTATCTAAGCTAACTATTGGGCTTGCACTTTGCTAGCCTTTGGGCTTATACTCAACTTGAATTTGGGCTCACACTTAAGCTTGCCTTCAAGCTAGCTTTTTCTAGCCTTTGGACTTGCACTAAGCTAGCCTTTAGGCTTGCACTTAGCCGACCCTTAGGTTCACTCTTAGCCAACCTTTAGGGTCACACTCAAACTAGTCTTCTAGCTCGCATCCAATCAAGACTTAGGGCTTGCATCTAAGCTAGCCTTCGAGGTCCCACTCAGCCAGCCTTGGGGCTTGCATCCTAGCTAGCCTTTGAGATCACACTCAGCCAGCCTTTGAGCTCACACTTTGTGAGCCTTCAAGCTTATACTTAGGCCAACCTTCAAGCTCATACTTATCCAACCTTTGGGATCATAGTCAGCTAGCCATTGGGCTTGCATTCAACTAGCCCTCAGGCTCGTGCATGACTAGACTTCGGGCTCGCATTCAGCTACGCTTTAGGTATATATCCAAGCCACCATTTGACCTCACACTTTGCTAGCCTTTGGGCTTGCCCTCAACTAGCCTTCAGAATTATACTTTGGCTAGCCCTTGAGCATGCACTCAACCATCCTTTGGGCTTGCACTCTGCTAGCCTTCGAGCTTACATTCAGTCAACTATTGGGCTCACACCAATGCTGGCCTTCAAGCTCACATCAATGGTAGCATTTGGGCTTACATCCATGCCAGCCTTCGAACTCAAACTTAGTGAGCCTTCTAGCTTGTATATAAGTTAATCTTCGGGCTCATACTCTACCAACCTTTGGGCTCACACTCAAGCCAGCCTTCGGACTAGAACTTAGCCAGCCTTTTGACTCATACTTAGCCAACCATCAGTCTCACACTCAACTAGCCTTCAAGCCAAAACTCAAACCAGCCTTTGGAGACACATGCAAGTGAGCCTTTGAGTGTGCATCCAAGCTAGCCTTCAGCCTCTCACTCTGCTAGTCTTTAAGCTCACACTCAGCCAACCTTTAATCCTACATTAAAACTAGCTTTCCATCTCACACTCAGCTAGCCTTTGGGCTCATAATTTGCTACTCTTTAAGCTTCCACTCAAGCTAGCCTTCAAGTTTGCATTCATTTAGCCTTTGAACTCATACTCAACCTACCATTGGGCTTGCATTCAACTAGCCTTTAGAGTCGCACTCAGCCAGCCTTCAAGCTTGTACTTAGCTAGCCTTCAGGCTCGCATTTGAATTGGCTTTTGGCACACACTTAGCTAGCCTTTAGGCTTGCTTTTAGCCAACCTAAGCTTGCATATAGCCAGGCTTCAGGAATGAATCCAAGACAACCTTTTGCCTTTTACTTAGCCATCCCTCAGTAGTGCACTTAGCCATCCTTTAGGCTCATATTCAACTAGCCTTTGGGTTCCCAATTAGCTAGCTTTGAGGACAAATCCATGAAAGCCTTCTAGACTCACACTCAACTAGCCTATGGGCATGCATCAAAATCATCCTTCAGGCTTGCATTAAAGCCAATCTTTTAGCTCACACTTAATTAGCCTTCAAGCTCACACTCAAACTACCCTTTTTCCTCACATCCAAGCTAGCCTTTGGGCTCACACTCAGCTAGCTTTTGGACTTTTGTCCAAGCTAGCTTTTGGGCTCACACTCAGTTAGCCTTTGAACTTGCACTTAGTCAGCCATTGGATTCTCACCAAGCCTACCTTCGAGATTACACTCAAGCAAGTCTTGGGGCTTGTACTCAACTAGCCTTTGGACTCACACTCAGCCAACCATTAGGCCTGTATTTAATAAGTCTTCAAGATTACACTCAGCTAGCCCTTGGGCTCATGCTCAGCTAGCCTTTAGGCTTGCATTTGGCTATGCTTCAGGCTCACACTCAACCAGCCTTTAAGCTTACACTCAAGCTAGCCTTCATGCTTGCCCTCAACTAGCCTTTGGCTAGTACTTAGCCACCCTTTAGGCTCTTATTAGGCCAAGCTTCTAGCTCATACTTAGCTAGCCTTCGGGCTCACATTTAGCTAGCCTTTGAGTTCGTATTTAGCTAGACTGCAAACATGAATCCAATCCAACATTTAGCCTTGCACTCATCCAATCTTTGAGTATGCACTCAGCTATCCTTCAGGTTCACATTTAGCTAGTCTTTTGGCTTACACTCAGCTAGCCTTTGGGCACAAATCCAAGCAAGCCTTCCAAGCTTGCATTCAGCCAGCCATTGGGCACACATCAAAACCATCCTTCGGGCTTGCATTAAAGTCAACATTCGCTCTCACACTCAGCCATCCTTTTGGCTTACACTCAACTAACCTTTGGGCTCTCATTGAGCCAACCTTTGAGCTCACATTCAATTAGCCTCCAAGCTCACATCCAAGCCTTCCTTCAGACTTGGATCCAAACTAGCCTTTGGGCTTGCATCCAAGCTAGCCATTGGGCTCGTACTCAACTAGTTGATGAGCATACATGAAAGACAACTTTGGGCTCACACTAAAGCTAGCCTTTGGGCTCACATTTCAGCCAGTGTTTAGGCTCACACTTAGTAAGCCTTTGGCTCATACTCAGCTAGCCATTAAGCTTGCACTTAGCTAGCCATTAGGCTCCTATTCTTCTAACCTATAGGCTCACTTTCGCACTCAGCCAACCTTTAGGCTCGTACTTAGCCAACCTTCAAGCTTACACTCAAACTAGCCTTTGGGCTTATATCTAAGCCAGCCTTTAGGCTTGCATGCAAGATAGCCTTTGGGCTCACACTCAGTCAGTCTTTGAGCTTCCATCTAACCTAGCCTTTTGGGCTAGCACTCGGTGAGCCTTTGGGCTTGCACTTAGCTAGCCATTGGGCTCTCACTTATTCAGCCTTCAAGCTTGCACTCAAGCTAACTTTAGACTTACACTTAGCTAGCTTTTGGGGACATACTTGGGCAACAATCAGGGTTGTACTTAGCTAGCCTTCAGAATCCCACTCAGCTAGCCTTCAAGCTCATGCTTAGATAGCCTTTGGGCTTGGATTTAGCTATACTTTAGGCTCACACTTGGCTAATCTTTGGGCTCACACTTTGCCAACCTATGAGCTTGCATTTAGCCAAGTTTGATGCTTATATCCAAACTAGTCTCTAGCCTCACACTCAGCTAGCCTTTAGACATTTGGGCTTGCAGTCAAGCTAATCTTCAGGCTCACAACCAAGCTAGCCTTTTGGGTCACACTTAACCAACATTTGGGCTTGCATCCAAGCTAGAATTTGACCTCCCGCTCAGCTAGCCTTCTGGCTCACACTTGGTTAGACTTCAAGCTCATCCTTGACCAACCATCAGTTTTTCATCCATGCTAGCCTTCAAACTTGCTCTTAGCTAGCCTTTAGGTTCACATCCAAGTTAGCATTAGGGTTCACACTCAACTAGCTTTCTGGCTTTCAGTCATGCTAGCCATCGGGCTCGCATCCAAGCTTGCCATTAAGCCCACATCCAAACTAGGTTTTAAACTCAGTCTCAGCCAGCCTTTAGGCACAAACTCAAGTCAGCCTTTGGGCCAGAGCTTAGTCAGCCCTAGGTCTTACACTCTACCAACCTTCGATCTTGCACTCACGTAGTCTTTGGGTTCATTTAGCCAACTGTCGAGCACATACTCAGCCAACCTTTGGGCCTGCATTGAGCTAGCCATCGAGTTCACACTTAACTAGCCTTTATATTCACATCCAAGCTAGCCTTTGAACTTGCACTTAGCTAGCAACTGGGCTCACACTCAACTAGCCTTTGGGCTTGCACTCAAGCTAGCCTTCATGCTCATAATCAACCATCCTTTGTGCTTACACTCAGCTAGACTTCAACTTGCCTTCATGTTGCACTCAAGAAGCCTTCAAGCTTGTACTCAAATAAGGCTTGGGCTCACATCCAACCAAAATAATGGGTTTACATCCCAGCCAGCCATTGCGCTCATACTCAAGCTAACACTCAATGAGCCTTTGGCCTCACACTTAACTAGCCTTCATGCTCACATTTAGCTAGTCATTAGGCTCACATTCAACCAGTTATCATGCTCACACTCAATTAGCCCATGGGCATGCACTCATGCTAGCCTTTGGGCTTGCATCAAAACTAGCTATCAGGCTTGCATCCAAGCTAGCTTTCAAGCTCGCACTTAGATAGCCTTTGAGCTTGTACTTAGCTAACTTATGGGCTCGCACTCAACCAGCCTTTGAGCTTACACTCATAATAGCCTTTGGGATTGCATCCAAGCCAGCCTTCGGACTAACATCCAAGCTAGACTCCAGGCTCAAACACAACTAGCTTTTGAGTTAACACTCAAGCAAGCCTTCAAGCCCACACTCAATCAGCCTTTGGCCTCATGCTCAGCTAGTCTTCATGCTTATATTCAGCTAGCCTTCGAGCTCGCATTTAGCTAGCCTTTGGCTTACACTCAACTAGCCTTCAAGCTTGTAGTTGGCTAGCCTATAGACTCACACCCAAGCTAGCCTTCGGGCATGCATCCAAGCTAGCTATTAGGCTCGCACTTTGCCAATCTTCATGCTCACATTTAGCTAGCCTTCGAGCTCACATTCAGCTAGCCTTTGGACTAGCACTCAGCCAACCTTCGGGCTCCCAATCAGCCTACTTTTGGGCTTACAATCAATCAGCCATTGGGCAAACATCCAAGCTAACCTTTAGGCTCAAACTTGGTTAGATTTTGGGCACACACTCAAGCCTCTGGGTCTACACTCAATAAGCCTTTAGCCTCATACTCTCCTAGACTTCATACTCACATTCAGCCAAACTTCAAGCTTGCATTTAGTCAACCTTTAGGGCTGCATTCAGCCAATATCCAGGCTCTCACTTAGCTGGACTACAGATGGTACTCAAGCCAGCCTTCGGGCTTGCATCCAAGTCATTTATTAGGCACACACTTTGCCAACTTTCATGCTCAAATTTAGCTAGTCTTTGGGCTCACAATTAGTAACCATCGGTCTCACACCTAGCCAGCCTATAAGCTCATACTCAAGCTAGCCTTTGGTCTTACATCTACGTCAGTTATCAGCCTCGCATCCAAGCTAGCATTTAGGCTTGCACTCAGTCAGCCTTCAAGCTTGTGCATACACTAGACTTCTACTCAGCTAGCCGTTAGGCTAAGATCAAAGACAACCTTTGGGCTTGCACTCAACTAGCTATTAGGCTCACACGTAGCTAGCCTATGGGCTTGCATTGATGCCAAATTTTGGCCTTACATCCAATGCAGCTATTAAGCTCGCATCCAAGTTAGCCCTTGGGCGTGCATTCAGCTAGCCTTTGGGCTCATAATCAGATAGCCTACTAGCTCTTACTCAGTCAGCTCTTGGACATACACTCACACTAGCCTTTGGGCTCATACTTCACTAGCCTTTGAGCTCACACTCCTACTAGCCTTCATGCTCACATCCAAGCTAGACTTTAGGCTCACATTTATGCCAACCTTCAGGCTCACACTCAGATAGTCTTTGGGCTTGGACTCATGCCAGCCTTTAGGATCACACTCAAATGACCTTCGATCTCATACTCAATCAACCATTGGGCTTGCATTCATCTAGCCTTGGGGCTACCACTCAAGCTAGCCTTTAGGCTTGGAATCAACCAGTCTTTGGAGTTGAACTCAAGCTAGCCTTCAGGCTCATGCTTAGTTAGCCTTCAACCTAGCACTTAGCTAGCCTTCGTACTCACATTCAAGTAGCCTTCGAGCTTGTATTCAGCCAGCTTTTGGGCTCATACTCAGCCAACCATCATGATCACACTCAACCAACCTTCAGTGTCACACTCAGCCAACCTACAGCCTCATATTCAACCTCGCACTTAGCTAGCCTTTGAGTGTGCAGTCAACCATACCTTGGGCCCATATTCAACTAGTGTTCAGGCTCACACTCAGCTAACCTTCAAGATTACATCCTAGCCTACCTTTAGGCTTGCACACAGCTAGTGTAAGGGCATAAATCAAAGCTAACCTTTGGGTTCACACTAAAGCCAACTTTGGACAAGCACTCAGCTATCCTTCGGGCTTGCATTCAAGCATCCTTCATGCTCGCACTCAGCCTACGTATAGCCTCGTACTCAAGCTAGTGCTTGGGCTTGCATCTGAGCCAACGATCAAGCTTGCATCCAAACTAGTCTTCAAGTATGCACTCATGCCATTCTTTGGGCTCACACACGGCTAGCCTTTGGCTCGCACTTTGCTAGGCTTGGGCTCGCATTTAGCTGGCTTTTAGACTTGCCCTTAGTCGGCCTTTTGTGTTGCACTTACCTAGTCTTCTGCCTTGCACTCTAGCCAACCTTTGGGATCACACTCAGTCAATCTTCAGTCTCACAATCTGCTAGCCTTTGAGCTTGCATTTATCTCATTGTTTGACCCATATTCAGCTAACCTTCAGGCTTGCATCATGTCCTACTTTTGGGCTCACATCAAGCTAGTCTTCAAGCTCCCACTCAGCTAGCCTTTGAGCTCCCACTCAACCAGCACTCAGCCTCATATCTAAGCAAACCTTCAGGCTCCCACTCAGCTAGCCTTCAGGATCATATTTAGCTAGCATTTGGGCTTACACTCAAGCTAGCCTTCAAACTCACACTCAGCTAGCCTTTGGGCTTACATCTAAGACAGCCTGTAGGCTCATACTTAGCCAACCTTCAAGCTCACACACAACCAGTCTTTGGGCTTGCACTCAACTAGCCTTTAAGCTTGCACTCAACCAGCCTTTAGGCTTATGCTCAGCAAGCTTTTGGGCTTGCACTCAAAATAGCCTTCAGGCTCACACCAAACTACTCTTCCTACTCTTATCCAAGCTAGTCTTCCGGTGCACACTTAGCTAGCCTTCCAACTTGCACTCAAGCCTTCCTTTGGGTTTGAACTCTACTAGCCTTTGAACATGCAATCACTTAGGCATCAAACTAGCATTCAACCAGGCTTTAGGCTCATACTCAATCAGCCTTTGGCCTCCCACATAGCTGACCTTGGGGCTCGCATTTAGTTAGGATTCAAGCTCGCACCTAGATGGCCTTTGGGCTCCCACTTAGATGTCCTTTAAGATTGCACTTAGCCAACTCTTAGGCTCACATTTAGCTATCCTTCGTGCTAACTCTTAGCTAGCCTTTGAGATCGCACTGAGCCAATATTTGGGCTCATATTCAACTTATTGTCAGGCTCGCACTCAATTATCCTTTGGGCTCACATCCAAGCCAGCCTTTGAGCCCACACTTAGCTAGCCATTAGGCTTACACTCAAGACAACCTTTGGACTTATACTCAACTAGATTTTGGCTCATTTTTAGCTAGCCTATGGCCTTGCACTTAGCTAACCTTTAGGCCTCCACTTAGCCAAACTTTAGGCTTGTACTCAAACTTAGTTAGCCTTCGGGCTTGCACTCAGCTAACCTATGACTCGCACTCTAGTAAGCCTTTGAGTTTGTATCCAAGCTAGCTATCTGGCTTGCTACCCAGCTAGCATTCAGGGTTGCACTCAGCTAGCTTCAAGCTCACACTGATCCAAACCTTTTGGCATGCACTTAAGCTAGCCTTTGGGCTTGCATCCATGCTAGCTTTTAGGCTCACACTCAACCACCCTTTGGGTTCACACTTAGCTACCTTCAAGTTTGCATCTAAGCCAACCTTTGGGCTTACACTCAACCAACCTTCGGGCTCACACTCAACCAGCCATCGGGCTCACACTCAAGCCAAACTTTGGGCTCCCACTCAACCAGCCTACTGGCTTGCATCTAAGTCAACCTTTGGAGTTGCACTCAACCAGCCTATTGGCTTGCATCTAAGCCAACCTTTGAGCTTGTGCTCAACTAGCCTTTGGGTTCCAACTAATCACAGCTTTGGGCTTCCAGTCAGCTAGACTTTTAGCTTCCACTCCTCTAGCCTTTGAGCTCACACTCAAACAAGCCTTCGGGCTCACTTCCAAGCTAGCCTTTGGGCTTGCATCCAAGCCAGCCTTTGGGTGCACACTTAGCTAGCTTTTAGGCTTGTACTAAAGCAATCCTTTGGTCATGCACTCAACTAGCCTTTAGGTTCATACTTGGCCAGCCATCAGGCTTGCATTCAACCAACCTTTGAGCTCCCACCAAGCCAATCCTTGGGGCCCCACTTAGTCAACCATCTAGTTCATACTTGAGTGAGCCTTTGAGCTTGTACTCAACCAGCAATTGGGCTCACATTCAACTAACCTTCATGTTCACACTCAAGCTAGCCATTGGGCTCACATCCATGTCAGCCTTTAGTCTTGCATCTAAGCTAGCCTTGTGGCTCGCATTAGCTAGCCTTTGGGTTTGCACCCAACCGGCCTTTAGGCTAGCATGTAAGCTAGTCTTGGGAATCATATCCAAGCCAACCTTTGGGCCCACATCCAAGCTAGCCTTTTGGCTCCTACTCAACTAGGCTTCAGGTTCCCACTCAGCCAGCCTTTAGGCTAACAATTAGCTAGCCTTGAGGCTAAAATCCAAGCTAGCCTTCTAGCTTACACTCATCTAGCTTTCAAGATTACACTCAAGCAAGCTTTTCGGCTCGTACTTTTTAGCGTTTGTCACATTCAGCTAGCTTTCAGGCTCACACTTAGCCAGCCCTGTGGCCCATGCTTAAGCCAGCCTTTGAGCTGCCACTTAGTCAACCTTCTAGTTCGCACTTAAGCTAGCCTTTGGGATCACACCCAGCCAGCGCACAAGATTGCACTTAGGCTACATTTGGGCTTACATGTAACCAATCTACGAGCTTGCAAACAAGCTAGCCTTTAGGCTTGCACCTAAGCTAACATTCAAGCTTGCATCCAAGCTAGCCTTTAGGCTTGCACCTAAGCTAACCTTCAGGCTTGCATCCAAGCTAGCTTTCTAGCTTACACTCTGCTAGCCTTCAAGATTACACTCAAGCTAGCTTTTTGGCTTGTACTTTTTAGCTTTTGGGTTCACATTCAGTCTGCCTTTAGGCTCACACATAGCCAGCCCTATGGCCCACACTTAAGTTAGCCTTTGAGCTGCCACTTAGCCAACCTTCTAATTCGCACTTAAGTTAGCCTTCGGGCTCACACTCAACTAGCCTTTAGGATCACACCTAGCCAACGGACAAGATTGCACTTAGGCTACCTTTGGGTTTACATTTAGCTAATCTATAGGCTCACAAACAAGCTAGCCTTTAGCCTTGCATCTAAGCTAACCTTTAGGCTTGCATTTGAGTTAGCCTTCGAGCTTGCATGTAGCTAGTCTTTGGGCTTGCATTTAGGTAGTGTTTAGGCTCACACTTAGTTAGTGTTCAGGCTCACACTTAGCCAGCATTCAAGCTTGCACTTAGCAATCCTTTGGGATTGCATCCAAGTCCCAAGTCAGCCTCTGGGCTCGCACTCAACTAGCGTTGGGGCTTGTACTCAAGCAAGTCTTCAAGCTTGTGATTTACTAGCCTTTGAGCTCACACTCAATAAGTATTCAGGCTCAAACTTAGCCAGCCTTTGGGCTTTCATCTAGGCAAGCCTTCGGGCTCAGACCCAAGCTAGCCTTCAAGCTCACATTCAACCAACCTTCAGGCTTACTTCAAAGCCAGCCTTCAGGCTCATACTCAATAAATATTGGGGCTCACACTCAGCTAATATTCAGGCTTGCGCTCAAGCTAGAGTTTGGGATTACAATAAGCCAACCTTTGGGAACTCACTCAATCAACCTTTGAGCTTGCATTTAGCTACCCTTCAGGATTGCACTCAACTAGCATACAATTTGCAATCAAGCTAGCCTTAAGGCTTGCATGAAAACCAACCTTCAGGCTTGCACTCAACCAATTGTCAGGCTTGTACTCAACCATCCTTAGGCCTCACATATAGTCAGCATTCGAGCTTGCACTCGGATAGCCTTTGGGCTTACACTCAAACCACCCTTCGAGCTTGCATCCAAGCCAGCCATCATACTTTCATCTAAGTTAGCCTTTGAGCTCATGCTTAGTTAGCCATCAGGCTCACATTAAATCAGCTTTTGGGCTCACAATTGGCCAACCTTTAGCTAATATCTAAGCTAGCCTTTAGGCTCACACTTAGCTAGCCTTCAGACTGACAATCAGCTAGTATTTAGGCTTGCACTCAACCAATCTATGGGCATGCACACATGCCAGCCTTTGGGCTCACATCCAAGTCAGTCTTTCAGCTGACATCTGAGCCAACATTTAAGCTCACACTTAGCTAGCCATTAGGCTCGCATTCAAGCTAGCCTTTGGGGTTGCATTTAGCCAGCTTTTGACCTCACACTTAGCCAACCTTTGGGCTTGCACTTAGCTAGCTTTAGGCTCACACTCAGCCAGAGTTTAGCTTTGCACTTAGTCAGTCTTTGAGCTTGCATTCATCTAGCTATTGGGCTTGTACTCAGCTAGCCTTCAAGCTTGTATCCAAGCTAATCTTCAGGCTCACACTCAAATAACTTTTGTGCTCGCACTCAAGCCAACCTTTAGACTCACACTCAGCCAACCTTTATCTTGCATTCAACTAGCCTTCAAGCTTGCACTAAAATAGCCTTCAGGCTTACACTCAACTAGTCTTCATGTTGACACTCATCTAGCCTATAGGCTTACATCCAAGCTAGGCTTTGGGCCCACACTGAGCCAGTCTTCGGGCTCACCCTTTGAACTTACACTCTAGCCCACCTTTGGGCTCACATTCTACTAGCCTTTAGGTTGCATTCAACTAGCCTTCGAGCTTGTAGTTCAATAGCCTTCAAGCTTGCACTCACCCAGCCATCAAGCTCACTCTCAAACTAGGCTTCGGGCTCACAACAAAGCTAGCCTTTAAGCTCACATTTAGCTAATCTTCATATTCACATTCAGCTAGCCTTTTGGCTTGCATTTAGTTAGCCTTCAATCTCACATTCAAGCTAGCCTTTGAGCATGTATCCAAGCTTGCTATTGGGCTCATATCCAAGCTAGCCTTTGTGCTTACATTCAGCTAGCCTTTGAGTTTGTACTTAGCCAACCTTCATACTCATAGTCACACTAGCATATAGGCTCATATCCAAGCCAGCTTTAGAGGTAGAATCCAAGTTAGCCTTCAAGCTCTCACTCAGCTAGCCATCTAGCTCACAATTAGCCAACCATTAGGCAAACATCTGAGACATCCTTTATGCTTACACTAAAGTAGCCTTAGATCTTGCACTCATGCTAGCTTTCAAGCTTGCATCCAAGCTAGCCTTTGGGCTCTCATCTATGCTAATTTTCAGGCTCGCACTTATCTAGCCTATGGGCTCACACTCATGGAAGCCTTCGAGCATGCATCCAAGCTAGCTATTAGGCTCACATCCAAGATGGCCGTTGATCTAACACTCAAGCAACCTTTGGACTCACACCCAACTAGCCTTTGGGCTTGCATCCAAGCTAGCTTTCAAATCCCACTTAGGCATCCTTCAGGCTCATAATCAGCCAACCTTTGGGCTCGCAATCAATTGACATTATGCTAACATCCAAGCTAGTGTTTAGGTTTGCACTCAACCAGCCTTCAAGCTCACACTCTTGTCAGCATTCAGGCTCGCACTCAATCAGCCTTCAAGCTGGCACTCTTGTTAGCATTCAGTCTCTTGGCGCCTCACTCAACTAGTGTATGGGCATGCATCAAACCTAGCCTTTGAGCTTGCATTGAAGCAAGCCATCAGGCTTGCATTCAAGCCAACATTCAAGCTCTTACTCAAGCTAGTGTTTGAGCTTGCAATCGAAAAGACTTTGGGCTCACACTCATCTAGCCTTTAGGCATGCATTTAACCATCCTTTAGGCTCACACGCAGCCAGCCATCATGCTCGTAGTCAGCCTATAGGCTCATAAACAAGCTAGCCTTTGTGCTTGCATCCAATCCAACGATCAAGCTTACATCCAAGCTGGCCTTTGGGCCCATATTCAGGCAGCATTTGGGCTTGCATTTAACTAGTCTTTAGGGTCATATTAGAGCTAGCCTTTAGGCTCGCATCCCAACCAACCTTAAGGTTCGCATCTGAGTTAGCATTTAGGCTAACATCCAAGCCAGTCTTTAGGCTCCACTTAGCTAGCCTTGGACTTACACTTAGCCAGCAATCAAGCTTGCACTCTAGCTAACCTCCAAGATCACCATTATTTAACCTTTAGGCTCGCACTCTACTAGCCTTTGAGCTACATTCTACCCATCATTAAGCTTTCATTTAGCCTACCTTCAGGCTTGCATCCAAGCCTACCATCAGGCTTGAATCCAAGTTGGGGTTCACACTTAGCTAGCCTATAGGTTCGCTCTCAAGCTAGCTTTTGGGATCACATACAAGCTAGACTTTAGGCTCACACTCAACCAGGCTTCAAGCTCCCACTCAACTAGCCTTCAGGCTCACAATTAGCTAGCCCATGAGCTAACATCCAGGCTAGCCTTTGGGCTCACAATCATACTAGCTTTTGGGCTCACACTTAGTTAGCCTTTGGGTTGACATTTAGCGAGTCATTAGGCTCACACTAAGTTGACCTTCAGGCTCACACTGAGCCAACCTTGGGGTCAGCATTTAAGTTAGCCTTTGGACACCCACTCAACCAACTTCTAGTTTGAACTTAAGCTAACATTTGATTTCACACTCAACCAACCTTTGGGATCACACCCAGCTAACCATCAAGATTGCACTCAGCTAGTATACGAGCTTGCAAACAAGCTAGCCTTTAGGCTTGCACCCAAGCCAACCTTCAGGCTCATATCCAAGCCAACCTTCAAGCTCACACTCAGTTAGACTTTGAACTTGCATTTAGATAGCATTTAGGCTTGCACTTATCCAGCCTTTGGGCTCACATTTAGCCAGCTTTTGGCCTTACACTAAGCAAGCATTTTAGGCTCCCATCAAAGTCAACCTTTGGGCTTGCACTCAGATAGAATTCAGGCCCCACTCAAGCTAACCTTCAAGCTTGCACTCAATCAGCTTTTGAGCTTGCACTCAGCTAGCATTTGGGCTCAAACTCAATCAGCCTTCAGGCTCAAACTCAACTAGCCTTCAAGTTCTATCTAGGATAGCTATTGGGCTTGCAGCTAGGTCAACCTTCAAATTCGCACTCAGCCAGCCTATGGGCTTACATCTAGCCCAACCTTCAGGCTTTCACTCAGCTAGCCTTTGCACTTGCATTTAGGCTAGTCTTTGGCTTGCACTCAGCTAGCCCAGAGCTCACACTTAGCTAACCTTTAGGCTCACCCTCAACTAGAGCTTGTGCTCGCACTTAGCTAGCCTTTGGGCTTATAGTCACACTATCAATTAGGCTCACATCCAAGCCAGCATTAGGGCTCACATCCAAGCTACCCTTTGGGCTCGCACTCAAGCAACCATTGGGCCCACAATCATCCAACTATTGGGCAAACATCCAAGCCATCCTTTTGGCACACACTTAAGCAGCATTTTAGCTCACACTTATGCTAGCCTTCGGTCTCACATCCAAGTCAACCTTTGGGCTCACATCCATGTTAGTCTTCAAGCTCAACTCAGCTACCCTTCAGGCTTGCAATCAAGATAGGCATCAGGTTGGCACTCAGATGGTATTCGGGGTCACACTTAACCAACATTTGGGCTTGTATTTAGCTCACCTTTGGGCTCACGCTTAGTTAGCCTTCAGGCTCATACTTAGCAAAGCTTTAGTCTTGCATTTAGCTAACCATCAAGTTTGCACTTTGCTACCTTTGGGCTCACGTTCAAGCCAACCTTTGGGCTTCCATCCAAGCCAACTTTTGAGTATGCACTCATCTAGCCTTTGGACTAGCATGCAAGCCTGCCTTTGGGGTCACACTTAGCTAGTCTTTAGGCTCCAACACAACTAGCCTTTGGTCTCTCACTCACCCTAGCCTTTAGGCTCACATCTAAGCTAGCCTTAGGGTTCACACTCAGCTAACCTTCTGACTCACACTCTGGTAGCCTTTGGGCTCATATTAAGCCAACCATTGAGCTCGCATCCAAGCCGGCCTCTAGGATTACACTTAACAAGTATTTAAGTGTGCTTTCGGTCAGCCTTCAAGTGAGCACTCAAGCCAGCCTTTGGGCTTGTACTCACCCTAGCCTTCTGGCTTGCATCTAAGCCAGCCTTAGAGCTCACAATCTACTAACCTTTGGGCTTGTACTTAGCTAGGCTTTGGGCTCACATCCAAATCAATATTTAGGATCACACATAGTCAACCTTTAGGCTTGCTCTCAGCTAGCCTTTGGGCTAATATGCAAGCCAACCTTTAGGATCACACATAGCAAGCCTTTAGATTTGCACTCAATCTAGCTTTTGTGCTCACACATAATTAGCCTTTGGGCTCATACTTAGCTGGCCTTTAGGTCACACTCAACTAGCCTTCAACCTCACATTGAGCTAGCATTCTGGCTCGCACTCTAGTCAGCCTTTGGATAGGCACTCGGCTAGCATTTTGGCTTGCTCTTAACTAGCCTTTATGCATGCATTCAACTAGCCTTTGGCTCACGCTCAGTCAGCTTTCAGACTTACACTCAAGCCAGCTTTTGGACTTGCATCCAATCTAGCCTTTGGGCTCACACTCAACTAGCCTTTGGGTTAAGAGTCAGCTAGCTTTCAGGCTTGAAGTCATGCCAACCTTTGGGGTCGCATTCAAGGTAGCCTTCTAAGTCGCATCCAAGCTAACCTTTGGGGTTGCAATTAACCATTCTTCTGACTTGCAGTTTCCTAGCCTTTGAGATTACACTTGGCCAGCCATCGAGATTGCATTTAGTGAGTATTTGGGCTCACACTTAGCCAGCCTTTAGGCCCACACTGTGCTAACCTTTGATCTCTCACTTAGCTAGCAATCTAGTTTTTACTGAAGCCAGTCTCCAAACTCATACTCAGCTAGCTTTTGAGCTCACATTCAACATGCAACTAGCCTTCAGGTTCACACTTAAGCTAGCCTTTGGGTTAACATTCAAGCTGGCCTTGAGCTCATATCTAAACCAGCCTTCAGGCTCACACTCACCCAGCCTTTGTATTCATGCTTTACTAGCCTTCGGGCTTAAACTCAAGCCAGCTATTATGATTACATCCAAACTAACCTTTGGGATTGCATCCAAGCTAGCCTTTGGGCTCACACTCAACTAGGCTCCCCACTTGTACTTAGCCAATATTCAGGCTCACACTCAAACTAGCTTTTGGGCACATATTTAGAAAGCCTTCTGGCTTGCACTCAAGATAGCCTTCGAGCTCACATTCAGCTAATCTTTGGACTTGTACTCAGCCAGCCTTTAGGCTCACACTCAGCTACCTTCAAGCAACCTTCAGGCTTGCATCTAAGCCAACCTTTAGGGTTGCATCCAAGCTAGCATTCAGGCTTGCACTTTGCTAGCCTTCGGGCTCTTATCTAAGCTAGTCTTTGGGCACACACCAAGCTAGCCTTCAAGCTTGTACTCAACTAGCTTTTAGACTCTCACTCAACTAATGTATAGGCATGCATCAAAGCTAGCCTTCAAGCTCACACTAAAACCATCCTTAGGCTTACACTCAAAGCAGCATTCAGGCTCTCACTCAAGCTAGCCTTTGAGCTTGCAATCAGTAAGCCTTTGGGCTCACACTCAGCTAACCTTCAGGCTTGTGTTTCACCATCCTTTAGGTTGACACTCAGCTAACCTTCATATTCACACCTAGCCAGCTAATGGGCTCACATTCAAGCAAGCCATCGGTCTTGCGTCAAGGTCAATGATTGAGCTTGCATCCAAGCTTGCCTTCGAGCTCTCACTCAGCTAACATTTGGGTTCACATTTAGCTAGCTTTCAGGCTCATACTCAGCTAGCCATTGGACTCAAGCTAGTCTTTAGGCTCACATCCAAGTCAACCTTCAAGCTTGGGATGAGCTAGCCTTTAGGCTCATAATCAACTAGCCTCCAGGCTAACATCCAAGCAAGTGATTTGGCTCCATTCAGCTGGCCTTGATCTTGCACTCAGCTAGCCTTCGAGCTCACACTTAGCCAACCTTCAAGCTTGCACTCTAGCCAACCATCGGGATCGCACTCAGTTAACCTTCTATTCTACATTTAGTTAGCCTTTAGGCTTACATCCAAACCAACCTTAGGGCATGCACTTAGCTCGCCTTCAAACTTCCACTCATCTAGCCTTCAGCCTTGCATCGAAGCGAACCTTTGGACTACCACTCAGCCAACCTTCAAGTTTGCCCTTAGCTAGCATTTGGGCTCACACTCAAGAAGCCTTTAAGCTTGCACTCAACTATGTTTGGGCTCACATCCAAGCAAGCCTTCAACCTCACACAAAGCCAAACTTTGGGCTTACACTAAAGCTAACATTCAGGCTTGCACTTAGCTAGCCTTTGGGCTTACACTTAGCCAGCCTTAGGGCTCACACTCAATCAACCTTTAGGTTTACACCTAGCTAGCATTCGGGATTGCACTCAGCCATCCTTCAGGTTCCCACTCAAGATAGCTTTTGGGCTCAAACTCAGTTGGCCTTTGGGCTCACACTCAACCAGCCTTCAGGCTTGCACTCAGCCTGCATTCAAGCTCACACTTTGCTAGCTTTCAAACTCACACTCATCTTGTCTTTGGGCTCACACTTAGCTATCCTTTAGGTTCATACTCAGCTAGCCTTCAATCTCACACTCAAGTTAGCCTTTTGGCTCATATCCAAGTAGCCTACATACTTACACTCAGCTAATCTTTGGGCTTGCACTCAAGCCAACCTTCGGGCTAGCACTCAATTAGTCTTGGGCTCACAATTAGCTATATTTCAATCTAACATCCAAGCTAGTCTTAGGCTCACACTTAGCTAGCCATTGGGTTGGTACTCAGCTAGCCTCGAGTTGGCACTAAGTACGTCCTCCAGCTTACACTAACCACCCCCCCCCCCCCCCCCCCCCCCCCAAAAAAAGCTTGCACCAAGCTAGCTTTTGGGCTCACACTCAAGTTAGATTTTTGGCTTGCACTAAGTTAGCCTTTGGGCTTACACTTAGCCAACCTTTGTGCTCATGCTAAATTGGTCTTAAAGGTTCACACTCAACTAGATTTTAGGCTCATACTCAAGCTAGCCTTCTTGCTTGCACTCGACCTCCATTTAGGCTCGTACTCAGCTAGCCTTCTGACTTGCACTCAATCAGCCTCTGGACTTGCACTTAGCCAACTTTTAGGCTCACACACAAATCGGCCTTTGGGCTCATATCCAAGGCAGCCTTCAGCCTTACATACAAGCCAACCTTTTGACTCGTAATAAGCTATCTTTAGGTTTGCACTCATCCCACCTTCGATCATTCACTCAATCTAACCTTTGGTATCACATCCAAGCTAGCCTTTGGGCTCACAATTAGCCAGCCTCAGGGCTCACACTCAAGCTAGCTTTCAGGCTCACTCTCAGTCTTCATTTGGGGCCACTTTCAACCAACCATCGGGTTGGCACCTAGTAGGTCTTTGGGCTTGCACCTAGCTAGCCTTTTGGTTCATTCTCAAGTGGCCTCCAGATTTACACTAAGTTAGCTTTTGGTCTCATATTTAGTCGGTCATCAGGCTTGTAGTAAAGCAAGCCTTTGGGCTCACATCCAAGCCAACCTTTAGGCTTATATAGAAGCCAGCTATTGGGTTCATATCCAGCTAGCCTTCAGGCTCAGATCTAAGGTAGACTTTGGACTGGTACTCAGCAAGCCTTTAGGCTCACATCCAAGCATGGCTTCAGGTTTGCACTAAACCAGCATGAGGACTCACACTCAACTAGCATTAAGGCTCACAATTAGCTTGCCTTCGGGCTCTCATCGATGCTAGCCTATGGGCTCACACTTAGCCAATCTTCGGGCTCACTTTTAGGAAGCCCTCAAGCTCGCATTCTAGTTAGCCTTAGGACTTGAACTCAGTGAGCCTTGGGCTTACAATCAGCTAGCCTTCAGGCTAACATCCAAGCCAGCCTTCAGGCTCACACTCGGCTAGCCTTCAAGCTGGCACTTAGCCAGCCTTTAGGCTCACACTCAATCAGTCTTTGGGCACACACTTAACCAACCTTCAAGTTCACACTTAGGTAGCCTTAAGGCTCACATTCAGCTAGCCTTAAGGCTCACATTCAGCTAGCCTTAAGGCTCACATTCAACTAGCCTTAAGGCTCCTACTCAGCAATACTTCAGGCTTGCACTCAAGGTAGCTTTTGGATTCACACTCAACTTGCATTTGCACTCACACTCTGCTAGCTTTCTGACTTGTACTTAGTTGGCCTTTAGGCTCACACTCAACTATCCTTTGGGTTCACACTCAGCCTGCCTTCATGCTCACATCCAAGCTAGCCTTTGGGTTTGCTTCAAACCAGGCTTTAGGCTCGCACCTAAGATAGTAGTCAGGCCACATCTAGCTAACCTTTGGGTTTAGATCCAAGGTAGGCTTTTGACTTGCACTCAGTAAGCCTTCAGGCTCATATCAAAGCAAGGCGTTAAGTTCACACTCAGCTAGCATTAGTTCATACTTAACTAGCATTAGGGCTCGCACTTATCCTTCCTTTGGGCTCTTATCCAAGACAACCCATAGGCTTGCACTTAATTAACCATTAGGGTTGCTTTCAACTAGTCCTTAGGCTAGCACTCTAGCTAGCCTTCAAGCTCACACTCAGCTAGTCATGGGCTCATAATTAGCTAGCATTCAAGCTAGCATCCAAGCTAGCCTTCAGGATCACACTCAGCGAGTCTTTAGGCTCACACTCAGTCTTTAGGCTTACACGTAGACAATCTTCGAGCTCATTCATAGCTTAACCTAAGACTCACACTCAGCTAGACTTCAGGCTCACACTCAATCACCCATATGGCTCACACTTAAAGCCAACGTTCAAGCTCACATTTTGCTTGCATTTGGGATTATGCTTAGCTAGCCTTTCAACTTGCACTCAGTCGACCAATGGGTTCACACTCAGCCAGTCTTCGATCTTGCACTCAACTAGCCTTTGGACTCACATCCAAGCTAACCTTTAGGCTCACATCTAGGCTAGTCTTTGGGCATGCAAGGAAGCTAGCCGTCAGTCTCACATCCAACCAACCTTCAAGCTTAAAACCAAGCTAGCCTTTGAACTAGCACTCAGTGAGCCTTCATGCACACATCTAACCAAGGCTTTAGGATCTCACTCTACCAATATTAGGGTTTGCACTTAGCATGCCTTCAGGCTCACATCTGAGCCAACCTATGAATTCACACTCAGCTAATCTTTAGGCTTGCTAGCAGTCAATCTTCAAACTCACACTCTAACTTGCCTTTGGGCTCATACTTAGCCAACCTTGAGCTCATAATTAGCTAGTTTTTAGGCTAAAATCCAAGATAACCTTTGGGCTCACACTAAGACAGCCTTTGGACTAGCACTTAGCCACCCTTCGGGCTTGCACTATGTCTGTACACACTCAAGCTAGCATTTAGGCTCACTCTAAGTCATCCATTGGGCTCACATTCAGCTAGCGTTAAGGCTTATACTCAACTAGCATTCGGGCTCGCACTTAGCTACCCATCAAACTTGCACTCAAGCTAGCTTTCGGGCTCACACTTAGCCTACATTTGGGTTTACAGTCAGTTAGCCTTTTGGCTCACACTTAGTTGGCCTTTGGGCTCACACTCAACTAGCCTTTGGGCTCACACATAGGTAGCATTTAGGCTTGCTCTTTAGCCAGCCATTGGGCTTATATCCAACCCAGCCTTCAGCTTGCCTACAAGATAGCCTTCAAGCTCACAGTAATCCAGCTTTTAGGTTAGCACTTAGCCTACCTTTGGGCTCACACTCAAGCTAACATTTGGGATCACATTCAAGTTAAACTTTAGGCTCACAATCAGCCAAACTTTAGGATTGCACTTGACTAGTCTTTAGGCTCACACTCAATCAGCTCGGGCAAACATCCAAGTTAGCCTTTTAATTCACACTCAACCAGCCATTAGGTTCACACTCAAGCTTGCTACCAGTTGTGCACTTAGTTTTCATTTTCACCTACTTTCAACTAGCCTTTGGCTAGCATTCAAGAGGCATTCAGGCTTGCACTTAGCTAGCCTTCTAGTTTGCACTCTTTTGACCTTTGGGTTCATACTTAGGTAGCCTTCAGGTTTGCACTTAGCTACACTTGGGGCTTATACTGAAGCCAAGTTTTGGGTTTGCACCCAAGCTAGCCTTTGAGCTAGCACCTAGCCAATCTATGAGCTTGCACTTAACCAGCTTTTGGGTTTGCACTTAGTTAGCATTTATGCTCGCACTTAAGCTAGCCTTTAGGCTGGCACTAAGCTACCCTTTAGGCTTGCAATCAGCTAGCATTTAGGCTCATACTCAGCCAGCCTATGGGCTTCCAATCAACCAGCCTTTAAGTTCACATTCAACTAACCTTTAAGTTCACACTCAAGCTAGCTTATGGGCTCACCCTCAATCTTTGTTTGGGCTTACACTCAGTAGGCCATCAGGCTCACACTCAGCCGACTTTTAGGCATATATCCATGCTAGCCTTTAGGCTTGCATCCTTGCCAACTATTAAGCAGATACTCAGGCAGCCCTCAAGCTCACCTTGAGGCTAGCCTTTAAGCTTGCATCCAAGCTAGCTTCAAGCTCAGACTTAGCTAGCCTTCATGCTTGTACGTAACCAGCCTTCAAACTTTCATTCAGCTAGCCTTTAGATTTATGCTTAACAAGCCTTTAGGTTTGCATTTGAGCCATACTTTGGGCTCGCATCCAGGCCAATATTTGGGCTTGCACTCAACCAACAATCAAGGTCACACTCTGTAAGCTTTCCTACTCACACTAGGCCTACCTTAAGGCTTTCATCCAAGTTAGCCTTCAGGCTCTCACTCAGTCATCCTTTGGGCTTGGCGAGCTTTGGGCTTGCATCCAAGCTAGCCTTCAGGCTTAAATCCAAAAAGGATTTTGAGCTCGCAACTAGTTGGCCTTTGTGCTTGCATCCAAACTAGGCTTTGGCCTTGCATCCAAGTTATCTTTTTTGCTCGCATTTAGCTAGCCTTTGGGCTTACATCCAAGCTAGTATTCTATCTCACATTTAGCTAGTATGTGAGCTCATATCCAAATGAGACTTTGGACTCATACTTAACCAGCTTTCTACCTCGTATTTTGCTAGCCTTTGGACATGCACTTAGTCAGCCTACATGCTACACTCAGCTAGCCTTTAGACTCACACTAATGCCAGCTATCAATTATTTAGTCAGCCAACCTTTGTGTTTGCACTTAAACCATCTTTTAGACTCACACTCTATAAGCCTTTCATCTCACACCTAACCTAGCCTTCAGGCATGCAGCCAAGTTAGCCTTCAGACTTGCATTTATGCCAACATTCAAGCTCGTACACAGCCAACATTTGGGAATGCACTCAGCCAACCTTTTAACACACACTAAAGCTAGACTTTAAGCTTGCATCCAACTAGCCTTAGGGATCACATCCAAGCTAGCCTATGAACATACACTCGGCCAACCTTTGGGGTTGCACTTAATAAGCCTTTGTGCTCACACTCAACTAGTCTTCAGACCCATGCTCAAACAATCTTTGGGCACTCATCCAACCCAACATTCGAGCTCATACTCTGTGGTCTTCACCACACTCAACTAGCTTTCAAGCACCCACTTAGCCTACCTTCGGGCTCACATCCAAGTAAGCCATTGAGTACACATCCAAGCTAGCCTTTAGGCTCGCATCCAAACCAACCTTTGGGCGTACACTCAGCCAAACCTTGGGCTCACATTTAGCCAGCCTTCAGGTTTGCACTTAGCTAATCTTTGAGCTCATTCTAAAGCCAACCTTCGGGCTCACATTCAAATAAGCCTTCAAGGTTGCATCCAAGCTAGTATTTAGGTTCATGCATAGTTAGCCTTCGAGCTCCTACTTAAGCTATCCTTCCAACAAGCACTTAGCCAACCTTTGGGCTTATAATCAAGCCAACCCTTGGGCTTGCATCTAAGCCAACTTTTAGTCTCACATCAAAGCTAGCCTTCAATTACACACTTGAGCAGCCTTTGGGACTCTAATAAGCCAACCTTTGGGCTCACACTAATGCGCCTTTGAGATTGTACATACCTAGCCTTTATGCTCACACTAAGTCAGCCTTCGGGCTCTAATTCAACTATCCTTTTGGCTCAAACCTTGCTAGCCTTTTGGCTCACACTCAGTGAGCCTTCAGGTGCACACTCAAGCCATCCTTTGGATTTGCATTGAAGCCAACCTTTTGGCTCACACTTAGCTAGCCTTTGAGTTCTCACTTAACTAGCCTTTGGGCTCCCATTTAGCTAGGTATCAAACTAATATTCAACCAACCTTCGGGCTCACACTCAGCTAGCTTTTAGGCTCGTATTGAAACCAACCATCAGGCTCACATCAAAGTTAGCCTTCAAGCTTGTACTTAAGCCAGTCTTCAGGCTCACATCAAAAGTTAGCCTTCAGGCTCCTATCTGAGCCAACCTTTAGGTTCACACTCTACTAGCCTTCATGTTCGGACTCAAAATAGCCTTCGAGCTCACATCCAAATAAGCCTTTGGGCTTGCTTCCAAGATAGTCTTTGAGCTCACACTTAGCCAACCATTGGGATTGCACTCAAGCCTATCTTCGGATTCACACTCAACCAACTTTTGAGCTCACATTTAGCCAACTTTTGGTCTCACATTTAGTTAACCTTCAAGCTCGTACTTAGCTAGCTTTCATGCTTTCATCCAAGCTAGCTATCAAGCTCACCCTCAACTAAGGCTTCAAGCTCCCATCCAAGCCAACTTCAAGCTTGCACTCATCCATCCTTTGAGCTCACCCTCAAGCTAGTATTTGGACTTAGATCCAAACAAGCCTTCAGGCTCCCTTCGAAGCAAGTCTTCAAGCTTGCACTAAGCCAGCCTTTGGGCTTGCACTCAAGCATACCATTGGGCTTGCATTCAGCTAGCCTCCTGGCTTGTAGGCATGCTAGCCCTTGAGCTTGCATCCTAGCTAGTCATCAGCTCACATTCAACTAGCCTTCGAGCTCACATCCAACCCAGTCTTCTAGCTTGCATTCAGCCATCCTTCAAGCTCACATCCATGCCAAATTTTGGGCTTGCACTCAATATAGGTTCACACTCAGTCTATCTTTAGTCCTACACTAATGCTAGCTATCGAGCTCACACTCAACTAGCCTTTGTATTCACACATAAGCTAGACTTTGGGCTTACACTAAGCCAACCTTTCAGCTTCCACTTAACCGAGCCTTTTGGCATGCAACCAAGCTAGCCTTCAGGCTTGCATCCATGCAAGCCTTTAGGCCCACACATATCCAGCCTTCAAGCTCATAATTAGCCAACCTTCAGGTTCATACTAAAGCTAGACATTGGGCTCACATCTAGCTAGCCTTAGGGCTTACATCCAAGCTAGCATTTGGACTCACAATCAGCCAACCTTTGGAGTCACACTCTACTAGCCTTTAGGCTCACATCCAAGCCAATATTTTGGCTCGCACTTAGCTAGAATTCAGCACACTCTATCAGCCTTCAATCTCAAACTTAGCCAGCCTTCAGGCTCATATCCAACATAGCCTTCAAGTTGGCATTCAAGACAACCTTCGAGCTCATAGTCAACAGAACCTTGGGCTTGCACATAGCTAACCTTTAGGCTTGCACTTAAGCAATCCTTCGAACTCACATCCAAACAATTCTTTGAGGTCACATCCAAGCTAGTTTTCAGGCTCACACTCAGTCATACTTCAAGCTTGCACTCAGCCTGCCTTCAGGCTTACAGTCAAGCCAGCTTTTGGGCTTGTATCCAGGCCAGCCTTCTGGCTCACTTTTAGCTATTCTTCAAGTTCACATCAAAACTAGACTTTGTGCTCACACTCAACCAACCTTTAGGTTCACACTTAAGTCAACCTTCAGGCTCCCACATAGCTAGCCTTCAAGCTCATATTTTTCTAGCACTTGGGCTTGCACTCAATCCAACTTTAGGTTCACACTCAGCAAGCTTTTGGGTATGCACTCAACCACCTTCAGGCTTATTCTTACCTAGCCTTTGTGTTCATATTTAGTTAGCCTTTGGGCTCACACTCATCTAGCATTCCACTCACACTTAGCCAGCCTTCTTGCTTACATCCAAGTTAGCTTGCAGGCTTGCACTTAGCTAGCCTTCGAGGTCACAATCAATTAACCACTGGGCTCCAATTTAATGAGCCTTTGAGCTTGCACTTAGCCAGCCTTTTGGCTTACACTAAGCAAGCCTTTGAGCCCACACTCAAGCCAACACTTGGGCTCATAATCAGTCAGCCTTTGAGTTTACACTGAAGACAACCTTTGGGCGTACACTCAGTCAAACTTCTAGCTAGCATTCAACTAGCCTTTGGGATCACATGCAAGCTAGCCTTTGGGCTCACATCCAAGCCAGCTTTTAGGCTCATAATCAACCAACATTTTGCCTCGCACTCAACTAGTCTTCAGGGCCACACTCAACTAGCCTTCAAATTCTCAATCAACTAAGTTTTAGGCTAGCATCTAGGCCACCTTCCATCTCGCACTCAGCTAGAATTTAGGCTTATACTCAAGCTAGCTTTTGGGGTCACACTCAATCAACTTTTGGGATCGTATTTAGCTAGCCTTGTAGCTAGCATTCAATCAGCCTTTGGGCTCATACTTAGCAAGCCTTTGGGCCCACACTTAAGCCTCTCTTTGGGTTCCCACTCATCCAACCTTCTAGTTTGCACTTAAGATATCCTTTTAGCTTACACTCAAATAGGATCATATATAACTAGCTTTCAAGATGGTACTCAACTAGCCTTCAAGCTCACACTCAAACTATCTTTGGGCTCACATCCAAGCTAGCCTTTAGGTTTGCAATCAATCAGCCTTCAGGCTTTTACTCAACTAGCCTTTATGCTCACATTCAACCAACCTTTAAGATCACACTAGGCAATCCTTCATGCTCACACTAAGCTAGCCTTTAGGTTCACATAGAATCCAGCCCTCAGGCGCAAATCCAAGCAAGCCTTCTAGTTTGCACTTAGCTAGCCTTTAGGATCACACTCAAATAGCTGTTGTTCTTGCACTCAAGCTAGCCCTTGGGCTTGCATCCATGCTAGCCTTAGGCTCATACTTAGCTAGCTTTTAGGCTTGTATTTAGTTGGCCTTGGAGCTCGTACTCAGGCCAACTTTTAAGCTCGTACTCAGCTAGCCTTCGAGCTTGCACTCAAGCTAGCCTTCTGGCTTACTTCCAAGCTAGACCTCAATCTCACATCAGAGCTAGCCTTAGGCTCGCACTCAGTGCACCTTCAACCTCACACTCAAGTGGCCTTTGGGCCCCCAATTAGCTAGCCTTTGGGCTCACACTCGGCCTATCTTTGAGATTGAGTTTACCCAACCTTTAGACTTGCACTAAGTCAACCTTTAGGTTCTAGTTCAACTAGCCTTTGGGCTCAAATCTTGCAAGCCTTCTATCCCACACTTAGTCATCCTTCATGCCCACACTCAAGCCAGCATTTGGGCTCACACTAAGCTAGCCTTTTAACTCGCACTCAACCCTCCTTCAGGCTTGCACTTAACTAGCCTTCGGGCTCACACTCAGCTAGCCTTCGGTCTCCCACTCAATTGGGTGTTGAGCTTATATTTAGCTAGCCTTTAGGCTAACACTCAGCTAGCTTTCAAGTTTGCATTGAAGCTAGCCTTTGCTCACATTCATGCCAGCCTTTGGGTTTGCATTGAAGCTAGCCTTTAGGCTTCCATTCAAGCCAACCTTTGGGCTTGCAATCAACTAGCCTCCAAGTCTAGTTTCAAAATAGCCTTCGGGCTTGTATCCAAACAAGCCTTTAGGCTTACTTCCATGCTATTCTTTGAGCTCACACTTAGCCAACCCTTGGGATTGCACTCAAGCTTGTCATCAAACTCACACTCAACCAGTCTTCAAGCTTCCACTCAAGCTAGTCTTCAGGTTTGCATCTAGGATAGCCTTCTTGCTTACATGTAGCCATCCTTTAGGCTCCTGCATTAAGCCAGTCTTTAGGCTCACATTTTCCTAGCCTTTGGGAACTTACTTGGGCTTGCACTTAATTAGCCTTTGAGCTTATACTCAGCCAATCTTTAGGCCCACACTAATGCTAGCTATCAAGTTTACACTCGGCTAGTATTTGGGTTCACCCACGAGTTCGCACTCGACTAGCCTTTGAGTCCTATTTAAGCCAACCTTCGAGTATGCATTCATGTTATCCTTCAACTTGCATCCATGCTAGCCTTCAAGCTCACACTTAGCCTACCCTCAATCTCACACTAATGGTAGCCTTCAAGCTCCCATCTAGCTAACCTTAGTGGTCGCCTCCAAGCTAGCCTTTAAGATTATACTTAGCCAGCCTTTGGGCTCGCACTTGGTTAACTTTTAGACTAGCACTTAGCTAGCTTTTGGTCTCATTATTCCAGCATTCTAGCTCACACTCAATCATCCTACGAGCTTGCACTCAACCAACCTTTAGGTCTGCACTAATGCTAGCCATCAAGCTTACACTCAGCTAGCCTTTAGGGTCACATTTAAGCAAGACTTTAGGCTTACACAAAGCAAGCCTTCAAGTTCACATCCAGCTAGCCTTAGGGCTTACATCCAAGCTAGCTTT
This sequence comes from Trichopus zeylanicus subsp. travancoricus, assembly GCA_005019695.1. Classification (NCBI taxonomy): domain Eukaryota; kingdom Viridiplantae; phylum Streptophyta; class Magnoliopsida; order Dioscoreales; family Dioscoreaceae; genus Trichopus; species Trichopus zeylanicus. The sequence continues at coordinate 542,694 of RXID01010941.1, forward strand.
TGGGCTCCCACTCAAATAGTCTTTGGGCTTAGACTTTAGACTCGTCTTTAGCTAGCATTCGGGCTCACATCCAAGCCAATATTTTGGCTTGCACTCAGCCAACATTCCACACATTCAGGCAGCCTTTGGGATAGCATCCAAGCCAACCTTCAAGCTCACATCCAAGCTAGCCTTCAAGTTGACATCCAAGCAAACCTTCAGCCTCACAATCTACTGGACCTAGGGTTGCACTCAATCTAGCCTTTGGGCTCACTTCCAAATTAGCCTTCGGGGCTGCATCTCAGCTGCCCTTTGGGCTCTCACTCAGCCTACTTTCAGGCTAGTAGTCAAGATAGCCTTTGAGCTCACATCCAAGCTTGCCTTCAAGATCACTTTTAGCCAGCCTTCAGGCTCACATCCAAGCCAATCTTTCAGCTTGCAATCAACTAGTCTTTAGGCTCATATCCAAGCTAGACTTTGGGCTCACACCCAGCCTTTCTTTGGGCATGCACTCAAGCTAGCCTTTAGGCTAGCACTTATCCCACCTTTTGACTCATATTTTTCTAGAGCTCAGGCTTGCAATTAGTCTAGCTTTGGGTTCACACTCAGCAAACCTTCGAGCATGCACTTAGCCACCTTCAAGCTTACTCTCAGCTAGCCTTTGCATTCACATTTAGTAAGTCATCAGACTTGCACTCATCTAGCATTTTGCTCACACTTAGCCTGAATTCAAGCTCAAAATCAACTAGCCTTCCTACTTGCATCAATGCTAGCCTATGGGCTTGCACTCAGTTAGCCATCAGGCACTAATTCAGCAAGCCTTTGGATTGGCACTTAACCATCCTTCTAGCTCACAATAAGTATGCCTTCAGATCCACGCTCAAGATAACCTTTGGGCTTACAGTCAGCCAACCTTCAGGTTTGCACTGAAGCTAGCTTTTGGGATTGCACTCAGCCAGCCTTTAGGTTCACACTTAGCTAGCCTTTAGGCTTGCACTTGGCCATTCTTCTAGCTAGCAATTAGCTAGCCTTCAGGATCACATCCAAGCCAGTCTTCGAGCTCACATTCAAGCTAGCTTTTGTGCTAGCAATTAGCTAGCTTTCCAACTAGCACTCCACCAACCTTGGAGATCTCAATCAACAAGCTTCCAGGCTAACATCCAAGCCAGCTTTCCCTCTTAGACTCAATTAGAATTTGGGCTTGCACTCAAGCTAGCTTCTAGGTTTGCAATCAATCAGCCTTCAGGCTTGTATTTAGCCAACCTTTTTGCTTGCATTTAGTCAAACTTCAAGCTCGCACTCAGCTAGCCTATGGGCTTGCACTCAAGCCTTCCTTTGGTCTCACACTCAGCTAACTTTTAGCCTTGTACTCAAACCAAACTTTGGGCTCGCATCTAAGCCTACCTTTGAGCTCACACTTAGCCATTCATCAAGATTACACTCAAGCCAACCTTTGGGCATAGAACCCAGCCAACCTTTGAGCTCACATCCAAGCTAGTATCTAGGCTAGCACTTAGCTAGCTTTTGGGTTTACACTCAACTAACCTCCAGGCTTACATTTTGGCCAACCTTTGGGCTCACACTCAACTAGCCTTCCGGCTAGAAATTAGTTAATATTTGAGCTCATACTCAACTAGCCTTCAGGCTCATACTCAACTAGTCTTTAGGCTCACAATCAGTCAACCTTTGAGCCCATCATCAACTAGCCTTCAAGCTCACACTCAAGCTAGCTTATAGGCTCACACTTAGTCTTTATTTGGGCTTGCATTCAACTAGCTTTTTGGCTCACACTTAGCAAGTCTTCTTGCACTTAGCTAGCCTTTGGGCATGTATCCTAGCTAGCCTTTGGGCTTGCATCCATGCCAGTTGATGGACTTGCACTCAGCCAACCTTCAGGACCATTGGGGTTAAATCCAAGCCATCTTCCATGCATAGACTTTGCCATCCTTCATGTTCATACATAGCTAGCCTTTGAGCTTCCATTTAGCTAGCCTTCAATTACACTCAGCCATCATTTCAGCTCACATCTGATCAAGCCTTTAGGCTTGCATCTAGGCCAACATTTGGGCTCACACTTAGCCAATAATTAGGGTCACACTCAGTCACCTTCTTGCTCGCACTTAGCCTACCTTCAAGCTTGTATCCTAGCTAGCCTTCAAGCTTGCATTCAAGCACTCTTTGGGCTTGCACTCAGCCCACTTCTGGCTTGTATTCAATCAGCCTTCGTGCTCACAGCCAACCATTCTTCCAGCTTACATTCAACTAGTCTTTGGGCTTACACTTTGCTAGCCATCGAGCTCGTACTTAGTGAGCCTTTGGGCTCACACCTAGCTAGCCTTTGGGTTCACACTCAGCTAGCCTTTGGGCTCATGCTCAAGCTAGCCTTTGGGATTGCATCCAAGCCATCTTTCTACTCTCATCTATGCCAGCCTTTGAACTCACAATCAGCCAACCTTCTAGCTTGCACTCAAGCAGGCTTTAGGCTTACACTCAATCACCCTTCTAGCTCTTAATCAGCCTTTGGGCTGACATGTAAGCTAGCATTTCAGCTCAAATTTAGTCAGAATTTTGGCTCACACTCAAGCTAGGTTTTGGGATTGCACTCAATCAACCTTTGTGCCCATATTCAGCTAGCCTTTAAGCTCACACTCAGTTGGCCTTTAGGCTTGTACTCAGTCAACCTTTAGGCTCACACTCAACTAGCCTTAAGGGCTACACTTAAGCCTTTGGATTTCCACACAACCAACCTTCTAGTTCACACTTATGCCAACCTTCCGGTTCACACTCATCCAACCTTTGGGATTACACATAGCTCACCTTTAGGATTGCACTTAGTAGGCCAATGGGCTTCCATGAAGCTAGCCTTTGGGCTTCCATCCACAAGCTAGCCTTCAAGCTCAAATCTAAATAAGTCTTTGAGCTTGCACTTAGATGGCCTTTGGGCTTGCATCCAAACTAGGCTTCAAGCTCGTATCCATGCTAGCCTTCTATCTCACATTTAGCCAACTTTCAGGCTCACATACAAGCTAGTCTTCTAGCTGGCATTTAGTCAGCCTGTGTGCTTGTATCCACGTAAGATTTCAGGCTCACACTTAAATAGCCTTCTGACTCATATTTTGCCAGCCTTCAAGCCCACACTTGTCAGCCAACGTGGTCACACTTTGCTCACCTTCAAACCCCTACTAATGCTAGCCATTGAGCTTTCACTCATCTAGCCTTTGTGTTTGCACTTAAGCCAACCTTCAGGTTCACACTAAATAAGCCTTTCAACTCACACTTAACCTAGCCTTCGGGCATGAAACTAAGCTAGGCTTCAAGATTGCATCTATGTCAACCTTCAAGCTCTCACACAACTAACCTCGAGCTCACACTCAACCAATCTTCAGGCTCATACTGAAGCCAGTCTTTGGGCTTACATCTAGCTAGCCTAAGGGCTCACATCTAAGCTAACCTTTGGGCACATACTCTGCTAGCCTTCGAGCTTGCATAAGTGAGCCTTCACTCTCACACTCCATTAGCCTTCTATGGGATCAAGATTGACCACTCAGGATAGCAAGGGCCTCAAGAAACGACCTCAAATTACAAATCATAATTTATTTTAATTTAAAGTACGCTATCGGTGTTGTGAGAATATGCTTTCAATAAGTACAAACCTCTATTATTAATTACCTCGACAATTATAAAAAACTTTCTAAAATAAGAAACCTAGTTAATAAAATAGAGACACAAAAGAAAGAAAAAAAGAAAGTATTATTAATTAATTAATTTAAGAAAGGTGATACATAGCTCAAACAAAAGTATACCCTCACTTTATAATAAAGTTTAACATAGAATTATAGGAATATAAAATAAATAAAGAAGGCAAAAGAGAAAGGATGGAGAAGAAGTTTTGATGTGTTATTACCCGGCTCCCCCACATTGGACTATATGGCATCTGACCTGAACTATGGAAGGAAATGGGAGAAGTTTGAATTCTTTCTGAAAGCTTTGAGCATCGGTGTTAACTTCTTTAGTTTGTTAAAATATTTTCATAGCCAATAAGGTATAGACAATAACTTTGTTTGGGTTTGTTAAAGTGTTTCCATAGCCGATAAGACATTGGTAGTAACTTCATTTAGGTTGGAGGCTTTCCATTTGCCAATAAGGCATTGGTGATAACTCCTTTAATCTTAAAGTATTTATGTAACCAATAAGGATTAGGTGATAACTTCTTTGGTTTTGTAAAAGTATTTTCATAGCTAATAGGGTATAGGCGATAACTTCATTGATTTTGAGCAACATCACCAAACGGCTTATAAGATTGGGTATAGCTTGAAGATTTGCTGCCAACTATTTTTTGGATTGGCTAGCTTAAAGGGCGCATCACCAACTATTTGTGGGGTTGATTAGCTTGTGTAGTCACATCATCAACTGCTTTTGGGATTGACTAGCTTGTAGGGATGCGCTGTCAATTACTTCTTGGGTTTACTAGCTTGAAGTGTGGCAAGTGGCTTTGAGCAAATTATTGGTTGACTTTATCAAATTTACAATGTCATTGATAGCTTAGGGGGTAAAGTATAGCTTTGAAGTAAGACCAATAGCTTTGAGCATATTGACAATTAACTTTATTAGATTGATAGTATCACCAATAGCTTATGGGGTTATATATAACTTTGAAAATATATCGTCAATGGCTTATGGGGTTGACTAGCTTTGAAGTGTGGCCAATGACTCTAGATGTGTTGCCAATTAACTTTTTTGATTTGGCAGAGTCACCAATGACACATAAAGATGGATATAGCTTGAAAGTGTTCCTAAATACTTTTGTAGCTCACTCAAAAAGACTTAATTTGATTTTATTTAGTTCTATTTAAACTAACTTTGGTTCATGTTAGGATGGTAATGTCACCTATTATTTATGGCCTTGGAGTATTGTTAAGATTTTAGCACACCTAGTAGAATTCAGTTTAACCTTATTTAGTTTTATAGGGACTAATATAGTTCAGGTCTGAGTTTGGTTTCATTTAGCTTGAGTCAATTTTGACATTGTGTTGGATCGTTGACGAGTTCAAGTTTGCATCTTGATGGACTTTGTTTTAAGTTCAAGTCTATTTAGTTCAACTTGGTTTTAGCTCAAGCTTAGTTTATCCAGATTCTGGTTTGAGTTTGAGTGTGTCCTTTTAATCTAGACTTGATTTAACCCAAGTAGGGTTTGATATGAACTTAGTTCAATCCTAATTGAGTTTGATTTAAACTTAATTTAAGTTTAAAATTAACCCATCTTGAGTTTAATTAGAATTGAATTTCAATTTATTTGGATTAAGTTATCTCAACTTGGATTTTAGGAGCCTAGTTTGATTTGGATTTTAGTCCATTTGTTCAACTAATTTATGTCCATTTGAACCAACTTGGTCTTTATCCATTTGTTATAAATGAGTTTAATTTCACATTAATCAATTTGACTTGAGAATCCTTGACTATTTCTGATGATTTTAGATAGATCCCTAGCCTAGTGTTAAATGTGAAAATCCAAAAGTTGGCTTAGTTTGTGAGCTTGAAAATTAGCTTAGTGTGAGCCCAAGTGCTGACTGGGTGCTAGTTCAAAGACAGGCTGACTGCAAGCTCAAAGGCTAACTAAGGTGTGAGCCTAAAGGCTAGTTGAGTATAAGGTAGAAGGCTGACTAAATATAAGCCCGAAGGCTGGCTAATTGTGAGCTCGAAGGCTAGCTGAGTGTGAGTCTAAAGACTAGTTAATGTGAGCTTGAATGCTGGTTTGGATGTGAGCCCGAAAGATGGCTTAAATGCCACCTTGTAGGCTAGTTGAGTGTAAACCTGAAGGTTGGATGAGTGCGAGCCCAAAGACTGGCTTGGATGCAATAACAAAGGCTAGCTTACAAGCAAGCTCGAAAGCTAACTGAGTGTAAGCCTAAAATTTGGTTGGATGCAAGTCTGAAGGCTGGTTTGGATGCAAGCCCAAAGGCTGGCTAAGTACAAGCCCAACAGCTGTCTAATACAAGCTCTAAGATTGGCTTAGATGTGAGCCTGAAGGTTGGCTAATGTGAGCCTAAAAGTTGGTTTGGATGCGGGCCCAAATGCTAATTGAGTGCACGTCCAAAGGTTGTCTAATATGAGCTCGAAGACTAGCTTAGATGCAAGCCCGAAGGCTGACTGAGTGCAAGCCTAAAGATTGACTAATGTTAGCCCGAAGGCTAGCTTAGATGTGAGCCCAAAGGCTAATTGAGTGTGAGCCAGAAGGTTGGTTTAGATGTGAGCTTGAAAGGTGACTTGGATGCGAGCCCAAAAGCTCGCTAAGTGCGAGTCCAAAGGCTAGCTAAGTACAAGTCCAAAGACTAGTTGAGTATGAACCTGAAGACTAGTTTAGTATCAGCTTGAAATTGGCTTAGATGCGAGCCCAAAGACTGACTTAGATGCAAGTCTGAAGGTTGGTTAAGTGTGAGCATGAATGTTTGCTAAGTGTGAGTCCAAAGATTGGCTAAGATGCGAGTCCAAAGATTAACTAAGTGTGAACCTAAAGGTTGGCTGAATACGAACACAAAAATTGATTGAATTTGAGCCCAAAGGTTGGCAGCTAGTGATAGGGATTTGCCATCTTTGAGGAGATGTGGGTGGATATAGTAGGGTCGTAAGTTCGCTATCTTTATTGCCATCTTCATTTCTATCTTCGAGAGACCACATATGGCTGTAGTAATATTAAGAATTCGTTGTTTTCATCACCATAAGTCGCAGGTGGCCACGATGATGTCGAGAGTTTGCTATCTTCATCATTATATTTGAGGAATTACGAGTGACTACGGTGTCAAGAGTCCACATTCGAGAGGTTATGAATGGTCGCAGTGTTGATGAAGTTTGCCAACCCCCATAGACCATAAAAAACCAAGGTGTGGTGCTTAGAAACTGAGACAAGGCACTGTTAGTCAAATTTTCCTTTTTTTTTTATACCAACTTTTTTTTTCTTTTTTTTCTCCTTTTTCATTTTTTTAGCCAAGTATCAATCTTTTTTGTCTTTTTTTTTTCTACTGCAACAACTTGATTTCAGCGAAAAAAAATCTTCTAGCAGTAGGCCCTGCCATGTGGGCCTTTTTGTTATTCATGTTTTTTAATTTTTTGTCTTCTACAGCATGTTTTGACCTTCTTTTTTACCCCACAGTTGGCCTCCACATCTAGCATTCTTTTTTTTGGTAATGTACCTCTTCTTTTTTCTATTTTTTTTCTTCATTGAAATTGCTTCTCCCCTGCATCCACTTCGTCGCACCAATGGCAGACCTCTTCTACAACAAAAACCGCTTTTTTTTTGCTTCATTTTTTTTCTTTCCCCACCCTTGCTCCCATGCCTTTCCTTCCTCTTCGCCGAGCCATGGCAGCCAAGGTATTTGGGGCGTCCAGAATACACTTGTGCGATAGGAATCTCTAGCTGCCTCTCAACCCCGAGGAGATCATGCATCCCGATCACCGCCAGCATGTTGAGGGTCACCTACTTGACTTTGATGCAGTTGGTCTTGATGGCGGGTTTGTTGAGGATGAAGTCCATGCGGTGCTCACGTGCCTCTTCCTAGAGTTTGAGCGAGATGCTGCACAGGGGACCGTGCTGGATCCAACACATCACGTGCATGGAGAAGCCGGCGATCTCATTCCGGAAGTGGTTGGAGGGGAGAATGAGGAGGAGGAGGAGCTAGGGTTTTGGCCAGAGGCTTCTTATTTGCTGGAGGATGTCAGAGGAGACTCAAGGGTTTTGGACTGCGGCGGCAACGGGAGAAGGTGCAGGTTGATTTGGAGCAGGCTGGTTCGATGGAGGCAGCCATGGCCTAGGATTCTGGCGAGGGAAGCATAGGCGATGGCGATTCAGGCCGGGGTACCTCGCAATAACGAGAGAAGAGAGGAACCAAGAGTAGAAAACTCACATAAGAAATTAAAAAGCTAAGCGGAAGAACTCCCCAAATTTCTAAGTGATCCTTTTCATTGCATTTCATATTGTTTGTTTCTTTTTTTTCTCCTCACCTTCTGATCCTTCTCCTTTTTTTGTGCAGGGCCGCAAATCTTTTTATAATGATGAGGAGGAAAGAAATATCAAACTGATCTTTTGCTTTTGAATTTTGAAGAAAAGATGGGATAAAACCTATCTTTATCGAAAATTTAAAACTCTAGAGATTGGAAATAGGTGGATTAATTTTTTGTTTTACTTTGAAAGTTGGATATGTTGATAGAATTCTGAAATGAAATTTGAAATTTGTATTAATTTGTGACATCACATAAATAAGGGGAGTTATTTGTAAATTTTTTTGAAAAATTAGATTAAATTATAATTTTTAAATTTTTAGGAGACTTTTTTAAAAAATGGCTTGTTTTTTTTGAAACTTTCAGTCCTCTTTTTTAAGATAATTTGGACTTATTCATAAATAAAAAAGTTTAAGAGATTTAATTATAAAAAGTTAAAATTTTAGGGATTTATTTGTAAATAAAATTTTTTTGAGGGGTTTATTTGTAAATTTTGATTTTGGATGGATCTATCTGCAAAGAGAGAATTTTGCAGGGCTTGTTTGCAAAAAAAATTTCATGGGAATCAAATCATAATTATCAATCATTTGAGGGGTTTATTAACAAACCCTAAATTTTAAGGGATTGATTTATAATTTTAGAATTTTATTGAAATTTTTTGTAAAATTCTTTAGGGACCTATTTATAAGAAAAATTTAACCAAAGACCCATTTATCAAGATTTATTCAACCTAGGAGCTTATTTACAAAATTTTGTATTTTGTCATTTTAGCTCAAATTTTAAATAAATTTTAGGCTCAATTATGTTCCAAAGATTTAACCTAATTAATCCATTTAGATTAAATCTAACTTGAGTCTAAATTTTTCAATGATTTAAGTCCAAATTTAAATCAATATTCAGCCAAACTCAGGCACGATTTAAGTTTGACTGGAATTCACATTTGAGACATAATTTAGTAACATACAATTTCAATTTTGATCATATTTTACTTTAATTTAATAATGAAAAAAATCACCTCTGACAAATTACTCCCTTCACAATGTTTTCTCATGTTATGGCAAGAGGAGAGGATGGAAAAAATTTTTGAGTACTTGCCTCTATATTAACATTTCAGGAGTTGATTATATGAGTTTGAATTACCATCGAGAGTGGACTTATATTATCATATGGTGATAGACTTATTTTACCATATGAGAATAGATTTGATCTGTCATGTGATGATAAATTTCTTTTACTACGTGAGAGTGGATTTGATTATCTATATGGAGTGGCTTGAGTTACCATAATAAGTGAATTTGAGCTGCCATAATGAGTGATTTTGATTTATCATGATGAATGAACTTGAGTTTGCCACTTCAAAGCTACACCCAATCCCATAAGCCTTTGGTGACACTACAAAATCAAAGAAGATACTCCAAGTTGTTGGCCACACTTTAAAGCTATACCTAATCCCATAAGTAGTTGGTGATGCTAGCAAATCAAAAAAGTTAATCGCTAAGCTATCAGCCACACTTCAAAGCTATATCCGATCCTATAGCTAATTGGTGACACTACCAAACCATGAAAGTTAATTACTCATAAGCTCAAAGCTATCGACCATACTTAGAAGCTCACTTAACCCTATAAGTCATTGGTGATGCTATCAAATTAAAGAAGTTAATCGCCAATACACTCAAAACTGTCTACCAAACTTCAAAGCTACACCCAACCCTATAAGTTATTGGTAACACTACAAACTAAACATTTGTTTGACCTGGACTCCACATAGTCTAGCACACAGGAGCGAGATAGTAGTGCATATCAAAGCCCCCCTTTCTCACTCCTTATTTTCTCTTTTCTTTCATTATTCTCATTTTTTTCATAATTCTATGTTGAAGTCATTGTAAAATGAGGGTAGTTCTCACTTAAGTCATGTACCATCTCTCTCAAATCAATCAAATGATTCTTTCTTCTTTTTTTATAACTCTATTTTATTAGCTAGGTTTCTTATTTTAAGATATTTCTAACAATTATTGAGGTAATTAACAATAAGAGTTTGCATCTATTGGAAATCAATGTTCTCATAATACCTGATAGTATACTCAAATTAAAATACACTTTGATTTGCGATTCAAGGTCACTCTCTAGGATCTCCGCTACTCCCGAACTGCCAAAATCGATCCCACATTCTCACCTTGTATTTTGAATTTTGTTATCATTGAAGTGATAGAACAATGATTGACTTGGTTGTAACCTTTGATAATAAATATGACAACATATGTTGCCAGTGGAAGTTCATCTTCTTTGTCTCTAAAATTAGGGTCTTTTAGCAAAGCTTTGAGTTTGTCAAGAAGAAATTTCTTAAGAGTTACTTGCTTCTTTTTCCTTGTATATATTCTTCCATGGCATCGATGCACTCTAAATGACCAATCTCTTGACATTGTATTCATCTAGTTGAACTAGTTTTTTTTTCCTTATTTCTATTTCTTTTCTTTGTTATGCCTTGAGCAGGTGGGAAAATTTATTTTGGTGAAGCTTTCCTTATCACTATCCTGGGCTTTCCAAGGTTTTTAGCCATTTTCTTTATCAATTTCTTCAGTTTTTAGAGATATGGATCTCCCACATGTGCTCTTATTTTGGGTGTGCACCGTGCTTTTTCCTCAAAAAGGAGCCTAGCAAGTGGCTTATATGTCATAAATACAATGATTATCACTGATTGATGTGTTCAATGGGTGTTTCACGTAAGGCTGACTTTGAGAGAGTTAGCTTGCCTTCTTAGTATTACTTTTTGACCCAATCTTTGAATATTACTCTTCAATGGTATGATCTAAGATTTTGCAATAAGGATAGTAGTTTGGATGATTTTTTTTGTTGGCTTAAAATTTTGTAAAGTAAGTAAGGCTAGTGGGCTAATCCTTTCTAGCTTCTTGAATTGCATAATAAGGTCTTAAAAGCTATGAATGGAAGAAGCACTTAGGTAGAGTGCCATCCACTCCATCTTTATATTATTGAGGACTAGATTTACAGCCTTAAATGGCTCATGGATTGTTCACACAATGCTAAAATTTCTCTACTATGTGATATAGTCTAAGATTGATTTATTGTCACACTTTAATGTTGAGACGAGTTCTGTAATGGTTACCTTATTGCTGATCCCTCAGAATTTAGTTTGAAAAGCATCCTTCATTTGCGATCGAGTTTGTATGGATTTTGGCTACAAATTGCCATAGTATTTGAATGCTATCCCTATTAAGCTTACTGAAAATTAGCAGAGTAACAATGAGAGATTATTACTTGAATCTTCACATAAAATTATAAACTGAGCTATATGTTCAGAGTTGCCCATGTCTTTAAATTGTTTGAAGCTAGACATTATATAACCTCTAGGATATGAAACTCGGTTGTGAGGATTAGGATATGATTTATCAGCATTGTTTATCCTACCCATCATACTTCCTTATCTCAAATGTATAGCCGCCATTCCTGCTATCGTATGTATGCCGGTGTTTGAGGCAATTTTTGTTACAATCATAATTGATTGAAATATGATCATAATTGTAACTTGTATGCCAGTAAATTATAACTCAAGACCAGTTGGACTTGAATCACAATCTGATTTGACTAAAAATTAAATTTGATTTAGACTTGAATTGTTAGAAAATTTAGGTTCAAACTAAGCTTAACCCACATGAGTTGAGCCCCAAGGATACTTATTCCAAAATTAGGCCTATAATTCATTCAAATTCTAGGCTAAAATAAAAAAAGGCAAGAATTTTATAATAAGATCCCTGAACTTAATAAATTCTTACAAATAGTTCTTTTGATAGATTTTTCTTACAAAAAAGTCCATGGAATAAAAATTTTATGAAAAAAATATAACAAAATCCTAAAATTACAAAACAATCCCTGCAAAATCTTAGATTTATAAATAAATCCTTCAAAAGATTGATAATTACAATTTGGTTTTTACGAAATCTAGGATTTGTAAATAAACCCTCTAAGAATTTCATGTTCGTAAATAAACTCCTATGATTTCAATCTTTCGTGAATAACTCTCAAAATTTTTTATATGCAAAAGGGTCCAAATTTTATTCAAAAAGGACATTGAAACTCTTAAAATTTTATAAACAAATCTTTTTAGAAAAAGACCCTGAAATTTATAAATTTATAAATCTTTTGATCCAAATTTTCTTAAAATTACAAATAACTCATCTACAAATTTAGTATCCAACATGAATACAATTTTCAAATTATTATCATCTACATCCTATAAACTTATCCATATCCATTTACAAATTTATCTAATTTCAAATAAACACATTCATAATTATCCAATTCAAACAAAATTCATTGAGAAAAAACAAGAAAAAATAATAAGATTCTTAATTCAAAATTTAAACAAGATTTATTTCAATCTAACTCGGTCTTCGTGAGGAGATTTCTTCATACTCCGACAAATAAAAAGAGAGTGAGGGAAAAGAACATGTTCTTATGAACACTTATCTTTTACTTTTCTTGTATGTTTCTTTCCTTCTTCTCCAGGCTCTTGCGGCCGCTTTCCGTCCCACCAAGGGCCGAGTTTGGCTGGACATGGCAGGACCCAGCCATCTCCTCTCGTATTGGCTCTCTCAAACCAGCGCCTGCTCCAGCCTTGAGCACAGTTTGTGATGGCGCCCTAGATTCGATCATCGATGAGTTGTCATCGCTGTCTCGATACCTACCACCCCTTGCTTTGGATAGCACTGCGGCAACACAAACCACTAGAGCCCCACCTCCTGTGCGCTGGTCAAGTGGCCACCTTGGCCAACACCTGTGTGTAAGCTATCCTCTCCCACCGTGCCGCCCGACAAGAATTCCCATACACCGGCCTTGTCCGTGCCCGCTTGCCCACCGGCCCCGCTCGTCGCTCCGCCCAAGCTCTACCTTCGCAACCGCTTGAGCTCAGCCACCTACACTTTGCATCGCCACCGTCACCCTACAGAGCTCTGTTGGTCCTACCCTCTGCCTCCACAAACTACCCACACCTCCGCACCAATGCCGGAACCCTACTAGTTCCCGAACTCCATCTACGACCGTCCGGGCGCTGTCCTCTCACGGGCTCCATCGGTCTTGCCCTCCTCTCCAATGCCACCCATCTCGTGTAGCTACCTCACCTCCACGAATGCCCCACTAAAGGAAAGGAGGGCTAGATTCAGCCATGTTCGGCCATATATTGCTGAAGAAGAGGTAGGCAGGGTCTACCCCTCCCCCTATGGCCATCTTGCCGGAGAAAAGAAGGGGCCAGCCCTCCCACCGCCGACATCCCGCTGAAGAAAAGAAAGACCAGGTCAAGCCATGTCCGACCATATCTGGCACGGAGAAGACGGAGGTGGGGTTCGAGACAGTAACCTCAAAAAAGGTTATGCCACCCCAATTTCTTGTCGAGAGAAGAAAGAAAATATAGGAGATTTTAGGAAGAAGACCACGAAGAAGAAAAAGAAGGCTTTAAAATAACAAAAAAAAAGGAGCTTTTATTTTGGCCCAAAATAAAATATACAAAAATAGAGATTCGTCCAACAGTAGAAAGAAAAAAAAGGAAACAAAAAAACAGAAAAATGTTGCTGCAGAAAAATGAAAAAGAAAATTACTTCAATTAGCGTGTCAAGATCAAATGATGCAGGGTCAATATGTGGGTTTATCCTAAAAGTAATTTTCAACTCAAGACTAACCTATAAGCTCGCCTAAAAAGTTATTTGAATTAAAGCTAGTTTTCCGTCTCGCCAATCATCTATTTAGAATAAGGAAAGTATGGGAGCTCACTGCTCGCCTATCAATATTAAAGCCAATTTGCAGAATTATTAATCACCTATCCAAATTAAGAATAGCTTGTGCCACAAGCTTATCGAACATCTATTTTGATTAAGGCTAGTTCACAGCCTTATCTAGTTCAAAGACTTTTAACAAAATTAATTAAAATTGATTACAATAAATTGATTAAATCATATTAAAATTAAGCCAATTCAACTAAATCAAATTAAATAAATAAATAAAATCAATTTAACTTGAATAGACTACCAAATTAATCTAAATTGATTAAATAAACTAAAATTCAAAATGAACTGGACCCAAATTCAAATTGAGTTAATCAAAATCAAATCAATCTAGAACCAATCCCAATTGGGTCCAAATTGGGTCAATCTGAAATCAAATGAAATTCGAACCAAACCCAACTTGGCTTGAATCGAATTAAAATCGATCCTTAATTGGACTAAACTTAGTTTGAATTGAATCCTAATTTTGTTTGACCAAGTTCAAATTGAACCTTAATTAGGTTAATCCAACCTCAAATTGAATCTTAATCGGGTCAACTTGAACTTAAATCTAAACACTAGTTGAGTTGAACCAAGTTCGAATTGAACCCTTATTAGGGCAAATCGAGCTTAAGTTCAAACCCAGATCAGGTCACACTTGAACCAAAATTAGGTTACACTTGAACCCAAACCAGGTTAAATCTGAACCATAGCCAAGTTGAATCAAACCAACTTGAACATAGACCCAAACCCATCAAAGGGCTGAGCCTAAATCCAATAAGGACCCAATCAAGGGTTGGATCCAAGATCTATTAATAATCTATTAGAATCCAATTAGGGTCTATTCCAAAATTCATTAAAAATTCATTAAGAACCCAATCAGGGTCGGATCCAAGATCTATTAATGGTCCATTAAGAACTCATTAAAGGTTTCGATCCAGGATCCATTAAGGGTCCATTAAAAAAATTGATAAGAGTGTAACACAAGGTCAAGCCCGATCTAGATCGATTTCTAAGCATTGAATTAAATCAAATTAAATCAAACTTAAATTAAAATTGAGTTCTAAATATCAAATTAATTTAAATCAGATTCGAATCAAAATTAGATTTTGAACATCGAGCTGAGTCAAATAAGATTTAAATCAAGAACAAGTTTTGAACATCAAACTCTATCAAATTAGACTTAAACCAAACAAAGTCTAAACTTTAGACCAAACCAAACTAAAGGTAGGTTTAAACTTACTTAGTCAGTCAACGAAATACCTTGTTTGAAAGAAGTCAATCGATAACACACTTGAATCTATCGATCACACTTCAAGCTAAGCCAACACATGCTCGAAATACATTATCAATATCTTAAATTTAATCGAAAATACACTTATGAGGTCATTGATGATCAAATAAAAAATGGTCGATACAAGCCAATGCTGCTAATGATTTTGAACCAAACTAAGAAAGTCTTGAACTTATTTAATTAGTCAACCAAATGCCTCGTTCAAAGAAAGCTAATTGACAATATGCATAAAGCCATCAGTCATACTTTAAGCTCAACTGACACAAGTTTAAAGTCATCGGTGATATTTCAAATCTAATTGACAAAAAACTAAGAGTGATCATTGATTATCAAATCAATAATGATTAGTACAAGATAAGGCTTTTAATCATTTTGCCAAATAGATGAAAAGAAGTCAACTAACAATGAGAAAGAAGACATTCAGTAATACTTCATAACACAATGGGATCAACTGACACAAAATAAGATAATCAGTCATACCATGAAATTAAGTCAAGCTATCAATATCTGTCAAGGATTAAATTAAGAATTTGTTTGAGTTAGACTCCATGTGATCAAGCACACGGGAGTGGGGTGGGACCTCATATCAAGTTCTTCGCACTCCCTTCCTCACCTTATGTCATTTATAAATTTAAATTTTCTAAATTGTAAAGTGAGGGTATGCCCTTACTTAAACTATGCATTCTTTTTTCAAATCAATCGATTATATTTTCTCTTCTTTTTGTATCGCTATCTTATTAGTTAGGTTTTTTACATTAGAAGATTTTTGATAATTATCAAGATAATTAATAACAGATGCTTGCTTTTGTTAAAAGTTATGTTTCAACAATATCTAATTATGCATTCAAACAACTATACAATCTAATTATCAAGATAATTAACAATAGGGACTTACTCTTATTGAAAGTTATGTTTCTACAATATCTAATTGTGCATTCAAACAACTATACAATCTAATTTGTCATTTAAAGATTGTTCCTTGGGGTCTTTCGCTATCTGGGTGGTTAATTTTGGCAGCACAAATTCTGGAAAGTCTGGTAGGACTTGACTTCTCCTCTAAGTGTAGAAACCTAACTAATATAATAAAGATATTAATAAGATAGAATTATAATTTAAGACTAATCCATCATGTTATCTCTTGAAAAAGAAAACATCTAATAGTATTATTTGAGATGGTTTTTGCCACAATCAAGTTTAATTGAAATATATTTAAAATTGAGAATTTTATACTACTAAATTATACTTCAAATGTGAGTCTTAATTAAACGTAAATTATGCCCGAGTTTGATCCCAAATTGAGCTCAATTTGGACCTAAATTCTCAAAGAATTCAAGTTTAAATTAATGTGGATATAGTGGCTAAGTACTTGGACCAAAATATAAGAATTTTATAAATAAATCCTTATACTGAATAAATCTTTATAAATGAATTTTTGGCTGGCTTTTTCTTACAAATAGATCTCTAGAGTAAGAATTTTGTAAAAGGATCCAATAAAATTCTAAATTTACAAATCAGTCCCATAAAATTTAAGGTTTGTAGATAAACACTTTGAAAAGTTGATAATTATAATTTGATGCTTATGAAAAATAGGGTTTGCGAATAAACCACTCTAAAATTCTTTATTTGCAAATAAATTTCTAGAATTTTAACTTTCTACTAATAAATTCCTCAATAGTTATTATTTCCAAGTAAGTCCAAATTTTTTTAAAAAGGATCCTAAAAATTTTAAAACTTAATAGATAAGTTTTTTTACAAGAAAACTCTCAAATCATAAAATTATAATTTATTTTAATTTTTCTAAAAAATTATAAAAAATTTCTGTATGATTTCAGTGTCCTGGATAATACAACTTTCAAATTATGATCTCTTACAATAAACAAATTTATTCATATCTCTTCACAAGTTCATCTAAACTTAAAATAAGTTATATCTTTATTATATTCTGCATTCAAAAATTCAAATAAAAAAAATAAATTTTTTTATCCATTTTCACCTATTCGAATTTTATATAAGTATATTGACCCAAAAATAAAAGTCAAAATTTAGAACATGCAGAGTCAGAAATTGCACATCGAAAATGAAGTTGACGGAGGAAGGAGTGAAAAGAAAAAAAAATGGATTTCTCGTCACTTGAGTTTCGTGCTTCTCCTTCTTTTGAAACTTTTGCTGCACCTGTGCTTGCCCAAGTTCCTGCTGCTCCCTACCTCGGGCATCCGGTAGGGCCAGGCCATTCTCTCCCGCGGATGACTCCCCTGTGGCCTGAACCGCCAGGACCCTCCGACCTTGTCCTGACACCGATCAGCAAGTCAGGATGCAGCCGCTCAGTCAACGCCATGCACCACCTCCACTCTGGCAACTTTGTAGCCGTGCTTTGCCTCCTGGCCTGGCCCATGCACACTCAGGCCACCTCTGACTTCCTCCCTACTCGGTCTCAGCTCACCTGCATGCTGGCACCTCCAAACACTGAATTGCCCCACGCTCGCCACCATTGGAGCTCTCATCGCCGGTCAACTCCATGCCTCTCTCTGCCATCATCCCACGGCCCTCCATAGAGGTGGCGAACCTGTCGGCGCTGCCATCCACAGCCTCCAGCCCAGCCTCCTGGCCACCTTTTTTCCCTTGCACAACACCCAGCTTCCACCGCCTGCATCTCCCCTATGCCGATGACCTCCATCTACCTTTCCCTCACGTAGCCCAGTGGGCAAGTCACCACCTGCACAGGCCTGATCTGTCTACGACCAGCCGAATCCGGCCTCCAACTTCCTCACCGAGCAATAAGCCTGCTGGCAAAACCCTCTTCTTGCTTTGGGTATCCCGCTCCAACTGCTCGTGCCTGCACTCGGCTACATTACTGATCGGAGGCGCCATCTGGCCTTTGTTCCCATAGCAAACTTGTTTTGGCTCCATCCATTATCGATTATCGACTTGTGCGAAGGCAACCAACAACCATGAGCTTGCCATTGTGCTCCTCACGCCTATGCACTGTTGCCTTGCTCACCTTAAACCTACCTCAACACCAATGTCGACCTTGTTGCTCCCATTGCCGATGCCCATAGCTGGATCCAACTAGTTTCGGCCAGATCCGTACATGAATTAAGAATACGATGGGGGAGCGGGTAGATCCCAGCTGGGCATCGGGGGAGATGAGAAGAATCAGGTGAAGGAGAAGGAGAGGAAGCAGGTTTTATTGGAAGAGAAGGAGAAGGGAGCAGCCGAACAGATGGTTTGTGGAGAAGATAAAGAAAAGTCAAATAAGAAAAAATAAGGAATAAAGATTAAGGCTACCGTAAAAGAGAGAAAAGAAGATGATTAAAATAATACATAAACATAAAAAAGAAAAAGTTTATTAACAAAAAAAAGAAAAATTTGGCAATAAATAAAAAAAAGAGTTTGTTAAAATAAAAGAAAAAATAAAAGGAGAAAAGACTTTTGCCATTTTAATTTTCAGCAAAATTTTATCAACATCGTGGTTAATTGTGGTCCTTGGCGCGATGACGGAACTTCATCAACATTGCAGTCATCCATGATTTTTGATATAATAATAGAACTCCACCAACACTACGGCTACCAGTAATCCCTTGAAGATGGTGAACCCTCAACATTGCGTGCGGCCAGTCGTGGGCCCTCGAAGATAGCCAATCTCCATCAATTAGACAATCTTTGGATTCGCACTCAGCCTACCTTCAGATATGCACTTAACTAGTCTTCGGACTCACACTCTATCAACTTTTGAGTTCACATCCTAACTAGCCTTTAGATTCACACTCAACTAACTTTTGCACTAGCATTTAAGTCAGCCTTCGGATTTGTAATGAGCTAGCCTTTAGACTCGCACTCAGATAGTTTAGGGGCTCACACCTTATCTAACCTTCATACTTGCACTTAACTAGTTTTTAGGCTCACAACCAACAAATTTTTGAGCTCGTACTTAGCCAGTCTTTGGGCTCGCATCCAAGCCAACGTTCAGGCTTGCACTCGACCAGCCTTCGGGCTTGTACTCAGTTAGGCTTCGTACTTAGCTAACCTTCAAGCTTGCACTTTGCCAGCCTTCGAGCTCGCATTCTAGCTAACCTTTGGGCTCACACTTAATCAGTCTTTCAGCTCATACTCAGTCAACCTTCAGACTTGCACTAAGTTATCATCCACTCTCGCACTTATTCAACCTTCAGACTCGCATTCAAGCCAACCTTTAGGCTCGCACTTAACTAACTTTCGGACTTATACCTTAGCTAGCCATTAGATTCACACCCAAGTCAACCTTTAGGCTCACACTTAGCTAGTTCGCATCTAGTTAACCCTTAGACTTGCACCTCTAAGTCAGCTTTTGAGCTTGTAAACTAAGCTAAGCCTTGGGTTCTCACATTTAAAATCGGGCTATGGGTATACCTAAAATTATCATAAATAACTAAAGACCCTCAAATCAAATTGATTAATGTAAAGTAACTCAATCACAACAAATGGACAAAGACTAAGTTGATTCAAATGGACCTAAATTGAATAAACAAATGGACTAAAATTTAAATTACACTAAACTCGAGGTCCAAGTTAAGTTAATCAAAATTAAATTAGTTTAGACCCAACCCTAATTATATTCAAATTAGGTTAATTCAAAATCAAGTTAAATCAAGATTGAATGAAACTCAAATCAAACCCTAATTAAGTTAAATCAAGTCTAAACTAAAAGAGCTAAGCTCAAAGTCAAACTAGAACCAAGATAGGTTGAGCTAAAACTAAAATTAAGTTAAAGTAAATTAACTTGAAATTAAGCTGAAGCCTATTAAGATGCAAATTCAGACTTGACAAAGGTCCAATATAAAGTCAAACTCGACTAAGCTAAATAAAATTAAATTTGGACCCAAACTATATTAGTCCTGATAGAACTAAATAGGGTCAAAATAAAGTCTTATTGGATGTGCCAAACTTTCAGCAATGCTTTGAGGTTATGAACAAAGTGTGATATTACTATCCTGAACCAAAATTAGTTCGAATAGAATTAAATAAGATCAAACTGAGTCTCGCTAGGTATCTACAAAAGCCTTTAGCAATATTTTAAAGCTATATCCAATTTCATAAGTTATTGATGGTGCTATCAAACTAAAGAAGTTAATTGCCAATACATTTAAAGTAATTGGTCATACTTTGAAACTAGTTAACCTTAGAAACCATTGATGATGCATCTTCCAAGCTAAGCCAACCCAAAAGCATTGATAATACTTCAAATCAAACTAAACTATGGTAGGTTTGAAGTCATTTAGTCAGCCACCCATAATGCCTTGCTCAAAAGAAGTCAACCGACATCACGCTCAAAACTATTGATCACACTTCAAAACTATATCCAACCTCATAAGTCATTGGTGATGCTACCAAACCAAAAAAGTTAATCGCCAACATTCTCAAAGTTGTCACCCATAATTCAAAGCTATATCCAACCCCATAAGCTGTTTGTAATACTACCAAATCAAAGAAGTTAATCGCCAATATACTGAAAGCTAAGCCAATCCAAAAGCATTAGTAACATCTTAGTTTAAACTGATCTAAGGTAAGCTCGAACTTGCTTAGTCAATCAACCATAATGTCTTGTTCAAATGACATTAACCAACAACACACTTGAAGTCATTGGCCACACTTTAAAACTAGTCAGCCCTAAAAGCAGTTGATGACACACCTTTTAAACTAGCCAACTCCAAGAGTAGTTGGTGATGCGCTCTTCAAACTAGTCAACCCTAGAAGTAGTTAACTGTTGAAGGAGTCAAAAGAGTGTTGAGCTGGAATAATATAGTAGGCCGGATACCAAACCATCCCAAAAGCTTAAGCTCATGAGATATGGGTCTTTTTCACAATATATATTGGACCCTATCTATCCAATATCTGATGTAGGACTAATTCATCACACCTAACATTATAACAATCTCCCCCTTTAGGTGTGATTTGACCATATTAATTTTAACACTTTTAATCAAGAACTTTTTTACTCGATCAGTTCCACCATGTGACCCATACCAACGGATTTTTATCTCATACTTTTTGATTTTTTTAAGAAAAACTAACATGTGACTTAATTCAGTCGTACCATCACAGTAATTTCAATCTTAAGAATTTGCACATCTTTGAACCTGAAGCTCTAATACCATTTGTTGCGCTAAATATCGATGTCCACCACAATTCACGATATAGAAGAAGAATAGAAAAAAAGAAAAGATAGCACATAAGAGATTTATGTGGCGAAGATGATCCAAAGGATATTGTATTGATGAGAAGAGGAAGATAAGATTATAACGATGGAGGCAAAATTTTAATATCACCAACTCTCACAAAAGACTAAATATCCTAGCCTTCACAAGATGTTTTGAGAGTATTGATTTATATATATCTCTCTCTCACTTTACATAGAAATCCTTACATGAATAGAGTATTTATAGATGTGGCTTAACTGTGTTTGAGTCAAAGTAGAAGACTGACTCAAATAAGACTTCTACTAATTTAAGTCTTCTAGTAGAAGATAAATTCATATAAGGATTATGTCTACTAAATTACTTCCTAATATAATTAAGGCTCTCCAGAAAATCCGGATTTGAGACACGAATAAGCCGACAGTTAATGACACATCCTTCAATCTAGACAACCCCAAAAGCAGTTAATGACACATCCTTCAAGCTAGTCTACTATAGAAGCAATTGATGATGCACCCCTTAAGCTAATTAACCCTAGAAGCCATTGATGATATACCCCTCAAGCTAGTCAACTCCAAAAATAGTTAAAGATACAATTTTCAAAGCTATATCCAATCTTATGAGATGTTGTTGATGCTAATAAACTAAGTAAAATTATCACTAATGTTCAAAGCTATTGGAAACACATCAAACTTCTTTCATTCCCTTTCACATCCAGTCAGACGATGCCATCAACATCTGTCAAATACCAAGTCAATCTATGTCAATTGCCATGTGGTCCTGCACATGGGGAGTAAGGTAGTAATACACATCAAAGCTTCTTCTCCAAACTTTTTCTTTCTTTATTCCTTTTATTTTTTCTATAATTTTATGTTAAAATTTGTTATAAAGTGAGGGCATATCCTTTCTTAAGTTATGTATCATTCCTTAAAATTAATCAAATTTGTTCTTCTTTTCTTTTTATATCTCTATTTTATTATCTAGGTTTTTTATTTTAGCAGGTTCTTGACAATCGTTAAGATAATTAATAATAAGGGGTTGCACTAGTTGGAAATCATGTCATATAACACCTAATAACGTATTTTAAATTAAAATAAATTTTGATTTGTGATTTGAGATTACTCCTAGGTAAGGTTTTAAGTTTCGATTTTAAGATCAGTTTTGACACCCACTAAAATTGATCTATTTCAGTTATTTCAATCCTATTTCGGTTTCAATCAAATAATTTTTAATTTTCTTTGACTAAAATTTGATTTTAAATTTAAAAATATTTTTAAAAAAGTTTAAAAAATAAAAAAAGGATTAATATAATATATATTTTTTGAAATTATTAATTAAATTTTTTTTGGGGAAAAAATATGTAGATGTTAGGATTCAAACTCGAGTCAAATATGACCCGAATTAAATCCTTAACCATTAGGATAAGTATGACATGTGAAATAATTATAATATCTAACTATAAAAGGTATAGTTTTGAAAACCAAAATCACAAGTATAGGTCCAAATTGAAACATTTCGGGCATTTCATTTTGGTTTCTGCCGAAACTTGAAACCATGCTCCTGGGATCTCCACTATTCGGGATAGTCAAATTCGATCCCATAAATTCTGACATACGAGATGGGATATAAGTTCTTCAAGTATAGAAACCTAGTTAATACTATAGAGATATTGATAAGGTAGAATTATGATTGAAGATTGATTAATTATATCCTTCTTTGTAGAAAAGGAATCAAATGGCAACAATGAAAAATATCTCTGTCTCAAGATACACCATCATCTTGGGGATAGGATTAGTTATGTATTTACCTCAGTCAATGGTTGCTATAGAAGCAACCAAAATTTAGTTCAAGTTCAAGACCATCTTTGAGGTCATCCAATTCAAAAAGGCACCTACTTTTGCATGGACTGAAGTTGCTAACATGTAAAACTAGCCTGTTTCTTGCCTTCCATCAATGGAAAGGAGGCCCAATGTTGTTATTTGTAATGAGAAGGGCTATTCAAATAAAGAGCTAGAACCAATACCTCGATCAAAAAGCATATTAGTCTTCCAGAGGCTAGGACCAAAATGAAGCTCAGTTTTTTGCCACCTTCACCCAACTCCTTGTAGAGGGCAATCAAAGGCAAATCCGAACATAGGCATTGATGAAGAAGATCTCACCTTGATTGTCACAAGTAAAAGAAAAGTTGCTGAAATTTTCAACCGACTTGCAAAACCTACCCCTTAAATAAAGTTAGTCATTATCATTCCTATCTCCAACTCCTTTGCTCCATTTAGCAATTTAAAGAAGGATAGAGGCAAATCATAGGGGGCATAGTCTCATCTTAAAACTATGGTAAAAGGACGAATCACCAAACAAAATCACAACAGTCACTGTAAAGCAACAACCCAACATGAGGGTTTGCCAAAAGAGACCACCCATATCGTTAGAGTCATTTCTCATCATAAATATAGGAGGGATTGTGAGCCCACACCTCAGTTAGACAAATGTCAAAAGAAGGCTACCTGAGTGAGGCTTACTAATGAAGAAATCTAAGAGAGAAGGCCCTTGTGAACCAATACTTGCTACCATATCAAAAAGAAGGTATGCTGCCCACTCCATGAGTAGACTTGATTGAGATGACTTGACTGATGAGAGAAGTTAACATCAACCCAAAGCTTAGACCTGATTCTTATGACATAGACGATCATGTTCTGACAAAACCCTTGGTCATAACTAAAAGCTCTAATCAAAAAGTAACTATGGAAGCACTGCAACAATAGCTAAGATAGCAATACAAAGAAAAGATAAAGCTCAAAAGTCATGGAGTTGATGGAGATGATGCTACAAATGAGCGAGAAGCTCAATAAGTTGGAACAATCTCAATAGCCAACCCAAGCAATAGAGGCGATAGATGATGTATCTCCCATAGATGAGATCTACGAAAATATAGGCCCTTTGCAAGCACCTTCTCCAGTAAGAGAGACTCAATCCCCAATTTAAGGTTTTCCTGACGATATGGAACTCTCAACATATATATAATAGTAGGTATAATGAATGGTAGCTGCATAGTTGAGACAAGAAAGTGAGACGGGTAGAGCAAATAATGTTGACAAACCATATCTTAGTCATCACGACTGAATGCCATATCCCAAAGGCTATATAGTACATAGTTTCAAATAGTTTAATGTCATGGGCAATCCTGAATAGTACAAGCTCACTTTATGACTCTGTATGCATATTCAAGTAATAATTCTTCATTATTACTCCACCAATTTTTAGCAAGCTTGACAGGAGTAGCATGTGAATGGTATCTTAGTATGCAATCTGAATATATACAAACTTGGGTACAAATAAAATAGATTTTTCAAATTAGGTTCAGAAGAGTTAGTGACAAAGTGATCATTACAAACTTCGTCTCAACACCAAAACATGACAATGAGTCAATTTTGGATTATATCATATGGTGGATAAATCTTAACATCAAGTGTAAATAACCTATGAGCTAATTTAAGGCAGTGAACTTAATACTCGACAACTAAGGAAGAATGAATGACACCTTATCTGACCACCTCTTCTATCCATACCTTCCAAGACCTCATCATGCAAGTCAAGAAGTTGGAAAATATTGTCCCACTGACCGTATCTACTTCACAAAGTTTTAAGCCACAAAAAGAAATCCTAAAGCTTGGAGAGTCTTCCAAAAATGTGAGCGTTGTGTTTACAATAACTGAGTAAAAGAAACCTTTGAACCCCACCATGAACAAGGATAATCCTTAGAAGCCACCAAACTTTGGAGGAGATGGAGAAGTGAAATGATCCCATGATTTCCAACAAAGACTTAAAAAGAAATATTCTTTTAAAAGAGAAATGGTAGGCAAAATCTTTCAAGATGCCTTGAAGTTAGGCCTCTAATTGTTAGAATCCAAAAGACCAAATGAGACCAATAAAATAAATCATCTGAACTATTATCCTTACTATAGAGTCTTGGTCCATAAATTGAAGACTGCTATATGTTCAAGGATTATGTTAAGAAGCAATACCACGAAGTCAAACTAACTCTCTCAAAGGCAACCTTATTGGAAATACCTACCAAATACATTAATTATATTACTATATTTGAGGACCATGAACCACTTGCTAAAGTCCTCTTTGGGGAAAAAGCACAATGTACCCTTGAACAAGGGCATTTATAGAATATCTACATTTTAAAAAGGCTAAAAATACTAATGAAGAAAATGGTTAGAAATCCTGAGAGCCTAAGATGGTGATGAAGAAAGCCTCATTAAAGCAAATTACCTCACCTGCTCAAAGCATCAAGAAGAGAAAGAACAAAAACAAGAAGAAGAAGTTGGTTCAACTAGATGAATACGATGTCAAGAAATCAGCCGTCCAAGAATACATCGATGCTCTGGATGAATATGTTTAGGGAGAAAGGAGCATAGTAACTCTTGAAGAATTCTTTTATGATAAACTCAAAGCTTTACTAGAGGACCATGATACAGGAAATGAAGAAAGTAAACTTTCAATGGCAACATGCCTTGCCATATCTACCATTGGAGATTTACAACTAAGCCGATGTCCACCCCGTTGCTTCAATGATAAGGAAATTTAGGGTGTAAGGTAAAAAGAAGCATATAGATTTACTGGGGATGTTACTGATAAAATAAGAGATCCCACAGGTCTCCCTGAGGGCTATTCTTGAGATGATTATCTTAAAAGAATGGTTTGCCCATGAGTATGACTATGATATGCTTAAGGTACAGTTAGATATTATGAAAGAGCTAGCTATACTGAACATGAGGTTTGTCAGAGGCCAAATGCAAATGCTAAATGAGTATATGAAATCTATGGTTGCCCATATGGAAATCATGACAAATATGACTATCATGCTCTATGACGAAGTTGAAAGGATGCAGAAGGTGCTAGCAAAAAAAACAAAGCCATATGAAAGACCTCATAAGGGTAGTGAGAAATCACTTATCGATCCTCCTCGAGATCATAATAACCACTCATGCCACTTAATCTAGAGATGGGTCAAGAAAGCTGGATACTATTGAAGAGAGTTATCTAAGTCTGTGACCTCTTTTCACATGGTTACTCATACATCTAAGGTGAATGCCGGTGAGCTGCTATCCTAGCCTTCATCAAGTAGTCCAGCAACAAATGCTTAACTCGTTAGGTTTGGTGAGGTCCTAGTCTTAGAACCTATGGAAGAATGCACTTTGCCAACTTTAGAGAAATTATGAATGTGAGGCATGAATAATGAATATGACTTTATGTCTGAGTCAAAGTAACTTTATGACCACTTCGGAAGGCCCTACACTAGTACGCACCAAAGGAAGAAGCAGGTATTTTGAGAGAGGATCAGCGAGATAATGCTAAAGCTCATTCCAGCCCCACATCAAATCAATCTGAATATCCACAAAAGAAAAATCCTAAATATAAAGTCCTGAAAAAGGTTATGTTAGCACACGAAGTAGAAGAATTCATTCAAAGAGTCTCTGAAGGCTTCTCTATAAGGAAGTTAACTCTTATGTTGAATGAGATAATTATCAGTCAGTCACATCCTCCAAGGACATTCAAGGAACTACTAACTAGGGGCAAGGGTCAGATACCTCTTGTCGCATGATTAGTCTCAGGTGTGATTCCAAAGATGAACCATATTGATCTTATGATACTATATTTTAACTAAGGAGAGCAAATCAGGTACAACTCCTAGGTGGAAAGGTATTACATTTGAGACAAACTCCAATGCCTAAGGACAATAATATCGATAAGGATAAGGAAAAGAAAATTTAGGTAAATGAGGGCATTGAGCCTTCGCAAACTAAACCTATACTCAAAAGGGTGTAATATAGCATAGCACCAAGCTCAATAAGATTCCTACCATGTTGAGGGTGTTTGATACCTTGATGATGTCACAAAAACTCGAGGATACACTAGTGTACATCTTGTAGAATTTGTCTAACTACCAAACATACTTTACTAAAGAGAAGATGAAGGAGTCTTTGTGTGCATGCCAAACTCTTGCATCACCTTTGTAAATGATGATATGCTTCCTGGAATAATAGACCATAATAGACCATTGTATGTCATAAGGAACAATGATGGAATCAAGATCAATTACATCCTGATTGACCTAGGTTTCTTAGTCAATTGGAACTCTAAGAGCTCTAACTTTGGATATGTGCCACCTATCGTTCGAGATATAACCATACAAGGATCTAATCAGAATAGCCAAAGGCTCTGAGAGCCACAACTATCTCTTTGAAAGTAGGGGAGATGATGATAGACACCAAGTTTTATGTGATTAATGCTAATGCATCATACAAAGCATGTCCAAAAGATAATTTTCTATTTTCAATAATGAAAATCATGATTAACAACATAATCAACTTTCAAATATTTTCTTTCATGGATGGTTTTTTAGGATATAGTTAAATCAAGATCCATCCTAATGATAAGAAACATACGGCCTTTAGGACACCAATTAGCATTTGCTATTACAAGGTGATGCTCTTCAGGCTAAAGAATGCAAGCATCACTTATTAAAGGGTCATGACTCAAATATTTGATAACCTCATACACCAGTTAGTGGATTGTTATGTGGATGATTTAGTAGTCAAAACTAAGTCCAAATATAGGCATGCCCAAGACTAAGAGTGGTATTTAACTGCCTTAGGAAATACAACCTTAAGATGAATCTGATGAAATATACTTTTGGGGTATCATCAGAAGATTTTTTTGGCTTTGTTGTCAAACATCGAGAGATTGAAATTGATCATCTAAAATCAAAGCTATCTTGGATATGCCATCACCCAGCAATTTAAAGTAATTTAGATCATTCTAAGGCTAACTCACATACATAAGAAGATTTATTTCAAACCTCTCTAGAAAATACAAACCATTTTCAAGGTTGATGAAGAAGGACACTCCATTCATTTGGGATCAAGACTACCAACAGGCCTTTAAAGAGATAAAGCAGTATCTTCTAAAGCCACCAGTCCTAATAGCACCCCTACCTTATAAACCCCCTATCCTCTACACGACAGCAATGGAAGGATTTATGGGGGTACTTTTTGTCCAAAATAATAAAGAGGGTGGAGAAAATATACTATACTATCTGAGTAGAATGCTAGTGGCAGCAGAAAATAACTACTCCCTTATCGAAAAGCATTTTTTGGTACTCATATTTGTAGTCAAGAAGTTAAGAGATTATTTGTTTTCTCATCAAGTTATTTTAATATCAAAAATTGATCCCATAGAATACCTAATGAATAGGCCTATAATCATTCCATGAGTAAACTATTGAATGAGGTAACTCACATAATGGCAGAGGTTGACCCCATTCCAAAACATGCTAGACCTAGACTTGACTCCTAGGATGTAGACTGTCATATGCTAACAAAAGCCTTGGTCATAACCAAAAGCTCTAACGAAAGGATGACCATAGAGGCACTGCAAGAATAACTAAGACAACAAAGGAAAGAGCAAGACGAAGCTCAAAAGAAGGTCTTGGAGTATGATGGAGATGATGATACAAATAAGACAAAAACTTGATAAGTTGGAGCGATCTCAATGGTCATCTCATAAAGTTGTAGAAGCGGCGGAAGACACCCCTTTTGCAAATGAGATCCTTGAAAATGTAGGCTTTTTAGAAGTGCCACCTCCACCAGCAAGGGATACACAATCACCAATTTCAAGAATTTTTGACAACATGGAGCTACCAACATACATACGATAATAAGTACAATGAATGGTGACTACACAACTAAGACAAAGAAGTGACACAACATGATAAATAATGCAAACAAATCATACCCCGGTCATCATGACCAAGTACCATATCCTAAAGGCAATATAGTGCCTAAGTGCAAACAATTTAATGGCATTGGCAACCTTGAATAACACATAGCTCATTTTGTGACTTTATGTGGGGATTCAAATAATAACTCATTATTATTACTCTACTATTTTTTAGTGAGCTTAATAGAGATAGCATTTGAGTGGTGTCAATTTATAACCATAATTCATATAAACTTGATCACAAATGATAGAGGTCTTTCAAATTAGATTTGGAGGAGTTAGCAACAAGATAGCCATTGTGGACCTCATCTCAATATCAAAGCACGACTATGAATTAGTCTTGGATTACATCACGCAGTCGAAATAGCTCAGTATTAGGTGTGAACAATCTATAAGTCAATTTGAAGGCATAAATCTAGACATTGGGAACATAAGAAAGAACTAGATGACACCCTATTTGAATGCTTCTTCAATCCACACTTTTTAAGACCTCATTGTACAAGTCAAGAAGTTAGGAAAAATTGGTCTACCAACTTTAACTAGTTCACAAAATTTTAAACTAGAAAAGATAAGGCAAAGTGAGCCCTATAAAAATATGAGGGTAATATTCATAGAAAATAAAAAAAAAACCAATAACCCCTAGTATGAATGGAAGTAGTTCTCAAAAATTACCAACCCTTAGGGGAGATGGAGAAATATAACCATCCGACACTCTCCAACATTGGTCTAAGAAGAGATACTACTTTAAAAGAGTGAGGGTGAGCAAAATCTTTCAAGATGCTTTAAAATTAGGTCTCCAATGGCCAAAATGTAAAAAACCAAATGAGGCTAACAAAAATGATCACCCAAACTATTTTCCTTACCATAGAGTCTTGGTCATACCATTAAATACTACTTCGTGTTTAAGGATTGGATCGAAAGGCAATAATGAGAGGGCAAGCAAACTCTCTCTAACTCAGCCTTATTCGAAGCACCCATTGAATACATCAATAATATTATTGTATTCAAGACACATGAACCACTTGTTGAATACCTCTTTAGGAAAGAAGCACAACTTACACCACAACAGGATTACCCATGGAACATCTGTATTTCAAAAAGGATGAAGAAGCTGATGAAAAAGATGGGCTAACACCCCAAAAATCCTAGGATGGTGATAAAAATCCTAGGATGGTGATAAGAAAAGCTTTATCAAAATAAGCTTTCTAACCTACTCAAAACATCAAAAAGAAAAAGAACAAAAATAAGAAAAAATGGTTTAACCAAATGAATACACCATGAACAAAAAAGCCATCAAAGAATACATTGATGCCCTAGAGGAATATGTCCAAGGAGAAAGGAATCATGTTACTCTCGAGGAGTGCCTCACTGATAAGCTCAGAGCTTTGCTTGAAGGCTCTAACACTGGGAACATAGAAGATGAACTCCCAATGGCAACATGCACTGTCATTTTTATCGCTAGAAATTTACAATCAAGCTAATCATTGGAGTCATCCCATCATTTTAATGATGATGAAAATTAGAATGCAAGGCAGAAAAAAGCAAATAGATTCAAGGAGGATATCATTAACGAAATGAAAGATCCTATGGCTCTCCTCAAGGGCTGCCCTCGAGATGACTATCTTAGAGAGTGGTTTGACTATGAATGTGACTATGACATGCATAAACTATAACTAAATACTATGAAAGAACTAGCTATAACTAACATGAAGTTTGTTAAGAGATAAATGCAAGTGTTGAATAAGCACATGTAAGCTATGGCCACCCACATGGAAAGCATGTACAACTACCATGCTCTGTGAGGAAATCAAGAAGGTTGAGAATGAGCTAGTAGAAAAGGTAAAGATACACAAAAGACCCTACAAGGGTGGCAGGGAATCACTTACCAACCCTCCCCGAGACCAAAATGATCACTCGTGCTGCCTACTCTTGAGACGGGTCAAGAAAGCTAGATATTTTAAAAGACAATTGTTTGAGACTATTGTTTATTATCATATGGTGGCTCATATATCTAAGGTAGACACTGATGAGAAGCTATCTTAATTGTCACCAAGTGATATAGCAGCAAATGGTCAACCCACTAGATTTGGTGAAGTCCCAACCCTAGAGCATGTAGAAGAGTGTCCTTCACCAACTTTGGAGGAATTATGCATATAGGACAAGGATGACGAATATGACTCTATGTTTGAGTGGGAACAACTCTACGACTGCTTTGGGAGGTCTACACCAATAAGTCCCAAAGGAAGAAGCAGGCATTTGAAAAAGGATTAAACAAGCTAATGCAGAAGCCCATTCGATCCCTATGCCAAGCCAATCCAAATATACATGAAAGAAATATCCTAAGTACAAAATCCTAAAGAAGGTCATGCTAGCTAAGGAAGTAGAAGGATTCATTCAAGGAGTCTCTGAAGATCTCTCTACAAGAAAGCCCCATATGTCTAACTTTAATATTGAATAGGATGATTATTAGCTAGTTACATGCTTCAAGAATACCCAAAAAATACCAATCAAAGGCAAGGGTCTATTACCTCCTGTTACATAATCAGCCTTGGAAATGACTCTGAAGAAGAGACTTGTTGTCTCCAAAGGCTATAATTCAACTGAGGAATACAAACTAAATACAACTCAGAGGTAGTAAGATTTTAACTCAAAGACAAGTTCCAATGCCTAGATATAAGAATATCTCCAATAAAAAGGATAAATAAAAAAATTCAGATAAATGAGGATGCCAAGCCTTCCCAAGATAAACTTGCACCCAGGATGGTGGAGTATAACATATTAGCTCATTTTAAGAAAATTCCTACTATGCTAAGTGTGTTTGATGCTCTAATAATGTTGCAAGAACTCAAAGACATGTTAGTACATATCTTGCAAAATCTAACTGATTATCAAACATTCTTTGCTTAAGAGAAAATAAAAGAGAGCCTTTGTATACTCATTAGACTCCTACCATCACCTTCACAGGTGATGATGTACTACCCAATATAACATATCATAATAAGCCATTATATGTCATAGGGAATAGTGATGTGAACAAATCAATTATGTCCTTATCGACTTGGTCTCCTCATTCAATTTAATGACTCTCCACATGCTAAGGGCTTTAGCTTTGGACTTGTGCCACTTGTTGTCTGAAATAATAACCATCCAATGGTTTAATCAAAATAGCTAAAGAGATCTTTGAGCCATAACCATACCTCTAAAAATAGGCAAATTGATGATTGACACCAAGTTTTACTTGATCAATATTGATGCGTCATATAAAGCACTACTAGGGAGGCCATGGTTACATGAAAATAAAGTAGTGTCATTAATTCTATATCAATGCCTCAAGTACTTTGACGATAGTGAAGAATGTTGAATTGATGAAGATGTATATCCGTTTGATATTTACAATGTACATTATGACAATGCAAAGATCCCACGCTAACAAAGGGTTTGCCTCCATTAGCTAAGTAAAAAGGAAAATTGTTGACTTGATCTTTGCTTCTCCTCATCTAGGAAGTGATATTGACACTGATTCTTTAGATGAAGAAACCCCACAAATTTGCCTTAGTAGCTACTCTTCGAATAAGGATGACAATAGGGGTTAAATAGAAAGTACTCTCCTGAATACAAAAATTCTAACTTGCTTAAATCATTAGATGAGCTGAGGATCAACATCATAGAAGAATTAACAACCTTATACATTCCTCCATGATATAAGGGAGAAAAGGAGATATTATTCTACAAAACAATCCCCTATGTCCAAAGTATACACAAAATTCTAAAAGTTGAGGATCTGGAAGATGATAGTGATTATCAACCAGTAGTCATACCCAAATATTTTTTGGACCAGCTTCATCAAATAATCAAGAAATTAGGCTATGAATGTCTATGAACAAACAAAGAGAGTTATTTCTTCAAGAATCTATGGAATTCATCTCAAGAGCTCACTTATATCCCTAGAAGAGTAATAAGAATTCCAAAGAACTGGGCTACATCACTTTAAATAGCCATACATGTTTTATGGTCACCATTAGGCCTCTATCAAATAATGGAAATGACCAAATATTCTCTATTCTTCTGACACATAGACTAGATGTATTGAGCTAGCCATAGCTCTCTAGGCATCACAAGAAAGTGAAGCCCTTTGCAAAGCTTTACCCAAACCTGAAGAAAGGTGGCATGATGCAATCAAAACACCCTTGAAACCAAAAGAGGAACCTTTACTAGGTCCCAATGATGAACCACTTGGTGAAGATTTGATTCTCAAACTAAAAGAAGCTCCACTAGAACTCAAAGATGAGGGGCAAGCCATAATCAATGAACTGATGGAGATCAACCTTAGTATAGAAGAAGATCCTAGGGCAACCTTTATCAGAACATAGCTCTTAGAGAAAGGACAAGCCCAACTCAAAATAATGACCAAAGAGTACATTGATTGCTTTGCTTGGAGCTAGAAGGTGATGCCTGGACTAGATCCTAAAGTCACAATCCACAAGCTAACTATTAATCTTGAACTTCTACCTATGAAATAGGCACCTAGGAAGAAAAAACTAGACCTAAAACAAAAGGTAATAGAAGAAACAAAGAAACTAATCAAAGTATGCTTCATTAGGGAAGAAAAATACCAAGATCAAGTTGTAGGCATGTGCCAGTCGAAAACAAGAATGGTCAAGTTCATATTTGTGTGGACTACAGGGATCTAAATAAAGCATGTCCAAAAGATGATTTTCCATTACCAACAATAGAAATTATGATTGACAATATAGCCAATTTTAAATTATTCTCCTTTATGGATGGTTTCTCGGGATACAACCAAATCAAAATGGGTCTTGATGATGAAAAGCAAATGGCCTTTCAAACTCCAATTGGTATTTACTACTACAAGGTGTTATCCTTTGGGCTTAAAAATATGGGTGCCATCTATCAAAGGGCCATGATCCAAATTTTTGATGACCTTATACACCAACTAGTCAAGTGTTATGTAGATGACTTGGTAGTCAAAAAAAGGTCTAAAGACAAGCATATCCAAGACCTAAGAGTAGTTTTCAACCACCTTAGAAAATATAGCCTAAAGATGGATCCTATGAAATGCACTTTTGAGGTATCATCAGGGAAGTTTCTCAACTTCATTGTTAGGCACTGAGGGATTGAAATCAATCCACCATAAGTTTAAAGCTATCTTAGACATGCCACTATCCTATAACATAAAACAGTTGAGATCATTCCAAGTTCGACTCACATATATAAGGAGATTCATTTTGAACCTTTTCGAAATATGCAAGTCCTTCTCCAAATTGATGAAAAAAGATGTTTCATTTATTTGGGATCAATAATGCTAACAAGTCTTTGAAGAACTCAAGCAATCTCTTAATGCCACTTGTCTTGGCAGCACACGAGCCTAGTAGACCCTTAATCCTCTACACAACTGCAATGAAAGGGTCCCTGGGGGCACTTCTTGCTCAAAACAATGAAGAAGGAAAAGAAAATGCACTCTACTATTTGAGTAAAATGCTATTGGGGATAGAGAGCAACTACTATCTCATCAAAAAACATTATCTGACACTCATATTTGTAGTCAAGAAGCTCAAACATTATTTACTTTCTCATCAAGTAATTTTAATATCAAGGATTAACCCCATAAAATTATTGATGACTAGGCTTGTGCTCTTTGGAAGGCTAGAAAAATGGGCTTTAATACTTATGGAATACAATATCAAATTCACTCTCCAAAAGGTGGTTAAAGGACAAGCCCTTGCCATTTTCCTTACAACTCACCCAATGCTAGATGACTCTCCATTGAGTTGCAAACTCTCTAATGATGAATCCTTTTCGTTGAGGAAGGAGAACCCTATTGGAAGTTATACTTTGATAGAGCATCATTCATTATACCAAGAATCAGGTTGAAGCTTTCGCAAATCAAAGCAGGCATTGGACTTATATTTGTTACTCCAAATGTGGGTATTTTATGATACTCCTATTCCCTCTCAAAATCATGTACAAATAATGAGGTTAAATACAAGGTCCTAATTGTAGGACTACAAATGACCCTCACTATGGGAATATCACACCTACATATTTGTGGTGACTCTTAATTAGTCATCAATCAAGTTGGAGGCAAATATAAAATCTATAAATTCAAGTTATTAAAAAACTATGAAAAGGGTAGAGAACACATGGGGCAAATAACACATGCTCAAATAATTAAATTTCCCCTAGTCCATCAATATGGAAGCTGATTCCTAGGCCAAGTTAGCCAGACACTAATTGATCCTAATTAAGGAAAAAATTTAATTATAGTCCATAACTAATAGGTGATGAGCTCAGTCTTCAGCATCAAGCACAAGGACTAAATCTAAACTAATAGAAAAAGTAACAGATTAGAGAATATCATTCACCGAATACCTCAAAAATGAAGGATTTTAGGGAATAATTCAGCATGAATGTAGCTAAGGAAGAGAGGCATATACCTCTTGCTCATCGATGGCATTCTCTATACAAGATCATTTGATTAACTACTTCAATGCTGCCTTTCAGACCAAGAGGTAAAAGAAGTTCTGCATGAAGCACTTTCTAGGGTTTGTGAAGCTCATCAATTAAGCCCAAAAATCATGATGAAAATTAAGCATATGGATTATGATTGGCTCATGATGGTGAGAGATTACATCGAATATGTAAGAAAATATCACTTATATTGAATTTATAGTGACTTTATTTATTAACATCTAAATCCTTTACACCTAACAATATCCTCGTCACCTTTTGAGGTATAAGGTATGGATATGATTGGCACAATTGAGCCATTTTCTTCTAGAGATCACCACTTTATATTAGTAGTAATTGATTACTTCTCTCAATAAACAAAGGTAATTTCACTAAGGAAAGTAAAAGCATATACCATCATTCATTTCTTTCAAAAAAATATCTTGTACCAATTTGGCGTTCCTCAAAGGATCATTTTTAACAATGTACTATCCTTTAAAAGCTTTTAGGTAGAACAATTTATATATCATCACAAGATAAATTGGAGATATTTATCTTTCTATAATGCAAGAGCTAATGATCTCACTGAGACATTCAACAAGACCATTTCCAAAATATTGAAGAAAATCATTGCTAGAAACAAACAAGACTAACAACAGAAACTTTCTGAGGCACTATGAGTATATCGCATCACATATTAAACCCATATCCAAACAATATCATATGCATTAGTATTTGGGACTGAGGCAATCCTATCATTGGAGGTACAAATTTCCTCTTCAAGGATTTCTTTGTAAGAGAAAATTATAAAAGAAGATAATGTTCATTTTTACCTATATAAGCTAAACTCCTTGAAACTCAATAAAACCTAAAAATGTATCGAGCACAAATGTATAGGGCTCACAATAAGATGACCCAATTCAGATCTTTCCATAAAGGAGAAATGGTCTCGGTATTGAGAAGGCCCATAATCCCAAATCGAAGCATAGAAAGCAAATTTGAGCCTAATTGGGAAGGTCACTATATTATCGAAATGATATTTGAAGGGAGATCCTACCAACTGATTGATGACAAAGGGAAAAAACTTATGTCATTGATCAATGCCCAATTCCTAAAGATATATTATGCATGACCCTGTAAGGGTAATAATAACAAAATAGAAGTATCTATGTTTGTCTATAATAGAATATCTGACTTCCTCAAAAAGTAACACTCAGTTAAACATGCACTTTGTGTTTATTGAGGCAAAATATGGATAATCCATTTTGTGTAATGGTTGAATCCACATTCCATAACAAACCAAGTCCACTCATATGCGGCAGCTCAAACACGCTCCATGTAGTAAACTAAGTCTAGTCTACATGGTAAATTAAGTCCATTCTCGCATGGCAAATTAAGTTTATCATTACATGAGAAGTCAATTCCACTTTCATGTAGCAATTCAAACTCATATGGTTACTCTTAGAACATTGACACAAGGGTAAGTACCCAAAGATTATTCACATGCTCTCTTCTCATCAAAACTCGAGAAGAGAATGCAAAGGAGGTAATTTGTTTGAGCTAATTTTTGCTACAATCACAATTGATCGAAATGGGATCATAATTACAACTTGTATGCCACTAAAATATGGTTCTAGTGTAGGTCCCAATTAGACCTGAATCACAATCAAATTTTACTAATAATTGAGTTTGATTCATACTTGAATTGTTGAAAAATTTGGGCTTAAGTTAAGCTCAACCTAAGTGGATTGAGTGGGGTAGATAGTTGGACCAAAATAAGGCCCAAAATTCATCCAAAATATGGACCAAAATAAAAAATAGTAAGAATTTTATAATTAGATCCCTAATCTGAATAAATTCTTACAAATAGATTATTAGCTAAATTTTTCTTAGAAATTTTACAGGAAAGTTCAATAAAAATTTTACAGGAAAGTTCAATAAAATCCTAAAATTATAAATTGGTGTCCAAAAAATCTAAGATTTACAAATAAATCCTTTAAAAGATCGAAATTATAATTTGATCTTTATAAAATTTAGGGTTTGTAAGTAAATCTTTCAAGAATTCCATATTTTTAAATAAATCCCTAGAATTTCAATCTTTCTTGAATAAGTCCCTCAATTTTTTTATTTACAAATGAGTTTAAATTTTATTCAAAAAGGATCCTGAAAGTTTCAAAATTTTATAAATAAATTTTTTATAAAAAAGCCCCTTGAATTTATAAAATTACAATTTGGTCCAAATTTTGTTAAAAAATTTCAAATAATCTCTCTATAAATTCAATATTCAAGATGAGTATAGTTTTTAAATTATTGTCATCTACATTAAATAAACTTATCTATACCTATCTATAAACTTATATAATTTCAAACAAACATATGCATAGCTATCCAATTCAAACAAAACTCATTTAGGATAAACGTGAAGGAATTGATAAGATTCCTGATTCAAAATTTGAATAAGATTTATTCTAATTTGACTCAATCTTCTCGAGACCTATAAATTCCTTCATACTCCTACAGAATAGAGAGAGTAAGGGAACAGATTGAAGAACTAATGAGCGGAAAGGAGTTTTGTACTGAAATGAAGGATAAATAAAAAGTGAGTTTCTGAACACTTATGTTTTATATTTCCTGTATGCTTCTTTCCTTCTTCTCATCCAGCCAATGGTTGGGTCTAGCCAGACATCGCCAGACCTAGCCATCTCCTCTCGTACTGGCTCTTTCGAACAAGCACCATTCGCGATGGTGCCTTGGATTCAATCGTTGATGAGCTCATCGTCGCTGTCTACTACCTGCCATCCTCTCCTTGCTCTAGATGCCACTGCAGCACCACACACCACCAGAGCCTCACCTCCTACGTACTAGTCAAGCCCCAACCACCATTGATGGCCATCTTTGCCCGCACTCGTGCAAGAGCCGTCTCTTGCTAGCCCTCCACCATAGCCATGCTAGATTCCCTCTCCAGCCATGCTACTAGAATTCCCACATGTTGGCCCTGTCTGTGCCTGCCTACCCGCCTGGTGAGCTCCGCCTCGATAACCACCCAAGCTTAGTGGCTTATGCTCTACACCACCACTGTCACTCTATCAAAGCTTCGTCAGTTTTGCCATTTTCCTCAAAGAGCAGCCGACACCTCCACACCAGCATCAAAACTCTAATGGTTCCTAAACTCCACACATAACCCTCTGGCCGCTATCCTCCCGTGAGCTCCATTGGTCCTGCTCTTGCCCATCCTGTGTGGCTACCTCACCTCCATGGCCACCCCATTGAAGAAAAGGAGGGCCAGATTTGGCCGTGTTCGACCAGATCTTGCTAGGTAAGAGGGAGGCAGGGTCCTATAGCGCAAAATATCGATATCCACCATAATTCACGATGTAGAAGAAGAACAGAAAAGGAGAAAAGATAGCACACAAGAGATATATGTGGCAAAGACAATCCAGAGGATATTGTATTGATGAAAAGAGGAAGAGAAGATTACAACGATGGAGACGAAACTCCAATATCACCAACTCTCACAAAAAACTAAGTAACCTAACCGTCACAAGACGTCTTGAGAATATTGATCTATATATCTCTCTCTCTCTCACTCTATATTGAAACTCTTACATCAATACAGTATTTATAGATGTGGCCTAACTGTGTTTGAGTCAAAGTAGAAGACTGACTCAAATAAAATTTATACTAATTTAAATCTTCTAATAGAAGATAAATTCAGATAAGGATTAGGCCCACTAAATTACTTTCTAATATAATTAAGACTCTCCAGAAAATTTGGATTTGAGACACAATTAAGCCAACAATCTCCACCTTGGCTCGAATCATCTTATTCTCTGAATTTGAATCTTTAATAGATGTCTTTGCCATTACCTCATGGGGTAGGATCAACGACCTTGAATATTGATCAAGTCCAAACAAAGCTTGAATTTGTCAATCGGAATCACCTTCGTCTCAAATATAGACTGTGATTGTGATTATGGAGACTCTGGCTTAGGAGGCATCGAAATCGGGGCTCTCGAGATCAACACCAACCCCTGAGGCGGTTGCAGCTGTTGCTGCGGTATCATCAGCACCTTCTCCTGCGCATGCCCATGTGCCTGCGCCACCACCGGCAAGCCGCCAAACCCGATGGTGAAATCAAGCTACCAGACGAGCTTCTTCGGCAAGAACTCCTGCCCCGTGGCTGGCACAGCCAAAATTTGGGATTTGTTCGGGGCAATGAGAGAAAAGGGATTTGGCCGAACAACCAATTGCTCTTTTACTTTTTGGTAATTTCACCAGATCTCAAGTATGGTTCTTTTGAAGGAAATCCATCTCTTCATTCATAGCAGCTTGCCACTGAGAAGAATTCTTATCCTGCACTACTTCTTTATAGGAAGCAAAATCACCATTGTCAGCAACTAAAGCAAAAGCTACCATGTCTTCAAAACCATACCTTTCAGATGACTTTATGTTTCTTTGAGATCTTCGAAGTGGAGTCTTATCAGAAATTTAATTCTTAGAATTTTCTTGAGAGTTGGGCATACCCTAAATATCTTCTTCTAAAGGAACTATATGCTCCACCTCCACGATTTTTCCTACTAACTCATATAAATTTTCATGCTTTAGGCCCTTCATCACTATCAATGAGCCTTTAGTAACTTTAAGAACTCCACCTTCAGCAGAATACTTATAACTAGTAGATTCCAAACCACCCAAAGAAATAAAATTCTTTTTCAAATCAGGAACATGTCTAACATCAGTAAGAGTTCTAATAAAATTATCAAACATCTTAATTTTGATTGTTCCAATTCCAACAGTTTTGCATAGATTGTTATTACCCATCAAAACTAAACCACGATCATAGGATTTGTAGTTTTCAAACCAATCCTTATTAGGACACATGTGATAAGAACAACTAGAATCAAGAATCCAAGTATCATGGTGACAATCAAAATTAGAACTAATAGAGAAAATATTACCAAAATCATCATCAAAACTCCCTTTAACAACTGACACTTGTTCTTTGACTTGCTCTTTAGATTGAGATTCTCTTTCTTTATTTACTTTGAGCTTCCAACACTCTTTAATTACATGTCCCATCTTCTTACAATACCTTCTCTCATTCGAAAATTGAAGAGCTTCTACTTTAAGTAAACTCGATTTGAGATAGACTTACTCATATATTATTTCTCCAACTTTTTTCATAACTCTAAAGGTGATATTTCATCAATAAATTAATAGAGTACCTCATCGGTGAGACTGAAGATGATTGTGATATGTGCACTAGCCTTCTGGTTTTTCCAGACACTTTCGGTGACATCTTCAAGCTTGAAGTCCTCTAATGTATTTCTTAATCCTTGTTGAGTAAGAATTGCATGAACTCTTGCTTGCCAAATAGTAAATCCTTGCTTTCCATTGAATTTCTCTATATCGAACTTCGTAGTAGACATGGTGAACCAAGCCCTGATACCACTTGTAGCGCAAAATATCAATGTCCACCACAATTCACAATGTAGAAGAAGAATAGAAAAGGAGAAAAGATAGCACACAAGAGATATATGTGGAGAAGACGATCCAAAGGATATTGTATTGATGAGAAGAGGAAGAGAAGATTACAACGATGGAGATGAAACTACAATATCACCAATTCTCACAAAAGACTAAGTAGCCTAACTATTACAAGACATCTTGAGAGTATTGATCTATATCTCTCTCTCTCACTCTATATTAAAACTCTTACATCCATAGAGTATTTATAGATGTGGCCTAACTGTGTTTGAGTCCAAGTAGAAGACTGACTCAAATAAGACTTCTACTAATTTAGGTCTTCTAGTAGGGGATAAATCCAGATTAGGATTAGGCCCACTAAATTACTTCCTAATATAATTAAGACTCTCCGAAAAATCCGAATTTGAGACACAATTAAGCCAACAGGGTCCACCCTTCTGTCCGCGGCCATCTTGCCAGAGAAAAGAAGGGGCTAGCCCTCCCTTTGCAATCATTCTGCTGAAGAAAAGAAGGGCTAGGCCTAGCTGTGTCATGCTAGTTTTGGTTAGGAGAAGAGAAAAGTGGGGTCCAAGCCCCCCTCTCAAACCATCCCCACCACTCATTTGGCCGTAACTTCAATTGGCTTGATTTCTCATGGAGAGAAGAAAGAAAATGGTAGAGATTTGGAGAAAAAGATCATGAAAAAGAAAAAGAAAGCTTTGAAAAAAGAAACTTTTCTTTTCATTAATAAAAATATACAAAAAAGAGATTGGACGAGCAGCCAAAAAAGGAAATAGCAAAAAAGAAAAGGTTGCTATAGAAAAAGAAAATTTCATTTCAATTTGCATGCCAATATCAAATGGTTCAGGGCTAGTTCGTAGGATTGCCTGAAAGTCATTTAGAATAAGGCCAGCGAGTGATCTAATCAATCATCTATTCTGACTAAGATCAGTCTATAGGCTCACTGATTATCTACTTGGATTAAGGCTAGTATATGGGTTTGCCGAACATCTACTCGG
Source organism: Trichopus zeylanicus subsp. travancoricus (assembly GCA_005019695.1). Classification (NCBI taxonomy): domain Eukaryota; kingdom Viridiplantae; phylum Streptophyta; class Magnoliopsida; order Dioscoreales; family Dioscoreaceae; genus Trichopus; species Trichopus zeylanicus. The sequence continues at coordinate 584,638 of RXID01010941.1, forward strand.
ATCAAAGTCAGCTTACGGGCTCACCGATTGTCTATTCAAATTAAGACTAGCTCAGGGGCTCATGAATTATTTAGTCGGACTAAGATAGTCCATTGACTCATTGAACATCTATTTGGATTAAGGTTAACCCATGAACTTGTCGATTATCTATTCAAAATAAGACTAGCCCACAAGCTTTTGCAACATGTAATCAGACTAAGGTTAGCTCGTGGGTTCATCGATTTTCTATTCAAACTAAGGTCGGTCAGTAGGCTCGCTAATCAACTTTAGAGTAAGGCTAACCTGTGGGCTCCCTAATTGTCTATTTAGATTAAGGCTAATCCATAAATTTGTTGAACACTATTCTAACTAAGACTAGCTTGTGAGCTTACCCAAAATCATCATGACAGTTTGAGAGCTTTTGAACCAAACTAATTAAAATTAATTCTCTTAAATTAACTAAATTAATCAATCTAATCACATTGAAATTAAGCTAATTTAGCTAAATCAAATCAAATAAGCTGATTAAATAAATTTGACTTGAATAAACTACCAAATGGATCTAATATAATCAAATAGGTGGACTAAATACAAATTGAACTAGACCCAAATCAAAATTGAGTTAATCCAAACCAAATTGGTTCATACCTAATCTCAATCGGGTCCAATTGGGTCAATTTGGAATCAAATTAAATTTGAATTGAGCCAAAATTGGGTCGAACCAAGTTCAAATTGAGCCTTAATTAGGCTAAATCAAGTTCAAACTAAACCTTAATTAAGTCAAATCAAATTCAAATCGAACCTTAATTGGGTAGAACCATGTTCAAACCGAATCCTAATTGGGTCAGACCAAGTTTAAATCAAACTATAATTGGGTTAAACCAACATCAAATCGATAATCGGGTTAACTTGAACTTAAATCTAAAATCTAGTTGGGTCGAATGAAGTTCGAAGTGAACCCCACTCGGGACAAATTGAACTTGAATTCAAACCCATATTAGGTCACACTTGAACCAAAACTAGACAACACTTAAATCAAAATCTGGTCAAACCTGAATTAAAATCAAATTAAATTAAACTAACTTGAACATAAACCCAAACCCATTAACAGGTTGTGGCTAGATCCAGTAAGAACCCAATCAAGGGTTAGATCCAAAATCCATTAAGGATCATTAAGAATTCAATCAGAGTCTGATCTAAGATTCATTAAAAATCCATTAAGAATCCAATTAGGGTAGGATCCAAGATGCCTTAAGGGCCCACAAAGAACCCATCAAAGGTTTAGATCCAAGATCCATTGAGGGTCCATTAAAAAAAAAGATAAGGGTCTAACACATGGCCGATCCTAGCTCGAATTGAGTTCTGAGCAGTAAACTAAATCAAATTAGACTCAAATTAAATTTGAGTTGTGAATATCAAATTGATTCAAATCAGACTCGAATCAAAATCAAGTTTTAAACGTCAAGCTAAATCAGATAAGATTAAAATCAAGATCAAATTTTGAATGTTGAGCTGAATCAAATCAGATTTAAACCAAACAAAGCCTAAACTTCAGACCAAATAAAACTAAAGGTAGGCTTGAACTTACTTAGTTAGTCTACCAAATGGCTTGGTCAAAAGAAGTCTACCGACAACACTCTTGAAGCTATCGGTCACACTTCGAGCTAAGCCAACATAAGCTCGAAATTCATTGGGAATGTCTCAAATATAATCTACAAAATGCTTAAGACATCGTTAATTATCAATCAGAAATGGTTAATATAAGTTAAGGTTGCTAACCATTTGAACCAAACTAAAAAAGGCTTGAATTTACTTAGCCAATCAGCAAAATACCATATTCAAAAGAAGTTAACTAGCAACACGTATAAAGTCATTGGTCACGCTTTAAGATTAATCAAAACAATCTTAAAGTTATCAGTGATACTTCAAATTTAATTAATAATAAACTAAGAGAGCTTGTCAATTATCAAATTAGTAATGATTAGTACAAGATAAGGCAATTTATTATTTTCTCAAATAGATCAAAAGAAGTCAATTGACAATAAGTAGGAAGCTGTCAACAATACTTTAGAACTTAATAGAGTCAACTAACACAAACCAAGATAGTCAGTCATACCTTGAAATCAAGTCAAGCTATCAGTAACTGCTAAGGGTCAAATCAAATATTTGTTCGAGTTAGATTCCATGCGATCAAGCACATGGGAGAGAGGTAACACCAAGCTCTTCGCATTCTCTTCCTTACTTCATGTCATTTATGAATTTAAATTCTTCAAGTTGCAAAGTAAGGGTATATCATTGCTTAAGTCATGTATCCCTTTCTTTAAATCAATCATTATGCTTTCTCTTCTTTTTGTGTCTCTATTTTATTAGTTAGATTATTTTTTACTTTAGGAGATTTTTAATATTTGTCAATGTAATTAACAATAGGGATTTGCGCTTATTAGAAGTCATGTTCCAATAACACCTGATTGCACATTCAAGCCATCACACAATTTAATTTGTCACTTTGAGATTGTTTCTCTAGATCTTTTGCTATCCTGAATAGTTAATTTTAACTCCATAGCTGGCAATTGCATGTTATCCAGGATCCCTAAAATTGGGGATTATCCCTTACTGATGGAGGTGGTGCTTGTGAAAGGCCTACAACTTTGTGAGTCTCATCTAACAAGAGATGTATCTTCTACCACTTCTGTTGCTTAAGATGGCTATTGTGATCATTCTAACTTTTTGAGCTTTTGGCTCATTTGTAACATCATTTCCATCAACTCCATGACCTTTTTTAAGCTTCATCTTTCTCTTTTCCTTATTGTCTCAATTGTTCTTACAATACTTCTATAGTCACTTCTTGATTAGAGCTTTCAGTTATGACCAAGGCCTCTGTCAAAATATGATGGTCCACATATTAAGGATCAAGTCTAGATTTAGTGTATTTTGGGTTAAAGCTAACCTATCCCATTAGCTGGGTTGCCTCATTCAAGAGCCTGCTCATGGAGCGACTCACCACACATTCTCTTTGATTTGGTAGTAAGGATTGGTTCATAAGGTCCATTTCCTCTTGAATTTCTTCATCAGTAAGTCCTATTTGTGTAACCTTTTTTGGCATTTGGCTGGTTGGGGTATGGGCTCACAATCCCTCCTAAGTTTCGATGGTGACTATTGTTGTTTCATTTGACAATTCACCCCTTTGTCATAGTCTTAAGGTAAGACTATGCTCCCTATGATTTACTTTTACCCTTCTCTAACTTGCTTAATGGAGTAAAAGAGTTGGACATAGGAATAGTAATAATTAACTTCATTTGAAGGGTAGGCTTCCTAAGTCAACTAAAAATCCCAATAGCTCTTTCATTACTTGTAATAGTTAGGATGAGTTCTTATTCATCCATGTATATGTCTGGACTTTCTTGTAGTTGCACCCTATCAAGGGGTGAAGGCAATCAAAGATTGAGTTTCATTTTGGGCCTAGTCTCTGAAAGACTAATATTCTTATTAGTTAAGGCATGTCTCTGGATCTTCATCCGAATAGCCCTTCTCATTAGGAATAATGACATTGCACCTCTTTCTCCTTAATGAAAAGTGAGAAGTAGGCTTATCTTGTATGATAGTAGCAGTGGTTGGCATAGTTGCATGTGCCCTCTTGAACTAAATACTCTTAGAGATAGTTTCAAACTTGATTTGAACTTTAGCTGTGTTTGTGGTGACCATTGACTGAGCTAGACGCATAGCTAATCCTATCCCCAGGATGATGGTGTACTTTGGGGTGGATATGTGCTTCGTTGATGCTATTTGATGCTTTTTTCTGTAAAGAGGAATATAATTAATTAGTTATCAATTGTAATTCTCCCTTGTCAATGTTTATATCATATTGGCTTGATTTTTACACTTGAAGGAGAAGTCAAGTCTCAATGGGATGTTAAAATTTATGGGAATCAAATCGATGGACCGGGATGGTGGAGACCTTGCTGAGTGATCTCGATGAATAAATCAAAATGTATTTAATTTGAGTATGCAATCAGGTGTTATGAGAATATTAACTTCTAACAAACTTAATCCCCTAGTGTTAATTCCCCTGATGGTTGTCAGAAATCTCTTAAAGCAAAAAATTTAGCTAATAAAATAGTGATATAAAAAGAAAAGAAGAAAGCATGGTTTGATTGATATGAGAAATGATACATAACTTAAGTAAGGGCATGCCTTCACTTTACAATAAATTGTAGTATAGAATTATAAAAAATATAACAATTAAAAAAGGAGTGGAAAAGAAACTCTGATGGGTGCTGCAACTCCACTCTTGTGTGCTAAACCAAGTGGTGTCTGACATAGATAGGTCTTGAGTAGTCTTTAGCAGATGTTGATCTTATCATCCAGCGGGACATGGAAGGCGATGAGAGAAGTTTGAAATATTTCTAATAGCTTTGAATGTCGTCAATAACTTTATTGGATAGTGTTGTTGGCAGCTTGTTGGGATTAGTTTGAAGTATTTTCAATAGTTTTGAGCTCTAGCAATGACTTCTTAAGTTGAAAGTATTTTCATAGCCAATGAGACAAAGGTGATGACTTCATTTGGTTGAAGTATTCCCATGGGAAAAATGGCATTGGTGATAATTTCATTAGGTTGGAGTATTTCTGTTGGTGAATAAGCAATTGGAGATAACTCCATGAGTTTAAAGTATTTTAGTTAGCCAATTAGACATTGGAGATAGCTTTATTAGATTAGAGTATTTCTATTAGGCAATAAATTGTTGGCAATAACTCCACAAGTTTAAAATATTTCCATTAGCCAATAAGACATTGGAGATAACTTTGTTGGGTTAAAGTATTTTTATTAGCCAATAAGGTATTGACAATGGTTCCATGAGTTTTGCAGTATTTTTGTTAGACAATATGATGTTGGAGGTAACCTCATTAGGTTGGAGTATTTCTATTAGCCAATAAGACATTGGTGATGACTCAATGAGTTTGAAGTACTTTTATTAGCCAATAAAGCATCGGAGATAACTTCATTTGGGGTTGAAGTATTTCTGTTAACTAATAAGGCATTGGAGATAACTCCATGAGTTTGAAGTGTTTTTGTTAACCAATAAGATGTCGAGATAACTTTATTTAGGTTTGGAGTATTTTTATTAGCCAATAAGGTATTGGAGATAACTCCATGAGTTTGAAGTATTTCTATTAGCCAATATGGTAGTGGAGATAACTTCACAAGTTTGAAGTATTTTTATTAGCCAATAAGGTGTTTGAGATATCTTCATTTGGGTTTTAAATTATTTCCATAGCCAATGAGATGAAGGTAATAACTTTCTTGATTTTGAAGTATTTTCGTAACCAATAAGACATAGATAATAACTTCATTGATTTTGAAGTGTTTTTATAGCCAATAACACGTAGGTGATAATTTCATGAATTTGAAATATTTTCATTAACCAATAAGATATTAAAAATAACTTTGTTTGGATTAGAGCGTTTCCATTAGCTAATAAAGCATTGGTAATAACTCTGTGAATTTGAAGTGTTTTCATAGCCAATAAGACACAAGCAATAACTTCATTGATTTTGAAGTATTTTCATACCTAATGAGGTACAGGTGATAATTTCATAGTGTTTCCATAGCTAATGAGGCGCATATGATAACCTCATTTAGTTTGACTTTCTTAGAACAAGGCATCTTAGTTGACTAACTTTGTGAGTTTGAGTTTGCGTTAGTTCAATCTGATTTGACGGAATGATTAGTGGCCTTGGCTTGTGCTAATCATCTTTGATTTGATAATCAATCACCTTTCTTAGCATATTATCGATTAGGATTTAGGGTATTGTTGATGGCTGTAAGCTTATTATTGACTAGCCCAATTAATTTGAAATGGACTATTAAATTTGGGTTTGAGTATGATTTGATTTAGTTCAATGTTTAGAATTCAATTTTGATTTGAGTCTAATTTGATTCAAGTCAAGTTTGGCCTTGCTTTGGTTCAAGCTTGAATTTGGGGTTCAATTTAACCCGACTAGATTTTGGTTTGAACTTGACTTGACCCAATTAAAATTTGGATTTGAGTTCAATGTGACTTAATTAGTGTTCATTTGAATTTATTTGAACCTGATTGAAGTTGACGCTAACCTAGTTAGGGTTTAATTCAAACTAGATTTAACCCAGTTAGGGTTTGATTTGAATTTTGGTCTTATTTTGGGTTGACCTAATTTGAACTCGATTGGTGTTGAGTATGAACCAATTTGACTTGGATTAAGTCTTTTTGGATTTGAGTCTAGTTCAATTTGAGTTCTAGTCCATTAACTTGATTAATTTAGGCTAATTTGATGGTATGTTCGAGTCAAATTGATTTAATTAGTTTATTTAATTTGATTTAGCTGAATCAGCTAACTTTCAACATGGTTAGATCAATTAATTTAATTAACTTATGTTGATTGATTTTCATTAATTTGGTTCGAGAGCTCTCAAGGTATCATAATAAATTTGGGTGAGCCCATGTGCAAAGCTTGAATCATATTAGACTCTTGGTGAGCCCATAGGCTGGCCTCAAGTCGATTTAGAAACTTGATGACCCACAGGCTAGACCTTAGTTATAATAGATATTTGACGAGCCCATGGGTTAGCCTTAGTCTAGATAGATGTTCGGTGAGCTTGCGGGCTGGCCCCAGTCCAAACAGATATTTGGTGAGTCCGTAGACTAGCCTTAATCCAAGTAGATATTCAACAAACCTACAAACTATCCTTAGTCTAAGCAAAAATTTGGTGAACTCATATGCTAGCCTTAGTCTGAGTAGACATTCGATAAGTCTATGGGCTGATTTGAATCCAAATAGACATTTAGGGAGCCTATAGGCTAACCTTAGTCTAAATAAATGTTTGATGACTAGACTGGCCTTAGTCTGAATAAATATTCAATGAGCCCGTAGGATAGCCTTAGTCCAAATAGATACTCGACAAACCCACATGTTGGACTTTGCCTGAATTTGCGAGCCCACATGCTAGTGTATGGATGTTGTGAGCTTGCAAGCTAGCTTATAGTCCAAACATATGGTCGCCAAGCCTACAAACTAGTTCTAGTCTAAATTTGTAAGGCTGTAGGTTAGACTATGGATGTCAAGAGTTCGTATGGTAGCTTAGAGTCCAAACAAATGGTTGGTGAGCCTATAAGCTAGCCTTAGTCCAAATTTGTGAGCCTGCAGGCTAGTTTATAATCCAAACAAATGGTCGACAAGTCCACAAGCTGGTCTTAGCATGAATTTGCAAGTCTATCAGATGGCTTATGGATGTTGCAAGCCCACAGACTAGATTATAGGTGTTGGGAGCCTATAGGCTAGCTTATTCACTTTCAGGTGAGCCTATAGGCCAGCCCTAGACTGATGTGAGTTTGATTTATTTTAGTTCTTTTTTTTCTTATCCAAGTTCAAGTGATCCTTTGTTAATTAGTAGGCTCCAAAGCTTGAGTTCTTCAATAGGGGTGCCATGATAGAGATGGGGCCATGGGTGATCGTGATATTAGTGGAGATCCATTGATGCATAAAGCCATGGGTGACTATGATATTGGTGAAGATTTACTGATGCACGAGGTTGCAAGTGGCCATGGTACTAGTGGTGATCCATTTATACACAAGGTCATGGGTGGTCATAATATTGGTGGAGATTTGTTAATGCACAAGGCCATAACTTGCAATAGTATTGGTGGAGATCCATTGATGTACAAGGCCATGGGTGGCCATAGTATTGGTGGAGATCCATTAATGCATGAGACCACATATGGCAACGATATTGGTGAAGATTCGTGAATGTAGAAAGTCACGGATAGCCATGACATTGATGGAGGTTTGCCTATGTGGATGATAGAGGCTCATTGATGCTTGAGGCCATGGGTGATGGTGAAGACTTGTAGATGAGCAAAATCATGGATGGCCATGATATTGGTTGAGAAGTTTCAATACCCATGACGGTGGATGGTTGTGGATACGTGGGACAAAGGGGTGTTCGTGGTGGGATCCGGACACCTTGATCCTTCTAGGTTCAGTCACCTAAACTCAAACAACCAAGAATACCAAGAATAATAGCTTGGGGAGAACTATGGTCATGGTTGGTCGTAAGGTTGGGAGAGGAAGAGAAGGGCAACAGTAGCATGGGGCAACAGGGACCTTACGAAAGAGAAGAAGTAAAATAAAAGAAGGACAAAGGGGAGATAGGGGCTTGTTATTTATTTTGCTCCTTTGTCAATGCCTTCTTGGTCTCCACTTTCATGATGAGATCTCCTAGAAAACTTCTAGAGAATCACCTTCAAACTCATCAAAAATTTGCCCAAAAATCCACTATATTTGTTCCTTAAATTTGTTTGTTATACCCTCTTTTTGTAGGGTTTGAGAAGATTTTTTATTAGACCATTAACAAATCCAAATTTGAGATTAGATGGATATATTCTTACCATAGTCTTTATATTTGATTCTTTGATTGATAGATCTTGATATTACAATTTTCTTAACGAAAAATTTTGTTAATTTCTGATACTTGATAAGGATTTATTTCCATCTTGAGGATTCTATAAATGGCCAAGAGAATATTTGATTGGATTCTCAATGAAATTGGAGATTTGATGAAATATGGTCTTACCATAAATCTGATATTTGGATCTTTGATTAATTGATTAGATTATTGATTAATCTGAATTTGAGATTTGATGGATATATTTTTGTCATAATTTTCATTTTTGAACCTCTAATTGATAGATCTTGATATTACAATTTTCTTAACTGAAAGTTTTGTTAATTTCTGAGATTGGAGAAGGATTTGTTTTAATCTCTAGAATTCTATAAGCAGCCAAGAGAAGCTTTGATTGGTCAAATTTGGGGATGTGATTTACAATCAGATTAGATCTCCATACCATTGATTGGTATGTAATCTTGTTGATTAGTATTTATTTGCATGTGAGGACATTCCAAAATTGTACCATCTTTGAATATTGAATTCTCAAGGTGATATTTGCAAATTTTTCAAAAAATTGGACCAAAATATAAGTTTATAAATCTCAAGGGTCATTTTATAAGAAAATTCTGGTTAGGTGCCTATTTATAAAATTTATTTGGTCCAATAAGCTATTTCTAAAATTCTTACATTCTTGCATTTTAACCTTAATTTTGGATAAATTTTGGGTCTATTTTTTATCTAAATATCTGGCTTATTCAGCTCACTTGGGCTAAATTTAACTTGAGCTTGAATTTTCTAACAACTTGAGTCCAAATCAAATTTAGTTTTTTGACAAATTTGACTACAATTCAGGTCCAGCTAAGACCTATATTTAAATAATAATTAGTGGTATTTAAGCTTTAACTCTGATCATATTTTTATCAAATTTGATTTTGGGAAAAATTACCTCAAACAGGGTTAAACTAAGTCCAAATTGCACCCAAATCAGGTCAAGCTGGACTTAACTTGAACCAAAAATTAGGTCAAATCTGAACCAAAAATTAAGTCCAACCTAAACTACAAATTAGGTCAAACTCGAACCAGAAATTAAGTCAAATCTAAACCAAAAATTAGATCAAACTTGAGCTAGAAATCAAGTCAAACCTGAACTAAAATCAGTCAATCTTGAACCAAAACCAAATTGAACCAAGCCAACTAGAACATAAACCTAAATCTATTAAGGTTTGAACCCAAACCCATTAATAGGTGGAGCCTGAACCTATCAAAAGCCTATCAAGGGTTAGTTCCAACATCCATTAAGGATCAATCAAGAACCTATCAAGGGTTGAATTCAACATCCATAAAGAATTTATCAAAAATACATTAAGGGTCAGACCCAATGCCTATTAAGGATCCATCAAGAATCTAATCAAAGACAAACTCAAGATTCATTAAGAATCCAATAAAAACCCAACAAGGGATAGGGTCCAAGGTCAATTAAGATTAGTTTATAATAAGTTCAAAACCATCGATGACTCCTCAAATTTAATCGACATTGGAAAAAAGATTATCAATTATTCAGTTAAAGATGATTAGCATAAGCCAAACCCACTCATCATTCCTTCAAATCAAATGTAAGTTTGAACTTATTTAGTCATTCAGCCAAATGCCCTACTTAAATTAAGTCAACCCTTCAAAGCTAATCAATCTTAAAAGTAGTTGACAATGTTTCTTAAAAGTTGGTCAACCCTAGAAGGAGTTAATGATGCTCTCTTCAAAGCCAGTCAATCTTAGAAGCCATTGATGATGCTTCCTTTAAAGCCAATCAACCCTAGAAGTAGTTGATGATACTCTCTTCAAGGCTACTCAACCCTAGAAGTCATTAATGACACTTTCTTCAAAGCTAGCCAATTCTAGAAGTAGTTGATGATGCTCCCTTCAAAGCCAATCAACCGTAGAAGTCATTGATAATACTCTCTTCAAAGCCTATCAACCCTAAAGTTAGTTGATGATGATCCCTTCAAAGCTATTTAACCCCACAAGTAGTTGATGGTGCTCCCTTCAAAGCTGGTCAATCCCAAAAGCCATTGATGATTCTCTCTTCAAAGACAATCAACCCCAGAAGTAGCTGATAATGCTCCCTTCAAAGCTAGTCAACCCCTGAAAAGGTTAATGCCCTTCAAAGCTAGTCAATCGTAGAAGCTATTGATGATGCTCCCTTCAAAGCCAATCAACCCCAAAAGTAGTTGATGACACTCTCTTCAAAGTGAGTCAATCCCAAAAGCCATTAATAATGCTCCCTTCAAGGTCAGTCAACCCCAAAAGTAGTTGATGACACTTTCTTCAAAAGTAGTCAACCCCAAAAGCCATTGATGATGCTCCCTTCAAAGCCAGTCAACCTCAAAAATAGTTGAAATTTATCATCAATTAATGCTATTTGATATTACAATCTTGTTTGAAATCCTATTGATTATTGATGAGATTGGATAAGGATTTATTTTCATTCTTGAGGATTTTATAAGTGGCTAAGAGAATCTTTCAAGTTTTGATTGGATTCTTAATAAAATTTGATATTTGAATCTTCTACTTGATTAATGCAATTTAAGATTACAATCTTGCTTGAAATTATATTGATTGCTAATGAGATTGGATAAGTTTCTACATTGAGAATTTTATAAGCAGCCAAGAGGACCCTTCAAGATTTGATTGGATTCTCAATGAAATTTGAAGTTTCAAATTTATCCTTGATTTATGTGATTTGAGATTGCAATCTTGATTGAAAATCTATTGATTACTAATAAGATTGTACAAAGATTCTTTCCAAATTTGATTGGATTCTTAATAAAATTTGAAATTTGAATCTTATCCTTGGTTGATGTGATTTGAGATCGTAATCTTGATTGAAATTTTGTTGACTATTAATGAGATTGGATAAGGATTATTTTAAAAAATTGGTGTTGATTTCACCAATCTCAAGCCACACCAAATGACCGATTAAGGAATGGTAGACTAACAGAGAGATCATGGTGGTCCCGACTAATCGAAACTAGTTGATTGATAAGCATAGTCAAACATGTTTTATGAGAATCGATCGGGCACAAAACTTTTGTCAGCTCATCAAAACCAGATGACTAGTTTACCTAGTCGATTGGTTCAATGCATTCCAAAGCATACAAGTCTAAACTTTTGTTAGATTTAATTTAGAGACAGAATTGACTCAAACACTAGTAAGTTGACTTCGCTCTAGCCATGGTTGGCTTCTTTGGTCTTGGTCCAATGAGAGATGAGCTTTGCAATAACCATAGAGGAGCTCTCTAGATTGGGTTTTGACACTCAAGTAAGACACAGAGTAAGATGAAGAACAAAGGATTTTAGGTAAAGGTCATTCTTCCATCCGAGGTTAGGTCTAGTGATCTTTTTTAGTGTAGGGCCATAATTTCCAAATATTTTCCTTCTCTAGATGGATGATCCAATAGCTTCACCCTTTCCCTCTTATGCAAGCTAGTTTGATCTTGTAGGCAGTTCCATTGTTGGTGGGTCAACATATGGCCTATGGAGTTGGTGAAGCTAATTTACGGCCCTTGAAGATGGTGGACCTCTCTAGGCTAATGAAGAGTTTGTTTTGATACTTGATTGCCACATGGTGACCATGTGGCAAGCTGACTGGGCCTTCAAATGCATGCTAGGATTCAATGAAACCCACCCCAATCATATGTATGCTAACTCTTTAGATAACTATAAATGAATAAGGAGTTGGATGCATTGCAAACTATGGTTGTTCTACAAATTTAGACCTATATCTTGAGAAATGGGAGGGATGTGCTTGGGAGCTGTAAAGATAAGGTAATGATTTATGTTTAGCATTTCAATTATCTTGTTAATGTTTTAGTATAAGATCTAGTCTCTATCCTTTTACCTTTTTATTTCTTTAGCCTCTTATCTTTTTGTTAAAATTTGAAATGTTTGCAAGATTCTTAATTTTGATAAGAAATCATGTAAGCTAGATAAGGAATGATGAATAATTAAAGCTTCGAGTCTTGTCCATCCCATTCTTTCTTGGTGTAGCTCTAACGAGTGTTAATCCTTCTTTCACTCTAATGAGTGTTGATCCTTCTTTCTCATTATGATGGTGAGCCAAACTTAAGTATCTAGATCTCCACCTCTCCTATGGTGTCCACCACCTCTCTAATCTCCATTAATATTTCTGCTCATCTTCCTCTAAAGGCTAGCCCCTCTAGTTATCCTTTTTGGAAAACTTAGTTTAATTTATTATTGATTGGTTATGATCTTATGGGATTCCATGATGGATCATTTTCTTGTCCAGAAAAAACCCTCGTATTGAATGCATATGTCTCATCAATTAATCATGACTATAGTCTTTGGATTCGACAAGATCAAATTTCATTTCATGATGTTCTAACCTCAATTGCTGACACCATACATCCTCTCATTGTGTCTACAAAGACAGCACAAGATGCTTTGGGAAAAATTGGCTAAGCATTTTACTAATCACTTTTGCTCACAAGCAATGGGTTTAAAGGAGAAGCTCATTATCACTCATCAAGAATCCAAATAAGTATCTGAATATTTGCATATTTTCAAGATGATGTTTAATAAATTGGCACTAATTAATGCCTTGTTTTAGATGAAGACTTTGTCATCAACGTTTGCAATGGCCTAGATGATGAGTTTAAACCATTAGTAGCTACCATTTGAGCTTGTGACACACTTTTCTCTTTTGAAGAGTTCCTTGATAAGCTAGTGGAGTATGAACAATTTCTAAAGTGAGAAGTATTGAGGGAGTGTCGATGTTGTCATGGTTGATGCTATAGGGCATACTAACATCACTTCTATCAACTGGCCTCAATATTCTTTGAGTGCTGAGACCTAAGATTTTAAGTTTTATGGCCAAGATTATGGCACTCAATACCATAGCTCTATTTTTTTTCCCACAATGTTAGATGGCAAAATAATTACTCCTTCAAAATCAATGTTTCAATTATCCCTGTAAAGGAGGGGAGGGAAGTGAACCCAATATACATGGTTCAATGACCAATTGTGCCTACTCTATGGTCTAAGCCTCAATCCTGATAACTTCAATCACTCCATTAATGTTGTTATTTCTTGAGCTGAAACCAAGTCTTTACAAACCCTTACTCCAACCAAGCAAATGCCACTCCATACCCAAGTTAACTCTCTCACACTTTTTTAATACATAAAGGAGCATTCAAGCATCTACTAACAACCTAGGAGAGTTATAAGGATGAAGATTGATAAAAAATAAAAAACTCTCACAACAAGATCCTCTCAAAAATTGAAACACAAGAAAATAAGAATATAAAAGTTAAGCCTATTTGAGCTCTTATTAAGGGTAGAGAACATAGGCAACTTGAATCTTACTTTAAAGATATTGAAAGTTTATTCTTTTGGCAAGAAAAGAAGTTTCAAAATAATATATAACTGTTAGAAGAAAAATGTAGCCATTGGGAATCATCCCAAGCTTTTTCTACTAAGTTTGTGTGCATGAATGGGCTATTGAACTCATTCCAATAGTTAAAACATTAGCCATTAATATTTATCCTCACGTGTTTTAAGTGACCAAATTTACTAGTTCAAGTGCCCAAACCATGTTTGGGTAACTATACTTAGAATTCAAAGAATCAAAATTTACAAAATCAAAAGGTTAAATCTTCTATTTGATAAGTTTGAGTGATTGAACTTGACAAAAAAAACTTGCTAAAAGTTTTCTACAACTTCAACTATTTGACATAAGTTCACTTTAACTTGGACAAAGGTAAGATAAGATGGTGAAGGTATATCTAAATTAAATAAGGTGTCAACCTAAAAGCTTAAATAAATTAACAACTGAATCCTAAACTAGACAAAAATGAAAAGCTAAACCTATGAGCTTGGAGTTGATCTTTCACTTTGAGCATTTGAGCATTTGAGCTTTCATCTTGATCTTCACATTTCATCTTCAAATTAGTATTATCTTTATCTTCAAGTCATCATTTTCATGGTCCAACAAGCTTTATCCTGAGACTTGATCCATTTTGGGATTAGATGATCATTGCTAATCCTAAAGTTTATCATAACTAGATAAATTTGTTAAACTCTAATTTAATTATTATCAAAATGTAAAGGGCAACATCTCTCACAGGTTACTTCTCAGTTGTATAATTAACAAGGCCATATTGTTAAGCATTGTCCACAAGTTCACTATTTTAAGCATGTTTCTAATTGCACTACTTTTAAGCCACACTCCTCTTCTACATGGCTGGTGGATTTTACTACTTCCTATCATGTCACATTGGATCTCAATAATCTCTTGCTTTATTTGGAGTATGAGGGTGTTGATGAGGTAGCAATTTTTGATGACATGGGTTTAGGTATAACTCATACATATTTTGCTTCTCTATCCTTCTTGATGCTTATTTTTCCCTTTCTAATATGCTATATGTTCTATCCATGCAACAGAATTTGATTTTTGTATCCAAGTTCTACAAACACAATAACACATCCATTGATTTTTTTTCCCTCCATTGTTGATGTGAAGGATCCAGGCACAAGGGTGATTCTTTTTTGAGCAAAAAATAAATATGGTGTATATGAGTGGCCTACTTAAGTTAATGCTTCCCATATGACAAATTGGTACAAACACGTAGGTCACACTTCTAATTGTATTCTCTTATATATGTCAAATATTTTCATTTACCTTTCTCTTCTTTGTTATCCTCTTCATGCAATCCTTATTTGTGTAATAAAAATCATAAGTATCTTTTTCTCTACTCTTCTCTTGAGAGTTATGGTTCCCTAAATTTGATATGTACTAATGTTTAGGGTCTTTCTCCTATTGAGACACTTGATGGTTATCGCTATTATATAACTTTTCTTGATTATTTCACCATATATATTTGGCCTTATCCACTTTGTCACTTGTTACATGTTTTCTCTATTTTTCCAAATTCAAAGCTATTGTTGAAAAAATTTTAAGACATGAATAATATTAATTTATTTGGATGGAGGTGGTGAGTATTAGAAATTGTAGGATTTCTTTGCCTCTCAAAGTATCACCCATCTTATACCTCCTTACACTCTGCAACATAATGGATTCATTGAGCAATAACACCATTATATTGTTGAGGCATGTCTTACTCTTCTTCATGAAACCTCTTTAACTTATGCTTTTGGTCCCATGCCTTTCAAATTGCAATATATATCATCAACCAATTGCAAACTACCACTCTTAATCATATGTGTCTTTATGAAAAATTATTTGGTCATTCCCTAGTTATCCCATGCTTTGCATATTTGGTTGCACATGTATAATAACCATAAATTTCAATATTGCTCATAACCATGTGTATTCTTGGGGTACACCTTGAGTCAAAGTGCTTATAAATGTTTGGATCCTTCTAATAATCATCTCTTTTTTCTCATGAAATGTTGTTTTTGATGAAAAGCATTTTCCTTATGCTTCAATGGTTCATCATTGCTTTATTACTCATTTTGCTACTATTGATATTTGGTTAAATGTTTTCTCATCTCTTTTGCCTCCAAATTTTAAATGTGCTATCTTCCATTGTTCTTCACCTCATCAACCAACTATGGGAGTAACTTCTCACTTATCCATTTCATATTTTGTTATCCTCTATTTGTGTTTTTCATCCTCAACACCACTGGTTGCTTCTTCCTCAACATCACCAATGATCACTATTTGTCTATCACCTTCATCTTCCCCTCCCTTGTTTGCTCATCCCCCTCCTCAAAAATGTACTTATCCCATGGTAACTCACTCTATTTCAACCATAAAATTCTCAATATTTCCACCATGCATCCTCTTCCTCCTTGTCCTAAGCCTACCTATTTCTCTCAATTTTTAAGAACTTTCTTTAGCACAAGACTATGTCTAAGGAATTTGATTCATTGTTTGCAACAGGACTTGGGAGTTTGTACCATGTTCACCACATTAATAATTTGTTAGTTGTAAATGGGTATTTTGCATTAAATGCTACCCAAATGGATCAATGACAAAAACAAGCCCTGTCTTCTTGCTAAAGGCTTCATCAATGACCAGGTATTGGTTATACAAAATTGTTTAATAAAGCTAACGACTATCTAGATTATTCTCAACTTATATGGTGAATGTTGATAATATTTTTTTTGCAAAGCTCCTTATATGGTGAAGTTTGCATATGTCAACTAGATAGTTTTATTTATTAGGATTTTTTATATCATGTTTGCCACCTTAAAAAGCTATTTATGAACAAGCTCCTTATGCATGGCATGAGGAACTTAGTATTTATTTATTAGATTATAGCTTCTCCAATTCAAAATCTGATGCATCTCTCTTTATTTACTCACACCATTATGTTGTGGCATATTTTTGAGTGGATATAAGTGATCTTATTGTAATGAGAAACACTTCATTATTTCTTTGGAGTTCTATTACATATTTGTGTTGATGGTTTGTGAAATATTAATTACTTTTTGGGTGTTGAGGTGCTCCCTTCCAAAGGTGGTTACACTCTTACTTAACACAGATATTTTTGAAACATTCTTTATCAATTTCATATGCTTGATGCAAAAAAAGTTTACTGCTTCTAAAGCCATCTCTTCCGCTTTAGTACTCTCAAATAGCTTTTCTCCCACTGACAAAAATTTATACCAGAGTCTTGTTGGTTCCTTTCAATACCTCTCAATTATGAGGTTAAATATTGCTTGTTATCTCAATAAATTTTCTTAGTTTATGCATCAACCAATTAGAACAAATTGGTCTATAGCAAAGCATCTTCTTTGCTATCTCAAACATACATTATATTATGGTCTTTATATTCAGAGTCATTCTCTTTTTTTACTTCATGCTTATGTTGATGCATATTGGGTAGAAAATTTTGATGATCACACATCTACCTCAACATATGTTGCTTATCTTGGCCCTAATCCAATATTATAGAGTTCCAAGAAATAACATTTAGTCACACATGCCGCTATTGTGGTTGAATATTGGATAGTTTTTAACACCACAACTAAAATTACTTGGATTCAAAATCTCCTTTTTAGCCTTGGCATTCTTCTTTCACAAATGCCAACCATCTATTGTGATAATGTCAGTGTCACTTGTTGAGATTCGCAGTGAAAGATTCATGAATGACCTTATTCTCAAATAACACAAGAAACAAGAAGTAATGCAAGATAAAAGAAAAAAAATAAGAAATGACACAGAGATATTTGTGGTTCACCTAAAATTAAGTTATGTTCACGGGAGGACTGAGAGATCCACTATTAAAAGGCTTTACAAGAGTCTAAAAGAAAGACTGCACTCTTTTTTACTCAACTAAACTCTTTCACCAAGCCTCGGCAATTTCTCCACCTTCAGAGAGAATTTTCAAGAGAACACCGTGAGGAACCACCATGAGGGACCGTCAAAGAAGCTCTAGAAAGACCCACACACAAGAGCCAACAATCTCTCTCTTTCTCTTCTCTCTATTCTCTCTATTCCTCTCTCTCTCTCTCTATCTATTTCTCTCTAATTCAATCTCAGCACTACCCCACTAAACCCTATGTATTACTAGAATATTTATAGGTCATTATTGAGTCTGAGTTTTACTCTAATTACAACTCCTAATATTACAAATCAATCATAAGTCTAAATTTAACTCTAGATTCCTACTTTAACTCAAACTATAATCCAAGTTCGAAACACCCAAAACTCAACAATCTCCACCTTAGCTTGAACTTGGGTGTGTCACCATCATGAAGCTTCAGCCATTATCTCTTATCCAGCCCCTCCCCCGGGCTATTAGCTTATTCAGCCAATCACTAGTCAACCTTTCTCCTCCTACTCTTCTCCATCGTCCTTGCCAACCAGGATATCAACCCTGGTGATCATGCTACCCTCATCAAGCCACCTCACATCATGTCTAAGTGCAACCTGCTTAGATCACACCACCACCATCGGCCTCAAAGCTGCTAAAGAGGGTCGCATCACCATTTGCAAGCTAATAGAGAGAGGAGGCTTCACCACTTCCACCATCTCCAACCTATGCACCATCGAAGCTCTATCTTCCTTGACCAAGCCACTCCAACCTCTATTTTCTCTTCATCAGAGCACCATCAAGCGGCCAACATCACCTTCTAGTTGTTGTGCCACCTACAAGTGACTCTCTGTCACTATCGCACAACCTTAGTCATCTCACAGCTTCGCTATGTCCCCCTCTCTGCTGCAGGACTAGCCTCAATTATAGCCGTGTTGCTTCCCAGCTCATCGACCTGAGCTTCACCTTCTGCGCACACATGCATCCTATTCGTGCACTTGTCGGCCTTCACCTCCCAGTTGTTTGGCCATACTGAGCCCCAGTTGAGACACCTTGCTGCATCTCATCAAAGACCACTTGCCACTGATATGAGCCCCAATCACCATTGATTGAGAGCCCTACATGACCCCTCATCAACCTCTCTTGCTCCGGCCAACCCATGCCCTGCGTGGCCTTTGCCAGCCTGCTCTCTCACTCCCTCCTGCAAGCGCTGCTGACCGGTTCCTGTGCCTCACTTAACCTTCATCTTTTTCGACTATAAGGCAAAATTTATTTTACCATCAAATTCTCCATCTTAAATAAGGACTTTACCATCTTGGTTTTTTGCTCCTAAGCTTTGATACCAATTGTTGAGATTCACAATGGAAGGTTCACAAATCACCTTATTATCAAACAATACAAGTAAAGAGAAGTAATGCAAGATAAAAAGAAATAATAAGAAAAGACATAACGATATATGTGGTTCACCCAAAATCGGGTTATGTTCATAGGAGGAGCGAGATATCCACTATCAAAAAACTTTACAAGAATCTACAAGAAAGACTACACTCTTTTTTACTTAACTAAACTCTTTCACCAAGTCTCAATAATACCTCCACCTTCAAAGAGAATATCCAAGAGAACATCATGAGAAATCACTATGAGAGACCACCGAGAAGCACTAAAAAGACCCATACATGAGAACTAACACTCTTTCTCTTTCTCTTCTCTCTATTCTCTCTATTATTCTCTCTCTATTTCTCTCTAGTTCAACCTCAGCACTACCCCAGTAAACCTAATGTATTACTAGAATATTTATAAGTCCTTATTAAGTTTGAGTTTTACTCTAATTATAACTCTTAATATTACAAATAAATCATAAGTCTGAATCCAACTATGGATTTCTACTTTAAGTCAAACTCTAATTCGAGTTTGAGACACCTAAAACTCAATATCACTTATGTGCAAATCCAATTTTTTACTCTTGGATGAATCATATCACCATTGACTATCACTTTGTTCATGACAAGGTACTTGCCACCAACTTGCTATCCTTGTGTCTCTACAAAGGCCTATTGTTCAAATGCTTTAACTGAGCTTCTTTCAGAGCTTGTTTCGAGCTTCTTAGATCCAAGATTGGCATTTATAGTGAAAGCTCAATCTTGTAAGGGCATGTAAAAATAAGGTAAGATTTTATCTTCAACATTGATATTATCTTGTTAAGTTTTTAGGATAAGATCTAGTCCTATCCTTTTCTCTTTATCCTTTGTCTCTTATCTTGTTGTTAAAATTTGAAATGTTTGCAAGATTCTTAGTTTAGGTAAGCAAAGGATCCCAGTGATGCTTAGAAATTTTAATTACTAAAAAGTTTATTCTCATAATTTCAATAAATAGTGATTTGTTGTAATACAATAATGCACTCTCTTTTGACTTTCTATAAGTTCTTTTTTCTAATTATTTTCTAAGAAAGATGGTAGGAAATGGATCGACCTTTCTATCCAAATGAAAGGTGCTCTTTCTTTTTTAGTATAAAGAGTCACCAACTACTACTAAAAACCTAAGAAAACTTTTCCAAATGTGAAGGTCTCAAAATGTAATTTATTAAATTATTATAGTTTGTTAAGTTCATTTATGTAGAATAAGGTGAAGAAAAGACTTCTTTTAGATCTTTCAACAATCCTTTCTCCCCTTTTTTTGATAAAAAATTTATAAAAAATTATTTTATATTCAGTTAACATTAAAATTTTAAAGTATGCAAACTTTGACAAAATTAGTGCACACGAATCTATGCTAAAAAAATAGTGCACATAAATCAAAAATGTAAATTGCAGCCGTGGTTGAAGTATTTGAGCTTCTTCCATCTTCATTCTTTTAGTTTGCAAAATAATCAACTTTTCAAGTCTACTTAAACTATTTATGCAATCAAATTATTGTGTCATGTTTTCCTTTTATTTGAATTGCCATTTGGTAGGCTTTTTCATGATGACTATATCATTTTGTTTATCTTAATTCCAACAATGCAACAAATGTAGGCATTTGTCATCTCTCCCTGTTTAACATTGTCACTAGATACAGCAAAAATATATTGCTTGTACACTCATGACATAATAAATTTATGTAAGAGATTCTTCTCATTCTCTTGTAAATGTAACATAAGTTAAATTTAAAATCATAATTGATGATGATAAAACAAATTTATTGTACCTTATTTATCATGCAACAAAAATTATGCAAAGGCTTTCCCATTATTATTTCTGCATGTTGACCATATAGTGTTAAATCAACCATCCCAGATGCATCATTTACTTCTATGTGTATAACATATATGTAAATTGTGCACATCAATTTGGTGTTCAAGTCAAAGTTGGAAAAACCACACATTTCTATAGAAGCTTTTGTCGTGTGTGGTTGAGTTCAAATTCTCAATCAAATAGGCTAGAAGGGGTGTAGTTAGGAAATGATCAAAGTAAAGAAGGCTGCTTGCAATAGTGTCAGCATCAAGATTGTCAAGATAGAAAAGGAACAATCCACAAAAGATAAAAGTAATGCCAAGCATACCTCGATAACATTGGGTATTTGAGTGAAAAGGTGAATTGTTTTCCCATATTTGATGAAGAGGAAGCTCGCCCATTCCATCCTAGAGCAAAGGGATCTCTTATGGGTTTGCAAGGTGATCGAGGAGCATAGTAAGGAGAGCCCCTTTTGCAAAATTAATACTACTCCAATAATTGTCTCATGGTTGAGATATTTGCCATAATTGGTACCAAATATTTGACATTTATCCACATTTGGGCAACAAAATTTCAATGCGACTTCTCAAAATAAAATAAAATGAAATAAATTATGGCTCCAGGGCTTTGGCACTTGACATAGCCTTGGTACCAAAGCAATAGCTCCAACAAAAGAAATCAGAAAATGACAAGAAAAATAAGAAAAAATGTAGAAAGGGCCTGGAAAATATAGAAAAAAATTTCAAAGATTTTTGCATGAATGATTTCAACAACTCATATTCCACCATACAGAGGCTGCGTCATCAACTCCTTCGTTCCATCGTCAACAAGTAAGGAGAGATAAAAGCCACACCAATCTTGTGCCACCAAGAGCCAAAGTAACACCAATCGTTCACAACTTCTAAGCCTCATTCACCATGAGGCAAAATCCTATTCAGTCTAATTAGCCAGTAGAAATAAATGACAAGTAATACTCCTCACCCCCATCAATTAGGAGTGGCGCATGACTCCTCTACCTCACCATCCAGGAGTGAAAGCAACACCAATCATTCATGATTCCTTAGACCCATCGACCAGGATAGGCTCAATCCTACTAAGCTTAATCAGCTAGTAGATATCAATGACAACACTTCTCAACCCTATTGACCAAGAGGAACACAACTCCTCAACCTCATCAGTTAAGAGGAAGTAACACCAACTACCCATGACTCCTCAGCCTATTAGCCAAGAGACACATAACTTCTCAGCCTCGCCAACCAGGAGAAAGTGAAATTAACTTCGTTCCACATAGGACATGATTTACAAAACCTTTTCTTAGAAAAAAAATAATGTGGTCTATACCCCCTTTCGCAAGAAAAACCTCTTAGCCCAACTAGAGGTAAACAACCTTCTATTTTTCTTATATTAAAAGTTTTTTGCATTCTTTAAAGTCATCATTACATTTGCATTACCCAACATGCACACATCTTTCTCTGCATAACTTCTTTGTGTGGGCCAAAATCCAATCAATTGACTTCCTAATTCTAATTAGTTTAGTAAACTTCAAGCACAAATACCTACTCTAGAAATAGTGGGTAAGCAATCCTTAAGAGTACAAAATCCAGGATATATTTTTATCCTCAGAATGGTCATAGGCTAGCTTGTGAGCCCCTGGATCGATGTGAAACCTATGATATTTTAATCGACTTTTTTCAACCCATTTGAAGTTGATAAGCTACTTGAGAGAAGTTAATTAAGTTAATCCTAAAAGAGTGCTATCTTTATTCTTGACTCGCACTTCATTCTTTTATGTCTTGTCTAGGGAGGGGAATCTATAGATAACTATCTTTTTAGTTTTGAAAATCCAACATGTGACCCTAAATGGACCTGATAGAGCCATTTCTTGTGGTCTAAATTTTTACACAGTTTCACGATTTTTGAGGTTTTATTTACAAAATTGTTATGCTCTAATTAGTCTTGTCATGTTTTAGTTGTCTTTAATTTTTGTTCACAAGAAAATTGGTGTTTGAATATGCCAAATCGACTTTATTTGCTATTTTTGAGGATCTACTTATAAAATTATATATTTTGAAGATTTACTTATAAAAATATGCTATTTGCTGCAGAATATTTTAGAGTTGATTTTTAGAATGTATTAAAAATCATGAGGACTAGTTCATGGATGTTTGAGATTCATTTGCAAATTGACGCACATTTGGACTTGTTTGTAGATATAGAACTTTATTGCTTTTTTTGTAAAAATGGGGCTAGGGCTTAAAGCAAAAACATTATGTAATATTGGGATCTAATTCCATGAAAATGTTGAGCTGAAACTAGGCTAAAATTAGGCTGGGGCTAAATTTCGGAGAGATTGGAATTTTTGAATTTGAAAATTTAAAATTTAGAACTAGCACTATATTTCTGGGAGTTCCCCTAATAGCACTAATGACTTGGCGCCTAATCTCGACCACGCTCCACATGCCACCTCGTGTCAAGCATGTATCCAGCCTCCCAAGCCATGTTCCAAACACCGCAAATAGTATGAATGCCAACCTCTCCATGCACAAGCCACACACCTAAAGTGTTAAGAAATAAAATCACTTGATTATTATCAACCAATCCAATTTTAACTATTTGTAGACTTCTTTCTCTTGGAATGAAATTTTATTGATTGGCATCCATCAACCTATAAATATACCCATATTCTACATCTAGATGTAGGGTGAGATGAAGAAAAGGAGAGAAAAAAAAAGGGAGACGAAAATCATCATCAAGGAGAGAATATCAGTGAGAGAATGTGGAGGGAGATAATAAAGAAGATGGCAATAATCCTTGCCATCAAGATTCTGGCGAAAGTTCTCACGATCAACAACATCAACTAGACTGTTCTTCTGCTTTTCTTTTCTTCACTTCAATCTTCCTCTTGATTTTATTTAGTATCTAGATTAGAACCATCAAGTCCAGGCAGAGCTTGAACTTTTCAATCAAAATTACTTTCATAAGCATGTCCATAATATATTTTGAAGTATGAATCTTTTGCAAAGAAATCTCGCCATCTTCAATATTATCTTGAATAAAGTGAAAATGGACATTTATGTGCTTTGATTTGGTGGGGTACATCTAACCTTGATAAGGTGTATGACACTCTGACTATTACAGATAATAGGGAGAATAACTGATGTAGGACAGCTACATCTTTTTTTTACAGTAAAATCAGAGATCCAGTCCAAGTTGAATTCCAACTCCAATTAGGATCCGTCAAGATTCGTACAGCTACAGTCCAAAGGTCATATCTCCTAAAATATTAATCCAAATTCAGCAAATAACTATCCGTTGGAAAGCTGAGATCGATTTCTACAAGTCTCTTATTTACTATTTTTGATAATTTAGACTTTATGTTAATCAAAATTAGGATTTATTTATCAGTCCGAGTCAATAACAGTCCTAGCCCAATAAGGAATAGGATTTATATATCTTTATTTAAGATATGTTAAGTAGAATTTTTAGTAGACTCTAAGTCCTATTTTAGTATATACCAAGTAGGACTCTAAGTTTATTAGAGGACTATATATACAGCCCAAGGTTGTAACAAAAGGGGAAGACTTTTCTATCAATAATATTCTCTTATTTTGGGTTTGTTCCCTTTTTATCTTCCTTGTGGATTCAAGGATCTATCATGGTGAGAAGACGGTGATCTTCTTCCTATCCCTTGTGCCCCCTCCAGCTACATCAAGCGGATCTATCATTGTGAGAAGACGGTGATCTTCTCCCTATTCCTCATGCCTTCCTCCCGCTACATCAAGTGAAGACGGTGATCTTCTCCCTATCTCTCGTGCTTTCTCTCT
Source organism: Trichopus zeylanicus subsp. travancoricus (assembly GCA_005019695.1). Lineage (NCBI taxonomy): Eukaryota > Viridiplantae > Streptophyta > Magnoliopsida > Dioscoreales > Dioscoreaceae > Trichopus > Trichopus zeylanicus. The sequence continues at coordinate 609,365 of RXID01010941.1, forward strand.
CTGCATCAAGAGAAGACGGTGCTCTTTCTCCGACCCCTCGTGCCCCCTCTTCCAGCTGCATCAAGTGGTATCAGAGCGACGTTGTTCCTGAGCTCAACTCCATTGATCGTAGTTGGTGGCAACAACTCCATGGACAGTGATCTAGGAGATTATCAAATTCGAGATTTGATTAAACAAAATTTTCTTGCTTCTATCACTAGGAAGTATGAAGCTTTGAAACAGATTGAAACTAATAACCAAGTTCATCAATTGATCGTCGAAGAGGCTCGCGGTCCGATGTCTTGGAGATCAATAGACGAAGCTATTCAGGAAAACCAAAACCATGGTGAGGTGAATATTCCATACTTTCATGGCTATGAGAATTTATTTATTTGGATCGATAAAGTTGAGAAATTCTTTAAGTTTATGGAGATTTCTGAAGAGAAGAAGGTGAAAATTATTGAATACAAGCTTGATGGTTATGCTTCATCTTGGTGGGAGCAAATTCAAGTCCAAAGAACACGTGAAGGCAAACCAAAAATTCGCTCATGGCTGAAGATGCTTAAACTATTCAATATAAAGTTCTCAAAAGGGGATCAAAATCAGGTAAAACAGATCTCTCATCCAAAGGCTTCTGGCATTGAAATCAATGGAGACAACCATGAGGTATTAATTCCACATCTTAGTAACTTTCCTCTAGTATTGAATTATCAAGTCAAAGAAGAGGTTGTGGATCGTATGAAAGACAAACAAACTAGTGAAGAATTTATTGAGAGACCCAAAGATTCTTTCTTTGATGAATTAGAAGATCATACAAAAGTAGCTTTGGATGTTACAGAAAATTTTCAAGAGACTATCTATGAGAATTTATATGAATCAGTTGACAATCTTGAATGCTGCAAGAAAGAGTTTTCTACTTGTGAAAATATTGACTGTGCTACTCAAGATTATTCTTTGAAGTCATCAAAAGCCAACTCTCTTGAACAACTAGAGAAAATTTCTACAGGAGTTATCACTATGCAAGATTCAAAATTTGCAATGGCATATCCAAATTATTGTCGCAATTGTCAGCAAACTTGCGAAGAATACTTTCATTGCATGAGAACAAATCATAAGTTGGTGTGTACAAAAAATTTATTTCAAATAAGGTCAAAAGGAATCCTGCAAAAGTTCAAGTGGTTGTGTCGAAGGAAAATAGGAAATCAAAGTGCTGAAGATGTTACTCGAAGAAATCTTATTGGTTTACATCATCAAGTTTTATGTTGGAAAGAGTTCAAGGGGAGCACAACTGCACCAACGGAGACTCCAATCTTTGACTTGAGGACAAGTCTTTTACAAGTGGAGGGGTCTGATGTAGGACAGCTACATCTTTTTTTTACAGTAAAATTAGAGATCTAATCCAAGTTGAATTCCAACTCCAATTAGGATCCGTCAAGATTCGTACAGCTATAGTCCAAAGGTCATATCTCCTAAAATATTAATCCAAATTCAGCAAATAACTATCTGTTGGAAAGCTGAGATCGATTCCTAAAAGTCTCTTATTTACTATTTTTGATAATTTAGACTTTATATTGATCAAAATTAGGATTTATTTATCAGTCCGAGTCAATAATAGTCCTAGCCCAATAAGGAATAGGATTTATATATCTTTATTTAAGATATGTTAAGTAGAATTTTTAGTAGACTCTAAGTCCTATTTTAGTATATACCAAGTAGAACTCTAAGTTTATTAGAGGGCTATATATACAGCCCAAGGTTGTAACAAAAAAGGGGAAGACTTTTCTATCAATAATATTCTCTTATTTTGGGTTTGTTCTCTTTTTATCTTTCTTGTGGATTCAAGGATCTATCATGGTGAGAAGATGGTGATCTTCTTCCTATCCCTTGTGCCCCCTCCGGCTACATCAAGCGGATCTATCATTGTGAGAAGACGGTGATCTTCTCCCTATTCCTCATGCCTTTCTCCCGCTGCATCAAGTGAAGACGGTGATCTTCTCCCTATCTCTCGTGCTTTCTCCCTCTGCATCAAGAGAAGACGGTGCTCTTTCTCCGACCCCTCGTGCCCCCTCTTCTAGCTGCATCAATAACTTTAGAGAAACTAATTTCACTTGTCATACATTTTAATCGTAGAGCTTCTTTGACTACTTCTGTAGTCGCCATATACTTAGACTCTATTATAGACAATATTACAGTTGATTGTAAGGTACACCTCCAGCTATTAGAATACCACAAAAGGTGAAAAGATAACCGGTGAGAGACCATTATTAATTAAGGTCTCCAGTATAGTCTAAATTAACGTAGCCAATAATTTCATCCTCTTGAACTATATTTCGAAACATAAACCAATATTAAGAGTACCTTTAATGTATCTCAATAATCACTTCACAACTTGCCAATACTCTTTTTCTAGATTTGTCATGTAACAGCTAACAACACTAACTACTTGTGCAATATCAAGTCTTATGCACGCCATAGCATACATCAAGCTTCCAATAGTACTTAAGAATGGGATATTCTCTATGTATGCATACTTCTCATTTGTAGAGGGACACAATTAAGCTGAAAGTTTGAAGTGGGTTGTCAAAAGAGCACTAATGGGCCAAAATAAGAAATAATCTTTTGGAGGTATTTGCTATATTTGAGCCATAACTTGTCATGCTTTCGATCTCCATCAATCTCCATGCTGAGAATCTTTTTTACAACACCTAAATCTTTCATCCCAAATTTTCTTTTCATTATATACTTCAAATCATTAATTAGAGATATGTCTTGAGCAGCAATAAGTATATCATCAACATAAATAAGCAATATAATGAATGAATTATTGTCATGCATATTAAAGTAGACACAACAATCATGCTTATAATAAATAAAATCTTGTCCTAACATAAAACTATCAAACCTTTTGTACTATTAGCTTGGAGACTATTTCAAATCATAAAGTGACTTATTTAACTTACAAATGTAATTTTCTTTGCCTTCTTGGATAAACACCTCAAACTGCTGTATAAATCTACTCTTTTAATTCTCCATGCAGAAAAATAATTTTAATATCAAGCTATTCTAACTCAAGATTATGAAAAAGTAACTAAAGTAAGTAAAAAATGAATAGATGTGTGCTTTGACCACAGGAGAGAAAATTTTGCTAAAGACCATACTCTCCTTTCATAAATACACTTTTGCAACTAAACGAGACTTGAATTTTACACCATCTATCTCAAAAGAATTCTCTTTCTTTTGGGATACCAACTTACAACTAATTGTCCTTTTACCTTTTGGTAATTTCACAAAAGTCTAAGTATTATTCTTTTAAAGAGAGACCATATCTTCATTCATAGAAATTTACCAATGAAAAGAATTCTTATTTTGCATTACTTCTTTGTAGGAAAATGAATCATCATTGTCAGTAAATAAAGTAAAAGCTACCATATCCTCAAAATCATACCTTTCGGGCTTTGTTCCTTTTTGAGATCTTTAAGATGGAATCTTTTTACAAACTTCGACTTGACTCTCAAAATTTCTTGAGAGTTTAGCATGCCTTGAATATCTTCATATGGAGGAACTATAGGTTCCACCACTTGAATTATATCACTAGGATTTTTCTTGAGTAGCACTTTCATCAAATGTCACATCTCTCTCAATAATTACATTAGAAATACTAGAATCCCATAAATAATAGTCCTTAACTCCTTAGCATGACCAAAGAAAATAAATTTTTTGGAATATACATCTAACTTATCCTTAACGACATGCACATAAGCAGGGCGAAATTTTTAACGAAGAATAATTTTTAAGTCACTAGTCCATACCTCTTCAGGAGTTTTGTAATCAGTGGCTATCTAAGGATAGTGATTCACAATGAAACACACTGTTGATTACTTCAGCCTAAAAATCTTTTTCAAGATTTGCTGCATTAGTATATTACGTGCTTTCTCGAACAAAGTTCTATCCATTATGTTGAGGTTTTCTAAGGATAGTAAAGTGGTATTTGATACCTTCATCTTCATAGAATTTGAGAAAGTCTATTGATATATACCCCTCACCATTATCACTTTTGATGTATTTGATTTTTCTGCTTGTCCTTCTTTTAACTAAATTTTCTCACTGTTTGAAAATAGAAAATACTTTGACTTTGTGATGCAAAAAATAAATCAACACTTTTCTTAAAAAATTATTAATAAAACTAACAAAATTACAAAATTTTGATGGAATAAGAGAGCACCACACATCACAATGAATATAATCAAGTAAGCCTTTAGTATAATAAATACCAGTATTAAACTTTACCTTAGACTATTTACCATAGAGATAATGCTGATAAAAATCTAATTTGCATGAGTTGAAGCTTTTCAACAGTTTTCTTTTGTTGAGCTTAGTCAAACTTGCTCACTCATATACCCAAGATGCAATGCCATAAGTGGGTCATATTAGAAGAATCCTGAGAAACTACTGCTCGACTTTCAACGATTTTTCCTACTAACTCATAAATTTTCATGCTTTAGGCCTTCATCACTATCAACAAACCTTTAGCAACCTTAAAAGCTCCACCTTCAATAGAATACTTACAACCAGTGGTATCTAAAGCACCCATAGAAATCAATTTTTTTTTCAAATTAGGAATATATCTAACATCAATAAGAGTTCAAATAATATTATCAAACATCTTAATTTTGATTATTCTAATTCTAATAGTTTTGCATGAATTATTATTATCTATCAAAATTAAACCACTATTATAAGACTTATAGTTTTCAAACCAATCCATATTAGGATATATGTGATCAGATCAATTAGAATTAAGAATTCAAGTGTCATGGTAGTGACCAAAATTAAAACTAACAGAAAGAACATTACTCTCATCATCATCAAAACTCCCTTCAATAACTGATACTTATTCTTTGGCTTGCTCTTTAGACTGAGTTCTTTCTCTTTCTTTACTTTGAGCTTATAATACTCTTTAATTATATGTCCCATCTTCTTGTAGTATATGCAACTCTTTCCTTTGGATTTGGATCTAGAATAACCTACTTTTGATCTTTCTTTAGTACAATCTCTAGTAATTGGTGTTTCTGAGTGTGACTCATCCCTTTTAATTTTTTTCAAATATTCATTTGATAAAAAGGTAGCAAAAATATTGTCAAATTTTAAATCCTTAACATATATGAGAGTAGTTTTAAATTCTTAAGAGAAGAAGGTAGAGACGATAATAAAATAATTAACTTGTCTTTATCTTCAATTTTAAAATTAATGCTTAATAATTGAGAGACTAATTTATCAAAATATTAAGATGATCAACTATATTTATACTTTCTTTCACCCAAAAATTGAAAAATTTTTGCTTTAAATACGGTTTGAAATAGAATTACTTATGTATTATTTTTGTAACTTTTTTCATGCCTCTAAAGGTGATGTTTCATCAAGAAATAGATAGAGTACCTTATCAGTGAGACTGAGAAGAATAGTGCTATGTGTGCTAACTTTCTGGTTCTCCCAAACACTTTCAATAATATTTTTAGATTTGACATTCTATAATGTACTTCTCACCTTGTTAAGTAAGGATTGCACAAATTCTTATTTTCCAAATAGGGACCCTTACTTTCTATTAAATTTTTTCACATCAAACTTCATAGTAGACATCTTAAAATAAGCTCTGATACCAATTTATTACATAGAAGATCTATGTCCACCACAATTTTTGATGTAGAAGAATAAAAGAGAAAAAATGAAGAATAGCAAATAAGAGATTTATGTGATTTGGTCTGCAATCTATTTCATGGGTGAAGGTGATCTAGAGGAGATTTTATTGATGAGAAAGAAAAGAAGATTACAATGACATAGATAAAACTCTAATATTGTCAACTATCATAAGAGATTAACTTGGCTAGTTGTTACTAGACATTTTGAGATTTTTTATTATGTCTTTTTATCTAAGTATATGAAATTCTTAGATGAATAGGGTATTTATAGGATTGTATAGCTGAATTTGAATCAGAGTAAGAGACTAATTTAGTCACTAATCTAAGTCTTTTAGTAAGATATAAATTCAGAGAAGGATTAGGACTACTAAATCACTTCCTAATATTGATCCAAATTTAAGTAGGACTCTCCGGAGAATCTGAATTTGAGATACTACTAAGTCAACAATCTCCACCTTAGTTCGAATCTTCTTTTTTTCAAAAAAAAATTTGAACTTTAATAGATGCCTTCGTCATTACCCATAGGGCAGGATCATCGACTTTGAATATTGATCAAGTCCAAATTGTTGTGAGTCACAATGAGAAGTAAAGCAAAATAAAATAAAAGACAAGATGAGACAAAGTGATTACATCGTTCACCCAAAATCAAGTTATGCTCATAGTGAGAGAGAAAGATTCACTATCAACGTGCTTTATAAGGATTTATAAGAAAGACTCTATTCTTTTATGTCTAACTAAACTCTTCATCAAGTCTGAGTGATGCCTCCACCTTCAAAAAAAATATCCAAGAGAGCACTATGAGGAACCACTACGAGAAACCACCAAGAAGTACTAGAAAGACCCACACATGAATGCCAACACTCGCTCTTTCTCTTCTCTTCATTCTCTTTATTTCTCTCTAGTTCAATCTTAGCACCACATCACATCTAAGCTCTATATATTACTAGAGTATTTATACCCTCTTAATGAGTCTAAGTTATACTTTATTTCTAACTCCTAATATTATATAATAAATATTCAAAATCAGACATAAGTCTAAATTTAACTTTAAATTTTTTACTTTAATGCAAACTCCAATCTAAGTTTGAGACATTCAAACTCAACATTTTTGTAGTTAATAAAGCATAAGTAATAACTTCATTGATTTTTGAAGTGTTTCTATAGCTAATGAGATATAAGCAATAATTTCATAAATTTTTAAAGTATTTCTGTAGCCAATGAGGTATAAGCAATAATTTCATTTGGTTTTAAAGTATCTCTATAGCCAATGAGGTATAAGTAATAACTTCATTTGATTTTGAAGTGTTTTTATAGCTCGTGGGTCATTAATGATAATTTCATTAATTTCAATGTGTTTCTATAGCCAATAAAATATAAGCAATAATTTCATTATTTTTGAAGTATTTTCATAGCTAATGAGTTGTAAATGATAGTTTTATTAATTTTGAAGTGTTTCCGTATCCAATAAGATGTAAGTGATAACTTTATTGATTTTGAAGTGTTTTCAAGCTAATAAGACACAAGTAATAACTTTATTGATTTTAAAGTATTTCTATAACTAATGACATGCAAATAATAACTTTATTTAGTTTTGAAGCATTTCTATGACCAATGAGACGTAAACTATAACTTTATTTGATTTTGATAGCCAAATCTCTCCTTTCCTTATTATTTTTTTAGCAAACATTTCCCTTCTATAGCTGGCTCCCAACAAGGTTATTTATTTTTTTTCTTTTCTTCCCCAACTCCCTTTCTTCTTCTTCTTCCTTCACTTGCCTCTCTTCCCTTTCTGAACCAATCTTTTCTTCAAGCATGACATCACTTCTCTTCTCCTTCCCAAGCACCGTCATTGCCTGCCCCTCCCTCTTTTATTTGAAACTTTACCGGGTCATAGTGGCAAAGGAGAGGGCGGCCAGGTAGAGGCGGTGGGGACCTGGCCAGCTGAGCCTCAAGATGATACAAGTAGGCTAGTGGGCTATCAGAGCAGGTGTGGAGGAGCCAGGGCGTAGTGCAGCATCTTTGACAGGTCTCTGGCGAGCTGGCCGACGATGCTCTCAGGCGATGGTAGGCAGAATCTAGGGAGGCGAGCTAGAGGCACAACTTGAGCGGACAACAGCCCACGTGTGGGCTGAAGGTGCAGGTCTAATGGGCAGCAGCCTGCGTGCAAGCTGGAGGCACAAATCGAGCAGGCAGCAGCCCACGTGCATAGGGCGGATGGTGTGGGCTAGCTATTGTGGGTGTGGCGACTTGGCCATGCAACAGTGCTCTGACGAGGAGGGGTGTAGGAAGACCAGGAGCAAGGCCAAAGGCAGATTGATCGAGTCACCAATGGGGGTTCTAGTGGCAAAAGCTCTGACACAGCCCTCGCGAAGGCAAAGAAGTGTTGTTGGTCTCTTGACAGTGCTCTAACGAGGGGCTGAGGTTCCAATGATGGGTCAGGTTGTTGCTTGGAGCACAGTGGTGAGGCTTAGGAATGAGGCAGTAGAGGCAAGACTGCTCTTCAGAGGAGAAAAAAGAAGAAAAATAGAGAGATCAAAAGGAAAAGAAAAAGAAGAGTAGAAAATTACCTTATTTTGCTTCAAGTTCAATTCCTGACAGCCTTTTCGATCTTTTGCTCTCTCCATTCTCCCTTGCTCTATTCTCTATCTCTTTATTCTTTTTTTCTCTATCCTGACCCTCTTTTATTTTATAGGATGGACCAAATCATTCCAAAATAAAAGAATATTTCCTCCTCTTTTCTGTTTGTTCATTTGTTTTTTTGGGTAGATCATCAATTGATAATCTTGGAAGATTGTATTGGGTGAGAATATTTGATTAGTACTCTCATATTCAAATTTGGAATGAATGTGAATATGGATGAGGATTTGATCTATTTACTTATTAATAAAAATTGTACTCATTTGTCATATCCAATTTTCAAGGGGTATTTTATAAATTTTTCAAAAAATGTGGACTAAAATATAAATTTGTAAATTTTGAGGGGCTTCTTGCAAAAAGTACATACTTGTAAAATTATAAAACTTTCAAGATCCTCTTTGAATAAAACTTAAACTTATTTATAAATAAAAATTTTTAGAGGGTCTATTTGTAAAAATTAGAAATTTCAGGGGCTTATATGTGAATATAAAATTTTGAGAGATTTGCTCTCAAATTCTAATTTAGCCTAAATCTTATTTTAGCATTTAATCAAAATTTGAGCTCAGGTCTAATATATAAAGTTCGCTCATCATGAGTCTAACTCAAAATCGGGTAGGGCTCCAAAGTCGACTTACATAAAGTACCCCCCTTTGCATCCATTTTATGAGCTTTCTTAACGAACGGAGTGGATGTGAAAAGAAGAGTGAGCATCTTATTTCTCATCATTGCCTATGCGAGTGTTTGACCGATAAAATTTTATGTTTATTCTTCTACCTTCTTACAATAGTATTTTTTGTTGTTTTGCCTCTTCTCTGTTATTTGCTCGGCTCTTGCTTTCTTTAAAAATACCATGGAACCCATTGTAATTGAGAGAATTGGGAAGAAAGGTAGTTTAGCTTTAAGATATTTTCTCCCTGTTATTGGGATTGATGTCGATGCGGTCATCACATACCAACCCCAAGAACATTAGAAGCGAGTGCATTTTAATAATTATCATCCTTTTGCCCATTGTTCTAAGGAAGGAGCATCATGTGCTAATAGGAAGGTAATTGCTTCATGCTAGAACTAGTTGGGTATTATAGGCAGTGAGAATCTTCAAAAACCTTAGGGTTTTGCATTGTAACAGTTGCTCACCTATTTGGGTGCGATCATTCCCACTTGCCAGAATAGTACTAGTTCTATAGAATTATTCAGAGTAGGTTAATGATGTAATATTCCAATTCTCAGCCCAACTTACAAGACTCAGCATCCTAAGAAAAGTCATAGCATCTAAGGAATAGTATACTAGAGACTCAGTGATTTTACATGGTGTGATCGAGATGTAGAATCATGTCACAAATACCTTTCATATTCCATATAGTGAGGTCAACATCTATTTATGAGATATAAGGTAGCTAGCTGGAATCCCCATTCTTGGAGACTTTTATGAGGAATACATTACTACTGACCATCATGCAAGCCTTGAGTTCTACTATGCTTTGTGCAATCTCCTCAAAATTTATGAGTGGTTAGTAGTACATTTTCCAAATAGTTAGAAGAGGGTGTTTTTCAATCGTTGGATTGAGATTTTTTATGAAAAAAGTCTGACAAGTGAGCTAACCAAATTTGATTAGATTATGCACAACATAGAAGACATCCTTCTAGAATTTGGCCCCGAGACTTATTTTACTACTTTCATTAGTTTATGGCCTTGCCGCTTCATCATACCACATAGCGGGCAATATATTCATCTAGAGATATTTGCGATGGCCTATAAGATGGCACGTAGGCAAAGAGTTGCCTTGGCTCTTGTGGTGCTAAGTTAGATATATGCCGATCTTGGAGCGATGGTGGATAGCCCTATAAGACTAGGTAATTCTTCAGTCTAGTTTTCCATTTATTTTCTTTATACTTGAATTTATGCCTACTTTAAAAGGACATACATTGAGTTAGATCCTAGTGAAAAAAATCAGAAAGCTATGCATTCACGTTCAGTCTCCATTCCCAAGATTATTTGGATCATGAATACAACTACCTCTACTTTCTACCCCAGAGAGGCTAGGATACATATGTGGGATGCTCAAAATTTTAAGTGGCAATCTTTTCCCTTCACTCTCCATGATTCTAACATATTCGTGGATGTGGCTTGTTTTCTATTATCTTTAGAGGCTTATGAGTATATTATCTCTTTGTAGCATAGCGCTCTCTCACATCACTTCGGAGACCATTTAGCTGCAAAGTCTTATAATCCACATCGATTTTGTTGACAATTCGAGTATGATCAGGGTTTTCTTGAGAACGTTCTTGCTCCTTCACCACTATCATATCTTGGCCAATTAGCAAGCTATTGGCTATATCTCACTCATGTCTAGGATGATTCAAAATATTACATTTCCAACAATGAGCATTAAGCCAAGGCCCCTCATTCCTATGTCACTATATGGTTTGATAGTATGGGAGGATATTTTCACATTGATCCCAAGTTTCTATTCCAAAACAAGACTATTTTGCATAGCAAGGAAAGCAAGTAGCGAGTAGTTGAGGGTCAAAGTAGTAGAGGACTCAAGAGGTACAGAAGGCTTCGGATCGTAAATTTGTTCATCCTAAATATGATGGGGAGAGAACCATTCCTCCTTAAAAAGTCAGCGATGGCTATTTTTGGAGTAATGCAGGTCCTAGATTGAGTCCAAGGTGAGAGGTGCCTTGATCTATACATGACCACCGTATGACTAATTCTTAGAGGCGCTCGATAACACATGCGTGTCTGCCTGTAGGTGGGAGCGTGGGGGTGGGTTCCCACATACCATCTCGAGACCCAATCTCTTCATTTCCTATTATTGATATGGATGTAGGACTAGGGGTGACCCTTCCTTCACTAACACTAATATGTCAGTCTTTTGATATAGGTTTGAGTAGAGCAGTCCAAATGGCCTCTCCATCACTTGTATCGGCCAACCATTCACCATATATGAGTATCCCCAAGTGCTAGTAATTTCCTTTCCTTTTCTCTCCTCTTTTCTTTTAAGTGGATGAGAATTTGGAGGCCCTCTCGATGATATTTCAGACTTCGATGATACGGAACATCCAAACTTTGCCAAACTTTTTTTTGTGTACTGATTTTGCCCTTATTACGGACATGGTTTCTAGGTCATGCTTTAGTTGAGGGATGTTTGCATCTATAGGTATCTACCCATCATTGCAAGCATCAGGTAATGACTTGCTATCCCCTCCTTTTCTTGAACACTTTCCACCTCCTAATGTATCACTTGTCCCTTTAGATGATAATAGAGAAGCGTGAGTGAGTGACCACTGAGTTTCTACAATCATCGAGGGCATTATCTAGGATTTATGTATCTTAGGATTATTCTTATCCTATTTATTTAGAGCCTTTGCTTATTTTGGTCTTTCTATTTAGGAATATTATCATTGCTTTATGAAATTTCTTTACTTTGCATTAGATTTGGTCTTGAAACATTGTATTTTTCTCCCTTTTGCATCCCAACACCGTGAAATAAGTCTTGATTTCCACTTGTTAGTGAGTATGATGATGGACTTGCCATTTGAGGATAATCTTGAATTGCCACAATGAGTGGACTTGATTTCCTATAATGAGCAAACTTAATTTACCACAAGAAATGGACTTGATTTGCCATTTAAATATGGGCTTGATCATCATATAAAATAGACTTGAATTACCACATAAGAATGGACTTCATTTGTCATAAAAAGTGGACTTCATTTGCTATAGGAAATTGACTTAATTTGGCACAAAGAGTGGACTTGATTTGCCACATAATTGGGTAGGATTTTGTGTCTATATTTTGCCTCAAGAAACATGGAGTACATATTTCACCGAACATTCCTTTTTGAGGAAGTTAGATGTTCCATCAAAATATAGATACTTTCGGTTGTTACTATTGTTAACCCCAGAGGCTTAGGCATAGTACCTTTTGATGAATCGACCATTGATTGATGACATAGGCCTTTTCCCTTTGTCATCGATCAGTTAGTATGATCTCCCTTCAAATATCCTTTTGACGATATAAGGGCCTTCCAAATTAGGCACGAATTTGCCTTTCTTATTTCAATTTGAAATTATGGGTCTTTTCAAGACTAGGACCATTTCTCTCTTTTGGAAGAATCTAAGTTGGGTCATCTTATTATAAACCTTAGACATTTGTGCTTGATACATTTTCACTTTTTACTGGGCCGTAAGCCTAGTCTAGTCGAAGGAGTCTAACTCATCAAGGTGAAGATTAACACTATCTTCTCTTATGATTTTGTCTTGCAAGACAATATTTAGAGAGGAAATTTGCACTTCCAATGGCAAGACTTCCTCAGTCCCAAACACCAATGCATATGGTGTTGATTGGGTAGGGAATTTAATATGTGGTGTAATATGCCCATAGTATTTTAGAAAGCTTTTGATGCCAATCTCTCTTTATTCTAGCAATGACTTTCTTCAATATCTTGAAAAACGCTTGTTGAATACCTCAATAAGCCTATTGGCTTTTACATTGTAGATGGATAAATATTTCCAATCTATCTTATGATGATATGCAAATCGTCCTATCCTAAAGCTTCTAAAGGACTGTCCGTTGTCAGAAATAACCATTCAAGGGACACCGAATTAATATAAGATATTTTCTGGAAAGAAATGAATAACAATATCCTCTTTTACCTCCTTCAATGGAATCACTTCAATCCACCGAGAGAAATAGTTGGTCACTACTAATATAAAGCAGTGACTTCTAGAAGAAGATAGTTTAATTGATCCCATGATATCTATACCACATGTTGCCCTTTGGATTTTGATGATTATCAAACTAGTATTTAACAAGTTTCTTAAGTTTTGATAAGCTTCAAGATTTGTAATGATCATCCATGATTGTGAAAGGCCAAGTTTCGAGATTAAAGCTTGAAGATATTAACTTGAATATAAAGAAGATGATAACTTGAAAATGAAGCTTAAAGATCAAGTTAGGAGCTTAAAGAATGTTTAAAAGATCAATATCAACATCAACAAGGTTTAGATTTTTATTTATTTTAGTTGTATTGAAGATTTTCTTTGAGATCATTTTATTTAGAGTTTATTTATTGTGAAGGATTCTATAGCAATTACTATAGTAACTGTTATAGTAATTACTATAGCAATTGCTACAATACTAGATGTATGATTGACAACCGGACATCTAGCTGGAAAATTGGTCCAACAAAACTAGACATCCAATTCATCCGGTAGGGCTTTCAGCCAACTCTATATACTACAACTGGATGTCCAATTATTTGAAATGGACATCCGATTCGCAAAATCATGTGATTAACAACTAGTTTTTTGACTGTTGGAGTGAACCTAATAGTGGGATTTCACTTCCAATGGCTTATTTCAACCCAAGGACTATAAATAGGCATGTTTGGGCTTCTCTTAATAAGTTTTACAACTAAAGTTATCATTTTGGAGAGGAGATCAAAGCCCCCATGTCTACTAGTCTAAGGTTGCTCTAAACCTTTCGGTCTCAAGAAAACCTTCTATCCCTTCTCTTTAATCTTGAGAGACTATGTAGTAAGCTTCAATTGTATCATTCTTTTGCCTTTTCGACTTATAAATACTCCTAGGTTGTTAGGAGTGTGAGAGTACAAATACGCTAGTATGGAGTGGATCTTCTTGGTGGGAGCAAGATTGATTTGTATGGGTGTGACTTCACCCTAAGGAAATAACACTCCAATTTGGAGTTTGTAAAGGCTTGGCTTTATCTCAAGAAGTGATATCACTACTGGAGTAATCTAAGTCCTTAAGAGCAAGACGGGGGTTGTAGAATAGGAGCAGTTGGTCTCCAAACCACGTAAAAATCATAGTGCACTCTCTTTTTATTTATTTTACTTATTTGCACTTGTGGTTGAATGGAATTGATTGAAATTGCTTGAGTTATTTGTGTTTTTATCTTGGTGTATGATTTAAACTTTGCGTCTCTTCATAATTGTATTATTACTAGGCCTTGGATTGTATCAAAAATGTTTTTGTGCTCAAAACTTATTGTCTCCTTTCAAAGGTTGTCATATGGGCTAACACCCTATATCTCGAATAGCCATGAGGACACTGTTAAATATAGAAGATTTGGGTATGATGAATAAAATCCCCATGAATTTGGCACAAATGACATCTCCTCATATATTGGATACAATCTCCCACCATCGTGAGCCAATAGTGGACCATATGCTTAATCTGCATTATCATTTTTGGCCTAGCTAATGAGCTCCACAAATCCAAAAATGCACCTCATATATAACTTCTTTGGCCTCTTTGTCTGAAAGAAAGCGCAGAAGTAATTAATCAAAGGTCTTTCTGTAAAGAGTGTCATTGATAAGTAAAAAACACATGACTCTCTTTCTAAGTTGTATCCGTGCAAATTTATCTTCTATGAATTTTCCATTTTTGAGGTAGTTGGTTAATGGTATTCTCCAATCTGCAACCTCTTCTATTAGTTTAGATTCAGTCCTCTCATGTTTGATATCGAAGACTAAGCTTATTACTTGTCTACTATAAACTATAATCAGAATTTTTTCTTGATTAGTATCAACCAGTATCTTGGCTAATTTAGCTAAGGAATTAACTTCTGCATTGATGGACCAGGGAACCATAGTTATTTGAACATGTGGGATTTATCTTATGAGCTCTTGAGTCTTTTCGTAGTATTTTAGAAGCTCATATTTGTGGAATTTATATTTGCCTTAGACTTAGCTAATAACCAGTTACAAGTTATTAAAAATATGTAGGCATGATATTTTCATATTGAGGGTCATCTCCAATTCTTCAATTAAAGCCTCATATTTAGTTTTATTGTTTGTGCATGGTTTTGAGAGGAAATAGGAATATCATAAAATACCCCCCATTTAGAGTGACATAAACAAGTCCAATGCCTGCTTTGATTTGTAGTAGCTTTGGTTTGATCCCAAGTATGATGGATGATGCTCCATCAAAATATAGCTTTCAGTAAGATTTCTCTTCTTCGACCAAAAGGATCTCTTCGTCAGGGAGTTTACAATGCAATGGAGAATCATCTCGTACTAGATGAGCTACAAGAAAATAGGCGAGGACTTGCACTTTGACTATCATTTAGGAGATGAACTTGATATCATATTTCATGAGAATTAAATCCCATTTTGCTAGTCTTTCAGTAAGTATAGGCCTAGTCTTCAAGTACTTTATCAGATTAAACTTTGATATTAAAATGACTTGATGAGAAAATAAATAATGCCTCAGCTTATTGACCGTGAATATGAGTGCTAGATAATACTTTTTGATGGGGGAGTAGTTTCTTTCTACCCCTATTAGAATTCTACTCAGATAGTAGAGTGCATTTTCTTTGCCCTCTTATTATTTTAAGCGAGAAGTACCCCCAAAGATCCTTCCATTATGGTCATGTAAAGGATAAGGGTTTATTAGGTAGAGAAGCTATTAGGACTAGTGGCTTTAAGAGATTGCTTGATCTCTTCAATGGCTTGTTGGCAGTGTCAATTCCAAAATGGAGTGTCCTTCTTCATCAAATTGAAAAAGAACATACATTTTCCAAAGAGGTCTTAAATGGATCTCCTTATGTATGCGAGTCAAACTTGGAATGACCTTAATTACTTTAAATTGCTGGGTGGTAGCATATCCAAGATAACTTCGATTATAGATTGATCAATTTCAATCCCTCAATGTTTGACAATAAAACCAAAAAAATTTCACAATGATACCCCAAAAGCACACTTCATAAGATTCATCTTTAAGTTATATCTCTTAAGGCAATCGAACACCATTCCTAGGTCTTGGATATGCCTGTCTTTGGACTTAGTTTTGACTACCAAGTCATCGCTAATTGGCGTATGAGGTCATCAAAGATTTGTGTCATAGCTCTTTGATAAGTGGCGTCCGCATTCTAGAGCCGAAAGGACATTACCTTATAGTAGTAAATTCCAATTGATGTCCTAAAGGCTGCATTCTAGAGCCCAAAGGACATCAGCTCATAGTAGTAAATTCCAATTGATTTCCTAAAGGCCTTATATTTCTCATCATCAGGATGTATCTTGATTGGGTTATACCCAGAAAAACCATACATGAAGGAGAATATTTCAAAGTTGTCTATCTTATCAATCATGATTTTCATTATCAACAAAAAAAAATCATCTTTTGAACATGCTTTATTCAAGTCTCTATAGTCCACATAAATATGGATTTGATTATTCTTCTTCTTGACCAGCAAGATGCTTGCCACCTAATTTGGGTATTTTTCCTCTCTAATAAAGTCTACTTCAATTAGTTTCTTTATTTCTTCTATCACCTTCCATTCTAGGTCAAATTTCATCTTACACAATGCTTGTTTGATAGGTGGAAGCTTAAGATTGATAGCTAACTTGTGAGTTACAACTTCAGGATCTAGTCCAAGTATCTCCTTATATCTCCATGTGAAGCAGACAATGTTAGCAATGCTTTGAGCTAGGTTTGGCTTTCCTCTGAGAGTTGAGTGCTAATAAAAGTTGGCTTGGGGTCCTCCTTT
This sequence comes from Trichopus zeylanicus subsp. travancoricus, assembly GCA_005019695.1. Classification (NCBI taxonomy): domain Eukaryota; kingdom Viridiplantae; phylum Streptophyta; class Magnoliopsida; order Dioscoreales; family Dioscoreaceae; genus Trichopus; species Trichopus zeylanicus. The sequence continues at coordinate 626,193 of RXID01010941.1, forward strand.
GAGCCTAGGTTGATCTTTATTAATTCATCAACTATGGCTTGCCCCCTATCCTCAAGTTTTGGTGGAGCTCATTTTGATTTAAGGGTTATTTCTTCACCAAGTAATTCATCATATTGAGTGAGATTTGACAAAGGTTTGTTTAAGGGTGTTTTAGCTGCATCATGCCTCTTCTAGCCTTGATGAAATTCTACCAAGGATGTCACCTTCTTAGGATATCTAGAGAGTTGTGATACCTAAGTGCCTAGGTCAAGGGGGTATGATGTCATTTGCTCATCCTAAATATCGGAGATAGGTCTAATGGTGACCATGAGGCATGTGTGGTCATTTGGAGTAGTATAGCTCAATCCTTTAGTGTTATTATTTTCTCCTCCAGAAATATAAGCACACCCTTGGGGTGGATCCCATATATTATTGAAAAAATGACTCTCTCTCTCTCTCTCTCTCTCTCTCTCACTCTCTCTCTATGTATGTGTGTGTGTGTGTGCGTGTGTGTGTGTGTGTGTGTGTGTGTGGACATTTATAGCCAAATTTGTTGATTATCTAACAAAGTTGGTCTAAAAAATATTTAGGTATAACTATTGGTTAATGTTCTCCATCATAATATACCTCATGACCATCAAAAGGATGTACATCTCTATCAGTTTGGTGTTCTTCACTATTCTTAAAGTATTTGAGGTATTGATGTAGGATTGATGGTACTATTTTATTTTCATGTAACCAATGCCTCCCAAGTAGTGCTTTATATGACACATTAGCATTAATCACATAAAACTTGGCATCTATCATCAATTTGCCTAATTTTAGAGGGATAGTTATGACTCAGAGATCTCTTTGGTTATTCTGATTAAGCCTTTGAATGGTTCTAATCTCAAATGATAGGTGACACACATCCAAAATTAGAGCTCTTAAGGTTCAAAGAGTCATTAAATTGACAAAGGAATTTGGATCAACTAGGATATAATTGATCTTAATCCTATCACTATTCCCCATAATATACAATAGTTTGTTGTGGTTTATTATTCCAAGTAGCGGGTTATCATTTGTGAAAGTGATGGTGGGAGTTTGATGTGCATACAAAGACTCTTTTATCTTCTCTTTAGTGAAGTACATTTGGTAGTTGGATAGATTCTACAAGATGTGCACCAGTGTATTCCTAAGTTCTTGTGACATCATTAAGACATCAAACACACTCAGCATAGCAAGAATCTTCTTGAGGTGGGCTGCTATGTTGTATTCTACCTTTTTGAGTGTAGATTAAGCCAATGAAGGCTCGATACCCTCATTTATCTGAATTTCCTTTTCCTTGTCCTTGGTGATGTTCTTGCCTCTTGGCATTGGAGCTAGTCTTGGAGGTAGCACCTTTTCATCTCAGAGTTGTACCTGATTTATTTTTCTTAGTTGAAATCTAGCATCATGAACCAATAAGATTCATCTTTAGAATTACTCTTAAGACTAATCATGCAATAAGCGGTAGTGAACCTTAATCCTAGTTAGTAGTTTTTTTGAATGTCTTTGGAGGATGTCACTGGCTGATATTTGTCCTATTTAACATCATAAGTAGGCACGAAGGGCTTCCTCATGGAGAGATCTTCAGAGATTCTATGGATGAATCTTTTTATTTTGTCTGCTGGCATAACCTTCTTCAGGACTTTATATTTAGGATATTTCTTCTATGAATATTCAAATTGGCTTGATTGTAGATGTTCAAATTAACTTGATGCGAGACAGAATGAACTTTAGCATTAGCTCATTCGATCCTTTCCTAAAATGTCTGCTTCTTTCTTTAGCACTTATTAATATAGGGTCTTCTAAAGCACTCATAAAGTTATTCTGATTTAGACATAGAATTATATTCATCGTTCATGCCTTGTATGTATAATACTTCTAAAGTTGGTAAAGTACATCCTTCTGGAAGTTTTAGGACTGGGACCTCACCGAACCTAGTAGGTTGAGTATTTATTATTTGATTGCCTGATGGAGGTTGGGACAACTAGTTATCAATGTTCACCTCGAATGTATAAGTTACCATGTGATAAGAAGTCATAGACTTAGATAATTCTCTCTGATAGTGTCTAACTTTCTTGACCCATCTCTAAAGTAAGTGGCACAAGTAATCATTCTAATCCCGAGGAGGGTTGGTAAGTAATTTCTCACTATTTATATGGTTTTTGTATAGCTTTGCCTTTTCTTCTATCACCTTCTCCATCTTCTCGACTTCCTCACAAAGCATGGTAGCCATATTTTTCATGCTTTCCATATAGGCAGCCATAGCCTTTTTATGCTCATTCGGCATTTGCATTTACTCCTTGACAAATTTCGTGTTAGTTGTAGTTAGTTCTTTCACAATATCTAACTATAGTTTAAGCATGCCATAGTCATATTTATGAACAAACCATCTCTAAGATAGTCATCTCAGGAGCAACCTTAGGGGAGAAATGTGGGATCTCTCATTTCATTGGTAACATCCTCAATGAATCTATTTATTTCTTCTTGCCTCGCACCCTAAATTTTATCATAATTGAAGTAACAGGGTGGGGATTGGCTTGATTATAAACTTTTAATAGTAAATATGATAGAGCACATCAGTACTAGAAGTTCACTTTCTCTATCTCCTATATTAGGGTTCTCTGGTAGAGCTTTGAGTTTATCAGAAAAGAATTTCTTGAGAGTTACCTCACTTTTTTCTCCTTAGATATATTCATCCAAAGCATCGATGTATTATTGGATGGTTGATTTCTTGGCATCGTATTCATCTAACTGAATTAGCTTCTTCTTCTTACTTCTATTTCTTTTATTCTTGATGCTTCATCCAGGTGGGGTAGTTTTCTTTGTTGAAACTTTCTTTAACATCATCCCAAGCTCTTCAAGATTTCTAATCATCTTCTTCATCAACTTCCTTAGTCTCTTTGAAATATAGATATCTCACAAGTGCCCTTGTTTGGAGGTACATTGTGCTTCTTCCTTAAAGAGGAACTTAACAAGTGATTCGAGTTCCTTGAACATAGTAATATGATTGATGTATTCGATGGGCATTTTAAATAGGGCTACATTTGAGAGAGTCAGCTTACCCTCTTGGTATTGCTTTTCAACCCAATCCTTGAATACAAAATAGTCTTTAATAGTATAACCCAATATTCTATGGTAAGGACAATAGTTTGGGTGGTCCTGTTTGTTGGCCTCATTTGGCCTTTTGTATTCTGGAAGTTAAAGGCCTAATTTAAGGGCATATTGGAAGATTTTAACCACTCTCTCTTTTGAAAGAATATTCTTTTTTGAGCATTTGTTGGAGATCATTGGATTATTTCACTTTCCGATCTCCTCCAAGAGTTGATAGTTTCCAAGGATTAACCTTGTTCACGGTAGGGTTTGGAGGTTTCTTTTGCTCAATTATTGTGAATGCAGTCCTTACAATCTTGGAAGGCTCTCCACGTCTTACCTTATCTTTTTCTAGTTTGAATTTTTGTGAACTAGATAAAATCGGTGGGCCAATTCTTTTCAGCTTCTTAACTTGCATAATGAGGTCATAGAAGGTGTGGATAGAAGAGACTCAAATAAGGTATCATCTATTGTCCTCTTATGTTACTGAGGACTAGGTTCACTACCTCAAATTGGCTCATAGGTTGTTCATAATTAATGTTGAAATTTCTCCATTGTGTAATATAATCTAGAATCGACTCATTGTCATACTTCAGTGTCAGGATAAGGTTTGCAATGATCACTTTATCCTAACTCCTCTAAACCTAATTCGAAATACCTTTTATTTTGTACCCAAGTTTATATGGATTTTGGTTGTAAACTGGCATGCCACTCGAATGCTACTCTTGTCAATCTTGCTAAAAATTGACAAAGTAATAATGAGAGACTATTACTTGAATCCCCACACAAAGTCACAAAGTGTGCTATATGTTGTCCAGGATTACCCATGCCATTAAACTGTCTGAAGCTAAGTACTATATATCCTCTGGTACCAGGTCGTGATGATTAGGGTATGATTTGTCAGTATTATTTATCCTACCCATCTCATTTTCTTGTCTTAACTATACAACCACCATTCGTTACACTTATTATTGTATATATGCTGGGAGTTTCATGTCACCAAAGATTCCTAAAATTAGTGAGTAGGTATCCCTTGTTGGATAAGGCGCTTGTAAAAGGCCTATATTTTCGAGATCTCATCTATAGGAGATGCACCTTCCACTACTTCTACTACTTGAGATGGCTATTGAGATCATTCCAACTTGTCTAGATTTTGACTCATCTATAATATTATTTTGATTAACTCCATAACTTTCTTTTGAACTTCATGTTTCTCTTTGTCTTGCTATCTTAGCTGTCGTTACGGTGCTTCTATGGTCACTTCTTGATTAGAGATTTCAGTTATGATCAAGGCTTCTATCAAAACATGATGGTCTATATCTTGAGGATCAAGTCTAGACTTTGGGTTGAGGCTAACTTTTTCTATCAGTTGAGTCATCTCATTCAAGAGTCTACTCATGGATCAGGTTGTCATATCTTTTCTTTGATATGGTAGCAAGAATTAGTTCACAATGGCTCTCTCCCCTTGAATTTCTTCATTAGTAAGCCTCACTTAGGCAACTTTTTTTCAGCATTTGGTTGCTTAGGTTGCAGGCTCACATCCCACCTAGAGTCATGATGAGAAATGACTCTGACAATGTAGATGGTCTCCCTTTGTGAGTACTCATGCTAAGTTATAACCTTATGATGACTCTTATGATTTTGTTTGGTGAATTGCCTCTCTTAAGGTAAGACTATGCCCCTTCTGATTTGCTTTTATCCTTCTCTAAATTACTTAATGGAGTGAAGGAGTTGGTAGTACGGATGGCAATGACTGACTTATTTCAAGGGGTAGGCTTCTCAAGTTGGCTAAAGATTCTAATAGCTTTTCCTTTACTTGTGATAGTCAAGATAACCTCTTCTTCATCAATGTCTATGTTTAGACTTGCTTTTTATTGCCCCTTGTGAGGAGTTGGATGAAGGCAACCAAAAATTAAGCTTCATTATGGTCCTAGCCTTTAAAAGACTAATATCCTTGTTGGTTGAGGCATAGCTTTTGGTTCTTCATCTGAACAACTCTTCTTATTAAGAATGATGACATTGGGCTTCCTTCCCCTTGATGGAAGGTGAGAAACAAACTAGTTTTGTATAACAATAACCTTAGTCGATGTAGTAGTAGGTGTCTTCTTAAATTGGACGACCTCAAAGATGGTCTCGAAGTTGATATAAACTTCAGCTGCTTCTATGGCGATCATTAACTGAGGTACATGCACAGTTGATCCTACCACCAAGATCATGGTGTATCTTGGGATGGAGATATTCTTTGTTGATATCATTTGATTCTTTCTTATATAAAGTAGAACACAATTAATCAGTCTTCAATCATAATTATATCTTATTAGTGTCTTATCGCATTAGCCAAGTTTCTATGTTTCGAGAAGAAGTTGAGTTCCACTGAGTGTGCCAAAATTTATGGTATCGGTTTTGGTAGTTTGAGAGTGGCAGAGACCCCGGGAGTAATCATGATGCATAAATCAAAGTTTATTTTAATTTCAAGTGCACTATTAGATATTATGGGAACATTGATTGCCAACAGGTGTAAACTCCTGTTATTAATTATTTTGACAATTTTTAGAAACCTACTCAAGTAAGAAAACCTAACTAATAAAAAAATGCAAAAAAAAAAAGAAGAAAAATATTCCATTGATTTTAAGAAATAATACATGACTTAAGTAAGGGTACATCCTTACTTTTTAACATATTTCAACATGAAATTATAGAAAAATGAAAAAGGGGAAAGAGAAAGAAGGGATGGAGAAAAAACTCTGATATGTGCTGCTACCCTGACTCCCTATGCTAGACCATGTGATGTCTGGCTTAGATTGACTCAGCCTTCAGCAAATATTGATGGCATCGTCCGATTGGGCATGGAGGGAAATGGGTACAGTTTGAAATATTTCCAATAGCTTTGAGTACTGACGATAACTTTATTTGGTGTTTCCATTAGCTAATAAGGCGTCAGTGATATCTTTATTTGATTTAAAGTATTTTTGTTAGCCAATAAGGCATTGGTAATAACTTCATTTAGTTTCAAAGTATTCTCATACCTAATAAGGTGTAGGTCATAATCCATATCTCATAGGGCACAAGCAATAATTTCATTGATTTCAAAGTATTTCTATAGTCAATGAGATATAAACGATAACTTTATTTAGTTTTGAAGTATTTCTACAGTCAATGAGACATAAGCGATAACTTTATTTGGTTTGAAGTGTTTCATAGTCCACGGGACATAAGCAATAACTTCATTTAGTTTGAAGAGTTTCTATAGCCCGTGCGACATAAGTGAAAACTTTATTAATTTTGAAGTATTTTCATAGCTTGTGAGACGTAAGCAATAACTTCATTGATTTTGAAGTGTTTTTATAGTCAATGAGGCGTAATCAATAACTTTATTGATTTTTGAAATGTTTCTATAGCCAATGAAGCATAAGCAATAACCTTGTTAAATTTTGAAGTGTTTCTATAACCAATGAGGAGTAAGTAATAACTTCGTTAATTTTTGAAGTGTTTCTATGGCTAGTGAGGTGTAGGGAATAACTTCATTTGGTTTTAAAGTACTTCCATTTGATTTTAAAGTGCTTCTATGGCTTGTGGGGTATAAGTGATGACTTCATTGATTTTGAAGTATTTCTATAGCGAATAAGATATAAGTAATAAGTTTATTAATTTTGAAGTGTTTCTATAGCGAATAAGACATAAGTAAAATCTTTGTTAATTTTGAAGTGTTTTGACTAATAAGGCATAAACGATAACTTCATTGATTTTAAAGTATTTCTACAACTAATGAGGCATAGGCAATAACTCCATTGATTTTGAAGTGTTTCTATAGCTAATGAGATTTCAGGGATAACTTCATTAATTTTAAAGTATTTCCATAGCTAATGAGGTGTAAGTGATTTTAAAGTATTTTTATAGTCAATAAGGTACAAATAATAACTTCATTTGGCTTTGAAATATTTTCTAACCAATGAGATAAAAGTGATAGCTTCATTTGGTTTTGAAGTGTTTTTATAGCCAATAAGGTATAAGCGATAACTTCATTTGGTTTTGAAGTAACATTACCCACTATTTGTGGAGTTGTGCATAGTCTTAGAGTGTTGTCAAAGGCTTTTGTAGCACACCTAGCGAGATTCAGTTTGGTTCTTCTCTGAACTAGCTTTGATTTGAGTTAGGATGGTTTGGAATTAATTCAATATTTAGCACTCAATTTTGATTTAAGTTTGAATTAATTCAACTTGATATTCAAAACTTAATTGAGTTGTGATTCACTAACTCTTTTTTGAAAGATAATGATATGTTCTAATTATCTCTTCCCAAAATCTTTGGCAATTGTATTCACATTGGTGCTTTATAGAATCGCCAAGGGGAACCATGTAAAATATTCATTCCCAAAATCATTGTTTGTATAGACAATGAATGTTCAATTTTCAATAACATATTCAATTCATCAATTTTGGCATTGATTTTTAGAAGAATATTTATCAAATACTAAGCATTAACTCTGGTTGGAGCAATGTTGATTTCGATTTGAATCTGATCTGATATTGTTTAATATTTAGAACTTGATTTTAATTCGAGTTTGATTTTATTTGATTTGGGTTAGTTCAACCTTGTGTTGGACCTTTATCTGGTTCAAGTTTACATCCTGATGGACTTTGGTTCAAGTTCAAGTCAGCTTGGTTTAGCTTGGTTTCAGCTCAAGCTCAACCTGGTTTTGGTTTGACTTTGATTTGGTCCTTTACCTTGAACTTGATTTAACTCAATTAAAGTTTTATTTGAGCTTAATTCAACATAAATAGGATTTGATTTGAGCTTAAATCAACCTAAATAGGACTTGATTTATGCTTAATCTGACTTTGAATTAATTTGATTTAAGCCCGATCAGGGTTGGGTACGAATTAATTTGATTTGCATTAACTCAATTTGGATTTTGAGTCTAGCTCAATTTGAGTTTTATCTATCTATTTGATCAATCTAGTTTCATTTGAGTTAATTTAGTTTTGTTCATTTATTTTAGTTGAGTTTAATTCTAATGTAATTGAATTACTTGATGTTAATCAATTTAATTTAAGAGTCCTTAATTGTTATGATAATTTTGGATAAACATATAGGTCAGCGTTAAATATGCGAACCCGAGAATTGACTTAGTTTACGAGCTCAAAAGCTAGCTTAGAAATACAAACCCGAGAGCTGACTGAGTACGAGCCTAAAGAATGGGTAAGTGTGAGCCTAAAGGCTGGCTTAGATGTGAACCCAAAGGTTGATTGAGTGTAAACTTGAAGGCTATCTTAGCAACCTGAAGGCTAGTATGGATGAGAGTCCAAAAGCTGAATAAGTGCGAACCTAAAGACTAGCTAAATGCGAGCCTAATAGTTAGCTTATGTGTGAGCATAAATGCGAGTCCGAAAGCTGGCTATAATGTGAGCCTAAATGCTAACTGTGTGCAAGCTCGAAGGTTGGCTCGATGTAAGCTCGAAAGCTAGCTAAATATGAGCCCGATGGCTAGCTAGATGTGAGCCCGAAACTGGTTAAGTGCGAGTCCAAATGCTAGCTTGGATATAAACCCAAAGACTAAATCAGTGCAAGCTCGAGAGCTGCCATAGGTGCAAACTCGAAAACTAGTTGAATGCAACTTCGAAGCCTAACTTGGATGCAAGCCCAAATGCTAGTTGAGTACGAGCTCGAAAGTTAATTTGGACGTAAGCCCAAAGGCTGGCTGGATGTGAGACTAAAGGCTAGTTAGGTGCGAGTTCAAAGGCTAGCCTATGGTGAGGATTCATTATTTTTGAAGGGTCACGAGTGGCCGCAGTAGTATCAAAAATTTGCCATATTTGAGAGACTGTGAGTGGCCACAATAGTATCAAGGATTCATCATCTTCAAGAAGAGTCACGAGTGACTGTAGTAGTATTAAGGGTTTGTTATCGTCAAAAGACAACGAGTGACTGTGGTGTTGAAAAAATTTTGTCAACACACCAAAAACCCTAGGTAATTGTGATAGTAATGACATAAAAATCGAGATGGGAACTCTTGTAGCAAATTTTTTTCTTCCCCCTCTTGATAGCCAAATCTCTCTTTTTGTTATTATTTTTCTTTAACAAACACCTCCCTCTTATTATAACTAGTTCCCAACAAGTTTATTTCTTTATCTTCCTTTTCTTTCCCAACTCTCTTTCTTCTTCTTTTACTTTCCTTTCTTCCCTTCCTGAACCGATCTTTTCTTCAAGCATGACATCACCTCCCTTCTCCTTCCCAAGCACTGCCATAGCCTACCCCTTCCTCTTTTGTTTGAAACTTCATCGGGTCATGACAGCTCGATAATCCATCCCGGCCAAATTCGGCCGAATGTGGCCAGATCCGACCCCGATCTGGCACGAGCACCAAAGGAGAGGGTGGCACGAGCAAGCTGGTGGTTACCGGTGTGGGCGTGGAAGAGCCAGAGCGAGGCGCAGCATCTCCGATAGGTGTCTGGCAGGCTGGCCGGTGATGCCGTCGGGTGGTGGTGGGCGGAGTCTAGGGCGGCAGGCTAGAGGCGTAGGTCAATGGGCAGCAACCCGCGTGCGAGTTGGAGGCACAGGTCGAGCAAGTAGCAACCTGCGTGCAGGCTGGAGTAGCAAATTAAGTGGGCAATAGCCCGTATGCACAGGGCAGATGGCACAGGTTGGCAAGTGCGCGTGTGGTGACTTGGCCATGCGGCAGTGCCCCAACGAGGAGGGGTGCAGAAGACCAGGAGCAAAGCCAGATGAAGATTGCTTGGGTTGATGACCGGGGTTCCAGCGGCAAAGAAGCGCTGTTGGTCACTTGATGGTGCTTCAGCAAGGGCTTGGCGTTCTGGTGACGGGCTGGGTTGCAGCCTGGAGCACGGTGGCGAGGCTTAAGAATGAGGCGACGAAGGCAAGGCTACTCTTTGGAGGAGAAAGAAGAAGCTAAACAGGGAGATCAAAAGAAAAATAAAAAAAAATAAAGAATTATTTTATTTTGATTCAAATTCAATTCCTAATAAACTCTCCAATCTTTTAATCTCTTCTCTTCCTTTTACTTTTATTCTTTGTCTTTCTATTTTTTTCTCTGTTTTGGCCTCCTTTTATTTCGTTGGATGGACCAAATCATTTTAAAATAAAAGCTTATTTTCTCACTTATTTATTTATTTATTTTTTTAGGTAGATCATAAATTGATAATCATGGAAGATTGTATTGAATAAGAATATTTGATTGGGATTCTCACATTCAAATTTGGAATGAATGTAAATATAGATAAGACTTTAATTTGTTTATTTATGAATAAAAATTGTACTCATTTGCAATATCCAATTTGCAAGGGATATTTACAAATTTTTCCAAAAAATCTAAATCAAAATATAATTTTATAAATTTCAAGATGTTTCTTGCAAAAAAAAATATACTTGTAAAATTCTGAAACTTTCAAGATCCTTTTTAAATAAACTTAAACTTATTTACAAATAAAAATTTTCGGGGGTTTATTTACAAAAATTTAAATTTTTAGAAATTTATCTAGAAATATAAAATATCGAGGGATTTATTTGTAAACTCTAATTTAGCTCAAATTTTATTTTAGCATTTGATCGAAATTTGCATGCAGGTCCAATATTTAAATTTGGCTTATTACAAATCCAACTCAAAGTTGAAGTAGGGATACAAAATCTATTTAAACAATCCAAGGTTCACTGAGAGTCCAATACGAACCCGTTGAGGATAGGATTTAAGAAGGATTCATCAAAAACCCATCAAGAGTTGAATCTAAGGTCTATTAAAGGTCTAATAAGAATCCGCCAAGGGCTTGGACCCAAAATTCATTAAGAATCCATTAACAAATTGATAAGGTCTAACACAAGATCAACCTCAACCCAAATTGAATAAAACCATACTCAAATTCTGAATATTGAAATTGAATCTAGTTGAACTCGAAACAAAGTCAGCATTGCTCCAACTAGAGTCAATGATCAATATTTAACAAATATTCTTCTAAAAATCAATGCTAAGCTTGGTGGACTAAATTCATTATTGTAACTAAACATCCATTATTTCAAAATGCTAACAATTATTGTGAAAATGGATGTTTCATATGATTCCTCTAATCAAATTGATGCTCCCTCTATGCCGCAATAGTTAGATCATGGTAATGGCATCTAATTTCGTGCTATAAAGCATCAGTGCAAATCCAATTGCCAATATTTCTAAGAAGAAAAGGCCAAAACATATCATTATCTTCCATGAAAAAAATAGTGAATCGCAATTTAATTGAATTGAATTAAATCATACTCAAATTGAAATTGAGTTCTGAATATTAAACTGACCCAAATGGAACTGGATAGGGTCAAACTAAGTCCCACTTGGTGTACTAAACTTTCAACAATACCCAAGGTTATGAACAATCAATAATATTACCATCCTGACCTAAACTAGAGCTAGTTCAAATAGAACTAAAATAAGTTAAACTGAGTCTTGCTGGGTTGACTACAAAGGTTCTTGGCAATACTCTCAAGCTATACCCAACCTCATAAGTAGTTAGTGACACTACTAAATCAAAGAAATTAATAGCAAATACACTCAAAACTATCAGTCATACTTCAAAGCTATACCCAGCCATATAAACTGCCACTGACACTACCAAATTAAAAAAATTAATCACCAATATACTCAAAGCTGTCAGCCACATTTTGAAACTACACTCAAACTCATAAGCAGTTGGTGATGTTACCAAATTAAAGAAATTAATTGTCAATATGCTCGAAGCTATCAATCATACTTCAAAGTTATACCCAATCGTATAAGCAATTAGTGATGCTACCAATTTTAAAAAAGCTAATCACCAACACACTCAAAACTATCGGCTACAATCTATTAAAATGTCAGGTGTGATAAATTAGTCCCACATCGGATATTGGATAGATATGGTCCAATATATATAGTGAAAAAGGCCCAAATCCCATGAGCATAAGCTTTTGGGATGGTTTGGTGTCCGGCTCACTATATTATTTCGGTTCGACATTCTTTCGGTTCCCCCAACAAATGGTACCAGAGCTTCAGGTTCGAAGCTGTGCAAACTCTTAAGACCAAAATTACCGTGATGGTGCGACTAAATTGAGTCGCATGTTAGTTTTTCTTAAAAAAATAAAAAAGAATGAGACAAAAACCCGTTGGTGTGGGTCACACGGTGAAACTGGTCGAGTAAAAGAGTTCTTGATTAAGAATGTTAAAATTGATGTGGTCAAATCACACCTAACGGGGGAGATTATTATAATGTCAGGTGTGATAAATTAGTCCCACATCGGATATTGGATAGATATGGTCCAATATATATAGTAAAAAAGGCCCAAATCCCATGAGCTTAAGCTTTTTGGGATGGTTTGGTGTCCGGCTCACTATATTATTTCGGTTCGACATTCTTTCGATTCCCCCAACAACAATCAAACTTATACTCAACCTCAAAAGTAGTTGGTAATACTACCAAATCAAAGAAGTTAATTGTCAAGATGCTCAAAACTATTAGTCACACTTCAAAACTATATCCAGCCTCATAAGTCGTTAGTGATGCTACTAAATCAAACAAAGTTAATCGCCAATATGTTCAAAGTTATCGACCACACTTCAAAACTACACCTAGCCTCATAAGTCGTTGGTGACGCTATAAACCAAATATTCATTCGAGTCAAACTCCATACAGTCTAATACAAGGGAACAGGACAGCAGCACACATCAAAATTTCTTCTCCACTTATTCTTTCTCTTTATTTCTTTTATATTTTGTATAATTTCATATCAAAATTCATTGTGAAATAAGAGTATACTCTCACTTAAGTTATGTACTTTGCTTAAAATCAATCGAATACTTTCCTCTTCTTCTTTTTGTATCTCTATTTTATTATTTAAGTTTCTTACTTTATGAAATTCCTAATAATTATCGGGATAATTAACAATAGTAGCTTGTGTTTGTTGAAAGTCAATATCTTCATAATACCTTATAGTATACTTTAAATAAATATATTTTTAATTTGTGTATCGAAGTCACTCTCCAAGGTCTCAACTACTCTTAGACCGCCAAAATTAATCCCATAATAATATAATTTAATAAAAAATAATTTAAATATAATTTAAATTATAATAATACATACCTAGATTTCAAATAGACTAAACTTACTATTATAATACCTTTTCATTAAAGTTTAATTTTCAGGATCGATATGTTCTATTTGTTCAACTTCTTAAATCTTTTTGTTAATTAAATTTTCACTAAATCCTTGATTTTTTTTTGGCATCATAATAGTCTTTGATGTAGATACATACTTCTAATACTTCTGATATTAATAAAATTTTTTGTCATTTAATAATTTTTTATCTATAGTAAAATAAGATTTTGATACTATTGTGAATACCGGAATAGTTAGTAAATCACAAGAAATAGCATAAAGCATTGGATATTAATTGACATGTATTTTTCATCATGATACAATATCAAATTTTTTAGCATCATCGTTAATTAAAACCTCCATAGTTTAATTTTCATAAAAATTTAATTCATTATATAAAGAACATGTTGAAGATGATTTTTATTTTTCCTTTATAAAATAGAAAACATTTAAAATTTTATTCTAGAACAATCTATAATATGTTTTGATAGACCAAAATGAGATGAACTACTATACTAGGTTTTGATAAATACTATACATTTCAATAATTATCTAATATTTATTTATATTGCCATATATATATATATATAATACATATTATCATAATATTCATGAACTAATATTTCAAAATCTGAAATATTGACCCATGGATCTAATACAGTAAAAATACAAAATTAATAGTTTCAAAATATTTTTAAAATTTTTCTTCCATTGGAGGAAGAATATTTATGAATTCAATAACTGATCTATATTTGCTAAAAATGGAAAAAAAAAAAGCATAAGTTTATTAAATAAATAATAAACAAGTTGTAGAAAATTAACTATCTAGAAGAATTATAGTTGTAGCCTAAAGTTATTTTAATAACAATATAAACAATTAACAAACCTTCCAAGTTGCTTCGCTATGTAACAAACTACCTATATACTATACACAAAAAAGAGTAAGTACATCTTTAAAATCATAATAAGCTTCAATAATTTATAAGTAGTATTTTATTTAGTTTTATATCAAGAAAATTTTTTAGGTGACCTTTTACACAAAACTTTAAAATCTTGAGCACGATTAAATGTAAATCTAATATATTTATATAAATTTTTAAGTTTTTCAATTTTGTATGTTACATTTATAAATTTAAGTCCATTTTGAACAACTAAATTAAATGTATGATATGTGCAACGAATATGAAATAAATTTCCTTCTAATATAATAGATAATTAATGTTTAAGTACATCAACAGTAATAGTATTATTACTAGAATTGTCTAAAGTAATATTAAATATTTATTGTAAATATTATACTGATAAATAGTTTGAAGAATAGTATTAGTAATATTAGCATAACTATGATGATATTCCAAAAGTCTAAAATTAATAATGTATTTATACAACATTTATGTATCATCAATATAATGATCATAATGCAAATACATGTACCTAATTAGTACTCTAGCAAATAACTGTAAAAGCAAATCTCTATTTATAACCTACAAAAGAATAATTTATTTATTTTTATTTTAATATTTTAATTACATTACTTCTTACAGTATTTTTGAATATGTTTTAGTAGAGTAGGCTTAACTATTGGAGCAGCTCTTTTATATTAAAATTTTCTACAAAAAAATGATTGTTCATTTTAAATAATATATTTTACTAATTTTATCATTTTTTTCTTTTGAAAATTTATTGATACAAAGTGAACTAGAAGAAAGACCATTTATAAAAAAATAAAAATTGTGTTTGAGATAAATTATGCTCCATTTTCAAATGAGACTAAATGTGTTTCTGAAGATGGTCGGGTTCATATTAATTATGGCATCTACTTGATTCTTATATTTTTTACATATGACTTTCTCCATACCTCCGACAACTATAATATCCTAGTGCTCCCAAATATCACTAATTTTTTTTCTTCTAAAATTTTCGTGCCATTAAGGTTGGCCTAAAGAAGGTTGGCTGACATCAACCTTAAGTTCGAGTTGAAAATTTAGAACTTGAGACTCATCTTCAAAAGAAAAAAGAGAATTAAAAGATAAGTCTGTCATAATTAGAAAAATAGTTAAAAATAAATCTAATTAAAGGAATAGAGGAAGACTAAAAGAGCTAAAGAGCTGAAGTATTAAAAAGTCAAGGTGAAGTCAGACTTCGAAGCTTGATGTTTTGAATTGAATATTAATGATTTGACAATTGAGAAAAGTATGAAAGAAGTTTGTGAGTTGTGATGTAGAAAAATGAGTAATATGAGAGATACTTATAGAAATTTTGTGGTAGTGAAATATTCAAAATACCCTTCAAAAAAATTATTGGGAAGAGTATTTTTAAAAAATTATGAAAAAGCTACTTTTGAAATTTCCCATTCTTATTTTTTTTATAAATATTTTATTATTTTATAAATTATATTTAAATAAAAAAAATTTTGTATTTAAATTTTTCACCATTTCATATAATCTCATATTTCTCAATTGTTCATGAATAATTTTAATTTTGTCTATTGCCAACTGCTTTCTGAGTCGCAATTGGAAATCATTAATCATGGATTGCCAATGTACCTCCCATATGTTATATGGGTTTGTGGCATTGTCGAACATTAACATTGATGCAAACGAATGCCTTAATTGATGTCGATGCCCATTTGGAGACCTCAGAAAGTGTTTGGTGGCACTCATTATCGTCATCTAGCAATCCACGTGTATTACATGCTACCTTAAATGTCAGATAAATAACGCTATCAAATGTACACAAACTTCATAACACGTTGCACCGCCAACTACATTTAGAAGCATTCACAAGAAGAATCTTTATCCAAACAATGGGTGTGCATAATATAGCCTTCCTGCAGACAACCTTCTTTGCCTCATTGTTTACTCCTTAGTTTCTTGATTTCAAAATCCATTGAGTTGGAAATTCAAATGAGTCAAATTTCTTGTCAACAGATATTTCTGATTTGCCTCAAACCACTGCAATAAATTTTTTTGTCTAATTCCATGTCTGGCAACAACATCGCCTAAGCTGTCATTGTTATCAAAACAACAACTTGCTTATTTGATAGATGAAATGATAATCGCTCTACAAGAGGGTCTTGTCCTTGTAATTCATAACCAAATATTCATCAACATGCCTCTATGGATGAGATGTGTATGCAACCCAAGTATTGTTTTAGCTTATCAACATCTTTGTAAACGCGATAACCATTCTTATTATTTAGATTGCTATTGTCCTCAATAAAAATTGTTGCACGACCTGAACCCTCGTTCACGTATTTGCATAAATATCTGAAAATCTGATCATAGGCAACAACCTCAAAATTTATGTGAGCATTGTAGCTTGGTAATAGATTAATATTGCAGGGAACACTCAAACCATTATCAACTAAATTTCAATTCTTGAGAGCCATACAACCATTATTTCACCTTTGATGTTGAACGAACCCTTTATTATCATGACATCTCATTAGAGAACTTTTTAGGGCATTTTTTTTTACCACAATTGTGATCAACCATATATGGGGAACGTGGATTATAAGCACCAGATGGTACATGAATCGTGTAATCAACAACTAAATTATATGCTTTTGGATCATCACTCTTATTTAGCAACTCAACATAGTTGATGTAATGTGCATCTTGTGTTCACTCAAGTTTTTTTTTTCTTTCTAATCACCAAACACTATTAGTGACATATGAAAAATGTGGCAATCCTCTTTCTAAAAATCTACAACATGAAATTCTGCATTGTGAGAAGCAACATTAGATTCGGACAAGTGATTTATTATTGTTTTTAAGTAACAAATCAAGCCTTATACTTGTAATGATATTTTTGAATGCTTTTTTCTTCAGATCTATCATAAATTGTCTCATTTTTATGTGGCACACTCATGCAATAATATCATATCGATCCTTGACTCTTTTTGACTTTGGCCGATGGTGTTTTTTATTTTAAGCCAATTTAAATCACATGTGAACCTAATGAAGAAGTTAGGCGACTTCATTATCATTGGATAAATTATCATTGGATCTTGGTAGGTTTAGTACCTATTTCACAAGCCTCCATAAAATGATAATAGAAAAAATATCTCTCTTACCAATGACTAGCAATATTCTTTCCCAACGTGACAACTATGAAATGGATTTCGTCAGTCCAAAAATAGCAAAAATTTCGAAAAGCAAACTCCATATACAAATTAAGATATATTTGATTTAAATATGTTATTAAATATCATGAAAACATTGAGTTTTAACAAATATAAACACTTATTATTAATTATTTTAATAATTATCAGGAATTTCTTATGATAATAGAAAAGACTTATTTTGACACTAAATTTCCGGCTCTTCTACTATAATAAAAAAAAACTTATCGTTGCGTTAAATATCCAGAGCTAAAATAGCGCCGGCTATCTATCGAAATTTGACAAAGCTAATATCTTAACGCGACCAATACTCAAGTATTAACAACACTAATGCTAACACCCGGTAAAAGCGGGACCGGACAACACTCAAAAATGGCATGTTTTCTTTTTTTCCTTTTGTCCTTTCCCCCCACCCCCCCCCCCCACACACCCCCCCCCCCCCCACCCCCACTCCACCCCCACACACCCCCCCCCCCCCACACCTCACCATTTTCCTGCATATTATCTTATTCCTTGTCTGCAACCACCTGAACGCGAGCTCACCGCATAATGTACGCTATCCAAAAGAAACAAAAGAATAGGTTATATTTTTCATATACTTCATATGATATAGATAGGACTAAGAAAGAATCAGAATTTTTTTTCTATCACCTCACTTGTCTTTTTTTTTTAATCGATTTCTTTCTTCTTCTTTTTTTATTTTTCTATTTGCCCACCGCCACCGAAATGCAAGCCTGCGTGCAGCCACCTGCCGTCGCCGCCGCCGCCGCCTGAAGCCTCCCGTCGTCTCTGGAGTCCACTAGTGCCGCCTCTATCCACCGAATTCCTACACTTATGCCTGTGCGCCTGCCCCCTGCCCGCCAACTCCCTATGAGAAAGCTCCCCACCAGCTACCCACCGGCCTGCTCCCCTTGCACCTATTCTCCCCGCTCGGCTCACCCTTGTCCAACAGAAAAAATAGAAAACAAATGAATCACATAATTAACCATTACTTTTTTTTTTATTGTTTGGTGTATTAGTTAGATCTAACTTTTGACTTTGGATCCCAGAAGTCAAATATGAAGGAGATCACAATTTATTTGCTTCTTTTTAAAACATACTGAAATCGTAGTATGAAGTAGATCACGGGTTCGAGTTAGATGTGAACTTAGAGACCACCTGTTTTTATCAGTTGGTTGCATTGCTAACTGATTGGGATTTGCACAATTAGTGTTGCTTCTGAGTATTTCACTGGATTAGGACGTTCGTCTCGTGAATCTAAATAATTTATTCTATTTTTGTTGACATGAACATTTCAAATTCTAGCCTTTTCTTCAGGTTGGTTTTTCATGTGGCTTGTCGGTGCTTAGCCAACTTATGTGGATCTGTATGATTAGGCATACTTTGGAGTGATTTGTTGACTGTGAATATCTGAAATCGTGCGTAACAAGTGCTCTTCTGTTAACTAATAGCCCTCTTATTTTGATTTGCTTTTGTATGCTTTTAGAGTTTTTAATTAAGTACGTGAAGACAGCTGTATTTGCTTCAGATTCTGACAGCAATATTTTGAAGGTTCTTGTCTGGCTATGAAGTTTCACGATGTTCTATTGATCCTGATAACGAAGTGACTATCTTTTTCTCAACTAAGCAATATAATCGGATGGACTGGTAAATTAGGTTTTAATTTCTAGTATTGTATATTTAGACTTTTACGTGTAACCTATATTAAAGCGGGAAATATTAGATGCCCAAGTTTGTGAACTTTTGTGGAAGAGAGGAGATAGTTGTGTGCTACTGCTTACCATTTGTTGGTAGATTGGTTTTTGTTAGATTCATGTGAATGTTTCAGCTTTGTTCATTTCAGCTTGAAGTTGGATATGGACTTTGAATCAAGGTTTAAAGTTTCGGCCAGTGCCAAAACAAAACTCTAAATATAGTTTCGATTTAGGATTTCTTGTTTTCATTTTCGTTGGCGGCGAGCAAAGCGGGCGGAGTGAGCGCGACACACCCGCGGTGAGCTCAGCGCGCACAGGCAAGGCAAGCGCAGCGCGCCTGCGGGGAGCTCGCCGGTCGAGCTTGCATGGGGAGCTCGCGCCGGCTTCATGTCCGAGCCCGCGCCCTCGCCAAACTGGCCCCGCGAGCTCGCCAGCCTGCTAACGCTCCCTCGCCCGCCTCGCACCCTTGCCGACTTGGCCCTTACTCCCGCAAGCTAAGGCCGGCCTTGCACCGGGGCCAGTGCTATCACCAGTCTGGTTCTGACACTCTTGTCGGTCTCTATCAAATACTATTCACGTATGTTGAGTTTTAGGTGTCTCGAACTCGAATTAGAGTTTGAATTAAAGTAGGAATTCAAAGTTGGATTTAAATTTATGATTGATTTGTATTATTAGGAGTTATAATTAGAGTAAAACTCAGACCCAATAAGAGTCTATAAATATACTATAATATATAGGGCTTATGTGTGGCGTAGTATTGAGGTTAAATTAGAGAGAAACAGAGAGAGAGAGAAATAGAGAGAATAGAGAGAAGAGAAAGAGAGAGAGTGTTGGCTCTCGTGTGTGGGTCTTTCTAGTGCTTCTCGGTAGTCTATCGTGATGATTCCTCGTAGTGCTCTCTTGGAAATTCTCTCTGAAGGTGGAAGTGTTATCGAGACTTGGAGAAAGAGTTTAGTTGATTAAGAAAAAGTGAAATCCTTCTTGTAAACTATTGTAAAAGCTTTTATCTTTTGATAGTAGATATCTCGCCGTTTTATCTTGTTATTTTCTTTTATCTTGTATTACTTTTCGTTTCTTGTATTATTTGAGAACAAGCTGATTTGTGAACTTTCCGTTGCAAATCCCAACAATTGGTATCAGAGCTTAGGAGCAAACAACCAAGATGACAAAGTCCTTACTCGAGGTGAAGAAGTTTGACGATAAGATAAATTTTGCCTTATGACAAAAGAAGATGAAAGCGGTTCTTACTTTTCAAGGTCCACAAAAGACGTTAAAGGAAAAAAAAAAAGAGGCCGGTCAAGATAAGCGATGAAGACTGGGAGGAAATAGATCGAAAGGCATTGAATTTAATTATTCTAAGCATGACTGATAAAATTTTGTACAATGTCATTGATGAAGAGACGACGATGGACATCTGGACAAAACTCGAGAAGTTATACATATCAAAAAGCCTCACGAAAAAGTTCTACCTGAAACAATAGTTGTACGGAATGCGTATGAGCGAAGGTACAACTATATTACATCACTTAAATGCTTTCAATAAGATTATCAATGATTTACTGAAAGTTGATGTGAAGTTTGAAGAGGACAATAAAACACTTATTCTCCTGATGTCTCTTCTTGCTTCGTATGATCATATTGTGACCACAATTCTTTATAGTAAAGAAACTCTCAAGATGAAAGATGTGATAACTAGTCTTCTTTCTAATGAGAGAAGGAGAAACTCCAATATTAATATGGAGTTTGATGAAGGATTTGTGACTCACGAAAGAGGAAGATTAAGAGAACGTGGAGAAAACAAGCAATGGTCCAAATCAAAATTGAAGGCGAAAGTACAATGCTATTCATGTAAGAAGTATGACCACATTAGACGGTATTGTCCTGAACGTGGAAAGATAAAGTCCTCCAATATGACAACGGTAATAGCAGATGATACTTCTGAGAATAGTGCGGATGGAGACGTTTTTGCAATATCTGCAGAAATCGGCACTTCTGGTAAGTGGATTTTAGATTCCGGTAGTTCTTATCATATTTGCTCCAAGAAGGATTGGTTTACTTCTTATGAGGAGAATAAGAAGAAAAGTACTATTTGGTTGGGCGATAATTTAGCCTGTGAGATCGCCGATGTGGGAACAGTCAAAATCCAGATGTTTGATGGAGCGATTTGTACTCTTACTGGGGTGAGGTATGTCCCCAAGATGCGAAGGAATCTAATTTCACTTCGTGTACTGGACTCAAAAGGCTGTAATTATTCAGCAAGAGATGGAGTCATGAAGATGACACGTGGTATTAGAATCCTGATGAAAGGTGAGAAGTGCGACAATGTTTATCGATTAATAGGGAACACCACTGTAGGTGGAGTTCCGATGGCTACAGTAGTAAAGAGGAAGCATGATACTCAGAGTAATTTGATGAGAGATAAACGTTCTTCTCGAATTACTTTTACTACAACAACAGATACAAGTCATCCGAAAAACTTCCGAAAGTACAAGACTATAAGCATGAAGAACAAATTCAAGGTTGGCTTGAGTTCGCATCTTGAAATTAGCTGAATAAGCTAGTAGCCTAGAGGCAGGGGTTGGATGAGAGATGACAGCTGAAGATTCGTGATGGTGGCACGCCCAAGTTCAAGCCAAGGTAGAGATTGTTGAGTTTTAGGTATCTCGAACTCGAATTAGAGTTTGAGTTAAAGTAGAAAATCAAAGTTAGATTTAGATTTATGATTGATTTGTATTATTAGGAGTTATAATTAGAGTAAAACTCAGACCCAATAAGAGTATATAAATATACTATAATATATAGGGCTTATGTGTGGCGAGTATTGAGGTTAGAGTAGAGAGAAACAGAGAGAGAGGAATAGAGAGAATAAAGAGAAAAGAAAGAGAGAGTGTTGGCTCTCGTGTGTGGGTCTTTCTAGTGCTTCTCGGTGGTCTCTCATGGTGGTTCCTCATGATACTCTCTTGGAGATTCTCTCTGAAGGTGGAGGCGTTGCCGAGGTTTGGAGAAAGAGTTTAGTTGAGTAAGAAAAAGTGAAGTCCTTCTTGTAAACTCTTGTAAAAGCCTTTATCTTTTGATAGTGGATATCTCGCCGTCTTATCTTATTATTTTCTTTTATCTTGTATTACTTCTCGTTTCTTGTATTGTTTAAAAATAAGGTGATTTGTGAACCTTCCGCTGCGAATCCCAACACACATACATAATATTATTCACGTAACTATTCATTATTTTTAAAAATTTTTAAACATATTATAATTTTTTAAATTTGAAGTTAAAAAATAATTAAAATAAAGTTAAATTTTAGTCAAATTATAATTAATAAAAAAATATTTTGGTTGAAATTGAAATGAAAATGATTTTGATCGAAACACGTTAATTTTTTTGTTCACGTGCATGTGTGCATAATCGTTCCACCGAAAGTAAAATCAAAAAAAATTTGTGTCGGTCTCACCCTAATGTGAATCGTTGTCACGAGATTATACAGAGCTAGTTGTTCTAGCTCGTATGTTTATAAATGTTCATCTGAATCGTTCAGGTACTGAATTCATAATTTCACATCCAGATGTTTTAAACTCAACTGATGATGATGATGATTAGTTGTATTACATTATATTTAATAAATTTTGCATGTATCACTTATATTTTAATAATAAATTAAATTTGCTTATGTTACTTTTTAACTTTTTAATCATATTCATATTATTTCTCATATTTTTTTTATATAGTAATATATAAAAATAGTTGCTAACTATCAAAATTAATTTTAATTAATTAAAATAATATTTAATATTGTGATAAAAGTAATTATAAATTCTTTCATAATTTTTAAATTTTTATAAAAAATTTTCAAAATTTTATCGTATTTTTAATTTAAAGTCAAAATATAGTCAAATTCTGGTGAACACACAATTAATAACTAAAAAAAATCTTTCAAGCAAAACTGAAACAGTTGAAACTAAAACCGAAAGGGCTGAAACGTATCGATTTCGCTGAGTGTTGAAACCGAAACCGAAACCGATACTTAAAATCTTGCTTTCAACAAGCATATCTGCAGTCCATATCTCAAAATCCACAGTTCTTTGCTGACTACTTGTGATCTACAACCAGTGATTGAGCGGTTCAGCACCAAGATACCAGAAGAATTGGGTCACCTTGAACTTAATCATCCAGGTAAGCGAAATCCCTAACCTAACTACTTCTATTGAAACTACAACTAAATTCCATTTTCACAAGCTCCCAAATAATTGTCTGTTTTGGGATGCATGTTTACTGCATTCCATCATCAACCTTTTGAGCTTGCTGTCGATTAATGCTCTATGGTAACGATCATTTATTATTAACAAGGTAAATAGATCATCTCCATTCTGCTTGGTAGTAACAAGTTAGTATATTTTTGGAGGAAATTGAATGAATCTCAACCTTCAACTTAGACAAGAGATGTTAGAATCATATAAATTGGTGTAGCACTGATTTTCAGGTTTGAGTTAGCTTTGGACTATGACACCACCTGGAGCTATCATTTGGCTGTATTCTTAACTGATTGGCATTTGTGCAATTAGTGTTGCTTCTGAATATTTCACTGGGCTAGGATATCTGCCTTATGAATTTGAATAGTTTATTATCTTGTTTTTGACTGATGATCATTTGAAATTCTTGACTTGTCTTTAGAGTACTATTTCATGTGGCTTGTCACTGCTTACCCAACTTATGAGGATTTGTACGATTAGGTTTGCTTTTGAGTGATTCATTTGGTTTCGAGCTCATAAATAACAATTGTCCTTCTGTCAACTAATAAACTTCTTATTTTGATTTGTTTTTCTGTGCTGTAGAAAACCTAGTGAAGTACATGAAGAGTGACATCTTAATCAGTTTCCATTGGCATTACACCATTCTCTGTTTGGATATTCTTGACAAAAATTCATTGGAGATTTTTTTTTTATAGGATTCGGTCGACAATGACGGATCGATAGTGGTCATTGACGAGAAGATGCTCACAATCTCCATTTCATAGGAAACATAAAGAATTTTGACCTATTTTTATTAAATACTTGTGTTGTTGTTGTCTTCTAGACTTTCTTGCTGTTTTTGAATTTATCTTTAGATACAGATAGAGATTAGGTATATAGAAACCCTAACATTCACATTCAAATTTGCATTAGACATACTTTATATGTTTGGACAACTGCTTTCTATAGAACGGTTTGAAGGTTTTCTCAATGCAAGAACCATATTATTGTTGATCTTCTACCTTATCTTTAATCTCGAGTATATTTTGTACAAAATAATCAATTATTCATTGGTATGACACAAAAGTTAGTTGTGCATGTGACTTTAATACATGAGACATTAAAACAAAATTGTCGTTAGTCTGTTTTCTTATACTTAAATTACACATAAGTCTCTTTGTGATCAACTAAATCTTACATTGTACATTGTATATATAGAGCATTAATTTGAAAATTACACAGATTTTTAAGGCATGGATAAGAGTTGAATTAAAATAAAATATCAAGCAAATGTCAAATATATTAAGGAATAAATGTATTTTAGGACTATACATACAAGAGCAAGAGATCAAATCAAAAAATACGATATCCATGTATTGATTGTATGAATACACATAATTGGATAATGCAAGAGGGGTATGAACTTGTAATTATAAAAAGATGGAATGTACATTACATAAATTAGATATTTCATGATGACGAGCCATGTTATTTAAATATATCAAATCCATCAGAGCAAATAATTAATATGACAATAGATTATTTGAGTCAATTTTGATCAAAAGTTAAATCCAATCAAAATTCAATCAATGCCAATGAACTATGATCGAAACGTGCGTCTCAATTGGATTGAAATAGCAATCAAATTCAATTAAAAATTAGGTTTAATCTGAACATGAGTCATTGGAAAATTTGGACTCAAAAGTAAAATAAGCCAATTGGGTTAAATATTCAAGCCAAAGTTGGTCTCAAAATTCATCAAATATCTAGGATAGAATGAAAATTATAATTTTTTTGCAAATAGACCCTGAGCCAAATACATTTTTACGAACGGATCGTTGGTCGAATTTTCTTACAAATAAGTTTTTGAGATGAAAATTTTGTGAAAATTTTAAATTTCCAAATTAATCCCCGTAAAATTTAGAATTTGAGAATGGACCTCTCAAAATTTTATATTTGTAAATAAACCCCTAAGATTTTTGACTTTTGCAAATAAGCCTTTAGAAAATTTTTATTTACAAATAAATCTAAATTTTATTTAAAAAGTATCCTAAAAATTTCAGAACTTTTGCAAATGCCTTTTTGGTGAAGAAGCACATAAAATTTATAAAATCACATTTCAGTCCAATTTTCTGAAAAATTTGTAAATAAGCCTCCTAACAATTTTTTTTATTTGCAAATAAGTCTAAATTTTATTTTTAAAAATCCAGAAAATTTCAGAATTTTTACAAAATGTGTCCTTTTTACAAAAATATTTCAAAAGTTTATAAAATTATATATTAGTCTAATTTCTTTGGAAAATTTTTAAATAAACCTCTCAAAAAATTTTATTTGTAAATAAGTCAAAATTTTATTAAAAACCCTAAAATTTTTACCATTTTTTCAAATATATATTTTTTACATAAAAGTCCCTAAATTTATAAAATATACTTTGGTCAAATTTTTTGAGAAATTTGTAAATAAATTCCTCAAAATGTTTATTTACAAATAAACTCAAATTTTATTCAACAAGAAACCTGAAAATTTCAGATTTTTTTATAAATATGTTTTTTGCCAAAAAAAATCCCTAGAACTAATAAAATTACACTTTTATCCAATTTTTTTAAAAAAATTATATTTAATCCGTCCTAAAATTTGGTATTCAGCAATACTATAAAATTTAAAATTTTTTTATCAAACAACAAATCCCAATTCTGGGAATTACATTTCAATCAAAGAGAAAGACATTTTGACAATAAATTTCATCTCCAATCACAAAAATACATATTTATAAAATTAAAATAATCAAAATTTTGATTATTGATTCTCTCTAAGCCTTAAAAAAAGGCAAAAAATCTGCAAACAAAGAAAAAGAAGAGGGAGAAGACAAAGAAGATTAGAGACAATGAAGACGGTCGAAAATTGAAGGCTTGAAACAAAATAAGGTAATTTTCTATCTTTTCCTTCCCTTCTTCTGCTGATCTTCTGATTTCTCATTTTGTTCCTCCAAAGGTGTGGCCTTATTTACTGTCTTGCTTGACCCATGCCTCCGACAATGATGAATCGAAGGAGGAGGAGACTCCTCCGATGAAATCTTCCCCAAGACCCATCTCCGCACAAATCGAAGATGAGTACTCCAATGATGATCCTGACTCTAAAGAAAAAAAGAGACAAAGAAGTAGAAGAAGAAGAAGACCACCCTATTTTCCCTGACGTCAACGACGACTCCGGCGATGATGACTCCACTCCAATGCTGGCACCCCCCTCACAATGGGCTACCTCAATTTCCTCTCCCAGCAAGGCACCATCAAGGCGACGCATCAGCATGACATCGATCCATTCTATGAGCAGATCAAGGCGCGATTGTGGCTCAATTTTACCAAGAGCCAGCTCTTCGAGCAGATCTAGCGGCTGAAGAAAATGTTCCACATTGCTATGGCTAGGATCGCCAGTTCTGACAAGGTCTTCACCTTCAGAAGCCCTCACAAGGAAGCCATCTTTGAGATTGCCCGCAAGATACGAGCTCCTCCTTCAAGCTCTCTCATGAGATTGACGACGACGATATATGTTGAGTTTTAGGTGTCTCGAACTTGGATTAGAGTAAAAATTCAAAGTTAGATTTAGACTTATAATTGATTTGTAATATTATGAGTTATAATTAGAGTAAAACTCAGACTTAATAAGAGTATATAAATATACTATAATACATAGGGTTTAGTTATGGTATAGTATTGAGGTTAAACTAGAGAGAAATAGAGAGAGAAGAAAAGGAGAGAGTGTTGACTCTCATGTGTGGGTTTTTATAGTGCTTCTCGGTAGTCTTTCGTGATGATTCATCGTGTTATTCTCTTGAAGATTCTCTCTAAAGATGGAGGCATTGCCGAGACTTGGTAAAGAGTTTAGTTGAGTAAGAAAGAGTACAGTTATTTTTGTAAACTCTTGTAAAACTCCTTTTGATAGTAGATCTATCACTGTCTTGTCTTGTTATTTTCTTTTATCTTGTATTACTTCTCGCTTCTTGTGTTGTTTGAAAATAAGGTGATTCGCAAATCTTCTACTGTGAATCTCAACAAATATACTCTACCTCGCCATCAGTGCTAGTGACGACGGCGATGTCAAGATCAAGGATGCGGAAGTAGTCTCCAAAGTCAAGGTCAAAGTCGAGGAGGGCACTATCGATGGTTCGAGGCATCACCGGTGGAGAAGAAGGATGAAAAGGTTGAGGGTTCCGTGGACTCCATTTAGGAGATGGTGAGGCTCATGTAAGATGTGAGACGAGAGGAGAAGTAGTACGGCATAGAGGAGCGGCGACGAATGTTGGGAGAGAAAGAAGAAAGGCAATGAGAGGAATAGGTTTGAAGGGAGTTGCAGGAGAAAATAAACAAAAGTAAAATAAAAAAAGGTGGGGGATTGTGAAGCCACCCAAAACAAAATAATAAAATAATTAAAAAACTTGTTAAAAAAAAATTGTCAGTGCACATGAGGAGAAGGGAGGAGCAGGTTTGAAGAAAGATAGAAAAAAAAGAAGGTTGTTGTAAAAAAAATAGAGATTTTTCTTGTCTCATTTTTTCTCTTCAGCACCGTGACCTTGTCACGATAATCCATGAGCCCTCGAAAATGGTGATACAGACAACAGATCCATTGACTTCGCCACAACCATCCACAGTCCCTTGAAGACAGCGGTGAAGATAGTGGATCCATGATCTTACCGCGGTCACCCACAATTCTCTCGAAGAAGGCAATGAAGACGGTGGACCTCAAGACATCCCCGCGATCACCTAGTCCCTCAAAGACAACAATAAAGACGACAGACTTATAATCTCATTGTGGCCACCCATGGCCCCTTTCGAAGATGGCAGATCCTAGCACTAAGCCATTCTTTGGGCTCATCCTAAACCAACCTTCAAACTTGCACTCAGCTAGTTTTTGGACTCGCACTCGGTCAACCTTCGAACTCGCATCTAAGTCAGCCTTCGGACTTGCACTTAGCCATCCTTCGGACTTACATCTTGGTTAGCATTCGGGCACGCATCCAATCCAGCCTTCGTGTTTGTATCCAAACTAGCCTTTGGGCTCACATTTAATAAGCCTTCGGACTCATATCTAAGATAGCTTTTGAGCTCGCATCCAAGCCAGCCTTCAGTCTCACATCTAAGTCAATCTTCAGCTCGCATACAAGCCAATCTTCAGACTCACATCCAAGCTAGTCTTTAAGTTTACACTTAGCTAGCTTTTGGGCTAGTATCCAAGTCAGCATTTAAGTTCGCACTTAACCAGCCTTCGAGCTCGCACTTAACCAATCTTCAGGTTCGCATCTATGTTAGCCTTGGACTTGCACCAGTCAATCTTTAGGCTTACACTTCTAAGCCAACTTTCAAGATTGCATCTAAGCCAGCTCTCGGGTTCGCACATCTAACGCCAAGCTACAGATCCACCTAAACTTATCATAAATAACTAAGTATCCTCAAATCAAATTACATATATTAACTCAATCACATTAAAATTGAACTCAACCAAAACAAATGGACCAAGGTTAAGTTAACTCAAATGGACCTAAATTAATCAAACAAATGGACTAACACTCAAATTGAGTTAACCTAAACTTAAACTCAACCTTAATCGTGGGTTAATTTAAAATCATGTTGAGTTCAAATCAAAGCTAATCTATATTGAACTAAGCTCAAATCAAATCCTAATTGGGTTAAATCAATCTCAAAGTCAAACTAAAACCAGACTAGGCTGAGCCTAAACTAAAACTAAATTGAATTAAATCGACTTAAACTTGAACCAAAGTTGAATAGGTCTAGATTCTATAAAAATTCAACACAAGGTCAAACTTGAGCTAAATGAAATCAAGCTCAAATCCAAACCATATTAGTCTTGATAGAACTAATTAGGGTCAAATTGAGTCTCATTAGGAGAGTTAAAACTTTGGTAATAATCCAGAACTATGAATAAAGGGTGATGTTACCACCTTGATATGAATCTAAATTAATTTGAATAGAATTAAATAAGGTCAAATTGAGTCTTGTTAGGTGTACTAAAAAAGTATTTAGCAACAGTTCAAAACTACATCCAACTCCATAAGCTGTTAGTGATGCTATCAAACTAAAGAAGTTAATTGCCAACACACTCAAAACTATTAATCACAATTCGAAGCTAGTCAACCCTAGAAGTTATTAATGACACATCTTCCAAGTTAAGCTAGCCAAAAAGTATTGGTAATGCTTTAAATCGAATCGAACTAAGGTAGGCTTGATCTCACTTAATCAATCAGTTACCACATCTTATTCAAACAAAGCCAACCAACAATACACTCAAAACTGTTGGCTACACTTCAAACCTATACCTAACTTCATAAATCGTTGATGAAGCTACCAAACTAACGAAGTCAACAAATAATGCACTCTAAGTTGTCAGCCACACATTGAAGCTATACCCAACCTTATAAGTCATTGATAATGCTACCAAATCAATGAAGTTAAGCAACAATGCACTCAAAGCCATCGGTCATACTTCAAGCTAATTAACCCTAGAAGTAGTTGATGATGTGCCCCTTCAAACTAGTCAAATTCAAAAGTAGTTGATGATACGCCTTTCAAGCTAGTCAAACCCAAAAGTAGCTGATGATGCACCCTTAACGTTAGTCAATCCCAGAAGTAGTTGACGACATGTCTCTTCAAGCTAACCAATTTCAGAAGTAGTTGGCGGTGTGCTTTTCAAGCTAATTAACCTTAGAAGTAGTTGATGATATGAATTTTAAAGGTATATCCAATCTTATAAGTCATTGGTAATGTTACCTAAACCAAAGAAGTTATGGCTTACGTCTTATCAGCTATGAAAATACTTCAAAATCCAAATAAATTATCATTTATGTCTTATTAGATATGAAAATACTTCAAAAATTAATGAAGTTATTGTTTACACCTTATTGGTTATAAAAATACTTTAAGGTCAAGAAAGTTATTATCGATACCTTATTGGCTAACAAAAATACTTCAAATCGTGAAGTTATTATCAATGCTTAAAGCCATTGAAAACGCTTCAAAATCAGACAATGAAGTTATTGTCTATGTCTTATTAGCTATGCAAATACTTCAAAAAACAAACAAAATTATCGCCTATGCTTCATCAGCTATAGAAACACTTTAAGGTCAATAGATTTATCACCAACACTCCAACCCAAGTGAAGTTATTACCAATGCCTTACTAGCTAATGAAAATACTTCAAATCACAAAATTATCACCGATGCTCAAAGCCATTAGAAACACTTTAAACTTCTCCTATTCACTTCTATGATCTGGATCAAATGCTATGTGGTCCATCGCAGGGGGAGCGGGACATCAGTACACATCAAAACTCCTTCTCCACTCTTTCTCTTTCTCTTTCTTTATTTTTTTTATATTTTCTATGCTGAAATTTATTATAAAGTGAGGGTATACCCTTACTTAAATCATGTATTATTTCTTAAAATCAATCAAATTTTTTTTTTGTGTTTTTATTTTATTAGTTAAGTTTCTCACTTTAGGAGGTCCTGAATAATTGTTAGAGTAATTAATTATAGGAGCTTACACCTGTTGATAGTCAATATTCTCATAATAACTGATAGTGCACTTCAAATCAAAACAAACTGTAATTTGTAATTCGAGGTTGGTCCCGGGGTCTCCACTATCCCGACTACCGAAATCGATCCCACAAATCTTGCACGTTCGATGGGACCTGACTTCTCCACTAAGTATAAAAACCTAGTTAATATAACAGAGACACTGATAAAGTAGAATTACGATCAAAGACTGATCAATTATATTTTTTTTGTAGAAGAAAGAATCAAATAGTAATAATGAAGAACATCTCCATCCCAAGATTCACCATCATACTGGGGACAGGATCAACTATGTATTTTTCTCAGTTAATAGTTGATATAGAAGCAACTAAAGCTCAATTCAAGTTCGGGACCATTTTTGAGGTCATCCAGTTCAAGAAGGCACCTACTACTATGCCAATTGAAGATGTTAATATGCAAAATCAGCCTACTTCTTACATTCTATCAAGGGGAAGGAGGCCCAATGTTATCATCCTTGACGATAAAGGTTGTTCAAATGAAGAGCTAAAAGTCATACCTTAAAGGATATCAGTCTTCCATAGGCTGGGACCAAAACAAAACTCAGTTTTTAGCTGCCTTCACCCAACTCCTCACAAGAAGTAATTAAAAGCAATTTCAGACACAAGCATTGAGGAAGAAGATCTCATCCTGACTATCACAAGTAAAGAAAAAGTTGTTGGAATCTTTAGTCAACTTAGGAAGCCTATCCCTTAAACAAAGTTGGTTATTACCATCCCTACTTCCAACTCCTTCACTCTATTAAACAATTTGGAGAAGAGTAGGAGCAAATCATAGGTGACACAATTTTGCCTTAAGATTGTAGTAAAGGGAAAAATCACCAAACAAAATTGCAAAGATCACCGTAAAGCTACAACCCAGCATGAGGGTTTACCAAAGAAGATTGCCTATATTATTAGAGTCATTTCTCATTATGACTCTAGGAAGGACCATGAGCCTACACCTCAGCTGACCAAACGCCAAAAGAAGTCTACCTAGGTGAGGCTTACAAATGAAGAAATACAAGAGGAAAGGGCCATTGTGAGTGAATCAATCCTTGCTACCACACCAAAGAGAGGGTGTGGCAACCCCTCAATGAGTAGACTCTTCAATAAGATGACTCAACTGATGGGAGAAGTTAGCCTCAACCCAAAGTCTAGACCTTATTCTCAAGACATAGACCATCATGTTTTGATAGAAACATTGGTCATAACTGAAAGCTCCAATCAAGAAACAACCATGAAAGCACTACAAGAATAGTTAAGATAGTAAGGAAAAAAAAGATAATTTGGAATAATCTCAATAGTCATCTCAAGCAGTAGAAGTGGTGGAAGGTGCATTTCTTATAGATGAGATTCATAAAAATATAAGCCCTTCACAAGCAACTCCTCCAGTAAGGAATACTCAATCCCCGATTTTAGGTTTCTCTAACAATATGAAACTCCCAGCATATATACAATAGCAAGTATAATAAATGGTAGTTGTATAATTGAGATAAGAAAGTGAGATGGATAGGGTAAATAATGTTGACAAACCAAACCCTAGCCATCACAACCGAGTGTCATATCCTAGAGGCTATATAATGCCTAATTTCAAACAGTTTAATATCATGGGCAATCCTAAATAGCACATACCTCACTTTGTGACTATGTGTAGATATTCAAGTAATAATCCATCGTTGTTATTCCGCCAATTTTCAACAAGTTTAACAGGAGTAGTATTCAAGTGGTACGCTGACTTGCGACCCAAATCCATACAAATTTAGGCATAAATGAAAGAGGCTTTACAAATTAGGTTTAGAGAGATAAAGTAATCATTGCAAACTTCGTATCAAAACCAAAACATGATAATGAGTCAATTATAGATTATATCACATGGTAGAGAAATCTCAGTATTAAATGTGAATAACTTATGAGGGGAGAATGGATAACACCTTATTTGAGTGCCTCTTCTATCCATACCTTCCAAAACCTCATCATGCAAGTAAAGATAGTGAAAAGAATTGGCTCACCAACCTTATCTAGTTCACAAAGCTTCAAACCGAAAAAATATAAGGTAAAGTGTGAAGAGTCTTCCAAAAATGTAAGGGCTGTATTTGCAACAACTGAGTAAAAAAAACCTCCAAACCCCACCATGAACAAGGTTAATCCTCAAAAGCCACGAACTCTTAAAGAATATAGAGAAGTGGAATGATCCAATGATATTCAACAAAGGCTCAGAAAGAAATATTCTTTTAAAAGAGAAAGAGTAGATAAAATTTTTCAAGATGTCCTGAAGTTAGGCCTCCAATTGCCAGAACTCAAGAGGTTAGGCAAGGCTAACAAATCAGATCATCCAAACTATTGTCCTTACCATGGAGTTTTGGGTTATACCATTGAAGACTGCTATATGTTCAAGTACTAGGTCAAGAAGCAATATCGAGAAGGCAAGATAACTCTCTCGAAGGTAGTCCTATTGAAAACAACCACTGAACATATCAATCATATTACTGTATTCGAGGATCATGAACCACTTATTGAAATCCTCTTTGGGGAAGAAGCACAACACACTCCCAAACAAGGGCACTTATGAAATGTCTACATTTCAAAAAGACTAAAGAAACTAATGAAAAAATGACTAGAAACCCTGAAGAGTATGGGATAGTGATGAAGAAAGCCTCATCAAAGCAAGTTGTCTCACCAGCTCGAAGCATCAAGAAGAGAAAAAATAAAAGCAAGAAGAAGAAGCTAGTTCAGTTAGATGAATATAATGTCAAAAAATCAATCATCCAAGAATACATCGATGCTCTGGATGAATATGTTTAGGGAGAAAAAATTCAAGTAACTCTTAAAAAAATTTTCACTAACAAACTCAAAGTTCTACTAGAGGACCCTAATATGAGAAATAAAAAAAGTGAACTTTCGATGGTAACATGCTCTGTCATATTTACCGTCTAAGATTTACAACCAAGCCGATTCCCACCCTATCACTTCAATGATTTGAAGATTTAGGGTGCAAGGCAAGAAGAAGCAAATAGATTCACTGAAAATTTTACCGATGAAATGAGAAATTCCACAGGTCTTCTTGAGGGTTGCTCTCAAGATGCCTATCTTATAGAGTGGTTCGCCTATGAGTATAACTATGACACCTTTAAACTATAGCTAGATACTATGAAAGAGTTGGCTACAACTAACTTAAGATCTACTAAGGGACAAATGCAAATACTAAATAAGTATATGAAGGATATGACTACCCAAATGGAAAACATGACAAATATAATTATCATACTCAGTGAGAAAGTCAACAGGATGGAGAAGGTACTAATAAAAAAGACAAAGTCATACAAAAGACCTCATAGGGGTAGTGAGACACCATTTATCGACCCTCCTCAGGATCAAAACAATCATTCATACCACTTACTCCAAAGACGAGTCAAGAAAGTTAGATACTATCAAAAAGAGTTATCTAAGTCTATGACCTCTTGTTGTATGGTAACTCATACATCTGAGATGAATACTAATGAGCTATTATCCTAGCCTTCATCAAGCAATCCAGCAACAAATGTTCAACCTGCTAGGTTTAGTGAAATCCTAGTCCTAGAGCATGTGGAAGGCTATGCTTTGCCAACTTTAGAGGAATTTTGCATACAAGGTATAGACAAAGAATATGACTCCATATCTGACTCAAAATAACTTTATGATCACTTTAGGAGGCTCTATACCAACAAGCACTACAAGAAGAAGCAAGCATTTTGGGAGAGGATTAAGTGAGCTAATGTTAAGGCCCATTCTACTCTTGCGTCGAATCAATTTAAAAATTCACAGTCAAGCCAATAGGAATATCCATGAAAAAAACATTCTAAATACAAAGTTCTGAAAAAGGTTATGCCAGCAGATAAAATAGAAGAGTTCATCCAGAGAGTCTCTGAAGACCTCTCTATGAGGAAACCCACGTGCCTAATTCTAATATTGAATGGAATGATTATCAGTCAGTCACGTCCTCCAAGAACATTCAGGAAACTATTGACTAGGAGCAAGAGTCCTCTACCTCCTATCATATAATTAACCTCAGGAGTGATTCAGAAGATGAACTATTGGTCTCATGATGCTAGATTTCAATTGAAGAGAGCAAACTAGATACAACTCTGAGATGGAAAAGTGCTACTTCCTAGATGAGCTTCAATGCCTAGGGGTAAGAATATCTCAAAGGACAATAAAAAAGAAATTCAGATAAATGAGGACATTGAGCTTTCACACATTGAATCTGCACCCAAAAAGATAGAATACGACATAGCAACCTAACTCAAGAAGATCCCTGCTATGTTAAGTGTATTTAATATCTTGATGATGTCACAAGAATTCAGAGATATACTAGTGCACATCTTGCAAAAGCCAATTAATTACCAAGCATACTTTGTTGAAGAGAAGATGAATGAGTCTTTGTGCATACACCAAATTCTTGCCATCACCCTCACAAATGATTACCTGTTACCTAGAACAACAAATCATAATAGGTTATTGTATGTCATAGGGAATAGCGATGGGATTAATACCAATCGCATCATGATTGACCCAGATTCCTCATTCAATTTAATGACTCTAAATCTAAGAACCCTAACTTTGGATGTGTGTTACTTGTCATCTACGATTATAACCATATAAGGGCTTAATCAAAATAGCCAAAGAGCTTTGGGGCCATAACTATCCATCTGAAAGTGGGCAAAAAATGAAAAACACCAAGTTTTACATGATTGATACTAATAGGTCGTACAAAGCACAATTAGCAAATCGTGGCTACATGAAAATAAATTAATACCATTAACCCTATATCAATGCCTCAAATGATTCGAGAATAGTGAAGAATACTGAATTGATAGAGATGTACACATATTATTTTACAAGACAATCCCTTATGCCCCGAGCATACATGAAATCTTGGGGACTGAAGATCTAGCGGATGATCATCATCATCAATCAATAATCATGCCTACATATTTCTCAAACAAACTTCGTTACATAATTAAAAAATCTGTTAATGGGCATGCACAAATAAAGAAAAAGAGTCATTTCTTTAGGAATCTATGAAATCCACCTCAAGAATATGCTTACATTCCTAGAAGAGGAAGCAAGAACACCAAAGGACTAAGCTATATTACCTAACAGGCTTTTGAAGAGATCAAGCAGTATCTTCTAAAATCACCGGTCTTGCTAGCACCCCTACCTGATAAACCTTTTATTCTCTACATGGCAACAATAGAAGGATCCCTAGGAGTACTTCTTGCTCAGAATAATGAAGAGGATAAAGAAAATATACTATACTATCTCAGTAAAATACTAGTTGGGACAAAAAGTAACTACTCCTCCATCGAGAAGCATTATCTGGGGCTCATATTTGTAGTCAAGAAATTGAGGCATTATTTATTTTCTCATCAAATCATTTTAATATCACGAATGGATCCCATAAAGTACCTGATGATTAGGCCTGTACTGGCTGGGAGACTAGCAAAGTGGACTTTAATCCTCATGAAAGACGATATCAAGTTCACTCCTCAAAAGGTGGTTAAGAAGTCAGCCCTCATCGATTTTCTAGTAACTCATCCAGTGTCAAATGATTTTCCTCTAAGTTATGATCTCTTTGATGAAGAAATCATTTTGGTCGATGAAGGAAAACCTTACTGGAAGCTATACTTTAATGGAGCATCATCCATCAAGAAAGGGATCCCAAAACTTCCACAAATCAAAGCAGACATTGGTCTCATTTATGTGACTCCAAATAGGGGATTTTATGATACTCCTACTCCCTCTTGAAACCTTACACAAGCAATGAAGTTGAATACGAAGCCTTAAGTACAAAACTGGAAATGACCCTCAATATGAAAATATCATGTCTGTATATTTTCACTGAATCACAATTAGTTATCAACCAAGTTCAAGGCAAATATAAAGTCCACAAATTTGAGCTCCTGAAATACCATAAAATGGCTCAAGAGCTCATAGGAAAAATCTCACATGTTTAAATAACTAAGATTTCTTGGTCCATTAATACGAAAGCTAACTTCTTAGCCACACTAGCCAAGGCACTAGCTAACTCTAATCAAGGAGAAATTCTAATCATAGTCCGTAGTAAACAAATGATGAGCTTAGTCTTCAGTATCAAACAAAGAGGGTTGAATCTAAATTGGTAGAAGAGGCTACAGATTGGAGAATACCATTCACTAACTATCTTAAAAGTGGAGAACTCCAAGAGGATAAATCTACACGAACACAACTCAGAAAGAAGGTTGCGCACTTTCGACTTATCAACGACACTCTTTATAGAAGATCCTTCGATCAACTATTTATGTACTATCTCTCAAACAAAGAGGCCAAAGAGGTTATGTATGAAGGCATTCTAAGGCTCATTAATCGGACTCAAAAATGATGATGAAGATTAAGTGTATGTGCTACTATTGGCCTATGATGGTAGGAGATTGCATTGAATATGCGAGAAGATGTTACATATGCCAAATTCATAGTGACTTTATCTATTAACACTCAAATTCTCTATGTCTAACAATGTTCTCGTGGCGATTTGAGGTATGCATTATAGACATCCTTGGCCCTATTGAACCATTTTCTTCTAAAGGCCACGACTTTATACAGGCCGCAACCAATTATTTCTCTCAATGAGCTAAAGTGATTCCACTGAAAGAGGTAAAAGCAAATACTATTATCTACTTCTTTTGAGAAAATATCTTGTACCAATTTGGTGTCACTCAAATGATCATTTCTGATAATGGACCATTCTTCAGAAGTTTCAAGGTAGAGTGATTTATGCACCATCGCAAAATATATTAGAGATATTTATCTATTTACAATGTGAGAGCCAATGGAATCGCTGAGACATTCAATAAAACTCTTTTCCAAGATTTTGAAAAAGGTTGTTATCAGAAACAAGAGAGATTGGCACCAGAAGCTTACTGAGGCACTGTACATATCGAACTTCTACCCAATCAATGTCATATGCATTGATGTTCGGGACTAAAACAGTTCTGCCACTAGAAGTGCAAATCCCCTCTTAAAGAATTGCCTTGTAAAAAGAAATCACAAGAGAAGACAACGTTCATCTTCGTCTGGACAAACTAGACTCTATGGACGAAAGAAGGCTCGCGACCTAATAAAACCTAAAAATATATTAAGCATAAATGGTCCTTTCAGAAGAGATAAATGGTCTTAATCCTGAGAAGACTCATAATCCCAAATCGAAACAAGAATGACAACTTCGAGCATAATTGGAAATGCCCTTATATCATCGAAAGGATATTTAAAGGAGGATCCTACTAACTGATCGATGACAAGGGGAAATGCCTATGTCACCAATTAACAATCAATTCCTTTAAAAGTACCCTGCCTAGTCTCTAAAGGTAACAACAATCACAACTAACAGTATCTATATTTTATCTATAACGGAAAGTTTGACTTTCTCAAAAAGGAGCATTCGGTCAAACATGCACCCTATATTTTTCAAGGCAAAACATGGATACAAAATTCTGTTAAATTTGTGGACGATTAAAATTCATACCCCCATAAAAGTCCACTCACTATGCCAAGTCAAACCCACTTCCACGTGACAAAATAAGCTCACTCATTATGACAAGTTAAGTCCACTTTCATGTGACAATAAAAAGACCATTTCTACATAACAAGTTGAGTCCACTTACATATGCCAACCTAAACTCATTTTTACGTGGCAAATCAAGTTTACTTTCACTTGACAATCTAAATCCACTTTCGAATAACAAATTAAGTTCATTTTGCGTGACGATCAAATACATATTTAAATAACAAATTAAGTCTGCTTCTATATGACAAACCAAATCCACTTTTACATGACAAACTAAGTCTACTATCATGTAACAAATTAAGTCTACTTTCATAAAAAAAGCCAAAATCCGCTTTTATAAGATAAAATCAAATCTACCTAACGTGACAGTTTAAATTCACTCCCTATAGCAATTCAAGTCTATTTCGCATGGCGATTCAAACTCACATGATTAACTTGTAGAGCATTGGTACAAAGAGCAAATACTAGCAAAATTTGTTCATTTCTACTCTCATCGTTGAGAAAACTTGCAAAATGGATGCAAAGGTGGTATTTTGTTTAAGTCAATTTTGACTAAAAGTCAAATCTAGTCAAAATTTAGTCGATATGTAAAATTAAATGCCAATGAATAGTGATTGAAATATGGGCCTTAATTGGATCAAAATAGCAATTAAATTCAACCAAAATTTGAATTTAATTTGAACATGAGTCATTGGGAAATTTGGACTCAAAGTAAACAAGTCGATTAAGTCAAATATTCAAGCCAAAGTCAGTCCCAAAATTTATCAAATATCTGGGTTAGAATGAAAATTATAAAAGCAATGCAAATAGGCCCCCGAGCCAAATATATTTTCATAAATAAATACCTGACTGATTTTCTTACAAAAAATTTCCTAAAATGAAAACTTTGCGAAAAAATTCTTAAACTTTCGAAATTTTAAATTGATCCCCATAAAGGTTAGGGTTTGCAAATGAACACATCAAAATTTTATATTCACAAATAAATGTCTAAAATTTTTGATATTTGTAAATAAGCCCTTCAACAATATTTATTTCAGTAAAAAAGAATCCTAAATATTTCAAAATTTTTATAAATATATCCTCTTTGTAAAAAAACTTAGGAATTTACAAAATCATATTTTTTTTTAGAAAATTTGTAAATAAGCCCCTTTAAAATTTTTTATTTATAAATAAGTCTAAATTTAATTTAAAAAAATTCTGAAAATCTCAGAATTTTTACAAATATATCGTGTTGACAAAAAGACCTCTAAAAATTTATAAAATAATATTTTAGTCTAATTTTTTCAAAAATTTGTAAATAACAAAACACACTTAAAAAATTTTATTATAAATAAATCTAAATTTTATTCAAAAATTACCTTAAAAATTTTAAAATTTTTACTAATGTATCTTTTCTGCAAAAAAAAGTCCTAAAATTTGTGGAATTATATTTTGACCTAATTTTTTTGAGAAATTTATAAATAAACCTCTCAAAATTTTTATTCATAAATAAACCCAAATTTTATTCAAAAAATCCTAAAAAATTTTAAAATTTTTAAAATATATTCTTTTTGTCAAAAACCCTTGGAACTTAGGAAATTATACTTTGACCCAATTTTTCGAAAAGAATTGCAAATAACACTCCTTAAAATTTGGCATCTAGAAAAAAATACAAAATTTGAAATCTCTGCATCAAACAACAAATCTCAATCTTGGGGATTACATTCCAATTAAGGATAAAGACATTTTGAAAACACAATTTCATCACCAATCACAAAATATATACTTTTAAAATTGAACCAATAAAAAATTGTGATTGTCAATTTCCTTCAAAGCTAATAAAAAAGACTGAGAATCTACAACCACAAGACAAGAAGAGGAAGAAAATAAAGAAAATTAGACACCGTTTGATTTGAAATCAAGATCATCAGTTCATTTCAAAAAAAAATAATTTATAAAATTAATATTACTTATTTTACACTATTATTAAATTAAATTATTATTTAAAAAATAAATAATTTTTTGAAATTTAAATTATTATAAAATTAGTTTTAATAAAAAAAATTAATTTATAAAAATAATTTATTAATTTTAATCTTGAGGTAAAGACTATCAAAAATTAAACACTTAAAACAGAATAAGGTAATTTTCTACCGCTTTTTTTTTTCTCCCCTTCTTCTCCGGATCTTCTGATTTCTCTTTTTCTTCTGCCTCCGAAGGTGCGGCCTTGTTTAGTGCCTCACTTGACCCATGCCTCCGACGACGATGAATCGAAGGAGGAGACAACTCTGATGAAATCCGGCCCTAGACC
Organism: Trichopus zeylanicus subsp. travancoricus; assembly: GCA_005019695.1. Taxonomy (NCBI): domain Eukaryota; kingdom Viridiplantae; phylum Streptophyta; class Magnoliopsida; order Dioscoreales; family Dioscoreaceae; genus Trichopus; species Trichopus zeylanicus. Next base: position 666,910 of record RXID01010941.1, read on the forward strand.
CATCTCCGCACAAACCGAAGATGCGTCCTCCGACGATGACCCTGATTCTGAAAAAGAAAAGAGATGAAGCAGAAAAAGAAGTAGAAGAAGACGAAGACTGCCCCGTTTACCCCGACGTCGACGACGACTCCGACGATGATGACTCCGATGACGAGGACTCCGCTTTGACGCCGGTGCCCCCCTCACAACGGGCTACCTCGATTTCCTCGCCCAGCAAGGCACCATCGAGGTGGCGCATCAGCACGACACCTATCCATTCTATGAGCAGATCAAGGCACAGCTGCAGCTCGATTTTACAAAGAGCTAGTTGTTCAAGAAGATCCGGCGGCTGAAGAAAAAGTTTCGCGTTGTTGTGGCCCGGATCGCCAGTTCTGACAAGGACATCACCTTCAAAAGCCCTCACGAGCAGGCCATCTTCGAGATTGCCCGCAAGATACGGAGCTCTGCCCTCAAGCGCTCTCGCGAGATCAATGTCGATGATATACTCTACCTCCCCACAAGCGCCAGCGACGGCGGCGATGTCAAGATCAGGGACGCAGCAGCATCTCCGAAGCCAAGGTCAAAGTCGAGGAAGGCACTGTCGATGGTTCAAGGCATCATCCGCGAAGGAGATGAGAAGTTTGAGGGTTTCGTGGACTTCGTTCAGGAGATGGTGAGGCTCATGGCAGATGTGAGACGAGAGGAGAAGTAGTACAGCACAGAGAAGCTGCGGCGGATGATAGAGGAGAAAGGAGAAAGGCAATGAGAAGGAGCGGGGTTTGAAGGAAGTTGCGGAGAAGACGAAGGAAGTTGCAAAAAAAGATAAAAAAAAGAGTTGTGAAGGCAGCGGTAAAAACAAAAATAATGGCAGCCCACGCGAAGAGACGGGGGCATAGGCTTACAAACAAAAAAAATGAAAAAAACTTGTGTAAAAAAAAAATTGACAATCTAAGGAGGGGAACATGGGTTTGGAGAAAATTTTTTTAAAAAAAAAATTATTATAAAAAAAGACTTTTGTTTGTTCCATTTTTTTCTCTGCGACACTATAACCTCACAGTAGTTACATGTGACTTCTTAAAAATAATGATAAAGACAATAAAGTTATTGACCTCATCGTAGCCACGCGTACCCCCTCAAATATGATAATAAAAATGGCGGACTCTGTGATCTCACTATGGTGGCCTACAACTCCTAAAAAACGGCAATAAAGATAAATGATCTATTATCTCGCTGCGGCCACTCATAACCTGTTTCAAATATGGTGGATCCTCTGACTAACTCAATCTTCGAGTTCACATTTAGTCAGTCTTTAGGCTCACATTCGGTCAACCTCCGTGCTCGCATCCAAGCCAATCTTCGGACTTGCACTCATCGAGTCTTCGGACTCGTATCTAAGCTGACCTTCAAACTCACACTCAACTATCGTTTGGGCTTACATCCAAATCAACCTTTGGCCTAGCACTCAACTAGTCTTTGGGCTCGCATCCAAACCAGCCTTCGAGCTTATATCCAAACTAACGTTCAGACTCACATCCAAGTTAGCCTTTGAGCTCTCATTCAAACTAGCCTTCGAGCTCTCATCCAAACTAACCTTCAGGCTTGCACTCAACCAACCTTTAAACTTGCATCCAAACTAGCTTTTAAACTCATACTCAGCCAACTTTTAAACTCATACTCAACTAGTTTTCGATCTCGCATCCAAGGTAAATTTTGAGCTCGCACTTAGGCAGCTTTCGAGCTTACATCCAATATAGTCTTTGAGCTCATACTTAACCAATTTTCAGGCTTACACTCAACTAACATTCAGGTTCACACTCAGTCAACCTTCATATTCACATCTATGCTAATCTTCAGACTTATCCAATCAGCCTTCAGGCTTACACTTCTAAATTAGCTTTTGAGCTTGTGTCTAAGCCAGTATTTTGGTTCACACATGTAAGGCTGAGTTATAAGTCTGCATAAAATTATCATAAACAACCAACAGCCCTCAAATCAAATTGTTTAAAATAGCTCAATTATATTAAAAATCGAACTCAGCCAAAATAAATGGACCAAGATCAAGTTGATTCAAATGGACCTAAATTGATCAAACTAACAGACTAACATTCAAATTGAGTTAACCTAAACTCAAACTCAACCCTAATCATGGGTTAATTTGAAATCAAGTTGCGTTTAAATCAAGTCAAATTTGGATTGAACTAAGCTCAAATCAAACCCTAATTGTGTTAAATCTAACCAAAATAGGATGGACTGAGCCTGAACTGAAACTAAATTGAATTAAATCAACTTAAACTTGAACTAGAGTCCAACAAGCTAGGACTTTATAAGAGTCCAAATAAGGTCAAACTCGACTCAAGTTAAATGAAATCGAGTTTAGACTCGAACCATATTAATCCCGATGGAGCTAATTAGGGTCAAAATGAGTTTCATTAAGAGTGTTGAAACTTCGGTAATACTCTAGAGTTATAAATAAAGGGTGATATCACCACCTTAACCTAAACCTAAATTAGTTCGAATAGAACTAAATAAAGACAAACTGAGTCTCACTCGATATGCTACGAAAGTCTTTAGCAACACTTCAAAGGTACATCCAACTTCATAAATCATTGGTGAAGCTATCAAACCAAAGAAATTAATTGTCAACACACTCAAAGCAATTAGTAACACTTCAAAGCTAGTCAACTCCAAAAGCCGTTGATAACACATCTTCCAAGCTAAGTCAATCCAAAAGTATTAGCAACGCTTCAAATTAAACCAAACTAAGGTAGACTTAAACTTATTTAGTCAACCACAGTACCTTATTCAAATGAAGTTAATAGATAATACACAACTCCATAAACCATTGGTAAAGCTGCCAAACTAATGAAGTCAACCAACAACATGCTTTAAGTTGTTGACTACACTTCAAAACTATACCCAACCACATAAGTCATTGGTAATGCTACCAAATCAATAAAGTCAACTAATAATATGCTCAAAGCCATTGCTCACACTTTAAGCTAGTCAACCCCAGAAGCAGTTAATAATGCACCTTTTCAAGCTAGTCAATCCCAAAAGCAGTTGACAATGCACCATTCAAGCTAGTCAACACCAAAAGTAATGAATAATGTATCCCTTCAAGCTAGCCAATTTTAAAAGTAGTTGGTAATGCATTCAACAAGCTAGCCAACCTGAGAAGCAGTTAGTGATACGCTCTTCAAGCTAGTCAACTCTAGAAGCAGTTGACGATACGACTTTCAAAGTTATATCCAACCTTATAAGCTGTTGGTGATACTATCTAAACAAAAAAAATTACTGCCTATGCTTTATTGTCTATGAAAATACTTCAAAAATCAAAGAAATTATCACTTATACTTTATCAGCTATAAAAATACTTTAAAAACTAAAGAAATTATCACTTACGCCTTATTGGCTATGAAAATACTTCAAGGTTAAAAAAGTTATCACCGACGCCTTATTCACTAACAAAAATACTTCAAATTATGAAGTTATTACTGATGCTCAAGGCTATTGAAAATACTTCAAAACTAGATAATGAAGTTATTACCTACGTCTTATCAACCAAGAAAATAGTTTGAAAAATAAACAAAGTTGTCGTCTATGTTTCATCGATTATGGAAACACTTGAAGGTCAACAGAGTTATCACCAACACTCCAACCCACGCGAAGTTATCGCTAACACCTTATTGGCTAATGAAAATACTTCAAATTATGAAGTTAACACTAACACTCAAAACTAATACTCAAAGCCATTGAAATTACTTCAAACTTCTCTCATTTTTTTCCATGATCTAAATCGAACAATACGTGGTCTAGCGCAGGAGGAGCGGGACAGCAGTACACATCAAAGCTCCTTCTCCACTCTTTCTTTTTCTTTCCTTTATTCTTGTTATATTTTTTATAATCCTATGTTAAACTTCATTGTAAAGTAAGGGTATACCCTTACTTAAGGCATGTACCATCTTTCTTAAATTAATTAATTAATACTATTTGTTTTTCTTTTTTTCCTTATGTCTCTATTTTATTGGCTAGGTTTCTTACTTTAGAAAATTTTTTATGATTATCAAGGAATTAATAGTAAGGGCTTACACCTATTAGAAGTCAATATTTTCATAATACTTAATAGCGCACTTAAATTGAAACAAATTTTGATTTGTAACTTGAGTTCCTCCCCGATGTTTTCACTATCTTAGGTGGTCGACTTCGATCCCACATAGTTAACAATGAGAGGAATGATATTGGAGAATTGTTCTGTAATGCCTTTGGAGATGCTGCATATGATCATGGTACCCTTGTCGATGTGGATGATATGGCAACAAAGGATTATGATCGAGATAGTTAGAAATTCTACAAAATACTTGATGACTTTAACATTGAGTTGTATATAAGTTATAAAAAATTCACATTCCTATCATTCATCATATTTATGCTGGCCATGAAATTCAAATGTTGATAGAGTAACTACTCATTCACTATGTTATTAAAGATATTGAAAGAGGTGTTTCCTTATCATTCTTTGTTCCCTAGTTTTATTGAGAGGCTTAGAATATTTTAAAAGACATAGGACTACGATACATAAAAATTTATGCGTGTCCAAATAATTGTATGCTCTAAAGAAATGAAAGTAAATCAGATACCTATTGCAAGTATTGCAAAGCACCTCATGTCAAAATTTTATATCCTAGAGCAATGATGATAATTAGATGGTTTAAAAAATTCCAGCTAAAGTTGTGTGGTATTTTCCTTTCAAACTAAAGTTGTAGTGACTATTCATATCAATAATGACAGCACCACACATGAGATGGCATGCTGAAGGTCCAGTACATGACAAGACTATTAAGCATCTGATAGATAGTCTTGAGTGGAAGGAGTTCAATTCATAATACTTAGACTTTACTACTAACATCTATATCTATTTGGGATTAGCTTCTGACGATTTCAATCCCTTTCAGAAAATGAGTTGCTCATGTAGCATTTGGTCTATGGTTTTGATTCAGTATAACTTGTCTCTATGGTTGTGTATAAAATAATGATCATACATATTGTCCATGATCATTGATGGAGCAAAGGGACTAGGGAATGGCATTGATCTATATTTGTAACTGTTGATTAAAGAGCTGAAGGAATTATGGGAGTTAAGCATTCCGACATTTGATGTAAGAAACAAATAGATATTTTATTTACATGCAGCACTACTATGGATAATCAATAATTTTTTGGCATACACATATCTTTTAGGATATAGCACAAGAGAAGAGCAAATGTGTCCTATTTGTGAAAAGAATACACGGTCCACGTGATTAAAATTTGACAAAAAATTCTTTTGCATGTGCTACAAACAATATCTGCCTATTGATTATTGATTTCGATGTGATAAGGCCGCATTCGATGGGATATGTGAGTACGACATCCCTTCTCGTTGACTTTTTAGATTTGATGCATTACGTGAAATAAATACTATCCAAAGGTGTGTGTGCTCCAATCTCCAAGAGAACAAAGAGTATACAAATGCATGTTAAAAGCTACTTGAATATGAAATTTAATTAGAAGAAGATAAATGTCTTCAATGATTTGTTGTACTAGGCCTCATTGTATGCTCACTACAATATCGATATCATGCACTTTGAGAAAAATTTTCTTAAAAATTCGTTATGGATATGAAAGCTATTAGTGCATGGAGGGCACTTCACCCAAAGGATAGACGTGTTAAAAAATTTTACCACCAGCTCCATTCAGCATAAGCAAATAAGAAAAAGAGATTTTGTTAACTGTATTAAAAAATATAAAAATTCCTAATAGTTACGTATCAAACATTTTTAGATAAATGAATATGAAAGATCGAACCATTACTGGATTGAAAAGTCATAATTGCCACATACTAATATAACAATTGCTACCAAATATTGTGCAGAGATGTTTGCTTAAGCATGTAACTAGACCTTTAATCAAACTGAGCAATCTCTTCATACATTTATGTGCCAAATTCATCCACTCATCTGAGTTTGAAGCTTTATAACAAAGGATCACCTTGACTCTTTACCATCTGGAAAGAATCTTTCCACCTTTTTTTTTTTTATATCATGGAGCACTTGCCTATTCACCTAGTGGAGAAAGCAATATATACAGGGCCTATCTAATACCGCTGTATATATCTGATTAAGAGGTAAATGTTGATTATTAATTTTAAATTATGAATATTGAAGGAGTCTATAATAATCAACGGTCACATTGTCATTCAGATATCTTTCCATATTGAAGCATGAAACCAAGTTCATCCAAAATGTTCTATAATAGAAGGCTATTTAGCAAAGAAGTGCATGACTTTCTGCACAATGTACCTAAACGACTTTCAGTCGAACTTTGCTGAACCTTCTCAAAATGAAGATAGCCATGGTGTACAAGGGCGTCCAATTGGAACTCAACAAGAACTTTATTATATAGGTGAGACTTAGTAAGCACAAGCACAATGCTATGTACTTTTTAATATGGACATTATGTCAACCTTTTGCGAGTAGGTGTTATAGTTCAAATAGCTCTAATAGACTCTAATATTGCGCACTTACCTTCTAAAATAATAAATATTTATTTCATAGGGAATACTTGGAAGTCTATAAAGATTGATAGACAATATCGAAGTGGAGAGTTTGAATGGGAGAAAATTCATAGTGACATATCTGCTAAGTAGTTTAGGGATTATGTAAGTATATTTGAGACTCAATATACTCATTTGCTTTATACGTTCAATTTGTAACACATGACTTATCATTATTGTAGATTATTGAATTAAAAAGAAACTATAAAATATCAATCATTCCTAAAGAGGTAATACTCTTGGCAGCCGATCCCGATAAATGGGTGAGGAGATACTCAAGAGACATTGTAAATGATTTTTTATTTTACAAGAAGATGCGGGAGATTAGCCATTGCACACAAAATAGTGGTGTGACTTTGAAGGCTGCTACAAGAAGTTTTGCAAGTATAAAGAATAAGAACCTCATATCAGGAGTTGTACAGTTCTATGGTATTCTAATAGATATTATTGAAATACACTACAGCAATAAACTTAAGTTCATGCTATTTAAGTGTAACTGGGTCGATAATAATACTTGAGTAATAATTAATGAGTTTGAACTTTAATCGTCTAATGTACAAATACAATCGATGTAGAGATAAGCCTTATATGCTTGCATGTTAAGCACATCAAGTATTTTACATGATAGATCTTTTAGATCCAACTTAGCATGCGGTTCTAGAGATGACTCCAAGGGGATACTTTACTACCATCAACCACGTAGTAGGCAATGACAATGGTGAAGAGCCGATTATGAAGCCATGCATTGCATAACAACTAGACAATTTTGACTATAAAATTGAAAGCAGAAACATTGAAGGAGTTATGGTAGATGTGCCATATATTGATTCATATCAGCCATATATAGAAGAACATGCATGACAACATAACCAGTAAATTTGATACTAAAGAGAAAATTCTTTAGGAAGATGATAAATCTGACAGTTACGATGACAATAATGATTTCGTGCCAAAGAAAATTGATGGGTAAATGATATTATCATACCAGATTAGAATTATATATGCATAGTTATTCATATTTACTACTGTTTATTATTCTGTTGGTTTATTGCATTGAAGTTATTTTTTATTTTATTATATTTCAGGTGATCAGATTGGTGTACTATTTTCTAAAATTTTCTACATCACTTATGCTTTTTGTATATATAAGTATTTTCTATGCATTTGACTTTTATTTGTTATATACTTATTTTGAAATTGTTTGATTTGTTTTTTCAACATATTCTCCACTTGTAGATCAACATGAATCACAAAGAAAAGAAGTGATTTGTAGGCCGCACGGCATACAAGAAGTGGACTATGGAGGAGGTGCTCGAGACAAGTAGAGATTCTAATGGAGACTCCAATGGCGATAGGGCATATTCTTCCCCTCAAGAGCAAGTACATCAGGAGCCACATCTTCATGGGGATGAAGGTATGTAAAGTAAATTAATTTCTTAACTGATTTTACGTTATTGGTCCTTCTACGGTCTCCATTATGACTTGTCATAACTCCAGCAAACCTATAGGATTTGGGGGTACTAAGGGATTTAGATTACAACTCAATGTCAACTGTCACCATTAGGACATTGGTAATAATTCAGCATGGCTCTTTACCCACTTAAGGATTTTTGTAGAAGATTAAAATAAGTTGCCTATGACCTATACTGATTGACAAGTTATGTCCCAAGAAAACAAGGAATTGATCTTGGCAAATATAAAGGTAATATCACATATATTATGTTTTCTCACATAACTCTAACTTTTCTAATGTCTTTCTATTTAGGCCAATATAAATTTAGAGGATACAGTGAAAAATGGTGTCATGCAGATCTTTGACAAATGTTGGTGAGACAGGAAGGTGGATGTGAAGAAAAAATACTCCGTCCCATACAAGAATGATCTACTGAGACTTGTTACTTGTCCAAATCAAAAGATAGAAGAAGACCGGTGACACATTTTGGTCAAACATTGGTAGATCAAAGAAGCCCAGGTATTGCTCTAAACCATTTATTATTACAATATGATCTAGTTTTTATCAATAACACTATATGTTATCCTAACAATTTTAATTATATTTTTCTTTCAGGATTTGGGTCAGAAAAATTGAAGGTATCAAATGATGAGTCACTCTCTCGAATGTAAGGGATATGTCAACTTGAGAGTTGAGATATAACCAATAACTTATAATAAAAAATTTTGTTACTTTATTATGTATATTTCATTTATAGTAAATTGTATTACTTGTAGCTTGAGGCATCTAGCTGAGCTAAACCTTTCAAGCTGGATATCTTCCTCATGTCCCATACTAAAAAAAATGGACAATCTATCGACGCAACATCTACAACCACCATAATAAATACTATAATTATTTTTTGATAATATATATTTTAATTAAATAATATTAATATTTTTATTGATTGTATTATAGGAGAAGATCACTCAGGTAAGGCAATCTCAGTTAGAGAACTCTCTTTTGGATACGATCACCCATAATGCAATCCACAATCAAGTGTTCTGACCTGATAGATATGGCCGGATACAAAAATTAGGCATGGGGCCAACTCTGAAGACTATCTCTAGGTGCTTCTACAAATTCTTGTAAGAAGAGCAACCTCAATATACACAAAGTCAAGTGCAAGCAATAATTCATATAGAGGTTGCTACAATAATGATGAGATTAAGGAATGAGTTATTCAATGAACTTCCTCGTACCGTATCTTGGGCTATCCCACAATATGAGGTATGAATAAAATTTTACTAATTTGTACTATGCAAAAAAATATTTTTTTAATGCTAATACATGCTTCTGTGAGAAATTATTAAGGACTTTCCATGTGTAGCATCCCAGTAGCAAGGCCATGTAGGTTCGAGGGTAACAAATATTTTTTAAATAAATTTCCAAGTGTAGCATCCCAGTAGCAAGGCCTTTCACTTCCTAGTCTGCTAAAGTACAAATACATTTAAAAATTTATTATATATGTTGAACATTTTTTGTGGACATGGGTAGAGGAAAGGGAGTGAGGGCTTAGGCGAGAGGATGCTGACTTTGGTACTGGGATATGTGATTTGGGCATTCTACTTGGACATGGGCATGGGTGGTTAGGGGAGAGGTGGTGGGGGACTTGTTAATAGATATATATTATTGCATATATAATTTTTAAAATTTATGTTTGTATTCTTGTAGACCTATTCGAGGAGACCATCCATGAGCCAAAAATTGGGAGCACAACTAGTGGACAGGGGTTTGGAGGAGTGATATTATTTCTTTTTTTTATGGATTATATTGTACAATAATTTTATCTTGTATAAACTTTTAATTAAAGTAGTATGAATTGTATCTTATGTTTGTATTTATACTTATAGTATTGAGAACATATTTTTATCTATTATATTGTCTAGAAATAAAAATATATTTGGAATTTATTTATATTATATTTTCAGGATTTGTAATGTATCTATATTATATTGTAAAGGTTATTGGTTGGCTTTCACAGCACTAGCATCTAACACCACCAATGGAAAGCCCCATTGACAACACTAAAAGTAAGTGCTAGCATTGGAAAGCCACATTGGCAGTGCTTAGCGGCGCTAAATTTTACCACTGCCAATGGTATTTCATTAGCAGCATGAAAATTAGTGCCACAAATATGTGATTCATAGCACTAATTTTGATTAAAGGCGGCACTTATGCTAGCACCACTATTGAGCATCAAAAGCACTTTTTTAATATCACAAATATTTGTGGCACTACTAAATGTGGTATTTAGTTAGCATCGCTAATGACTTTTTAACGCTAATTTAAGCTATAGAGGTGCTAAATTAGTGCTGAAAAAATTTTAAAATATTATAATATCCTAAAGTAAAAAATTTAACTAATAAAATAAAGATACAAAAGAAAAAAAAAGTATGATTTTAATTGATTTGAGAAATAGTACATGGCCTAAGTAAGGACATGCCCTTACTTTATAATAAATTTTGACGTAAAATTATAGAAAATATGAAAGAAATGAAGGAAAAAAGAATAGAGAAGAGGCTTTGATATGTACTACTACCATGCTCCCCAACACTGGACTACGTGGCATTTGACTCAAATAGGTCTTGTCTAGGCCTTCGGTAGATATTAATAACATGTTGACAGGTTAGACTGATTGCCTTGATTTATATCAATTAACCTTGTTAGGATTTGAAGTGTTACTAACAATTTTCTACTTGTTGTCATTGACTTCTTTTGATATTTGATTTATAAGAATGATCAACAATCTTAGCATTATTTTAATAATTTCTAATCTGATAATCGAGGGACTTTTACCCATGTTGTCAATCAAATTTGGAGCATTACCAAAAACCTTTGAGCATGTATTACCTTAGCTTAAAAGGGTGCATCATCAATAATTTTTGGGGTTGACTAGTTTGAAAGATGCATCATCAACTAATTCTCGGGTTAACTAGCTTGAGAGGTATATCATCAACTGCTTCTAGGTTGATTAGCTAAAAAGGTGCATAGTCAATTGCTTCTCAGGTTGACTATCTCAAAAGGTAAATCATCAACTATTTCTGGAGTTAAATAGTTTGAGAGACGCATCATCAACTTCTCATATTGACTAACTTGAGGGTATGTTATCAACTATTTATAGGGTTGACTAGCTTAAAGGGTATATCATCAACTATTTTTGGAGTTAACTATCTTGAAGAATGCATCATTAACTACTTCTGGGGTTGACTAGTTTGAGGGGTACGTCGGCAACTACTTCTAGGGTTACCTAGCTTTGAAGTGTGACCAACAACTTTGAGCACATTGGTATTTAACTTTTTTGATTTGGTAGCATTAGCAACAGCTTATGGGGTTAGGTATAGCTTTGAAGTACGACCAACAATTTTGAGCATATTAGCAATTAAGTTCTTTAGTTTAGTAGTATTACCAATAACTTATGAGATTGGTTATAGTTTTAAAGTGTAGTCGATAATTTTGAGCATATTGATAATTAACTTCTTTGGTTTTGCAGCATCACCAATGGCTTGTGGGGTTGGATATAATTTTAAAATGTGGCTGATAATTTTAAGCATATTAGTGATTAACTTCTTTGATTTGATAACATCACCAATAGCTTATAGGGTTAGGTATAACTTTCAAGTATGACTAACAGTTTTGAGCATATTAGTGATTAACTTCTTTGGTTTGGTAGCACCACTAACAGTTTATGGGGTTGGTTATAGATTTGAAGTGTGGTTGATAACTTTAAACGTATTAGTAATTAACTTTTTTGATTTAGTAGCATCACTAATGGCTTGTAAGATTGGAGGCAGATTTGAAATGTGGCTGACAGTTTTGAATGTATTGGCGATTTATTTTTTTTGTTTGGTAGCGTCACCAACAGCTTGTGATGTTAGGCATAACTTTAAAGTATGACTGACAATTGTGAGTATATTAGTGATTAACATTTTTGGTTTAGTAGCATCACCAATGGCTTGTGAGGTTGGAAATTATTTTGAAGTATGATCGACAGCTTTGAGCATATTAGCAAGTAAGTTCTTTGATTTAGAAAAGGCATTACCCACTACTTGTGGAGTTGAATGAAACCCTGGAGTGCTACTAGAGGCTCTTGTAGCATATCCAATAGGACTCATATTAACTCAATCTAGTTCTATTTAGACTAGCTCTGGTTTAAGTCAAGATAGCAACATCACCCATTGTTCATACCCTTAAAGTATTACCAAAGATTTAGCATATCTTGTGGGATTTAGTTTGACCCATTTAATTCTACTTGAACTAATTTTGGTTTTGACCAGAGTTTAGTTCGAACTCAATTCAACACTCAAAATCTGATTTTGATTCGAGTTTGAATGAATTCAACTTGATGTTCAAAACTCAATTTGGATTAAGTTCGGTTTGATTTAATTTAATGTTCATGACTCAACTTTGATTCAAGTTTGATTCGATCAATTCAATATTTAGAACTCGATTTTGACTGGAGTCTAGTTTTATTCAATTCGGGTTTACTTCAACCTTGTGTTGGACTTTAATAGATCTTAGATCTAACCCTTAATGGATTCTGGATGAATCTTTCTTGGATTTAACCCTGAATGAGTTCTTGATGGATTCTCCTTGGGTATGGCCTTAAATAGGTCCTTATTAGATCCTTAGTGGATATTAGACCTAACCCTTGATGAATTTTTTTTAAATTCTATCTCAACCTGTTAATGGACTTGGGTTTGACCCATATTGGACCTCCATTGGGTTCGCCTTTACATCTTAATGGACTTTGGTTCAAGTTCAAGTTATTTTGGTTCAGCTTGATTTCAATTTAAGCTTGACCTAATTATGGTTTGATTTTGGGCTTAATTCAACCTACTTTAGCTTTCAATTTGAACTTAAGTTAACCTAGTTTAGAGTTTGATTCGAGCTTATTTTGACTCAAATTAGATTTAATTTGACTTAACTTGATTTTGAATTAACTCAACTTGAACCTAATTAGAGTTTAGTCTGAGTTAATTGAGCTTAGATTAACTCAATTTGGATTTTAGGTCTAGTTTCAATTGAGTTTTAGTTCATTTATTTGATCAATTTAGGTCCATTTGGTAATCTATTTAAGTCAATTTAGTATTATTCAATTATTCCAGTTGAGTTCTACTATAAATGAGTCACTTGAATTTAATCGATTTGTGTTAATTAATTTAGTTCGGGCACCCATGGACTGTCCTGATAATTTTTAATAAGCTCATACACTATCCTTAGTTTAAATAGACAATCAGCAACCTTGTAAATTGGTCTTAGCTTAAATAGATATTCAGCGAGCTCATAAACTGGCTTAAGTATTAATAGACATTTAGTAAACTCACAAGTTAGCCTTCGTCTAAATAAATATTTGGCGAGCTTGCGAGTTAGCCTTAATCTAAATAGATATTTAATGAACTCGCAAACTGGTCTTATTCTAAATAGACGATCGGTGATCTTGCAAACTAGGCTTAATCTAAATAGGCGTTTAGTAAACTTATGGATTGGCCTTAGTTTGAGCCCACGGCTTGATCCTAGACCAAATAGACGTTTTGCAAGTTTTGAACCTGGTCTTAATCTGAATAGATATTCCACTAGCCCACAGGTTGGTCTTACTCTAAACAGAAGTTTAGTTAGCTCACAAACTAACTTTAAACTTAATAGACATTCAACGAGCCTATGAGTTGGCTTAATCTGAATAGGCATTCGGTGAGCTGTAAGATAGACTTAGTATAAATAGACGTTTAGTGAGCTCAAAAACTGACTTTAATTCGAATTTGATTTTTAGTGAGCTCACGAGCTAACTTTAGACCATAGTTGACTTTCAGGTGAGCCCGTCCTAAGTCGATATTGGAGGTCCATCAATACATAGACAATCATAGGTAGTCGCGATATTTGTAGAGTTCTGTTGATGCGTTGTTCCACGAATGGCTATAATGGTGATGGAGATTCATCATTATACGAAAGGTCACGAATGACCATGATAATAGTAGAATTTTATCATTATATAAAAAATCGTAGGTAATTATAGTATTAATAAGTTTCATCGGCATTTCAAAAATTGTGAGTGATGACGGTGGTACGATACAAAAATCAAAATGAGAATTCTTGCGGTAATCCTTTCTTCTTTTTTTTTCTCCCTGCAACTGGTCACCTCTCTTTTTGATTTTTTATTTCTCCTCCCCCGCCCCCCACGTGATGGGAGCCAAATCCCTCCGCCTGCGCCCCTCTCCTTTTCCTTCCAAAAACTCCAACAGAGCTCTGTCATGGTCGATCGACCTTCGGCCTCTTATTCATCAGATTCGGGGCCCGATCTGGCCTTCTCTAGTGGCGGCTGGTAACAGTGAAGGCCGTGAGGGCCGAAGTGACAATGTGAGGGTGGGCTGCAGTGCTGGTTGGCCGGCCGAAGCATGGCTTCTTCTCCAGGTGGGTCCATGGCGAGGGTGGCGGGCGCAAGATGGGGAAGCGGCCGAGGAGGGCCGAGGTAGCGAAATGGCTGGAGGAGGGACTCCAGGCGGGAGAAGGTAGAGCGATCTTAGCCAGAATTTGGGCCGTCTAAGCAAGAACCCACACGAGCGTGGGCCGACGAAGGAGAAGCCGGTGGTGACTCGGCATCGGAAGCCGTCAGAGCACGGACTAGGGTGCCATGGCGGAGCTCCGCCCGGTGGTGTTAGGCAGGCATCGCAGTGGTTGCATGGCCTTATGCAGTGGTGCTGGGTCATCGGGGAGGAGGGAGGTTTGTTGGTGTCTGGGTCTGGCAAGGAGGCCATGGCGGAGGAAACTCAGTGGTGTCAAGGCCACGGGTAAGTTGATGTTGCAAGGTGATCAACCGGTCCACGGCGGAGGTCAAGGAGAAGCGTGGGTCGAGCTCCAAGTCGACAGCGGCTACATAGGAGAGGCAGTTGGGAGCAGGGCAAAGCGGCTCAATGTCCCGATAGGAAAGGAGAACAGACAAATAGAAAAAGAAGAAGAACTGAACTAGGTTCGTATTTTCACCTTTGCGATGGATGATGGCCTTCTGATCACTCCTCTCGTTCTCTCTCCACTTTAATCTTTCTCGTCGATGATTTTCATTGATTTCTCCATTCTCTATCTCAGTTCTGATTCTTTTCCATTGTTTTCGTATAAGTTTTCAACTCTTTTTATAAGCCTTCAAGAGAATCCAAATTAATTTTTTAATTGGCTTAATTTTAGAAATATATTGGATTGTTATTGGTAATAAAATTATATTTCAAAAATATTTTTTTATCGATTGGAATGTAATTCTCTAAATTGGGATTTGTTTACTATGAAGAAATTGGATCTTGTATCATTTCTAAATGTTTCACGGGAGTTATTTATAAATTTTCCAAAAGATTTAAACCAAAATATAATTTTAAAGTTATAGGAGTCTCTTTACAAAAAAGATCTATTTATAAAATTTTAATATTTTTAGGTCCCTTTTTGTATAAAATTTAGACTTGTTTGTTAATAAAAATTGTCGATGCGCTTATTTGCGAAAAATAAAAATTTCAAGAATTTATTTGTTGAATAGAAAATTTTGAGGGGTTTATTTGTAAACCTTAACTTTTACTGAAATTGATATGAAATTTCAAAACTTTCAGGAATTTTTCATAAAATTTTCATCTCAAAGACTCATTCGTAAGAAAAGACCAGTCATGAACCCATTTGTAAAATATATTTGGTCCATAGACCAATTTAAAAAAATTTTATATTTTTGTCAATTTTGGTCCAGATATTTGATAAATTTTGGGACCAATTTTGATCTAAGTATCTAACTCACTCAGTTCACTTTAATTTGAGCCAAAATTTTTTGACAAATCAAATTCAAATTAAACTCAATTTTCGATCGAATTTGATCGTGATTTAGATTTAATTGAGCTCCATATTTGGATCATATTTCAATGAAATTTAGATTCGAACAATAACACCTTCTAATCTTAACTTCTTCTCATTTTGTTGAATCCATTGTAAACATTCTTGGTAGTTGCACAGCTATCAATGACATATTGTAGGAATAACCTACTGATTGTAATAGTATTTCCTCCTCATCATGTTGTTTTTGTAATTTGTATGAATAGAATTCCCTTATTGACAGGTAATTTTGTTGTGTTGTCTTTAGCATTTTTGATGGTATAAAATTTAGTTTGACCAACCATCGTCACAAAGGGAATAAAATTTGGCAAACAATTTGATTATTCAAATAGAGAAATTCAGTCTATTAAACAAGTCAATTTAGTAGATAAAATTTAGCAGACATAATCCGAAATATCATTCTGTATTATAATCCAAATAAATTTAAATAAAACTTAATATACCAAAATTGATTCTAATATAGAAAATTTAGTTTTCATTAATGCAAATTTTAAAAATTATATTCTTGTTTATGTATTAAAATCCAAATAATTTTAAATAAAATATTATATAAAATTACAACTCAAGTTCCATGATAATACAAAATTGTAATCCAATACACAAACTGAATCACCACTTTCTTCGGTGATTTACACCTACAAAATAGAATGATTAATTAACTTCTATCAACTTCAACTTTAAATCAATGTTACTTAATGACAATTAGTTTTAAATATTGCATAAGTTAGTTCATAAATAACAAAATTGAATAATTTTCATACACAATTCAAAAGAACCAAATAATCTAAATTTAAGCCTAAAATAAACTACCCAAATAACCCTAGGAGTTTATTCTTCAAAATTTTCAAATTCATACAATTTCTTCAATTTCTCAAATTCATCCACCATTAATCTAAAATTTTAGAAATCAAGAGAGAAATCGAGCTCAAGATCTCATACACAATAAAGATAGATGTTTTTCAAAATTATAAATTTAAAACTCTAGCTTTCAAAAATGAAGTGACATATAATATAGTAAGATCAAAGGAAGGAGCATGTGTACTCATCTGGAAGTAACGTGCCTTAGTATCAGGTGTGATAAATTAGTCTCATATAGGATAATTGAAAAAAAAATAGAGTCTAATATATATATTATAGAAAGGCTCATATCTCATCAGTTTAAATATTTGGAATAGTTTGGCATCCGACCCACTATATTGATTTGACTTAATATTATTAAACTTCCCCAACAAATGATATTAGAGTTTTAGATTCAAAAGTGTGCAAATTCTCTAAAATCAAAATTGTCATGATAATGATATGATTAAGTCAAATAACATGGTAGTTGTTATAATGTCAGGTGTGATGAATTAGTCCCACATCGGATATTGGATAGATAGAGTCCAATAGATATAGTGAAAAAGACCCATATCCCATGAGCTTGAGTTTTTGGAATGGTTTGGTGTCCGGCTCATTATATGGATCTGCTTTGACACTCTTGCAGCTCCCTAACAAGTGGTATCAGAGCTTCATGTTCGAAGCTGTGCAAACTCTTAAGACCAAAATTATCGCGATAATGCGACTGAGTTAAGTCACATGTTATTCTCATAGCAAAGACTGGCGAGAGGACACGGGCACGAGGCCGGCAAGGGTGTGAGTGCAGGCCCAAGGGCTCGAGCACTCATGCAAGGCTGGCTTGAGGCCGAAGAGATGGCGCATGCGCTGGCACCAGGATGGCAAGCCCACAAGTGTGGGCGCCAGAAGCCGACACAAGGGCACGAGCATCAAAGGTCGATGTGAGGACATGAGTCGCATGGTGGAAGTGGTCGAGTAAAAGAGTTTTTGATTAAGAGTGTTAAATTGATGTGGTCAAATCACACCTGAAGGGAGAGATTGTTATAATATTAGGTGTGATGAATTAGTCTCACATCAGATATTGGATAGATAGAGTTCAATAGATATAATGAAAAAGACTCATATCCCATAAGCTTGAGCTTTTGGGATGGTTTGGTGTCCAGCTCATTATATGGATTTAGTTTGACACTTTTGTGGCTCCCCAACAGGTAATCTCTCTCAGAGTTTAAGATCGAGACAAGCCCCATTTGCAAATAGGGCATAGGCGAGCCACATGGTGGAGCATACTGATTTGATAGTTGATGATGTAATTGAGTCACATGTTGGTCTCAGATTCAGATTAAGCATAGGCGAAGTCCTTTCACATATTGGAGCTTGATCGACACCATATTGAGTATAATTAATCAAGTGCTAGTATTAAACTCAAAAATTAAATTAAGTGGAGATTGTGTGATTAGTAGTGAATCTCTAGATGCCCTTACTCAAGGAAGAGATTGTTGGCTAGCATTAGATGGTTCTCTAGTAGCACTAATTGGAATTAGTCTAGTAGAGAATTTTTGATTAAGAGTGTTGAAATTAACGTGGTCAGATTATACCTAAAGGAAATATTGTGATAATTTCAGGTATGATGAATTAGTTTCATATTAGATAATTGGATAAATAAAATCTGATATATCTAGTAGAAAAGCTCATATTCAGTCAGTTTAGGCTTTTGGATAGTTTGGTATTCAACTCACTATATTGATCCAATTTAATACTCTGGGACTTCATTTAACAAGTGGTATTAAAGTTTTAAATTTGAAACTATACAAACTCTTTAAAATCATCATTATCATGATAATGGTACAATTGAGTTGAATTATATGTTGATTTTTCTTAGAGTTAAACATTGAGACAAGGCCCATGTACAAATAGTACATTGGTAAATCATATAGTGGTGCATACTAATTTCATGGTCGATGATATAATTGAGTCATATGTTAGTCATGGGCTTAGATTGGAGTAGAGGTAAAGCCCTTTCGCAAGAGGTGCAGGACTTATCGATATCATGTTGAGTGCAATTAGTCTGATGCTAATGTTAGACTCGAAAATTGAGTCAAATGAAGATTGTGTAGCTAGTAGTAATTCTCCGAATACTATCCCTTAAGGAGGAAATAGTTGGCTAACATTAGACGTGGTTAGTAGTAAATCACTGGATGTTACCATCCAAAGGAGAGATTGTTGGCTAGCATTAGACAATTCTCCAATAATACTGATTGGAATTAATCTAGTATAGAGTTCTTGATTAAAAGTATTAAAATCAATGTAGTCAGATGATAGTTGGAGGAAGATATTATTATAGTGTCAAGTATGATAAATTAATCTCATATCAGATAATTAAATAAATAGAGTCTGATATATATAATAAAAAAATTTATATTCCATCAATTTAGGCTTTTCAATAGTTTAATGTCAAACCCATCATATTGATGCTATTTGACATTCTTAAACTCCCTCAACAACAACAATGTTAGAGGACGTTGATAAGAGAGCCAGTGAAGTCAGAGGATACTAGTGATAAAAGGAGAAGTCATACCTAGATTTTAAAAGTGTCTGACGTCAAGTGTTCACCCATATAGCAACTTTTGAGCTGGGAAAAATTATTTTGAACACAAATATATTTTCAACATAATTTAAGACCCCATAACAATACAATTATGAAGAGATGCAAAGCCTAAATTACACACTAAATAAAAATACAAAGAATTCAAGCAATTTCAATCAATTTCATTTATCACAAGTACAAATAAGTAAAATAAGTAAACAGATAGTACATTGTAATTTTTATATAGTTCAGAAATGAACGCTTCTACTCTAGGCCCTTATCTCACTCTTGACAACTTGAATCACTCCACTAGTGATGTCATTTCTTGAGACAAAATCAAGTGTTTATAAATTACTCTAAATCGAGGTGTCGCTTCCTTCGAGTGAAGCCAAACTGGTCACTTCATTAGGATGAAGTCATGCCTGTACAAACCAATATTTCTTCCATTGAGAAGATCCACTCCATACTGGAGCATTTGTACTTTCACACTCCTAATACCTAGAAGTGTTTGCAAGTAGAAAAAGTAAAAGATAATATATTTTAATCCTCACTACAATATTACTCAAAGGTGAAGAACAAATGCAATGAGGATTTATTTTGAGATTAGAAAGTTTAGAGTATTTATTGGCAAAAAGGCATGGAGGACTTGATCTCTTCTCCAAATGATAAATAAAACTATAAAACTTGTTAAGAGAAGCTCAATCATGCTTATGTATACTTTTAGGGTCAAAACAAGCTGTTGAGAATGAAGTCCTACAGTTTGATTCGATTCAACAGTCAAAAAACTAGTTATTAGTGGCGTAGATTTTGCAAACCAAACATCTATTTCAAAAACTTGGACGTCCAATTCTATTGAACAATTTGCCAACTAGTTGTTCAATCATAAATCGAACATCCAAAACTGTAGCAATTACTACAATTATTACAAAACTCTATATGATAAATGATTTAAATAAGATAATCTCAAAGATAAATCTTCGATTCGACTAAAATAAATAAAAATCTAAACCTATGAGTTTGAAGTTGATTTAGTATCTTGAGTATTCTTTGAGCTCCCAACTTTATTTTTAAGTTATTGTCATTTTTATCTTCGAGTCAATATTTTCAATCTTTAATTTTGAGACTCGATCCTTCGTAAGTATGGATGATCATTGCAAATTCTGAAACTTATCAAAACTTAAGAAACTTGTTAAATATTAATTATCAAAATTCAAAGGATAACAATTTTTCTCTTTTTAATGATAACAAACTATGCATAAGAAAGCCAAATAAGCATACTATATGATAAATGCACAGAAAGATAATTATACATATTTTTACCATAAAGTTCAAATAATAATATATTTAACAAGTTTAATAAATATGCATATCATTCTACAATGATTCTCTAATATCATGTATTAAGAGATATGAAAAATTAAAGAATGAGTAAGATAATTCCTATCAACTAGTCTCAAAGTAATAATTATCAAAAATCAAATTGATCAATAATTTTAGGCAATAGAAACTCTCTCTTAAAATATACATAAATAGATTTAAAAATATTCAAAGATTACATACATGCTTCTCCTATCTATGATACTTAGAAAATAATTAATCAAGTAAGAAATCAAGAAAAGTTCAAGAGAGATCAATACAATTTTTTTAAAAAAAATTATTTTATAAGAAAAAAATCAAAAGTTGCCAAATGAATTGAAAACTCATGGTTGTTAGACCAAAAGTATAAACACGAGACTCTTATACCAATTGTTAGCCCATATGACAACTTTTGGGAGGGGAGGTGGGGAGTTTTGAACACAAATATATTTTCGATATAATTTAAGGTCCCATAACAATACAATTATGAAGAGATGTAAAGCCCAAATCATACACTATGATAAAAATATAAAGAACTCAAGTAATTTCAATCAATTTTATTTACCATAAGTACAAATAAGTAAAATAAGTAAAGAGAGAGTATACCATAATTTTTACGTGGTTTAAAAACTAATCACTTCTACTCCACGGCCCTTACCTCACTCTTGAGGACTTGGATCACTCCACTAGTGATGTTACTTCTTAAGACGAAGTCAAACCTTTACAAATTATTCCAAATTGGAGTATCGCTTCTTTCAAGTGAAGCTAAAACTGTCGCTTCATTAGGGTGAAATCATGCCGTACAAATCAATTTTTCTTCCACCGAGAAGATTCACTCCACACTAGAGAATTTGTACTCTCACTCTCTAAACCTTAAACTCTAAATTCTAATACCTATGAGTGTTTATAAATAGAAAAAATAAAAGATAATATATTTTTAATCCTCACTATAATATCACTCAAAGATTAAGAATAAGGACAATGAGGATTTATTTTGATATTAGAAAGCTTAGAGCATTTATTGGATAGAAGGCATGGTGGATTTGATCTCTTCTTCAAATAACAAATGAAGTTGTAAAACTTATTAAGTGAAATTCAATCATGCCTATTTATACTTTTTGGGTCAAAATAAGCCGTTGAGAGTAAAATCTTATTATTTAATTCACTCAAATGGTCAGAAAACTAGTCATTACTCACGCAAGTTTTACGAACCAAACATCCATTTCCAATAATTAGGTGTTTAGTTTTGTCAAATAATTTGCCAATTGGACATCTGGTTGTAAATTAGATGTCCGACTATAGTCATTGCTATAGTAATTACTGTAGAACCCTACACGATAAATGATGTAAACAAAATAATGTCAAAGACAAATCTTCAACTCGACTAAAATAAATAAAATCCAAATCTGTAGTTCGTAGTCAATCTAGTATCTTAAGTATTCTTTGAACTCTCAACTTGATCTTTAGGTTTTATTTTCAAGTTATTATTCTCTTTATTTTCATGTCAATATCTTCAAGTTTTAATTTCGAGACTCGGTCCTTCACAAATATAGATAATTATTGTAAATCCTAAAAAATATCAAAACTTAAAAAACTTATTAAATACTAATTTAATTATCATCAAAATCCAAAGGACAATATTAAGCACTGTCAAAACCCATATTTCTATAATGAAACTATCAAATTTAAATAGTGAAGAAATGAGTGTTGTTATTTCATACTCATATTTTACAAAATCATATTCATATCATATCATCATCATGTGAATGAAAATTTCTTCTACAAAGTACTAGAATATATAAATTTAATTATTATTTGTATATAGATTACAAATTATTAATACATCTAAAAATTAGTATTTTAAAATTTTAAAATATGTAATATTTTTGTATGTTTATGAAATTTTATATAAATTTGAATTGAAATATTATTTATTACTATGAATAATTTATTTTTAAATATTAAAATTATTAACAGAGCTCAGTTAGATATCGATTCTAATCTGAGAGGCTGATCAAGATCAAATCTGTTAGGTTGTTCTTCCGCTAATCTACAAGGAAAACATAAGTGGTAAGGAGGGCCATCGGAAGCTCTCCGGTGACAGTCACTCCAATGTTCAAGTCAAAAAAAATCCCATCAATTATTTTTGGAGGAGTATGAGATAGAGAGAGGGGTCTAACTCCCTTACCTTCTTGGGTTATCCTTTATTTTATAGGTTAAGAAGGTCTTTTAGTGGATCCAAAAGTTTTGTAATTTTAGTCCTAATTATATTCGACTCTTCTTATTTAGTTAATATTAGCCCCCTGAATTCTATGTTAAAGATCTTTCCGAATTTCTTGTTCCTTATTTTTCTTAAAACCCAGCTGCATCCAAATATAGGCTGAGCTATCCATTATATATTTCTATAGGTCTCAAAATATGTACATTGCAGGATGTGCATTACTTGTGCTACCAAGCCCATTTTAACTTCGGTGATATTGTCTCAGATATTAATTTCATGGTCAATACTTCGGTTATCTTGACATGAGTATCAATCCTCATATCATATCTCTATTCACTTTTAGTTTAGTTGATTTTAACTTGATGTATCATCAAAAATATTTCTATTCAATATACTGATATATATTATTAATTAAAAGTAATTTTGTTTGATAATAATACACAAAATTTGTAGTTTTAGTACTAGTATAGCATGGACATTGCAAAATTATTATTCAGTTTGAAGTTGCCAACTTTGAAGTTTCCAACTGTGGAAACTATGATGGAGGATGATGCCCAGAGCAAAAGGCATGAAACCAGTACAATAATATTTTAAAACAACCCCTTTAAATCTTCAGATATTAAAATTTTTAAGAGAAGTTCATAAGAAACCGCAACTTCAATTAAACCCCAAAAAAAAAGTCAATCAAAACAATGTTACTATTTGACGAAAAATGATAGATGGAAATGTAAGTAGACATGTTAAAATGAGTATGTAGCCTGTAATTGATGGTGATTGATATGACCTAAAATTTATAGTTTTTATCATGTCTGATATGTCTTATATGCTGAGTCAGGCCACAGACCAAACATGATATGATCTGCGGGTTATTTCGATCCGTTATTAAATTCTCTTTTTTTGGTTCAAAATTAAACCTTAGTTTTTTAAAAACAAATTCAAAAATCTTAACCACTAACCTATAATTTATTATTTATTTATTTATTATTATTATTATTATTATTATATATATATATATATATATATATATATATATATAGATATATATATTTATTATTTATATTTATATTTATATTTATTTATTTATTTATTTATTTATAGGCGCTGCTGAATATCGTATTTTGTTAGTCCGGTAAAACCGCCGGGCCGACAGTTTCACACCTCTAAATGCAAGACAGCACAAGCCCAAAATAATGAAGGATAAAAATGATAAACCTCTTGCTGGCAAATGTCTGTCTGGTCATACTTGCCAAACCAAACACACGCTTTGATTCTCTTCTCATCCTTATATTTACCTCTTTCCGCGTAAGCAACGCCATATCACTTCAGAAATCACCTTTTTTCTTCACTAGCTTGATAGATTCAAATGGCAAACCCTAGTTCTTGCTTGGTATTCCTTGTAGCCATGTTGATGATGGCTACATTGTCACTAGCTTCCTTGGAAGTAGGCTTCTACCAATCCAAATGTCCTTCTGCAGAAGCCATTGTCCGGAAGACGGTCGCCCGAAACTCAGGCATCGCAGCAGGGCTCATTCGGATGCATTTCCATGACTGCTTCGTTAGGGTAAATGATATATATGCATTCAGTACTAAAGAAATAAGATCCATAATACTACTAAGATTAGCATTCTTGACAGTATTTCCATTTGCCCGTTACAGGGCTGTGAGGGCTTAGTACTGCTCGACTCAACTCCGACGAACTCCGCTGAAAAGGACAGCCCGGCGAGCAATCGGAGCCTGCGAGGTTTCGAGGTGATCGACAAGGCCAAAGCCGAGACCGAAGCCCGGTGCCCGCAAACTGTGCCGACATCCTTGCCTTCGCAGCTCGGGATAGTGCATTCAGAGTCAGCGGCATTGACTACCCCGTGCCAGCGGGCCGCAGAGACGGGAGAGTCTCGCTTGTCACTGAACTCTTTCAAAACCTCCTGCCGCCTTCCTTCACCATTCGCAAAGAATGGATGGCGGTGGAGGAGATGGTGACACTCTCGGGAGCTCACTCCATTGGAGTCTCACTGCTTGTCGTTCTCCAACAGGCTCTACTCATTCAATGCAACCCACCTACAGGATCCTTTGATGGACTCCTCCTTCGCCGTATTCTTGAAAAGCAAGTGCCCGCCGCCATCGGGCAATGGATGAAGCGCCTCCGCCGTGACCGTGCCGCTCGATGTCGTGCCGCCAAACCAGCTTGACAACAGGTACTCCAAGAACCTGAGGAACCACAAGGTGTTGTTCACGTCGGACCAGACTCTGCTGAGCGATGGTTCGACGTTAGGGATGGTAAGCAGCGACGCTGGGGCGAGTTGGGCTGCGAAGTTCGCGGCAGCGACGGTAATGGTGGGCTCCATTGAGGTGCTTACCCGAGCAGAAGGAGAGATCAGAAAGAACTGCAGGGTTGTGAACTAACAAGGAAGATGGTGGAATTTATATTGACCACTCTTATCATTCATTTGTTATTTGATTTGGTGTTCGCTTTGAATTTTTGTTGTTTTTGTTAGAGGTTCAGTAACTTGTTTCTAATCCTGTGCGATTGATTTTCTAGTACAGTGTCTTATAAAGTCAACTTCTGTTTTACATGTCGTCAACTCTTTAATTTCAATATTTGAGAATAATTTTGTTTAATTTTCATGCGAAAGGCCTTCGCCAGTCGACACTGGACAGGCTGGTAAATGGAGAGAAATGAAGGAGTTATCTCATTGGTTTTATGTTGTAGGTAATCTAAGGAAGAGATCGAGTGAGTGAATTGCATCTGGATCTTCCAAAAATCCTTAACAAAATTTATTAACTTCTGATTCCCATGATTTTTGAGAATACAGGACATAATATATACTTGGCTTTGATGCACCCTTATTGATAATATGAATAATATTTAATCAACAATTAAACAATCAATCAAAAAATAGCAAAGTATGTAAACTTCAAAACATTATTACATTGTTTTAAGGAACAACTTCAACAACAAAATGAATCCCACAAACATATATACTAGGCTTTAATCCACCGTTACTTTTATCCAATCCAACCCGGTCAAAGCAAATTTAAAAAAGAAAACATTTAGCAAATTATTATTTATTAATTGACCATCCGACACTGCTTCCGGATCTGCCCCTGCCTGCCGGTGAGCACGTCAATGGAGCCCATCCTCACCATCGCCGCAGCAAACTTTGCCTGCCAAGCTCTCCAGTTCTTCGCGTTCGCCGCGACCATGCTCGCTGTCAATGAGCTCGTCTGCAGAGCCTGATCAGAACCAAGCAGCCCTCTCCTCCTCATTAAATTCCGATAGTATTGATTATCCAATCTACCCGGAGAAACGAGGTCGAGCGGCACTGTAGGATCACCGCTGCTCCCTGGGCACTGAGTTTTCAAAAAGGCGGCGAAAGAAGGGTCCATTGAAGGGTCCTGCTGGTACGTTGCATTGAATGAGTAAAGCCTGTTGGAGAACGACGAGCAGTGCGAGACGCCAAAGGAGTGGGCGCCGGAGAGGGTGACCATGTCCTCTAGAGACAGCCCTTTCTTCGAGAAGCTGTCGCGTAGCTGGTCGGCAGCAAAGAATGGCGCCGGGAGGTTCTGCGTGACTTCAGACTGTAAAGAAATCCCTCCATCCCGCCTCCCCGCCGGGACGGCATACTTGATGCCACCTGCAATGAAGGTTGCGTCCCGAGCCGCGAAGGCGAGGATATCAGCGCAGGAGACTATTTGAGGGCACCGGGCTTCAATCTCGGCCTTGGCTTTGTCAATCACCTCAAAGCCTATCAAGCTCGGGTTGTTCACCGGCGAGTCTTTCTCAGCAGTGTTGCCTGAAGTCGAGTCGAGCAGCACTGAACCATCACAACCCTATTAAAAAACATTTCTCAATCGTGATCATGACAGGACTACTTAAAAAGTTAAAATTCAAACATTAATGGACGATTAATTACCCTAACAAAGCAATCATGGAAGTACATCCTGACGAGTCCCGGGACCACGCCAGGATTGCTAGGGACGGCCTGCCACACGGTTTGCCTCACGATGGATTCTGCTGCGGGGCATTTGTACTTGTAGAAGCCGACTTTCAGCGAAGCTGAAGAAGCAATTGTGACCAAGGACAGGATGGCCATGAAAGCTAGCAAGCAAGCTGCAGCAACAGTCCTCATCTTATATGTTTCTACTTCTATATGAAAGAGATGAAGTTGTGATGGATGAGAAGGCAGCCTTGTGTATGAGAATTTATAAGAGCAATTAGCAAAAGCTATGTCATTAAGACGAGTCTTTTTTTGGAGAATAGTCATTAAGACAATGTAGCAAGTAGAATCTTGACCAATTTATTTCTGTTTTCCGGTTAGGACAAGTCTTGACCATTTCATGCGCGCGTTGCAGTACATTTGTGCGGATGTCTGAGGGCTTCTTGAGATGGATTTCGTAATAAGAGTTGGCGGAAAATTGGAAAGATGAAGCGTCGTGATACAAATGGATCTTTTTAGTCAAGATTACCGTGATGTGAGAGAGACAAGATTATTTAAGTGACTTGTAGATTGCAGTGAATTGGTAACAACAGGAAAGCTTCAACAATTGCTGGGTTCAGGTATTTCTGGAAGGATTTTCTGAAGTGATAAGTAATCATATTTTTTTTCTTTACCTAAAGTCTGTGGAAGTATTACCTTTGGCAATTGACAGCTTCAAATTCCTTGATTTGAAACTTCTCGGGTAGTTGTCAATTTTTATTAAAAAAATTTTTGTTAAAGAAATGTTTATTAACGAGTTAACAGTCGCTGTCAAGTTCACTTTATGTTTAAACAAAAAATTTCAGCAATTCTCTTCTGGGCTAAATGGCTTCTAATCAATTATAAAAGTATAGTTGAGAAAATTCTTTAAAAGAGAAAAAAAGTAAAAAATAGTTTATTGGGCCTTGAATTGGGATGCTTGCCAAAATTGCATTAGTTAGTTGGGTTAAAAATAAACTAGGATAAGATTATCACAATCACGTAAATTTTCTAATTTAGTACAGTTGAATTTAGTTGCAAGTTTGATAGTAAAAACTTAAAACTTGTTCGAATAAATTCGTGATGAAATTACTTAATGATATTAGAATTTGGACTATAAATCATGTATATTTATGCATAAAGACATGTAGACGTACATGTATTGCATGAAGTTATTGTATATATATTTCTATTATATGGTATAAGGACCAAATTGAGCTGATCTATTTAATTTAGGGTCCTTGTCATCTAAAATATAAGTATGGTGGTTAAATTGTAAATGTGTAGAATTCCTGGGGTTTAATTGTTAATTATTGATGGACTGATTAACAATTAACCCATTAAGATTTATGGGTATGGTTAACCCATTAAGATTTATTGGTGTGGTCCCTGACTGTGGAATTTGGTATATAAAGAAAGAGGGATTGAGAAAACCCTGAGAGACATCCATCAGTCGTCAAATTCCAAACAGTCAGAAGACCTTCTCCCAAAACCTAACTCCTCCAGCGCTGCCATCTTCTCCCTGAGCACCGCCTCCGGTGACTTCGCCTTCTTTGCAGCCGGAGCGCAGTGGACTTGATCGGGCTTCAGGTTTCTTCAATCTGCCCAATGGAATCAGGTACGCTTCCGTGTTCTTTATTTTTCTCAAAGATCTGACATGAATGTTTCTGGATTATCAATGGCATGTTCCATGAATTTCTTTCAAGTGGTATCAGAGCCAGATTTCATGTTGGGTTTTTGAGAATAGAAAATTACAATTAAACTTGTAAAAATCTCCATCTTCTTCCCCGATCGTCCGCTGTGGAAGAACACGGAGACGTACCTGATTCCATAGGTACGATTTTGGTTTAAGTTTAGTTTAAGCTGATTATGGTTTTGATTAATGCAATTGATTATGGTTTTGGTTTAATGCATTACATGCTTGAAGTTTCATGCGGGTAATAACCGGCCCAAAGGAAGGTTATTATTTAGCCGAAACTAAAGCAGACAATACATGCTTGAAGTTTCATGCGGGTAATAACCGGCCCAAAGGAAGGTTATTATTTGGCCGAAATTAAAGCAGGCAATACATGCTTGAAGTTTCATGCGGGTAATAACCGGCCCAAAGGAAGGTTATTATTTGGCCGAAATTAAAGCAGGCATTACATGCTTGAAGTTTCATGCGGGTAATAACCGGCCCAAAGGAAGGTTATTATTTGGCCGAAATTAAAGCAGACATTACATGATTGAAGTTTCATGCGGGTAATAACCGGCCCAAAGGAAGGTTATTATTTGGCCGAAATTAAAGCATATTTGTGGTAATAAATATGTGACAATTATTTGGTTTTATCCATGTGGGTAATAAGTCGGTCCAAAGAAAGGCTTATTATTTGACAGAATTTTATTGTCAATATTTGATTGTCACACCAAGAGTACCACTTACAAATTGAATTTTGTCCAAAGACTTAATTTCAATGTTGTGCTAGGTATCTTGAGATGAGATTTAATTTCTTTTTGTGAGCTGATTGTGTTTTGATCTTTTGTTCTCTTTCAGTTGACTTTGTGAATGCTTCTGTTGTCACTGCCAATGTCAATGGCATTCCAGTGCTCAATGGGAGCAATTTTAAGACTTGGAAAAATAAGGTATCTATAGTCTTGGGATGTATGGAACTTGACCTAGCATTGAGGGAGCCACGTCCTGCACCTCTTAGGAGATCTTTTGAGAGGTGGGAACGCTCTAACTGCTTGAGTCTTATGATAATGAAAAATATTATCCCAGAGACGTTGTTGGACACTATGCCTGAGGAGACTGATGCTAAAAGATTCCTTGAAACCCTTAAAAAGCGCTATATGAAAAGCGATAAGGCGGAAACAAGTGCAGCCTTAAGAAAACTTGTTTCCATGAGGTACAAGGGTAACGGGAACATAAGGGAGTATATTCTCGAAATGTTTAATCTTGCAGGAAATTAAAAACACTAAAATTAGAGCTTTCGGAAGACTTGCTCATTCATTTAGTGTTGATTTCTCTTCCTCCACAATTCAGTCAATTTGAAGTGAGCTATAATTGTCAGAAGGAGAAATGGACAATGAATGAGCTCATTTCTCATTTAGTGCAAGAGGAAGACAGGATGAAACACAATAAAATCGAGAGTGCTCATTTGGCATCATCTTCTTACGGAAAAGGCAAGAAGAGAAAAACTAAAGATGTTGCGGTGAAGGAACTGCAAAAGAAGCAGAAAAATACGTCCGAGGGACATAAGGAAAAGAAATGCTTCTTTTGCAAGGACTCTTCCCATTTTAAGAAAGATTGTGCCAAATTTCACGCTTGGCGAGTGAAGAAAGGTACATCTTTTGCTCTTGTTAATTCAGAAGTTAATTTAATTTCAGTGCCTAGATATACTTGGTGGTTGGATTCGGCTACCACAACTCACATAAGTATATCTATGCAGGGTTGCCTGAACTCCCGACAGCCAAATGATGAAGAGAAATACATCTATATGGGGGTTGGAAAAGGGGTTGAAGTTGTGGGCATTGGGACTTTTCGGTTGTTATTACATACTGGTTTTTATTTAGAATTAAACAACACATTTATTGTACCGTCTTTTAGACGAAATTTGATATCAATTTCTATTTTGGACAAAGAAGGATTTGTTTGTTCATTTAGTAATAGAAAATGCGATATCTATTTTAATTCTGTATTGCATGGAACCAGTCGTTTAACTGATAATGACAACCTTTATTTGCTTCATACAGAAAGTTCATACAGTGAGTCCCATAATACTGAAACAAAAGGCACTAAACGCAAATTTTCAAATGAAAATTCCTTTAAATTATGGCATAAGCGTTTGGGTTATATCTCTAAAAGGAGAATTGACAGACTTGTGTCAGAAGGAATTCTTGAAAAACTTGATGATTCATATCATAATATTTGTGTTGAGTGTATAAAGGGAAAAACTACAAATAAGAGCAAAATAGGAGCTGAGAGAGCTAAGGAAGTCTTAGACTTGATACATACATATATTTGTGGACCGTTCCCTACAGCTTCTTGGAATGGTCAACAATATTTTATCACATTCATAGATGATTACTCTCGATATGGCTACCTATATTTAATTCAAGAGAAATCACAAGCATTGGATGTTTTTAAGTTGTTCAAAGCCGAAGTTGAAAAAAACCAACATGGTATATCAATTAAGGCTATAAGATCTGATCGTGGTGGTGAATACTACGGAAGGTACGACGGATCAGGTGAACAACGTCCAGGTCCATTTGCTAGATTTCTTAGTGAGTGTGGGATCGTTCCTCAATACACCATGCCGGGTTCTCCGAACATGAATGGTGTAGCTGAGAGACGAAATAGAACCCTTAAGGATATGGTACGAAGTATGATTTGTCGTACAACTTTACCTCACTCACTATGGGGAGATGCATTAAAGACCGCAATGTATATTCTCAATAGAGTTCCTACAAAAGCTGCTAACAAAACCCCTTACGAGTTATGGACGGGTAAGAAACCTGTCTTAAAACACTTACGAGTTTGGGGATGTCCAGCTGAAGCAAGGCCTTATAAGTCAAATGAAAAGAAACTGGATGCAAGAACTGTTAGTAGTTATTTTGTAGGATATGCTGAAAGATCACGGGGATTTAAATTCTACGATCCTAAAACAAGAACATTTTTTTTGAGACGGGAAATGCTCGGTTCTTTGAGGATGTTGAGTTTGGGGGGGAAGATAATGTTAAAGGTTTTGTGTTTGAGGAGGAGTTGGAAAATATTCCTTTTCCTGCAGTAGTTGTTGATCATGATCAAGCTTTCATTCCTAACATGATTCAACAACATCCGGTACAAATCCAAGACAATGCTGAACTTCCAACTCATCAAGATCATCCAGTTATTCCTCAATCCATTATACATGAGGAAAATGTGGATCAAACTCAACATACTCAAATTCAAGAAGAGCCTGTGCCTTTAAGAAGATCCACTAGAGAAAGGAGAAAAGCAATTTCAGATGATTATGTTATTTTTCTTCAGGAACATGAGAATAACATTGGCTTAGAGGGAGAGGATCCACTCACCTTCCATGAAGCAGTCAATGGTTCCAACTCTCAAAAGTGGATTAATGCCATGGGTGAGGAAATGCAATCCATGAAAGACAATGACGTTTGGGATCTTGTTTCATTGCCTGAAGGTGTAAAACCTATTGGTTGTAAATGGATTTTCAAAACCAAAAGGGATTCACAAGGTAATGTAGAAAGATATAAAGCTCGTCTTGTCGCCAAAGGATTCACCTAAAAGGAAGGCATTGACTATAACGAGACTTTCTCTCCAGTTTCTTCGAAAGACTCTTTTAGAATCATCATGGCACTTGTAGCGCATTTTGATCTTGAGTTACATCAGATGGATGTAAAGACCGCTTTTCTTAATGGAGACATTGAGGAAACAATTTATATGTTACAACCGGAGGGGTTGGATTCCAACGAATCTAGCCAATTGGTTTGTAAACTTAAGAAATCCATCTATGGGCTTAAGCAAGCTTCCCGTCAATGGTATCAAAAGTTTCATCAGGTTGTTCTCTCATTTGGGTTTAAAGTGAACCCTGTTGAATATTGTGTATACCATAAGTTCAGTGGGAGTAGATTTGTTTTCTTAATCTTATATGTGGATGATATTTTGCTTGCTAGTAGTGATGTAGAACTGCTTCGAGAAACTAAGAAATTTCTTTCGGAACAATTTAAAATGAAAGATCTTGGTGAAGCATCCTTCGTATTAGGGATCCAAATTCATCGTGATCGTTCACGAGGAGTTTTAGGATTATCACAGAAGGGTTACATCGAAAGTCTATTAAAACAATTTAGCATACAAAATTGCAGGCCACATGATACCCCCGTATCTAAAGGAGATAAATTCAGTTTAAACCAGTGTCCCAAAACTGATATTGATTCCAAGTTTATGGAAAATATTCCTTACGCATCAGCGATAGGGAGTTTGATGTATGCGCAGGTTTGCACTCGTCCGGACCTCGCATATATTGTTGGAATGCTTGGTAGATATCAAGCTAATCCAGGAAGAGAACATTGGGTAGCAGCCAAAAGAGTCTTCAGATACTTACAAAGCACAAAGATTTAATGCTCACATATGGGAAGTCGGATAGACTTGACATCATTGGGTTTTCTGATTCCGATTTTGCTGGATGCCAAGACAGTCGTAAATCGACATCTGGCTATCTTTTTCTGCTAGCTGGAGGTGCAGTTTCATGGAAGAGTGCCAAACAAACACTCGTTGCATCTTCCACTATGGAGGCTGAATTTGTAGCTTGTCATGAGGCATCTAATCAAGCTATGTGGCTGCGAAACTTTGTTTCAGGACTGCAAATAGTTAATGGCATTGAAAGGCCACTTAAGTTGCACTGTGACAGTAGAGCAGCAGTCTTGTACTCAAATAACAACAGGAGCTCTTCAAAATCTAAGCATATAGATATTAAGTTCCTTGTTGTGAAGGAAAGAATTCAGAGTGGGTTAATAAGTATTGAGCATGTGGGAACAAACTCTATGATTGCAGATCTGCTCACTAAGGCATTAGCACCCAAGGCCTTTCATGATCATGTTACAAATATGGGTGTTGTTGCATTTGATACCATTTGATTTAGTGGGAGTTTGTGTTTTTATTTATGCTTGATACTGAACTTAATGTCATGACATTAATAAATTATTCAGTTATTTTCAGTTTTCAGTGTTTACTCTGAATTTTGATGTCATTTGGTTAAAGTTGGACCAGTTGGAAATAGGCATGTGCAGATCACATTACATGTAATTTTCATGCTACACATCCACACTTGATTTATGTCATTTAGTTAAATTGATCATGAGATTAATGTGGGTTTAGTTGCAAACAATAGCAACGACTGCCTCTTTGGTCCTTGTATTAGTGAGACTAATGGACGGAATCGGTTTAGATGACTTTTCTAGTTGTGTACACATTAAAGATGTAGAGATGTATATACAATAGAAGTTATATGTACATGGTTATATATATATAGTCCAAGTGGGAGATTGTTAGAATTTGGACTATAAATCATGTACATTTATGCATAAGGACATGTAGACGTACATGTATTGCATGAAGTTATTGTATATATATTTCTATTATATGGTATAAGGACCAAATTGAGGTGATCTATTTAATTTAGGGTCTTTGTCATCTAAAATATAAGTGTGGTGGTTAAATTGTAAATGTGTAGAATTCCTGGGATTTAATTGTTAATTATTGATGGACTGATTAACAATTAACCCATTAAGATTTATGGGTATGGTTAACCCATTAAGATTTATTGGTGTGGTCCCTGACTGTGGAATTTGGTATATAAAGAAAGAGGGATTGAGAAAATCCTGAGAGACATCCATCAGTCGTCAAATTCCAAACAGTCAGAAGACCTTCTCCCAAAACCTAACTCCTCCAGCGCTGCCATCTTCTCCCTGAGCACCGCCTCCGGTGACTTCGCCTTCTTTGCAGCCGGAGCGCAGTGAACTTGATCGGGCTTCAGGTTTCTTCAATCTGCCCAATGGAATCAGGTACGCTTCCGTGTTCTTTATTTTTTTCAAAGATCTGACATGAATGTTTCTGGATTATCAATGACATGTTCCATGAATTTCTTTCAAATGATCCTATTGTTAACCCCAATCCAAACTGTAAGTTTCATATGGTATACATCGTATTAAGTTGGAGAAAACCCCTCTTAGTTTCATCAACCTAAGGACTAACTACGGCAGAAAGTGAATTCGGACAGGAAGCGAATAATGAGATTCATTTTATTTTGGTATGAACAGATTTCATTGGAATTATATCTGGGATAGAATCCTTCCAAGTGACACAAGTTCCAGAGTTCATTCCCTGCTTGGCTAAGAAATCCATGTAATTCCCAGAAATAAGGCATGCAGATGACAATTTCCGGTTTCCCTCAGACAACTGAGGATGTGTGTATCAAGTTGATGAACTTCAGCTGGAGGATTTGAATGGCCCAGAATCATTTCAATAGCTTGTTGACAATCAGAAATGGTTCTGATATTTCTACTGGTGGAATAACTTTTGGCAACATGAAATGCTGAAGTAATTGCCTTTAGTTCAGTTTCAAGGCATGAAAAGCATAGCTAAGCTACATTTGATGCCTCGAGGGCAGATTTATCATAATGAAGAGAAATTAAGCCCAGCCCAGCAGTTCTCCGATATAAAGGCGCAATCGACAATTATCGAAATTGCATTTTTCAGAGTTTAAAATACGTGAGTAGTCTTGGTGATATTCAGAAGCGAGATTAAGAGCTGATCTGATCAACTTCTTATAATCTGATGTGTTAACAGGGATATGCTCGAAAACTTATTTGCAGTGATGCTTCCAAATTAGCCGCATGGTGTAAGCTGCATGCAATAGATCGTAGAAGATCACTTCTGTGGGCAGGTGTGCAACATGAAACAGTTGGCTTCAGAATTATTTGTGAGATGCTATCACTACACCAATGGAATCAACAAGAGCTGGATAATGCATGCCATTTATTGTTTGCAAGCATACACTGAATGACATATCAGAATTATCAGTTGATTGGGATTAGGGCTATGCATATGGTTTGGATGAAAAATTTTAGTAGATAAGCTGGGTTTGTTCATATATTTCAGAATTTTAAAAATTTATTGGGAAGGGGTACTTAGCTGTGGAGTGAAATAACAAATCAAATTTGGGTTTATTATATGTGCTATCATATACTGTGAGAACATGATTTTCAACGATACAAGTTTTTATTATTAATTACTCTAATAATTATCAATAATATCCTAAAATAGTGACATAAAAGAAAAAAATATAATTTAATTAATTTAAATAAGGTTACATAATTTAAATAAAGATATATTCTTACATCATAATTTAAGAAATTTAAATTCATAACATAAAATAACATTAAATGATAAAGGGATTGGAAAAGCCTTGATGTTTGTTGTTGCCCCACTTTAGTGTACTTGATTGATTATGATGTGAAAGATGACTTATTTGGAACTTGACTTAGATTAGATATTTGGTTTGATTCTTTAAAGGGTGTTGATAATTTTGCTTAATCTAAGGGTATTTGTTGACTGTTTTGACTTGTGTTGACTAACCCTAATTAGTATTAAAGTATTATTGATAGCTTTTTTTCTTGTGTCAGTTGACTTTTCTTTTAATATGAAGATTGACTAGTTGAAAGAATGCAAACCCACCTTAATTTGGTTTAATTTGAGAGAATGATTAATAACTTTGACTTATATTAATCATTTTTTATTTGATAATTGACAGCCTTATTACTTTTTGTCAACTAGATTTGAAATATTACCAAAGGTTTTATGCTTATATCGGTTAAGTTTAAAATATTACTAATGATTTTCAACTTATTTTTAGTTAATTTCTATCCAACATGGCGTTTGGCTAATTGATTAACCAAGTACAAATATGCCTTAGTTTGATTTGACTTGAGAAAATAGTTAACAACTTTGACTTATACTACTATCTTGATTTGATAATCGACGACTTTTTTGGCTTATATCGATTAAATTTGAAGTGTCATTAGTTTTATGCTTATGTTGGCGAACTTCCTTTGAGCACGGTATTTAGCTGACTAACTGATCGAATATAAACTTATCTTAGTTCGATTTGGATTTGAGAAAATGATTAGCGATTTTAGTCCATGTTAATCATTTTTTATTTGATAATCAATACTTTTTTTGCTTGTCATTGATTAATTCCAATTGATTTGAGTTTGATTTAATTCTATTTGAGTCAATTTTAACAAAAAGTTAAGTTTAATCAAAATTTAATCAAAATATAGAATTGAATGTCACCAGATTGTGATCGAAATGTAAGTCTCAATTATATCAAAATCATGGTCAAATTTAACCCAAAATTAGGTTTAATTTGGGTTTGAATTATTAAATGTGGGCTTAAATTAAAATGAATTGGATGGGTCGGATGTTTGGACCAAAATCGAGTCCAAAATTCATTAAATATCTAAAACAAAATGGAAATTATAAAATTTTTACAAATTGGCTCCAGATCAGATTTTTCTCACAAATAAATTTTTGCAAAAAAGCCATTGAAAGTTTTGAAATTTCGAATTAATCCCCGCAAAATCTAAGGTTTATGAATAAACCCCTCAAAATTTTATATTCATAAATAAATTTCTGAGATTTCTAACTTTCACATATAAACCTTCAAATTTCTTAAATTTACAAATAAGCTCAAATTTTATTCAAAAAGGATCATAAATATTTTAGAATTTTCACAAATGTATTTTTTAAAAAAAAAAACTTTCTGAAACTCAAAAAATTATATTTTAGTCCAATTTTTTCAAAAAATTTGTGAGTAAATTTTTTAAAATTTTTATTTATAAATAAGTCTAAATTTTATTCAAAAAGGACCCTAAAAATTTTAGAATTTTTACAAATGTGTCTTTTTTGTTAAAAAGATCACTGAAATTTACAAAATCATATTTTAGCCTAATTTTTAAAAAAAATTTATAAATAAGCCCCTGAAAATTTATCTTTCAAAAATAATAAAAAATCCAAAGTTTTTCATTAGGAAAAAAAATCTCAATCAATTAATTACACCCAATTACAGGATTTTAAAAATATAATCAAATACACACCCATTGCAAATCAAGATTTAATCACATTCCAAAATGAGTCAATCAAATATTTAATTTCAATTCTTCGAAAGGCCTATAAATTGATAAAAAAAATCTACAAGAAAAAAAAAAAGAAGAGATTTAGAGAAGGAAATCAGCACAACAAAAGAGAGAAAAAATAGAGAGAAGCGATCAAGGAATTGAGGACCTGAAACAAAATAAGATTATTTTCTTTTCTTTTCTTTTCTTCTCTCGTTGATTTTTTTATTTTTCTTTTTTATCTTCCTTCCAAGAAGAGCCGTATTTATTATCTTACTTGACCCTGTCATCTAATGGAGGCTCATGTTATTGCCCGTCTCCCAATAAAGAGGCATTCTAAGGGCATGCATCCACAGTAGCATTACGTCTCTTCGATGAGATCAAGAACCTCCACTGTAGGCACTGATCGCTCTTCCGCTCACCAAAGCATGGTAGGTCGAAGCTTCGACGGCCTTACCCGAGTGCAATGCTCAGCTCTGCCATGCACTACACCCCAACTGCTAGACCTGAACCCTGGTTCTCCCTGCATCAACCTGGCTGCCGGCCGTGATCCTACTCCACCACCGGCCGCCCAGGGAAAGTGCTCCAACGAGGCTGGCAAAGTCCTGCTTCAAGACCTGTCTCCATGTCGCCACTCCAACCCTCTCCGACTTTGCCAGACTAATGCTAATCGCCACCTAACTCGCCGCGATCTGCCTTGACCTCACCACACCCTGCCAGCCCTTCCCCTGCTCACCGGTCCCATACTTCTCTGGTAGCTTCTCACCTCTCATGTCCTGATCAAAGCCTGCCACCGCTTGCTGTCTGCCGGGGCCGGATCTGGGTGGGATCAACTGGATCCGACCAAGAGCTCAAAGATGATGAAGATCCAGCAGGTCCTCATCCCACCATGGCGCAACCCAAAAAGTATGAGGCTTGGGTTTTGAAGGAGAAGAAAGAAGAAGAAGTGAAGCTAGGGCTTTTGGGCTAAATGAAGAAGAGAGAAGAAAGGGAAATCGCGGGCCAGTTGGTGGAAGAAAAAAGAAATAAAAAAAAATAGTAGATAAAAGTTGTCCCAAAAAAAAAAAAAAAAAAAAAAAAAAGGAAGAGAGAGATTTTCCTCTTATTTTTTATATCATTATTATCGCGGTCACATGTGGTTTTTGACATATTGACGAAACTCCAACAATATCGCTATAGTCACTCGCAGCAGCCCCTTGAAGATGGCGATGAAGATAGTGGATGCATGATCTCACCACAGTCACCTGCAGTCTCCTCGAAAACGATGATGAAAACGACAAACTCGTGATTTCGCTATAGCCACTTGCGACCACTCAAAGACGATGATGAAAATGGTAAACTCGTGATCTCGCTATGGCCACTCACGATCTCTTAAAGACGGCGATAAAGACAGTATACTCGTGACCTCATTGTGCCCACCCACGATCTCTCTAAGACAGTGAATCCTCACCCATCAAGCTAGTCTTCAAGCTCACATTCTATCCAACCGTCAGGCTCACACTTATCTAGCCTTCGAGTTCATACTCAATTAGCCTTCAGGCTCGCATCTAAGCTAACCATCGAGCTTGCACTCAGTCAGCCTTCGGGCTTGCACTCAACCAGCTCTCAGGCTCACATTTAACCAACCTTTGGACTCACATCTAAGTTAACCTTCGGGGTCGTACTCAATTAGCCTTCGAGCTCACACTTAGGCAGTCTTTGGACTCACATTCAATTAGCCTTTCGGCTCACATTTACCTAGTCTTCAGGTTCACACTAACCTAGCCTTCAAGTTTATACTCAACCACCCTTCGAGCTCGCATCCAAGCTAACCTTTGGGCTTACACCTCAGCTAGCATTCGGACTCACACTTAGCCAACTTTTGGTGTCACACTTAGCAAGTCTTCAAGCTCATATTCCAACTAGGGTTTGGGCTTGTACTCAGTCAATCTTTGGGCTCATACTCTAACTAGTTTTTAGGCTCGTATCTAAGTCAATCTTTGGGCTCGCACTCAGCTAGTCTTCAATCTCACACCCAATCAGCTTTCGGACTCGCACTTAGCGAATATTCGAGCTCGCATCTAAGCCAGCCTTCGAGCCTGCACTCAGCCAATCTTCAAGCTCACTCCTAGCCAGCCTTCAGGCTCGCAATTAGCTAGCATTCGGACTCGTATCTCAGTCAGCCTTCAGGCTACTATTGAGGTAGTTTTGGGGTTTGCACTTGGTCAGTCTTTGAGTTCACACTCAGCCAGTCTTCAGGCTTGCACTCAGCTACCTTTTAGGCTTGCATTTAGCCAACCATCTGGCTTATATCTCAATTAATCTCTAGGCTCACATCTAAGGTAGTCTTTAAACTCGCACTCAGCCAGCTTTTGTACTCGTACTTAATCAACCTTCAGACTCACATCCATGCAAGCCTTCGGGTTTCACTTAACTAGCCTTCAGCTTCACATCGGAACCAACCTTCAAGCTTCCATCTCAATCAGCTTTTGGACTTGCACTCAGCCAACATTTGGACTCACACTTAGTTAGCATTTAAGCTCACACTCAACCAATCTTTAGGTTCACACTAAGCCAGCCTTTGGACTCACACTCAGTCAGCTTTCAGACTCACACCCAACTAGTCTTCAAGCTTGCACTCAACCAGCCTTCAGGCTTACACTCTAGTCAACCTTCGGACTCACACACAGCCAACTTTTGAGCTTGCACTTAGCCAGTCTTTGGACTTGCACTCAACCAGCCTTCGGACTAGCACCAAGCTAGCCTTTGAGCTCCATTTAGCCATACTTCAGGCTTACACTCAACCAGCCTTGGGGCTCGCACTTAACTTACCTTTGGGCTCACACTCAATTAGCCTTCAAACTCACATCTAAGTCGACATTCAAGCTCGCATCCAATCTAGCCTTTGGGTCGCACCAAGCCAGCCTTCGAGCTCACTCCCAGCCAACCTTCGAGCTCGCACTTAGCTAGTCTTCAGGCTCGTACTTCAACCAATCTTGGAACTCACATTTAGCCTGTATTTGAGCTTGTACTTAGCCAACTTTTGGGCTCACATCTATACTAGCCTTTGGATCCTGCCAAGTCAGGCTTTGAGCTCGCACCTAATCAGCCTTCAAGCTTGCACTTAGCTAACCTTCAAACTCACACTTAATCAGCCTTCAAGCTCGCAACCAAGATAGCTTTCGATCTCATACCAAGCTAGCCTTTGGGCTCACACCTTAGCCAGCCTTTAGGCTCGTACTTGACTAGTCTTCAGGCTCACATTTAACTAGCCTTCACATCCAAGTCAGCCTTCAGACTTGCACCTAAGTTAGCCTTCAAGTTCGCATTTAATTAGTCTTCAGACTAGCACTCAACTAGCCTTCAGGATCATATCTAAACTAACCTTCGAACTCGTATCTTAGCCAGTCTTCAGACTTACACTCAATCAACTTTTGGGCTTGCATCTAAGTTAACTTTTAAACTCGCACCGAACTAGCCTTCAAACTCACACTTAGCTAGCTTTTAAACTCGCACCTCTCAGCCAGCCCTCGAGCCCGCACCGGCCTTTAGACTCGCATCTAGGCTAGCCTTCGAACTCACATGCAATCAGCCCTCAAGCTTACATTTCTAAGCCCTCTTTCGAGCTTACACTCAGCCAGCCTTCGGGTTCACACACTTAAGACTGAGCTACAGCCCTCAACCAAAACTGTCAAATCAAAGTGATTAACATGAAATAACTGAACTACATTAAAATTAAACTTAACCAAATCAAATGGATAAAAACCAAGTTGACTCAAATGGACCTAAATTAATGGACTAAACCCAAATCAAGTTAGACTCAAATTCTAGACTAAGTTAATCTAAATCAAATTAGTTTGGACACAACCCTAATCAGGTTCAAGTTAGGTCAACTCAAAATCAAGTTAAGTTCAAATCAAATCTAATCTGAATTGAAGTAAACTTAAATCAAATCCTAATTAGATTAAATCAAGACTAAAATAAAAGGGTAAACTCAAAGTTTAACTAGAATCAAGCTAGGCTAAGACTAAACTAAAATTAAGTTGAACTAAATTATTTTGAACTTCAACCAAAGTCCATCAAGATGTATACCCATACTCGATAAATGTCCAACACAAGATCAACCTCAACTCAAGCTAAACGAAATCAAACTCGAACCCAAATAATATTGGTCCCGACGGAACTAAATAGGGTCAAATTGAGTTCCACTGAGTGTGTTGAACTCTCAGCAATACTCCAAGATTACAAACAAAGGGTGATGTCACCACCTGAATTAAACCTAAATTAATTTAAATAAACTAAATAAGGTCAAATTGAGTCTTACTGGAGATGCTACAAAGGCATTCAACAACACTTTAAAGGTATATCTAACTCTATAAGCCATTGATGATACTATCAAACTAAAGAAGTTAATTGTTAATATACTGAAAGTCATTAGTCACACTTCAACCTAGTCAATCTCAAAAGTCATTGACGATGCATCTTCAAGCTAAACAAATCAAACAAAACTAAAGTAGGCTTAAACTTACTTAGTCAATCAACCACAAAGCTTTATTCAAACAAAGTTAACTGACAATACCCTCCAAGTTATCGGTCATACTTCAAATCTATACCTAACTCCCTAAGTCATTGGTGACACTATCGAGTCCATGAATTCAATCAAAGTTATTGGTTATACTTCGAAGCTGATCAACCCTACAAGTAGTTGATGATTTACTTTTTAAGTTAGTCAATTTCGTAAGCAGTTGATGACGTACTCTTCAAGCCAGTCAATCCCATAAGCAATTGACAACGCACCCTCTCAAGCTAATCAACCTTACAAGCAGTTGATGACACATTCCCCCAAAACTAACCAAATCTAAAAGTAGTTGGTGACACGCTCTTCAAGATAAGCAACCCCAAAAGCAGTTGACAATGCATTCTTCAAGTTAGTCAACCACAAAAATAGTTAATGATGCATCCTTTCAAGCTAGTGAACTTCAAAAGTAGTTGACGACGTGATTCTTAAAGCTATACCCAACTCATAAGCTATTGGTGAAGCTACCAAACTAAAATAAATTATTACCTATACCTTATTAGTTATGAAAATACTTCAAACAAGGAAGTTATCGCCTATGTATTATTGACTATGAAATTACTTCAAGGTCAATGAAGTTATCTCTAATACCTTATTAGGCAATAGAAATGCTCCAACCTAACTAAAGTTATCATCGATACATTATTAGTTAGCGAAAATACTTCAAATCACAAAGTTATCGCCAATACTCAAAGCTATTGGAAATAATTCGAAATTCTTTTATTCCCTTCTATGTCCCATCAAATAATACCATCAACACCTGTCAAAGAGCCAGTCGATCTGAGTCAAACACCATGTCGTCCAACCCAAGAGAGCGGGACAACAGTATAATCAAAGCTTCTTCTCTCATCTTTATTTTTCTTTATTTCTTTTATATTTTCTATAATACTATGTTAAAATTTATTGTAAAGTAAGGATATACCCTTACTTAAACCATATATCCTTTTTTAAAATTAATCAAATATCTTCTTCTTTTTTTTTATGTCTCTATTTTTTATTATCTAGGTTTCTTGGATTTGATCCATATTTGATCTTGGACATGATCCTTATTGGATCTTAGATTTGATTCTTTTTGGTTCTTAAATTTGATCCTTGTTGTGTTCTTGTTAGATCCTAAATGGATCTTAGGTTTGATCTTTGGTGGATCCTTATTGGATCTTTAATGGATCTTTGATAGATTTTAGATTTGATCTTTAATAGATCTTGGATATATTTTGGATCCAACTCTCAAAGGATTCTCAATGGATTTGGGTTTGACCCTTATTGATTTCTTAATGAGTTTTGAATGTGATCCTTAATAAATCTTTAATGAATTTTGGATTTGATGCTAAATGGATCTTTAATAGATTTTAGATTTGATCTTTAACAAACCTTTAATGGATTTTGGATTTGATTCTTATTAGATCTTTGATGGATTTTTAATGAATTTTGAATCTATTCTTTATTGGATCTTTATTGAATACTTAATGAATTTTGGATTCAATCTTCATTGGATTCTTAATGAATTTGTATTTGATCCTTTTTGGATCTTAGATGAATCCTTAATTGATTTTTAATTTGATCCTTATTGGATCTTTATTATATTCAAATTTGAATTCAACTCTTATTGGGTTTGGGTTCGACCTATGCTTGACCTAAATTAGGTTGTGTTCAATCCCTTAATTGGTTCTGGTTCAATTTATATCAAACATTTATCTAGTTTGGGTTCAATCCTCTAATGGCTTTAGGTTCTACCTATCTTGGATCATTTTCAGGTTTTAGATCAGGTTCAACATAATTCTAGTTTAGATTCGATTTGATTCTAATTCAAATTTAACTTCATTTTGGTTCAAGTTCAACCTAGTTCTATTTTAGGTTTGACCTAATTTTGGTTCAAGTTCAACTTGATTTAAGTCAACCTAATTCTAATTTAAGTTTGACCTGATTTGGTTTTAGTTCATATTCAACTTGATTCAGGTTCTACCTGATTTGATTTGATTCAAGTTTGGATCTGATTTGATTTTGGTTCAGTTTTGGACCTGATTTGATTTTAGTTCAAGTTTGGACCTTATTTGATTTTAGTTTAGGTTTAGACATAATTTAATTTTGATTTAGGTTTAGACACCTGATTTAATTTAGTTTAGGTTTGGACTTGATTTGGTTTTGATTCAGGTTTTGGAGCTTATCTGATTTTATTCAAATTTGGACCTAATGCTTGATCCTGATGTGCTATTGGTTCAAATCTTGTTCAATCCAATTAGGATTTGGTTCGAACTCAATTTGACCCAATTAGGATTTGGATATAAGCCAATTTGATTTAGGTTGAACTTAT
This sequence comes from Trichopus zeylanicus subsp. travancoricus, assembly GCA_005019695.1. NCBI lineage: Eukaryota > Viridiplantae > Streptophyta > Magnoliopsida > Dioscoreales > Dioscoreaceae > Trichopus > Trichopus zeylanicus. Next base: position 711,300 of record RXID01010941.1, read on the forward strand.
TTAATCTGAGCTAACCAAGACCACTTTAAGTCCATCTTAATTTAAATTCAGTCTATTAACTTTATTTAATTAAATTTGGGTCTATTTAATAGTTTGTTTAAATTAAATCAATTTAACTTAATCAATTTATTTAATTTGACCAAAGCAAATTAATTTTAATTTAATTAAGTTAATTATGGTTCTAAGTTATTTTAACTTTCAACTAAATTTGCAAGATTCTGAGTCAATTTGACTTTCAGACAAACCTACAAGTTGGTCCAAAGTTAAGTGATGTTTGGACCAACACGTAGGTTGATCCTAGGCTAAGTGACATTTGAGCAAGTTTGTAGACTAACCCTAGGCCGAATGACATTCGGGTGAGTCTGTAGACTAATCTCAAATTAAATGCCAGAGGTATGCAAATTCAAGTGAAAGAAAAAAAAATTTTCTTCTTTTTTTTTTTTCTTTTTTAAGCTGGCAACCACCCTTTTTATATATATTTTTTAAAATTTTTCTTTATCTTTCCTTATGTCTTTTTCTTCCTCACTTCATCTTTTTTCTTCTCTCGTTCACCATCATGGTTGCCCCTCTCCTTCTTATTCTCTTTTTTTTTCATTTCTCATTGGAGCTCTTCTCCTCGTTCTCCTTGCTTGGCCCCTTCACTAGCTGAATACAATTGAAGATGGCCAAATTTGATCAGCAGCCACAAAAGATGGTTGGAGAGTGATGATAAATGCTTGAAGCACAATGATAGAAGACTGCAAGCAACAATGGCAGGGCAGGTAGTGGTGTGGGAGGTCAGACAGTGATGTAGGTGGTGGCAACCATTTGGAGGGCAGCCCAACGATAATCAGGCAGCAAGAGGCTACCTATTAGCGATGGTCCAATAAACTAAACCAAAGCATTTAAGCACTCAAACTTCAAAATTCAAGCACTCAAATGCGATCAAGAGGTGCAGACAGCAACATGGGTTGGGCAACAGTGGCCCGTTAATGGGTGCATAATGTAGGTGGAGGCTAGCATCATGAAGATTAGAGTGGCAGTAGCCATAGCGGAGCATAAACCAAAATGCAAGGTGGGCACAATAGTGAAGAGAGTGAAGATGGTTGTATAGGCAGTGGAGGTTGCTGATAGGACTACTTGTCCGAGGGTGGTGGCATGGGAGGAATGGGCAGCACAATTATTCACTTGTAGGCAGCTTGGTTTGGAGTAGAGGGTGGCAGTAGAAGCCCTCTTGAAGGTGATTGTAGGTGGCAAAGATCCTAAGCTTGATCATGAGGAATAGTGTAATGAGTCGGTGACAAGCATAGAAAGGTCAGCACAGCAACAGACATTGAAGAAGAACTTGCAAGGAGAAAATAAGAGAACGTAGCAGGAAATAGAATGGAAGGAGAATGAGAAGATAAAAGACAAGAAGGTAAAGGAATCACCTTGTTCTCTACTTCTCTACTATCTCTACAATCTCTACACATCTTGTTAATTCCTTTCGGTCATCTCCCTTCGATGTACTGATCTATAGGGTTCCACAAGTTTTTATAGATGACTGAGAGGATCATTCAAGATTTGATTGGATTATGATTCACAATCAGATTTCAGATTTGGATCTACAGATCGTTGATTGATACTATTCTAGATCGCAATTTGCTTGATTGGAATTCTATTGATGCTGATGTAGGATTTTTCATATTTGAAGTTATTTGTGATATCACAAAACAAAGAGAAAAATTTGTCAAATTTTTTCATGACTCATAAATTGATTCATAAAATTATAAATATTGAGTGTTTTTTGTAAAATTTGTAACTATACAAAAAAAAATGTAAACATTAGCGATAAGGAAAACATGATCAGAGTAGGACGCTGTCAGCAGAGGAGCTTGTTATTGGAGAAAATGTGAGTAGGTGACCTCCATTTTGTGTAATTTTTATTTTTAACCTAAAACTTTTGAATCGGCCTTTTTTCAACTCTAAATTGAATTAAAAAAATTTTATTGATTTTATTACCTTTTTCTTTATTATTTATTTATATTTGACATTGAGGGAATTATTTGAATTAATATATTTAGGATCACCTTATCTTCAAAGGTGGATAACTCAATATTGGTGGTATGATTCTCTTATGAGATTAGTTAAGTGGTCAAATGTGATGACCACCAGCTTTGATTGTGTAGATATGTTTATTGTGGTTGGTGGACACTACTCATTACTTGTTGGAGTGCAATTGGACATGGCTCTGTTAATCCAAAATGGCAACCTTTGAGAGGGGACAAAATAGTTTTTCAAATAATAAATAAGTTTTTATTAAGAGCACAATGAACCCAAAAGCATTTTAAGCCCAAGTAGATAATCAAAACTCAATAGAAATACTAAGACAATTAAAGCAAGTAAGAATGATTAATCCATAATAAAATATAAGATAATTTTCAATTAATATCAAATTAAATGCATAAGATTAAAAAAAAGTAGAAAGAGTGTAAACCGACATACCTGGTTTGACAACTAATTATGCTTACTTCACGGGTATTGCATCAATCCAGAAGATTTAAACTGATTACTAGAGTTATTATTTCATTAGAGTGAAGCCATGCCCACTTATACACTCACAAGCCACAAGTTTTGCTCCCCACAGAAGCCAATCGCCACTCCTTATAATTTGATAAGTGTGCACTCTAACCACTCTCCTAAAATCTAGAAGTGCACTTCTCTTCTAATAACCTAGGAGAGTTATAATGATAAAGATGAAAATAGGGATAAAATTTACAATAAGAGTCTCTTAATATCTAAATACAAGGGCATTTAAGGATTTGATGTTAATGTCTATTTGATCTCTTATTGAGGCTAGAAGGCTTTGGAGGGAGATTCTTACTCTAAGAATATGAAAACTTAATTTTTCTCACTAAGTAAAGATGTTTCAAGTTTTATATAATCATTGAAGTAAAAAACTTAGCTACTTAGGAATCACCCCTGGTTATCTTTATCGATTTCAATCATCCGAACCTTAAGGTTCTGGCGTCTAAACATCCCAATGGTCAAATTTCATATAGATTTTATTAATTAATGTTAGAGGTTCAAACGTCTGGTTATCAGGTTTGGACGTCCAAACTAGCACAACCAGATGACCATTTCCTATACCGGATGACCAATTTTCAAAAAACTAAGAGCATAAAGTTTGCAGCTTCTAATTTTCAATCATCTAAACTTGAGGTTTGAGCATCTAAAACCATTAGTAATTCCTAGAATTTCTCTGTTATATTTAGATATCCAAAATCAGAAGTTCAGATATTCGAAGTTCACAAAAAAATCTTAACTAATTTACTACAACTTTAGCTTCCAAATGATATCAACTCATAACTGATCTTGGATAGAAATAATAGACCGATGAAGACATTCCAAGATGAGTGCGAGTGTAAAACAAAAGCTCAAATAAACTAATTATTAAATTCTCAACTCAACATATATAAATAAAAATTCTAAATCTATGAGCCTTGAGTTGATCTTTCACTTTGAGCACTTTGAGTTTTCCCCTTAATCATTAAGTTTCATTTCCAAAATATTATCCTCTTTATCTTCTAATCTCTATTCCAGCTTTGATCTTGAGACGGTCTTTTAGAATTTGGATGGTCATTATACATCTTAAAGCTTATCATCACTTAAGAAACTTGTTAAATACTAATTTGATGATCATCAAAATCCAAAAGACAATAGACTCTAGGGGGTTTTAAGAGTATGCCTACACTAGTACTAGGGGTTTTCCAACAATCATCCATTGTCATTCATTTTTTCATGTATTACTCTATTGGTTGTTCTGGTGGTATTGATACTCTTTTCATATTGATTGTTGGTTATTCTAGTAGTATTGATACTCCTTTCCTATTGGTTGTTGGTTGTCATGGTAGTATTGATACTCTTTTTTTTTAGTTTATAGTTATTTAGCTCCGTTATTATTTTTTTCTCAGATATTATTGCATATCTTCCCTGAAAAAATATTGTATATATGGATTTTTTGTATGCAATTTACTCTATAAACTCAATATATCTTTGAGTTTGAGAATGAGAGATTTACCTACTAAACGTATTGATATACTCATGTGATTGTTATTTGCCTCTTTTATGTGCCAGTATGGGTGATTGATTGGCCTAGAGAATGGCTTGCTTTATTAGGATGAGGATCAATACGTTTGTTCAATGTAGGTTTATTTTTTATATAAGCCATGGGTCACAATAAGAATTATCATATGGAAAATATTATATTAGTAATAATTATGAATATTTTGGATGTATTTGTTGGATTTTTGTTTGAATTGTAATAAAATTTAGTATATCCTTGTTGTCATAGTATTACAATTGTGCAGGATCACATCCCATTACAGACCCAGTGGCGGATGGTAACGGAGCATGATCCTGAAAGAAGATGTGACTCGGGTCTTCAACATTAAGTAGTCCTTTACCATTCTCTTATCCTTCCTTGCTAAACCTATGTATTTTCCTTATTATGCTTTTTACATTACATACTATGAGATATTAACTTGTTATATTATAACTACTATGACTTTATAATATATGCACTTTTACTTCTTATGATTAAATGTTGGCATATCACTTATATATGCATTGCCCTGCGTGGATGAGAGGCCAACTATGTGCATTTCTTTAATTATGGATGAAAGACTAATGATTTATTATTCTTTTATTCTATATATAAGTTGAGTGTGTCTTTTTTTTCGTTTTATATATAGGCTAGTTTGTCTTTTTCATTTTATATACAGACAAATAGTGTACTCTTTTATATGTTATATAAAAAATGATTGTTCCTTTTTTTTAATTTGTATACACTGTGTATCTTTCTTATATTTTAATATATGATTGTGCATCTTTCTTATATTTGTATATAGATTGACTATGTGACTTTATTTGTATTTTTTATGTAATATTTTATTACTTTAATGGTTATAAATTATTAATAAGATGTATTATTATGTTATATTCTCTAGAAGTTTCTAGATATTTACACCTCATGATAAGACTATCACAATTAAGTTAATGAATGCTTAGAAAACTATCATAAATCTTACTTTTATTTAGAGAAGGTAACTCAAACTCTACATAAATATCAAAAAAAAAAGAGAAAAATCTTGCAAACCCACAAGAAAAACATTATGAAAAACAAAAGAACTTTTTGTTTAATATCTTGTGGAATGTTGTATAATATTTATGCTAACAAGTCTATTTTCTATGTAATTTATTTTTAATTGCTATGTTTGTAAGAATCTTTGTATGCATTTGATCAATATTGGATGCAATGAATTTTAATTTCTATATTTATAGTAATACTATTTTTGGGAGCTTTTTTATATGAAGTTATTTTTTTATCGACTTCAAATACTTATTTGCATAATAATCTCATGTGAAAAATATTTTAAAAATTTTATTATTTTTCTAAAACTAATTTCTTTTTAGAGTTTTTAGCAAACAACTACCTATATTATTATGAATTTACAGGAAATCACTTACTTTATCACTATTACTAAAAAAACACTCATCTTATATTATAAATTTATAAAATGTTACCTTGATTAAAATATTCATAAAAAATTTTATTTTAATTTAATTTTATCAATTAAAATTAGTATAAAAGGTTAAATTATTCTTATTTGATTTTCTTTCAAATAATTCTTAAATTAATATAGAAAACATGTTTGATTCCAGTTTCTGTGAAAGACTAATTGTTCGGTACTATAAAACTAAAAATTTAAAATTAAGTTTTGTCATAGCACTATTCATAATTGTGAACTGGCCATACAAAATAAAATAAAATGAAGAAAATTTAATTTTTAAAATTAATTTAATTCATAAAATTAAATTAAATTAATTTTTTTAAAAAAATTTAATTCAGGTAATTTTTATAAATTTATAATATAAAATAAGTATTGTTTTACTAATAGTGATAAAATAGGTAAATTTTTTTTAAATTCACAATAAGATAGGTATTATTTGCTAAATTATATTTAATCATATATTTATTTGTGCATTTAATTTTATATAAATACATATAATACAAATCTAATTGTAAATAATTTGAGGGTAATATTATCCATTTAAAAATGAGTGACCATGACTCTAATTGCATACCAATCGAAACAAGAGAATCAATAAATTTGATCAATTTTGTTTGTAAATCAAATAATGAAATTGAAGAAATATGAAATTATTCAATTCCATAAAATGCATCATAAAATGCAATGAAAAGGTTAATTTTATTAATTTTACAGAATTAATGGAATTAATTAATTCTTAATTTTAAAATTAGTAATTATTCAAAACCCACCAACATGGAAATTTTCTAATAAAAATATTGCAAATAATGAGTTGAGCACAAAGTAGGCCTTTCGACCCCCTAATCCTACGGTTCAGATCATTCCATCAGGAAATTGCTGGAAAACGTTCCGGTATACCGCATATTAACTTAATGAAACCTTATATGATTACCTTTCAGTCAAAAGAGCGGCCGTGATCAGTGATCACTCCCACAAACCCACAGTGAACAACATCCGCGAGACAGCAGAACCAAACAAACAAGGAATATAATTTGACTTCGCTGCAAAACCCTAGCTACGCTTCTTCGCCGCCGCCTCCATCCTCTAGTCCTTACCCTAGATTCCTCCAGTGGTTGGCGTCCCCAGCGCCGCCGCGACCCCCGAACTCCTGCAAGATGCAGATCTTCGTGAAGACCCTTACGGGGAAGACGATCACGTTGGAGGTGGAGTCCTCTGACACGATCGACAATGTGAAGGCCAAGATCCAGGACAAGGAGGGCATCCCTCCGGACCAGCAGCGCCTCATCTTCGCCGGCAAGCAGCTCGAGGATGGCCGTACGCTCGCCGACTACAACATCCAGAAGGAGTCTACCCTCCACCTGGTGCTCCGCCTCCGCGGTGGCGCGAAGAAGAGGAAGAAGAAGACCTATACCAAGCCCAAAAAGATCAAGCACAAAAAAAAGAAGGTCAAGCTCGCGGTGCTCCAGTTCTACAGGGTAGATGACTCAGGCAAGGTCGTCAGGCTTCGGAAGGAGTGCCCCAACGCTGAGTGCGGGGCGGGGACCTTCATGGCGAACCACTTCGATCGCCATTACTGCGGTAAGTGTGGCCTCACCTATGTGTATCAGAAGGCTGGCGGTGATTAATTCTGGGTCTCGTGTGGTGAGAAATGTTCCATCTCTTAGGCTTATGGATTTAGGATTTATGTTTTGATGCTGATAATTTGGTGAACTGAAATACCAGATTAATTCTGGTTCTGCCGTTTCATGAATTTTTGTCCTTAAATTTCAGTGTTTGACATTCTGTGATGGATTCTGGTTTATTTTAATATGTGGCTGTCCGTAATTTCTGTTATATCATGGCATTGGATTTGTTCTTGTTGCTTATGATTTTGTGATTTGGTTTCATTGTGATCTTGTTTTTTGTGGTTAAATTTAATTTAAGGTTCTTAAGTCTTTCAATCGGAGCTCTGGTGAATATAATTATTTGGAGCAGCTGATGAGATTGGTATTGAATGTCGTCTACTGGTAGTGCAAGGCATGCATTTGTAGGTCTTGATTGACGATATTGATACCCGCTCTGCACTCCCTATCTGTGTGCTGTTATTGGCTTTTTGAGATAATTCTTAGTGGGAAGGCTGTTTGTTGTGTTGATTTTGTTATTTGTTTTAGGTCATTATTCTTTGCACTCCTTACAACTAAGCTTTATTAAATTGAATCTTTATATATGCCACTGTTTGAATATCGTTTTGTGCTTCATCTCAGGGGATTCACGAGAATCTAGGCTATTTCAATTGGCCATCAGTTTCATGCATCAATTGCTACTTTTGCTGTCAATGTCTCTCCGAATTGTTTCAGTCTATTTCAAGGTGCTTTAAGACATCTTATTGGCCTTTTTTTGGACCACCTGTGTTTGCCTTCATTGTGTTTTCCCATTCTGTTTGCTTAGTGTTCTCCTGTTAGTTCTTTGAGACCTAGTGATGCTTTACTTGTTCAACCAACTGTTTCTTTTTCCTTGTGTACCTTTCATTTGAGAATACACTCATTTGGAATGGATGTGGAATCTATAAAAGCAATGTGCATTTTCAGTATTATTTGCACCTAATCATTTTGCTTCATAGAGATCTATATATACCTGCCCTAGATCTTTGTTAATCAGCTTGCTATGATATGTTGCTATTTCAACAAATCCTCTTCAAAAGGTCCAAATTTCGCACCTGCTGATTTATTAGTGTCTTTTCCCTAGAGGACGAACTCTTGTTTGTGCCCTGGTTATCTCTTGCCATCTTGATTGTCTTGACTACGATAACTAGTCTTGCATTATTTACAGTCGGTGCCATAAGATTCCATGCTATCAACTTTCTCTATTTTGTCCAATCAGAATATCTTTAGTTTTTTGGGGGAATGTTTTAGCTGCTTGCCTGGTCATCAATATCTACCCTCCTTTTGCTGTTCGCTAATGTTCATCTCTAGTTCCTAACCATAGGGCTTCTTGACTTCATTATGGATGTCCATGCTCTGTATTGCCATTGGTTAATTCATTTCAATGGAAGTTGATTCAAGGCTCAATTGCCCACTCTGGCTTTTGGAATGCTGTTTAGCATTTGGATTGGATCTTTGATGGTACCTTGTTTGCCTCAACAGCATATTTTCTCAGTTTAAAAGCATGTGGTTGAGTGGTAGTGCATCAATTGTGCTCTTGCAATCTAGTTCCTGCATATGTGGGGAAAAGAATCAGAATTTTTGGCGAGGGTTTGACACTGAGTTAGATGTTGTCTAGTGTTGCCTCAAGAATTTTTGATTTTGGTTGTTTCCTACCAGAATCAGCAGAACTTGCTGTTTGGATCAAGGTTTTAAGTTTTCTGTTTCAGAAACAGTTTCTGTTTTCGTTGTGATTTCAATCAAAATGTTTTTATTTATTTATTAATTATGTGTCGATTAAAATTTAATTATATTTTGATTTTAAATTAAAAATGTTATAAAGTTTTTTAGAAATTTTAAAAAAATTAGAAAATTTTAAAAATAATTTATAACTAATTTTATTTTAGTATTCTTAAGCATTGAGGCATGTATGGTGGTGGAGGCAACACTTACTTTTGTGTGTTCATCATTCTTGATTATTAGCATAGTGACTATTCCCAAAAAAAGGTGCTGCTCAAAATGGCAATACATGAATCATACAACTTTCAGTTAGTGAATCATAATATTAATTAAATTTAATCACAATTAAAGCTAAAAAAATGTATTAAAGAGCTCGTTGAGGCTCTACATTAATTATTAGCTTAATAATTAAATTCAATTTTTTTATTTATCATGTGAAAAGGTCATAAGTTGGAAATTTAAATTGTTTTTTTATACTTGTGAAAATAGGCAACTCACCGGAATTATCTCTGACAGCAATCTAGCCATAGGTACTGCTACTGTGTTCTCGTGAGGAGGGCCCACGAGATTATGCTTTTTAGGATCTTTCTCTATATCAAAATTCCCAAACCCCGTGTCCACCACTAGAAGCTAATGCCATGCAAATGCGCGGGATGGCTCTCCGCCGAAACCAACGTAGTCCCCGCGAACACCATCTCGACCTCATCTTCGTACTACAGCAACTTCGTCCCATTGCTCTGTCCATACAAACACAATGTCAAGCCTCACTAGTTTTATGAATCGCCTCCGTCCATGCAATCCACCCCAAGAAAACTCCACAAGTACACCGCCATCTCGCTCCCCAGTTTCACATCTCCAAACAAATCGCAACCCAAAACCTCTGGTTTAGATCTCTCTCTTCCCTCTCTCTTCTCGAACCATTTTCTTCTTGATTCGAAACCCCACCTTCGATCTTGATTTCTAGGATTCCGCCGCACCTATGGCGGATGTGATGGACTCCACCCTGACAGAGGAGCCGCGCGGCCCCGACTTGCCGGCGGTGGCATGGCGTCCACATTTTCACCTTCTCCTTCTCTTCATCTTCTTCCTCTGCGTGTTCCTTCAATAAGAACACTCCTTCTGGGGCTCCTTTCAGACCAAACTTCTGCTATGTTCGCCGCTGTTCAATCTCATGCAAAGTAAGCCATGAACACGAAAATCCGTAGTTCGATCGGCATGACATCCTCATCGACCTAGAGGGCTTATACGGGGCGGCGGCCGGCCTGGGTCTTGACCGTTCAATTCACGGTGCTCCCATTCAAGCTGCAGATATAACTAAATGTGGTCCGCCTGACATTCCGGCTAGGTCTCCGAGCACCGACTGCTATCCGCGGGTGAAGCAAGAAATCGTCGACTTCGTCTTCCTGCCTGCGTCCCAGCCGCTCCGCGTGCACTAGGCTGTGCACCTCGTTGAAGCAGACTACATCGCCAAGTACACCAAAGCAATGGAGCTCATAAAGGCCCTCCCCGCCGACGACCCTCGGAACTTCACGCAGCAAGGTAGGAAGCTTCGTCACTGAATTTGGTTGTCTTCATTCAAGCTTTTTTGCAAACCCTAGAAACTGCAATGTTTTACGGCCGAAATATTTCGGCTATGACTGAAATCGAAACGTTTTGCCCGGTTTTCAAAACCCTGATTTGAATACCTACCACTCCAATGATAAATCGCTTGGAGTGAATGAAAAAATATACATGTTTCTTCTACTATACTTTTGAAGTACAAATAAAAGATTCACAGCATTTTAGAATCTGTTGTTCGACTGATGGACTGTATTTCATGCTTAAATCAATGGTACTGATATGACTTCACATAGGCCTGGGGAAACCACACGGAAAGTACATGTTATTTGCTTTCACTATTAGAACGAATACTGCATAGCAAGCCTCGTTAAATGGGGCAACCGACAGATAGCTGCAGTTTAGAATTGAGAGCTGATGAGCAGCAAGTATACCTTGAATCAAGGGAGGAAATTTGAATAGGAACCTGGGTTGGTGACTTACCACAATGGAGCCCAGGGAGTCGCAAGGTCAAGAAAGGGGTATGGCCACCTGAAACAGGAGCAGCAGCAACAAAATTCAAATGCACTTCTTACAGTATAATATTACAATGACATGAGGTGGTTGCTTACCATGATGGACCATTGATGTTGAGAATCCACAGAAAACCTGTATAGATGCTACCAAACAGAATGAAATATCCCATCCGGAACCAAGCAAATGGCTGCAGAAATATTTGGCTTTGATCAGTTATATGTATCCGTACATAGTATTACTCTTGTTGAATACAAGTTTATTGCAATATACCGACTAGGTCATTCAGGACAGTGTCAAATTGCAGAAACACAAGATTAACAGCACAGACCCCATCACCTGGAATTAAAGACTAAATCCATAACGATATTAAGTGCTTTGTCCAAAGAAAAAAAAAGAAAAATAATAAATATCTGATTGGACAAGCATTGATTACAAACCAGATTCATTCTGAAACTCTCAGGGGCGAAGAATGGCACCAGAACAAAACAGGACGTACTGTCTGTCAAAACTGAAGCGCCTGCACTGGCCTGTCAATTAAGTAGAATCACAAACGAAGGCAACAAAGTCTCAGCTGTAAATCTGTTTGGTTCCTAATCGGATTAAAATTAATAAATTATTTTTTTAATTAATATTTTTTTATTAAAATTAACACTTTAATAATTTAAAATTGAAAAATTATTTAATTTGTTATAATAATTTAATTTAATAATAATATAAAATAAGTAATATTAATTTTATAAAAAAAAATTTGAAATGGACTAATATTCCAAATCAAACGGGATACTAGAGTTTATAGCATTAACAGTCAATATCTAATGCCAGAAAAGTCGTAACCTGATAGACTACTTGCATGAGATGGCCCCAAAATCCTGCCTTCTGCTCAAATATTTCTTTCTCCAGAAAGCTCTGCACCTTTGCTGCATCCCTGTTCTCGATCAAGCTATAACTCAATGAAGCTGGGTCGTACTCGCAAATGGCATGTTTTCGAGCTCCAGTTGCACTTTGCTGAATCCAACATCCATGAAGAGAACCAAGGTGGCAATCTGCAAGAAGTCACAGAGCGCAATCATCAAAGGAATAGGAATAGGAAAGAAACAAAAAGAACCAAAAATCTGCAGTTCAGGAACTTACCGTAAAATAAGACATGACAAGCGTGAGGCTAATAATTCTAACTATAAGTTAGTGAGCTGTAAGATTAATACTCGGTGTAATTAAAATATAATTTTTAATTTTATATCTAGAAAGCGTAGAAGTTGAAATTAAATTAAATTTAATAACTACAGTAAATCCAATAACAAGATCTTTTTTAGAGAACCAGAAAAAACAAAACTCTGAAAATTAGTGGGTCTCATATGCTCAAAGACATATCGGACTAGATCAACAAGCATTAGACCTGTTGAAATTCTTTTAGGTGAAAATTCTTGCAATTCCATGTTTTACATTGTAACTCGGGTTGTGACAAAAAAAAAATTACACCAAAACAATAGTTTTCTATTATGGTGTGAAATGTAATAAATTAGTTCACATGAGACATTAAATAAATAAAATTATATATATATATATATATATATAGTTGGCTTAATTGTGTCTTAAATCCGGAGAGTCTTAATTATATTAGGAAGTTATTTAATGGGTCTAATCCTTATCTAGATTTATCTTCTACTAGAAGACATAAATTAGTAGAAATCTTATTTGAGTCAATCTTCTACTTTGACTCAAATACTGTTAGACTACATCTATAAATACTCCTTTGATATAAGGATTTCTATATAGAATGAGGGAGAGATATATAGATCAATACTCTTAATACGTCTTGTGACGGTTAGACTACTTAGTCTTTCTATGAGAGTTGGTGATATTGGAGTTTCGTCTCCATCGTTGTAATCTTCTCTTCCTCTTCTCATCAATACAATATCCTCTGGATCGTCTTCGCCACATAAATATCTTGTGTGCTATCTTTTTTCCTTTTCTTTTCTTCTTTTACATCGTGAATTGTGATAGACATCGATATTTTGCGCTACAAGTGGTATCAGAGTTTGGTTCAATATATCTACTACGAAGTTCGATATAGAAAAATTCAATGGAAAGTAAGGATTTTCTATTTGGCAAGTAAGAGTTCGTGCAATTCTTACTCAACAAGGGTTGAGAAACACATTGGAGGACGTCAAGCCTGAAGATGTCACCGAAAATGTCTGGGAAAACCAGAAGACTAGTTGTAACCACCTGTTACTCCATAACGGCCCATTACTCGGACCCACAACCCACAACCCAATAACCGCCTCTATTTATAGGCAGCAACCACCCACTAAACCTTCACGGATCGAGAACTTGTCAAGGAGTGAAGAGAGGTTAAGAAACAATTATCGTGAAAGCTCACAGAACGGCGAAAAGTTTCGGGACAATTTCCATCGAGATTCGAGGTAGGGTACCTTTGTTTTCATTCGTTCTCTCTTTACTTGTATTCCTGAGACAAATTCATGTCGAATTATTTGTAAACCTAGTGACCATCATGATATTTAGGAGAATAATGATAACCTAGATTAAACAAAACTTAATAGAAATTAGATATGTTTAATTTTTGAAGTATTATATCGATATAAAATATGTTTTAAGAATAGAAAAATGAGAGGGTTATATTTGCAAAAAAAACTCCTATCTTCCTCCCCACATAGCAGCGAGAGCTGCTCACCGGCGGAGAGCAGGGCGGCCGGAGGAAGGTGGCTGACGCCGGCAGTGTGCGATGCGGCGGCGTGCGGCGCCGTTGCGCGCAGGCATCGCTCGCAAGCAGCACGAGACTCGATGGCAGCGCGGCTCCAACACAGGACCTGGCGCCGGTGCAATTCCGGCGTGTGGCACGACGACGGGAGCGGCCAGTGGCGGGCGCATGACTGCGCGGGCCGGGGTCCACCAACATGCGGCTGCCTTGTGCGCCAGCGCACGCGTACGCGACTGCGCAGGTTGCGGCGGCGCCTGCTTCAGCCCGACGGCACGGGTTGACGACGACCGGAGACGACGGCCTAGCAGCGACGACCCAGCGCCGGCGGCGGCCCAACAAAGGCGGCGGCGGCGGCGGCTGCGAATTAGGGTTAGGGTTTTGAGGAGGAAGGAGGAGATGAGTTTAGGTTTAAGGTAGGATTGGTTTTGGATTAGGTTATGATTTGAGGTTGGTTTGGGTTGGGGTTTGAGTTAATTGGGTCAGTGATACCTAAGTCATTAGGTTAAATTAAATAATCAGGATTTATAAATTGATGAAATTAGTTTGGAAGTTTAATTAGTAGCAGGTCAGACACTTAGGAAAATTGTTGACTCTAAATTGAGTTAATCAGTTTAACTAGTTGAATTTAATCTTGGATTTATAGAACTGATTAGAGACTTGAATTGAATAATAATTATAAGTTAAATAATATCTTATAATTGAAGAGCTAAATTGATAATGTCTTTTACCTGATTTAGTCTGATTTGTGATTGAATCGACTCCTTTTTATTACTTGGTAATCTCGACTCGATATTTATTATGTCTGAACCTTTGGTATATTGGGGGACATATGTAACAGGACTTTATTTTGCTGGTACCAGTCGACGATTCCGTACTTCGGTACGGGATTAGCAAGACTGTCAGACGTGATAGTAGCTGGTCTCCTGAGTTGTGGGAGACGTGATCCGTTGTGTGACTAGACAGGATCACCACTCCATCAGTAGTTGGGAGTGCAGCATGGGAGGACTCTGCTTGGTGGGGGGTGCAACCATCTTCATAATATCTATTAGGGAGTTCATAGTCACAGTCCCAAACCGTTGGCTATCATGAATGTGATATCTTTGTTGATTCATTCATTGCTGTGGATGTTGATTTATCTAATCATCATTATTGTTGTATTATTCTTGATGTTATTACCGTTAATTTTATTGTTGTCACCTACATATTGATCTCTCCTACTGTTCGGAAGAGGTAACTCCCTACTGAGCATCCTTGTCTCACCCCTCGACTATCCTCATTCACAGAAGAATAGCTGATAGGCGCAAGTGGCAACCGTAGTAGTGCATGCGCGCGGGATTACGTTTGGAGCCACTTTATTTGTAGATTATTTTATTCTTTTATATAGAGAGCATTGTGATAAACTTGAGTATCTATTGTTGGGCCACTTGTCTATAGGTTATTTAGACTATAATTGCATTAATATAATAAATTTTAATTCTATGTATTCTGTAAACCTTTTATATATGTTGTTCACTTCGTATTGTGGTTCAATCGGATGATGACCGGGGTGTTACACTAGTGCACATAGCACAATCATCATTAGTCTCACTGATGAGGTACTCTATCCGTTTCTTGATGAAATATCACCTTCAGAGTTATGGAAAAAGCTGAAGAAACAATATATGAGTAAGTTTATCTCAAATCAAGTTTACTTAAAGCAGAAGCTCTTCAATTTTTGAATGAGAGAAGGTACGAATATAGTTGATCATCTTAATGCTTTTAATAAACTTATCTCTCAATTGTTAAGCATTGATGTTAAAATTGAAAATGAAGACAAGACAATTATTTTATTATCGTCCTTACCTCCTTCTCTTGAGAATCTTAAAACTACTCTCATGTATGGGAAGGATTTGAAATTTGATGATATTTCTGTTGTCTTTCTATCTAATAAATATTTGAAAAAGATTAGAGTGGATGTATCACATTCAGAACCATTAATTGTCAGAGGTCGTACCAAAGAAAGATCAAGGATAGGTTGTTCTAGATCCAAATCCAAAGAAATAAACTGCAGGTATTGTAAGAAGATGTGACATATAAGTAAAGAGTATTGGAAGCTCAAAGTAAAGAAAGAAAGAGAATCTCAATCTAAAGAGTAGGCCAAAAAACAAGTATCAGTTGTTAAAAGGAGTCCTGATGATGATTTTTGGTAATATTCTCTCTATTAGTTCTAATTTTGATCGTTACCATGATATTTGGATTCTTGATTCTGGTTGTTCTTACCACATGTGTTCTAATAAGGATTGGTTTGAAGACTACAAGTCCTATGATGATGGTTTAGTTTTGATGGGTAATAACAATCCATGCAAAACTATTGGAATTGGAACAATCAAAATTAAGATGTTTGATAATATTATTAGAACTCTTACTGATGTTAGACATATTCCTGATTTAAAAAAGAATTTGATCTCGTTGGGTGCTTTAGATTCTGCTGGTTATAAGTAATCTGCTGAAGGTGGAGTTCTTAAGGTTGCTAAAGACTCATTGATAGTGATGAAGGGCCTAAAACATGGAAATTTGTATGAGTTAGTAGGAAAAACTGTTGCAGATAGAGCAGCAATTTCTCAAGCTTCTTCTTTTTATATGACCCACTTATGGCATATGCATCTCGATCATATAAATGAGTAAGGTTTAAGTGAACTCAACAAAAGAAAATTACTGAAAGGCCTCAACTCATGTAAATTGGATTTCTTCAAGTCTTGCCTCTATGGTAAACAATCCAAGGTAAAGTTTAACACCGGTACTCATTGCACTAAAGACTTAATTGATTATATTCATTCTGATGTGTGGTGCTTTCCTATTCCATCAAAATCTGCTGCTCATTATTTTGTCTATTTTATTGATGATTTTTCCATAAAAGTGTGGATTTATTTTTTGCATCACAAAGCCAAAGTGTTTTCTTTTTTCAAACAGTAGAAAACTTTAGTTGAAAAAAAGACTGACAGAAAAATCAAATACCTCAAAAGTGATAATGGCGGAGAATACAAATCAACAGAGTTTCTCAAATTCTATGAAGATGAAAGCATCAAACGTCATTTTACCATCCCAGGAAAACCTTAACAAAATAGTGTGGCTGAAAGGATGAACAAAACCTTGTTAGAGAAAGCACGTAGTATGCTCAGTACAGCTAATCTTGATAAAGATTTTTGGGTAGAAGCAGTTAGTACAGCATACTTCATTGTGAATCGTTCTCCTCAAACAGCCATTAATTACAAGACTTTTGAAGAGATATGGACTAGTCAACCTGCAAATTATTCTTCTTTAAAGATTTTTGGTTGCCCTGCTTATGTGCATATTGTCAAGGATAAGTTAGATACACGTTCCAAAAAGTATATTTTCTTGGGTTATGCCAAAGGCGTCAAAGGCTATCGTTTATGGGATCTTACTATTTCAAATGTAATTATTGAGAGAGACATAGTATTTAATGAAAATGTTATGCGAAAATCTCTCAAGAAAGGTTCTAATGATATAATGCAGGTGGAGATGGAGTATGTAATTCCTTCAGAAGAAGATATTCAGGGTATGCCCAACTCTCAAGAAAATTCTAAGAATCAAATTTCTGAAAAGACTCCACTTCGAAGATCTCAAAGAAAAATAAAGCCACCTGAAAGATATGGTTTTGAAGATATGGTAGTTTTTGCTTTAGTTACTGACAATGGTGATCCTTCTTCCTATAAAGAAATAGTGCAGGATAAGAATTCTTCTCAGTGGCAAGCTGCTATGAATGAAGAGATGGATTTTCTTCAAAAGAACCATACTTGGGATCTAGTGAAATTACCAGAAGGTAAAAGAGCAATTGGTTGCAAGTAGTATTTCGAAAGAAAGAGAATTTCTCTGAGATAGATGGTGTTAAATTCAAAGCCTATTTAGTTGCAAAAGGGTATTCACAAAAGGAGGGTGTTAACTTTAATAAAATTTTCTCTCCTGTGGTTAAACACACATCTATTCATTTTCTACTTTTTTTAGTTGTTTTTCATAATCTTGAATTAGAACAACTTGATGTCAAAACGACCTTTCTGCACGGAGAATTAGAAGAATAAATTTTTATGTAACAACCTGAAGGGTTATCCAAGAAGGCAAGAAAAAATTTGTCTACAAGTTGAACAAATCATTTTACGGTTTGAAACAGTCTCCAAGACAATGGTATAAAAGGTTTGACAATTTTATGCTGGGACAAGATTTCATCCACTGCAAACATGATTGTTGTGTTTATTTTAAGATGCATGCCAACAACTCATTTATTATATTATTTCTTTATGTTGATGATATGTTTATCGCTACTCAGGACATATCTCTACTGAATGATTTAAAGTTTAAAATGAAAAAGGAATTTGAGATGAAAGATTTAGATGCTGCAAGGAAGATTTTCAGTATGGAGATTGATCGAGATCAAAAGCATGGAAAATTATGGCTCAAACAAAGCAAATATCTCGAGAAGATTATTTCTCGTTTTCACATGCAAAATTCAAAACCCGTCAGTACTCCTTTGGTATCTCACTTCAAACTTTCAACTCAACTATGTCCTTCTACAGATGAGGAGTATGCATACATGGAGAATATCACATTTTCAAGTGTTGTTAGAAGTCTAATGTATGCTATGGTATGCACAAGACCTGATATTGTACAAGCAATCAGCGTTGTTAGTCGTTACATGACAAATTCAGGAAAAGAGCATTGGCAGGCTGTGAAATGACTATTAAGATATATCAAAGGTACTCTTAATATTGGTTTATATTTCGATAGGAATACAGTGTAAGAGGCCAAAATTATTGGCTACGTCGATTCAAACTATACTAGAGACCTTGATCGATGACAATCCCTCACTGGTTATCTTTTCACTCTTTATGGAGGACCTATTAGTTGAATGTGTATCTTACAGTCAACTGTGACATTATCTACAATAGAGTCTAAGTATATGGCAGCTACAGAAGACGTCAAATAAGTTCTATTGATAAAAGGATTGGCAAGTAAAGTTAATTTTTCTCAACATGTTCTTCCTATTTTTTTGCGACAGTCAGAGTGCCATACACATTGCGAAGAACCAAATGTACCACGCCAGATCAAAGTATATAGATGTCCAATTTCATTTTATTCAGGACATTATTGAAGACGGCGAGATTTCTTTACAAAAAATTCATACTTCAAGAAATCCTGCAGATATATTGACGAAGATGATTCCGATTGACAAATTCAAGCTCAGTTTGGACTTGATCAATATTCAAGATCGTTGATCCTGCCTCATAAGGTAATGGCAAATACATCTATTTAAAATTTAAATTCAGAAAATAAGATGATTCGAGACAAGGTGGAGATTGTTGGCTTAATTGTGTATCGAATCCAGATTTTCCAGAGAGTCTTAATTATATTAGGAAGTTATTTAGTGGGCCTGATCCTTATCTAGATTTATCTTCTATTAAAAGACTTAAATTAGTAGAAGTCTTATTTGAGTCAGTCTTTTATTTTGACTTAAACACAGTTAGACCACATCTATAAATACTTCTTTGATGTAAGGGTTTCTATATAGAGTGAAGGAGAGATATATAGATCAATACTCTCAATACATCTTATGACGGTTAAGCTACTTAGTCTTTTTGTGAGAGTTGGTGATATTGGAGTTTCGTCTCCATCGTTGTAATCTTCTCTTCCTCTTCTCATCAAATACAATATCCTCTGAATCGTCTTCGTCACATAAATATCTTGTGTACTATCTTTTCTCCTTTTTTGTTCTTTTTCTGCATCGTGAATTGTGGTGGACACGATATTTTGCGCTACATATATATATAGTGGAAGGACTCATATTTTATTAATTTGGTGTTTACTCTAGTAAGAGATAATTTGATATCGATTTATTGTTTACCATTTTTAGGTTACTCTGATTTTGTAGATTTTGACATATCTTAGTTCTTGATTCGTTTTCTATCCTCAAAGTTCTTGATTTGTTATCTACCTGTGCAAATTTGCCACTAAAACAAGAGTAGACGAGGGCCTCAATCAAAAACTGGAACGGTGAATTCATACAATGGAGTCAACTCTGTTGTTACCAACCTTTTGGAGATTTTTTCGAACTAAACTGAGTCCAAAATGCGCTTCAAAATTACAAATCATCCCAAAATGATATTCTAAACTCCTTTAAAACACCATTAGAGAAGTGTGCTAAAAATTTGGAGATCTGTATCTGAATTTAGAGCGGAACAGCAAAATAAGGCATTTCACGAGCATTAAGATGGACAGAAGAACTCCGAGGCATGCAAGGGCAACGAGAAGAACACAGTTCTTTCTTCACTTCTTTTGCTTTTTTTCAGAAAAAAGAAGCCATTGCTGTCCCATGTTTACAGTAGCTGTCCCTTGAGTTTGGTTAAGAACATATACTAACAAGAAAGACACACTGCAAATGATTTTATACGAGAAAGGAAGGGTCTTGGACCTTTGCTTAAGAACATAGATTAATAACTTAGCACAGCACAACAAATTTCGCGCAAACAAAACACATAATTCTCCAAACTATTTCCTCATTTAATTTAATTTTTATACACCCGAGGTTAATTTTTTTTCCATTTATGTTGTTGTTTGGACTCGGTTGTTCTCTATACCACTATTTTTTTGCTTCTTTTGTTTTTAAGACAAAGAAAAAGAAGAAGCGAGTGTTGTTCTAATTTAAGATATTGTTAGCACAGCAGTTGCACCTTGTAAGGCCGGTGATTGACGGTAAGTTAATGAACTGTGAAACTAAGATACGATGTAAATTAGTTTTTAATCTTACATCAACAAAATATAAGAGTTATAAATAAAATAAATAACGATGAGACTTTTTTTTTTCGAAAAGTTAAAAAAAATAAAACCCTAAACTTGGTGGACAATACACCACAAATGCTTAGGAATAATATCGCCTCACGGCTACCGTCACCGGCCTCACACTCCTTGAATTTGCTTAAGAACATAGATTAACAACAAAGCACGCCACAACAAATTTTATACGCATCAAATTCTAAAAAGTATGAACTTCCTCTTGCAAATTTTCAGCAGGTCAAGTGCATAAGCAACATGCCTTCCCTTCTTCATATACTTTGTAAAGTCCATTGCTTCCGCCATGAAGCAAATCATATTGTGTTACGAACGGCGAAAAATTATGAACTTTTAGTATGATTCTATGTAGGCATTGGGAAACCATCTTGGAAAATGCGAAATCTTGGCTCTCACGGTCGCAACATATGTGGCGTAGAAGGGGATGTGAACCATTGCAATGGAGAGATAACTGCAATTTGAGATATAAGAATTGAGATCTGACATTCATGATGAAAGAACTGAAAAAAAATGATGAATTCTCACCAAATTGGAGCTCAAGAAAGAACAATTTGAGATATGGCCACCGAACAAGTTTATAAATTCTGTAACACTAGTTATGAAAGAACAAAGGAGAAGAAGATGCTCACCACGAAGAGCCAGAAGCATACAGAATCCACAGGAAGATGACATAGATTACACTCCAAAGCATGAAATACGCCATTTGGAACGACGGAAAAGACTTGAACAAGTAGGAGAAGCTCAAGTTTACTTGAAATTATTATTAATGTTTAGTATTATTATATAGATTTCTAATAACGAAATGTTTACCAGATTATTGAGTGCAGTGTCTAGGAGCAGGAACACAATATTGAGCAAGTGCACAGACCTCATTTCCGGCCATTTTAGAGCTCATCTTTGTAACACAAGGACAGAAAAGATTGAAAGAATCAAATGATCTTTTGTTTAATTTAGAACCAACCAGGTCCATGGTGAAACCTTCAGGTGCCATAAACGGCACAAGAACACACCAAAAGCCGTCGGTCAGTAAGCAAGCGCCGGCGCTGGTCTGTGAAATGAAACAGAGAGTCGCACAGTTTGATGTCCTAGTTAAAATCAGGGATGAAAATTGTCAAGAATCGGAGATATCATCAGAAAATGCGACCTGATATGCAATTTGCATGACATAGCACTAAAATCCAGCTTTCTTTTCACAAAATTCTTCATCGATACGTCCTTGCAATTTGCTCAAATTGCTCTCGTCATTTAATGCACAAGTGAGATCACCATCCTCTGCAACATGTCGCTGTGAAAGTATCCAGCATCCATGAGCTGATATCAACATCGCAATCTGCCGGAAAGCGCAGAAGCCGAGAATCGAGAAACAATGATTACAGATTGAATATCTTACGAAGATGAATCGACGAAGTGCAGAAAACACACCAGGAAATAAAAGATGACCAGCATTAAGGTTCACCTGCGTGCACAGCAATGTTATAAGATTGTTCATAGTAAAATCACACCTTTTTACTTCCATTATGCATTGGAAATTATCTTACTGAGTGCAGAAGTAGAAGCTGAAGGTGCCCTCCATGAGAAGCAACTCGCAGAATGACCAAACCAAGAGGGCGAAGGCGGTGACCCGGTAAGCCTGGACCCATCCGGGATGCACCGTGCGCCAACACGTCCTCGACATATCGGTCGACCGAATTGCGCCTACCTTCGCCTTCGAGATCACAGAGACTGACATGACCACTGCAACCGCAATGAGCACGGCACACACCCCCACCTGCCACGTCATCCAGAACGCCGACCCCTGTTTGACTTGCTCTATCTCCCGCAAAATCATTACGAGTCTGTGTTAGTCTGTGTTTGCTGAAATGAGAAGAGGGGTGGGTGGACTTAAAACAAGAAATGGCAGTTGATTTATTGGCACACGTTAAGTTTAAATGTTTTGAATTTAAATTAAAATTTGAATTAAAAGTAAAAATTTAAATTTGAATTTGAATTTATATTTGATTTTAAATATTTATTATGTAATATTAAAAGTCATAATTAGAATAAAATTTAAATTCAATAAAAACTTATAAATACTCAAATAATATATAAAGTTTAGGTGTCATATATTATTGAAATTAAATTATAAAAAAATAGAGAGAGCGACAAAAAGAACAAAGAGAAGAGAAAAAAAGAGTGTGTCAGCTTTTATGAGTCTTTCTAATACTTTTCGATAGTCTGTCGTAATGATTAATCGTTGTGTTCTCTTGAAGATTTTTTTTTTTTGACAATGGAGATATTATTGAGACTTGTTGAAGAATTTAATTAGATAAGAAAGAATCTTTCTTATAGACTCCTATAATACCTTTTAATAATGGATATTTCGCTCATTCCGCGGACGTAACTTGATTTTGAGTAAATTATGCATATCGTTGTATCTCTTTTTATTTTTTTTAATCTTATATTACTTCTATTTTTTTGTTATTTGAAAATAGAGTAATCCGTGAATTTTTTGCTACAAATTCTAACATAGGCCAACGTAGTAGATTTTTATTGAAGAACCCTAAATTTATGAGAATTTAGATCAAATCTTACATAAT
Organism: Trichopus zeylanicus subsp. travancoricus; assembly: GCA_005019695.1. Classification (NCBI taxonomy): domain Eukaryota; kingdom Viridiplantae; phylum Streptophyta; class Magnoliopsida; order Dioscoreales; family Dioscoreaceae; genus Trichopus; species Trichopus zeylanicus. The sequence goes on from RXID01010941.1 coordinate 734,392, forward strand.
TCAGCATTGCTCGGATTGCTAGGTCTACTCACAAGATCACGATGAGATAGCCGAAGTAGAAAAAATACAATGGTTATGGTTGTGTAGAAAAATCTAATGAACAGTGACATATATATATAGTGTAAGATTTTAGTCTTGGTTTCTTGGATTCTGTCCTATTTGATTAAAAACAACTGCATAAATCCTGTTCTTTTCAGATTTTTCTCTTGGTTCTGTCTTATTTGATTCTTCGCAATTCTTAGTATTATTGAGGATATCAGGGGTTATGTTGAAACTCCAACAAATCTCAGTGTTATATATGAATGATCCAATTGGTTGATTGAACATGAAAGACCATTTCTTACCCATATTTATACTCGAGTATCTCACCTATTATTCTCAACAAGATTAGAATTATGTACTCTTTTTCATTCTACTCATATACTTGTTAAAAAATGATGGAAAAAGTATCTGCAAGTAGAAATTTCTTTACAACATTCAAGTCCACAAGGACATAGTAGCTTCAGAGAAGGATGCGGCGAGCAACACAGACGGCAAATTGTGTTGTAAGCATGTGCTTATTTGGAGATGACGCTTTGGCTTCATTATTTCTGTCGTCCCTACTGTCGATCTTTTGTCATCATTTTATGCATGCAAAAAAAAAAAAACAATGATATCTTCGTGGTTTCTTGTTAGGTTGCATCAGAAATCATCTATTTGTGGTAGTAATTGGATAGATTCTTGCTTCTTTCTGTTTTCACATGAAACGACTGCCAGCATTTGGAGATACATACAGTGGGTGTCCAATTACCAAGTAACTTCATGCTCGTCTTAAACAGTGTTTTGCTAGTGTTCTAGGCGTGAAAGTAATTTGGCGTGAACAAGAGTCAAAATCAGGTTGATGTTAGGGTTTAAGTTTTTTGATAATTTCTTAAATGGTTTCTTGATGTAGTCTAAATGCTTGTAAAGATCCTCCTGTAGGATAGATAACAATCAACAGGTCCGCATGCCAAAGACCTGGAACAACTCGGTGCGATCAACTTAGATGAGTGTCCTCAAATCTATCGAATGAGACGTTTATCAACTGGATTTTACATGTAGACTTTTATCAACTGGATTTTACTATAACTTGACCGTTTTCAGGATTAAATGGCACGAATTCGCTCTCCAGCACCATTATATACTCAGGATCAGCAAACAGTAAATAACAACCAAACAATGATAAATGAATTCAACTGGCACAACGCGATAGAAAATAAAAAACAAATGCAAGCTCAGCAACATGCCAAGAACACCTGAGTTCAGTTCAAATATGATGCTAGCAGCAAAATCGGTTTTATATGCTCTTAATGAACTAGTGAGACACAGAAAGATAAAATGTAACCATGACAGCGCAAAGAATTGGTCGAGTATATCATGATGGAAGGTCAACCACACAAGCCAAACCTACATTAGTAACTAATCACAAATTCGTAATCTTAGCTAACTTCACAGTAATCCTGATTATCAGGATGTTCATCAAGAAAGACATCAAGAACACTGGTGAAATGATGTCAACCATTGTTGTATCTTTTGTACCAACTTTGCCAAGTTTTGTTGGGATAACTACAACGTGCTTCAATCATTCTCCATGTCTTTTAGTTGTTTTAGGCTCCTGGTTGCTAGAAGCATAAGCGAAAGCCGCTAAACCATTTATTGGGTATGATTGGATATTACTTTCGATCGCGCTAATTTATCGGGTTGCGAATGAGTTTAACCATATCCATAACCGATAATAAAAAATCAGACTCACTATATTAATGAATATACATGTCTAATTATTTTCAAGTGTAAGTTAGTCTCCAACTTTATACATTCTTCCATATTTCTCATATTGTTCTAGTCTCACGTATGCTTTTAGAATAGGAAATATGCATTTAAAATAATGTAGTATGTATTAATATTTTTACAATTAAAAACATTGTTGTTTTAGTGAATAACAAATATCTTAACAATCTAAATGAGATAAAATGTGAATTGATGAAGCATGTTGTTTTTTGTTGTGTTTATAGTTAATTATATTATCAGCCAAACAATTCATAAAATAAATTGATGGAACATCCCTATAGATTGGATAAAATCCTGGAAATCCGAACCCGAGCACAAATCTTATTAATGGGGATTACCCGCTTACAGCCTTACCCTATATGGCTATGGATGCTATGCCAGTCTTACCCAACCCTATGAGTATGGCTATCGATAGTATGTGAAACCCGCCTGAACCTGACCTGCTTCCCGTTCTACTCATGGCTCTTTCCCCAAATACAACTGCCATCAACAATATGAACATAACCAGCTCCTCTCCTCTCTTTTCTTTTTGTTTTTTTTTTTTTGGTACCTATAACAAGTTCTTATTTCCAGTGAAGTGTTAACATAGTAAGCTTGAAACAATAAAAAATATCAAGATTATATTACGCCACCACCCATCAAATATATGTACATCCAACCCACACCAGCAACAAGATACAAATCAATGATACAGAGACAGTAATAACAACATTACAAAACTGCAGACTGCTACTAAGCAGCCTATAAAAATAAAGTCTTTTTATTATCAGTAATTATCGCCATCATCATCATCATCACTATAACCATCATCTCTAGCTAGCTATGTACAATAGACCCTTGCAGCTCCTAATTGCCACTGTCATTCTCAAGCCAGCTTCTCAGATTGCAGAAAGCCTCGGTGGAGATGCTACAGCACTTCAGCCTTGGTCCTTGCTGTTGTTCCTCACCATGCTGCAGTGGAGAAGAATCCTGGTACTCATCAGAGAAGCAGACAACAATAACGGTAAGGTTATCAAAGGTTTTGAGCCTAAGGGCCTCCATAACAAGTTCTCTAGCACATCGTTCAGGGTTGTCGTGCTGTTGGAGGCCTCTGCGCACGATTCCAACAGCATGTTGGCTTGACATAACATCCCAGATCCCATCACACCCTATGATCAGGAACTCGTCGTCCTCACTCAATAAGGCCTGCCTGAACTCAGGCTCAGCTATGAGAGGGGATGCAGAGCCTGGAGGCAGCTTCAAGTCCCAGTCACCTAATGCTCGACTGACAGAGAGAACACCATTAAGGTACCCATCATCAATGTAACCCCCAGACTCCAACACTCGCTGGCGCTCCGCAGAATATATGGGCTTGTGGTCCCGTGACATCTCCACCGCTTCACCTCTCCGACAAAGAACTGCCCGACAATCCCCAGCATTGGCAACTAGCAAAATCCTGAAAAAAGTAATGCATGACAGATTACTACATAGAATTGGAATCTGGTAAGTCATCTAAATAATTAACCATATCACATAATTGTTGTCACTCATCACAATGAGAATTATGATTCCCAATATAGGTCATTTCTGCCAATGATCATTTAAATTCCAATAAATGCAATTAGATAATTTACCATCAGAATGACTTGATAATTGGATAATTATCCATGCCAATCTCAGCAAGACATTGTCATTAGAATTGCCTCTTTTTTTCTGAGTTACCAGTTGTTGTCTTGCAGAATGAGCCTTTAATTCCAAAAATGCAGTTACTGATATAGTGTATAGGCAAATTATATTAGAATGAATTATTTGTCATGGATAATTATTTAATGCACATTATAAATATGTCAACTTCTGAAATTAGAAGCAACACATAATCGAAAAAATAATCAAAAAGCAATGTATAAATAATAGTAGCACCAATTGTAGAAAGTGAAAAGTAATTAGATTTTCTGCTTGGCAATAGCTCACACACCTTCCAAACACAAATGCTGTAAGCACTGTAGTCCCAGAAGATTTGTTAATGGTACAATCATCCCCTAATGCAAGGTCAGCACGAAGGTATGACTTGCGTACAGACCTTTCAACCTCCTCTACAAAGATATCATCAGCCTGTGATGCTTGTGGGAATTCAGCATCTTCAAAAAGAAACCTAATCACATGTCTTCTGATGTAGGCTGCTGCATCTGGACCCCCATGACCATCAAAGACCTAAGTTACAATGTCAAAAATGTCTCAGCAAATAGAACGGCAAAATAGGCAAAGATCACAGTAAGACATATCACACATAATAAGAAAAACTAAATTATCTTACTCCATAAAAGGCACTAGGTGAAGGGCACTTGAACAATGAGCCCATATATGCTGAGAGATCATCAATACGAATGTGCTCGTCTTCCATGTATCTCCGGGGGCCAATATCAGAAAAGCTTCCAGAACGGATAGTTGGTACAAATGGATAAACTCTTGTTTCCAAGGATGCTTCTGGAATGGCATCTGAAACTATTGAATCCTGAAAGAAGAGGGAGGCAACCAATTATACATTGCAAATTTCTTTAAACCTCAATTTTCGAATAATAAATATATGACAGCACCAAGCATTGTCTTGAAATCCAGTTTAGTGACACACAATATTTAGGACAACATAGTGGTGGTAATTAGGTCGAAAACACAGCATCAAATTTCAACTACTTTGTCATAGATTCATATACAACTACATCAAAACAGAAAAAATTCAGATCTAAAAAAACAACAAAGCACAAAGCTAATGGCCCGCATGCGCATACAGTTTGCTAGTCTTGGATTAAAAAGAGGAATTTATCCCTCTTCTAGCAGCAAATAAATCTAATAAAAATAAAGCCAAAGAAATTCCACAACTTTGCTGCATGAAACCCACAAATAAACCACAGGAACAAAACTGTCATGCTACTTCAGCACTTGTCTGGACAGGAAACATAAATCAGAACGCTATTAATAGATTTCTTATAAAATTATCACATAAAAAAAAACATTTACCCAAAAATTCCACCAAAACCCTAAAACATAGGCGGAACTGAATCCATCAGAAAAATCAGATCCAAACCACCAGAAAACTTACCAGCTCGGACGCCGGCCGGAACACCGGCGACCCCGGAGGCGTCACCACCTTGGCCACCGCCGCAGACATGTCGACGATCTCCTCAATCCCCTTCGCCACGAGCCGGTACTGCACATCCAGAACCTGCACGCTCTGATGAATCACCTCTGCTCCCGCCACCATCTCGATCCCAATCCTCCAATTCTCCACCAAAGATCCCTCCTTGGCACCGAATTCGATCCAAAGATTAGGATTTTATTCTCTTGATTCTACGTACCCTTCGCCTCCTCAATTTGGGGTCTTCGGGAAATAATTGCAACTCGGGAAGTCAGATCGGAAGTGCCGGAAGTGGAAGAAAGGGAGGCTGTGGAGGATGTTTTATACGAAGTCGGAAATTACCGGCGATTAGCGGTTGTGGGTCACGTGCCGGTCAATTCAGACCAGCCCCGATAAGGTGGAGATCGCGACACGTGGGAACCTAACGGTTGCCGCGGGAGTCTTCCAACCGCCTTTTTTTTCACCAAAATATCCTTGCGGAGGATCTTTTCCGATAAAAGGTGGCTAAAGTCTAAGAACGGTTGGATCTTGATCGTACGGCTTCGATCTGTTTCAGAATGTCCTCGGTGAAAGACATTCAAAACACCAAGGCGTTGAAAGATGATAAACCTCCAAAATTCATGTTGAGAGTTTTTTTACCCAAATAAAAACCTAAACAATATATTTTAAAATTTATATTGAAATTATATTAATTACAAATATTTATTTGTAGAGTTAAACCATCAATTAACAGAAAATATGACAACTAAACATCTAGCCAGATACAACTGAGCGATTAAATAATTATTCAATATTTAATATTGTTAATTATTATATTGAATATTATTAATTATTATGTATAATATAAAATTTTAAATTTTAATTTTAGGATTATTTTCAGGATCTATTAAAATTGATATTTTTTATCATTTATTGATTCATTTCGATTTCAGTCAAATTATTTTTATTTTTAATATATTTTAATTTAAAATTTAAAATTATTATAAAATTTCTTTAAAAAATCATGTAAAATTTATATACACATATTTTTAAAAATTTTATTAAATACATATTTTTGGATAAAATTTATTTTAAAATAAATTATAAAACACAAGATTTGAATTTAGTTTGATTTGGATTGAATTTAAAATTTTAATCATCTAATCTAACTTAATAAATTAAATGAAATTTATCTTTTAAAATTAAAATTAAATTTTAAATCGAAATATTGTGGATTAGATTGAAACGCTATAAACTTTTAAGAATCAAGATGGTCGGGTCACGGTGGCTTTTTGCGTGCACCGTCTTTTAGGCAGCTGAATAATTAGTTAATTGATAGGGGTATTTTAGTCATCAAGCTTTGTTATTTTCTCTCTGAAGTTGACACAAACACCCTCAAGGGTTGCGCAATTAACACGCGTGGCTTGCGATTTTGCAAGATTTTCTTTTTTTTTTTTTTTTTTTTTTGCAATTCTAGTTTTTGTTTTTTTAAAAAAAATTTTGGATTTCTTTTTTCAGGTTGCGCATAGTCTTGAAAAATTCTTTTTTGAAGTTTTAAAAAAAAATTATTTGGTATATATATCGACCTTGGATTGTTGTTTGGAGCCTCGAAGATTCAATCAAGTATTTCGTACGGGACAAGCTACGATTAGTTTGCGTTAATTGAATCTTAATTGTATTTAAGGAACACAACAAAAGTGATTATGATGTTTATCTTAGGATAGCGAATTAGAGATTGCCACATTGTTCAGGGACTGTGGTCAAATATTTTTTTTATTTATATTTTAATATTAGGTTATTATGATAATTTTTGTATATTAATTAGATTAACAAAACTTGGGTGTGACATGGCATAGTAGCAGACGTAACTGAATACGCTGCCATATTGTAATTATACTAAAAAAAAATATGCTGCACATGTCCATTTACATCCAATTTAACCTGAATTTTGACCTAAAAGCAGCGTATATACAGATCGATTTGAATTTGAATTAGTCAATTAATATGTTTTTTAAATTTATGTGAATTTGATCTTAATGCATTAGTTTTTCAAGGGAAAAAAGGGAAAGTACCCAAATAATTTTTTTTTCTCATTATACTGCCAAAAAAAATCATTTTTTTTTTAGTAAAAAGCCATGAACAGTTGGAATAATTTGGTAGGTCAAATAATTATGTTCGATTTCTGTTGAATTTTGTTGGATGGAAAGCAAAAACATGAAAACCAAACTTGCATCTAACATAATTATTGATATATTAATTGAAAAATTATCGGCGACTGATATTTATCTATTATGAAAAATTTATTAATTATTGATCAACTTTTGGATAAACCATTTATTCTTTTTTGAATTAAATTAAGCCAAAGCAAAGCAATTAATTGTTAATGAAAAAAAAAAAAATCCAAATCGTTGATGATTTATGTTGCGTCTTGATTTCCATCAATCAAACACCACCGAGTGCAACTTTTTTCCGAGAAAGATGAGCATTAGGTCCACACATAGAAAGTGAATTTATATGATGCCCGCGGCCTCATTTGCTTCTTTTTTTTTTTTTTCTTGATTTACAGTTGATTTTTAATTGCCGTGATTGAAGCCCAATCGGAGTTCCATGATGAACAACAAAAGCTAACACATTTTAAATTCTCATCTTTGATTAGTGGACTCATAATTGTTTAAAAATTTTTAACAAAAAATCAACCGTCTTATTATAAATTACAAAACATCATATATCTTATTAATATTAATAAAAAATAACTTTATAAAAAAATTACATGGGAATTCTTTGCTAAAATATTTTATTTTTGATTTGATTTTATTAATTAAATTAATATAAAAAAAAATATTTTTTTCTAAACACTAAATCAATCTTTAACCGAAAAATATGAGCACATATAAAATATAGTTATGTTTTTTCTTTCTTAATGCAAAGACATCTCTCTTAATGCAAAGACATCAACTTAAAATAAAATATTCTCTAAATATTTTTTAAAAAAATTAAGATATATATATATATTTTATAAATTTATAATATAAATCAAGTGATTTTCTTGTTAAAAAAATTAAAAAAAAAAATTGAAAAAGTTGAGTTAGTATGATTTTCTGAATCTTTGCGGCTGTTGTCGTGCTGGATTTCACCTACTTCTCTTGATCAACACACTGAAATCATCTTCGATTATGGGAAGTACACGTGTCAATCGGAATAATTTTGAAATCAATTTCGAAATAATAGTTCAATCATCGATATTATCACGAGCGCATTTTTTTTTCCGTCTTTACATTTGTGGTCGAAGACTCTTTGTAGCAGTAATTGCAATTAGCATCAATTTCATTGGAGAATACTTTCGAGCAATGGATTTCAATATCTTTGTGGACCTTGTGTGGTGATGGATTCGTTGTGTTGTGCGCACTCTCAAAGAGTTGTTTTTTTTTTTTTTTTTTTTTTTTTTTTTTTAAAAAAAAAAATTTAACAATTTGTAAAGATAACTGAAGGCTTAAGTTCTTTCTGTATGAAATGACGCTAGTGCTCAATTTGTCCTAAGTATTCGTCATTTCTTGTGACGGCAGATTATCTTATTTTCTAGGTTTTTTTTGGCTGATTTTAGATTGGCACGTACCTTCCAGATGAGCCGAATTATTAATTAGTCCGATCGAAGGTTAGTTCCATATTAACCATCCGACGAGGTGACACATCATATTTGAGAATCTCCATGTACATGTACTAAATCCGACTAACTCAGCAGACATATTTTTTTAATTTGTGAGTCAATATCGGGGATTTGAAATTCGTAATGAGGATAATAGCGTGAAATCTAACGGGTATTTTGATTGACATCAAAGGGTCACATCAAATCAAATTTTTCGAATTCATTATAAATAAAGAAATATCTAATGAAGGTTAGGACTAATAATGCCTTTTTTTTTTTTTTCTCTCTCACTTTAACAACCTTTTCATCATTGATTTAGAAGATTTTTGGTGATCCTCTAATCATGTTTTTAAAGACTAAAAAAACATCATCCTTCGTAAATCAGCCTAGGGAACGGATGGCGCTAGCACCCGTTGAGTCCCACAATTTCTCTAGAGTACTATTAATATCCATTTTTTTAGTTCTTTAAATTCTAAATACATAGCCTCAAACTAATCGGATTAGCTAGATCTCACAATTTAAACTCTCATACCATGTCACGATTTTCAAAAAAATTATTTATAAAAGTACCATATTTCAACCAGTCTTTTCATATTTTCAAATGTCTTACATTTATATTTTTAAGAAAAATAGTATTTTAATTTTTAAAATCGAATTTCATCAAAAATTTATGAATTTTGGGAATCTACTTATAAAATTATACCTATGGAGAGTTTATTTGTGTAAGTACTATGCCCTAATCGGATTTCTCTTACTTTTAAATATTCTATATTTGTATTTTCGAGAAAAGTGATATTTTAATCTTTAAAATTAGATTTAATCGCAAATTTATGAATTTCAGGAATCTAGTTATAAAATTATGTTTTTCAAGGATTTATATATAAAATTTGTATTATTTGCTACAAAATAGCTTGGATTTGATATTTAGAATTGTTCAATGCAAAATCGCATTAAGACATATTTATTTATAAAAAGTTAGTTTTTAGGGGCCTATTCATGAAATTATAATATGTTTAAAAATTTAAATTTTTGTGTAAAAAATACATAAAAGAAAATGAGCTGGAATCCATAAGAAATCGAGTTAAAAATGGATTGAAAAATGGATTTAAAATGGGCTAAAAATGGGATGAAAGTGGACTGAAGTTTCGAAACTAGATTTTCTCTTGTCTAGATTAATGACACGGTACGATCTCTACTGCCTAATCCTTGTGCAACCATTAACTAAAAAATCATCCAAATTTGGCATCCAAAATATCTCCTAATTGGATTTTTCTCAACCTATAAAAATCACCTGATTTTCACAAGTGAAGACCCAAAATTAGATTGAAAATTAGACCCAAAAATTTATAATATAGATCATTATTTTAGCAACTGATATTCTCGACGTTCTAACAGAGAAGGAGGAGTTCTACAACAACCTCAAAACTCTACCGGGATTTAGAGTCGAATTCCTCATCTATGTCGAAGTTTTGACCAAAGAATTGCGTATTCAATCACCATCTTCCTTTTCAATGACCTGATTTTGATTTTGGTTTAAGTTTAGACTTGATTTAGTTTTAATTTGAACTTGATTTAACCCAATAAGGATTTAATTTAAACTTAGTTTGACCCCATCAGATTTAGTTTAAAATTAGCTTGACCCAAGTAGAGTTTGGTTTAACTTGATCAGACCCAATTAGAGTTGATTTGAAATTGATTTAACTAAATTAGGGTTAGTTCGAACTTGATTTGACTAAATTAATGTTAGTTCAAATTTGATTTGATTTGGGTTGACTCGATTTGAATCCGATTGAGATTGGGTCTAAACCGATTGATTTGGGTTGACTTGATATAAATCTAATTAGGGTTGGGTCTAAGCTAATTTAATTTAAATTAATTCAATCAGATTTGGGTCCATTTTAATTTTAATTTTAGTCTATTTATTTGATCAAGTTAAGTCCATCAGTTATTTAATTTGGTCAAATTGACTTAATTTTGATTTGCTTAAGTCAATTATTTTAATTAATTAATTTAATTTGATTTGATTTAATTGATTAGAGAGTCCTTAGGCTATCCATTAATTAGAATGACTTTTATACGAGTCCGCGGGCTAACCTTGAGTCAATTTGACTTTTGGATGAGACCACAAGCTGACTTTAAGTTGATTTGACGTTCAAATGAACTTGCAAGCTAATCTTAAGTTGATTTAACTTTTGGATGAAATCACAGGCTAGCCCTAGGTCTGAATGATTTTTTGGTGAGTTCGTAGGCTGGTTTTAAATCTTAACAACTTTCGAACGAGCTTGCAGACTAGTCTTAAGTCTAAACAACTTTTAGGCAAACTCGTGGGATAGCCCTAAGTTTGAATGACTTTCAAACAAGCTCACAGGTTGTCTCTAGGTTTGAATGACTTTTGAATAAGCTATGCGAGCAGTGACACAGGTTGCCGCAGCTTGAACACAAATAGCAGTACGGGTAGTGGTGCGAGCCAATGTGGCCTGGAGGTGATAGGGTCACATGGACGATGGAGGAGGCATTGAATGGCTGGGTCAAGCTACATGGGCACCCCTATGGATGACTGGCAGGAAAGAGATAGACGTTGGGTTGTGTTACCTAGTGGAGTGAGACGGCATACCTAGGTGAGACTACTGGAGGTCCGGCCAACTATACTCTGACGAGCAAAGAACCAGCCATTGTCAACTATGATGCCCATCCCCAATTCTATCGGAGAACCATATGCACCACTTTGGATACCCCCATGCTTGCTCCAATCGGAAGCATCGACATGATGGAGAGTTCAACTATAGGTTGTCGAATTGCTTCCCTTGAATGAGGCGGGCAATGGTATGGGTCGACTGGATGGAGAGGTTATGGGGTTAATGCAGGAGAGCTTAGAGCCCGCGGTTGTCGTAACGGACATGAAAGAGCACCTTGCAAGGGAATGGGCCAGAGAAGAGGAAGAACAATATTAGAAAATAAAGAATGAAAAAGTAAGAAAATTCCTTTCTGCGTCTTTTCCTTCATTACTTCTTTCCTCATCTTCTCATTTTTTTTTGTTCTTTGATCTTCTACTCCCTCTTTTTTTTTTTTATTGAAGTTTAAGGGGTTTTTATAGATATCCAAGAGATCATATCACAATTTTCAAATTTTAAATTGTTGAATTTTCTATTCAACATTTGAAATATGGATGAGATTTGTTTGGATTATATAAATACAATCTATTTGTTGTTGATGAGAAAGAAAATTTGAAAATTATACCTACTTGCAATATCGAATTCACAAGGGGTTATTTGTAATTTTTCTTGAAAATTTAGACCAATTTATAATTTTGTAAAATTCAAGGATTTTTTGTAAAAATTATCATCCCAAGGATCTATTTATAAAAAAATTTTAATAATGGACATATTTATAAAGATTTGTTTAGCTCAAAGATCTATTTATAAAAAAATTTATTTTTTTATTTTGGTCTGGATTTTTTATGAGTTTGGGCCTAATTTTGATCCAAATATGTATCTTACTCTATCCATTTAGGTTGAATTTAATTTGAGACTAATTTTTTAATAATTTATGTCTAAATCGAACTCATTTTTTGGTTAAATTTGAGCATAATTCAGATCCAACTGATACACATATTTGGGTTATAATTTAGTAGTATTTGATCTTTAATCTCAGTCAAATTCTTATCAAATTTGATTTGAATAAAAATCACCTCAAACAAGTAGTATTTCCAAAAATTGACAAAAGAAGGATTGAAGGCAAAAAATTTTAAGTCCTTTTTCAAAGTAAAATACTATCTACCCCTAGTATTTGTCCTTTTTACAGTCCTTGAAGGCATCTCAAAATATACCCATAGGGAAAACAACCACTTTAGCCAATGACAAATCTCATGGAGTTTGGGTCAAGTTGGTAGGGGGCAAGGCCCCAGTCAGCTTGGATGTCTTAAGTAAAGTTATCTATATAAGTCCTAAATCCCCCTCGAAAATTTTTTCATAATGAAGAAAATACAAAACCAAACTCTTTTTTCAACTTCTTACTCTCCTTTTTCAGCCCTGATATTCCATTTTGGTGCCATTTGGAAAGCCGAACACTTGTCCTAGGTGTTGAATCTACTTTTTTCTAAGTGTAGGTTTAGTGATCTATACTCGATTAGAGTGACTCTTTCTCTGGATTATGAGGTATTTAACATAGATATGGAAACCAATTTAAGCTCAATTCGTCAAGAGGTTAAGCTAGGCCCTATTGCCTACAAGGATTATTTGAGGTGTAACTTGAATAATTTTATACTCGCATCACTTCGATGAAGATCACCCTATGAATCTAGGGCTTCTTTGAGTATGTTGTGATTTTTTTATATGCAATAAGTTATTCGAAGTGAACCTAAATGTAAGGATTAGGGAAGAACCAAACCAAGATAGAATAACAAAATAAAATAGAAAAAAATTAAAGAGGACAAGTAGCTCAATGAGGACCTAAATGTTATATTCGCATCAACCACTAAAATTTTCTTCTACTTTCTCTTCTTCTTCTTCCTTCCTATGAGCAAGAGGAAGAGAAGCAAAAGTGAAAGAGAAAGGGGGTAGTAGCAACTAGGGTTCAAGATAAAAAATTTGACAAAGGTGGAAATTTAAGTTACTTTCTTCTCCCATTTCTTCTCCATATTTTCTACAAGCTAGCAAAGGCTCCTTTCCCTACTTTCTTTTTTTCTTTTAGGGGCAAATAGGAGCAAGAAGGGGATGATTTAGACCTGCTATCTTTTTCTTACTGAAATCCAAATCATTTTTCTTCTTATTAAATAAGAGCAAGATTGGAAAGCTACAGCTCAAGTATTTCCCTTTCTTGGTGATCAAGGACAGGAGATGAATCCTCTCTCTCTCTCTCATCTTCCTTCTACTGATCAAGAACAAGAGTAAAAATTCAAGTATATTTCTAGCTAATGAATGGCGTTCTATTAAAAATTTTGAACTGCTGAGTGATCTCGAATGGCTGAAAATTGTGCACTTGCTGAAATATTTTAGTGCCAAATCATGGCCATATTCTTCAACTGAGATTGGTGAAGTCTTGGGCTTTGTTTGTTGTTAGAAAAGGGAGTTCCTTGTGTCTTTTACTCCAAAGAAAATTAAATTTGTTTTCAGACCCTACAAGTTGTGATTTTGATACTTCAAATTTGAAATTGAAATTATTATTTTAAGGTTCTCTCTAGAGGTTATGAGGGTTTATTCTCCAAATGTTACTTCCATATCAAGGTACTAAAATGATAAGCAAATAGAGGGTTTGTTGGTTATTTCTCTTAACTTTGTTTGCAACCATCAATGTTTATAATGCTATACTGAAAATTTAGATTTAGACCTCCCTCGTCATTGATGTTTTACAAGACTAAGCTCCCAAACTCATTGTGAAGCTAGGGAATGTTCAACACTTTAGCTTCTGATTAGGATTTAGCTATAGTCTTGTACTTCATTTTGAAGCTTGAGATTTTTGGGTTTAAATCTTAGTATTGCAATTTGCTTTGGTGTTAAAGAGCTTTGACCTAGCTATTTGAAATCTACTTTGGTTCTTTATCAAGTTTTAGTTATGCTACTTAGAATTTGTTGTGGTTTTAATGTTTGATTTTTGAGATATTTTCCATTCATCTTGATTCAATATTTATGCTATTACTATTTTATATTCTATTCACTTTGGTTTTGACCAAGCTTTATTTCTACAAATCCTTGCAATTAGAGATGAAGAAATGTGTTGAAGCAAGAAAGATGTGAAAGTTAAGGTTTCAAAATATAGTTTTCTTTTCTATTATTTTGATAGAAGAGCAATCAATTTTAATATCAAGTTGCCTTGCAAATGGTAATTAACTTATATGTTTGAACCTAGGATACTCTAGTGCCTTGGATTCCATTTACATTAATCTTTGTTTGTGAATCATGAGACAACTCTAGGCTATATTTTAAGTCCAATTCTTCATGTTCTAAATTTATATTTAGAGTTAGAATCTTAATTAGCATGATGTAATATTGGTAATAGATTTGGATTATGAAATCAGTTATTTTATGTTGTAGATCCAAACGAGGAGGAACAAGCTTTCCCTTTCTATTTGATGTGATTTTTGGGTTAGGTAAGTGAATGAGTAACTATCAATAATGTTAATAAATAATTTATTTTGATGATATTATGATGTAGGACACTCAAAGGAAGTTCAGAAATATTACAAGAAGCTAATTCAGAAGCCAAGAGACCATAACAAATGATCTAATTCATTCTTTTATTTAACTTAGGATTTATCTTACTTAGTACTTTCCTATGTTAAAATTCTCTTCATTATGATGTCATGAATCTCTCATAGTATGAGTCAATTAAGTCTTATTCTCGAATTCCACCAACCCAAGATTGACTTTGAGTTGAATCCTATTCAGTTTAAGACTTGGGAAGGATGAATCATTATTTAGGATTGTATTTTCATAGGTTAACTTATCTAGGACTTCTATCAACACAATTAATGGGTTCCAAGTTAAGTTGTATTTAGTTTAGGACTTGCGAAGACAAAAACCTACTCAAATAGGACTTCTGGGTAATTATATAAATAGGGCTCAGCCCTATGGATGGGAAACCACTTTTATTCTCAATAAAATTCTATTTTAGTGAATTTTTTCTTTTCCTTGTAGACTCAAGGACTTCTTAACAGAGGTAACAATATTTTTCTCATCTACTATACTTGTTGCTACGTCAAGTAGTATAAGAGCGAGACTCTCATTGCTTAATGTCTAACGACGATGCAATGAGCAGCAACCATAGGGACGGTGCTCTTATGGATAATCACATTAGTCGTGAGTATTTTGACTCGACTATGGAGGCAATTTAAAACTCACTTGCAAGCTTGATGCTAAGGATGGATCAACTTGAAAGCCTCAATCGACCACGTCAACGGATCGATGAAGTGACTCATGATCCAATTAGTCGAGGAAAGACTCCGCAAGTGAATCCAAAGGGTTTACAAGTCCTTGAAAACTCCATTGATGAAGAAATTGAAGACATCCTTCATCGACCAATTATTGAGCATGATAGATATCATGATTTTCACTTGAAGACTGATCTCCCATCTTTCAATGGCCAACTTTAGATCGAAGATTTTCTTAATTGGCTTGCTAAAGTGGAACGGTTCTTCGACTACATGGAATTCCAAATTTGAAGAAAGTGAAGCTTGTTACTTACCGACTCAAGAGGAGGAAGAGGGGAGGGGGGGGTACATCAGCGTGATAGGAATGCATCCAATTAGAAAGGACACGCAAAAATAAAGCTCCAATTCGAGCATGGCCATGAATGAAGGCTCTTCTCAAAAGGCAATTCCTTTTCATAGATTATGACCAAGTACTCTTTTAGCAATATTAAAATTATCGACAGGGTAATCACAGTGTGAAGATATATGCTGAGGAGTTCTATCATCTATTAGCATGAAATAATCTAGTAGAGATTGAATCTCATCAAGTGGTAAGATTCATCGGTGGGCTACGCACAACCATCCAAAATAGGATTTTCTTGCAACCTATTTGGACGGTTAATAAAGCTGTGAGGAGTGTAACTCGTGTGGAATCTCAATTGGAGTGACCTATCATCAGAAATCAGATGGGGAGGACAATTGGAGACAATTCAAAAAGAGCAGAATTTATTCCTAATAGAAGGGCAACTACATAATCTATCGCTGTGGAAAATTTGGACATCATTTTAATGTTTGTCCAAAACGACGGCCTGTGAACCTGACTATTGAAGATAATTTTGTGCCTAAAGATTTACATTACTCAAAAAATGATGACCTAGTTTGTGATCAAGAAAACTATGAAGATGAAATATTCGAGGAGCCTGATAGTGAAAGGTCATCTTTAGTAGTTCAGAATTTAATGTACATTCCAAAGCAAAAGGAAAATCTATAACATCATAATATCTTCCGCACTTGATGGACAGTAAATGACAAGATTTGCGACATGATTATTGATCAGGGAAGCAGTGAGAACATCGTCTCCAAGACCATAGTCGACAAGCTTCAATTGAAAATGGAATCACATCGCTCTCCCTACAAGATCGGTTGGATTAAAAATGTTGGTGAAACCAATGTAACCGAACGGTGTCAAATTTTTTCTTCCATTGGGAAATTCTATAAGGATGAGGTAACATGTGATGTTGTGTAAATGGATGCATGCCATATCCATCTTGACAGACCTTGACAATTTGATAGAGATTTTACATATCGTGGACGAGACAATCGCTATATTTTTTTTCAAAGATGGAAAGAAAATTATCCTCACCCCTATTGGTGAAGAGCATCAATTCAAAATTTTACAAGAGGAGGGTCATTCTTTCCTGATTGTGCAAAATTTTAGAAACGAGACAAAAGAGATAGCTCAAATATTTATTATGATTGAGAAAAAAGTGTAGACAATGCCCACTATAAGCTCCAAAAAGCTTGCAACACTTCCTAGATGAATTCAAGAAAATCATGCCAGACGATATTCCAGATAAACTACCCCCAATGAGAGATATTCAACACCATATTGACCTTGTTCCTGGAGCAAGTTTACCAAATCTGCCACACTATAGAATAAGTCTAAAGGAGTCACAAAATTTATAAGACAAGGATAAAGAGTTGATAAAAGGAATGGTCAGAATCAGCATGAGCCCATGTGCAGTTCTAGTTTTATTGATACCTAAGAAAGATGAAAGTTGACATATGTGTGTAGATAGTCGAGCCATCAACCGAATCATGATAAAGTACAGATTCCCAATTCCTCACTTAGAAGACATGCTAGATATATTGGAAGGGTCAAAGGTGCTCTCTAAGATAGACTTGAGGAGTGGATACTATCAAATCATAATTAGACCCGGTGATGAATGGAAAATAGCTTTCAAAACAAAAGAAGGACTTTATGAGTGGCTTATTATGTCTTTTGGACTCTCAAATGCACCAAGTACCTTCATGCGATTGATGAATCAAGTACTCAAATCTTTTATTGGTCATTTTGTTATTGTTAACTTTGATGATATGCTGGTGTACAGTCAAAATGAAGAAGAATATAAAAAGCATCTAGCAAAAGTACTTAGTGTACTGAAAAAGGAGAAGTTATACATCAACTCAAAGAAATGTCATTTTATGACTGACCACTTGGTGTTCTTGGGATTCATGGTAAGTGCCGAAGGCATTCATGTTGATGAAGAAAAGGTAAAAGCTATTAAGGAATGACCGATACCAAGAAGTGTATTAGAAGTTAGGGGCTTTCATGGTCTAGCGACATTTTATCGGAGGTTTGTTAGAAACTTTAGTTCCATAATGACACTAATAACTGAGTGTTTGAAGCAAGATAAGTTCTCCTGGACTCAAGAATCTAATAAATGTCTCGAGATGATTAAGGAGAAGTTATCTACTACACCTATTTTGGCACTGCATAGCTTCAAAAAGTTATTCAAGGTAGACTGTGATGCTTCTTACCTAGGCATTGGAGCTATTCTATCCTAAGAAGGAAGACCAATAGTTTTCTACAGTGAAAAGGTGAGTGAAACTAAAAAAAAATGATCAACATATGAGCTGGAGTTTTATGTAGTTGTACAAACAATTTGTCATTGGAAGCATTATCTAATTCAGCAAGAGTTTATTTTATATACTTCAAACTAAAATACATAGAATTTTATTTTATATATTTTTTATGGCTGCGAGTGCATTTTCTTACAATTTTAGGCTAAATAGAAAACTAGATCTGCAAAAAAAAAAGTGCAGTACATCAATTTATTGCCCGATTGTCAATCCTTCTTCATAGTTAGATTCAACAAAGTCAAATAAATATGTTAGGCGAGAATGATTGATGATATTTTGAACACATTTATGATATAATCTTCAATTGAAGATTTTTTTAGGACATAAAAAAGTGAATTAAGGCTTAATCGTTGATATTAGAATTCAAAAAATTATGTCAAAAATGAAGGCAGATATGTGATAAATTATTGGGATTCACAGCGAAAATTCACGAATCACCTTATTCTTAAATAATACAAAAAAAAAAAATAAGATAAAAAAATAACAAGAAAAGATAATGAGAGATTCATTATCAAAAGACTTTATAAGAGTCTATAAGAAAGATTATACTCTTTCTTACTCAACTAAATTCTTTCACTAAGTTTTGGCAAGAAAGAATCTCCAAGAGAATACCGTAAGAAACCATCATGAGAGACCACCAAGAAATACTAGAAAGACCTACACATAAAAGCCGACACACTTTCTCTTTCTTTTCTCTCTATTCTCTCCATTCTTCTCTTTTTATTTATTTCTAGTTTAATCTCAATACTACACCACCCTTAAACCCTATGTATTATGAAAATATTTATAGGCACTTATTGAGTTTAAGTTTTACTCTAATTACAATTCCTAATATTACATAATAAGTATTCAAAATCAGTCATGAGTCTAAATCCAGTTTTGGATTCCTACTTTAACTCAAACTTTTATCCGAGTTTAAGACATTTAAAACTCAATAATCTCCACTTTGACTTGAACTCAAGTGTGCCACCATCATGAAGCTTCAATCATCATCTCTCATCTAGCCCCTCCCTCTGGGCTATTAGCTTATTCAGATAATCACAAGATGCGAACTCGAGCTAACATCAAATTCGCTCTTCATGCCTACAGTCTCGTATTTTTGAAAGCCTTTCGGATAACTTGTGTCTGTTGCTATAGTAAAAGTAACTCGAGAAGAATATCTATCTCCCGTCAAATCACTCCGAGTATTATGCTTCGTCTTCACCGCTGTAGCCATTGAAACTCCACCTACAATGGTGTTTTCTACTAATCGATAAATATTGCTGCACTTTTCTTCTTTCATAAGAATTCTAATACCACGTGTTATCTTCATGACTTCATCTCTCGCTAAATAATTACAGCCTTTTAAGTCTAGTACATCAAATAAAATTAGATTCTTTCGCATCTTGGAGACATGCCTCACGCTAGTAAGAGTACAAATTGCTTCATCAAACATTTGAATTTTGACAGTTCATATATCGGTGATCTCAAGGTCGAATTATCGCCCAATCAAATAGTATATTTTTTCTTATTCTTCATATAAAAAGTAAATCAATCTTTCCTGGAGTAAATATGATAAGAACTACCGGAATCTAAAATTCACTCATCAGAAGTGCCAATTTATATGGATACTGTAAGAACGTCTCCATCCGCATTATTCTTAGAAGTATCATCCACTATTGCTGTTGTCATATTAGAAGACTCTATCTTCCCACGTTCAGGGCAATGCCGTCTAATGTGATCATATGTCTTACACGAATAATATTATATTTTTGCTTTCAATTTTGATTTGGATCGTTATTTATTTTCTCTACGTTTTCTTAATCTTCTTCCTTCGTGAATCACCAATCCTTCATCAAATTTTATATCAATATTAGAGTTTTTTTTATTAGAAAGAAGACTAGCTGTCATATCTTCTATTTTAAGAGTTTCTTTACCATAAAGAATTGTGGTCACAATATGATCGTATGAAGTAGAAAGAGATATAAGGAGAATTAGCGTTTTATCGTTCTCTTCAAACTTCGCATCAACTTTTAACAAATCATTGATAATCTTATTGAACTATTCAGGTGATATAATATAGTTGTACCTTCACTCATACCAGTCCATACAATTATTGTTTTAGGTAGAACTTGTTCGTGAGGTTTTTTGACATATATGATTTCTCAAGTTTTGTCCAGATATTCACTGTTATCTCTTCATTAATGACATTGTATAAAATATCATCAGTCAAAATTAAAATAATTAAATTCAATGCCTTCTAATCTATATCCTCTCAATCTTCATTGCTTATCTTGGTCGACCTCTTTTCTTTACCTTCTAACGTCTTTTGCAGACCTTGACAAATAAGAACCGCCTTCATCTTCTTCTGTCATAAAGCAAAATTTATCTTGCCGTCAAACTTCTCCACTTCGAATAAATACTTTGTCATCTTGGTTGTTTACTCTTAAACTCCAATACTAATTGTTAAAATTCGTAGTGGAAGGTTCACAAACACCTTATTTTTAAATAATACAAGAAACGAAAAGTAATTTAAGATAAAAAAATAACAAGAAAAGACAGTGAGAGATCTACTATTAAAAGACTTTACAAGAGTCTATAAAAAAGATTGTACTCTTTTTTACTCAACTAAACTCTTTCATTAAGTTTCGGTAGCGCCTCCACCTTTAAAGAGAATCTACAAGAGAACATCACGAGAAATCACTACGAGAGATTACCAAAAAACACTAGAAAGACCTACATATGAGAGTCGACATACTCTCTCTTTCTCTTTTCTTTATTCTCTTTATTCCTCTTTCTCTATTTCTCTATAGTTTAATCTCAATATTATACTATCCCTAAATTTTATGTATTACTAAAATATTTATAGGTCCTTATTAAATCTTAATTTTACTCTAATTATAACTCTTAATATTAAATAATAAATATTTAAAATCAATCATAAGGTTGAATTCAGTTTTGAATTCCTACTTTCATTCAAATTCTAATCCGAATTGGAAACACTGAAAATTCAACAATAAAAAAACATAGAATTTCTTGAAAAGATTAGCATCAATTGGAGGGCTAAACTCTTTACCAAAAAAATAAAATAAAAATCAAGGGCTAATCTGGAGATTTAAAAATGATTAATGCCTTGATTTGAGATACAACCACACAAATCAGGATGTGACCCGACACTTTGGTTTCCAATAATTAATGCATTAAGATTAATTAATCAAAATCTTGATTAGCATGTCTGCATCTCGCTGGCATTCATTGTCGCCTAATCTTAAGCATTCGCCGCAAGCAACGAAATTAAAGAGAAATCATCTTAAAAAGATAGAATCTATTGATTTTCATGCAAGATCAAGCAGGCAAGGGCAGATTTTCAGATTTGGAGATAAAAGACAGTGATGATAATACAAACTACTTAATTAACTTCAAATCTATCATTTAGATTTCGAATATTTCATAATATATTTTTAAAATAATTTTTGAAATAATTTCGTTATAATGTGAATTGAAATCGAGGCTGAAATTTTAATATAATAACATTTGACAAAAGCTAATTCGCGCAAGGTAAAAAACTTGAGTTTGGTTTTGATTTGAAGAAGCAAAAACAGTCAAATTTTTAAAAAACTAAATATTATACAAGATTTACAATAAAAAAATGTTTTAGAAAAGCGAAAAAAGAAAATTGTTAATTTTGTAACGAGGAAGAGACCGTGATGATGACATTTGGTTGACCCAAACTGGTTCAATGGTCTCGCACCCTTTCCAGGTCTTCATTTGAAACGCGTAACTGCCGCCCAGCGAAATTACTGATATGCTCCTGCCCCTCGTCTTCGTATTTTGGGACTTGAGTTGTCCTTTCAGCATTTCATGTGGGCATTATTGTCATTGTAGTGCATACCGGCACCAAAACGGCGTGCGCGGGAATCTTGCGCCCGCGAGATAAAAGAAGCAAAAATATATTTAATGCGGAAATCTGGCGATTCGTTGCTGACTCATAACTCTACGAACTAATCGACCCTGTGATTTTTCTTTGGGACTTTTGCAAAAAACCACCAGCATTATGTGTTATTCAAAAAAAATAGCCACCGCGTCCTAAACGAGGAAAATGATCATAAGTAATTCTTCAGATTTTTGAGATAAGTCCTTGAAATCTTGATAATCTCATGCATGTTCTAGCATTCTTAATTTTTTTTCTTGTTTTTAATGATTTTTTATTTTTGAAAAACTCTTTTTGAGTAAAGTTAAATATATTCTCAATCAAAATTTTAAATTTCTTGATCTCACCATTATGAATACTCGAATTTTAAATCTCTCATTTAAAAATAATATCTTATTCTTTGTGCTAACAACAATTCAATTGTTGAATGAGTTTCATATATTTACATTTAATAATTTTTACGGTAATATTGTAAAGATATAATTTTATGAGAAGCAATCATAAATTGTTAGGTCTCCAACATAATTATCTTTCCAAACCAATTCCAGTTTGGAAGGGTCGAAGTTCCAAATCTAGGTTTGCAGGCGTAAATATGCAAATATCTGACAAGATGATCCAATAAGCATCCGCCACATATTTACTCACAACTTGGATGCTGACTTGGCAATTGTGGTCTGTTGGTTCGTATGGAAAGCAGTCGTCAGAGTTAATATAATAATAAAGGACCAAAAAGGCAGAACGAGAGGTGTCAAGTTTGAACGGTCAACGAAGAGTGGTTCAAATCCAAATGGAGAGACGGGCGACTGCTTTGACTACCCACAAACCAAAGTTTTCTCCTTTTTCTTTTTTTTTTTTTTTGCTCCCATTTATTAATTGAATTTCTCTCTCTCTCTTCCTTTCCATCGAAAATAAACCAACAAAAAGATCCAGTCTGGTAAGAATTCCACAAAGGAGAAGCTCCAAATCATCGCCTCTTCTCCTCTCTCGCCGCAGAAGCAGAGTGAGGTCCATCTCAGCGTCGCTGGTTTGATCCCGTAGGTTTTTCTCTCTTGTTTGGGCTTTTTTTTTCGTTTTCTTTTGGGTAGTGATCTTGAAACGCGTGGTTTTGGTGCGGAAAGGCGTGGTCTTTGAAGGAGATCGGGGGTGGGCATTGGGTTTTTCTTGTGATTTTGCGTGTAGATCTGTTGATTGTTCGGATTTAGGCTGAATTTGAGGATGGTGTGTCTTTTGCTTTGGGAAAGTTGCGAGCTTTTTGCTATTTCTGGGGTTTTTTTCTTGGGTTTTCGTTTGATCTCGGCTTTGGAGTACTGGAACGCGGATATGGCGGAATATGGTTTCTTTTAGGGGTATGGGTTGTTCTATTGACAAGATTTGGATTTTTTGCGGTTGCCCGTTGCTCATATGGATAAAGTTACTAAAATTGGTAGAAAGATCGTAGCTTTTGACTATTTTTTCGGTTTTAGGTTGTTTTCTTTTTTGTCACTCGTAGCTGTATGCATGTGTTTGTTCGTGGTATATTTTACTGCAGATTCGTCGCAAATTGTAGGACTTCGGGAGATATCTATTTTCTGTTTCGATCTGTAATCAAGCTCCTGCTGTTTATGGTATAAGGTTCATAGGAGAGTTGCTTTTAGTTTTTGCTTTTATTGCTGTTGAATTTTCTAATTTTTTCTACCGTCTTCAACATAGATGTTGTGTTTTAATTTTTTTTTTATTTGTGAGCATTATAAGGTCCTTGTAGATATTCGTACTCATGTTTCTCTTTGGTGGATTTACTTAGAATCTTGGATCCAATTTGTGTTTGCCTATTCCTGAATTTGTGAAGACTGCTCTTTCTTTGGAAAACAATTTCTTTTGATCCTCACGTTTCACTTCCATGGATCTTTCACAAGGATTTTTTTATACTAAAATGAGATTTGATTCCTTTGTGCTAATTGTGTTGTGTGCATCTACAATTCTGTAGGTAACCCATTGGCAGAGAAGTTCGTAAAGTTTCTTACTTGATATCTTCAAACAGATGTAGTTTCTAAAATGTTTGTGCTTCTGAAATTGTGCCTCATTCACTTTTTCACTTCAGTTTTTTCCAGGGGCTTAAGGTTAGCAAGATCTTCTTTTCTAGGTATCTGTTGGTATGCATGGTATTGACCATGCCTTTGAGGAGATTACCTGGGTGAAGTGGCTTTGGCTGATCTTTTGTTGTTCCCTGTTTAGATTTGATTTTTTGATGAATTACTAGGTGGTGATCAATTATGTTCTAATGGCGATCAAGTGGCAACATAGTGGTTGATCTAGAAAAGTCTTTCTTTCATCGTTGTGCTTTTAGCAGTAGAATGGTCATATTGCATGATTTCAACATACAGAAAGGTTAAATCCATTAACTCTGTGCATTAAAGTGCTATTGTTGGCCCCTTAGCTGAGGTGTCACAAAAAAAGGACCCACTAGGTTGAAGCTTGTGAGATGGAGATACTGATAACTAATTGTACTCTATAACATATATGGCAATTTACTATAGTCCGTTTTGGAAGATTTTGATCATGACTATTAGGACTGTTGGCCACTTCTCATTTATTGAGTCATGAGCTGTTGTAATTGTTCTTCAATGTGCTACAACCTTTCATTTATAGATGGACTGGAGGAAGTAACAAGGGCCACTAGAAATGTTCCAAGTGTTAGTGAAGTATGAAGTTTGTTGGCTAACAAATTTCTGAAGCTGTTTTTTGGCTGTATATAGTTTTTATTTGTGCAGAAAGTACTAAGAATTCAAGCTTTCTATGTCTGATTATGTTCACCTGCCTATTTTTTTTTTTTTATATTTTTTGACAGGTTATGAATGGCTTCATTCTGAGAAAAGTTTTGTCCTAGGAATTGCACTTTAGATCTCTAGTTTCTGCAGATGGCTTCAGTCAGCATGGTGCCTTCATCAGGGCTGAAAGGCTCTGGTTCAAGTAATGTTGGTGTCGACAGGCTGCCTGATGAGATGAATGATATGAAAATAAGAGATGACAAGGTATATTTAGCACACTGGAGGATGTGTGGCATATGAGTTGTGCTTCAGTATTTAGCTATTATACTTTGTACCTGGCAGCGAGTCAATGGCTAACACTTGGCTTAATTTACTCATAGGAAGTAGAGGCGACAATTGTTGATGGCAATGGGACAGAAACTGGACATATAATTGTAACAACCATTGGTGGCAGAAATGGTCAGCCAAAGCAGGTAGAAGCATTTGAACTTCAATTGTCTGATAACTCTAATTTCCTTCGAGGAATGAAGCATTTTCCTCTTCCTAGATTTTTTGTGGTAATAATTGTTGCCCAAATTTTCTGGTATCTCAGCATTTGGTTCAGTAGCATGTTCAATTGTTATATGTGGATTCTTGATATGTATTTTGCTTCTGATGCTGACTATCCTTGTTCATACCACAGACCATAAGTTACATGGCTGAGCGTGTTGTGGGACATGGTTCTTTTGGAATTGTATTCCAGGTTAGTTCAGCACTTGCTTGGTCTAGTATTGCAAATCATCTATGCCCTCGCCTAACCACTCAACTGATCTAGTAATTGCATGTGTATATGATCTGTTCTGGATGTTAAATTAGCCAGTAGTTGTCTGTTCTACTCTGTCATAGTGTGATGCTATAATCATTTCCCCTTGCTTATGGGACTAGTCTGCAAAAACAATTCTGAAATTTTCTTTCTTTTCAGGCTAAATGTCTGGAGACTGGTGAAACAGTAGCCATAAAGAAAGTTCTTCAAGACAAAAGATACAAGAACCGGGAGCTACAGACTATGCGCCTTCTCGACCATCCAAATGTCATCTCCCTGAAACACTGTTTCTTTTCAACAACTGAGAAGGACGAGCTGTACCTTAACTTGGTTCTTGAATATGTGCCGGAGACTGTTCATCGTGTTATTAAGCACTACAACAAGATGACTCAGCGCATGCCGCTGATATATGTTAAACTTTATACTTACCAGGTGACACATACTTTGCTAACGATGTCAGATGTTATTTATGTTTCTTTATCCTTTAAGAACTTCTGATGTTAGCCATCAAAAATTTCCAACTTAAAAAATGAATGGTTATATTGTGCCCTTGGACTGTTTCCTTTTAATGTGTATTTCATTGTCAATGAACTTATCCATTTCTGACTTTCACTGTTGTGTGTCTTCATATATAGCTTTCCTTCAGATGAATGCTCTCCTATACAGCTTAAGTTTTTGATGCTGAGAATTTCAGCATCCAGATAAAAAGAGATGTGCCAGAAGTTCTGATTATGTATTTTATGTTATGTTTTAACAGATCTGCAGAGCATTGGCCTATATTCATGGTAGTATTGGGGTGTGCCACAGAGACATCAAGCCACAAAACCTTCTGGTATAAATTTTTATCTTCCAAACACTTCTCACATCTCAGTTCTAACACTTTACTTCTTTGTGTGACAGGTCAACCCCCACACTCACCAGCTTAAACTCTGTGATTTTGGAAGCGCGAAAGTCTTGGTACTTTTGATTTTCTTGAATTGCTAATGTTTTTGCCTTGCTTTTTATTATGCTTTGTTAATGTTTTCCACCTTTCTTCTGAATAGGTAAAAGGGGAGCCCAATATATCATACATCTGTTCAAGATACTATAGAGCTCCTGAGCTTATATTTGGTGCTACTGAGTACACGACAGCAATTGACATATGGTCAGCCGGCTGTGTACTAGCAGAACTCCTGCTTGGACAGGTAGAGTTCATCAGCTCAACTCTAAAAGAGAATAATGCATTAAAATTTCATATTAAAATATCACTGATAAGTGTTCAATTTCTTTGTTTTGCAGCCTCTCTTTCCTGGTGACAGTGGAGTAGACCAGCTCGTTGAGATTATTAAGGTACTGTATAGTTTTGATTGAAAATCACAATTATCAGAATCTTTCTTTTTAGCTCATGTTGCTCACTTGCAGGTCTTGGGCACCCCAACAAGAGAAGAAATTAAGTGTATGAATCCAAATTACACTGAGTTCAAGTTCCCTCAGATCAAGGCTCACCCATGGCACAAGGTATCACCATTGGCCATCAACTTTCTTGTAGCCTTTTCCTCATCTTCTGCTGTAAACCTACTTGTGTTTTGTCACGTGCCTAACTCAGTCAAGTTATTTTCTTATTAGATCTTCCACAAACGCATGCCCCCGGAGGCTGTCGATCTCGTATCTAGACTTCTCCAGTACTCACCGAACTTACGATGCACTGCTGTAAGTATACATGATTCTCTACTGATTGGCTTGTAAGAGAACTCTGCCAATCACACTTCGTGATAAGCAGCTATTCTCTTGATTCAGGTGGAGGCATTGGCTCACCCATTTTTTGATGAGCTCCGAGACCCGAACACCCGCTTGCCAAATGGGCGTTTTCTACCCCCACTCTTCAACTTCAAGCCACACGGTAGGTCCAACTAGAATTACTGCAAATCATTGTTCTCAACTCATCATTTGAGCTAATTGATCACTTATGCTTGATAATGACCAGAACTAAAAGGAGTGCAGATGGATATTCTAGTGAAGCTGATCCCCGAGCACGCAAGAAAGCAATGCTCTTTTCTAGGACTATAGGATTGTAATTTGTTTGATAGCCCATGCTGTTGTATTTGCCCTAGCTGGTATTTGTTATACGTTTGATTGGTGAAGCTTGCAGCCCGCACATAGTGTTGTGAATTTGTCTAGTGCTGTTTTTCTTTGCTATACTATGAAGCACTCTTGTGTGGAACCGGGCTTGACAACTGTATTTCTGCTAACCCGTCTCATCATTCATGCAATGCAGATGTAACTCTCAATATTGGATAAATGACTGCTAAAACTATTAAAGTCCATGGATCATCTTATTTCATATACGTGAAATGTTGCATATCAGAATTCACCTTATAAATGATGAATAATTGACCTAGCAGTTGGTGATGCTGTAGGGTTATTGATCTCTGTAGTTGCTTTCATCAATGAAGTTGATGCTGACATGAGGATCATGGCATGTGAGGGAGGTCCTTGTCCTTGGTCAAAAAAAATACAAAGATACTCTGCTTTCACTGGACCGTTTCACCACTAAGCCATGTTTTGTTTTAATCTAAATCAACGCAAAATTAGTTCTGTGATTAATGCTTAAGCCTTGTGTTTCACATTACTGCATGTGATACGGAAGATTGATAATTATGATCAGAATGTGGCATCAATCTAAAAATAAACTGACGATTGTGGCAATTCAGATGCTGACCTTTCACCTGCATTTGTTCTGTTGTGGAATTGAAGTCCTATGGCTGTATAAGGCGCATGCTACACCGACTGCTTGGGGGGCTCTCAAGGGGCTTTCCTTTTGTCTCTGAGCGTCTCTCTCCTCCCATCATAGAATAAATTTTGGGAAATCTACCTTACTTTTTAGTGCAGTAATTTTTCAAACTTATTTCTTGCCCCTTGTCGATTAAGGTTTTATTAGTTTTATCCTTTTGCTTCCTATTCTTAATGAAAAAGATCGACAATACTCAGCAATGGCGGAATTAATAAATGAATTTTTATTTCAAATTTATGCTTAAAGCTTTTGAAGAACCAAAAGAAAATTCTCTTACTCCAACATTTTTAGGGATAATTACTTATACGTCCTCGAAGTCTTAATAATCACTTACGAATCCTTGGAATTATCCACAGCAACATCTGAAAAAGGATGCACAACGCACGGTTAGGACGAAGCCACCTGCAATTTGGTTGGAGGAGACAAACCCTAAATCAAGAATTCATTATCGTGGTGTATAACGAATAATTTCAATAGGGACACGAAACGTGATGTTCGTTTCCGCCCGTGATCAGTATGTACTAAACAACAACACTTTGTCACGAGACCTTGCTTCCTCCTTTTATTATTGCTATAAAACAACAAAATAATTGCCTCAACTTAGGCTATACTGCTCTTGGATTTCGTCTTCTAGACGATCGAACCACAGCGGAACAAACACCATTATTCTCAAACTGAAGTGGATTTAATGAAGAACATATTAGTTTCTTACATTTGTATGTTTAATATTGTTAGTGAAGTTTAGGAATATCTTTCATTTTCGTTCTTCTTCTAATTGTATGATTGATCGAATTTTCAGCGCCAACGAGAAGATAATAATAATTCCACTATTCCGAAGAGCGAAAACTCATCTTTCTCAATAGAAATTTCATATTATTTTTGCGATCAAAACTTGTACGCAAAGGATTAAAATAAAGGCAGCATTGTTGAGTCTTGTGAAACCTAGAAGCTTCCCATTATTCTCTCAAATATTCCAAAAGACAACCGCGGAGAAAACCCAGTTGCTTACAAATGAATCGAGAAGAAAACCTTGGCATTTTAAAAGCAAATGCGAGGAGCAAAGAGGAAGCAGAATTGAATGGATTTGGCAGATTCATGTGACAGAAAAGGAATGAGCATTAAAGGACACACTGAAAGCTCCCCCAGAAGTTTCCCAATGATCTCCATCGCTCAGAAACGAACAAGTGTCAGTGTTTGACTGGCTTCTTCCTCATCACAGCACACAACTCACAGCATAAATAAAGCTTCTCCTCTTCTTTGCTTCGAGCCTCTCAACTTGATCCTCAACTAACTCTCATAACTGCTTGAAGCATTTTTAGCTTTCACTTTTCCTCCATGATCACTGCATCGACAATTGACAAGCTTTTCGATGGCTGCGATTCGCGTGTTGCTCTCTATATCGGTCGCAGTCGTATTCGTGTTCTCGAGCTTTCGTTGCTCGAATGGAAGAACCCACTTTCACAAGAAACAGAAGACTATTGCTCCAGTGGCTATCAGTGATGATGAAAATGGAGGCTCAGATTCTTGTGTCTTCAATGTGAAATCCTTTGGAGCTGTTGGAGACGGATCCACCGACGATACTCAAGCGTTTCGCGCTGCTTGGAAAGCCGCTTGTGCCGTCAAATCAGGAGTTCTTCTCGTGCCGTCAGACGGAGTTTTCACCATTACCTCTACCGTCTTCGCAGGGTCATGCCAGCCCGGGATTGTATTTCAAGTAAGCGTTGCTAGTTCTATTGCTGCACCATTTTAAGTAATTGGTTCTTATAAGTCCTTGCCTCAACAGGTTGATGGAGTTCTAGTTCCTCCCGACGGGCCGGATTGCTGGCCAAAGAAGGACAGCAAGCAGCAATGGCTCGTGTTTTATCGGCTTGATGGCATGACCCTCCAAGGAGATGGAACGATTGACGGGAACGGCGAGAATTGGTGGAACCTCCCCTGCAAGCCTCACAGAGTATGTATGCCATTACTTGTGACACAATCCAAATCACAAATCTCAAGCTTCCGTTCCCATCAATGTGTTACCTAACATTCGTTTCAATCCAAATCACAGGGACCAAATGGAACCACATTGCCTGGTCCTTGTGACAGCCCTGCTGTAAGAATTCATTTCAGAGATTTTTGTTGCAAATTTTCTAATTCTAATTAGTAACGAACATGTTTTCTTCGAAATCTTTGTTATAGTTGATAAGGTTCTTCACAAGTTCCAATCTGACAGTGAGGGATCTGAAGATTGAGAACAGCCCGATGTTTCACTTCAAGTTCGATGACTGCGAAGGCGTGCTCGTCGACAGCATTGTCATAAGCTCGCCGGCTCACAGCCCCAACACGGACGGCATCCATGTCGAAAACACGACATCCGTAGCCATCTATAACTCCATCATCAGCAACGGCGACGACTGCATCTCGATCGGCCCCGGTTGCTCCATGGTCCACATCGAGAACGTGACTTGTGGACCTAGCCACGGAATCAGGTACCATCAAACTCCCACTATCGTTTCCTCCTCCTTGGAGCTTAATCAGCGATAGAGCAATGCACTGAAGCCAAAGGATGCGTTTGCCATTGCAGCATCGGCAGCCTCGGCGTGCACAACTCGCAGGCGTGCGTATCGAACGTGACGGTGACGAACACGGCGTTACGGAACTCCGACAATGGGGTGCGGATAAAGACGTGGCAGGGCGGCATGGGCACGGTCTCCGGCATCGCCTTCGACCGGGTGGTGATGGAAAACGTAAGCAACTGCATCATCATCGACCAGTACTACTGCCTGACCAAGAACTGCGCCAACCAGACGTCAGCGGTGCAGATATTCGACGTGTCGTACAGGAACATCCGGGGGACGTACGGCGTGCGGAGCCCGCCGATACACTTCGCCTGCAGCGACTCGGCGCCGTGCAGCAACATAACAATGGAGGAGGTGGAGCTGCTGCCGTTTGAAGGGGAGATGGTGGACGATCCTTACTGCTGGAATGCTTACGGGAACTTGCTGACGATGACGATACCGCCGGTGGATTGCTTGCAGGACGGGGAACCCCAGTCGCTGCAGGAGAGGGGTAACTTTGGCTGCTGATATTCGAGGATAGTTATTGGCTAGATTTCGTTTGGGGTTTGGGGTTTATGGGCACCCTTTGTGGAGCTTGGCTTCCGTTTGAGGTGTTGTGGAATCATTGTAAATGTATGTTGATCACGTAGAGTTGTGAATTATCTACACTAATAATAAAATTATGAGTTAATTTATTAAACTTGGACAAGTGTGAAACTTCTCAGTCCGGTGAATTGCATATAACTTCTTTAAATTTTATTAAATTATATATATTTTTTAAATTTAAAAAATTATATATAATTTTTTAAAATTTTATCAAATTATATATATATTTTGAAATTTAAAAAATTACATATAATTTTTAAAAAATTTTTAAATTACATATTTTTCCTTAAAATTAAAAAAATTATAATTATTTTTGGATTACTTGATATGTTGAAAAATTT
This sequence comes from Trichopus zeylanicus subsp. travancoricus, assembly GCA_005019695.1. Taxonomy (NCBI): domain Eukaryota; kingdom Viridiplantae; phylum Streptophyta; class Magnoliopsida; order Dioscoreales; family Dioscoreaceae; genus Trichopus; species Trichopus zeylanicus. Next base: position 766,192 of record RXID01010941.1, read on the forward strand.
TTCATATATAAATTTATTATTAGAACTAATAATATATAAAAAATATATATTGTTTGACATTATTTAGGTTGAAATGAAAAAATGAAAATATTTTCAATCAAGTGTAAATTAACGTAATGGAGAATATGAGTAAGAATAAATTTCAGATCAAATATATATTAGACCTCAGATATAGTCAAAATTGAGTCTTACTAAATGAAGTTATGGTAAAATTATCATTTTATATCTTGAGTTTAAATTTAATTTGAGATCATACCGAGATAGATTTAAATCAAACTAAGCGCAAAATAGTTATTTTACTACTTGAGGTAAAATTTAATATAAGATAAAATTTTCAACCAAATAAGAGAATTTTTTTATAATAATGAGTTAACTATCAAAATCTTTTCTAATTATGTCAAAAGTATCTTTGTCTTTTTACTCAGTCCAAATGACATTTAATGATATATATTATCTAAATATTCCTATTTTAACGATAAATATATACATGATGAAATTTTTATAATATATTCAGTAATGAAAAAATATTTAATTTTTAAGTTTGGAGGAGAAATGTATAATTTGGAAAAATTTTGAGAAGTTATATGCAATTTTTTTAAGTTTCAAAAAAAAATAAATATAATTTGGCAAAATTTTAAAGAATTATATGTAATTTTTTTAATTTAGAAAAAAAATGTAATCTAATAAAATTTCAATGAGTTATTTGTCATTGACCTAAATAATTAATATATTTCTAGTTAGTAATGCAAGTCATTTATGGTATTTCAATTACCAAAAAAATTAGAGTACCAAATTTTAAGACTTACGTTTTATGTCTAATCTGAATATGAAATTTATAGATTGGACTGAAAAATAAATACTATTATTGATTTTTAAATATTTCTGTTGCACTCAAGGGACACGAGGTCATCCCATTAACACTACGGCCCCATTCAGTTTGGAATTAGGATCAGGATTAGTATTTTTTAGAATTATTTTTTTCTTACAAAATTAATATTACTTATTTTACACTATTATTAAATTAAATTATTATAAAAAATTAAATAATTTTTCGAATTTAAAATTATTTATAGGATTAATTTTAATAAAAAATATTAATTTATAAAAATGATTCACTAGTCTTCATGTTGATTTTAATTCCGATATCAAATTAAACGATGCCTAGGTTCTCTAAGACCTATTTAGTTTCAGAGTATGAAAGAGATCAACGGGTGTTCAATTTCTTTTAGTCTATTTTACAACCAAATGTCCATTGGTTTTTATAACTCCAAGAATGAAATCAATACGTATAACATTAGCTATAATAACATCAAAAATCTGACTAAATTTCATGATTAACTTCGTACTCGTAGTACCAGTGAGGCTGACTAAATTTAAAATTATCTCAAATGAAATGGCCTTAAATACCAACAAAATCGTGTAAAAATAAGACCAGAGAAATATAGATAAAAAAACAAATACAAAATTTTGATAGTTTACTTAACTCCAAAGCTAAATAATCGTGGGCACACCAATACTAAATAATCCATGATCAAGAATAGAATTATAAGAACCATCAAGAAGGTACTTTTTTAAAAGTTTAGAAACACAATCCTCTAAAAAAATCTCTCTACTTGTCCAACTCCATTTGATTGTGGTACTATCAAAAAATCTCAAAGCTTTTGGATCGTACGATATAACCTAGAAAACTTAATTTCTATTTCAAAAATTGCTCCTTCTCTTACCAAATTTCCCTCTCTCTTTTTTTTTTTTAAGAATCCATATGTAATCCCTTACAATATGTTCCTAAAATATCCTTTGTTTGGTTTAAATTCATCACATGAACATAAGTAAGGTAATTTTAGTATCAACAATCCTAATAATTTTAATTTTAAATATAATTAGATCGCTATTTTTTAAGAAATTGCCTTTTGTGTATTGCATGTGCTTGTTTCATAGTAGACATAGAAGTAATTGCTCAATTTGGCAATTTGAGACCTAGTTGGTGATTGTTAACTTGCCATTCAACCAAAACTGAAATATTTTCAGTTTAATAATATCCTTCAACAACTAAAATTGATTCTAAGGGGTAGAGGGAGAGCGCTAAAAAAATTACAACAACTAGGGGATACATATGCAAAATATGCGAAACATTAAATCGATAAATAATTATCGAGGAAGTAAGGGTCATATATAGGAGTGAGAAAAAACAGTAAATGGTATCAATTTTATACTTTTTAGAACTAAAATTAAATTCTGGTTTTTGAAAATTTGAGAACCGGAACTATTACTAGTATAGGTTGAAAATCAAAATTTCAATTTTGATTCTAAACCAATTTTAAAATCTAAAATTTATATTATAATACTTTAAAAATTAAATATAATTTATAAATAATATTTTTATGGTATCTCTTAAAATTATAATTTTAGTGAAGATTAAGAAAGATATTAAAAAATTATAAATATGAAAAAAAATATATATATATATATATATATACTGTAACAAAGAGTTCAAAGACACACCACCAACAAGGAGAAGCCACCTCCTCGGCATCCAACACCAGTGTGCTCAAGCCCTCTGGTATGATACCCTCAAAATTGATATTCAATGATATATCAAACAAATTTTATTGAGTTGATCAACCAAAATTACTCACATGAGCTAAACCATTATTGAAATGGATTGAAAGCTCAAACTAAATTTATCTTCAAGGTGATTATAGTTTGGTGGATTGTATAGTAAGTCATGACAAGGTGATTTATTTGGCTTGAAGGTCTCGGTGCATAAGTGTTAGATTTAGTTAATTAAAGACTTAACAACAAATATTTTATGATCAGGGAGATAATTTTAGAAAATCCAAAATTTGTGGTAGGACGATTGTGTAAAATTTGATGGGTATCTTGATTGTGAGATATGCTGAGCTCCTCAATTCGTTATAACTAAAGAACATACGATGAAAGTAAGGACTAATACTCAATCCTTTTATTCTTCCACTTGAATTTTATAATGATTGACTTTAGCTCTTGAGCAACTGCTACTAAAGAGTTCTTGGTAATCTTTCTCATGGTTTTTTTCTCTTATAGATCAATGGACATATTGACGCAATGGATTAAGATCTCAAGGAGCCTCTCAATCGAAGCTGGTAGTCAACTAAACTCCATCAGCAATTGGTGTTTTTATTGAGATCCATTCCATCGTTCGACCATTGATCTAAAGAACTTTTGATGATCCTCCGACCATGCCTCTGAAGGCTATGACATCTTTTATATCCCACAATTCCTCAAGAGGATTAGGCAAGGAGAACCATCAAGTTACCTTGGTGGCTTGACCACCACCATTGCCTCAACCTTAGAGAGTTCCTTTGTTTGCCCTCCCAGAGGCACCATTTGATCCCTCCTACATGATGAGTTGATAGAAATCCCAAACATTGGTTGCCACTATTTTGCAGATTACCCAATTACTGGAGGTTGAAATGTAAGTCATCTAAAATCACTAGGCTTAACAACTGCAAAACCAAACTCAAATGATGTAAGTCTCCAAGCTCAATATATGCAACAACAAATGTAGGCTCCTTAGGCTCCCCACCAAATCATCACTACAAGCGACAACCATATGGGGCAAATCAAGCATATCCCAATGAGTAGTATTACTTGAGCACCAAACTCAAGCTGCAGGGTATTGTGAGGGCCAACCCAATAGGTTTCTACTTTAGCATCAGGCATCAAAGGAGTTCGAGGAATCTGATCCTACATATGACCTCACCTAATGCACTCACATACCATACTTATACTAGTTGAGCTTTAGCTAGAGCTGAGGTAGTAAGTTATAAGAAGTCTATTTTGCTAGTAGCTTGGGAGAAGTCCTAGGCAGGCATTCAGCGAATCACATCATTCATAAAATATCTTTAATTTTTGAATTAGCATATTCTTCTTTGTAGTTATAGTTCAAACAACCTCCATATAATGTGTATAATGACAATAAGGATCCAATGGACCACATCGGCGCCTTTCGAAATACCATGATCAATGTTGCAAGGAGCTTGAGACTCAACTATGTGCAAGACATTCCCAATAACATTATAAGACCCATTCTAAGCTTGGTATTTTGAACTGTTAAGGCACGCTATAACTTGCTTTAATGATTTGACAGATAAGTTCATGTAGCAATTCATCTCATTGGTATTTCGACAGAAGGATCCCTCTATGCTCATAGCAATAAAATAAAAGGAGGGAGAAAGCCTCAAGGAGTATCTAACTCAGTTTAATTAGATCAAGTTGGAGGTCACTAAGTTAGATAGCTCCTTGTCTTTGAAGCGGCAATAAATAGGATTTGAAAAACTAGGGTGGCATATGAGATAGCATGTTGACCTCCTAAAAGCTTGGCTAAATTCATCCAATAAGCTAAAAAACATATCAAGACTGAGAAAGTAATGTTAACCAAGAGAGAATATAAAAAAAATAGTAAGCCAAAAAAGGAGTCAAGGGAGGTGAAACCTCCTAACCAAAGAAGTAGTAAATTGAGAATAGAGTATGTCAAAATGAGTTCTATGCTTACACATTCTTGAACAACTCAAGGGCTGAGGTACTGGCTCAAATAGAGCATAAAGATAGATTGCTTAAGGTAATCACCACCTCTTTGCTTTAATAGGGAAAAGTTGAATAAAAAAAGTACTTCAAGTTCTACAAGGATCATGATCATGATACTAAAGAGTGTAGACATCTCAAAGATGAGATAGATAGGCTCATCAAATAGAGACACCTTGTTCAATTTGTTCGACAAGAAGCTCAAACTGAAGAATCTTGGGGGGAGGAGGAAAACATGTAAGGATCATCTTGGGGAAATCTTGCTCCCAAGTTTCACAACCCTCCAGTAAAAAGACACCTAAACATGATCTTTACAGAGCCCCCTAGTCAAAGTGAAGGTTCTTTGTTCACTAGTAAACCTTGAATCATCATTAGGGGCAAGAGGAGGTCAAAATTCTAAATTGTGAACCAGATTCCATAGGTACAGTTTTGTCCACCAAAACTTAGAAGGATTCTTAGCATCCCACAATGATACATTGGCTATCTTGACCATCATATATGAATACATTATGCAATGTATCATGGTAGATATGGTAAGCTTAACAAATATTTTATTCACCCAAGCCTACAACCAGGTGAAGATGGAGCAAAAGTTGTAGCCCTATGTCAGAACACTCACTGATTTTATGGTGATTTGGTCACCCTACTTAATGTAATAAATCTATTACTATCAGTGAGAGAGAGCCTAAGAGACATCATAATGAAGTTGAAATTCATAGTGTTTCAGACTTGTTCAACCTACAACATTATTTTGGGTCTCCCATCTATCAACCAATTTTGAGTAGCAATCTTAATTTTTCATTCAGTAATGAAATTTCTAACTAAAATAATACAGGTGAAGCATGGTGAGAGTAGCAACTTTCCAAAAATTGTGAAGTGATTTACTAGAAAGATAACTTGAGCCAAAAAGTGAAGGGTCTGGTGGTTGGGGAGATTAGCAACTATGTCACTAAATCAAAATAGATGCATGCTGAACCAATGTAGTAGCTCATCAACTTTATTATGGATGAAAGCTTGGGAAAAATGTTGAAGCTTAATGTTGGCCTCCTTGACCTTGTGTGGACTGAGTTGGGAGAGTTTCTAAGAAGAAGGCAATATATGTTTGCTTGGGTTCTAGAAGATTTACTTGGCATAGATCCCTCAATGGTACAACATGAGCTAGCAGTGATCAAAAGAAAGATCTAACTCCAATTTACCAACCTGCTCAAGGTAAAATAGCTTAGTGACAAGCTATGAGATTGACCAAAAGAAAGACTTAGCCCAAGGTTACAGACCTATCCAAGGCAAAACAAGTCAATGACAAGCTTTAGGCTTGATTGAAAGAAAAATTTGGCTTCAGGTTACCTACCTAAGACAAAACAACTCGGTGACAAGTTATGAGATTGACCAAAAGAGAGACTTGATTCCAAGTTATGAACCTGGTTGAGGCAAAATAGCTCAGACTTGACCAAAAGAAAGACCCAACTCCAGGTTATGGACCTACCTGAGGCAAAAAGAAGACTAGTTGAATGCTAAAGTACTAGGCAAATAAGGCTTTCCTCGAAGTTCACTACGCTAGACATGATTTCTTTAAAAGACCCGAGGCAAAATATGAATTAAGCTAGTTGATCATTCAAAGGTAAAACTCTAGAGATTAATAAAAAAAGATCAGGTAGCAAGAGTTAATTTCAAAGTTAATTGAACAAATTATTTGCCCCAAGGTGGGACTCGAAAATTTTTCAAGAAAAAAAATCAATTTTGATTCAAGTGATATTTTATACCAATTTCAAATTTTTGGAATAAAATCATGATGGTTGGTTCATTGTGGTAAAATTAACACCAAGTTAAAACTTCATGTTAAGTTATTATTACATTAGTTAACAGTAAACCATATGACCATGTCCGAATTTAGAAACAAATGTGTATGAGTTCATCTCTCTACAACAATCATACATCCAAATCAAAACTTTACAAACAAAAAAAATATTCCATTAATTTTGAAATGAGTCTTAAGTACAAAGCATTAACAAAAAGTGATACAATTACAATAAAGCATTCACTTCCCAAATTTTACTAGCTTGGCACCTTCCATAGCCTCGACAACATAGTCTTCATGTTCGAGCGAAAAATTCAAGTTTATGGCATCCTCACCTTCTTTTGGGAGAGGGTTATTCAAAATAAGCTCTTCATACTCTTTTTTGTGGTGGAGGACTCTCTGCTTATTATAAAGCTCGATGTAGATGTCAGCAAAGTTGAAGCTCGAATCCTGGTACATTCAGATTACCTTATCCTAGTAGCACAAGTATCCTTCCTCAAAGGAGTCAGCTGAGAGCTGCCCTGGGACTGTAAATTATCCTCACTAGCTTAGAACTCAGTTGTTGCCTTGTCTCTCGTCTATGCAAGGAGTAGTGTGAGATCTAGGCTTTGGAGGTATGCTACCATTGCCTCCTCCATGGCCTTCATCAACTCGGTGTCATGCTGAGATTGGAGCTAATCCAGCTTCTATAGCGTGTCATCACACTCGATTTGAAATGCCTTCTTCTTGTTCTTAGCCATCATCTTTTCCTTCTTGGTGTTTAGTTGAAGGCTCTCTCTAGCTAGGATTTGAGGAGGGAGAGCTCCAGCTCGATGGTTGTAGCTTTTGACTTTTGGATCACTGCCAACTTCCTCAAGTTGTATTACTTTTTACCTACTAGATGGAAGAACTTCATCGTCTACAATTGACTCAAAAGTTAGACACATTTTAAGAAAATGCTTGTGAAAGGAGATGGAGAGGGTAACTTAAATCTTTGCAGGCTTGAACTCCCTACATGAAGAAGTCATCATCTTCGAGTCGAGCAATTCTAGAATTCAGATCCATCCAGACATTGGAGTTGAAATACTCTTCTGCACTTGAGCCAGAAAGTTATTTGCTAGCTCAGTGCCAAGTGGGAATCTGACTCAAAGTGCCTCACTGAGGTGAAGTAGGCAGCACTGGGAAAAGGTTGATCATGACCTTTATGCCGTGAGAAAAAGTAGCAGTTGGCTAAATGAAATTCCAGCTAGCAATTTAGACTTGGGGTTTTGAGGCCTTTCTAATTTTGGAGGGGTTTGGACAGTTGTTGACAAAAATTGAGTAACCATTTGCTTCCTCCTCTTCCTTTCACCACACACCTCGAATCTACAACTGCCCTCTCCCTCCTTAGTCTTCTTCTTATGACTTGGGGCCTGGGATATAGGAGTGGGTTCAGTCTCCTCTTTAACCACCCTCTTCTTTCTCAATGGTTTAGATGGGGTGGCGAGGGAAGCTTCAACCTTTTTCTTCAAGATTTTGTTCATAAATGATATTTGGCTAAGACTCTGAGTCAGGCCAAACCAAGAATTGAGAAGAATTAAAGGGAGAAGATCAATTATGTACTAGTTGACCAAGCCATGGATAGACTATGCCACAATAGATGGGCCTCTGGGACTATGTGGGATAGACCTAATTACTTCCTCCTCATCCGCATAGGTAATAAGGAGATAACTTTAGGAGAAATTTTTGGGTTGATTTAGTGTTTTGAGGGGTTACCCTTAGTCATAATGAAGGTTTTGGCTAGCTCAGAAGAAAATTCTAATAGGATGATCTTTCCAAGAAGGAATTGAGAAAGGGTTGGAGACAAATAATTTACACCCCACTTTTTGAGGCAAAATACCACCAATGTTCGGTGTTGGAGCCTTGGCAGCTTTTGAGTGTGTTTGGGGGATCAAAATCGATGGCTAAGAATGACAGAGACCCCAAAGAATAATCTCAAAATAACAAATCAAAATTGATGGTAGTTTGAGTGCGCAATTAGGTATTGTGAGAATATGACTTCCAATAGGTGCAAGCCCTTGTTGTTAATTACCCTGATAATTATTAGGAACCTCCTAAAGTGAGAAACCTAGTTAATAAAAAAGAGACACAAAAGAAAGAAAAGCATCATTTGGTTGATTTTGAGAAAGGGTACTATTTGAGTGGATTTTATAACCCAATTCTGAGTTTGAATTTTACAAGAATTAGAGTTAAATTTTGAGTCTAATTTGCAATAGATAGGGTTCAATTTGAAATAAATATAGGCTGAAACTTTAAGCCCAAATATTGAATAGGGCAGCATCGGTCGACTGATTCCTCGACTAGTGGATCAATTTCTATGAACTAGTATTGATAGCACTTTGCAAATTGACTAGTTCCTTAATCGCTTGACTGGTTTTGATGAATTGGGAGGAACACAACCTCTAAGCTAGTTGACCAATTCTCAATTGGTCATCAAATTTGGGTCATGATCTACAAAAATGAAAATAGATCCCTCTCCAATCTCATCAGCAATCAAAGAATTTTTGCTTAGAGGATTCTGATCTCAAAATATATCAATCAAAGAGTTGAATATGTGATCTAAATCCCATCAAATATCAAATTTGAATTAATTAATGATTCAATTTGAGGATACTCTCAATCTTATAAAAGCATGCAGAGAGACACAAAATAGGCATGAATTATTGGAGAGATTGGAAGCACAAATTAGCATGAAAAGAAGCATGAAATTCAACATAAAGGAGATCTCATTAAGTAGGAGATTGAGTGAGCATCAAGGAGATGTAAGGCTCTTAATCTTTCCTCATCCTCTTTTGATTTTTTTCTTGTTCCTCTGTCTCTTGTGAGGTCCCTACTGTCCCATCTCCTCCCATGCACTGGCAGACCTCTAACAATGCTATGGCCATCCGGGGCCCCATCCTTTATGAGCTCCGCCTCCACCACATCTATCATGGTGTCATCTTGTCCTCACTCCATCAACACCTTGGTCACCCATGGTCCCGTCTCCATTACGGTGTTATCTTCACTTGAGAATCTCAAATTTTGAGATCTGCTATGAAAGTCTTTGAAAAGAAGAAGAGGAGAAGATGAAGAAGAGAGAAAATCCATGTAGACTGATAGTAGAATAACAGTAAAAAAAAAAAAAATACATTCTCACTCCATTGAATGTGTTCTTCGTAATTGAAGGCTAGTCAACTCCAAAGCCATTGGTGATGCTTCCTTCAAGACTAGCCAACCCCAAAACTATTGGTGACACTCCCCTCAAAGCTAGTCAATCCCAAAAACTATTGATGATGCTCTCTTCAAAGCTAGCCAATCTCAAAGCTATTGGTGATGCACCCTTCAAGCTAAACCCAATAAGTCATTGGTAACACTGTCGAAAGAAGTTAATTGCCAACATGTTTGAAGTTGTCAGCCACACTTTGAGCTAAACTCAATAAGCCATTGGTAATGTGATCAAAAGAAGTTAATTGCCAATATCTTCAAGGATGTCAACCACACTTCAAAACTTTTTCCACTCCTTTCCTTATTTTTATAGTCTCTTGTGTCCTACTGAGTGACACTTCAGATCTTAAGAGAGTAAATTGACACAAGCAAAGATAGTTAGTCATACCCTAAAATTAAATTAAATTAAATTATCAGCATTTACCAAGGATTAATCCAAGCATCCATTCAAGTTAGATCCACATAATCTAGTACATGGGAGCAAGGCAGCAAAGTGATCGAGCATTTTTCACTTTCTTTTCTCATTTTGTATTCTTTCATGATTATAAATTTAAATTTATTTTATTGTAAAGTGAGGGTATACTCTTACTTAAGTCATGTATCTTTTTTCAAGATTAATCAAATAATACTTTCTTTTTTTCTATTGTGACTTTATTTTATTAGGTAGGTTTTCTATTTTAGGAGGTTTCTGATATAGCATAATTAACAATAAGAGCTTATGTCTATTTAAATTCATGTTCTCACGAGACCTAATTGCACACACAAACCACCATATATTTTTTATTTATTATTTTGATGTCACTTTCTAGAGTCTTCTTCATCTCAGACGATTTTGATCCCATAGGTATATGGCTTAAATAAGAGCATACCTTTAGTTTATAATTTTAACAACTTAAATTCATAATTATTTGGTATTTTTTTACCAAAATCAAAATTAATCAAAATATAATTAAAATTGAGACTTGTATGTCACTAAATTATGGCTCAAATATGGGTCTCGGTTAGGCTTAAATTATATTTGGGTTTGGCCAAAAATTGAGCTCAATTTAGACTTGAATCATTGAAAAATTCGGGCTCAAACTAGGCCTAATCCAAATGGGCTAATTGGGATAGATTTTTGGACCATAATTGTGCCCAAAATTTATCTAAAACTTGGGTTAAAATGATAAAATACAAAAATTTTGAAATAGATCCCTGTATTGAATAAATCTTCATAAATGGATACTTGACAAAATTTTTCTTACAAATAAGTCTTTGGAATAAAAATTTTATAGAAAAGTCCAATAATATCCTACAATTACAAATTAATCTCATAAAATTGAGGATCCACAAATAAACCCCTCAAATAATTGATAATTATGATTTGGTTCCCATGAAATCCATGGTTTGTAAATAAATTTCTCAAAATATCAATAATTATGATTTGGTCTTTATGAAATTCAAAATTTATGAATAAACCCCTCCAAAATTCTTTATTTATAAATAACTTCCTAGAATTTTAATTTTTTACAAATAAGTCCCTCAAAAATTTTTATTTATAAAAGTCCAAAAGCTTGGAAGTTCCAAAAAAACTTTATAAATAAGTCATTTTTACAAAAAAATCCCTTAAAATTTATGAAATTATAATTTAGTCTAATTTTTCAAAAATATTTGCAAATAATCCCCCATAATTTCAATATCCGGGATGAATACAACTTTCAAGATATCATTATCTACAATAAATAGATTTATATATATCTCTTCTCAAGCTCATCCGTATTTTGAATAAACCCAATCCATATTTATTTACATCTACATCCAACATTCAAAAATTCAGACAAAAAAGATTTGTTCTAGCCTAACTTCATATCCTGATGAGCCTATAAAAATCTACAAAACTTGCAAATTAGAGAACAAAAGAGATCAAAGGGGCTGGAGAAAGGGAAGGAAAGAGGTCAACTATAAATCAACTACAAGGAAGGAAGGAACAAACGTAGTAAGAAAGGTTAAGCTCTTATCTTTATTTTGTACTCTTCTCTTTCACCTCTCTCTCTTTCTTCTCTCTTTCCTTGTTCCATGCTTGCATAGTGATGCCTCGCACCAAGTCACCCGCTACTGAGGATTGGATCTACTTGAACATGGATGTGTTTTGGCAGTGCCGTGCAGACCTGTTCCGCCATCGACTCCACCCACCTCCTCTTCTCCGCCTACCACATCTTTGCCATGCAGCTTGGCTCTGTCCGCACCAAAAACACTATGAACATCATGCTCACCAATGTGCTCGACGTAATTGCATATCGAAGTGCCTCGTCGGCATTGTAGGGCTTGGCTCCTTTGGCCGAATCTACTTCGGCATCAACCTCGAGTTTCTTAGCCTCCCCCTCCACCACCCCATCCATAGCCGTGTCGAGCAAGTTACCGCTAAGCACCGCTCCCGGCCGATTGCCTCCTCTTCTTCACCTCGAGGGAAGAAGTTGCTGCTGAGCATTGCTTCTGTGCCTCTACCTCTTCTCCTTCACCATCACTTGCTGACTGCCTTCGATGCACCTCGCTGGACCTATGGGTGGAGGAGAGTCAGAGCTTTCTCTCCTAGCTTACTGCAAGGCTAGATCCACCCAGACAGAAGGAGGCAGGGTACCTCCCCACCCCGCCGTGGCTAAGGCTGGCTAGATCCAGCCAGAATCGGAGAAGAGGCCAGGCCACTGCTGACCTGGTCGTGAGAAGACAAGGGAAAAAGGGGTCTTGGGCTTAAGGTTAAATAAGAAGTAAAAGAAAATATAAAAAATAAAAAAAAGCTTGTGGAACAAAAAATAAATCCGGCCAAGAAGAAAAAAAGGGAGAAGAATTTTAAGTTTGAAATAGAAGAAGGAAGAGAAAAAAAACATAAAGAGTTGTTGGGTAAAAAACAGAAAAAAGAGAAAAAAATTCAGCAAAAATAATAGAAAAAGAGGAGTTTTCAATATTGTGGTCACCCACGGTCTTTGGCGATGAGGATAGCAAACTCATAGCCCTGTTGCGGCCACCCACGACCCCTCGAAGATGGCAAACCCATAACCCTACTGTGGTCACCCATAACTCTTCGAAGATGGCGGATCCCCATCACTACTCAGCCAGGCTTCGGGCTTACATCTAAGTTAGCCTTTGTGCTCGTACTCAGCTGGCCTTTGGGCTTGCACTTAGCCTATCTCGAACTTACACTTAGTCAGCTTTCGAGCTTACATTCAACCAGCCTTCAAACTCACATCCAAGGCAGCCTTCGGGCTCACACTCAGTCAGCCTTCGGTCTTGCACTTAGCTAGCCTTTAGGTTCTCATATAGCTAGCTTTTGAACTTGCAGTCAACTAGCCTTTGGATTTGTATCCAACTTACCCTTTGAGCTCACTCTCAACTAGTTTTTGGGCTTGCATTTAGCCTACCTTTGGGCTCATATTTAGCCAACTTTTGAGCTTACACTCAGCTACCCTTTGGGCTCGCATCAAGCTAGTTTTTGGGCTGCACTCAGCTAGTCTTCAGGCTCAAACTTATCTACCCGTCAGGTTCATATTTAGCTAGCCTTCTGAATTGTATCTAAGCTAACCTTTGGGCTCGCACTTAACTAGTGTTTGGGCTTGCACTCAGCCAATCTTCAAGTTTGTATCTAAGCATACCTATGGGCTCGCACTTAAGCAGCCTTCGGGCTCACACTCAACCAACCTTCGAGCTCACATCTAAGCTAGCCTTTGGGCACTCACCCAATTAGCCCTCAGGCTCTCACTAAGCTAGGTTTCTAGCTTGTGAACTAAGCCAATCTTTGGGTTTATAGATTTAAAGTCAAGCTATGAGTCTATCTAAAGTCATCATAAATAGTCAAGAACCTTCAAATCAAATTGATTAATATAAAGTGACTTAATCACAACAAATGGGCAAAGGCTAAGTTGGCACAAATAGGCTTAAATTGGTTAAACATATGGGCTAAAACCCAAATTAAACTAAACTCCAAAAAAAATTCAAATTGAGTTAACCTAAACCAAATAAACAAAGACTCAATCCTAATCAGGTTTAAGTTGAGTCAATTCAAAACCAAGTCAAGTTTAAATCAAATTCAATTAGGATTGAACTAAGTTCAAATCAAATCCTAATTGGGTTAAATCAAGTCTAAACTAAAAGGACAAATGTAAAGTCAAATCAGAACCAAGCTAGGCTAAACTTGAACTAAAACCAAATTAAATTAAATTTATTTGAACTTGAATTGAAGTCCATTAAGATGCAAACCTGGACTCAATAAAGGTCCAACATAAAGTCAAACTCAACTTAAGCTAAATGAAGTCAAACTCAAACCTAGGCTAAATAAGATCAAACTGAGTTCCATTGGGTGCGCTGAATCTTTGGCAATATTCCAAGGCTATGGATAAAGGGTAATATTACCATCTTGACTTGAACCAAAATTAGTTTGAATAGAACTAAATAAGATCAAACTGAGTCTCACTGGATGTACTACAAATGTCTTTAGCAACATTTCAAAGCTATATTCAACTTCATAAGTTGTTGGTGATATTGCCAAATTTAAAAAGTTAACTGCCAACACACTCTGAGTTGTTGGCCACACTTTCAAATTATATCCCACTCCATAAGCCATTGGTGATGCTATCCAATCAAAGTTAATTGCCAACATGCTCAAAGTCGTTAGTCACAATTTGAAGCTAGTCAACCCCATAAGCCGTTGATGATGCATCTTTCAAACTATACTTAATTCCATAGGGTATTGGTGACAATACTAAATCAAAAAAGATAATCGCCAACATGCTCCAAGTTATCGGTCACACTTCAAAGATATATCCAACTCCCTTAGTTGTTGGTGATGCTACCAAATTAATGATGTCAACCAACAATACACTCAAAATTGTTGGTCATGCTTCAAGCTAGTAAACCTCAGAAGTAGTTGACACCTCACCTTTTTAAACTAGTCAACCCTGGAAGTAGTTGATGATGCGCCCTTTCAAACTACTCAACCACAAAAGCATTTGATAATATGCCCTTTTAAGCTAGTCAACCCCAAAAATAGTTGATGATATGATTTTCAAAGCTATATCTAACCTTATAAGCCATTAATGATGCTATCCAAATAATGAAGTTATCACTTATACCTTATTAGCTATGAAAATACTTTAAAAAATCAATGAAGTTATCGTCTACATTTTATCAGCTATAGAGACACTTGAAGGTCAAAGAAATTATCGCCTGTGCTTTGTTGGCTATAGAATCACATCAAAAATCAAAGAAGTTATCACCTATGTCTTATTGTTTATGGAAATACTTTAAATATCAAACAAGTTATCATCTACACTTTATTGTCGATGGAAGGTTAATGGAATTATCGCTAATACCTTATTGACTAATAGAAACACTCCAACCCTAATAAAGTTATCACCAATGTCTTATTAGCTAACAAAAATATTTTAAATCATGAAGTTGTCTTAGTCAATGGTTTCTCTAGAAATAGCCAAACTTTAGATCAAGTTCGGGACCATTTTTGAGGTTGTCCAATTCAAAAAGGCATATACTACTGCACTAGTTGAAAGGTGGTCGATATGTAAAATCAACCTATTTCTCACCTTCCATCAAGAGGAAGAAGGCCAATGTCATCATCTCAAATGAGAAGGGCTATTTAGATGAGGAGCTAAAAGCCATACCTCAACCAATAAAGATATCAGTCTTTTAGAGGCTAGGACCAAAGCGAAGCTTAATCTTTAGTTGCCTTCACCCAGCTCATTATTGGGGGTAATTAAAAGCAAATCTAGACATAGGCATCAATGAAGAAGAGCTCATCTTGACTATTATAAATAAAGGAAAAGCTACTGAAATTTTTACCCGACTTGGGAAGCCTACCTGTCGAACAAAGTTGGTCATTACCATCCTTACTTCCAAATTTTTTGCTCCATGAAGCAATTTAGAGAAGGATAAGAGCAAGTCATGAGGGTACAATATTGCCTTAAAACTATGGCAAAAGGGCAAATCCCCAAACAAAAGTATAAGAGTAACCATAAAGCCATACCAACCATGGTGACTCACAAAAGGAGACCACTCACACTTCTAGAGTCATTTTCTACCATGACTCTGGGAGGAACTATGAGTCTACACTCCAGTTGGCCAAACTCTAAAATAAGGCTATCCGAGTGAGACTTACTGATGAAGAAATCTAAGAGGAGAGGACTCTTGTGAACCAATTCTTACTACCATGTCAAAGAGAGGGTGTGGCAACCCACTCCATGAGTAGAATCTTGAATGAGATGACTCGACTAATGGGAGAAGCTAACCTCAACCCTGAGCCTAGACCTAATTCTCAGAACAAGAAATATCATGTTTTAACAGAAGCCTTGGTCATAACTGAAAGCTCTAATCAAGAAATGACCATAGAAGCACTGTAAGAACAGCTGAGATAACAAGATAAAGAGAAAGATGAAACTCAAAAGAGGACATTTAGTTGATGGAGATGATGCTACAAATGAGCTAGAAGCTCGATAAGTTGGAACAATCTCAACAACCATCTCGAGCAGTAGAGGCAGTAGAAGGTGCATCTTCTGTAGATGAGGTCCACGAAAATGTAGGCCCTTCACAAGCACCTTCTTCAATAAGGGATATCCAATCCCAAATTTTAGAGATCCTTGACAATATGGAACTCCTATCATATATATAATAATAGGTATAATGAATGGTAGCCGCATAGTTGAGACAAGGAAGTGAGACGGGTAAGGTAAACGATGTTGACAAACCTTACCCTAGCCATCATGACCAAGTGCCATATTCCAAAGATTATATAGTGCCTAGTTTCAAAGAATTTAATGGCTTGGAAAATCTTGAATACAAAGAATTAACTTTGTGATTTTGTGTGAGGATTCAAGTAATAATTTCTTGTTGTTACTCTGCCAATTTTTAATGAGCTTAATAGGAGTAGCATTAGAGTAATATGCTAATTTGCAGCTAGAGTCCATTAAGACTTGGGCACAAATGAAGGAGACTTTCTAAATTAGGATCGGAGGAGTTAGCAATAAAGTGACCACTATAGACCTTGTCTCAATGCCAAAATATGACAATGAATCGATTCTAGATTATATCACACAATGAAAAAAATCTTAGTATTAACTTTAAGTGTAAACAACCTGTGAGCCAATCTGAGGTAATGAACCTAGTCCTCAACATCATAAGGGGGAATGGATGAGACCCTACCCGAGTGCTTCTTCTATTCCTACCTTCCAAGATCTTATCATGTAGGTCAAGAAGTTGGAAAAGATTGGTCCACCAACCTTATCTAGTTTAAAAAGCTTCAGACTAGAAAAAGATAGAGTTGAAGAGTCTTCCAAAAATATGAGAGTTACATTCACAATAATTGAGCAAAAAAAACCTATAAACCCCACTATGAACAAAGATAATCCTTGAAAGCCACAAGCACTTAAGGAGATGAAGAAGTGGAATGATTCGATGATCTCCAACGAAATCTCAAAAAGAAATATTCTTTTAAAAGAGAAAAAAAAAGTAAAATCCTTTAGGATGCATTGAAATTAGGTCTCTAATTGCTCGAATGCAAGAGGCTAGGTGAGGCCAACAAAATAAATCACCTAAACTGTTGTCCTTACTAAGGTTTTAAGTTTTGGTTTTTGGATTAGTTTTGACACCCACCAAAACTAATCTGTTTCAGTGGTGTCAGTCCCATTTTCATTATTTTGGTGTCGTTTCAGTTTTGGTCAAATTATTTTTTAAATTTTTCGACTAAAATTTGACTTTCAATTTTAAAAAATTTTTAAAAAGTTTAAAAAAGAGAAAAAAATATTTTTAAAAATTATTGAATAAAATTTTTTTGGTAAAAAAACTTAAAAAATAAAAGAAAATAAAAAAGTGTTGTTGGGAGGATTTGAACCAAAGTCACTTGTGACCAAAGTTAAAGACTTAACTATTTGGCTAATAGTGCTTTATAATATAAATATAATATATAAGTATAAATAATAAAATTTTAAAATCTGAAATCAAAAGTACAGGCCAAAATATTTCAGTTTTGGTCAAAACTAAAAATCATGGTTCTTACCATAGAATTTTGGGTATATCATTAAAGACTATTATATATTTAAGGATTGGGTCGATACCGAGAAGGCAAACTAACTCTCTCAAAGGTAGCCCTACTTGAAACACCCATTGAACACATCAATCATATCATTGTGTTTGAGGATCATGAACCACTTGCCAAAATCCTTTTTAGGGAAGAAGCACAATGTACCCCCAACAAAGGCACTTGTGGAA
Source organism: Trichopus zeylanicus subsp. travancoricus (assembly GCA_005019695.1). Classification (NCBI taxonomy): domain Eukaryota; kingdom Viridiplantae; phylum Streptophyta; class Magnoliopsida; order Dioscoreales; family Dioscoreaceae; genus Trichopus; species Trichopus zeylanicus. Next base: position 784,019 of record RXID01010941.1, read on the forward strand.
TGTCTATGTTTCAAAAAGGCTTAAGAAGTTGATGAAGAAAATAACAAAAAACCCTAGAGAGCCTGGTATGATGATGAAGAAAGCCTCATCAGAATAAATTGCCTTACTTGCTCAAGGGATCAAGAAGAGAGAGAATAGAAGCAAGAAGAAGAAGTTGGTTTAGCCAAATGAATACCATGTCAGGAAACCAGCTATCTAGGGATATATCAATGCTCTAGATGAATATGTTCAGAGAGAAAGAAGGCAAGTAACTCTTGAAAAATTCCTCCTTGACAAACTCAAAGCTTTAATAGAGAACCCGGATGTAGGAAATGAAGAAAGAGAACCCTCAGTTGCAACATGCTTTGCCATATTTACCGTTGGAGGTTTAGACCCAAGCTGATCCCCACCTCGTCATTTCAATGATGAGATAATTCAGGATGCAAGGCAAGAAGAGGTAAATAGATTTATTGGGGATGATACTGATGAAATAAGAGATCCCATAGGTCTCCCTGATAGCTATTATCAAGATGCCTATCTTAGAGAGTGGTTCGCCAATGAGCATGACTATGGCATGCTCAAATTGCAGCTAGATATTGTGAAAGAGCTAACTACAACTAATATGAGATTTGTCAGAGGGTAAATGTAAATGCTGAACAAACAAAAATAGGCTATGATTGTCTATATGAAAAGTGTGACAAATACAACAGCCATGCTCTATGAGAGAGTTGAGAGGATGGAGAAGGTTGTAACAAAAAAGACAAAGCCATACAAAAGACCTCATAGGGGTGGTGAGAAACCACTTATCGACCCTCCTAGGGATCAGGATGACCATTTATGCCACTAACTCTAAAGACGGGTCAAGAAAGTTCAATACTATTAAAGAGAATTAGCTAAGTTTATGACCTCTTGTCGCATGATGGCTCATATATCTGAGGGGAAGACTCAGAGCTCCTATCCTAGCCTCAATCAGGCAATCTAATAACAAATGCTGAACTCATTAGGTTTGGTGAGATCTCAATCTTAGAACCTGTGGAAGGGTGTACTTTGCCAATTTTAGAAGAATTATACATGTAAGGCACAAATGATGAATATGACTCCATGTTTGACTAAAAAATAATTTTATGACTACTTGAAAAGGCCCTACACTAGCAAGAGCCAAAGGAAGAAGCGAGCATTTTGGGAGAGGATCAAATGAGGTAATGCTAAAGCTTATTTTACCCCTACATCAAGCTAATCTAAATATCCATAGTCAAGCTAGTTTAGACATTCACAGAAGTGACATCTTAAATACAAAGTCCTGAAAAAGGTTATGCCAATAGATGAAATAGAAGGGTTCATCCAGAGAGTTTTTGAAAGCCTTTCTATAAGGAAGCCCCACGTGCCTAATTTTGATATTGAATGGGATGATTATTGGCTAGTCACATCCTCTAACAACATTCAAGGAACTATTGATTGGGGGAAAGGGTCCACTACCTCCTATCACATGCTTAGTCTCGAGAGTGATTCTGAAGATGAATCTTATTGGTCTCATGATGTCAGGTTTTAACTAAGGAGAGAAAACTAGGTACAACTCCTAGATGGAAAGGTGCTACCTTCAAGACAAGCTTTAATGCCTAGGGATAAAAATATCCTCAAGGATAAGGAAAAGGAAATTCAAATAAATGAGGGCATTGAGTCTTCACAAGATGAACCTACACCCAAAAAGATAGAATACAACATAGCAACTTACCTCAAGAAGATCCCTATTATGCTAAGTATTTTTGATGCCTTGATGATGTCACAAGAACTCAGAGATATACTAGTGCACATCTTACAAAATTTGACTAACTACCAAGCATATTTTGTTGAAGAGAAGATGGAGTCTTTGTATGCATGCCAAACTCCTGCCATCACCTTCACAAATGATAATTTATTACATGGAACAATAGACCATAATAGACTGGTGTATGTCATAAGGAATAATGATGGGATCAAGATCAATTGTATCTTGATTGACCTAGATTCCTCAATTAATTTGATAACTCTCCAAACTCTAAGGCCCCATTTGGTTTGGGATCAGGATCAAGATCAACCTTTTTTAAAATTATTTTTTTATAAAATTAATATTACTTATTTTATACTATTATTAAATTAAATTATTATAAAAAATTAAATAGTTTTTCAAAATTTAAATTATTGAAGCGTTAATTTTGATAAAAAAATATTATTTTATAAAAATGGTTCACTAGTCTTAATCCTGATCTTGACCCTGAACCAAACAATGCCTAAGAGCTCTGACTTTGGATGTGTGTCATCTATTATTTGAGATTGTAACTATACAAGAGTTTAATCAAAATAGTCAAAGAGCCCTGGGAGGCATAACTATCCCTCTGAAAGTAGGTGAGTTGATGACAGATGCCAAATTTTATGTGATCGATACTAATGCATCATATAAAACACTACTAGGGGAGTTGTAGCTACATGGAAATGAAGTAGTGCCATTTACTATGCACCAATGCTTCAAATACTTCAAGGATGGTAAAGAACATCGAATTGATGGTGATGTACACCCTATGAGGTACATTATGATGATACAAAATACTATCAGAGATTTGACGCTGATAGAGGGTTTGCTTTCATTAGTCAAGTAAAGTAAAAAATTGCTAGCTTGATTTTTACTCCTCACCTAGAAAGCAATTTTGACCAGGCTTCTTCAGATGAAGAAGCCCCATGAGTATGCCTAGGTGGTTATAGTTCTAATAAAGATAATGATAAAGGTTAAATAAAAAAATATCCTCCTTATTACCAAAGTAATAAAAGACTTGTTTAACTTGTTAGATGAGCTGAGTATCAATGTTATGAAAGAATTAACAACTTTCTATATTCCTCCATGGTGTAAAAGAGAAAAAAAAACTATTTTATAAGGTAATTCCTTGTGCCCCAAGCATACATGAAATCCTAGGAACTAAAGATCTAGTGGATGATGGTGACCATCAACCGATGGTCATGTCTAAATATTTTTTGAACCATTTTCATCAGACAATCAACAAATCTAGCTATGGTCATCCACAAACAAAGAGAGATAGTCTTTTCTTCAGGAATTTATGGGATCCACCCCAAGGATGTGCCTACATTCCTAGAAGAGAAAACAAGAACACCAAGGGACTAGGCTATATTACTCCAAATGCCTACATGTGTCTTATGGTCATCATTGAACCTCTCTCAAATATTCAAGATGACCAAATGGTATCAATACTTCCTAACATTTGAGCCGAGGTGGCCGTGACTTTTCAAACATCACAAGAAGGTGACATTCTCGGTGGGATTTCATTGGAGCCAAAAGAAAGAGGGCATGATGTAACCAAAATGCCTTCAAACAAGTCTTCATCAAACCTCACTCAATATGATGAATTGTTTGGTGAAGAAATAATTCTTAAACCAAAAGAAGCTCCACTAGAACTTGAGGATGGAGGCAAGCTATAGTTGATGAACTGATGGAGATTAACCTAGGGTTATAGGAAGACCCCAAGCTAACTTTCATCAGCACTCAACATTTAGATGAAAGCTAGACCCATCTCAACAAAGTAGTGCTCCAAGAGTACATTGACTGCTTCGCATGGAGCTATAAGAAGATACCTAGACTAGATCCTGAAGTTATAGTCTTCACCAATTTTCAACAAGTTTGATAGGAGTAGCATTCAAGTGGTATGCTAGTTTGCAACTGAAATCTATACAAACTTAAGCATAAATGAAAGAGATTTTTTGAATTAGGTTTAGAGCAGTCAATGATAAAGTGACCATTGCAGACTTTATCTCAACACTAAAATATGATAATGAGTCAATTCTAGATTATATTATATAGTGGGGAAATCTCAGTATTAAGTGTGAACAATCCATGAGCCAATATGAGGCAGTAAACCTAATCCTCAGCAATATAAGAGAAGAATGGATGACACTTTATCTAAGCACTTCTTCTATCCATGCCTTCCAAGACCTCATCATGCAAGTCAAGAAGTTGAAAAAGATTAGCCCACCAACCTTATCTAATTCACAAAGTTTCAAGCTGAAAAAAGAAAAGGTAAAAAACCTCTGAACCCTACCATGAACAAAGGTAACCCTCAAAAGCCACCAACTCTTGGAGAAGATAGAGAAGTGAAATGATTCAATGATTTTCAACAAAGGCTCAGAAAAAAAATTCTTTCAAAAGAGAAAGCAAGGAAAAATCTTCCAGGATACCCTGAAGCTAGGACTTCAATTGCTGAAATCCAAGAGGCTAGGTGAGGCTAACAAAATGGATCACCCAAACTATTATCCTTACTTTAGGGTTTTGGGGCATACAATTGAAAACTACTATGTGTTCAAGGATTGGGTTAAGAAGCAATATCGAGAAAGTAAGCTAACTCTCTCAAAGGCAACCTTATTTGAAACACTCACCAAACACAGTAATCATATTACTATGTTCAAGGACCATGAACCACTTGCTAAAATCCTTTTTTGGAAGAAGCACAATATACCCCTAAAAAAGGGCACTTATGGAACATCTACATTTCAGAAAAGCTAAAAAAACTGATGAAGAAAATGACTAGAAATCCTGGAGAGCCTAAGATAGTGATAAAGAAAGCCTCATCAGAGCAAACTGCCTCACTTGCTAGAAGCATCAAGAAGAGAAAAAATAGAAGCAAGAAGAAGAAGTTGGTTCAGCTAGATGAATACGATGCCAAGAAATTAGCCATCTAGGAATACATCGATGCTCTGGATGAAAATGTTAAGGGAAAAAGAATCCAAGTAATTCTTAAGGGATTATTCCTTGATAAACTCAAAGCTTTACTAGAGAATCTGATGCAAGAAATAAAGAAAATGAACTTTCGGTAGTAATATGCTCTGTCATATTTACCATTGGAGGTTTACAACCAAGCCAATCCCCACCCCATTGCTTCAATGATGAGGAAATTTAGGGTATAGGTAAGAAGAAATGAATAGATTCACTGGGGATGGTACTGATAAAATGAGAGATCTCATAGGTCTCCTTGAGGACTGCTCCTGAGATGATTATCTTAGAGAGTGATTCACCTATGAATATGATTTTGGCATGCTCAGACTATAGTTAAATACTATGAAAGAGCTAGCTACAACTAATAGACGTTTGTTAGGAGAGAAATACAAATGCTAAATGAGCATATGAAGGTTATGGTTGTCCACATGGAAAGTATGATAAATACGAGTACCATGTTCTGTGAGGAAGTTGAGAGGATGGAGAATGTGCTGGCAAAAAAAACAAAGCCATATGAGAGACCTCATAGGGGTGGTGAGAAACCACTTTTTGACCCTCCTCGGGATTAGAACGGCCATTTGTGTTGCTTGCCCCAAAGACAGGTCAAGAAAGCTAGACACTATCAAAGAAAGTTATCTAAGTCTATGACTTCTTGTCACATGTTGACTGATACATACGAGGTGAACACCAACAAGCCACTATCCCAGCCTCCATCAGGCAATCTAGTAACAAATACTCAAACCCATTAGGCTTGGTGAAGTCCCAGTCCTAGAACTTATGAAAGAATGTGCTTTGCCAACTTTAGAAGAATTATTGATACAAGGCACAAATGATGATTGTGATCCATGTTTGACTTAAAGCAAATTTATGATCGCTTCAGAAGGCCCTATACATAAGCACCAAAGGAAGAAGCAGGCATTTCAAAAGAGGATCAAGTGAGCTAATGCTAAAGGTTATTCTGCCCCCATGTCAAGTCAATCTGAATACCCACAGTCAAACCAATCTAAATATTCATGAAAGAAATATCCTAAATACAAAGTCTTGAAGAAGTTTATGTCAGTAAATGATGTAGAAGAGTTCATCTAGAGAGTCTCTGAAGATATTTCTATGAGAAAATCCCACATACCTAATTTTGATGTTCAATGGGATGATTATCAGTTAGCCACATCCTCTAAGGATATTTAAGAAACTATAGACTGGGGGTAAGGTTTTGCTACCTCTTGTCTCATGATTATCCTCGGAAGTAATTCCAAAGATGAGCCTTATTGATCTCATGATGCCAAATTTCAACTAAGGAAACAAAACTAATACATCTTTGAGTAGGGAAGGTGCTACCTCTGAGACAAGTTCCAATGCCTAGGGACAAGAATAACTCCAAGGACAAGGAAAATAAAAATTAGATAAATGAGCGCATTGAGCCTTTATGCGCTGAACTTGCACCCAAAAAGGTGGAATACAACATAGCAGTCCACCTTAAGAATATCCCTACTATGCTGAGTGTTTTTAATACTTTGATGGTGTCATAAAAACTTAGGGATACATTAGTGCATATTTTGTAGAATTCAACCAACTACCAACCATACTTTGCTAAAGAGAAAATGAAGGAGTCTTTATTTGCATGCCAAACCCCTGCCATCACCTTTACAAATGATGGTATGCTAACTAAAATAATAGACCACAACAGACCATTGTATGTCATAGGAAACAATGATAGGATCAAGATTAATGGCATCCTAATTGACCTGGGTTCCTCAATTAATTTGATGACTCTCCAAACTCTAAGAGCTCTAACTTTAGATTTGTGTCACCTACGTCCAAGATTATAACTATATAAGGGTTAAATCAAAATAGTCAAAGAGCTCTAGGTGGTATAACTATTCCCCTAAAAGTAGGCAAAATGATGACAGATGCCAAGTTTTATGTGATTGATATTGATGTGTCATACAAATCACTACAAAGGAGGTTGTGGCTATATGAAAACAAAGTAGTGACATCAACCCAACATCAGTGCCTCAACTACTTCAAGGATGGTGAAGAACACCAAATTGACAAAAATGTACACTCTTTTGATATTCATAAGGTATATTACAATGATGAAAAATAGTATCAGAGATTTGACGCTAATAGGGAGTCTACCTCTATTAGTCAAGTAAAGCAAAATATTGCTAACTTGATCTTTGCTCCTCCTCACCTAGAAGTGATTTGACTCAACCTTTTCAGATGAAGAAGCCCCTCAAGTCTATCCACGTGGTTATACTTCTGATGAAGATGATAACAGAGGTCAAACAAGAAATAGTTTCCTTGTTACTAAAGTTTTGAAAGACTTATTTAAGCCGTTAAATGAGTTGAGCATCAATATCATGGGAGAATTAATGACTTTTTACGTTCCTCCATGGTGCCAAGAAGAAAAGAAAATATTATTTTATAAGGCAATCCCTTGTGCCCCCAACATACATGAAATCATGGGGACTGAAGATCCAATGGATGATGGTGACCATCAACTAGTGGTCATGCCTAAATATTTCTCAGATTAGCTTCATCAAATAATCCACAAATCTAGCTATGGATGTCCACAAACAAGAGAGAGAGAGAGAGAGAGAGAGAGAGAGAGAGTCATTTTTTCAAGAATCTATAGAATCCACCCTAAGGATATGCTTAAATTCCTAGATAAGGAAGCAAGAACACCAAAGGACTAGGCTATATTACCTCAAATGCCCACACATGTCTTATGATCACCATTGGATTTCTCTCCAATATTGAGGATGACCAAATAACATTAATACCCCCTGACACATGTGCTCAAGTGGCCTTGACTTTTCAAAAATCACAAGAAGGTGGCATCCTTGGTGGGATTTCATAAAAACCAAAGGAAAGGGGGGCATAATGCAGCCAAAATTCCTTCAAACAAACCTTCTCCAAACCTCACCTGACATGATGAATTACTTTGCAAAGAAATAATCCTCAAAACGAAAGAAGCTCCACTAGAACTTGAGGATGGGGGCAAGCCATAGTCAATGAACTAATGAAGATCAACCTAGGCTCAAAGGAGAACCCTAAGCTGACTTTCATCAGCACTCAACTTTCAGAGGAAAGCTAAATTCAGCTCAAAGCAGTGCTCCAAGAGCATATTTACTGCTTCATATGAAGCTATAAGGAGATACCTGGACTAGATTCTGAAGTTATAGTCCACAAATTGGCTATCAATCTCAAGCTTTTGCCTCTCAAACAAGCACCTAAGAAGATGAAACTTGACCTAGAATAGAAGGTGATAAAAAAAATAAAGAAATTGATTGAAGGAAACTTCATCAGAGAGAAAAAAATACCCAGGTTATCTAGTAAGCATCATTCTAGTCAAGAAAAAAATTGGTCAAATCTACATTTGTATGGACTACAAGGATTTTAATAAAGCTTGTCCAAAAGATGATTTTTCATTGCCAATAATGAAAATAATGATAATCATGATTGACAATATGACTAACTTTGAAATATTTTCGTTCATGGATGGTTTTTTAGGATATAGCCAAATCAAGATGCATCTTGATGATGAGAAACATATAGCTTTCAGGATGCCAATTAGCATTTACTGCTATAAGGTGATGCCCTTTGGGCTGCATCTTGATGATGAGAAACATATAGCTTTCAGGATGCCAATTAGCATTTACTGCTATAAGGTGATGCCCTTTGGGCTCAAAAATGCAAATGCCACTTATCAAAGGGCCATGACTCAAATCTTTGATGATCTCATACGCTAGTTAGTGGAATGTTATGTGGATGACTTGGTGGTCAAAACTAAATCCAAAGACAGGCATGTCGAAAACCAAAGAGTGGTATTCAACCATCTTAGGAAATATAACTTTAAGATGAATTCTATGAAATATGCTTTCATTGTATCATGGGAAAAATTTCTTAGCTTTATTGTCAGACATCGAGGGATTGAAATAGATCCATCTAAGATCAAAACTATCTTAGATATGCCACCACCCAGCAATTTAAAATAATTTAGGCTATCCCAAGGCTGACTCACATACATAAGAAGATTCATTTTAAACCTCTTTGGAAAATGGAAAACTTTTTCCAAGTTAATAAAGAAGGATATTCCATTCATTTGGGATCAAGATTTCTAACAAGCCTTTGAAGAGATCAAGTAGTATCTCCTAAAGCCAGTAGTCTTGGTAGCACCCCTGCTTGATAAGCTTTTATCCTCTATATGGTAGTAATCAAAGGATCCTTCAGGGCACTTCTCGCCTAGAATAATAAAGAGGGTAAAGAAAATGCACTTTTCTATCTGAGTAGAATGCTAGTGGGAGTAGAAAGTAACTAATCCCCCATCAAAAAGCAGTCTGATGCTCATATTTGCTATCAAGAAGCTGAAGCATTATTTGCTTTCTCATCAAGTCATTTCAATATCAAAGATTGATTCCATAAAGTACCTGATGACTAGGCTTATACTCACAGGGAGGCAAGCTAAGTAGACTTTAATTCTCATGGAATAATGATATAAAATTCACTCCCCAAAAAGTGGTCAAGGGGCAAGCCCTTGTCAATTTTCTCATAGCTCATCCAATACCAAATGATTCTCCTTTGAGTTATGAGCTCGTTGATGAAAAATAAGAAGGAGAACCTTATTGAAAGCTATACTTTGATGGAGCATCATCCATCAAGCTAGAGATCAAGCCAAAGCTTCGGCAAAATCAAGACAGGTATTGGACTTGTTTATGTTACTCTGAATGGAGGCATTTTATGATACTTTTATTCTCTCTCAAAACCATGCACAAACAATGAAGCTGAATATGAGATCCTAATTGCAAAACTAGAAATGACCCTCAATATGAAAATATCATGCTTACATATTATCAGTGATTCACAACTGGTTATTAGCCAAGTCCAAGGCATATATAAGTATATAAATTTGAGCTCTTGAAATACCATGAAAAGACTCAAGAGCTCATAAAGTAAATTTCACATGTTCAAATAGCTAAGATTTTCCAGTTCATCAATGCAGAAGCTGACTCCTTAACCAAACTAGCCAAGGCATTAGCTGACCTTGATGAAGAAGAAATTATAATCATAGTCCATAGCAGACAAGTAATATTAGCTTAGTCTTCAACATCAAGCATGGGATGACTAAATCTAAACTAGTAAAAGAGGTAACAAATTGGAAAATACCATTCAACAACTACCTCAAAAATGGAGAACTCCCAAAAAAGGACCGTATGCTTTCTTCTTATCAATGACACTCTTTATAGAAGGTATTTTAATCAACTACTTTTGCATTATTTCTTAGACAAAGAGACCAAAGGAAGTTATGTATCAGGTGTATTCTAAGGTCCGTGGGGCTCATCAATCAAGTCCAAAAATGATGATGAAGATTAAGTGTATGAGCTATTATTGGCCTATGATGGTGGGAGATTGCATTGAATATGTGAAAAGATATCACCTTTGCCAAATTCATGGTAACTTCATCCATCAACACCCAAATCCTCTAGATCCAATAGTATTCTCATGGCCATTTTGGGGTATAGAGTATAGATATTACTGACCCAATTGAGCCATCTTCTTCTAGAAATCATCGTATTAACTAATTATTTCTCTCAATGAGTTGAGGTGATTCCATTGAAAGGTGGAAGTGGATAATGCTATTTGCTTCTTTCAAGAATATATTTTGTACCAGTTCAGTGTCCCTCAGAGGATCATTTCTAATAACGGATTATCCTTCAGAAGCTTCAAAGTCGACGATGCACGCATTATCATAAGATAGATTAGATATATTCATCCATCTACAATACAAGAGTCAACAGACTTTCTTAGACATTCAACAAGATCCTTTTCAAGATCTTAAAAAAGTTGTTTCTAGAAATAAGAAAGACCGACACCAAAAGCTTGTTAAAGCACTGTAGGCATATCACACCATATATCAAACCCCTACCCAATCAATGCCATATGCATTGGTGTTCAGGATTGAGATAGTCTTGCCACTGAAAGTGCAAATCCCCTTCCTAAGGATTGCCTTGTAAGAAGAAATCACAAGAGAAGACAATGTTCATCTTTGCCTTAATGAGCTACACTCCTTGGATGAGACAAGGCTTGTGGCCAAGCAAAACTTGGAAAATATCAAGCACAAATGTCTAGGGATGGCTCGACTTAGGTCCTTCCAAAATAGAGAAATGGTCTTAGTCTTGAGAAGACTTATAATCTCAAATCAAAAATAAGAAGGGAAAGTTCAAGCCAAATTGGGAAGGCTCTTATATTGTCCAAAGGATAGTTGATAGGGGATCCTACCAACTAATTGATGATAAGGGGGAAAGGCTTATGCCTCTAATTAACAGTCGATTTCTCAAAAGGTTCTATACCTAAGTCTAAGGGGAAATAATAATAATAACCAAAAGTGTCTATATTTTGTCTGTGATAGAACATTCAGCTTCCTCAAAAAGGGAATGCCTAGTCAAACAAGCTCTCCATGTTTCTCGAGGCAAAATATGGATACAAAATTTTGCCCAATTTGTGTGATGTTTAAATCCATGCTCCCATAAAATCCCACTCATCATGGCAATATAAGTCCACTCCCATGTGGCAATCTAAGTCTACTTCTACATTGCAATATAAGTCAACTTCCACATGGTAACTTAAATCCACTTCTATGTGACAATATAAGTCTACTTCCATATGACAACCTAAGTCCACTTTCATGTGGCAATCAAAGTCAACTTCTACATGGCAACCAAAGTCTATTTTCACATGGCAACCTAAGTCCACTTCTACATGATAGTATAAGTCCACTTCCATATGGTAGTCTACTTTCGCGTGGTAGATCGAGTTCACTTTCACGTGATAACCCAAGTCCACTTCTATATGACAACCTAAATATACTTCTACATGGTAGACTAAGTCCACTTCTACATAACAAGCCAAGTCTATTTTTATATGGCAAATTAAATCTACTCATTGTGACAACCAAGTCCACTTCCTTGTAGCAAATCAAGTCCACTTGTCATGGAAACTCAAGCCTATCCTTATGTGGCAAGTCCATCATCACACTCATTAACAAGTGAAAAGAAAATCATAACTCATTTCGCACGGCTAGTGTGTAAAAGGAAAAATAGGGGGCATATGAGGTTGGAAGACCAAATTGATGCAAAGCAAAAAAAAATTCCATAAAGCTATGATAATATTCCTAAATAAAGAAGGCCAAAATGAGCAAAAGCTCTAGATATAGAGGATAAGCATAATCCTAAGATACATAAAGCCTAAATGGTGCTCTCGATGACTATTGCAACTTAGTAGTCACTCACTTATGCCTTTTCATTATCACTTGAAGGGGCAAGTGATGCATTAGAAGATGGGAATATTTTTAAGAAAAGAAGAAGGTAGTCAGTCATTACCTGATGTCAGTGATGGAGGATGGATACCCATGGATATGAACATCCCTTGACTAAAGCATGACCTAAGAACCATATTTGCAACAAGGGCAAAATTAGTATATACACAATATAAAGTTTGATAAAGATAGGGGGTGTCTCTTAACTTTAGAGTCCAAAATATCATTAAGAGGGCCTCCAAAATCCTCATCAACCTAAAAGAAGAGGGATTTTCAACCAAAAAAGAGGAAAGAAAAGGAAATCAAATTATTAACACTCAAGGATACTCACATTTGATGAATAGCTAGCCGATATAGGCAACAGAGAGGCCAATTGGACCAATCTACTCAAATCTATATCAAGAGACTGGCATACTAGTGTCAGTTAAGGAAGGGTCACTCTTGGCTTTGCATCCTTGTTAATAATGGGAAATGAAGAAATTGAGTCCCATGATGGTATATATGAAATCACTCCCATGCTCCCACCTATAGATGGCCTTTCAAATGTCATCGGGCACCTTTGAGCATTGGTCACACAATAGTCATATATAGGTTGATGTGCCTCCCACCTTGGGCTCAATCAAGGACCTACATTACCCTAAAAATAGCTAGCACTGACTCTGTAAGAAGGGATGGGTCTCTCTCGACTAGATCTAGGGCAAGCAAATTTATGAGCCATAGCCTTCTGTGCCTCTTGTGTCCTCTACCATTTCAGCCCTCTGCTGCTTGCTGCTTGCTTTTTCTTGTCGTATGAACTAGGAACATTTTGGAATAGAAACTCAAGATCAAAATGAAAATATCCACCCATACTATCAAACCACACTGTGGCATAGGAACAAAGCACTTTGGATTCATGCTCAATGTTAGGAATATAATACTTTGAATCATCCTAAATATGAGTGAAATGTAGCCAATAGCTTGCTAACTAGCCGAGACATGATGGTGGTGAAGGAGTAAGAATGTTCTCAAGAAAACCCTGATCATAACTAAATTGTCAACAAAATTGGTATGAATTATAAGACTCCACAGCTAAATACTCTCTGAAACAAAGTGGAAGCATGCCATGCCTCAAAGAGATAATATACTCATAAGTCTTTGAAGATAAGGGAATACGAGCCACATTTGCTAACATGTTGGAATCATGAAGAATGAAGGGAAAAGCTCACAACTCAAAATTCTAGGGACCTTGCACATGCATCTAGCCTCTCTGGTGGAGAAAGTAGAGGTAGTTATATCCATAATCTGAATTATCTTTGGGATGGAGACTGAATGTGACTAACATAACCTTTTGATTTCATCACTAGCTCTAACTTAGTATATGTCCTCTTAAAGTGGGCATAAATCCAAACATAAAGAAAATGAATGGGGAACTAAACTGAAGAATCACCTCGTCCTGTAGGGCTATCCATCATCACTCTGAGATCAGCATATATGGAACCTAGCACCATAGGGGCCAAGGCAACCTTTTGCCTATGTGATATCTTACAGGCCATTGCAAATGTCTCTAGATAGATATACTACCCACTGTGTGGCATGACAAAGCAGCAAAGCCATAAAGGCAGCAAAACAGATCTTAGGGCTGAATTCTTGAAGGATGTCTCCCATGTTGTACATAATCCTGTCAAATTTAGTTAGCTCACTTGTCAAACTTTTTTCATAAAAAATCTTGATCCAATGGTTAAAATATACCCTCTTTTGATTATATAGAGAATGTGCCACCAACCATTCATAAACTTTGAGGATTGCACAAAGCATAACAGAAGTCAAGCCCTATATGATGGTCAGTAGGGATGTACTCGTCATAAAAGTCCCCAAGGATGGGATCCCGACAAGTTGCTTTATATCCCATAAGGAAACACTGACCTCACCATATCGAGTATAGAAGGTATTAGTGGAATGATTCTATATCTTGATCACGCCATGCAAAATCCTTGAGTCTTTGGCATATTGTCCCTTAGATGCTATGAATCCTCCTAGGATGCCAAGTTCTACTAGTTGGGCTAAGAATTGATACATTACATCATCGACCCACTCTAAACAATTTTGTAGAATTGATGCTATACCAGTGAGCGAGAATGATTGCCCCCAAATAAGTGAGCAATCATTAAGAATATGAAGCTCCAAGGTCTTTGAAGATTCTCGCTATCTGAAATCCCAACCAGTTCTAGCATGAAGCAACCATTTGCCCCATTAGCATATGGCATCCCGTCCTTCAAAAAGTGGTCTAAAGGATGATAATTGTTGAAGCACACCCACTTTTGATATTTTTGTGGTTGATTTGTAATGGCCGCTTCGACATTGGTCAAAAAAAAGGGAGGAAATGATGTAAGCCAAACTACCTTCCTCCCCAATCCTCTTAATCATAAAGGTTTCCATGGTACCTTCAAAGAATGTGAGTCAGGTAAATAAGAGAGAACTAGCAAAGGAAAAGGACACTGTTGTGAGGAAACAGAAGAATAAATATGCAAGCTTACCGATCAAATACTCACAGAGGTAGTAATGGGAAATAAGGCACTCACTCTTCTTTCTGCATCCACTCTCTTCGCCAAGAAAAGCTCATGAAGTGGATGTGAAGGGAGCACTTTGTTTAAATAGGTATGAAATTTTATTCAAAAAAACCCTGAAAATTTAAAAATTTTTACAAAATATATCCTTTTTTCCAAAAATCTTTGGAATTTACAAAATCAAATTTTAGTCCAACTTTTTTAGAAAATTTGTAAATAAGCTTTTCCAAAATTTTTATTTGCAAACAAATTCAAATTTTATTCAAAAATGACCCAAAAAAGTTTAGAATTTTTATAGATATTTTTTTTTTGTAAAAAGGACCTTGGAACTTATGAAATTATACTTTAGTCTAGATTTTTCGAAAAATTTGCACATAACTCCTCATGAAAATTCAACAACCAAAAAATAGTACATATTTTGAAAATTTTCATTAGGAAAATAAATCCCAGTCAAAGGAATTATATGCTAATCAAAGAGATTTGGAGATTTAATCCAATTACAAATCACAATCTTGAATATTGCAAAATCAAACCAATCAAGAATATGGTTCCAAATCTCCTCAATCTGGTTTCCAAATCCTCTTCAAAGCTTATAAAAAGATTGAAAACCTATACAGAGGGAGAGAAGATTAGGAACATAAAGAGAAGGAGATCAGCACAATAAGGAGAAACGAGAACAAAGAGAGATTAGAAAGCCAAAGCATTCATCAAGATTGTCCAACAATTGAAAAGGTGAAAATTTCGACTTAGAATTGTTGCCATTTCTTTCCCTATTTGTCTGCTCTCCTCTTTTCCCATGGGGTCATCAAGTTGCTGCCCGCTTCGTCCTAATGTTTTGCTACTAAAGTGCCTAACCCACTCCTCATTGCTAGTTGCTTGTAGAGGGGGCCCACATAGAGTAGTTCTCTACCCACACCAAGCCCACCTCCCTAGGCACTGAAAAAAAAGGAAAACTTATTGCGAAAGAAAAGAGAAGCAAGAGAAAAAAAGGATGAGAAAAGCTCTCTTGCCTTGATTTTCATACCACTATCACCGCGGCCACCTACGATCCTTGGCAACTTGACCAATGCCATCAATGCCGCAGTCACCCATGATACCTCGAAGACAGCAAATCCTTGTCACACTTTTAGTCAGCCTTTGACCTCATACTTAGCTAGCCTTCAGGCTGGCACTTAGCCAGCCTTCAAGCCCACACTCAACCAACCTTCAAGCTCTCATTCAACTAGTCTTTGGTCTTGCACCTTAGCCAACCTTCGAGCTCATGCCTTAGCTAACCTTCGGGCTCTGTCATAGCCAGCCTTTGGGCTCACACTAAGCTAGCCTTTGAACTCACACTAATCTAGCTTTCGGGCTCACACTTATCCAACCTTCGGGTTTGAACCTTAGCTACCTACGGGCTCACATTTAACTAGCCTTCTAGCTTGCATCTCAACCAACCTTCAGGCTCGCACATAGCTAGCCTTCGAGCTTACACTTAACTAACCTTCAAGCTCACACTTAGCTAATCTTTGGGCTCACACTCAGCTAACCTTCGGGTTTACACCTCAGCCAGCCTTCAAGCTCACATCCATACTAGCCTTCGAGCTCACACTCAATCAACCTTCATACTCACACTCAACCAGCCTTCGAGTTTGCATCCAGGCCAGTCTTCAGGCTTGCATCCAGTCAACCCTTGGGCTTGCACCTCTAAGCCAACTTTCAAGCTTGTCAACTAAGTCAGCCCTCAGGTTTGCATATTTAAGGCCGGGTCATGGGTCTATCTAAAATTATCATGAACAACAAAGGACACTTAAATCAAACTACTTAACATAAAGCAACTCAATCACATTGAAATTGAACTCGGCCAAAATAAACGGATAAAGACCAAGTTGACCCAAATGGATCTAAATTGATCTAATAAATGGACTAAAATCCAAATTGAGTTAACTTAGACCAAATAATCTCAGACCCAACCTTAATCAAACTTAAGATGGATTAATTTAAATCAACTTGAGTTCAAATCAAATCCAATCTGGTTTGAACTAACCTTAAATCAAGAGAAAAAAGGAGGAGAAAAGCTCTCTCTTACCTTGATTTTCATACCACCATCACCACGGTCACCTATGATCCTTGGCATCTTAACCAACTCCATCAATGCCATAGTCACCCATAGTCCCTCGACGATAGTGAATCCTCATCACACTTTTAGCCAGCCTTCGACCTCACCTTAGCTAGCCTTTAAGCTTGCACTTAGTTAGCCTTCAAGCTCACATTCAACCAGCCTTCGGGCTCACATTAACCTAGTCTTTGGGCTTGCACCTTAGCCCGCCTTTAGGCTTTTACTTAGCTAACCTTCGAGCTCACGCCTTAGCTAACTTTCGAGCTCTGTCGTAGCCAACCTTTGGGCTCCCACTAAGCCAACCTTTGAACTCACACTAAGCTAGCCTTCAAGCTCGCACTTAGCCAGTCTTCGAGTTTAAACCTTAGCTATCCTTCAAGCTTGCATTCAACTAACCTTTTGGCTTGTGCCTCAACCAACCTTCAGACTTGCACTTAGCCAATCTTTGAGCTCGTACTTAACTAATCTTCGAGCTCACATTTAGCTAATCATAGGCCTCTCGCTCAACTAGTCTTCGGGTTTACACCTTAGCCAACCTTTAGGCTCGCATCCATACTAGCCTTCAGGTTCACACTCAGTCAACCTTTGGACTTGCACTTAGCCAACCATTGAGTTCACATCCAAGCTAGTCTTCAGGCTCACATCCAATCAACCCTTGGGCTTGCACCTCTAATCTAGCTTTCAAGATTGCCAACTAAGCCAGCCCTCGAGCTCACATATTTAAGGCTGGGTCATGGGTCTGCCTAAAATTATCATGAACAACAAAGGACTCTCAAATCAAACTACTTAACATAAAGCAACTCAATCACATTGAAATTGAACTCAGCCAAAATAAATGGACAAAGAACAAGTTGACTCGAATGGACCTAAATTGATCGAATAAATGGAATAAAATCCAAATTGAGTTAACTTAGACCAACTAACCTCATACCCAACCTTAATCAGATTTGAGATGGGTTAATTTAAATCAAGTTGAGTTCAAATCAAGTCCAATATAGATTGAACTAACCTCAAATCAAGAGAAAAAAAGGAGGAGGAAAGCTCTCTCTTACCTTGATTTTCATACCACCATTATTGCGGTCACCTACGATCCTTGGCATCTTGACCAACTCCATCAATGTTGTAGTCACACGTGGTCCCTCGAAGACAGCAAATCCTCATCACACTTTTAGCCAGCCTTCAACCTCACACTCAGCTAGCCTTCAGACTCGCACTCAGCCAGCCTTCAAGCTTGCACTCAACCACCTTTTAGGCTTGCATTCAGCTAGTATTTGGGCTCGCACCTTAGCCAGCCTTCAAGCTTTCACTTAGCCAACCTTCAAGCTCATGCCTTAGCTAACTTTCAGGCTTTGTCGTAACCAGCCTTTGGGCTCACACAAAGCCAACCTTCGAACTCACACTAAGCTAGCCTTTGGGCTCATACTTAACCAGCCTTTAGGTTTAAACCTTAGATATCCTTTGGGCTCGCATTCAACTAACCTTCTGGCTTGCGCCTCAACCAACTTTCAATCTCGCACTTAGCCAGCCTTCGAGCTTGCACTTAACTAACCTTCGAGCTTACACTTAGCTAATCTTCGGGCCCACACACAAGTAGCCTTCGGCTTCCAACCTCAGCCAGCCTTCCGACTCACATCCATAATAGCCTTCGGACTCATACTCAGTCAACCTTCAGACTCGCACTCAGCCAGGCTTCGAGTTCACATCCAGGGTAGTCTTTAGGCTTGCATCCAGTCAACCCTCGGGCTTGCACCTCTAAGCCAACTTTCAAACTTGCCAACTAAGCCAACCCTCGGGTTTGCATATTTAATGCTGGGTCATGAGTCTGTCTAAAATTATCATGAACAACAAAGTACTCTCAAATCAAACTACTTAACATAAAACAACTCAATCACATTGAAATTAAACTTGGCCAAAATAAATGGACAAAGACCAAGTTGACTCAAATGGATCTAAATTGATCCAATAAATAGACTAAAATCCAAATTGAGTTGACTTAGACCAAATAACCTCAGACCCAACCTTAATCAAACTTAAGATGGACTAATTTAAATCAAACTTAATCAAAGCTCTCTCTTACCTTGATTTTCATACCACCATCATCATGGTCACCTACGATTCTTGGCATCTTGACCAACTCCATCAATGCCACAATCACTTGTGGTCCCTCGAAGACAGCAAATCTTCATCACACTTTTAGCTAGCCTTCAACCTCACACTCAGTCAACCTTTAGGCTTACACTTAGCCAACCTTCGAGCTCACACTCAACCAACCTTCACGCTCGCATTCAACTAGTCTTTGGGCTTGCACCTTAGTCAACCTTCAGGCTTTCACTTAGCCAACCTTTGAGCTCATGCCTTAGCTAACCTTCAGGCTCTGTCATAGCCAGTTTTTGGGCTCACACTAAGCTAGCCTTCGAACTCACACGAAGCTAGCCTTTGGGCTCACACTTACTCAACCTTTGGTTTTGAATCTTAGCTATCTTCAGACTTGCATTCAACTAGCCTTCTGGCTTGTGCCTCAACCAACCTTCGGGCTCGCATGTAGCTAGCCTTTGAGCTTGCACTTAACTAACCTTCATGCTCACACTTAGCTATTCTTTGGGCTCTCACTCAGCTAACCTTCAAGTTCACACCTCAGCTAGCCTTTGGGCTTACATCCATACTAGCCTTTGGGCTCACACTCAGTCAACCTTCAGACTCGCACTCAGCCAGCTATCAAGTTTGCATCCAGGCCAATCTTCGAGCTCACATCTAGTCAACCCTCAAGCTTGCATCTCTAAGCTAGCTTTCAAGTTTGCCAACTAAGCCAGCCCTCGGGTTCACATATTTAAGGCTAGGTTATGAGTTTGTCTAAAATTATCATAAATAATAAAGGACTCTCAAATCAAACTACTTAACATAAAGTAACTCAATTACATTGACATTGAACTCAGGCAAAAGAAATAGATAAAGACCAAGTTGACTCAAATGGACCTAAATTTATAAAAAAAAATCGACTAAAATCCAAATTGAGTTACCTTAGACCAAATAACCTCATACCTAACCTTAATCAAACTTGAGATGGCTTAATTTAAATCAAGTTAAGTTCAAATCAAATCCAATTTGGATCGAACTAATTTCAAATCAAGAGGAAAAATAGGAAAAAAGCTCTCTCTTGCCTTGATTTTCATACTATCATCACTGCGGTCACCTATGGTCCTTGGCATCTTGACCAACTCTATCAATGCCACAGTCACCCGTGGTCCCGCGAAGACAGCAAATCGTCATCACACTTTTTAGCTAGCCTTCAAGCTCACACTTAGCCAGCCTTTAGGCTTGCACTTAGTTAGCTTTTGAGCTCACATTCAGCTAGTCTTTATGCTTGCACTTTAACCAACCTTCAGGCTTTCACTTAGCCAACCTTTGAACTCATGGCTTGGCTAACCTTTGGGCTCTATTGTAGCCACCCTTTGGGCTTGCACTAAGCTAACCTTCGAACTCACACTAAGCTAGCCTTCAGACTCACACATAGCCAGCCTTCGAGTTTGAACGTTAGCTATCCTTTAGGCTCGCATTCAACTAGCCTTTTGGCTTACGCCTCAACCAACCTTCGGGCTTGCACTTAGCCAACCTTCGAGCTTGCACTTAACTAACCTTCGAGCTCACATTTAGCTAATCTACGAGCTCACAATCAGCTAGCCTTCGAGTTCGTACCTCAGCTAGCCTTCAGGCTTGCATCCATACTAGCCTTCAAGTTTAGACTCAGTCAACCTTCGGACTGACACTCAGCCAGCCTTTGAGTTCGCATCGAGGTCAGTCTTCGCGCTCGCATCCGGTTAACCCTCAGGATTGCACACCTAAGCGAACTTTCAAGATTGCCAACTAAGCCAGCCCTCGGATTTGCATATTTAAGCCTAGGCCATGGTCTATCTAAAATTATCGTGAACAACAAATGACTCTCAAATCAAACTGCTTAACATAAAGCAATTCAATCACATTGAAATTGAACTCAGCCAAAACAAATGGACAAAGACAAAGTTGACTCAAATAGACCTAAATTGATCAAATAAATAGATTAAAATCCAAATTGAGTTAACTTAGACCAAATAACCTCAGACCCAACCTTAATCAAACTTGAGATGAGTTAATTTAAATCAAGTTGAGTTCAAATTAAATCCAATCTGGATTGAACCAACCTTAAATCAAACACTAATTGGGTTAAATCAAGTCCAAACCAAAAGAAAAAATGCAAAGTCAAACCAAAATTAAGCTAGACTGAGCTTAAATTAAAACCAAGTTGAACTAAATTAACTTGAGGTTGAGCCAAAGCCCGGTAGACCCGTACTCAATAAAGGTCCAATATAAGGTCAAACTTGACTTTAGCTAAATAAAATCAAACTTGAATTCAAATCATATTAGTCCTGACGGAGTTAAATAGGGTCAAACCATGTCCTACTGGGTGTGCTAATCTCTCAACTATACACCAGGTCATGAACAAAGGGTGATATTACTATCCTAACTCGAATTAGTTTGAATATAACTAAATAAGGTCAAACTGAATCTTACTAAATGTGCTATAGAAGTTGTCGGTCACACTTCAAAGCTAAGTCAACCCAAAAGTATTGACAATACTTCAATTCAAACCAAAGTAAGGCAGTCTTAAACTTACTTAATAAGTTAGCCATAATGTCTTACTTAAATGAAGCCAACTAGCAACACGTTCAAAGCCCTTAGTCACCCTTCAAGTTAGTCAACCCCAGAAGTAGTTGACAATGTGCCCTTCAAGCTAATTAACCTTATAAGAAGTTAATGGCATACCCTTCAAGCTAGTCAACCCTAGAAGTAATTGATGATGCACCCTTCATGCTAATCAACCCCAAAAGTAAGTGATGATACACCCTTTAAGCTAGTCAACCCCAAAAGCAATTAATGGCGTACCCTTCAAACTAATTAACCCCGTAAGTAGTCGACGACATGTCCTTCAAGCTAGTCAACCCTATAAGTAGTTAACAATACAGCCCTTCAAGCTAGTCAATTTCAGAAGTAGTTGATGACATAGCCTTTCAAGTTAGTCAACCTCAAGAGTAGTTGACTATGTGCCTTCAAGCTAGTCAACCCCAGAAGTAGTTGATGCTACACCCTTCAAGCTAGTTAACCTCAGAAGAAATTGACAATGCACCCTTTAAACTAATCAACCTTAGAAGCCGTTGATGGTGTGCCCTTTAAGCTAGTCAACCCCAGAAGCAGTTGACAACATGCCTTTTAAGCTAGTCAACCCCAAAAGTAGTTGACAATGTGCTCATCAAACTAGTCAACTCCAAAAGTAGTTAATGATTTGATTTTCGAAGCTATACCCAACCCTATAGGCCGTTGGTGTCACCACTAAACCAAATGAAGTTATCGCCAATGCTTAAAGCCACTGGAAACACTTTGAACTTCTCCCATTCCCTTTCGCATCCCATCAAATGATGCTATCAACACCTACCAAATACCAAGTCAATCTGAGTTAGATACCATATGGTCCAGCGCAAGGGAGCAAGATAATAGTATACATAAGAGCTTCTTCTTCATTCCTTTCTTTTTTTCCTTTTTTCATTTCTTTCATTTTTCTATAATTTAATGTTGAAACTCATTGTGAAGTAAGAGCATACCCTTACTTAAGGTATATATCATTTCTTAAAATTAATCAAATGCTTTTTTCTTTTCTTTTTTGTGTCTTTATTTTATTAGTTAAGTTTCTTACTTTAGGAGGTTCTTAACAATCATTAGGGTAATTAACAATAGGGGCTTGTACCTATTGAAAGTCAATATTCCCACAATACTTGATAGCGCACTTCAAATCAAACCAAATTCTAATTTGTGATTTGAGGTCGCTTCCAAGGTCTATGCTATCCTGAACCACCAAAATCAATCCCACAAACCTAAATTAAAATTTTAAAAAATAGGTTCAAGACTGAACCAAAACTAAATTGGGCTATGTATGAACCAAAATCAAATTGGTTCGGACCTTAACTAGAATTAAGTCCAACCTGAACTAGAACTAGATCAAATATGAGCCAAAAGTAATAGGTCAAACCTGAATTAAAATTAGGTCAAACCTAAATTTGAAATGGGTCAAATTTGAACTAGAGCCAGACATAAATTGAGCTTGAACAAAACTCAAACTAAGTCAAACCTAAATTAAAACCAAGTCAAAAACAAACTAGAATCAGATTGAACTTGAACCCAAATCCATCAAGAGATCAAAACTAGATCCAATAAGGATCCAACATGGGTTAAACTTGAACCCATCAAGGGATCAAACCTAGATCCAACAAGGACCATTAATGGTTGAATCCAAAATCCATTAAGAATCCAATAAGAACCCACTAAGAGTTGGATCTAAAATCCATTAAGAATCCAATAAAGATCCATAAAGAGTTGGATCCAAGATCCATTAAGGATCAAATAAGAACCCAATAGGGGTCAAATCAAAATTCCATTAAGGATCAAATAAGAACCCAATAGGGGTCAAATCAAAATTTCATTAAGGATCCAATAAGAACCCAATAGAGGTCAGATCAAAATTCTATTAAGGATCCAATAAGAACTCAATTAGCGTTGAACCCAAGATCCATTAAGGATCCAATAAGAACTGATCAAGGGTTGGATCCAAGATTTATTAAGAATCCATCAAGGACCTATTAAGGATTAATCAAAGATCTATTAAAGATCCAATAAGAACCCAATCAGAGTTGGACCCAAAATTTATTAAGAATCCAATAGGAATCCAACTAGAGTTGGATTCAAGATTCATTAAAGATCCAATAAGGTCAAAGCTAACTCAAATTGAATCAAATCAAACTTAAGCCATAATTAAGTATAAATATTGAATTGAATCAAATCAGATTTGAATCAAAATCAAGTCTAAATATTAAACTAAATCAAATCATACTTGAACCATAACCAAGTTTGAATATTAGATTGAATCAAACCAAACTTGAAATAAAATTGAGTTTGGATTAAATCAAGCTCAAATCAAATTGGAGTTAGTTGATAACAAGCTCAAAGTCATTAATAACACCTCAAATTTAATTAAACAATAAGCTAAGAAAGGCTATTGATTATCAAATCAAGAATGATTAGCATAAGCTAAGATGCTAGCTTCTTTCAAATTTTAAATCCAAACCAAACTAAGGTAGGCTTGAAATCACTTAGTCGATCAGCTAAATGTCATATTTAAAGGAAATCAACCAATAACAACATATAAGTTATCGGTAACACTTTAAGCTTAGCCAACACAAACACAAAAAAGCCCTTGATGACACTTCAAATTTAATTAATAACAATCCAAAAGGCCATCAATTATCAAATTAAAAATGGTCAATACAAGCCAAGGTTGCTAATTATTTTGAATCAAACTAAGATAGGTTTGAATTCGATTCGTCAATCAGTCAAATATCGTGTTCAAAGAGAATTAATTGACAATAACTAGAAAGTTATTGATGATACTTCAAACTCTAATGGATTAACGAACATAAGACAAGGTAGTTAGTCATATCCAAAAATTAAGCAATATTATTAGTATCCATCAAGGATCAAACCACACACCCATCTAAGTCAAGTTCTACGTGATCGAAGTGCACGGGGGTGGGGCAGTAGTGAGCATCAGCCTTTCCCAATTCCTTTTTCATTTCATGTTATTTCATGTTAGTTCATGTTATGAATCTAAATTCTTTAAAATTATAAAGTAAGGGATAGTCCTTGCTTAGGCTATGTAACTCCTTTAAATTAATCTAGTCATGTTATTTTTTTTGTATTTCTATTTTATTAAATATGTTTCTTACTTTAGTAGGTTTCTGATAATTATCAAAATAATTAACAATAGGAGCTTGCATCTATTAGAAATTATTTCTCCACAATGCCTGATTACACACTCAAACCAAAATTTTATTTATTATTTTGAGATTAATTCTTAGAGTCATTAGCTATTCTAGATGGTTGATCATGACTTTACACTCTCCAATAAAGATATGCACAATAATAATCAACAGGAAAGTCTCCACTGTAAAGACAACTAAAGAATCAACTAATTGAGTAATTAACAATGTATTCAAGGAGAAATATATGACAATTGGACCATCTCCAAAACAATTTTCATTCGTATGGGCGTACTCTCAAAATCCCTTGAAAGTCATATCCACTTGCACTCCCTATAAGTGGTGATTAGTATTCACTCGCCACAATGAATATGTCTCCTATATCCCCAAAAATTAGTAGTTGACAAGTCTAACGATATGTTAATCTCATAAAAAATCATCTGAACAGAATTGGTCTACCTATCCCTAGGGATAGAGTGGTCTTAAGAATTAAATCAACCTCTTAACAATTGCCAACAACAGTGGAGAGCAATTAAAAAAAGGTACACCACCCAAGAAAATATTTGATTGCAATTAATATATTAAAAGGCCAATTTTAGATATTTTAGACTCATAAATAAATTCTACTTAAAAGACAAATCCAACAAATCCTAAATTACTAAATTCGGAGTTCAAACAAAAAAGTTATATAAGATTGAAATCAAGTATGCAAATAGCCCCAAAATAGAATTAATCAAACTATGCTAATAATAGTTTATGATCTATTTTTTCTTACTTGGCATTTTACAGAAACCTCCCTAACATCACTCAAATTTACATCCAATTGTATACAGTTCTTTTGATATTTCAAATTTTACACTCGGCTCCCTAATATTTCTAAAAATATGTACTTTTACTTCTTAAAGTAAATACTACATATATATAATTATTTTTATAGAAAAACCCTCTTATTATAATAAATTAATGTTTTATTATTTTGAAAAAATATCTCTGGATAAAATCAAAACCACAACCCTATTAAGCCAAAACCAAAATTAGAAATAACCCAAACCAAATCAGAACCATTAACACCAAAATCAAATTAAACCCAAACCAGCCCTTTCAAAACCCAACCCAAAATCTAAATTAAAACCTAAATCACAATCAAACCCAAAACTTGAATCAAAATCAAACCCTAATCTCATCATCTTCAACCTCCATCACCCCTTTCCCTCTTCAATTGTTGGACCACTATCGGGCCACCACCAACCGGCCACTTGAGCATCGCCAACTAGTCACTGGAACTTCACCAGAATTTTCCTAGAATGTCTCATCATTGTTGTCATTGCATATAACTCATTCTCTAAATTCAAGTTCATCTATAATAAAATCTAACCTAAATTTTGATGATTAACATAAAAGTATATACATACTAGTATTTTATCCATATACTTTAATAAA
Organism: Trichopus zeylanicus subsp. travancoricus; assembly: GCA_005019695.1. Classification (NCBI taxonomy): domain Eukaryota; kingdom Viridiplantae; phylum Streptophyta; class Magnoliopsida; order Dioscoreales; family Dioscoreaceae; genus Trichopus; species Trichopus zeylanicus. The sequence goes on from RXID01010941.1 coordinate 809,985, forward strand.
AAAAGTTTGTAAATAGGTGGCATGCTTAGAGAAATAATCAGGAACAAATATGAACAATGGAATCATGAAGGTATGATGTGATATCAATAGAGGGCTAAGAAACTAATAAAATCAATTAAGAGCACCTATCTCGATATCGCATCCGATCTTGCTACAATCTAGAACATCCTCCCTTACTAGTAGCAGCTCTATCCAACTCTTGCAGCAATGTCTCCCCCGTAGATGTAGAAAATAATCATGTAACATTTCAAAATTATCCAAAATCTAAATTGGTTGCTCGAAGGGAATCACTGTCCTTCTAAGAATATGCTCCTTCCTCTCAAGAATTTGAATAGATTGCTCCTCACATGCCAACTAATCCCAATTCTTTTCTTTTTCTACTAGAATTTTATAATGATTGACTTAAGCATTAGAGAGATTGTTGCTAAAGAATTTTTAATACTTTTTTTCACAACTCTTTCCTTTTATAGCTCAATAAATGGATCAATCTAATGAATCAAAATCTTAAGAAGTTTCTTGATCAAAATTGGTGATAAACCATGCTTCATCAACAGCATTGATTCTCTCATCTTCTTATTTGATGCATTTCAACAAACACCTTTGCTCAATTTCTTGCACTGCAAATCATAACACTTATATTTATGATGGCAATGAGATCCGTTTGGTGGTTCACTACTCCAACCCACCGAGGCCTTGCTCAATAATGTGAAACATTGTTAGGCCATGGAAATAAATGGCAAAGTTCAAAACTTTGCTTCATAATTTGGCTTATGTAACGTGAATTCCAACTTGGAATTCTTTTATGTGCTTTGATGATATGTGTTTTGCGATTGGTGTTGTAGGGAACTTGCAAGTTTGGAGATTCATGAAGGTATTTTCATCGAAAGCAAACTGATGTAAATCTTGCTCAAATTGTTCCAGGTGAATCTTTCATCATGATCACAATTTTAGGTTTCAATCTTTTCTGACATGTTATTATTAGACATCCTACTGAATCGATCATAATTCCATGTTTTTTATTTTTCTTCTATGTGTTGATCATCTAGTGAGACAATTAGCGATGCCTATTGCTTTTTCTAGGACTAGCAAGATTGTCACCTAAGAATTATGTTAAGTGTAACACCCCAAATTATGAAGAAATAAACCACTAGAATAAGTTAAATATTTAAACCTCCGAAATATAAATATTATAATTAATCTAAAGATTACTCAACTACAACCTCACCGATAAATGCAAAAGTCCCGACTACTCATAACAAAAACTAAAACCCACTCTCGATAAGAGTGATTCTTCTCGACCTATTTACAGAAACTGCCCTGACTTAACAAAAATTCAGTAAGTGAGGACCCTATCCTTAATCCAAGTGAATAATGATAGTTAAAGAAATGTTAATAACAGAACTAAAGAAACCATAATCTCAAAAAAAATACTAACAAGAAAAGAATATTAACCCAATGGAATAACCAACAAGGAATGAATATCAACATCACAAGAACAACTGACAACCAACTAACAAGGAATATCAATATCTCAAGAACCACTAACAATAAACCACTATTAACCAATAACCAATAACCAACAATTAACGAAATTAACCAAAATCAACAACTAATAGTATATATGGGGAGAAATGCATCACTCCGAAGAAACAACCATCCTAGAGAAAAATATGACAACGGATTGTTTCAAAAAAATAGTTATTCCAAGATGGCGTACTCACAAAACTCTCTAAGAGTCATATCCAGTTGTACCTCTCCACAAGCAGTGACCGGTGTTTATCTGTCACAATTCACATGTTTTCTACGCAATCGAAAGATCAGCGGGCGGTTACCATGTTTAATGACCCAACTAATCCCATAGTGGATTATACCCATCAATACTAGTCTATTTGTTCCCGAAAATAGGATGATTTTATGTAAACCCCCTCAAATCATCCCCTTTACAATTGTTATCAACTAAGAAGAGCAATCAAAGAAAATGTATAACATTCAAAAAAATTACTTAACTAAAATTAAAATGATAGAAGACTAATATTAGATATTTCAAGTTTACAATAAATTCTATTTAAGGAGACCAATCCAAAAAATTCTAAATTATTGAATTTAAAATTTAAATGAGAAAATTATACAAAAAAATTAATCATATAATATTAACAACATTATTTTTTAATTATTTCTAATTCTGGTATTTACAGAAACTGCCCTGACTTAACAAAAATTCAAGAAATTTATAAATACAACTTTTACACTTAGCACCCTGCTAATTCCAGAAATTGACATGCAAATAGTGAAGATTTAATTATATTTTACAAAAAAACCCTTACAACATTAATATTTATAGCCAGTTTAATTTTCAGTTCTACTTAAACCAGTTTAATTAAAATTAGACTCTAGTTCAACCGTCTTAATTTAAATATGTCAAAATTTGGACTTAAACGGATTGACTCACAATTTCAAATTTCGCTTCTTGCCTTTATTAACCCTATTCAATAAATCAATCCAACCAACTTAATTAAATCCATTGTCTAGTCAAATTCATAATTAATTAGACTAACTTTAAGCCCAACCAAAACCGAATCCCAAAATAAAACCAAACCCAAAACAATACCAAAACCAATCTTCTTCCTCTCTGCCATCTCACGACCAAAACCCTAACCCTAGCCCTAACCCTAATCGGCCCGCCACACACCTCTGCCGCTGCACCCTACTGCACCACCGTCCCTGCACCACTGACGCCGAGCAGCTACCGCCTGCTCCCCACGCCCCACCCCACTCTGCCCTGCGAAGCTGCCACACCGCGCCCCACAGCCCGCACTGCCGCACCGCCATGCCGCCATGCTGCAACGCCCCGCACCATCATGCTGCTACGCCTCGCGATGCTGCACTGCAGCCCCCCGCGACGCAGTTCCTGTCTGCCACCGCTGCCGCGTCGACCGCCACTGCCGCGCCGTCCAATGCCCAGCTCTCTTCCATCGGGTAATACCGCACCCAGGCCACATCCTCTGTGGTTTGGGAAAATCCTTTCTGTGAAAAGTTCCCCACAACTTTAATATTACATCTAGGTCACTAATCTCCTGTATTCTATCTCAATCAACTCTTTTTTTTTATATTATTAACAAGATTTTAAATCTCGATTTCAATTTTAGTTTCGAAACCCAACAAAACTGATAGGTTTTGGCCATTACGGTCATTTCGATTTCAGTTTTGGTTATTTTAATTTCGGCGGAAAGATTTTTTTAGTTATTAATTATGTGTTGACTAGAGTTTGACTATATTTAAAATGTATTTTGACTTCAAATTAAAAATATAATAAAATATTAAAAAAATTATAAAAATTTAAAAATTATGAAAAAAATTTATAATTAATTTTACCATAATATTAAATATTATTTTAATTAATTAAAATTAATTTTGATAGTTAATCACTGATATAGTCTATTTTTTATATATTACTATAAAAAATATACGAGAAATAATATGCATACGATTAAAAGTTAAAAATTAACATAAACAAATTTAACTTATTATTAAAATGTACTTGAGCCATACATAATTTATTAATTATAATGTAATACAACTAATTATCATCATCATCATAATCATCATCAGTTGAATTTGAAATATCTGGGCGTGAAATTATGAATTCAGTACCTAAACGATTCAGATGAACATTTATAGACATACGAGTCAGAACAATTACCTCTGCGCGATCTCGTAGTAACGGTTCACATGAGGGTGGGACCGATACAATTTTTTTTTAGATTTGTTTTCGGTGGAACAGTCATACACGAATACACAAAAATAGAGAAATCAATGCGTTTCGGTCAAAATCATTTTCATTTCAGTTTCGACCAAAATATTTTTTTATTTATTAATTATATTTTGACCAAAATTTAACTTTATTTTAATTATTTTTTAACTTTAAATTAAAAAAATTATAATATATTTAAAAATTTTTGAAATAGTAAATAGTACCATATATCAAAGATTCATACACGTGAATAGTTATGCACGTGAATAGTATCTGTTAGAGATCAGCGAGGGCGCGAGTGCATCGGCGTGGGGGTCAGGCGAGGAAGTGGCGGCAGGCTCGCAAGTGCACTGGGGTTAAGCCGGCGAGAACGCGAGGTTGGCAACGGCGCGGGCCCCAAGTTGGCGAGCCCCCTCGCATAAGCATGCGGGTACGGACGCCAAAGGCCGATTCAAGGGCGTGGACTCGGGCACAAAGCCAACGTGAGGGCGTAGGCGCGGCAATGGTTGCACGATCTCCCCGCACGAGCTCATCGCGAGAGCTCGCCATGCTCACTCTATACTCATTGGCCACTGCAAAATTCTAATCTTAAATTAAAATCAAATTACTAGTTTCATTTCACCACTGACCGAAACCGAAACATATTGATTTCGGCCAAGATTTAAAACACTGATTATTACCTTCATGATTAGATCCTTTTCAATACAAGTTTCTAAATTCCGAGAAACAGCATGTATCTACACTAGCATGTATCTACACTAAGTTTTTGATTTTCCGAATATTTAACAGATAACTAGGGTTCTGAATGATTAAAACTAATTCAGTTTATCTGCTAAAATCTCTTATCTTATTCATGTAATAATTTTATCCTTATTCTAACCATCTGATAACTTTATCCCAAAATACTCTAATATCCTGATATAACATTAAGAAACTTGCATTTTTTTTATCTGCTTGTGCGGACAATTATGTCCAATAATCAGTATTTAATTCTTTGCAGATGCATATATTGTAATTTCTTCCCAATTAAATGTTGCTTACCGGGTTGGATTTTCATGTTGCTTAGACTTCTCTGTCCCAGTGGAATGTGTTGACGATCATATATGGCCCGCTGAAAATATTGATCACAATTTTATATGAGAAGTGGCCCAAGAATTTTGAAGGAAAATAATGGAACTTGCTTACGCATTATAGTGTTAATCATCAATATAGAAGCGGAAGCTATTGGGAATTTAGTAAATTGGATTATATGATTTTTAACTTGTTTATTTTTCAATATTAATGTTTTTGAGTTCTCTTAGAGAGCAAAGTTTCGTAAATGGACCTTTGGGCTCCAGCATTCACGCAAGCAGCAGCAGCGATGTGTCTAGTGCCCTTGTTAGGTTGAGTTTCGAACCTTTAGGGCTATTTGGGACCGGTCAGTTCTTTCAGTTGCCAACGTGGGAGTTACCTTTCCTGAATTTCTGATCTTAATCGTTGTATCTGATGAAAGCGAAACATTACAACTGGTCTGACATGCAAGTGTATCTTTCTTGTGTTTCTCCTATCTTCTCTCCATAGATCTTAGCTCCAAACCATGACCAATTGTTTTTTATGTTCATTCTTGCTGCTTTTTATGGTATTTTGATGCAGGACTGAACAAACAACTTTGTTTTGCTAAATTTGATGGAAAACAATTTGAGATGAAAACTTTAATGTGGACCTAAGTTGTGGACATATTCTTTTCAATGCAATAGTCCTTACCCTGCCAATACTACAGAGGTGTCCACACTTTTCAACTCTTCGTTGCCATGCCCCCCAATTTCAATTGATTGGCGTTTGAACTTTTTGAAGTTTCCTTTGACATCCAAAGATCATACCTAGGCAAGGTTTAAAGCATCAATGAACATGTAAAGCTATCTGCTGCGCTGATATGGGCAATGCAGCCATTTGGCAGATACATATGACTTCTCTGGTTGTACGTTTTGGTTTCTATTGTTAGGGATAAATGTTGCTGGCTCAATATAACATGCTAATTTGCCTAGCAATCAACAATCTGGAAGTATCTCCTGGTCAGGTAAGTTACTGTGAACTGGATTTACTTTCATACATCTTACCATATTATCACTTCAGTATATACTAATGTTATCTGTGGCTTCTGATTAATCATGTCAGACTAAAAAACAAGAACCAAGAAGAAAGTTTAAGGTTGATCAGGAAATGATTTTTTTCACAAATTTTTTTTGAATCACAACTTTTCCCCTTGCTATTCAAATTCAGAATATAATCAGCAACAAAATTTTTTAGCTTTTACTGGTAATTGTAGTGCCACATCTTTATCTGTATTCTTCATCTGTTTTTTTTTTTTTTTAATTTTTGTGTTTGTGACCAGGAATATCATCGGAGATGCGGGCGTTTTGCGGGGTAACTTGCCGTCTATGCTGAGACCTCCTCCAGAAGGGGGTTATACACCTTTACCTTTTATCGGCTGGGGATGATTTCTTCTGTAATACTATACAGTTCCTTTTATTGTAATGAAATCGCTGCACGGAAAACTTGCCACATGGAGCTTTGTATTGTGCAAGAATATTCACTAGAGTTGATTTCTACAAACTGGTTGCTGAGTTTCTGTACTTCATTTTGTAAATGGAAAGCCTTATTTGAAGCATTGTCAGCGAGAATCTTCTCCATCATTTAACAAGATTTTCCTCGTTTATCATCGTATCTAAACCCCAAAGTGAAATTTATATCTAAAGATGATCTATTCACAGGGTAATCATGTTCAAACTCAGTCCTTCCTATGTTAACTTCCACTCAACCTCAAATCCAGAATAACTTGGATTGCAGCTTGATCTGATAGAGGTTACTTAATACTCACTCTAAACCTTAATTTGATTCCTAATTACTTATTACAATGTACCAGAATCCAAGAAATATGCTAATGCTTCTAAAACCACACAAACTGTACACACAAGATCCCACTAACAGCCGCCCAATCCCTTCTTATATTCTCAAAACTTCCTATCCATGTCCATTTTAATAACAACTCCCGAGTGCAGCCAACCCTTGCCTTCAAACCAATAACCTTGAATGCCATCAAAAATATGCACAAAATTCACCAAATAATTCTGTCTAATGTCAAGATTTCATTTTCAATAGCATAATGATGCAGAGTTTAAGCTTATATTGTAAGCTTTCCGAGAATTGAAACAATAAAGAACTGCAATGTAATCTCAACTGAAACAAGTCATCCTGCAGATGAGGATAAAAAATACTGAAACTTGAGAAAGGAAGATCCACTAGCTGAGTTCAAGAGCACTCCATGCCTATACTTATAGATTTTGGTCCTGAAGAAAGCGAAAAGCATGGCAAGAACATGGGGCTGCTCTACTCCCCATCTTACATAGCTTCCTCCTCACCTTTAGCCATCTTATGCAGCCTCCACATTCTCAAAAAGCCATGCCTCCAATGCAACTGGTCGGCTGCCGCCTTTTGATTATTAATCCACTGGTGTACAAGCGGTAGGAGCAGAAGAAGAGCAACCACAAATGTAGCCATTCTGCTCAGTATAAATCTCTCTCTTGCCTGCTCTCATCTCCCACTCTATCTAGCCTAGTTTGCAAGGATTCCTTCCTACAAGGCCTAGCCGCAAAAACCACAACGAGCTCGCCATCTTTGAACTCAATTGAATCTTTGAAAGTGAGAGTTAGGGGCCTCAACTATATATAGACATACCTATTTTTCTCTTCTGAGTGAAGTCATAGATGGAACTCACTAGGATGGTTCCTCTAGTTGCCTTCTTCATCTTCTTTGTTTTCCCTTGGATTCAAGGAAGAACTCAAAACCATCATCATCATAGACAGCACCAGAAGACTAGCATTGCAATGCCTCAAATGGCAAACTCTCCCGTTCCAAGTCCTGAACCATCCATGTGTTCTGGCATGAACTCCACAAACTCCACTGCTATTGCACCTGCTCCTTCTCCCATCTCCATTTCATCGAGTGAAGGAAATCCAGCAAATGACATTAATGTTTTCAATGTGAGATCATTTGGAGCAGTAGGTGATAGTGTCTCTGATGACACTGAGGCTTTCAAGAGTGCATGGGACTCTGCTTGCCAAGCAGGGTCTGCAGTTGTTCTCGTGCCTAAGGGCCATTCTTTCATGATACAATCTACCATCTTCACTGGCCCTTGTCAAGGCAGCATCGTGTTTCAGGTACATTGCCTGATACTACTGTCCTTTCCTGCAAAAATGGAAATGTTTGAACTTAGCTGTATTTCGATTCCTCATCGAAAGGTTGATGGAGTCATTATGCCGCCTGACGGGCCAGACTCGTGGCCCCCGAACATCCACAAGAGGCAGTGGATCGTGTTCTATAGAGTCGACGGCATGGCGTTGCAAGGAGGTGGGCTCATCGACGGAAGAGGAGACAAGTGGTGGAATCTCCCCTGCAAACCTCACAAGGTTACTTAAATTTTGAAACAAGATGAATTTGTGACATATACACGATCTCTTGTTGTTGCTTATTTTCAATGTAACAGGGCGCAAATAGAACAATATTCCCTGGACCTTGTGATAGCCCTGTTGTAAGTTTTTATGTCTAGTTTCATATCTTTTTAGTCTGCTTACAAGCAGTGAAACTGAAATTTACGTCAAAATTTACTCCCATTGCAGGCATTGAGATTCTCCCTGATATCAAACATCACTCTCTATGGACTTAAAATCCGAAACAGCCCACAGTTTCATGTTCGATTCGACAACTGCAGAAACGTCACGGTGGACTCGATAACGATCAGCTCGCCTGCGTTGAGCCCAAACACCGATGGCATTCACGTAGAGAACACCAATACTGTTGGCATATACAACTCAGTCATCTCCAGTGGTGAAGTTCAACACCAACTACAGTTTTCTGCTGCAAAGTACATACAAACTCTTTGCATCAGCCTCACAAACTCCTTGACAGGTGATGACTGTGTATCAATTGGTGCCGGTAGCTTCAACGTCGACATAAGAAACGTCACATGCGGGCCAAGCCATGGCATCAGGTACATCTTAAACTTCAAGCTTTCAAAATCAAAATAACATGTTCTCTAATGTTAATTCTTTTGTTCAGCATTGGAAGCCTTGGCAAGCAGAAGACGCGTGCGTGTGTGAGAAACATTACAGCTAGGAACACAGTGATCAAACACTCGGACAACGGCGTCAGAATCAAGACATGGCAAGGTGGGTATGGCTCCGTGTCATCCGTAACATTCGAAAACATCCGGATGGACACGGTGCGAAACCCGATCATCATTGACCAATACTACTGCCCGGGCAAGGGATGTGCCAACCAAACGGCAGCAGTCACCGTGTCCCGAATCTCCTACACAAACATCAAAGGAACCTACGATATTCGGAGCCCGGCAATGCACTTCGGGTGCAGTGACTCTGTCCCTTGTACCAATATCACACTGACTGAAGTAGAGCTGCTGCCTGCAGTGGGTGAGCTCATTTCAGACCCATTCTGCTGGAATGTGTATGGAGCAACGCAAACGCCGACAATCCCGCCGGTCTTCTGCATGCTCAACGGGCTTCCCCAAACGATCCTGGACGCCGACGCCGACAAGTGTTACTAATTACCTAGATTGGAAATGAATGATGTTGTACAGGAATGGTGCTTGCTGCACTGGGTAAAGAGCAAGTGCAGATGGGCATAGACTACAACTATATGAACATGAACTGATCAAATGCTATAAAATTTGATCAGAACATATTTAGAAACTAACTTGTTTGTGAATATGGAAAGGAGTTCTAGGGTTTCATGATGATGAAGATCATGTGATATACAGAAAAGTTTCTTTTTGATAAAAATGGATTGATTTTTTTTCCAGAGAGTGGAAAGCGAGAAGAAACCAGAAAAGGAAGGAATAATGAGTACGAGCAAAGGGAAACAAGAGGTGAATGAAGAAGTGATTTTAAATCCATGGGAGCCTGAGAGAAATAGAAGGAAGAGTAGCGAAATTCTTTCGACAAATGGCGCCTAAGCGGCGAGTCTCACGCGCGCCTAGCAACGGTAACGGGGTGGGCCCCTTGGACCCACGCGGGCCACCCGTGGGCCATAGATTAGATTAAAATCCCGGGATCAGATTAACCCCGATTAACACTAGTCAGATTGGTCGTGATCATCATATTTATTGCTCTCGATTCAAAAGGATCATAAGTTTAACTTCTTTCGAAATTCTCACGGAAGAAGTTTTGATTTAGCTTGTATTTTCACAGGCTGAACGGATTAGCCTCAGAACCGGGGGTTTAACGCCGTTATAACCCATTGCCAAACACATTCATTAGAACTAACCACATTTATGCTCCACTTTTCTCAGCAAAAGTAAATAAAAATCACATTAATTTAGTCTATGACTGACATTAAAATAGCATTAGCCAAAAAAACCAACAAAGCACACATGAACAGTAATCACATTGAAGCTGCCCTCTTCCTGCAACCGAGGAGGAGGCAGCAGGGTAATTAGGGTAACTGAAGAAGTTCATTCTCCTAAAAACAAAAGGCTACCGGCCAGCCAACCAAATATAGAACTTCTACAGTTGCATCTACCCTTGGGCAAGAGGGCAACGTTCTAACCATGAACAAGAACGGACAGAACAGGAAAACAGGACCACTCTCACATGAAAATCACAACTAAGACATTGTCCTCCCTCGGGAGATATTTGTCTCAAAACAACTTCAATCGCTACCCACTAGAGTTACGATATTCCATTTAGATGGAAGCAGCTTTAAATCACCAATAACAGAGAGAGGGCAATGTGTGCAGAAAGCAATTGAGAAATTGTTTGGTACCTTTAGAGATTTCTCTGTGCTGTTAAAAGGAAGGAGAATGTTGGGAGTGTAAAGCTGCAGAAAGATATCACCGCAATACACAAAAGAGTAAAAAATATTGCTAGAGAATCTCACAGTGCAAAAGCTAAGATAAAGTGGCAAGGCTTTCTTTTGGAGCATGCACTACACCACTCAGCAGCTGTGGATTTCCGCCTCGTTGTTTTGCTCAACTGGATCTTAATTATAGTTAATGATCAACCGATGAATGTGTAATGTTGCATCATTAACACTAAACAAAAGACTTCCGAGAATCTTCTATCTGTTATAATAACACAGGCATCATTAACATATAACAATACGCATAATTACTGCTAAGAATCTTCTACTGATAATAATAGTAGGAAAGAAACAGAAGGACTACAAAAATCAGAGTTGAAGTCAAAAAAAACAAAAACATCTAATGTTTTAGCTTGATTACCTAGTGCAGCTAGGCTTTTCTTACAATGATGCTGTTAGTCCTTAAGTATGGCCTACTTTTAATGCATCTCCTAAAATTAATCATGCATATGTTTTGCCTAGTGCATGGAAATTTGCCAGTTTTTTCTTCAGCAGCAACTATGGAATCAGAACTGCAGGCAACCATCAGGAAGAAGTTGACTGAATTGATCATTGATCTAAATCAACCTTAAATTGAATGCACCCAATACCTTTCGATGGACTGAATAGGCAAGCATTGATTCAGTTGTCAACAGATGATCAAAATCTTTGTTGTATTCCATTAATCACCTGTAGGATGTCAATGGGTTCAAAGAAACCAACTTAGCCCCCAGAAAGACTTGTTCAGCGTTCAGTCTAAAGACTGCAGTTCAGACCCTGGCCAATTTGGAACAGTGTGTAAATTATTGAAGCTCAGGTTACGCTTCCCTTGGCTCTAGCCCAACCCAGCTTGTTTACAGTTCTAATTGTCATTCAAGTTGACAAAATAATAATGTGAAATGGGTAAAACTATGTTAACCATCATATCTGCCAATCAAACCTATGAAGTAACAATGTTGAGGAATGAGAGTAGCTTTTGATTTATTGGAATGCAAAATACAAGATGCATACCTAATTGCCCGAAATCTAATGATAAACAGACACAATGTTCATATACATCCCAAACAGACACCAACCATCTAACTGCATATGCATAAACAATACGGTTACAGACCACACCACCACTGCTGGCTTCCTTGAGGATAGTCCCATCCAGATTTGACAAGTATTGAGACCATACCTTCAAGAAACATAACAACTTTATAAACCAAGGAAACATTTATTACCCTTCAATATCTCACCAGATCAATGGTGAAGGTCAGTGTGGCTAGGGACCCATCTTGTGGAAGAGTATGGGCAGTATTAGGGCAAACAAGCAAGTACTTCCAAGAGGGAAGCAACAAACTGCATCTGAGTCTCCTCATTGATAGTCAAGAAGAGAGGCACGTGCACAAATAGGGACTTAATTCCATGCTGCTGTGCAAACCGGAGTGATTGATAATAGACATAATTGCAAACAAACTGACCAGCGTCATCTGAAGGCACGACATCATACCCCATTTTTGCCAAGGCTTTGACGATCTCATTGACAGGAAGGGAAGTCTGTATTTAATAGAAAAAGAATTCATAAAGCAAGTAAACAAAGAAGCAAACACAAAATTAAAAATCACTGGATTTTGTGCCACATCAGTATCAAAATGCTTATAGAAAAGGAGATGAAGGCATGGGTTCGGAAATAATAGTTTTCTTTAAGCGAATAATTGCAATATATGTAACATTTCCTCCTACCCACGTTACTACATTTATTCGCAAACAAATGGATCCTCACCTGCAGGAAAAATGTAAATATAATGTGCCAAACAACTAATTACATGTGACTGCTACAAAGTAGTCTACTTCTGTCACACCCTAAATGGTTAAACCTATTGGCACAATTCAGCATGATACAGACTTGCAGAAAAAATAATGCTCCAAAAAGAAGGCTTTGAATAAACTGGAACTACTGAAGGATCAAAAAGGATAGCTGGCATACCAGGATTATGACATCATTTCTCGAACTTTGGTTAAAGGATAGACCTCAAAATCTACTCCTTAGTGTATGGGCATCACAAGATCCGACAGTATTCACTGTTTCAAACTTCTTACAATAATTTAATAGCTAATATACTCACAGAGAAGGGAATCATCAGACATCAAAGAAACTATCTCCTTCCAATTGTAAAAACATCATTATTCCACATCTTTTCATACTATGATTCTGGTGGTCAATCTTTCTTTACACTTGAAGGTTATCAATGTGCAACATGCTTGCTTCAAAGTGAACGAGAAAAACATCAATCTTTCATTAGGTTTCCAGACTTCTTCCAGCTTTCAGAAATGAGAAAACCCTAAACGAGGTTCACTAATTAATCATTGATCCAAAACCAGTCAAGTTATATTTAGTGAAAATGGCACCATAATTTTTGAAGCTAATGGTTTATCCTGAGTTGTCATTCAGGAAAATTTTCTGTGTTTGCCCAGAAAACCATAATAGAGAAATGGTAGAACCTAAGAACATGTAAATTTGGCCTCACCAAGTTCTAAATAACCTTCATAAGTTCTGCTTGAATCAGTACCAAGGACTTTGACTATGCAAATCAACAATAATCAAGATGAAGCAGATGACTGGCAGTAGGATATGGAAAGATCAAAAAAAAAAAAAGCAGCTAATGAGAGAGTCCAATTTCAGCTCCTGTTTAGTCCAGTTTCAGCAGCTGGTTTCTAGTATTAATAACTAAGTTAGAACACAAAAGGAGGCTCCGTGTTGCTTAAGGGAAATTGAGGCTGACCATGGGCAAGTCCAGGGCAATTATTAGGAATAGGTCTTTCCCAGCTACCAAAATTTGTAAGGGCTTACAATGGAACCTTCATGATCACCATTTCGTTGTTCAGCTTATCTCCTCATAGTGTGTACTCATAAAAGAACTATAACATACACTCGGACACGTTTTCCTAAGTGCACACAAGTACAGAAAAATATAACAGCATAACCATGATATGATGTTGAAATATCAGAGAAACACATTACCTCTCTTATTTGGGAAATGTCCCCATCTGATGGGACAATAGGGACTCTCTGCAAGAAGATAAAGTAAAACATGATTGTATATAGAAAACCAAATATCAATTGACAAGTGAGACTGTGTAGGTCATAATGTATTTTCAGTGAAAAATATTAGCATGCAGTATGTCACAAAAACCTGAGGTTTCCATCCTAGCTCATCAGGACAGAGGAATGTAGCTTCATTAACAGCCTGATTCTCAATGGCGAACCTTGTTGCACCACTATTAACTCCAAAATGAAGCTAAGGATAAACCATGAAAATCATTTCCAAGTTAGAAAGAATACAATTTAGTGCAGGAAAAACCTTAAACCAGGAATCAATATACAGGAACAAAAAACAAATTCTGCATGATGTCTATCTACTAGCAGGTTTTCCGATTGACCTACATAGCTTGTTACAGTTTGCCATAGACTTGATAAAGTTTGTTGATACCCTAAGTCACAAACCATCAAAACAACCACAGGAAAACTAAAACAGCAGGTGAGGAACTGACCCAAATAATTTTCCCATTGTTTGGAGATGTGTGGTCATGACCATTCACAGATGACTCAAAAATTTTAACAAGTGGATCAAGTGCACCCTGGCCAGCAGTTTCAATAACCGTGCAGCTTCCAAGAACAAGGTTTTTCGGCAAGCCACTCTTCTGCATAAACCCTTTTAGATTATTAACAATTGTCTCCGTCGGGTTCTCTGAGACTCCATGGAATTTCTTAAATCCAGTGACATGAACAATTACTGCAGAAGGTCCCTCTGAACCCATTTATAAACAAGTCTATGGTATATCTTCAACTAAGAGACTCAAAAATTAGCTTCAATAAGAAAGCAACACTTTGTTGCAAAATAGACAGAGGTTATTCTTCTTTATTTACCTGCCCTGAGAGAATTAACAACAAAATCAACAATTGATGAATGCAAATTTGAATAATAAAGTAGTCTAAGCTTCTAAATTACTACTGTTTCAAGGATAATAACCATAGATTGAACAGAAAACACCAAACTATCCTCAACTAGCTTGAATATGGTGTTGACGAACTAAATTCGCTGGAGTTACAGTGACAGAAAAGAAAGAAATCAATCAAGGTTCAAGAATCAGAAATCAATGCAATTCCACCTCAATTAACGATAAAAAACTCTCCTCATAAACACAAAATAAGACGCATCAGATAAACCAGCAAAGAGAACTACATGTGCGGAATACCTTGACATGCATCAGAAGTTATCATGAATAAATTCTCCGAAAATACTACATCAGTCACATTATACGATCAAAAAAGCAGAATCAACAATTCAGTCAGGAAAAAACACAAAAAAGATGGAAATTGAAGATGAATTCAACCTTCTATCTCACCAACACCTCAAAATTGCCAGACTTTCATGTAATCAATCCAACCAACAAATTCATCGAGAAAACTCAGAAACAAAACTTGCGACTTTATCAGCAGGATCAAAACCAAAGAGTATACAATCAAGCCAAACAACAAAGCAAACACGCCTAGATAAAAATCAGCAGCAAGAGAGTACTGGAATCATCAAAGGCCTCACCTTTCGGCTCTGAGAACAAGAAAGGAATCGAATTTCCACCAAAGATCGGATATTTTCAAATAAGTCAGCTCCAGATGATAAGATCAGCCAAAAAACGCAAATTTATAGACGGAAGCAGACTGATGAGGAGAAGAACGGGTGGATCACGATGCTGGGTCACTGTCGCAGGGAGAGAGATACAAGCGTCGGGATTTAAAAAAAAAATAGAGATAAATCGCACCAGAGAGACGAACAGCGGAACAAAAGTACAAACATGCCTGTGCTCAAAATCCAGCTGTCTCTGTGGGGTAGATTCTTTGATTGCTTCTTTACCATCCCTGATTCGCATATAAACCTTACAGTTCCTGTGGGCTTTTACACATAAATCAGGCTTTTATGCTTTCGCCCAATATTGTTTAAAATTTGATTTCAAATTTTAAAAATATCTTATTTAATATTATGTATAATTTTTATAGCAGAAAATATTTTAGTAAAATTTTAGCCCGACTTTTTAAAAAAAAAATTAATATTAATAATTGTATATTATTATTAAATTAAATTATTATAAAAAATAATTAATTTTTCAAACTTAAAATTATTATAGGTTCACTATTTTAAAAAATACTAATTTAAAAGCTTTAACTTTATTTTTACCTTTAGTTCATTATTAAGCACATCATTAGGTATTAATTTGGATCAATGTTACCCCGGTTTAAGTCTTGGCAGGTACAAATTTTTTAAAAATATTTTAAATTATTTTTTATCCAAAAAAATTTATCTAATAATTTTTAAACTATATGGATATAATTTCTTTCCATTTTTAAAATTTTCAATATTTTTAAATTTAAAATCAAATTTTAGCTGATAAAAGTCGAAACACATATGTTTCAATATCGAAATCGATTTCGAAATCAAAACTTAAAACATTGTTATAAACCCTTATTATTTCTTGGTATTTTATTACTTCTAAAAAAAAACCCCCGCTTACCAAAATATGACAAAGAGAAGGGGGTTTATTCATGAATAGGGATTTTTTTGGAAAAATTTTATTGTCTTCTCTGAATTTTTCATCGGGTTCGATATAACCCATAAAATTTTATCCGATTTAGTTTA
The DNA here is from genome assembly GCA_005019695.1 of Trichopus zeylanicus subsp. travancoricus. Taxonomy (NCBI): domain Eukaryota; kingdom Viridiplantae; phylum Streptophyta; class Magnoliopsida; order Dioscoreales; family Dioscoreaceae; genus Trichopus; species Trichopus zeylanicus. The sequence goes on from RXID01010941.1 coordinate 826,305, forward strand.
TATTTAGAAACAATTTATCCGATTCCAAACATATGTGATCACAAGAGGTGTTAACTAGACAAGTTAGGTTTTAGTTTATCCTTTAATCAGGACAAAAAGTGATTGTTTGAAATTGAAACTAGGATTGGGGGCAAAGGTATTCATTATTAAGTCTGCATTGCTCGCCCTATCAATTTTATTATTCTTTAAAATTCAACATTGATCAAATTAGAATTTAATAAATTTATTTAGTAATGATAACCTTCATGATTATTAATAATTATTCAAACTCAAGAAATATTGAATCTGAAGATAAAACTCATTGGATAATAAAGATGATGACTCGAAAATAAAATGAATGATAATTTGAAGATAAAGCTTAAAGATTAAGATCAAAGCTTAATAATGCTTAAAGTAAAAGATCAACTCCAAGATTATAAGTTTAGTTTTTCATTTTTGTTGAATCAATTTATTTGAGTTTTTAATTATTCAAATTAATCTTGAAATGTTTTCACCAACCTATCATTTTTATTCAATATTAGCTATGAGATAATATCAAACGGGAACTAAAGCTGTAACAAACCAATTAAATTTTTTCTATAAACTTCAGATGCATGAATTTTAGAGTTTGAAATTTGGAATATTGCAAAAATAACTCTAGAATTATTGATAGCTTTAGACACCGAAACCTCTTGTTTGGACTACCAAAGATCAAAAGCTACAATTTTGTAGTTCTCAGGTTTTTGGCTTCAATCATTCGATACAGGTTTCATTTGCCTGAACTTGCCTATTCGAACACCGAAGCTTATAGCTGGATGTCCAAACACATGACATCAATTATAATAGCTAGTTAAATTTGTATTGAAATATTTCGGACACCAGAACCTTATTCAAATAGGGCAGAGTACAACCAATAACGGCTAGTTACTTGGGACTTATTTTCTTAAGAGCAAAATAAACTTTCAATATCTTTAGAAAAATCTGAGTTCCCTAAACTATATAGCCTCAAAAAGAGTTTAAATATACTTTAACTTCATATCCTTACTGCCCTTGTATTTCAATCGTTAAGAGCCTTTTGTTGTGAGATTTTTTCTTTATTTTTTATTATTATATTCTTGTAACTCTCTTATATTATTAGGAGAGAATTGAGTGCTCTTCGAAATATTAGAAGAGTGTAAAAGAGTTAGCTTCAATGTGGACTAGCACTTATTTGGTTGGAGCAAGGGATTGTAAGGGTATAATTTCACCTTAATGAAATGACAACTCTGGTAAAGAGTTTAAGTCCTCAGGATTGAGTCAAAGGTTGTGGAGTAGGTATAATTAGTTATTGAACTACATATATTAGTTTGCACTCTCTCTACTCTCTATTTATATTACGCTCTTGTATTATTATGTTTTCTTATGGTTTAAACTAGTTCAACTAAAAAGTTAAAAGTTCTTGTAAAACCTAATTCACCCTCTCTCTCAGGTCAATTTTTGCCTATCAGATCTCCTTGCAAAAATCCCTAATTCCCAACCTAGTTGCTCTATTAAGAAGCCATACTTGAACTAATCATGAATTGCTATCTCATTGGCTTCCATGACACTCTCCCATTAACCACAATGCCTATAGGATCTTCCTCCTCCACACTGGCCCCTGTATTGCCATTATCCTCCTCTTCTCTCTAGCCTTGATCAAGGGTGGTGGTGGAAATTTATGTTTAGGTGGTGCTTGCATAGAGGTTATTAGAGCAATCAATAGCAATGGTGAAGATGATGACAATGGCTAGCATGGCCAACACTTGCCATATGAACTTTGCCATCAATGAAGATGGATGACAAAGAAGGTAGGAAGGGAAAAGAAGGTAGAGGATGGGAGGTGAATGGGCGATAGATTTTCACCTCAGAAGATATTTGTCTATCACCCATGCACCTCCCATATGAATCTCCACAATACGTTAAGTAGTCCGACTTAAGCCATGAGTAAGTTTGGATGATCTAGCCGACTCATGGCCCAAACATAAGATAATGGTAAGAATTCAAGATTGACAACTGCCCATTACAAGAAATTCAGTGAGGTGGATACCTAAAATTAGGGGATATTGATACACCAAATTTTATGGTACAATATAAAAAGTATGACAAATAGGGAGATAATGCCCAATTTTTCCTAAAAAAAATATTATCCTGGGTATAAGATTGATTTAAGCATTGGAATGGCTATCATTAGAGAGTTTCTAGTAGTCTTCTTCACAGTTTTTTCTCTATGCAAGTTGACAGAGGAACGGTTTAACAAATTTGATATTAAGGAATTTTCCAAACTAAAATTGGTGCAGAACTAGGTTCTATCAACAAATTAGTGCTTCATTGAGATTTGCTCCAACATCTTCCTCCATCAGTATTTCTAGAAACTCTCTGACCATGCTTCTAATAACAAAGGCATAGATGTCCAGAAATCAACTTGGGGGATATGCCGATCCTATGCTGGTAGAATCCCATGATTTCTCCAACAGACTAGGTGAATTGATTTACCGAGCCAAGTTGACCATGCAGCCACTCAAGCAACAAAAAAATCAAGGATCCCCTTTGCAAACAGTCCTCGAGGTACCAATAGTCCCCTCCAAATTAGTGAGTTAGTAGGAATTCCTCGTGCCGACCATAGTAGTTCAACAAATAATGTAATTATTAGAGGTCCAAGCATAGGCTATATAGAATCTATAGACATAGCAATTGCAAAATCAAACTCAAATGATGCAAAACTTGCATGCTAACTATGCCTAAGTTCCATCACAAGATTTGACTCAGTTTTCGAATCAGGCTGTGGCTCTAAATCAACCAAACGAATCTCACCCACAAGTCAAAAGCTAGTTGCACCCCAGTGGGGATTAACCTCCAAGCCATCAGGATCTTCAATATCAAGTCTCAAAGGGTCATAAAGAATATAGCCCTACCTATGATCCAGCCGATGAGGCCATATACTACACTCATATGAGTCGAGCCTCACCCATGGCTATCTAGCATATTCAAGGAGAGACTACATCCCATGTTACTTGGGATAGATCCAAAATACAAATCCCTTTGACCTTGATGAGGTATGATACACCTCTTATAGCATATTCTCAGGTACAATCGAAGTTCTGCCCATCACCTTACAAGATATACAATCACTTAAAAGACCATATTGACCGTATGAGTATATTTCGGAGCACCATGATTCTCTAAGGTGAATGGGATTCCACTATGTGCAAAGCATTCTTAATGATATTATAGGGACCTGCTTGAGCTTGGTATTCTAATCTCCCAAGGTATTTAATTACTTGCTTTGATGACCTTACTGATAAGTTCATAGAGAAGTTTATTTTACTAGTACCTCAGTTGAAGGACCCTTCTACACTTTTAACTCTAAAGTAAAAGGAAGGAGAAAACTTGAGGGGGTATTTAGCTCAATTTAATAGACCTCAGCTAAAAGTTTTAGAGCTAGATAGCTCTATTATCCTAGCTTTAGTAATCAATAGGATTAGACAATCTTGGGTGGCCTATGAGATGGCTTGCAAACCTCCTAGAAGCCTAGTAGAATTCATCCAATTGACTCGAAAATATATTAACACTAAAAAAATAATGTTGGCAAAGAAGGAATCTAAAAGCAACTACAAATTGAGGAAAGAAACTCGAGAGTCCAAGCCTCTCAAACCAAAGAAACAAAGGATTGAATGATGAGAATGTCAGCTAAAATTCTAAGCATACACTCCACTAAATAACTCAAGATCTGAAGTGTTAGCCCATATTAAACACCAAGATTATGTGAGGAAGCCACAACCAATTCGTACAAATTGGCAAAACTTGGATAAGTCAAAATATTGCGACTTCCATATAGATTATGACTATGACACTGAAGAGTGTTGACATTTCAAAGATAAAAGTGAGAGGCTTATCAAGGAGGACCACCTAAGATACTTCATCCATCAAGGAGAGAAAGTCAAAGAAGCCTCTACTTGAGAAGCTCGACCATAAGGTTCTCCTCGAAGGAACTCAACTCTAGAGTTATAAAATACATTAGTCAAAGATCACCTTAATATGATTCTAACGAACCCAATGATACCAAGTGTGGCCTCAACATCAATGGGAAATGCCCAACCATCATTGGGGCGACAAGAAGAATGGGAGGAGGTCAAACAAAAACATCATGATCCCGAACAAAGAGATATCATCTTCTTGATAAAAGATCTACAAAGTATTACAATGCCTCATAATGATGCCCTGGTCATCTCAGTGATATTGGACAACTACTCCATGCAGTGAGTTATGATAGACATAGGAAGCTCGATAATATGTTATTCACTCAAATGACCAAATAAAAATTGAACAGAAGCTAGAACCATATGTGGCAACATTGACTAGGTTTACAAAAGATTCGGTCACCCCAATAGGCATAATCAACTTACTCTTGACAGTTATAGAAAATCCAAAAAGTGTCATGATTAGATCAAAATTTGTGGTAGTTCAAACTCATTTAACCTACAATATAATATTGGGAGTTCAACATTAAACCTACTCCAAGTGGTAATATCAACCTTTTACTTAGTTTTGTGATTTCTCACTAAACATGATATAAGTAAAGTGTGAGGAGATCAAAGCCTTGTAAGGAAGTGTGAGGTGACTTATTGGCAGAGTGACCTCAACTAGAAAGGCAAAAATTCAGTAGTTGTTAGAAAATTTGCCTTCGACTTGATGAGAGTGCACATTGAACCAAGCTCATGAATCGAGACCTAGGTAAGCTTCCTCAAACTTAATTCTCCCATTTTAAACCATTCGAGTAGTAGGAGCAAGTGCATCCAAACATGAATATTTGGATGGCATGTCACTCTTGAGAATGTGGAATATCAATAATCTCAAAAGCTTCTATCTCTAAGATAAATTATCTCTTTTATACCTCTAGAAAAATATTTTCCCTTCAAGACAAATTATCTTTTAGAACGAAAGTGTGTTTTAAAGTGCCATTTAGAGAGAACTCTCAAAATATCTTGATCCATTCAAGGCAAAAGGCCTTGGTTTACCCAAGGCAAAGGACCTCGGTTATTCGAGATAAAAGAACTTGGTCTACTCAAGGCAAAGGACTTCAGTTTTCCAAGGCAAAAGACCTTGGTCTACCCAAAGCAAAGAAACTCAGTCCTTCAAGGCAAAAGGTCTTGGTCAAACCAAAGCAAAGGACCTCGATCGTCCGAGGTAAAAAACCTTATCTACCCAAGACATAAGATCTCGATCCTCTAAGGCAAAAGACCTTGGTCTACCCAAAATAAAAGACCTCGGTCCTTTGAAGTAAGAGACCTTGGTTTACCCAAGGCAGAAGACCTTAGTCTATCTAAGGCAAAAGACCTCAGTTCATCTGAGGCACAAAGAGCTCAATAAATCTAAGATGAAAAAACTCAATCCACTTAAGTTGTGAAACTTAAGCCCTATGTCAGGCAAAAAACATGCCATCTAAATTGCTCCCTTCTAGAGGGCACTTCCTCACTTGAAAAGAACCTTGATCGCTCAATGAGAACATCCTTCACCAAAAGGAGTGCAAGTCACCTTAGGTGCCCTTAGAAGACAAAAGTTCAAGGAAGACAAAAAATTTTATTAAACCAAAAAGCAAGGCTAGTACAAAAGTCTCTTCAATGCATGAAGAAAAGATACAACTAGTTAAAGATATTGAGGGGCTCTGAAGCTCCTGTAGCCTCACCAAACCCCTAGGCGGGGGACTCCATCCTCTCCACCTCCACCTCTACAGCCTTCATCACCTTTGCCGCTTCAACCTCCCTCTAGAGAACTTCCTCATACTCCCATTTGAGATGCTAAACCCTTATATCATTGTAGAGTTGAAGTTGAAGGTCATTAGATTCGAAATTGATATCATGGTGAGTTTGCTTCACTATGTCCCAGCAGATAACATAGCATTTGGTGAACCTAGGGGCAGAAATCTTGGCATGATTCTAGATATCATGGTGAGTTTTACCTTTTCTTCAGCCATGTTCTTCTTGGACATCACCTCCTTTTGAGCCTTATAAGAATGATGCCTCGCATAGTGAAAAAAATTGTGTGACTTGCAACCTAGCTAAAAGTTAGGATAGTAAAGAAAGAGGAAAACTAAAAGTGCAAAGGCAAGCTTATGTTGGAACTATATTTGTCTCCCTTCAAAAAGAGCTCGTTGATGAGAAGCTTAGAGACAAAGGAATTGTTGCTATCCTCAAAATCTTCAAGAAAGTACTCCTTAGCATCGACCTCCCTCAAGGCACCTCAGTGTTTAAGAGGAGAGTGCCCCTACACCTCGGGATATGTCAAAGAAGACACGAAAGCAAGAGCGACTCTCTTGCCATGATCAACCTTCTTCACCAAGTGATGAGTTGGCGAACTGGTGCCATCCTTGGAGGTAGCAACTCAAGATGTAGGAGAGGAGGAATGAGGCGGTGATTGCCTCTTCTTTGCGCTCTCTTCACTCACATCTCAGCTCTACCCCTCCTCCTCCTCCTTCCTCTTTCCTTGGCCCTGAGCCATCACAAGGGAATGTAGGAGCCTTTGACTTAGTTAGATTCTTCCAAGTATTTTGGCAGATGTTGTCCAAGGGGCTCCCCCCTACTCCTTTAGAATCTTGTTCATAAAGGAGATTTATATAAACCCTACAATGCCATGTCACTTGTTAAAACCAAAGAAAAAGTTAGCCACAACATAAGTAAGCCTAAAAGCATAAAGGTTGGGATTCATACTGGTTGTCCAAGCACCAGATAGGTCATGTTCCTCCAAACATGCCTCGTCAAACCATGCAGGGATAGACCTAACTTCTTCTACTTTCTTGACCCAAGACACTATAAGTTGGACTTTAGGGGATATTTTCAAATTAGCCTTATGAGATAAAGGATTACCTCACTCACAGAGAAGACTTGAATCAACCCTAGTGAAAACTCTCACCGAATGGTCTTTTAAAGAATGAATAGAGGCAGGGTTGGAGGTAAAAACTTTGTTCCACTTTTTTGGGACAAAATGCCACCCATCTCTAGAATTAGAGCCTCGACAGCCTTTGAAAGCATCCCTAAACATCTCTACAGTGGGCAAACAATCTTTAGAGGTGCCTAAAGCTCGGAAAGCTGAAATAAACTTCATAGAATTAGGCACAATTTGGTTTAGAGCTAAATCTCAATCTCTTAGAACATCCTTAGTATAAGCATCTACTGATACCAAAGTCTGCTCTCAAATATCTCTTGATAAATGGCGAACTCAAACCTAAACTCCTCCCTAAAGATTTACTATTCTCTTCTGACCCTTATGGCCCTAACTTGGTCCCATTTGGGAAACCAAAAGTGCTAACTAACTACTTAAGGTTTTTATCTTGGAGGGTAGACTTACAAATCCAAACCCTCACTTTAGAAATACCTAACAAAATACTTGAGCTTGGATTATCAATAGCAAAACAAGGGTGTTTGAAGTAATTTTTACCATAATCAAAATTGATTAACATATAATGATGATTAAAACTTGTATGTCACTAAATTATGACTCAAATATGAATCTCAAGGCATCATTTTGTTTGGGATTAGGATTAGGATTAGTATTTTTTAGAATTATTTTTCTCTTACAAAATTAATATTACTTATTTTATACTATTATTAAATTAAATTATTGTAAAAAATTAAATAGTTTTTTAAACTTTAAATTATTATAACGTTAATTTTGATAAAAAGATATTAGTTTAAAAAAATGGTTCACTAGTCTTGATACTGATCCTGATCAAGAACCAAACGATGCCCAATTGAATCTAAATAGAGCTTGATCTGACCCGAATCATTGAAAAATTCGGGTTTAAGCTAAGTTTAATCAAAGTAGTCTGAGTAGGCTTGATATCTAGATCAAAATTAGGCTCAAAATTCATCCAAAGTTTGGACTAAAATGAAAAAAACATAAGATTTTATAAATAGGTCCTTGACCAAATTTCTCTTACAGATAGGTCCCCAAGATAAAATTTTGTGAAAAAATCTAATAAAATTCTAAAATTACAAATTAGTTTATGTAAAATCTAGGGTTTGCGAATAAACCTCTCAAAAATTTTGTATTCACAAATAAACCCTTGAGAATTTCCATCTTTCACATAAAAGTCCCTTTGAAAGTCGATATTTATGAATAAGTTTAAATTTTACTTAGAAAACCCCCCTTAAAGTTTCAAAAATTACAAATAAGTTCTTTCTATTAGAAAAAGGTCCGTCAAAATCATAAACTTATAACCCCTCTATAAATTCAATATCCGAAATGAGTATAACTTTTAAATTATTGTCATCTAGAACAAACAAATTTATTTATATTTATTTATAGGCTCATCCAATCACATTATATCCATCCATAGTGACGTCCATCATTCAAAAATTCAAATATAGAAAAAAAGAGATTGAGTTTCAACCCAACTTCATCTCTTCAAATCTATATAAACCTTATTTACATCAAAAAGGAGAGAGATCGGAATGAGAAAAGATAAAAATAAGGAGAGAAGGATCTGGACAAGCTAAAAGCCAAGCTCGAAGAGGTTAGTATTCTTAGGTTTTCGCCCCTCTTTTCCCTATTTTGTTCTTCGGTTGCTTTGGTCTTGAAGGGGACCCAATCATCCCTTCTACCAAAGGCTGCCCGACCCTAGCCTATACCTATGATGCCCCCTTGCCAGAACTTGAGCTCACTAGAACACTAGCCTCATTGCCCCCCTCTGCAAGCTCCACCCAGCCTCCACCCATCTCCACCATGCAACACCACCACTCTAACGACCCTACACCTAGCTGCTCATCTCCATCACCATATTGTCATAGCCACCTCTCAACACCACCTCCTTGAACTATCCACTAGCTGAGCCATCGTCGCCGCCCGTGCATTAGCATGCAACTTGCACCCCACCAAGCTGTCGAACCTCTGCATGGCTTGCCCGAGTGGGCTATCACCTACCTCTATGCTTATGCCTACACGACACCCCTCATGCTCGCTTTAGCCTAGTCCCCTCCTTCCATTTTCATGGCTGCCTCAAGCTTTGATGACCTTCCACTGACTTGATCATCCCGATTTCTATTAGCTCCAACTAGCCAAAGCCCTTGATCGTCGGCCCTATGCCTTATTACTGGCTACCTGGCCAAGACTAGGGTAGGCTGAATCTAGCCCCGGAGTAGAGGGAGGAGTCCAAGCAGCCATGTCCAGGTGAGAATTCAAAAAAAGGGAAGATGAAGGATGTGTGTGTGTGTGTGTGTGTGTGTGTATAAGAGAAGTTGCCCAAAAAAAAATAGGAAGTTGGAAGCCAGCTGGAGAAGCAAAAAAAATACAAAGAAAAGTGAGGAAGTTGTTAAAAACATTAGGAAATAAAGGAAGGAGAAGATTCAAGAGGAGAAACTGGCCCATCCTGCATGCTCCCAGCCACCCGCTACTTCGCTCGTTTCCACTATGTCTATGCCCACACAACCATCATTACCACCATGGCCACCTGCGGCTCCTTGTATGCCAATGGACTCTATTACCATCGTGGCCACCTATGGCCCCTTGCACATCAATGGACTCCATCATCATTGTGGCCAATCACAACCATGTGCAACCTTTAGACTCGTCAAAACCAAGCTAGCCTTCAAGCTCACCAAAATTAGGCTAGCCCTTAGGCCCACTAAAATTAGATCAACCTTCAGTTGGCCGAAATCAGGCTAGCCTTTGGGCTCACCATATCTATAGACCAGCTTTCAAGCCTACTAAAACTAAGCTAGCCTTTAGACCCACTAAAATTAGGCTAACTTTCAGGCCCACCAAATTTAGGCTAACCTTAGGGCTCATCAAAATCAAGCTAGCATTCAGGCTCACCAAACCGAGTCTAGCCTTCAGGCCCCCCTAAAATTATAGGCTAGTCTTCGAACCTATTAAAACCATAGAAGAATCTTTGGGTCTACTAAAACTAGGCCAACTTTTGGGCCTGCTAAAACTAGGCTAGCTTTTAGGCCCGTCGAACAACATTCAAACCTGCTGAATCCAACCCAACCTTCAGGCTCGTTGAAACTATAGGCTAACCCTTGGATCTACCAAAATCAGGTTAGCCTTCGAGCCTATCAAAATTAGGCCAACCTTCGGACCTATTAAATTAAGCTAGCTTTTAGGTATGCCAAAATAAGTCTAGCCTTTGGGCCCACAAAAATCAAGCCAGCCTTCGGACCCTACCGACTCCAAGCTAGCCTTCAAGCCGGTTGAAACTATAGGCTAGCCTTCAGGGCTACCACAACCATAGGCCAACCTTCGAATTCGCTGAAATTATAAACTAGCCTTTGAGCCTACCAAATCAAGCCATCCCTCAAGTTCACACCTCTACCAGCTCACCCAAAATTATCATGATAATCTAGGAGTTCTCAAATCAAATTGATTGACATAAAGTAACTCAATCAAATTGAACTCAATGAATAAAACTAAGCTAACTCAAATGGACCTAAATTGATCAAATAAATGGACTAAAACTCAAATTGAGTTGATACAAACCAAATTAGCTCAGATCTAACCCTGATTGGATTCAAATTGAAGTTCAAATCAAATCCTATTTGGGTCAAACTAAGTTCAAGTCAAAACCTAATTGAGTTAAATCAAGTTCAAAGTAAAAGCTAATTGGGTCAAATCGAACTCAAAGTCAAAACAAAATAAGATTGATCCTAAACTGAAACCAAATTGAACCTAAATCGACTTGAACTTGAACCAAAGTTTGTAAAGGTACAAACCTGTACTCGATAAGAGTCCAACACAAGATCAGACTCGATCCAAATTAAATAAACTAGAGTCAAGCCAAAATTGAGTTTTGAATATTGAACTGAATCAAATTAGACTTAGATCCAAAATAACGTTGCTCCTACTAGAGTCAATGGTTAGTATTTGACAAATGTTCTTCTAAAAATCAATGCCAAACTTGGTGAATTGAATTTATTATTGCAAATTGAATATTCATCGTCAATGCCAATAGTTATTTTCAGAATGGATATTTTATATGGTTCCCCTAATTATGCTATAAAGCATCAATGCAAACTCAATCACCAAAGATTCTGAGAAGAAAAAATTAGAACATATCATTATCCCTTAGGAAGAGATTAGTGAATCATAATTCAATCAAATTCTAAACATTGAATTGAATCAAATCAGATTTGAACCAAAATCAACTTTGAACTTCAAACTGAATCAAATTAAACTAAAGCAATATCAAGTCAATGTTAGTCGACAACAAGTTCAAAGTTATCGATGACATATTAAATTTAATCAATGACAAACTAGGAAAGGCCATCGATTGTCAAAAGAAATAATTTTAAATTGAACCAAAGGTAGATTTAAATTTGCTTAGTCTATCATCTATGTGACTTGTTCAAATAAAGTCAACTAGTAATATGCACATAGTTATTGGCCACACTTCAAAGCTAGTCAACCCTAGAAGCCATTGATGACACATCTTCCTAGATAAGCCAACCCAAAAACATTGACAATGCTCCAAATATAATCAATAACATGCCTAAGAGACCATCGATTATCAAGTCATACCAAACTAAGGTAGACTTAAACTCGCTTAGTAAATCAACCAGACCCTTATGCAACTAAAATAAATCAATAACACACTTAAAGCCGTCAACCACATTCCAAAGCTAATCCAACCCAAAAATATTGTCAATACTTCAAATCAAATAGAATTAAATTAGGCTTGAACTTACTTAGTCGGTCAGCCAAGCATTCTATTCAAACAAAATCAACTAGCAATATGCATGAAGTTGTTGGCCACACTTCAAAGCTAGTCAACCCTAGAAGTAGTTGATGATGCATCTTCTGAACTATACCAACCCAAAAGCATTGACAATGTTCCAAATTTAATCAACAACACACTTGAGAGGCCATCATTTATTTTATCAAATCAAACTAAGGTAGGTTTAAATTCATTTAGTCAATCATCTGGATGCCTTGTTTAAATAAAGTTATTGCCTACACCTTATTGGCTATGAAAAAATATTTCAAACTATGAAGTTATTGTCAATGGCTTATTGGCTAATGAAAATACTTCAAATCAAATGAATTTATCATTAATGCTTTATTGGCTAATGGAAACACTTCAAACCATGAAGCTATTGCCAAAAGCTTAAAGCTACCAAAAACACTTCAAGTTAATCCAAACAAGCCGTTGGTAATACCATCCAATGAAATTATCACTGAAGCTCAAAGTTATTGAAAATACTTCAAAATCCTTTCATCATTTTCCATATCTTGCTGGATGACACCATTAAACCAAATCATCAATATCCGTCAACAATAAAATTAGGACCTACCCAAGTTAGACATTATCAAAGTCTAGCACATAGGAGTGGGCCAGCAGCAAACATCGAGCTTTTTCCATCCCCTTTCTTATTTCACATTCAAATTCATTAAAATATAAAGTGAGGGTATGCCCTTTCTTAAACCATGTACCCTTTTTTTCATATCAATCAAATTATGCTTTCATCTTTTCTTTTATCTCTTTATCTTTATTAGTTAGATTTCTCACTTTAGGAGATTTCTAATAATCATTGGGATAATTAACAATAAGGGCTTGCACCTATTGAAAATCATGTTCTCACAACACTTGATTGCACATTTAAACCATCACATTTTTTATTTATTATTTTGAGGTTATTTTTCAGTATCTTTGTTATTTTGAGTGGTCAATTTGATCCCACAAAGGGAAAATCTAGAAACTTACTTGAAGGCGATGACAAAATGGTTGCAACCTATGAAGGTCATGGCTTTGTAGGTCCAAAATTGGTTCCTAAGACAAATAGGATAGTAGGAGATAAGGCAGTCCTTGAAGTAGATGGAGTGAGGGTTGAAGAGGCAGTGGTCCCTCAGGCTTGCTTCAGCACATGAACCTTGGCCCCCAACTAGCGACATTGAGATGGCACAAGGGATTGATGATATCTTTAGGACATGGGCCACCTATCTCAGAATACTTTCCTTCTTCATAGCAGAGGAGCCCATTCTAGAGACAAATGAAGTGAAGGAGGATGCCATTTATGAATAGATTTGCCAACAAGGAAGGGGGATGAAAAAGAGAGAAAACAAGGACTAACGAACTTGCCAAAGTAAAAGGTAAAAGACACAATGCCAATTATATATATCCTGCCTCACTGTTTGATCAACTTCACAAGGCTCAATCTAAACCATCAAAATTCAAGGAGTGGGAGCTTCAAAACCTTGGTAGAGACCTAATGGATACGTGGTGCATTGGAATAAACATTATATGGCCTGCAAGAAGACATTTTGGCAGATAAGCAAGCAACTCCTAGAAAATGAACAAAACCCTAATGCTTGTAAGAAATCTGATAAAATGGCAACTTGCTTCCTTAAGCAACAGGATGGCTAAAACTCTGCATCGAAAAATGCTGAAGCAAGAAAGTGTGCTAGTCTCCAAGTGATGTGGCAATCATCACCCAGTGTCTCTAAATATAGTGATGGGATTACCAGTGTCTTGATGTAAGGGGTATGAATTGTTCCATAGGTCATTAAGGAAAGAGAGCAAAACTCAAGCCCCTGAGTTTAAGAGATGGGGTCTAGAGTTGGGGGTACCAATGATGCATCAGATGACAAGAACTGATTTAGCAAACTCGGCTAGGCATGAACTAGGACCGAAGCTATCCACCGAACTAATCGAGGGCCTATCCCTAAACTCATAGCTGAAATGAATTCTCCAAGTTCAGAATCAATGAGTGCTATGCTCAAAGGGCAAGCGAAGAACTAGTATCTTCGAGGTGAAAACCTATTTTAGTGGTAGGCTCAGCTACCTTAGTCTAATAAGAGATTAATATGTGGGTCCATGATACCTTAAGAAGTCCAACTTAAGCCATAAGTAAGTTTGGATGACCTAGCTAACTCACAGCCCAAACATAGGTAATGGTAAGATCTTATCCACCATTATTTATGAAATATAATCTCGAAGAATTCGAGATTGGCAACTACACATTACAAGAAATTCAGCGAGATGAATACCTCGATATACCAAATTTTAGAGTACATTATAAAAAGCATGACAAATAGGGAAGTAAGGACTAATCCCAATTTTTCCTAAAAAAAACTATTATCCTAGTTATAAGGCTGACTTGAGTGTCAAAGTGGCTACTATCGAAGAGTTTTCGGTGGTCTTCTTCATAGTTTCTTCTTTGTGTAGATTAATAGAGGAGCAACTTAGTAGATCTAGCCTTAAGGAGTTCCTCAGATCAAAATCAGTATAGAACCAGGCTTCGTCAACACTAAGAATTCTCACCTTGATCAAAAAGTTCCTCTTTGTTCAAGGTCCCATGCTTTCTCTAACCTCCTCTCCAATATTTGTTTGTGGTTTCTAATTCTCTTCCTTTTTAATCCACATGATCCTTTTGACTTTTATAACTATCATCAAGATAATTGGATAAAGTCAATCTTGATTCTTTTTGGATGTGGATGTTGTGATTATTTTGGATTTTTTTTTCAATTTTTCTATTTAGATTTTGATGTGATGATGTTATGGATAAAGGATATGATAATCAGATGAAATAGTTGAGATTTGAAATTTGTATATGTTTCCAAAATCATAAGTTTGGGAGATATTTTTCTTTTTTTATAGTTTGAACTAATTTGTAAAATCATAAATTTGAGACCTTTTTTGCTAAAATAACAAGGAGACTTTCATGTAAAGTTCAAGAACAAGGAGACCTTCATGGGTGCATTCATAAAATTTTATTTGCAACAGTAGATTCGGGCCCTTTGTGAATTTAAATCTTTGAAGTGTTTATTCACAAATTTATCAAAAATAATAAATTATTTTCTCACAAATTTAATATTTTTCAAGGGGTTATTCATAAAGATGCAAAATGACCTCCAACCAAAATCACTTCCAAGGGTTTATTTACAAATTTAGGTTTTCTTAGGAACTTGCAAACCCTGGATTTTGTTAGAGGCTTATTTCTGATTTTAAAATCTTCTAGATACCTATTTGTGATTGCTTCCACTCTCTTCCTTCTCTTATTTGCTTTTCTTTCCCTTTAAAGGCATCATGGAACCTTTTGTGATTGAGAAAATTCAAAATGGAAAAGAATATAGCTTGGCTTTACGACTATTTCTTTCAATCTTGGGAACTAATGCTTAAGTGGCCATCGCATACTGACCTCAAGAGCATTGAAAATGAGTTTGGTTTGACAACTACCACATCTTTCTACACTTTTCTAAAGAATGAATGCCATGTGCCAATGAAGCAGGTGAGCCTCTCATGTTGGAACTCGTCAGATTATTTAAGCAATGAGAATCTTCAAAGACTTTGGGACTTTGCATCTTGAATGATTGTTATCCTACTTGGGTGATCCTTCTTGTTGGTTGGAGCAGTGCCAGTTTTACTGAATTACTTAGAGTGGGTTGATGATATGGTATCCTAGTTTTTAGCCCAAATTGCAAGTCTCACCATATTGGGGGAGGCATAACATCCAAAGGATAGTATGTAAAGAATCCAAGAATTTTGCATAGCGTGATCCAGATGTGGGATTGCAATACAAATACCTTCCACACTCCATCTAGCAAGGCCAATATCTCTCTATAGGGTATAAGATAGCTAGCTAAGATCCCTATTCTTAGTAGTTTTATGATGAGCATATCCCTATTGACTATCATATTGGCCTTGATTTTAGTTACACTTTATGCGATCTTCTTGAGGTTTATGATTGGATGGTAGCATGCTTTCCAAATAACCAAAAATTTGTGTACTTCAACTTTTGGATCAAACTCTCCTATGAGAGAAACCAATGAGCGAGCCAACTAGATTTGACTAAATCACACATTACACGAGGGACCTCCTTCTGAAATTTAGCCTAGAGACTTATTTTGCCACTTTCATCTATTTGTGGCTTTGTTACTTTGTCATACTACATGGTGGTCATTATATTTGTCTTGAGACATTTGCAACAACCTGCAAAATGGCACATGGATAGAGGGTCGCTCTAGCTCCTGCAATGTTGGGCTCAATATATGCTGGTCTCACAATAATGGTTGATAGCCCTACAGAACAGGTGATTTTTCCACTTGGTTTTCCATTAATTTTCTTTATGCATGGATTTATGCCCATTTTAGAAGGGCATATATTGAGTAAAAGCCTAGTGACATAGTCAAGGTGCTATGTTATTCATCTCAACCCCTATTCCTGAGATGGTCTAGATTATGAATACAGTCACTTCTTCCTACTCCTCCAAAGAGGCCAGGATGCATGTGTAAGATGTCCATAACTATGAGTGGCTAACATTTTCATACACCCTCTTTAATTCTAATATGATAGCAAATGTGGCTTATCTTTCATTATCATTAGAGGCTTATGAGTACATCATTTCTTTGCCACAGGCGGTAATTCCACTTTGCTCAAGGGAGCACTGGTTGTAAAGCCTTATAATCCTCATCGATTTTATTGATAGTTTGGGTATAACTAGGGCTTTCTTGAGAATGTTCCTCCTCCTTCACCACCATCACATCCTAGCCAGCTAGCAGGTTACTAGCTATACCTCACTTGCATCCAAGATGATTCAAAGTATTATATCCCTACCATCGAGCGAGAAGCCAAGGTTCTTTATTCCTATGATACAGTATAGTTCAATAGTGGGGAGGATATTTTCACATTGATGTAGAGTTTCTATTCTAGAGCAAGCCTAGTTCACACAATAAGGAAAATTAGGTAGCGAGTAGTTGAGGATCAAAATGGTAGAGGACTCAAGAGGCGTAGGAGGCTTCAACCTAGAAATTCACTTGCGCCAAGCTTGGTATAAAGAGACCAATTCCCCCTTGCAGAGTCAACAATGGCCATTTTTGAAATAATATAGGTCCTAGATTGAGTCTGAGATAAGAGACACCTTGATCTATACATGACCCCCATGTGTCTGATGCCCCAAGGTGTTTGGTGACACGTGCGAGTCCACCTATAGGTGGCAGCATAGGAAGAGGTTCACATGCACTCTCTCAAGATCCTATCTCTTTGTTCCCCATTATTGACATGGACATAGGGCTAGGGGCATCCCTTCCTTTATGAATACTAGTATGCCAATCTCCTAGTGTGGGTTTGAGTAGAGCTGCTTGATTAGCTTTGTCGTTGCCTGCATTACTTGGCCATTTGTCAAACGTGAATATCCTCAAGTGCTAGTAATTTGATTTTTTTTTTCTTTTCTCTCTTGCATCACTTTTCTTTTAGATGATGAGGATTTTGGAGGAAATCCTGATAATATTTCAAACTCTGATGGTAAGGGGCATCGAACTTTGCTAAATCTTACATTGTGCATGTACTAATTTTGCCTTTGTTACAAACATAGTTCCTAGGTCATGCCTCAGTCAAGGGATGTTTGCATCTATGGGCACCTATCCACCATCACTAACATCAGGAAATGATCCACTATCTCCTTCCTCTCTTGAAAATTCTCCATCTCCTAATGTATCACGTGTCTCTTCAGGTGGTGATGGAGAAGTGTCAGCGAGTGATCACTTAGTCACTACAATTGTTGGGGGCATCATTTTGGCTTTAAGTATCTTAGGATTATTCTTATTCACATTATTTAGAGCATATGCTTGTTTTGGTCCTCTTTATTTAGGAATATTATCATTGCTTTATGGAATTCCTTTACTTTGCATCAGATTTAGTCTTGCAACTTTATGTATATTTTTTTTCTTTTGCATCCTAGCCATGCAAAATGAGTTCTGATTTCTCCACTTGTTAGTGAGTGTGATGATGGACTTGCCACATGAGGGTAAACTTGAGTTAACACAAGGAGTGGACCTTGGTTGCCATAAAGGGGTGAACTTGAGGTGTCACAATGAGAGGACTTGATTTTGGCACAATGAGTGCACTTAATTTGCTATGAAGAGTGAACTTAATTTGCTACAATGAGTGGACTTGATTCACCATGATTAGTGGAATTAATTTGCGACAAGGAGTAAACTTGATTTGTCACAATGAGTGAACTTGATTTGCCATAATTAGTGGTCTTGATTTGTCATAGAAGTGGACTTGATTTGCCACAATAAGTGGACTTGATTCACTATGATTAGTGGGCTTGATTCACCATAGGGAGTGGACTTGATTTGCCATAATGAGTGGACTTGATTTACCATAAGTAGTGGACTTGATTTGTCACGATTAATGGACTTTCAATTGTCACAAAGAGTATACTTGATTTATCATGATTAGTGGACACAATTTGCTATAAGGAGTGGACTTGATTTGTCATAATTACTAGTCGACTTTGCATTGTCACAGAGAGTGAACTTGATTTGCCATAGTACGTGGACTTTTATGAGGGTGTGGACCTAGCTATCACGCAATTGGGTGAGGTTTTGTGACCATGTTTTATCTTGAGAAACATGGACTATATATGTGATTGGACATTCCTTTTTAAGGAAGTTGGACATTCTATCATAAATAAAACATAGACACCTTTGGTTGTTGTTGCTCCCAGAAGCTTAGGCATAATACTTTTTGAGGAATCGGGTGTTGATTGGAAGCATAGACCTTTTCCCTTTGTCATCAATTAGTTGATAGGATCCCCTTCAAATATCCTTTTGACAATATAAGGGTCTTCCCAATTAGGCTCAAACTTACCTTTCTTGTTTCAATATATGGTACAATAAACCCATAGTGCTTCCAAAAATTTTTGGTGTCAGTCTCTCTTATTTCTAGCGATGATTTTCTTTAATATCTTAGAAATGATCTTGTTGAACACCTCAGCAAGCCCGTTGACTTTCACATTATAGATGGATGAATACCTCCAATATATCTTATGATGATGCATGAATTATCCTACCTTGAAGTTTCTGAAGGATAATCCATTATCAGAAATGATTTTTGAGAGATACTGAATTAGTACAAGATATTTTCTCAGAAGAAGCAAGTAATAGTATCCACTTTTACCTCTTTCAATAGAATCACTTTAGCCCACCGAGAGAAATAGTTGGTCACTACTAGTATGAAGCAGTGGCCTCTAGAAGAAGTTGGTTCAATTGGGCCAATGATATCTATATCTCATACCTCAAATGGTCATGAGGACACTATTAGATATAAAAAATTTGGGTTTGATAAATGAAGTCTAGGTGAATTTAGCATAAATAATATTTTCTCACATATTTGATGCAATCTCTCACCATCATGGACCAATAGTAACCCATGTGCTTGATCTTCATTATTATTTTTGGATACGATTGATGAGTCTCACAGATCCCAGAATATACCTCATACATGAATTCTTTGGCTCTTTTGTCTATAAGACAATGCAAATATAGTTGGTCGAAGGAACTTCTATAAAGAGTGTCATGGATAAGAAAAATATGTGCAGATTTTTTTGAGTTGTGTCTGTGTAGATTTACCTTTTGCGAGTTCTCCACCTTTAAGGTAGTTGGTGAATGGTATTCTTGAATCTATAGCCTCTTCTATTAGTTTAAATTTAGTCTTCTCGTGTTTGATGCTGAAGACTAAACTTATCACTTGTCTATTACAGACTATGATTAGAATTTTTTCCTGATCAGGATCAACCAATGCCTTGGCTAGTTTGGCTAGGGGAATTTAATTATGTATTGATGGACCAAGGAACCTTAGTTATTTGAACATGTGGAATTTCTTTCATAATTTCTTAGGCCTTTTCATGATATTTCAAGAGCTCAGATTTGTGGGGTTTATATTCACCTTGGACTTGGTTGGTGACCAGGTGCGAGTTACTGTAAATATGTAGGCATCATATTTCTATATTGAGGGTCATTTCTAGTCCTACAATTAGTGCCTCATTTTTAACTTAGTTGTTTTGTGCATGGTTTTGAGAAGAATAGGAATATCATAAAATGCACCCACTCGGAGTGATATAAATGAGTCCAATGCTTGCTTTGATTTGCAAAAACTTTGGTCTAATCCCTAGTCTGATGGATGATGCTCTATCAAAGTATAGCTTCCAGTAAGATTCCTTCTTCTTCAACCAAAAGGATCTCTTTGTCAGGGAGCTCACAACTCAGTGGAGAATCATCTAATATTGGATGAGCTGAAAGAAAAGTGCTGAGGGCTTGCACTTTAACTGCATTTTGAAGAGTGAACTTGATATTGTATTTGATGAGAATTAAAGCCACTTTGCTAAGCTTCTAGTGAGTACAGGCATAGTCATCAAGTATTTTATGGGATCAATCATTGATATTAAGATGACTTGATGAGAGAGAAAATAATGTCTTAGCTTCTTGATCGTGAATATAAGTGCTAAACAATGCTTTTGGATAGAGGAGTAGTTGGCTTTTGCCCCCACAAGTATTCTACTTAGATAGTAGAGTGTATTTTATTTGCCCACCCCATTATTATGGGCAAGAAGTGCTCCCAAGGATCCTTTCATTGTGATTATTTAAAGAATTAGGGGTTCATCAAGTAGGGGTGCTGCCTAGACTAGTGGCTTTAGGAGATACTACTTGATCTCTTCAAAAGCTTATTAGCAGTCTCGATTCCAAATGAATGGAGTATCCTTTTTCATCAAACTAGAAAGGAGCTTATATTGTTTGAAGAGGTTTGAAATAAATATCCTTATGTATGTGAGTGGGCCTTGGAACGACCTCAATTATTTTAAGTTACTAGGTGGTGGTAAATCCAAGATAACTTTAATCTTAGATGGATTAATTTCAATTCCCCGATGTTTGACGACAAAGCCAAGGAATTTTCTCGATGATACCCCAAAATCATACTTCATAGAATTTATCTTTAAATTTTATTTTCTAAGACAGTCGAACACCACACTTAGGTCTTGGATATGCCTATCTTTGGATTTGGTTTTGACCACCAAGTCATCCACATAACATTCCACCAACTAGTGTATGAGGTTATCAAAGATTTGGGTCATGGCCCTTTGATAAGTGTCACCCCCATTCTTATGTTTGAAGGGCATCACTTTGTAATAATAGATGCCAATTTAAGTTTGGAAGGCCATATGTTTCTCATCATCAAGATGCATCTTGATTTAGTTATATCCAGAAAAAATATCCATGAAGGAGAATATTTTAAATTGGGCCATATTGTCGACCATGAATTTCATTATTAGTAATGAAAAATCATCTTTCAGACATGCTTTATTCAAGTCTCTATAATCCACATAAATGCAAATTTGACCATTCTTCTTCTTGACCAGCATGATACTTGCCACTCAATCTGGGCATTTTTCCTCTCTGATGAGGCCTACTTTGATGTGTTTCTTTGTTTCTTCTATCACCTTCTATTATAGGTCAAGTTTCGTCTTCCTAGGTGCTTGTTTGATAGGTGAAAGCTCGAGATTGATAACTAACTTGTGGACCACAACTTCAAGATATAGTCCAATCATCTTTAGCTCCATGCAAAGCAATCAATGTACTCTTGGAGCATTGGTTTGAGCTGGGTTTGGCTTTCCTCCAAGAGTTGAGTGCTGATAAAAGTTGGATTGGGATCCTTCTCTAAGCCTAGGTTGATCCATCAGTTCATCTAGTTCTAGTGGAGCTTTTTTTGGTTTGAGGATTATTTCTTCACCAAGTGATTTATCATGTTGAGTGAGATTTGGCAAAGGTTCATCTAAGGGCATTTCGGCTGCATCATGCCCCTTTTCTTCTGGTCCTAATGAAATCTCACCGAGAATATCACCTCCTTGTGAGGTCTAGAGAGTCGTGGCCACCTTGGTGCATGCATCAGGGAATATTGATGTCATTTGGTCAACCTGAATATTGGAGAGAAGTCCAATAGTGACTATGAGGCATGTGTGTGTGTTTGGAGTAATTTAGACCAATTCTTTGGTGTTCTTATTTCCTTTTCTAGGAATATAAGCACGTTCTTAGGGTAGATCCCATAGATTCTTGAAGAAATAATTCTCTGTTTTTGTTTATAAACATCTATAGTCAGATTTGTTGACTATCTAACAAAGTTGGTTCAGGAAATATTTAGGCATAACTATTAGTTGATGGTCACCATCATCCGCTGGATCTTTAATTTTTAGAATTTCATGTATGCTTGGGGCAAAAGGAATTACCTTATAAAATAATATTTTCTTTTCTCTTTTTCATCATGAATGAATATAGAAAGTCATTAATTCTTTCATGACATTGATGCTCAGCTCATCAAATAGCTTAAATAAGCTTTCTAAAACTTTATTAACAAGTAGAGTATTTTTTTCATTTGACCTTTGTCGTTATCTTCGTTAGAAGTGTAACCACCCAGATAGACTTCCAGAGCTTCTTCATCAGAATGGTCTGAGTTAGAGTCACTTCTTATGTGAGGAGAAGTGAAAATCATGCTGGCAATCTTTTATTTTACTTGACTGATAGAGACAAACCCTCTATTGGCATAGAATCTCTAGTAGTATTTTGCATCATCATAATATACCTCATGAACAGTAAATGGTATACATCTCCATCAATTCGGTGTTCTTCACCGTCCTCAAAGAATTTGAGCTATTAATGTAGGGTTGATGGAACTACTTCATTTTCATATAGCCATGGCCTCTCTAGTAGTGCTTTGTATGATGCATCAGTATCATTCACATAAAACTTGGTGTATGTCATCAATTCACCTACTTTCATTGGGATAGTTATAGCTTCTAGAACTCTTTGACTATTTTGATTAAACTCTTAGTTGGTTATCATCTTTGACAATAAATGACACATATCTAAAGGTAGAGCTCTTAAAGTTTGGAGAGTCATCAGATTGATTAAGGAACCTAGGTCAATCAGGATGTGAGTGATCTTGATCCCATCACTGTTCCTTATTACATACAATGGTATGTTATGGTCTGTTGTTCCAGATAGTAGGTCATCATTTATGAAAGTGATGATGCGAGTTTAATGTGCATACAAAGACTCCTTCATCTTCTTTTCAGTGAAGTGTGTTTGGTAGTTAGCCAAATTGTACAAAATATGCATTAGTATATTTTTGAGTTCTTGTGACATCATTAAGGCATTAAACACACTCAGCATGACAGGGATCTTCTTGAGCTGGGTTGCTATGTTATTTTCCACTATTTTAAGTGCGAGTTCAGCTTGCCAAGGCTTAATGCCCTTATTTATCTGAATTTCCTTCTCCTTGTCCTTGGGGATGTTCTTGTCCCTAGGCATTGGAGCTTGTCTCAAAAGCAACACCTTTCCACCTTGGAGTTGCAACTGGTCTATTTGCCTTAGTTGAAATCTGGCATCGTGAGACCAATAAGATTAATCTTTGGAATCACTCCCAAGGCCAATCATGCAACATGGGGTAGTGAACCCTTGCCCCCAATTAGTAATTCTTTGAATATCCTTGGAGGAGCCGGCTAATAATTGTCTCATTCAATATTAGAATCAAGCACACGGGGTTTCCTCAGAGAGGTCTTCAGAGGTTCTTTGGATGAATCCTTCTACTTCATCTACTGGCATAACCTTTTATAGGGTTTTGTATTTAGGATATTTCTTTCATGGATATTCATATTAGCTTGACATAGAGACAGAGTGAGCTTTAGCATTAGCCCATTTGATCATCTCTTGGAATGTCTGCTTCCTCCTTTGGCACTTGCTGGCATAGAGCCTTCCAAAGCGGTCATAGGCTTAGATAATTCTCTTCGATAGTGTCTAGCTTTCTCGACCTATCTCTGGATTATTTCTGACAACCTCTATAGGATCTTTTGTATGGTTTTATCTTTTCTGCAAGCACTTTCTCAATCTTATTGACTTCCTCATAGAGCATGGTAGTCATTCATATTTGTCATGCTTTCCATATGGATAGCCATAGACTTCTTGTGCTCATTCAACATTTGCATGTGCCCCTTGACAAACCTCATATTAGTTGTAGCTAGTTCTTTCATAGTGTCTATTTATAATTTGATCATGTGATAGTTATACTCACAGGCAAATCACTCTATAAGTCATCTCAAGAGCAACCCTCAGGGAGACCTATGGGATCTCTCATTTTATCAGTAATATTCCTAATGAATCTGTTTGCTCTTTCTCACCTTGTGCCTTGAATTTCATAATTATCGAAATGACAAGGTGGGGACCGGCTCGGTTGTACATCTCTGATAGTAAATATGGTGGAGCACATTGTCACTAGGATTTAATTTTCTTTATCTCCCACACCAAGGTCCTTTAATAGAGCTCTGAGTTGTTAAGGAGGAATTTGTCAAGAGTTACTTGACTTCTTTTTCTTTGGACATATTCCTTGAAAGCATCAATATATTTTTGGATGACTGATTTCTTGACATCGTATTCATCTAATTAAACCAACTTCTTCTTCTTGGTTCTATTCATTTTCTTCTTGATGCCTCAAGCAGGTGAGGTAGTTTACTTCGATAAGGCTTTCTTCATTACTATCTCAGGCTCTTCAAGGTTTTTAGTCATCTTCTTCATCAACTTTTTCATCTTTTTTGAAATATAGATGTTCCATAAGTGCCCTTACTTGGGGGTACATCGTGCTTCTTCCCCGAAGAGAAACTTAGCAAGCGATTTATGATCCTCGAACATAGTAATATAATTGATGTGTTCAGTGGATATTTCAAATAAGGGTGCCTTCAAGAGAGTTAACTTGCCCTCTCGATATTGCTTTTTGATCCAATCCTTAAACACATAGCAGTTTTCAATAGTATACCCTAAAACTTTATGGTAAAGATAATAGTCTTGGTAATCTATTTTGTTGGCCTCGCTTGGCCTCCTAGATCCTAGTAATTGGATGCCCAACTTTAGGGCATTTTGGAAGATTTTACCTACTCTTCCTTTTTTAAAAGAATTTTTTTTAGTCTTTATTGGAAATTATTCGATCATTCCACTTCCCCATCCCCTCCAAGTGTTAGTAGTTTTTGAGGATTATCCTTGTTCATGGTGGGGTTTGGGGGTTTCTTTTACTCAGTTGTTGTAAATGCAGCCCTCACATGCTTGGAAGACTGTCTATGTTTTACCTTTTTTTTTTGCTTTGAAATTTTATGAACTGAATAAGATTTGTGGGCCAATCCTTTCCAGCTTCTAGACTTGCTAATGATGTCTTGGAAGGTGTGGATAAAAGAGGTGCTCAACTAGGATGCCATCCACTCTTTTCTATGTTGTCGAGAACTAGGTTCACCATCTCAAATTGGCCCATGGGTTATTCATATTTAATATTGAGAATTTTTCACTATGATATAGTCCAGAATCAACTCATTGTCATGTTTCAATGTTGAGACATGGTCTACGATGGTTACTTTACCATTAACTCCTTTGAACCTAATTCAAAAAGCCTCTTTCATTTGTGCCCAAGTTTGTATAAATTTTGGTTACAAACTAGCATACCACTCGAATGCTACTCTTGTCAAATTTGCTCAAAATTTTGGCGAAGCAACAACGAGGGACTATTATCTAAATCCCCACACAAAGTTGCGAAGTAAGCTATGTGGTGTTTAAAATTGCCCATGCCATTAAACTATTTCAATCTAGGCACTATATAGCCTCTAGGATATGGCACTCGGTTGTAATGTCTAGGGTATGATTTATCGGTATCATTTATCCTACATGTTTCTCTTCCTTGTCTCAATTATGCAGCCACCATTTATTGCATCTACTATTATATGTATGCTAAGAGTTTCATATTATCAGGGATCTTTGAAATCAGGGATTGGGTATCTCTTGCAAGAAGAGGTGCTTGTGAAAGGCATACATTTTCATGGATCTCATATACAAGAGATACACCTTCCAATGCTTCTGTTGCTTGAGATGGCTATTGAGATTGTTCCAACTTGTCAAGCTTTGGACTCATCTATAACATTATTTCCATCAACTCAATGACTTTCTTTTAATCTTCATCTTTCTCTTTGCCTTGCTCTGTCAACTGCTCTTGTAGTTCTATGGTCACTTTTTAGTTGGAGCTTTCAGTTATGACCAAGGCTTCTATCAAAACATGATGGTCTATGTCTTGAGGATTAGGTCTAGACTTTAGGTTGAGACTAACATCTCCCATCAATCAAGTCATCTCATTCAAAAGTCTACTCATGGAGCGGGTTGCCACACCTTCTCTTTGATGTGGTAGCAAGGATTGGTTGACAAGGGCCCTCTCCTCTTAGATTTCTTCATTAGTAAGTCTTGTTCGGGTAACCTTCTTTTGGTATTTGGCCAGCTAGGATGTGGGCTTGAGGTCCTTCCTAGAGTCGTAATGAGAAATGATTCTGACCTTGTGGATGGTCTCTTTTTGTGAATCCTCATGTTGAGTTATAGCCTTCCGGTGACTTCTGATTTTGGTTGGTGACTCACCCCTTTACCACTATCTTAAGATAAGATTATGCCCCTTGTGATTTGCTTTTACCCTTTTCTAAATTATTTAATGGAGTGAAGGAGTTAGAGGTAGGGAGGGTAATGACCGACTTCATTCAAGGGATAGATTTTTCAAGTCAGGTGAAAATTTCAGCAGCTTTTGCTTCACTTATAACAATTAGGATGAGTTCCTCTTCATCTGTGTCTATATCTGGACTTGCTTTTGATTGCCTTCTGTGATGAGTTGGGCAAAGGTGACCAAAGACTAAGTCTTGTTTCAGTCCTAACCTCTGAAAGATTGATATCCTTATTGGCTGAGGCATATCTTCTGGCTATTCATCCAAATAGCCCGTCTCATAAGAAATAATGACATTGGGCCTCCTTCCCCTTGATGAAAGGTGAGAAATAGGCTGGTTTTGCATGACAACACTTCAGTCGGTACAACAATAGGTGCCTTCTCGAACTGGATGACCTCAGAGATAGTCCCAAAATTGATCTGAACTTAAGTTACTTCTGTGATGACCATAGACTGAGGTAAATGCATAGCTGACCCTACCCCCAGGATGATGGTATACCTTGAAATGGAGATGTTCTTCGCTAATATCATTAGATTCTTCCTTCTACAAAGGAGAACATAATTACTCAGTCTTCAATTATAATTCTATCTTGTCAATGTCTCTATCGTATCAATTTAGTTTCTACACTTGGAAGAGAAGTTATGTTCCACTGAACATGCCAGAATTTGTAGGATTGATTTTGGTAGCATGAGAGTGGTGGAGACCTCAGAGAACGACCTCGATGCATAAATTAAAACGTGTTTAATTTGAAGTGCACTATTAGGTATTACGAAAATATTGACTTTTAATTGGCCCAAGCCTCTACTGTTAATCACCTTGACAATTATCAAGAATCTCTTAAAGTAAGAAACTTAGCTAATAAAATAGAACCACAAAGGAAAAGTGAAAAATATCATTTGATTGATTTAAGAAAGATGGTACATGGCTTAAGCAAGGACGTACCCTCACTTTACAATGAGTTTTAAAATAGAATTATTGTAAAGCATGACAATAATGAAAATAAAGAAAAGGTAGGAAATGAGAAAGGGGATGGGGGTTTGATATGCATTATTGCTCTGCCCATGCATGCTGGACTGTGTGACATCTGACTAGGATAAGTCTTGACTCGGTCTTTGACGAATATTAATAATGTACTAATAGGTGAGGTTGACTACCTTGGCTTATGTTAGTTAATCCTGTTAAGATTTGAAGTGTTACTGATGTCTTTTTACTTCTTTCCAATTAAATTCTTTTGATATTTGATTCAGGTTAATGATTAGATGCCTTAGCTTTATCTTAATCATTTTTACTTTGATAATTGAGGGCCTTTTAGGCATGTTGTCAATTAGATTTGGTGCATCACCAATGGCCTTTAAGCATGTGTTAGCTTTTAAAAGGGCGTGTCATCAACAGCTTCTGGGGTTGACTAATTAGAAGGGTGCATCGTCAACTGCTTCAAGAGTTGACTAGCTCGAGAGGTGCATTGTCAACTGCTTCAAGAGCTGATTTTCACGAAGGATATATCATCAACTGCTTCAAGGGCTAACTAGCTTGAAGGGTGCATCATCAAATATTTATAGGGTTGACTAGCTTGAGGAGTGCATTGGCAACTGCTTCTTAGGTTGAATAGCTCAAAAGACACATTATCAACTACTTCTAGAGTTAACTAGCTTAAGGGACGCATCATCAACTGCTTCTGGGGTTAACTAACTCAAAGAGCACGTCATCAACTACTTCTAGGGTTGACTAGCTTGAGGGGTGCGTCATCAACTACTTCTGGTTGCCTTACTTGAAGGGTGCATCGACAACTATTTTTAGGGTGGACTAGCTTGAAAGATGCATCATCAATTGCTTCTGGGGTTCACTAGCTTGAAGAGTGCATTATCAACTACTTCTAGGGTTGATAGCTTAAAGGACGTGTTATCAACTACTTCTTAGGTTGACTAGCTTGAAGGGTACATTGATAATTACTTTTGGGATTAACTAGCTTGAAGGGTGCATTATCAACTACTTCTAGGTTGACTAGCTCGAAGGGTGCATCATCAACTGCTTTAAGGGTTGACTAGCTTAGAAGTGTGGCCAACGACCTTGAGCATATTGGTATTTAATTTTTTTGATTTGGTAGCATCATCAACGACTTATGGGGTTGGGGATAGCTTTCAAGTGTGGCCAATAACTTTAAACATATTGGTGATTAATTTCTTTGGTTTGGTGGTGTCACCAATGGCTTATGGGTTGGGTGTAGCTTTCAAGTATGCTTGATAGCTTTGAGCGTATTGGCAATTAACATTTTTGGTTTGGTAGAGTCACCAATGGCTTATGGGGTTGGGTATAGCTTTCAATTATGGTTGACAGTTTTGAGCATGTTGGTGATTAACTTCTTTAGTTTGATAGCATCACCAATAGCTTATGAGGTTAGGTATACTTTGCAGCACTACCAAAGGCTTTTGTAGCATGCCCAGTAGGATTGAGTTTGATCTTATTTAGCTTAGTTCAAATTAATTTTGGTTTAAGTCAGGATGGCAAAATTATCTTTTGTTCATGGCCTTAGAGTATTGTTGAAGGTTTAGCATACCCAGTAGGACTCAATTTAACCTTGTTTAGTTCTATTCAAACTAATTTTGATTCAGGTACAGATGGTAACATCATCCTTTGTTCATAGCCTTAAAGTATTGCCCAAAGTTTAGCATACCCAGTGGGAATCGGTTTGATCTTATTTAGTTCCATCAGGACAAATATGGCTTGGTTCGAGTTTGATTTGGAATCAGTTCAATGTTCACTACTCAATTTTGATTTGAGTCTGAATCAATTCAACTTGATGTCTAAAACTTGATTAAATTATGATTTACTAACTCATTCTTGAAAGATAGTGATACATTCTAATTTTCTATTCCAAGAGCCATTAGTGGTTAGGTTCATACTGATGCTTTATAGCATGACTAGGGGAACAATATGAAATATCCATTCCAAAATCACTGTTGATATTAATAGTAAATATTTAATGATGAATTCAATTCACCATGATTGGTATTAATTTTTAAAAGAATATTTGTCAAATATTAATCATTGACTCTAGTTGGAGTAGTGTTGATTTCAATTCGAGTTTAACTTAATTTAGTTCAATATTCAAAACTTGGTTTGGCTCGAGTCTGGTTTAATTTGATTTGGATTGAGTTCGACCTTATGTTGGACCTTTATCAAGTTCAGGTTTGCATTTTGATAGACTTCAATTCAAGTTCAAGTTAACTTAGTTCAACTTAGTTTTAGTTCAAACTCGGCTTGGTTGTGGTTTGACTTTCAGTTTCACCCTTCAATTTTAACCTAACTAGGGTTTTAATTCGACCTTAGTTCAATCCAGATTGAATTTGACTTGAACTTGACTTGATTTTTGAATTAACCTAACTTGAACCTAATTACGGTTGAGTTTGAATTGGTTTAGTCTAGATTAACTCAATTTGAATTTTTGAGCCATTTTTAATTTAAGTTTTATTTCATTTATATGATTAATTTAGGTCTATTTGGTGGTCTATTTGAGTCAATTTACCTCTGTTCATTTTTTTTGGCCGAGTTAAATGTGATTGAGTCACTATAATCTAATCAATTTATATTAATTAATTTAATTTGAGAGTTCTCATTTGTCATTATGATTTTAGGAAAGCCTATGGGCCTATCTTAAATGTGGCAAGCCCAAAGACTGACCTAGATTTGGCGAGCCCAAAGGCCAACCTGAGTTTGGCGGGCCCCAAGGCTGGCCTACAATTTTTACTAGTCCAAAGTCTAGCTTGGGTTCGGCAGCCTCAAAGGCGGGTCTATATTTGACGAACCCAAAGGATGGTTTGCGTTTGATGGGTCCAAAAGCTGGCCTATATTTAAACATGCCCAAAAGCTGGCCTGAGTTCGGTGGGCCCGAAGGCTAGCCTGGGTTCAATGAGCCTGAAGGCTAACTTTGGTTCAGCGGGCCTAAGTTCACCAGGCCCAAAGACTGCCATGAGTTTGATAGACCCAAAGACTAGCCTATAATTTCAAAAGGCCCAAAGACTATCCTATAATTTTTGAAGGTACAAGGGCTAGACTATAGTTTTGGTGGACCTAAAGACTAACCTATATTCTACTGGCCTAAATACTAGCCTAAGTTTGGCATGCCTGAAGATTGGCCTATGCTTTTGATAGGCCCAAAGATTGGCCTATAGTTTGATGGGCCCGAAGATTGGCCTAAGTTTGGTAAGTCCAAAAGCTAGCCTATAGTTTCAGAGGATCACAAAACTAGCCTATAATTTTAGCAAGCTCAAATCCTAGTCTATAATTTCAGCTTGGCCAAAGGTTGACTTATAGTTTTAGTAGGTTTGAAGGCTAGCTTGAGTTCGACGGACCCAAAGGTTGGTCTATAGTTTCAACTGGTCCAAAGGCTTGCCTAAGTTTTAGTGGGCCAAAGGTCGGACTAGTTGTGGTGGGCTCAAAGATTGGCCTATATTCGATAGGCCCAAATGTTATCCTAAGTTTGACAGGCCTATATTCGATAGGCCCAAATGTTGTCCTAAGTTTGATGGTCCTATATTCTGCAGACCCAAATGCTGGCCTCAATTCAGTGAGTCCGAAGACTAGTCTATAGTTTCAACGGGCTCAAAGGCTAGCCTATAAGCAAAGTCACGGGTATCCACAGTGATGATCGAGTTTGTTAATGCACAAAGGACCACATGTTACTACGGCATTGATGAACCTCCGTCGACATGCTAAAGACCGCAGGTGGCCATAATGGTAATAAAAAAATGGGGCAAGGAAATTCTTGCTGCAGGCCCTTTTTTTTTATTTTGGTCCACAACCTTTTTTTATTTTTTTCTCTATTTCTTCCTTTCTTCCTTGGCTCCCATGCCTTCCTTCTCTTTTGTCTAAAAAGCCTACTGGGCCATGTGGCTCAACCTTTTTACAGGCCAGATCTAACCATTGCTGGCCATATATAGCCTATCTTTATGGCAAAAAGGGTGGAGGGGCACTCTTGCTCCTCTTCGAGTGACTAAAGATGATGATTTGAGGCTAGATCTCACTTGTGGTAGGAAGTAAGGGTTATGGCTAGGTAACTAGAGTTCAATCTGACTGTGGGCTGATGTTAGACTAGTGGTGGGCTGAAGCTTGAAGATGGCTTGAGTTGGAGAAGGACCTATGAGGTAGGTCAAAGGACTACGAGTTGGAGGCATAAGTCGAGTGGGCAGTAGCCCCATGCAATCTAGAGGTGTAGGTCGAGCAGATAGCGGCCCAAGTGTGAGCTAGAGGCACAGGTCCAGCGAGTAGTAGCCCATATGGACAAGGTGAATGATGGATGAAGTGGATCTGAGGCAACGAGGTGGAGGGTTGTAGGCCAGTGACAAACCTGGGAGGAGTCTTATGGGCGAAGGATGGAGTCCAGGCAAGGCAAGCCAGTGGTGGGCTTGCGTCTCCAGCAATGGGGGTCAGGCTAAAGAGGTGGAGGTGAGAAAGAGGCCTCCAGATGGTCAGCACCAAGCAAGAGAAGATGCTCAAGGATCTGTCAAGGACAAAGCAACCAATGAATAGAAAAGGAGAAGAACCAATGAATAGAAAAGGAGAAGAAGATAAGCTAAGTCCACTTACCTTGTGTTTGAGCTTTCGCTTGTTCAGATTCTAATTTCTTCCTTGTTCTTGCCTCCTTCCAATGATTGCTCCTGATCCTCTTGCTCTGTCTCCCTCTTTTTTCTAGCTGCAAATTCTCATCAATTTATAGGTCTCTAGAAGAATCGAGATCAAATATTTGATTGAGTGAATTTGGAATATTGTGTGATTGTAATTTGGTGTTGAGATTGTATTTCTAAATTTTTTGAATGGCATGTAATCCATCAATTGGGATTTGTTTTCCTAATGTAGAGATTCAAGATTTGTACAATTTCAAGATGCTGAATTTTTAGATGGGTTTTTTTTATAATTTGTTCCGAAAAATCTAGACCAAAATGTAGTTTCAAAAGTTTGAGGGGTCTTTTTGTCAAAAAATATGTTTGTAAAATTTTAAACCTTTCAGGATCATTTTTGAGTAAATTTTGGATTTGTTTATAAATAAAAATTTTTGGAGAATTTATTTTAAAAAATAGAAATTATAGGGATTTATTTGCCACATAAGATTTTGAGAGGTTTATTTGTAAAATCCTAAATTTGCCCAAATCTTATTTTGGTTCTTGATTGAAATTTGGGCTCAATCCAATTTAAGGCTCTATATATAAATTTGGCTTATCATGAATCCAACACAAAGTCAAAGTAAGATTACAAAATCTATTAAAAGAAAGCATCCCCTTCACATTCACTTCATTGGCTTTCTAGGCAAAGGGAGTGGATCTGAAAAGAAGAGTGAGCATCCGGCTTCTCATCATTGCCTTCACAAGTGTTTGAGAGGTGAGTCTTTTACTTCTTTTTAGATTATTTTGTGATTGCTTCCCCTCTCTTCCTTCACTTATTTACTTTTTTTTCCCTTTAAAGGCATCACAAAACTTTTTGTGATTAAGAAAATTCAAAATGGAAAAGAAGATAGTTTGGATTTACGATGCTTTCTTTCAATCTTGGGAACTGATGCTGAAGTGGCCATTGCATACTAACCTCAAGAGCATTGAAAATGAGTTTGGTTTGACAACTACCATATTTTTTTTCTCATTTTTCTAAAGAAAGAATGCCATGTGCTGATGAAGCAGGTGAGTTTCTCATGTTGGAACCTGTTGGACACTTTAAGAAGCGAGAATGTTTAGGGACTTTGGAACTTTGCATCTTAAATGGCCATTCTCTTGCCTGGAGATAATCTTTCTTGCTAGTCAAAATAGTGCTAGCTTTATCAAATTACTCAAAGTGGGTTGATGATATAGTATCCCAATTTTTAGCCAAACCTACTGGTCTCAATATATGAGGGGTAGTCATAGCATCCAAGGGATAGAATGCAAGAAACTCAGGAATTCTGCATAGTGTGATTGATATGTGGGATAGCACTATAAATACGTTTCACACTCCATGTGACAAGGCTGATATCTCTCTCTAGGTTATAAGACAACTAGCTGGGGTCCCTATTCTTGGCAAGTTTTATGATGAGGATGTTCCCACTAACTATCATATTGGCCTTTATTTCACTTACACTTTGTGTGATCTTCTTGAGATTTATGATTGGATAGTAGCACCCTTTCTAAATAACCAGAAATTAGTGTACTTCAAGTTTTGGATCGAACTCTTCTATGAGAGAAATCTAACAAGCGGACCAACTAGATTTGACTAGATTACACACAACATAGGGGACCTCGTTCTGAAATTTGGCCTGGAGATTTATTTTGCCACCTTCATCAGTTTGTAGCTTTGCTACTTTGTTATTCCACACGGTGGTCATTATATTTGTGTAGAGACATTTGTGATGGCCTATAAATAGGTGCATGGATAGAAGATTGCTCTAGCTCTTGTAGCGTTGAGCTCGATATATGCTTGTCTCAAGGCAATGGTTGAGAGCACTACAAGACCAGGTGATTCTTTTACTTGGTTTTCCAATGTATGGATTTATGCCTATTTTAGGAGGACATACATCGAGTCAAAGCCTAGTGATGCAGTCAATGCACTATGTTATTCATGCTCAGCCCTTGTTCCTAAGATGGTCCAGATTTTGAATATAGTCTCTTCTTCCTACTCCCCCAAAGAGGCCAAGATGCACATGTGATATATTTGAAACTATGAGGGGCAAGCTTTTCCATATACCCTCTTTGATTCTAATATACTAACAAATGTGGCTTGTCTTCCATTATCATCAAAGGCTTATGAGTATATCCTTTCTTTGCAGCATGGGGTACTTCCACTTCACTCAAGGGAGCACTTAGCTATAGAGTCTTATAATCCTCATCAATTTTGCTGACAGTTTGGGTATAACCAAGACTTTTCTGAGAATGTTCCTCCTCCTTCACCACCATCACATCCTAGCCAGCTAGTAGGTTACTAGCTACACCTTACTTGCGTCCAAGATGATTCAAAGTATTACATCCCTGCCAAGAGAGAAGCCAAGGTTCTTCAATAATGTGGGAGGATATTTTCATATTGATGTAGAGTTTCTATTCCAGAGCAATCCTAGCTCACACAGCAAGAAAAATTAGGTAATGACTAGCAGAGGATCAAAGTGACAAGGACTAAAGTGGCATAGGAGGCTCCGACCTAGAAATTTTCTTGTCCCAAGCTTGGTAGAGAGAGACCCATCCCCCCTTGCAAAGCCAATGATGGCCATTTTTGAGATAATGTAGGTCCCACATTGAGTTTGAAACAAGAGGAACCATGATCTATATGCGAACCCCATGTGTTTAATGCCTTGAGGTGTTTGGTGACACATGCGAGTCCATTTATAGATAGGAGCGTATGGACAGGTTCACATACATTCTCTCAAGATCCTATCTCTCTGTTCCCCATTATTGACATGGACACAGGGCCAAGGGTGTCCTTTCCTTCATCAATAACAATATGCCAGTCTCTTGCCATGGGTTTGAGTAGAGCTATCCAACTGGCATCGCCGTCACCTGCATCAGTTGGCCATTTGTTTGATGTGAATATCCTCAACTGCTAGTACTTTATTTTTTTTATTTTCTCTCTTGCATCTCTTTTCTTTTAGATGCACAAGGATTTTTGAGTCCCCCCGATAATATATCAAACTCTGATAGTAAGTGGGATCTTAACTTTGCCAAATTTTACATTATGCATTACTAATTTTGCCTTTGTATAGACATGGTTCCTAAATAAAGGGATGTTTGAGTCTATGGTCATTCATCCACCATTGCCATCATCAGGTACTGATCCACTATCTCCTTCTCTCTCTTGAAAATTCTCTATCTCCTAATAAATCGCTTGTCCCTTAAGGTGGTGATGGATAAGTGTCAGTGAGTGACCACTAAGTTGCTACGATCATCAAGGGCATCATTTAGTCTTTATGTATCTTATGGTTATTCTTGTCCCCTTTATCTAGAGCATCTACTTATTTTGGTCCTCTTTATTTAGCAATATTATCATTGCTTTATGGAATTTCTTTGCTTCTCATCAAATTTGGTCTTGCAATTTCGTATACATTTTTTCCTTTTGCATCCCAGCCATGCAAAATGAGTTCTAATTTCTCCACTTGTTAGTGAGTGTGATGATGGACTTGCTACATGAGGGTAAACTTGAGTTTTCACAAGGAGTGGACCTTGGTTGCCATAAAGGGGTGGAGTTGATTTACGACAATGAGTGAAGTTGGTTTTAGCACAGAGAGTGAATTTGATTTGCTATGTAGAGTAGACTTGATTCACCACAATGAGTGGACTTGATTCGCTATGATTAGTGGACTTGATTTTTCACAGGAAGTGAACTTGATTTACCACAATGAGTGGCCTTGATTTACTATGATTAGTGCTCTTGATTTTCTATTGGAGTGGACTTCATTTGCCATAATGAGTGTACTTGATTTGCTACAATGAGTGGACTTGCCACAATTAGTAATCTTTGAATTAGAAAAAAGAGTGGACTTGATTTATCACAATGGGTGGACTTGATTAGCCATGATTAGTGGATTTGATCCACCATAAAAGGTGGACTTGATTTACTACAATGAGTGGAGTTGTTTTGCCATGATTATTGGACTTTGAACTACCACAGAGAGTGGACTTGATTTGCCATAACAGATGGATTTTTGTGGGTCCATGGACCTAACTATCACACAATTGGGCGATGTTTTGTGTCCATATTTTTCCTAGAGAAAAATAAAGTGCATATTTGATCAAACATTTCTTATTAAGTCAAACATTTAGTCATAAATAAAACATAGACATTTTTTGTTGTTATTGCTCCTAGAGACTTAGGTAGAATAATACCTTTTGAGGAATCCAGCATTGATCAGAGGTATAAACTTTTCCCCTTTGTCATCAATTAGTTGATAGGATTCTCCTTCAAATATCCTTTTGACGATATGAGGGCCTTCCCAATTAGGCTTAAACTTGCCTTTCTTATTTCAGTATGGGATTATGGATATTTTCAAGACTAGGACCATTTCTTCCTTCTACAAGGATCTTAGTTGGGTAATCTTATTATGATCCTGGACATTTGTGCTTAATACATTTCTAAGTTTTGTTGGACTACGAACCTTATCTCATCCAAAGAGTCTAGTTTGTCAAGGCAAAGACGAACATTATCTTTCCTTGTGATATTGTTTACAAGACAACCCTTAGAGAGGGGATTTACACTTTCAGTGGTAGGACTGTCTCAATCTCGAACACCAATACATATTGCATTGATTTAGTAGGGGTTTGATATATAGCGTAATAAGCCCATAGTGCTTCAAAAAGTTTTTAGTGCTTGACTCTCTTATTTCCAATGATGACTTTTTTTTAATATCTTGGAAAGAGTCTTATTGAATCCCTCAGCAAGCTCGTTGGTTCTCGTATTATAGATGGATAAATATCTCTAACCTATCTTATGATGATGCATGAATCGTTTTGCCTTAAAGCTTTTGAAGAATGGTCTGTTATTGGAAATAATCTTTCAAAGGACACTGAATTGGTATAGGATATTTTCTTGAAAGAAGCAAATAATAGTATGTAGTTTTATCTGTTTCAATAGAATTGCTTTAGCCCGCCGAGAGAAATAGTGAGTCACTACTGGTATGAAGGGTTGCCATTAGAAGAAAATGGTTTAATTGGGCCAATAATATCTATACCCCATAACCCAAATGGCCATGAGGACATTATCGAATATAGAAGATTTGGGTGTTGATGAATGAAGTCCCCATTATGGGACAGTAATAGCCCATACATTTGATCTTTATCATCATTTTGAGGCCAATTAATGTGCTCCACAAACCCTAGAATATACTCATACATAACTTCTTTGGTTTTTTTATCTAAGAGACAATACAGAAGTAGTTGATCAAAGGATCTTTTATAAGGAGTCTTATTGATAAGCAGAAAGTGTGCAACTTTCTTTTGGAGTTATATCCTTATGGATTTATCTTCTGGGAGTTCTCGACCTTTAAGGTAGTTGATGAATGATATTCTCCAATTTGTGGCCTATTATATTAGTTTAGATTTAGTTTTCTCATGTTTGATGTTGAAGATTGAGCTTATCACTTATCTGTTATGGACTGTGATTAGAATTTCTCCTTGATCAAAATCAACCATTGCATTGGCTAGTTTAGCTAAGGAATCAGCTTCCACTTTGATAGACCAGAGAACCTTAGTTATTTAAACATGTGAGATTTCTCTCGAGTTCTTGAGCCTCTTTGTGGTACTTTAGGAGATTAAATTTGCTAACTTTATATTTGCCTTGCACATGGCTGATAACCAGCTGTGAGTCACCGTAAATATGTAGACATAATATTTCTATATTGAGAGTCATTTTCAGCCCTGCAATTAGGACCTCATATTTAACTTCGTTATTTGTGCATAGTTTTGAAAGGGAATAGGAATATCATAAGATACCCTTATTCAAAGTGACATAAATGAGTTCAAAGCTTATTTTGATTTGTGGAAGCTTTGGTCTGATCCTTGGTTTGATGGATGATATTCCATCAAAGTATAACTTCCAATAGGTTCCCCTCCTTTGACCAAAAGGATCTTTTCATCAAGGAGCTCGCAACTCAGTGGATAATCATCTAGTACTAGATGAGCTGTGACAAAATCGATGAGGGCTTGCCTTTTGACTACCTTTTGGGGAGTGAACTTGATATTATATTCAGTAACAATTTTGCTAGCCTTCTAATGAGTACAAATCTAGTCATCAAATACTTTATGGGATCAATTTTTGATGTTAAGATGACTTGATGAAAAAATAAATAATGTCTCAGCTTCTTGACCATAAATATGAGCACAAACAATACTTTTTGGTGAGGGAGCAGTTACTTTCTACCTGCACTAGTATTCTACTCAAATAGTAGAGTGTATTTTCTTTGCCCTTTCCATTATTCTGGGTAAGAAGTGCCCCTAGAGGTTCCTCCATTGCAGCCATGTAAAGAATAAGGGGTTCATCAATTATAGGTGCTACCAAGATTAGTAGCTTCAGCGGATACTGCTTGTTCTCTTCAAAGGATTGTTGGCATCTTGATTCCAAATAAATAGTATCCTTTTCCATCAAACTAGGAAAGGGCTTACATTTTTCGGGAAGATTTGAAATGAATCTCTTTATGTATGCAAGTCGGTCTTAGAATGACCTCAATTATTTTAAGTTGTTGGATGGTGACATATCTAAAATAGCTTTGATCATAGATGAATCAATTTCAATCCATTGATGTTTGACAATAAAGCTACAAAATTTTTCCAATAATACCACAAAAGCACACTTCATAGGATTCATCTTTAAGTTTTATTTTCTAAGATGGCCGAACACCACACTAAGATCTTGGATGTGCTCGTACTTGGATTTAGTCTTAAACACCAAGTCATCCACATAACATTTCACCAATTAGTGTGTGAGGTCATCAAATATTTGGGTCATGGCCCTTTGAAAAGTGGCACATTCATTTTTAAGTCGGAAGGGCATCACTTTGTAGCAATAAGATGCTAATTGGAGTTTGGAAGGTCATATATTTCTCATTATCAGGATGCATCTTGATTTAGTTATACTCTGAAAAATCATTCATGAAGGAGAATATTTCAAAGTCAGCCATATTGTTGATC
The DNA here is from genome assembly GCA_005019695.1 of Trichopus zeylanicus subsp. travancoricus. Lineage (NCBI taxonomy): Eukaryota > Viridiplantae > Streptophyta > Magnoliopsida > Dioscoreales > Dioscoreaceae > Trichopus > Trichopus zeylanicus. The sequence goes on from RXID01010941.1 coordinate 865,198, forward strand.
ATGATTTCCATTATTAGTAATGAAAAATCATCTTTGGGATATGCTTTATTCAAGTCTCTATAGTCCATACAAATACAAATTTGGCCATTCTTCTTTTTGATCATCACGATACTTGTCACCCAATTTGTGTATTTTTTTTCTCTCTGATGAGACCAGCTTTGATTAATTTCTTTGTTTCTTCTATCACCTTCTATTCTAGTCAAGTTTCATCTTCCTAGGTGCTTGTTTAACATGTGAAAGCTTGAGATTGACGGCTAACTTGTAGACCACAACTTCAAATATAGTCTTGGCATCTCCTTATAGCTCCATGTGAAGTAGTCAATGTACTATTGGAGCACTGGTTTGAGCTAAGTTTGGCTTTCCTCTGAGAGTTAAGTACTGATGAAAGTTTGCTTGAGGTCCTCCTCTGAGCCTAGGTTGATCTCCATCAATTCATCGACTATGGCTTGTCCCCTATCCTCAAGTTTTGGTGGAGTTTTTTTTAGTTTGAGAATTATTTCTTCACCAAGTGATTCATCATATTGAGTGAGATTTGGCAAAGATTTGTCTAAGGGCATTTTAGCTGTATCATGCCTCTTTTCTTTTGGTCCTGATGAAATCCCACCAAGGATGTCACCTTCTTATAATGTTTGGAGAGTCACGGCCACCTCTGTACATGTGCTTGGGAATATTGATGTCATTTGGTCAACTTGAATATTAGAGAGGTGTCCAATAATGACCATGAGGTACATATGGGTGTTTGGAGTAATAAAGCCCAATCCTTTGGAGCTCTTATTTCCTTTCTAGGATTATAAGCACACCCTTGGGTTGGGTCACATAGATTCTCAGAGAAACGGCTCTCTCTCTTTTTTTATAGACATCCATACCAAATTTATTAATTATCTGATGAAGCCGGTCCGATAAATATTTAGGCATGATTACTAGTTGATGGTCACCATCATCTACTAGATCTTCAATTTTTAGGATTTCATGTATGTTTGGAGAAAAAGGGATTGTCTTGTAAAATAATATTTCCTTTTCTCCTTTGTGTCGTGGAGGAATGTAGAAAGTCATTAACTATTCCACGATATTGATGCTTAGCTCATTTAATAGCTTAAATAAGCCTTCCAAAATTTTAGTAATAAGAAGAATATTTTTCATGTGACCTCTATCATCATCTTTGTCAGAAGTGTAACCACTCAGGTAGACTTGTGGGGCTTCTTCATCTAAAACGTTTGGGTCAAACTCACTTCCTAAGTAAGGAGGAGCAAAAATCATGCTAACAATTTTTTGTTTTACCTAACTAATAGAGGCAGACCCTCTATCGGCATGGAATCTCTGATAATATTTTGCATCATTATAATGTATCTCATGAACATCAAAATGATATACATCTTTGTTAATTCAATATTCTTTACCATCCTCAAAGTATTTGAGGTATTGATGTAGGTTTGATGGCACTACTTTATTTTCATATAACCACATCCTCCCTAGTAGTCCTTTGCATGGTGCATTAGTATTGATCACATAAAACTTGGCATCTGTCATCAATTCACCTACTTGCAGAGGGATAGTTATGGCTCCTAAAGCTCTTAACTATTTTGATTAAACTCTTAGATGGTTATAATCTCGAACGACAAGTGATATACATTCAAAGCTAGAGCTCTTAGAGGTAGAAGGGTTATCACATTGATTGAGGAACCTAGGTCAATTAAGATATGATTGATCTTGATTCCATCACTATTCCTTGTAACATACAATGGTCTGTTGTGATCAGTTGTTCTAAATAGTTGGTCGTTATTTATGAAAGTGATGGTGGGAGTTTGACATGTATACAAGACTCCTTTATCTTTTCTTCAATGAAGTATACTTGGTAGTTGGTTGAATTCTACAAAATATGCACTAGTATATCCTTGAATTCTTGTAACATTATTAAGACATCAAATATACTTAGCATGGCAGGGATCTTCTTGAGGTGGGCTACTATATTGTATTCCACTCTTTTGAGTGTGGGTTCAACTTGTGAAGGCTCGATGCCCTCATTTATCTGAGTTTCCTTATTCTTGTCCTTAGGGATGTTCTTGTCCCTAAGCATTGGAGCTTCTCTCTGAGATAGCACCTTTCTATCTCAAAGTTGTACCTAGTTTATTCTCCTTAATTGAAATCTAGCATCGTGAGACTAATAAGGTTCATCTTCGGGATCACTCTTGAGGCTAATCACGCGACAAGAGATAATGAATCATTGCTCCTAATGAGTGTTTTCCTGAATATCCTTGGAGGATGTGACTATCTAATAATCATCTCATTCAATATCAAAATGAGATAAATGGGATTTCCTCATAGAGAGGCCTTAAGATTCACTTTGGATAAATCATTCTACTTCATCTTCTGGCATAACCTTCTTCAAGGCTTTATATTTAGGATGTTTCTTTTGTGAATATTCATATTGGCTTGACATGAGGAGAAAGCAAGCTTTAGCATTAGACTGTTTGATCCTTTCCCAGAATGCCTACTTCCTCCTTTAGTGTTTGCTAGTGTAGGACCTTCCAAAGTAGTCATAAAGTTATTCTAATCTAGACATGGAGTTGTATTCATTGTTTGTGCTCTGTATGCATAATTCCTCTAAAGTTGGTAAAAAACATCATTCCACAAGTTCTAAGACTGGGTTCTTATCAAACTTAGCAGGTTGAGCATTTGTTGCTAGATTACTTAATGGAGGTCAGGACAGCTGTTCATCAGTGTTCACCTCAGACATATGAGTCACCATACAACAAGAAGTCATATACTTAGATAATTCTCTTCGATAGTATCTAGATTTCTTGATCTGTCTCTGGAGCAAGTGGCATGAGTGATCATTCTAATCCCGAGGAGGATCAGTAAGTAATTTCTCATCACTCCTATAGGGTTTTTTATATGGCTTGCCTTTTCTATCAACACCTTCTCCATCTTCCCGACTTTCTCATAGAGCATGGTAGTCATATTTGTTATGCTTTCTATGTGGGTAGCCATAGCTTTATGTGCTTATTCAGCATTTGCATTTGTTTCTTGCCAAACTTTATGTTAGTTGTAGCTAGTTACTTCATAGTATTTAGTTATAGTTTGAGCATGCTATAACCATACGTACGAGTAAACCACTCTCTAAGATAGTCATCTCAGGAGCAACCCTGAAAGAGACCTATGGAATCATTTCATCAGTAATATTCCCAATGAATCTATTTGCTCTTTCTCACATTGTGTCCTAAATTTCATCATTATCAAAATGATAGAGCAAGGATCGGCTTCGTTGTACACCTCCGATAGTAAATATGGCAGCATGTTGCTACTCTGGAGTTCGTTTTCTTCATCTCCTACACTAGGATTTCTGGTAGAGTTCTGAGTTTGTTAGAGAAGAATTCCTCAAGAGTTACTTGGCTTTCTCCTCCTTGAACATATTCCTCCAGAGTGTTGATGTATTATTTGATGGCTAATTTTTTGACATTATATTCATCTAGCTAAACCAACTTCTTCTTCTTGCTTCTATTCTTTTTCTTCTTGATACCTCGAGCAAGTGAGGTAGTTTGCTTCGATAAAGCATTCTTCATCATATCCTAGGCTCTTCAAGATTTTTAGTCATCTTCTTTATCAGCTTCTTAAGCCTATTTAAAATGTAGATGTTCCATAAATGCCTTTGCTTGGGGGTATGTTGTGCTTCTTTCTTGATGAGGAACTCAGCAAGTGGCTTGAGGTCCTCTAGCATAGTAATGTGATTGATGTGTTCGATGAGTGCTTCAAATAGGGTTGCCTTCAAGAGAGTTAATTTGCCCGCTCAATATTGCTTTTCAACCCAATACTTGAGTACATAACAGTCTTTAATGGTATACCCAATAACTTTGTGGTAAGGATAGTAATTTGGGTGATCTATTTTATTTGCCTCACTTGGCTTCTTAGATTTTGGCAATTGGAGGCTTAACTTTAGGGCATCCTGAAAGATTTTACCTACTCTCTCTTTTTTGAAAGAAAATTTCTTTCTGAGCTTTTGTTGAAAATCATTAGATCATTCCAGTTCCTCATCTCCTCTAAGAGTTAGTGATTTTTGAGGATTACCCTTATTTATGGTGGAGTTTGGACATTTTTTTGCTTGGTTACTGTGAATGTAGCCTTTACATTCTTGGAATACTCTCCATACTTCATCTTATCTTTTTTCGCTTTGAAATTTTGTGAACTAAATAAGGTTGGTAGGCCAATCTTTTCTAGCTTCTCGACTTGTATAATGAGGTCTTGGAAGGTGTGGATAGAAGGGGTGCTCATATAAGGTACCATCCACTCTCCCCTTATGTTGTTGAGAACTAAGTTCACTGTCTCAAATTGGCTCATGGGTTGTTCACACTTAATACTAAGATTTCTTCACCATGTGATATAGTCCAGAATCAACTCATTATCATATTTTGGGTTGAGACAAGGTCTACAATAGTCACTTTATCATTGACTCCTTCAAACTTGATTTGAAAAACCTCTTTTATTTATGTCCAAGTTTGTATAAATTTTAGTTGTAAACTATTATACCACTCAAATGCTACTTCTGTGAACTTTACTAAAAATTGGTGAAGTAACAACAAGGGACTATTACTACATAAATCCCCACACAGAGTTATGAAGTGAGTTATGTACTGTTTAGAATTGTCCATGCCATCAAACTATTTAAATCTAGGCACTATATAGCCTTTAGGATATGACACTCAATTGTGATAGATAGGGTATGCTTTAATAGCATCATTTATCCTACCCATCTCACTTACTTATCTTGATTGTGCAGCCACTATTCATTATACCTACTATTATATGTATGCTGCGAGTTCTTTATTATCAGGAATCTCTAAAAATAGGGGATTAGGTATCTCTTGCTTGAAAAGATACTTGTGAAGGGCCTATATTTTCGTGGATCTCATCTATAAGAGATGCACCTTCCACCACCTCTGCCGCTTGAGATGGCTGTTGAGATTATTCTAACTTGTCAAGCTTTTGACTCATCTATAACATTATTTTCATTAACTTTATGATTTTTTTTTAGCTTCATCTTTCTCTTTGCCTTGTTATCTCTACTACTCTTGCAGTACTTCTATAGTCACATCTTGATTAGAGCTTTTAGTTATAACCAAGTCTTATGTCAAATCATGATGATTTATGTCTTAGGAATTAGGCCTGGGCTTCAGGTTGAGGCTAACTTCTCCCATCAAACGAGTTATCTCATTCAAGAGTCTACTCATGAAGCGGGTCGCCACACCTTCTATTTGATGTGGTAGTAAGGATTGGTTGACAAGGGTCCTCTCATCTTGGATTTCTTCATCAGTAAGCCTCACTTGGGCAGCCTTCTTTTGGCATTTGGCCGGCTATGGTGTAGGCTCACCGTCCCTTCCAAAGTCGTGATGAGAAAGGACTCTGATAGTATAGATGGTCTCCCTCTGTGAATCCTCATGCTGAATTATTGCCTTGCGGTAACTTGTGATTTTATTTGGTGACTCACCCCTTTGCCCATGTCTTAAGATAAGATTGTGCCTCCTGTGATTTGCTTTTACCCTTCTCTAAATTACTTAATGGAGTGAAGGAGTTGGAGGTAGGGATGGTAATAACTAACTTCATTCGAGGGGTAAGTTTCCAATTGACTAAAAATTTTAGTAGCTTTTTCTTTATTTGTGATAGTCAATATGAGTTCTTCTTTATCTCTGTATGTATCTAGACTTGCTTTTGATTGCCCCCTATGAGGAGTTGGGCAAAGGCAACCAAAGATTGAACCTCATTTTGGCCCTAATCTCTAGAAGACTGATATCCTTGTTGGTTAAGGCATAGCTTCTGACTCTTCATTTGAATAGCCCTTCTCATTAGAAATGATAACATTGGACCTCCTTCTCCTTGATGGAAGATAAGAAATAGACTAGTTTTGCATAACAACAACTTAAGTTGATGCAGTAGTAGGTGCTTTCTTGAACTGGACGATCTCAGAGATAATTTTGAACTTGATCTGAATTTTAGCTGCTTCTATAGTGACCATTAACTGAGGTAAATGCACAACTGACCCTGCCCCCATGATAATGGTGTACCTTAGGATGGAGATGTTCTTAGTTGATGTCATTTGATTTTTCCTTCTATAAAGGAGAACATAATTGATCAGTCTTTAATTAAATAATTTTATTTTATTAGTGTCTTTATCATATTAGTTAGGTTTCTACAATTGAAGGAGAAGTCATGTCCCACCAAGCATATGAAAATTTTTGGGATCGATTTTGATGGCTCGAGAGTGGTAGAGACCCTAGGGAGAGACCTTGATACAAAAATCAAAATGTATTTAATTTGAAATATACTATTAAGTTTTGTAGGAACATTGACTTCCAATAGACACAATCCCTTATTATTAATTATCCTGACAACTATTAAAAACCTTCTAAAGTAAGAAACCTAAATAATAAAATGGAGACACAAAAAGTAGAAAGCATCATTTGATTGATTTAAGAAAAATAGTACATGGCTTAAAAAAGGGCATACCTTCACTTTAGAGGGGAACTTTGATATGCATTGTTGTCTCCCCCCCCCTTCTTCCCTCCCCTCCTCTCTTCCCCTTCTATGTGACATTCGACTTGGATGGGTCTTAACTCAGTGTTTAGTGAATGTTGATAATGCGTTGACAAATAAGGCTGATTATCTTGGCTTATGTCAATTAACCCTATTAGAATTTGAAGTGTTACTAGCGGCTTCTACTTGTTGTTAGTTAACTTTTTTTGATATTTAATTTATAAGAATAATTAGTAACCTTAGCTTTATTTTAATTATTTTTAATATGATAATTGAGGGCCTTTTAGGCAGATTGTCGATCAGATTTGAGACATCACTAATGGCCTTTGAGCATATGTTGGTTTAGGTTAAAAGGTGTGTCATCAATAACTTCTAGGATTGACTAGCTTGAAGGCCTGTCATCAACTACTTTTAGGATTAACTAGCTCGAAGAGTGCATCATCAACTGATTCTAGGGTTGAGTAGCTCGAGAGGTGCATTGTCAATTATTTCTAGAGTTGACTAGCTCAAAGGACGCATTGTCAACTACTTCAAGGGTTGACTAGCTTAAAAGGTATATCATCAACAGCTTTCTAGGGTTGACTAACTTGAGAAGTGCATCGTTAACTACTTTTAGGGTTGACTAGCTAGAAGGACATATTATCAACTACTTCCGAGGTTGACTAGCATGAGGGGTGTATCATCAACTGCTTTTAGGATGGACTAGCTCAAAAATTACATCGTCAACTACTTCTAGAGTTGATTAGCTTGAAGGATATGTTATCAATTATGTTTGAGGTTGACTACCTGGAAGGGTACATCATCAACTACTTCTAAGATTAACTAGCTTAATGGGTGTGTTGTTAACTACTTCTGAGGTTGACTAGCTAAGGGATGCATCATCAACTACTTTTAGGGTTGACTAACTCAAAGGAAACATCATCAACTGCTTCTGTGATTGACTAGCTTGAAGGATGCATCGTCAACTGCTTCTGGGCTTAATTAGCTTAAGGGGTGTATCATCAACTGCTTCTGGGGTTAACTAGATTGAAGGGTGCGTCATCAACTCATTCAAGGGTTGACTAGCTTGGAAGTATGGCCGATAACTTTGAGTATATTGTATTTAACTTCTTTAATTTGGTAGCATCACCAATGGCTTATGCGGTTAGATATAGCTTTGAAGTATGGCTGATAGATTTAAGTATGTTGGCGATCAATTTTTTTGATTTGGTGTATCAGTGATTGGGTAAAGCTTTCAAGTGTGGCCAACAACTTTGAGTGTATTAGTGATTAACTTCTTTAGTTTGGTAGTATCACCAACTGCTTATGGGGTTGGGTATAACTTTGACATGTGGTCAATAGCTTTGAGTATATTGGCGATTAACTTCTTTAGTTTGGTAGTATCACCAATAGCTTATAGAGTTGGGTATAACTTCATAATGCTATCAAAGGCTTCTGTAGCACATCTAGCGGAACTTAGTTTGACCCTATTTAGTTCTATTTGAACTAATTTTGGTTCAGGTTAGGATGGTAAAGTCATCTTTTGTTCATAAGCTCAGAGTGTTGTTGAAAGTTTAGCACACCCAATAGAACTCAGTTTGACCTTATTTAGTTCTATTCAAACTAATTTTAATACCCAAAGAGACTCAATTTGACCTCATTTAGTTCCATTAGGACTAATATGGTTCGGGTTCGAGTTTGGTTTAGAATCAACTTAATGTTCAATATTCAATTTTGATTGGAATCTAAATTGATTCAACTTGATGTCTAAAACTTGATTGAATTGTGATTCACTAACTCCTTCTTGAAAGATAGTGATATTTTTCGACTTTATATTTCCAGAACCTTTGATGATTGGGTTCGTACTGATGCTTTATAGCATAACTAAGAGAACCATGTGAAACATCCATTCCAAAATCACTATTAGTATTGATAGTGAACGTTTAATGATGAATTCAATTCACCAAGCTTGGCACTAATTTTCAAAAGAATATTTATCAAATACTAATGATTGACTCTAATTAGAGTAGTGCTAATTTCAATTTGAGTTTAACTTAATTTAGTTTAATATTCAAAACTCAATTTTAGCTCGAGTTTAATTCCATTTGATTTGAATCAAGTTTGACCTTGTGTTGGACCTTTATCAGGTTTAGGTTTGCATTTTAATGGACTTTAGTTCAAGTTCAAGTCAATTTGGTTCAACTTGATTTTAGTTTAGGCTGGACCTAGTTCTGGTTTGATCCTACTAGGGTTTGACCCTTTAATTTTAGCCCAACTAGGATTTGATTTGAGTCTATTTTGATCTAGATTGGATTTGATTTGAACTTGATTTTTTTTCTAATTAAGCCAACTTAAACCTGATTAGGGTTGGATCTAAATTGATTTGGTTTGAATTAACTCAATTTGAGTTTTAGTCCATTTATATGATCAATTTAAGTCTTTGCTAGCATATTTGAGTCAATTTAACTCTGTTCATTTATTCTAGCTGAGTTAAATGTGAATGAGTCACAAGAATTTAATCAATTCATGTTAATTGATTTGGTTAGAGAGTTCTTAGCTATCATAATGATTTTAGGTGAGCCTACGAACTAATCTTAAATGTGGTGAATCCAAAGGCTGGCCTGGGTTCGGCTGACCCAAAGGCTAGCCTATAATTTCAATGGGCCCGATGGTTGGCCTAAGTTTGGTGAGCATAAAGGCTAGGTTAGGTTTGAGGAGCTCAAAGGCTAGCCTTGGTTCGATAAATCCAAAGGTTGGTCTAGGTTTGATAGACCCGAAGACTAGTCTTAGTTCGGTGAGCACAAAGGCTGACCTGAGTTTCATAGGCTCAAAGGTTGGTATATAGTTTTGGTAGGCCCAAAGTTTGACCTATAATTTTAGTTGGTCCAAAGGCTGATCTATACTTTTAGTGGACCTGAAGACTGACTCATAGTTTTTGCAGCCATAAAGGCTAGCTTAAGTTCAACGGACTTAAAGGCTAGCCTATGGTTTCAGTAGGCCTGAAGATTAGCCTGAGTTTCAATAAGCTCGAAGTCTGGTATGATTTTGGTAGATCCAAAGGCTGATCTATAGTTTCGACAAGTCTGAAGATTAGCCTATATTTGGCAAGTGTCAATGTTGGCCTAAATTTGGTGGACTCGAATATTGTCCTATAATTTCTACATGCCCAAGGTGGGCCTATAATTTTGGCACGTCCAAAGGCTAGCTTGAGTTCAACAGGTCTAAAGGCTGACTTAATTTTGATGGGCTTGATGACTGACCTATATTCGACAGATTTAAAGGTTAGCCTAAGTTTGCAAACTAGAAGGCTGGTCTATATTCGATGGGTCCAAAGACTGGCCAGAGTGTGGTGAGCTCGAAGGTTGATTTGAGTTTTGACGAGTTCGAAGGCTAACCTGATTTTGACAAGTTTGAGGGCTAGCTTATAGTTTTGACAAGCTTAAAAGTTGACTTATAAGCAAAGCTGCGGGTGTTCACAGTGGTGATCGAGCTTGTTAATATGTAAATGACCTCGAGTGGACACGATGTTGATGAACCTCCATCAACATGCTAAAGACCGTGGATGGATACAACTGTATGAAAAAACAAGGCAAGGAAATTCTTGCTACAGGCCCTTTTTTTGAGCCACAACCTTTTTTTATTTTTTTCTTCTATATTTCTTTCCTTGTTCCCTAACTCCCACGCCTTCCTTCTCTTTTTTCTAGGAAGCCTACCAGGCCATGGTGGACCGACCTTCCTACCAACCAGATCTAATCGAAAATAACTAGATCCAACTCGTCTTTATGGTGGCAAGGCGAAGGGGCACTCCTACTCCTCATTTGATGACCGAATACAATGATTTGAGGCCAAATTAGGCTTGTGGCGATGAGCAAGGGTTTCGACAAGGTAGCTGAGGTTCAAGCCAACTGTGGGTGAATTTTAGGGCAGCAGTGGGCTGAAGCTCGGAGATGGCACGAGCTGGAGAAGGACCTATGAGGTGGGCCAATGGACTGCAGGCTAGAGGAACAGGTTGAGCGAACTAATGCTAGTGCGGGTTGGAGGCACAAGTCGAGTGGGCAGCAGCCTGCGTGCGAGCTGGAGGTGTTGTTGAGTAGGCAGCAGCCCTCATGTGAGTCGGAGGCACATGTCAAGCTGGCAGTATCCTGCATGCATAGGGAGGACGATGGGTGAAGCAGGTCCAAGGCAGTGAGGTGGAGGGTTCCAAGCCAGTGATAAACCAACTTGAGGGGAGTCTTACAAGTGGAGGACGAGGTCTAGGTGGTGGTAGGCTCGTGTCTTCGACGATGGGGTTCAGGTTGGAGAGATGGAGGAGAGAAAGAGACCTCTGGATGGTCAACACCAGACAAGTGGAGGAGATGCTCGAGGATCTCTCAAGGACAAAGCAACCAATGAATAGAAAAGGAGAAGAAGATAAGCTAAGTGCACTGACCTTGTGTTTGAGCTTTTGCTTGTTCAAATTCTGATTTCTTCCTCGTTCTAGCCTCCTTTCGATGATTGCTCCTGATCCTCTTGCTCTGTCTCCCTCTTTTTTTTTTGCTGCAGATTCTCATTAATTCATAGGCTTTCAAGAGAATCGAGATCAAATTTTTGATTGAGTGAATTTGGAATGTTGTGTGATTGTGATTTGGTATTAAGATTATATTTCCAAATTTTGTGAATGACATGTAATCTATCAATTGGGATTTATTTCCATAATAAAGAGATTCAAGATTTGTACTATTTTGAGATGTTGCTTTTTCTTTGTTGTGGGGAGGGGGGGGGGGGGGGGGGGGGTTGGGGGGGGGTTATTTATAATTTTTTCCAAAAAATCTTGACTAAAATATGGTTTCAAAACTTTCAAGATCTTTTTTACAAAAAGAACATATTTATCAAATTTTGAACTTTTTAGGATTTTTTGAGTTTGGACTTATTTGCAAATAAAAATTTTTGGGAGGCCTATTTGCAAAAATCAGAAATTTCAGGAGTTTTTTTGCGAACATAAGATTTTAAAGGGTTTATTCGCAAAATCCTAACTTAGGCCAAATCTTATTTTGGTCCTTGATTGAAATTTGGGCCTAATATAATTTAAGACTCTAAATCTAAATTTGGCTGATCATGAATCCAACTCAAAGTCAGAGAGTTACAAAATCTATTTAAATAAGAACTATTTACAATTTCAGATTTTTTTAATCTTGGGACCTATCTGTGAGGATTTTATTGGTTTAGGGACCTATTTCTAAATTTTATTTTTTAGCCTAATGTAACTATAATTTGGATCTAATTTAAACTAAAATTTGGGCCAAACCACCTAAGTTTAGGCTCTAATCTAGCTGGACTTTTATTTGAGCTCAAATTAAATTTTTTTCTTCATCTCTCTTTTTTTGTTTTGAATTTTTAGGGTCAATCAATTCAAACTAGAATCAACTAGAAAGCCTAGAAAATTCAAAACCTCCTAAGTCCTTGGGATTTTGTATTTTGAATAACCTCTCACATGTTTAGGAGAGTTGGTTGTTCTCCCTTATCGAAGCAATTCTAGATCTATTGAGTTAATCAGATTGGGCTGATGACAACATATCCCAATTCAAGGATCAACTCATGGATGTCAATATCTTGGGAGGGGTCATAGCATCTAAAGGGTGGGACGCACAAGATATTGGGATCTTACGTCATGTGATCGAGATGTAGAACTACACTACAATCACTTTTCATACTCCATTAGTGAAGTTGGCATCTTCTTCTGGGGCATGAGGCAATTGACCGATATGTTACTTTTTAAATTTGAATAATGATCAAATTAAATTTTAATAAGTTTGTTAAGTTGTGATAGCTTAAGGGTTAATAATGGTCATCCAAGCTTATGAAAAGATTGAGCCTTAAGATAAAACTTGTTAAATTAACTTTTGTAAATATCATAACTCGAAAAGAAGAGGATGATGATAATCTGAAGATTAATCTTCAAATCAAATTAGGAGTTCAAGAATGCTCAAGATGTAGAATCAACTCCAATTGACTAGGTTTAGTTTTTATTTTTATGTCGAGTTGAGAATTTAATTGTTAAAATCTTAGAGCTCTCTATTTCACACCTTAATTAACTTAAAAATACCTTCATCGGCCTATGTTGTGCTTGCCCAAGTTAATTTAATAAAGTATTAAATAGTTATTTAACCGTGATTTGCAAAATAGGTTTAAATTAATTTTCTAACTCAAGTTCGGTCATTTGAATAGGGGGAGTTCGGTCATTTAAACATAGCAGACAAAGAGTAAGTTATTTATTAACAAATTTGTTGTCCAAATCTTAGAGTTTGGTTGTCAAAACTTTGATGTTCAGTTGTCCAAATCTTAGAGTTTGGTTGTCAAAACTTTGATGTTCAGTTGTCCAAACTTAGAGTTCTATTGTCTAAACACATAATGACATAACAACTAATTTTTTAACCATTCAAATAGTTTCGAACACAAATTCGATTATTCAAACTTATCAAAAAACCAAGGTTAGTTTTCAATAACTAGATTTTGATTCTAATATTTTTAAAAAGACTTGGGACTTCTTTACTCGGAGTGGGTGATGAAAAAACTTTAACATTCTTAGAACAAGATCTAAACTTCTAAGCCATCTAACCACAAACAAGAGCTCTAATTAGTTTTAACTTTTAAATTATTATCTTGTGCATATTATCAATCTTAAGAGGCTCTTGTTATGAGTGATTTTATTTGTAACCTTATATTTCTCATCTTTATAACTCTCATAGGTTGTTATAAGAGATTTGAATGTTCTTTTAGGTTTTAGAGGTGTGTGGAAAATAGGGGTGAGCAAAAAAAACCAAAAAATTGGTATACCGTATCAGAAAATCGGGTCTCAAAATAAATCGTTACTATTTCGGTTCTTAATTTTGATAAAATCAAAAATCTGGTTCTCGATTTTGGTTTTATATTTTCTGAAAAATCAGTATACCAAAATCGTATCGATTATTAATATATATATAAGATAAAATTTTAAACTATAATTTTTTTTATGTTATATGTATATTAATATATTTAAAATTATATCTTTATAAAATTATAATGAATAAAATAAAATTTTTGGATAATTTGTGTATTAGTGTAATTAAAATTAATTTTTTATAGGATTTTAATGTAAAATAAAATATTTTAAAATACATAATTTAAAAATTGGTATATCGATTTTAGAATTAGTTTAAAATCAGAACCAAAAAATTAATTCTTAACTCAAACTGGTACGATTCTGATTTTTGATTTTTTTAAGAACTGAAATTCGATTTCAGTTCTAAAATATGCAAAATTGATACGGTAAATCGATTTTTTCAACCCCTGAAAGTGCATACTCAAGATTTATTAAGAGTGAGAGATTGTCTCTGGCTTGTCGAATGACACTCATGATTTAGTGAGGTGGTGCAATGGCATAATTTTATTTGAATAAAATGACAACCCTACTGAAATATTTATATTTTGTACTCTCTCTACTCTTTTATTTATTTTATACACTTATTTGTAATTGATTGTTTATAATTTATGTATTAATTATTTTAATATGTGGTTGATTGGTTATATTAATTAAAATTGAGATTTGATCATTTTATGAATTGTGGAGTAAATTTGGATTTTAATGTATCGAAACTTGAGATGATTACTTTTAAAATGTAATTCACCCCTCTTCTTAGGTTTTCTCTTACATTTCAAACTTAAATTACATTAGCATATAATTTGACAAGTATAGTTGAATAATTACATTCCCCTTCACCACAATTAGAATTCAAATAGAAAAATTAATAACTCTACACCACTATAGTGCACCCAAAGCACTTTGTAACACCTCATTCATTTTTTGGAAAGTATGATTAACAATGTTGAGCTTGACCTCCAACACATCTACCTTGCCCTTCAAAAAAATCTCCAAAATTGTCTGACTAAATTTTCAGTTGCTTGTTTAATCTCTTTAGAATCATCAAGGCATCCGAAGAATCCACACCCTTTATAATTCTTACCCTGAAACATCAAACTTATAAGAATAAATCAAAATTTCAGAATTAATTGTGCAAATGTAAATTAATCGATCAATTAGATCTACTGAATCTTATAATATGGACATCCATATCACTTCCCTTTGTTTTAGGCTTGGATGAGTATCAAGCTCTGCATTTTGTCTTAGAAAAAACTTGGGGAGATGTGTTGCCTCTCATTTTGACTCTGATTATGTCATTATAAAATAATTAACATAAATTACATGAAACTCTTCAGACTTCTAACCTTATTACATATCGCTCCTTCTACCTCCAAACACTTGAGCAAAGGTATGTTTGTAGTTTTAACAGAAGCCACCCTCGGATGGGACCTAACTCGCTACTAAAATTAAAAAAAAATTCAAATGAAACGAAAATTGATTACAACTTAAAGCGAATGAGCAACAATTGTAAATTTAATTCATCTCGAAAAAACAAAATACCATCACCATGTAACAAAGCTCTGAATATGGAAATGCATCTTCTTCAATTTGAAACGAAGTTTAGAGCTGCGTATAAATGAGATTGGACCGCTAGAGCTGCCCCAAGAAAGAAATTCTCGACCATTAGAGATAAATTTAGTAAATGGGGGCTTAATCCTCACTAAAACCTTGATTAAAGCTTAAGATTATAGTTTTATTTGAAAATATGGGTAATTTGAATATTTCACTTGGCCTAATAATATTCTGTAAATATTCGCTTGTCTGATAGCAAATTACCAACACTCCCCCCTATATTTTCCTTATTTACCAAAAATCCCCCGAGATTTTGATAATTATCTGCACTTTCTTCCTTTTTAAATTTATTACCTACAACCCTCTCATTGTTATTTAATCAAATTTTTTTCAAAAATTTCATTTTTACTCTCCGTAATTTTATAATTAAATCCCCCAAAAATTATACTTCTCACCCTCCACTCTTTCTGCCAAACATTTACAGATAAACCCTTTGAACATTTTTATTTATAAAAAATCCAAATGTTAATATATTTCAAATAAAGATTTATAAAAAGGAGCTAAAATATTTTAAATATTTTATAAATAAATCCTTTAATATTTGTATATTTACAAATCAGCCTCCTAAATATTTTTATTTATAAAAAGACCAAATATTAATATTTTTCAAATAAAAAATTATAAAAAGGACCTTAAATATTTGGGATATTTTATAAATAAACCCTATATAAGAAATTAGATTACAAATTTAATATTTGTGTATTTATAAATAAGCCCTTTGAATATTTTTATTTATAAATAAGTCCAAAATTTATAACTTTTAGAATAAAATTATACAAAAGAAGTTGAAGGTATTAAAACTTAAAATTTTAAAATACAATTTTAATATTTTGTATATTTATAAATAGACCCCTCAAATATTTTTATTTATAAATAAATTCAAATTTTATCAAATTTTTAATAAAATTTCACAATATTGAAGTTTTAAAAACTAAAATTTTGAATTACAAGTTTAATATTTGTACATTTATAAATAGACCCCTTGAATATTTTTATTTATAAATAAGTCCAAAATTTTATCATCTTTAAAAAAAATTTTGCAAAAAAGACATTGAAGGTTTTAAAACTTCAAATTTTAAATTACAACTTTAATATTAGTACATTTATAAATGACCCTTGATATTTTTATTTATAATAAGTACAAATTTAATTATTTTTTAAATAAAATTTTACAAAAAAGACATTGAAGGTTTTAAAACTTAAAATTTAAAATTACAAGTTTCATATTTGTACATTTACAAATAGACTCCTTAAATATTTTTGTTATAAATAAGTCTAAATTTCATTATTTTTTAAATAAAATTTTATAAAAAAGGTATTGAAGGTTTTAAAACTTAAATTTAAAATTACAAGTTTTATATTTATACATTTACAAATAGACCCCTTGACTATTTTTATTTATAAAAAAGTCCAAATTTTATTATTTTTTAAATAAAATTTTACAAAAAAAATATTGAAGGTTTTAAAACTTAAAATTTGAAATTACAAGTTTCATATTTGTATATTTCTAAATAGACCCCTTGAATATTTTTATTTATAAATAAGTCTAAATTTTATTATTTTTTAAATAAAATTTTACAAAAAAGACATTGAAGGTTTTAAAACTTAAAATTTTAAATTACAAGTTTCATATTTGTATATTTATAAATAGACCGCTTGAATATTTTTATTTATAAATAATTCCAAATTTTGTTATTTTTTAAATAAAATTTTATAAAAAAGGTATTGAAGATTTTAAAACTTAAAATTTCAAAATTACAAGTTTAATATTTGTAAAATAATAAAATTTAGACTTATTTATAAATAAAAAATATTCAAAGGGTCTATTTATAAATATACAAATATTAAAGTTGTAATTTGAAATTTTAAGTTTTAAAACCTTCAATGTCTTTTTTGTAAAATTTTTTTTTAAAGATTATAAAATTTTGGACTTATTTATAAATAAAAATATTCAAGGGGTCTATTTGTAAATGTTCAAATATTAAACGTTTAATTCAAAATTTTAATTTGTAAAACTTCAATATTGTGAAGTTTTATTAAAAAATTGGTAAAATTTAGGCTTATTTATAAATAAAATATTTGAGGGGTCTATATTCTATACAAATATTGAATTTGTATTTTAAAATTTTAATTTTTAATACCTTCAACTCTTTTTTGTAAAATTTTATTTTAAAACTTATAAATTTTGGACTTATTTATAAATAAAAATATTCAAGAAATTTATTTATAAATACACAAATATTATATTTATATCTTAATTTCTCATATAGTGTTTATTTGTAAAATATCCCAAATATTTAAGGTCCTTTTTATAAATTTTTATTTATAAAATATTAACATTTGGACTTTTTTATAAATAAAAATATTCAAGGGCTTATTTATAAATATATAAATATTAGGATTTATTTGTAAAAATATTTAAACTATTTTAGCTCCTTTGTATAAATCTTTATTTAAAAAATATTAATATTTTTATTTTTTATAAATAAAAATATTCAAATGGTTTATCTATAAATATTTTGAAGAAAGAGTGGAGGGTGAGAAGTTTAATTTTTTAGAAGTTTAATTATAAAATTAAGGAGAATAAAAATAAAATTTTTGAAAAAAATTTGATTAAATAATAACTTGGGGTTGTAGGTAATAAACTTGAAAAAGGAGGAAATATAAGTAATTATCAAAATTTCAAGAGATTTTTAATAAATAAGAGAAATCTCAAGGGGTGTAGGTAATTATATCTTAAATCTATTCCAAAATAGAAAATCAAAAGTAAAAAATCATACAAGAAATAATGCTGAATTTGAAAAAAAAAATTTGTGTAAAAGTACACAACTTTTTAAGTTTTAAATTGTTTACCAATGACCTAGGGAGAATAAAATCTAAGCCAACAAGCAATAATGGTTGAGATCTAAATATTTCAAATCCAAAATTTACTAACTGATTCTAAACACGCATCTGCTCACCAGATGGTCTACCTGCATGCATTCCAAAGTGGATCTTACGTGTCCTGCACAAGCACCTCCATGCACATCCAAAGACGTGGCCCTTCTTTCTTCTCGCCATGTACCTCGTCACCTTCATTTCTGCGGTAGAGAAAGCGAATGAAGCTAAGAAAATATTGCTGCACAGAAGGTAGAGGAGCACAAACAAAGCACGATGCAGATGATGGAGGCTGCAAAGCAGAAGGCTCGGGAGAACAAGAACTATGTAGCGGAGAAGGCCTAGTACAAGCACGGACATGGAAGAGCTTGACGAACTCGTCAGTGGATGTGTCGAGGAGTCGGTCGAGATCAATGCCGTAGAAGCTAGACCTCCTAAATATCCTCTTCTTCAGCGCCCTAACGTCGCATCTCCTTCAACTTCCACCATGGTAGCAGCTTGAGATACAGAGATCCACTTGGATCTCTCAGACTTGCGGCTATGACGACAGCAGCGGTGGTGGAGTTACTGATTTTGCTGCAGCAAGAGATGAGAGATGGCCTCCATCTGCAGGTGCTGAGTAACAAGACAATGCACCGATTGGTTGCATGAAAACGAGAGGAGAAGCTAGAGTGATCAGAGTTGTGATGTAGAGG
Source organism: Trichopus zeylanicus subsp. travancoricus (assembly GCA_005019695.1). Lineage (NCBI taxonomy): Eukaryota > Viridiplantae > Streptophyta > Magnoliopsida > Dioscoreales > Dioscoreaceae > Trichopus > Trichopus zeylanicus. The sequence continues at coordinate 883,780 of RXID01010941.1, forward strand.
TCATTGAAGGCGCAACGAGGCAACAGCAGCCGGTAGAGTTGCTCATTTTGTTGCAGCACGCAGGTGGTTATTTTAATATTAGGTGTGATGGATTAATATTACATTAAATATTAAATAAATAGAGTTTAATATATATAGTAAAAAAATTTATATCATATAAGTTTAGAGTTTTTGAAATATGTTAATTTTCGGTCTAGTATATTGATTTGGTTTAGTATGTTTTTAATTTTTCCTAATAAGTAATATCAAAATTTTAGATTTAAAGTTGTGTAAATTTTTAAAATTGAAATTTTCGTGGTGTTGCAAGTAAATTGAATTGTATTTTAGTCTCTCTTAAGAAAAATAAAAAATTGAGATAAAAATTTGTTAGTATGGGTCAAACGGTGAAACTGATCAAGTAAAATAGTACCATGATAATACGAGTAAGTTGAGTTGCATATTAGTCTTTATTAAAAAATTTAAAAATTGAGACAAAAATTCATTAATATAAGTCACACGATAGTACTGATCAAGTAAAATAATTCTTAATTAAGAGTATTAAAATTAGCATGGTTAAATCACACTTAAAAGAAAAGATTATTATAATGTTAGGTATGATGGATTATTTTCATATCGGATATTGAAAAAATAGAGTCCAATATATATAGTGAAAATGTGCATATTTCATGATGCTAGACTTTTGAAATAATTTAATATCTACTCCACTATATTAATCCGATTTGATACTCTTTCAACTCCTTCATTGTATTAGATCTTTAGGTTCGATACTATGCAAACTCTTAAAACAAAAATTACTATGATAATGCAATTGAATTGAGTTGCATGTTAGTCTTTTTTTTTTAAAAAAAATAAAAATCGAGATAAAAATCTGTTAGTATGGTTCACACGATTGAGCTGATCAAGCAAAAAAGTATTGTGATGATACGACAGAATCGAGTCGCATATTAGTCTCTCTTAAAAAATAAAAAATTAAGACAAAAATCTGTTAGTATGAGTCACATAGTGGAATTGATCAAGTAGAAGAATTATTGATTAAAAGTATTAAAATTGATATAATCAGATCATATATGGAGTAAGAGATTATTATAATGTCAAGTGTGATGGTTAGTACCACATCGAATATTGGATAGATAAAGTCTAATATATATAGTGAAAAAGACTCATATTTTATGAGTTTAAGTTTTTGGAATAATTGATGTCTGACCCATTATATTAATTCCATTTAACACTCTTTCGACTCCTACAACAGGTAGTGTCATCTCCAACGATGGTGTCACTATTGTCTCTGTCTTGTATATGCCCGGTGCCACTTGCTCCACCTTTCTGCTCTCCAGCACCTCCATTCTCTAGTTCATTGCCACCGCATGCATTGTGAATGCTGGTGCCATCATCACCACCTTCACCTCCTCCCTAAACTCAGTCCATCACGTGATCTTCCATAGTGTAATGGATAGCTCATCAGCCTCAGAATCAGGGTGTCATGCTGAAGATCTTGTTAGAGATGACGACAACAACTTCACAGATGGAGCAGTCCACATGGAAAAAAAGTATCCTAAGTGTAAACCCTAGCAGGAAAAACAAGTATAGGTCAAAAATATTTCAGTTTCGGCTAAAATTTCAAATCTTATTTTGAATAGTTCAAAAATTGACTAATGGAAGAAAGATACAAGCAAGGTTTTTATTTGAATTTTAGAATTAATTTTGGTATTTATCGAAATTGATGCATTTCAATTATAGTTGAGACTATTTTGTTTCGGCTTTGCAATCATTTCATTCTGTTTTGGCTTTTTTGACTAAATTTTGATTTTAAATATAAAACCATTAAAAAAATTTGAAAAAATATAAAAAAAATTTATATACATATATATTTTAAAGAATTATTAAATACAATTTTTTTGGGTAAAAAAGTGCTAGTGAAAGATAAAAATATATTTCAACATGAATTCAAACTTGGGTCACATTGACGTGGATTTAAATTCTTAACCATTACATTAAGAATTGATTATATTATAAAGAGAATATATTAATATAAATACTATAATTTAAAACTATGGATGCAAGTATCCTCGCTAACATGATTATGATTCATCATTATTAGAAGCAAAATATGATGCACATTTCATGGCTTGGTTACTGATCTCAAACAAAATATTCCTTGGATAATCGAAGGCTACGGAACCTAAACTCTTGCCCTTTGTTCATAATTAAGATGGCAATTGAGAAGAGGAAGTAGGTGCAATTACACCAAGGTATCATTTCAGTAGGGATTAAAATCAGAATCAGTATCAAAACAAGTGAATTACTTTTTTAACCTAATATTTTTTTATCAAAATTAATGCTTCAGTAATTTAAAATTTAAAAAATTATTTAATTTTTTATAATAATTTAATTTAATAATAATATAAAATAAGTAATATTAATTTTATATAAAAAAAAACTTATTCTCGTTCCAAATCAAACAGATTGAAGATTTTTTTTCGCTAACCCACACGCATTTGCCCATCGTGGACCCCACACATATATGACATCATCATAACCCATTCCCGATCCCGCCCGTTAGATTCACGCAGCTCCTGGACTAACTTCGGTGCAACTCGTCCTACGAAAATTATCTTTATGCCGACCGCTAGCGTACCTCGCGATCTGTGTTTCACAGATGTAAGGACATTTTGATGGCTACGATATTGTCCTAGGGACGACGCGTGGAAAATGTCCGACCATAGCTGCGCCGTCGCTTCTGGAAACACGTCCGGACCGGTTTGGTCTCGGATCTGGGTCGGTTTTTCGAAAAACCGATAAGGATCCGCCGACGGCCGTGGCAGGACTCAGGAGGACTAGATATTTACTCTGACCGGGAAAAGAAGGGCGTCGACGACGCCGGAGATCTGACATGGCCGCGGTTCCGGCGACCATTCCGTCGTCAAAGGGCTCCCCGATCGTGCGACTTTCCTCGCTCAATATGGTTGGTGTCAAAAACTGTTAGTTTTTTAGAAATTAGAAGGAAATGATTGATTTTGGTGGTTTATATGCGCGGATTTTATCCAGGTTGGATCAAGATGTGTTCTTTCTTCAGTCAACTGCTGTTCTGTGTTTCGTTATAGTAATTTTGGTTTCGGCGGAAATGTCTGCGACTTGAAGCTTTGGGTGCTTCAAAAGCTTAAGCTTCGGGAAACTAAAAGTTTGATATTGAAAAAGAAGTGGAAGAAGTTTGGAGTGCCGACGGAAAATCAAACTCTTGATAAGTTGCACATTGTAGCATCATCGGAAGGAGAGCCTGAAGGTGAGGAACAGTCTATGATGGACTGCAGTTGCTATGCTTTTAGTCTTCTTATACTAAAGATGCTTCTTTTATTGCTGAATGCTTCCAATTGTGAAGTCAAGACTGTGTCGAGTTTTCCGTGAAATCATTATGTCATTGCTATTATACCTGAAACTGAGAATTCAGGACAATCAGGGGTTTTAGGATGAACTCCACTGTGCATTAAGGTGGTTGTGAGGATTTACTCATTTTCTGAACTACTAATAACTCTTTAGTCTATGAACTACTGATCATTGATTGGTATTTTGGGAAGAAGAAATTGCATGACATTGAAGTGTTTTGAGTTTCATGTTTTTTATCAACTACAATAGATGCCATTTTGAGTCTGGATTATATCTCACAGTCTCAGTTGAAGGAACAAAATCAATTTCAGAGGGCAGTGTAAGGTATACCTCGAGCTACCAACATGATGATCCTGAGGGTCTGAAATCTCAAGACGAAGTAACCTCATCTATACTGGAAAAATCTTCCTCAAGTCATGCTGATCCTGGTGGTAGAGCTGTTGCGTCTCTTTGCATTTCAGTTATTGGAGCAACAGGTGAACTTGCAAGAAACAAGGTCTTTCCAGCATTGTTTGCTTTGTATTATAGTGGCTTCCTGCCTGAGGTACAACCGATATCGTTCCAAGTTATATTCTTTAAATATGAAAGCCTATTTTCATTTTCTTTGTTAAGTTATTTAACTACTTTTTTGAGGGATTGTCATGAAGTGAGAGGGGCTAGGCATTGATCCATGCACAGCTATTAGTATAGAACAAATCTATTACAAACAATAACAAATAAGACTGCATAATAATATCAGGATGATATTATGCCTAAGGCTTTGAATGCCTTGTAGTAATGTGATGACTCTGTCCTAAAGAAAACCAAATACCTAAAACATTTTTCCTGCACTCTTATGCAACTCCAGAAATTGAAAGACATATTCTCCCATTGTGACCTACTGTTGAGTTCTGATAAAACCTTATGGAACCTTAGATGAATCCCTTCTCTCCTCTTCTTCGGGATATAGGAGTTGCCAAACTTGAAAAACACTTGGTTAGCATCAGATAATAAGAGCATCTGTTGTGAATAAGTTGTATTCTTGTTCTGGAAATCCTTCTTTGGCAGTTTTTCATTTTCTTAGACTTCATTTTCCTGTTTTTATTTTTCAGAATGTTGGTATATTTGGATATTCCAGAAAGCAGTTGACGGATGAGGATCTAAGATCAATTGTTGCTGCAACTTTGACTTGTCGAGTTGATCATCAGTATGTTTCTTCTGGAAGATTGTTGCTTCTACTGTTCTTCTGTTTCTTTTTTTAATTTAAAAGATTTCTATTAGGACCTAATAATTTTTCATGTTAATTATCTGTTTCTTGAATGGGGAAATTGAAGCTATATAGATTAACTGGTATATCAAAATCTGAAGGCCAAGAAGTCACATAAGTTTGGCAATCAATTGCTAGCACTAGAAAAGTTTTTGAACTTACTAGTTCTACTTTTTTTCATAAAAATAAAAGAGAACACCTTGATTAGTTGAAAACTTTATATATATTTTTAGCCTTTTTAGGGTTTAGGAAATAAGATTTACATTGTTGTTTTTTGTCCTATGAAGTAACATGATAATCAGTATGTTCATGTTGTAATCAAATTTGCAAATCCCTTTTATGATTTCATTAATACCAAAAAAAAATATAAAACTTAAAAAGCATCATAGTGGGAGATCTTCAAACATTGTTCATTTGCTCACAAGATCAAGCAGAGGAAAGGGATGTTGACTAAGAACATAACTATACAGGGCAAATTGTGGGGACAGGTTGGATGCATTTCTCAGAAGAACGTACCATCAGTTTGGAGAATATGACAACAAAATTGGGATGGCAAAGCTCAATTCTCGAATGGAGCAGATTGAAGTAAGCTTGGAAATTTTAGATCCTGAGGAACTTTTGCCTGGATCTAGTTGTAGCTTTTATGTGAAGAGCGTGTAACTTCACTTGCAAGTCTGTCCACAAATATAGATTCTGGCAGGCTTCAATGGTGCAAATGGTTTGGTTTCTCGCATGCAGGATAATCATGAAGCAAACAGGATTTTTTATCTTTCAGTTCCTCAAGAAGCTCTTCTTGATGTTGCATTGTCTCTTGCTGACAAGGCCCAGTCTAGAACAGGCTGGAATCGGATAATCATTGAGAAGCCCTTTGGATTTAATGCTTTGTCCTCTTATCAGTTGACACATTCCCTGCTGTCAAAATTTGAAGAGAAACAAATATACAGGTGTGTATGTTGTTGCTGTCATTATTCTTGTTCTAATTCTATCCTCCCTTGATCTCTACATTCTTTATATATTTTTAAATTCACTATTTATTTTTCCATTTTGAGTTATGGTAGATAACAACATACCAATGTCTGATTTCATGTGAATCCTGTTGCAGGATCGATCATCTTTTGGGGAAGGACCTAATAGAAAATCTTACTGTTCTGAGGTTCTCTAACTTAGTTTTTGAGCCTCTGTGGAGTCGGACGTACATACGTAATGTGCAGGTATTCCTTGTTGCATTTCAATGAATTTGTCATAAGCATTATGTATTGTACTATATATTAGGTCCTATAGTACAGTGGCTTAAGTAGGACCTCAAAATTACTTTCAGGTTGTTTTATCAGAAGAGTGTGGCATGGAAACTCGAGGAAGGTAGTCATGGACATATAATTTTCTTATTTGGCAAATGCTGTTTTATCATATGTATTTGTTTAGGCAGATACTTTGGAGGCTATGGAGTTATCCGTGATGTAGTTCACAGTCACATCCTTCAGACGATTGCATTGTTTGCAATGGAGCCACCTGTGACTCTTCATGAGGAAGATATTCGAAATGAGAAGGTGCAAATTATAATGCCTTGCATCTGCAGAGTGCAATCATTCATGTCAGTCACTAAATGTAACTGTGGTACATTGTCTGCAGGTCAAGGTTCTTAGATCAATAAGAAAGTTGGACCTTGATGATGTTGTTCTTGGCCAGCATAAATGTAGTATGGTGGAGAAGGTTGGTAATTGCAAGGATGATTTGACTCCCACATTCTTTGCTGCTGCAATATACATTGACAACCCGCGGTGGGATGGTGTGCCATTTTTCATCAAAGTTGGAATGGGACTCATCAAACATAGGTAAGACCCAACAATTGGTTTAAACTTAATGCTCTGAGGACTGCATGGCTTTAGATCTATTCCTTGAAATTTACCCATTGTTGCAGTTTACTACAGCAAACCTCTTACACATATGCCTGTTTTGCAACTTGTGAATTCCTTGTATACTTGTTTGTGTTCATAAATTGTACTGTTGTATCATGATATATCTATTTTGATTATGGTGAAATTCCAACTTGAATTCTATGCTACAATGAAACAAATGATTTGGTTGGTAGAAGTTAATTCAGTGTTCTTTTACTCATCATTCTGGGGTAAAAAAATATTAATTTGGATGCACTTTCTGGCTTAATGTGAGATGCTTTTTAAGTTAATGTTGTGGGTCAAGCATCCTTTAATATGTCTACTTGTATAAGATCATCATTTTTCTATAATTATATATCTTTGCCTAAAAAGCACATTGTGTGATGGTAAGCATAAGTTTCGTCAACCATTTTGGAAAACTGTTTATATTCAGGGTTGAGATACGCATCCAATTTCATCATGTCCCGGGCAATCTCTATCGTGAACGTATGGGCCACAATACTGACCTTACCACAAATGAATTAATTCTACGGGATTTGCCTGATGAAGCTATACTCTTGAAGATCAACAACAAGGTTCCTGGTCTTGGGCTGCAGTTGGATGCCTCAGAATTGAACTTGCTTTACAGGGATAAGTATGTCTAAAAGCCTAAGAAACTCTCCAAATCATGGAAAAACTTTGCACTTCTCAAGTTATTTAAACAGTTCCCTTTTTTTTATTATTCATCTAGATGCTTCAAACAAACCCCAATTTAGTCTTCAACCTTAATTCTTTAATCTTGGCATTTTTATGGAACTTCTTCCAAATTGACGCTATTTTCCCATGAAGAAAATACAAAATTTGCTTTCTTTATCACCTTAAACATGAGTCTTCATATTTTTCTTGCAAATAATCATGTGGCTGCTATAACTTATTGTTCATTTTCTGCAGATACAATGTGGAAGTGCCAGATTCATATGAGCATCTTCTGTTGGACGTGATCGATGGAGACAACCATCTCTTCATGAGGAGTGATGAAGTAGCAGCTGCATGGAACATACTAAACCCAATCGTCCGAGCAATTGATGAAGATAAAATAGTGCCTGAGCTTTATCAATTTGGTGGTAGAGGACCTGTTGGTGCTTACTATCTTGGTGCAAAGCATGGTGTTCGCTGGGCTGATGAATAGTATGCACTTTCTTGGAATGAACAATCTTGATGCTATCCCCAAATATTTTATCATGAAAGGATTGATGTTGTTTATCTTATTGCCTATATCTTAATTTGACTGCTTCTTAATGAACTTGTTTATATATTTTAGGATGTTTTCTATCTAGCACTTGAGTTCAACCTGCTTGTATATGTTTAAACCCAAGCCAAATAAATTTCTATGGGCATCATTTATGGTAGCTGGAGTTCCAAATTCATTGCTTGTGTAATTATGCGATGCCTAAGAAATTACAAATCTTATATTTATGATGAATATTTTATGTGGTAGTTAAGTTCTATAATTTTGACAATCTCATATTTCATAAATTTAATAGTCAAAGATTTTACTTGACTTCTATAGTTTACCCTCAAAATGTATTTTTGTTGTTGGTAATTATTTTCAAATTTGATTATTGGATTATTAAGTTTGCGATCTTTTTATGAAAGAGACTATTGGCCAACTTTATAAGAATAAAATATATCCTACCTTAATTTCATATAGAAGATGTAGATGAACTTTTGAAGCAAAAAATTAGGCTATCAACATGATAAGACTCTATACATTTATAGGTAATGGATGTTGGAACAGGAAGATATTTGCCTTGGTTACTAACAACTGAAAAAAATAAAAAACACCACCATGTCCTTGTTTTCTCAAAGTCTCCTTCATCTTGCACCATCAATTGTGTCTCTTATCTTCCGTTTGGTTTTCTTTCATAGTTTATTGTTGAGAGCCATGCCTAGTGTCCAGTGCTTGAATGTTACTATCAAAGGAATAATAAACTCGAATGAATGCTTGCTTCATTTTTTTTCTTCGGAATGATAGTATATGCATACTCAAATACAAATATTGAGATGAACACCATATCTTTACGGGTTCAAATACCATTAAAATGTGAATTGCTGTATATTTCTAAGTCTGGGCAATTGTCTGAATAGATTTTTGGGCACACCAGAATCGTGTCATTCTTTCGGAGCTTCTATATACGAGAATTGCTAGAAATGAACTGCATATTTAAGCAAATGCTCAGTTTTTATTCAATAATTAGATAAGTTAGTAGAGCAAGCAATACAATAGAAGGGTAATTTGTTCAACATAGGGACTCAATGATGTTCATGTGAGCAATGCTCCTACTAAGTCAAAAGTCAATGTTCGCAAAAGTTACATTGATCCGACAACCACAGGTCTCAGACAAAATGATTGGAAAGTTTAAATGGTGTGTTCATCATTGTCAGCTTTCTTTCTTTTTCTTCTGTTGCTTTCTCATGCACCCGATGAACAACCAGCACTGGTTTCTTCCATTGTTGGTCAACTCAATCCAAAAGGTTCCAGAAAGGCATCTTATTGATGGCTGATTGCTGTTCATGATTTCTGGATTCTAATTCATTATCTTGTCGGCTTCCATGAGTTCTAATTTTTTGAAAACAAGTTTCATGGACAGAAAATGATCTCTATAGTGGAGAAGTGATAGCAATGATGTCGCTAAAGCAAGAGATCATGCTGGCTCATGGAAGGAGCAATAGCAAAGCAAAACCAATAGCGCCTATATATTCAAAAAAATCTGTAGATACGAGTCTGAGCAAATGAATGATGGATTGACCCGTTGCCAATGAATGTTTTTATGAAAGGAACAAAAGAAGTTTAGCGTGCATTTAGTGCTATTGCTTTGTAGCTTTAGATGATCCATACTTGGTGAAGATGATGGCATTTGTAAAGAGAAATCCATAAGAATAATGCCACCGAGCACTTCAGTGGGTTTCCTGCTTTCTAATTCTGTGTTCTCCAGTAATGGCCATGCTGCATTTGATCTTCAAATATTGTCACTTTTGGACATCAAGAAGCATGAAACCACAAAGGAAAAAGATCACACAAATCTTCTTCTTCCATCAAAATGCACAATTACAATTGACTATAAATGGAAAACTCTTGAACACAGAAATTTTCAATCTCAATTCTCAAATATGTTGATGCTCTTCATGCAATTTCAGCATTCCAAGAGGCTAAAAAACAAAGCTAGAGCTTTATACAGTGGGTGGGAAGTGCAGAATGCAGCAGGCACCAATTAAGAACAGAAAAAATACAAGCATTCCACATCCATTAGAGGCACAAACATTGCTAGGTGAATATTATATCAGCTATGAAATCAATTTGAGTCATTTGCAGAGTTACTAGGGCCTTGATCCTGAGCACCATCTCCCAGCTTAGATGGCCTTGTTTCTCCCATCCTCGGACTATGTCCTCTTGCGCCAGAACGAGGACTCTGTTCCTGCCTCAGTTCGCTAAGTCGCGGGCTATATGCTTTATCTGACAGTCGCGGACTATGAATGCCCCTTAATTCAGTGCCTGGTGTACTAGTTGAACTTGTCACTTTAGGACTATTGATATGCTTCACTTCTCCACGGCTTCTAGTGACAATCGCATCAAGAATTTCTGCACTCTCTGCATATGAATGTCTGGCACCGATATCTATCTCCTGTTAAGAAAGTACATGTAGGGTTAGCACCATACCATAACTAGCTTGGAAACCATGGAAAACAGGAGTTACCGTGTCCAGGTTGAACTGTATAGCTGGCGATTCCTCATATTCAGCTGCATCAAGATCTGTGAGGTGTGCCCCTTTGAAAAGCTTGGGGAGAACGTATTGTCTCACAGGCACTAGAAGCATAATCATGGGAGGAAAGAGAACACCAGCAATTGGAATCCATGTTATTCCAAAGCATATCAACAAGTAAGTTGTTTGGAAAAGCGTGAAAGTCGTGATTGTTGTAAAAGGCACAGTCTCCATAAATGTGGCATGGTATTTCTCGAGCACTCTGTGAAGCCAAGATTTGTGAGCATGCATTAGTGATGAGCTGACTAATAAGCAAGCACAAAAGGAAGAGGGAGAGTCTTACTTGTATCTCCTGCTTGGAGCAGTGAAGAGAAGTAGAATCCTTTTCCAGAACTGATTGCCAGGTAAACTTTCGATTGCCATGAAGGCAAAGTAGCCCCATAGCACTGATGTTGGGATTTTTTTTAAAAATGGCATTGCTGCAACACAGCCTCCAACCATTGCAGCCTGAAGCAAGTTACTTAGACGTTGTTCTTTAACCTCAACGGGTAAAAGATCGTCAATTTCCTTTTCAACATCAAATACAGATTCATCGACTGGTGCATCCATGCTTCCCATTCTCGAGGCCAGTTGGATTGTTGATTCCTTCAGTTCTCTAAGCCCCTGCAGAAATGCACCAGACACTTAGAGGATGCTAAAGACTTTGTAACTAGTAAAGAGGAATATGAAAACTTACTGGAACAGATTGCTCTTGGTAAATCAATGGAGTATGCATTTGCTGATAGGCCTCCTGCATGTTTCCATATAGTTGACTAAGGCTGGAATTCTGACGCATACTCCAGCGTGCCGTGGCTACTAATCGATTACGAAGTAGCTGCATATTATATTGTAAGAGAAGTTATCATAAGAATGATATGTTCCAAGTATTTCTATTTACCTGATGCTTAAGAGTGGCTAGGCTCTTTGTGTGCATTGGTGATTGCGGGATGACTCCGTTCGATGGCGGAATCCCAATGAGACCACATAATAGTGTCTGCAATGCAAAATCCAAATTATTTGGAGTAGATGAGTTGTTCTGCATAGCAAGAACAGAGGGGATTAGAGTGATTACCAAGAAACCAAGAAGAAGTAGGTCATAATGAAATGATGGTGGCTTTCTCAAGTTGAATTCCTTCTGTTGAGCTAGCTGAGATGCTACACTATGGTCAAAGTAGTAAAGAACTGCAATCATTGTAGCTGGAATGAAAGCTCCAAGTATGTAGAGGAAGGGAACATGTTGCATTTCCTGTTGGTTGTGAAGAAACACCGGTTTGACTTATATAACCAATAATTTTAAGCAAGAGAAGATTGAATGAGTTTGGAAAATGAACAGCTTTAGAACTACATGAAAGTTGATTCTGCATGATCTACTGACAGAAATCATTCAGAAACTTAAGGTTATAATAGAAGAGCCAAACAGCAACAAGAAGAATGAGTCTAGATTTGAAAGATTGATCATAATATTTAGTTAACATGCCTTGATGACAGTCCAGTTCTTATATGCACCAGGTGACCAGGGATTTGGGCTGAAAAGCCGTCTCGGTATTCCTTTAGGAACAGTAGACGCAGGTATGTATGAAACTCCAGTCCAGACAAGAATCATTAGTGGTACTCCATAATCTGCAATAAAACCTCGTAGCCAACCTGCAGAAAAGATTATAATGAAGGAAGAGCAATGAAATTTCTCTCTGAGTACACTGAGCAGATCAAGAGGTAACAAAACATTGTGTTGGTCCAGAAAAAGCACAGACCAGTTCCATATCGCCATGATCTCGCTTTCCTGCTTCTTAAAGCAGTGAGAAGAAGACCAAATGACAGAACAAGAGCAAACATCCCATTTCCAAATCTCCAAGATGGAGCAAATTCCAGTGCTTTTGGGTCTTCTCTTTCTGGTACGCGGAATTCTTCCACTAGTCCCTGGTGCATCCAATTCAATTATTGATTATAGCTGACATGCAAAACAGAATTACAACTTTAGCTGACAATATCAAAGTACTTGAATCTTACTTTTATCGCCTGTTGCATGAAGAGCATTGCAATCAGCAGACCAAATAGCTCACCGGCAATGCGAGTAAACCTATTGATGATTGAACAAGCACCTAGAATCGACAACAAGAACAACAAAAATGCTGTCCAAACACAAACCCTGTAAATTCAGAAACGTAATTTTAGTTACTGAAACCAACTCGGAACATATTATTTTTAAACAGAAAGATAGCTTTCAGGTAGTTTATACCATCCAGTCCATGCCAAGAATAGTTTTGGACCCAAATCCCCTCGATCTTTTGCAAAGTCAAACATGAATGTGTACATTAGCACTGTGGGCTCTGCAACGCCAAGTATTAGTAGCGGTTGACCTCCGATGATTGAATGTGTGATTCCACAAAGTGCTGTTGAAGCTAATGTCTGGACTGCTGTTATAATACCATCTGCCAAACAGTATAAATACCATAGAATTCGATTGTTCAGGTTGTTGTAGGATAGGTAGCGGTAATTTTTATCTTGAAAAGAAGAAATTACAAAGAGACGTCCAGTTAATTACCTGTATTTCTCTCCAATTGCTCACCAAAGGATATGACAGGGATTGCAGACGCGAAAAATATATATGTAGTAGGAGCCAAAATCCTGAATAATGAGATTGATTACATATTAATATCAAGACGCAACAAAAGCAAATTGAGAAAACAACACTTACTGCAGAGTTGGAGCAAAGTTATGTCTCATGAAATGAATGAGGAAAAATAATTTCAATTGGCTATTGCTACCTGATTCCTGCGGTGAGTCCACCAGCCCAATCTTGTTTGTAACACATCAATCTTCCTCGAAGATCATTCCTGATCCCGCGGAGTGGAACAAATGTTTCCTCCATTGCTTCTCTATTTCTTTCCTTTAGTTGGAAAGCAAATCATTAGCAACTCTACAATGGCTTCACTTATAAGTGGCACGAAAAGCATTAGTGATGGTTTCCGTGCTCTTCTGACAAGGGAAAACCAGCAAATGGATTTATTACATGAAACAGGTACATCAACAACTACACTAAAAAAGATGGCTAACAAATGGAACAATAATATAATGGATAATGCGTTTCTTTAAGGGGGATTCATGATTCCTGAATGAAGCTTCAAAAGAGAGGAAAATGGCAGGGAGAAGATAAAAAAAGCGAGTGAACTGAGACAAAAGACCAATCCCTAAGAAGAAAGATACCAATTCAAAACTGAACAGAAGCACCACAAATCCAAGCCAAGAGAAGCAGCTCTTCAAACAAGAAGAAGAAAAACCTTGGAAAGCTTGGGAGAAGGGGTTCAATATATAAGTGATCGCATGCAAAAAAATTTTGGTTTGGGATGTCAAGAATGAACGTCACTGCCATGACCTGAGGTTTAGTAGTCTAAACAATTGAGAAAAAAACCCAGAAAGATTAGACAGAAAATTTAAAAAATGAATTGTTATATAGGAGGAGAGAGAGGAAGAGGGTGACAGGCCAAACTAAGCTGGTCATAAAGTAGGTGACGATTTATGCAGATATTAAACGTGAAGTATAATAAGGTTTCATCAAATATTAAATTTCAGAGAAACTGAGAAATTCGGATTATGAAAAGACATGATTGCCACTCAACGTCACCTACCATCTTTTTGATCAGAAGTGTTTGCGGTTCAGTGGTTTACAAGTAGTGGCGAGTCGAGTGAGCATCATTTGCATGATTGGTGCATGGCTTCCTATTTTTATTTCATGTTTTGTATTTTGCAAGCTTTTGGTGACAATTAGATCGTGATAAACTCTATTTTTTTGGCTAAAGTTGTCAACGTAATGTATGCATCAGTATACATATGATTAGGATTTGTACATGGAAAAATTGATAATGTTTTCTTTCTTCCCCCAGAGAGCAAGTGGCAATCATGGGGAACAAACTTATTTGCAATAATGTATACTTGCGAATGAAAGAACCTTTAGTGATGCAAAAAAAGAAAAAGTCTATCATAGCCAATGCTACATCAAATCCAAATCCAAATCCTTTTTCTTCTCCCTCTAATAGACTTTTTTTTGCTGGTACCACCCCACATTTGACTTGGCCAATAAGCGCTCTTTTGTCATTGCCTCATTCTAACCCGGCCGCAACTCCTCCCTCTCCTCCTCCATCTGCAGGCCTTGCTGGCCCCATCTCGAGTGTCAAAACATCAAAATGAGCCCCGATGGCTCCTCCCTAGCCATCCGCTGCATCCGCTTCCTTGATCTCTGCCATTAGAAAAGCATTTGCAATTTTTTTAGTATTGTTGATATTGCCTACTAACATCGTGCTGCCCATTTTCTCCTTATACTAAGTCATGTTGCAATTTGTAGAATGTCAAATTTTATGCACTTATCTGTAGCTGTGAACTAGATTAATGGTGAAAAATGGGGACTTATTTTATAGAATGTCAAAAAACATGTAAAGATATTCATTTGTTGTATTAACTGATTAAATAGATATGCACTTTCTTTTTTGTTATATTGTATTATTATTATTGATGGAACTTGATTTACTATCAGTTTTAGATTGAGAGGATCCTTTAAATTAGATCCGTTAGGCTACCTTTCCTTTGGATTTACAAAAAAAAAATTATGAAGAAGACCGCTAAGAACTCTCTGTCGGCGGTCACTTTTATGCTCAAATCAAATTTGATCTCCGGAATATAGATGTAATTATAAATTGGGTATTAGTTCCTTGTCTTGTTGGTTGTTTTATGATTTGTAGTGCTTCGGGAGATTTGGTGTATTTGGATTCTGGAATCCCGGTAACCGTTTTGCTAATTTTTCCCATGAATATTGGATTAATCCCATGAATGTGGGATTAATCCCAGATACCTGTGTCAATGGACTGAATCTCGTCAATTCGACTTTAGACAGAGTTTGGGATATGGTTGACCTTTCTCATGAGCTTATTTATATCCGAAGTGACCAAACTCACGATGGCTCGGTAAATTGATGAACTCTTAGCCCAGATACTTTTGTTTGTAACCTACCCTTGAACTTGGTTTCATTAGTTCTTTTGACTCAAGAAATTTGGTTCAGAACTCTCCCTTTGAAGTCACCTCGGTTGGTGGTTTTGCCTTCTTTCCATGAATATCCGGTTCTTTGAACCACCACTTGGTAATTTAATGTATTATTAGTGCCCCCCAATTCTAAGCCTCGTACTATAGGTTCAGGGTCTTAAGTTTCCAAAACTCCTTTCTTCTTCTTTTAAGCTTCTAATTATTGTAGCTTGGATGACCCAACACTCTTTTAGCCTTTCTTTTGGAGGAAATGAAGTGTCAGCTGCCATGGAGTTTGGAGAGTCACACCTTTATTTAAATTGATGCCATTAAGCGTGAAATGCCAGCCATTGCGACGCTTGGGGGAGTCGAGCCATCTTGTGGTATCCTGTGCAATCATTTTAGTGTTTTGCCCCTTTTTGAGGCATCGATCTAGAGCTACCCATTCATTTATCGGAGTGATGCACTGGATGAGTTATGATTCATTTCTCCTTTGATTCCTGAAATCATATGGGGAATAGGCACTGTAGGATTTGGATGAGGATTTTGTATATTCGGCCTTTTGGGCTTCATTGGCCTTAATTGAGCCATATGGAAGCGATTCAATGGTTTGGCAAGACTTATATGAGGAATATCATGCTCTTTTCCTTTTACTTTGTTTCATCTGTGAATCCTTCATTTCTTCCTTTAGCATCTTCATCCTCAAAAAACTTGTTTATCTATAGCATTCTCCTTTGCTCCATTGAGTTATAGGAAGAAGACCCTTGTCACTGAGAAGGAGAGCCTTTTGGGATAGTTTGCCCATGCCTCGAAGAGGTCCTTAACCCCCTATGGCATTTTGGCACTGTTGTTTGGAGGTTAGAGTTCTATGTTCACCCCAAAGGAGCTGCTTAAGGCCGCCATCTCTGCCATGTTGCTTGTCTTGAAGGTCACCTCTCCCTTCGTGATGTCATCCGCTGTAAGGACCGCCACCTCTTCTACCATCAAAGGGAGTTCACATGGATCATTTTTAGAGAATACAACTATTCTGCCATTGCTCTCAAGTGAGTTTACTTATTCAACTAACTTTTTCTTTTTGTTCTTTGTGATCCTAGTGCAGATATTTTAGTAGGTGATCCTGAGGTGCAGGTTTGAATCTTTGAGTCTACTCTCCAAGAGCAAAATCTTGAATGGTTAGTCAGCATCGTTGGCTACCCAAATGGAACTAAGTTAGACCTATAGGAATTAGAGAAAGATAGGAGAACCCTTAGGGAGAGGTTCAACTTTGAGTTTTCCACTTATTGGGAGATGTTTGAAAGTAGACTTAGTTATTCTATAGATTCCTTCACCCAAAGCATTTTGAGTGATTGGGACCTAGCTCCAAATTAAATTATTCCCAAAGCCATGAAGCTTATCACAACCTTCCAAATCCTAGCCACCTCCAAAGGTCATTCTCCCATTGTAGAAATGTTTAGGAATACCTTTAAGGGAGGTCCTAATATGGGAGGTAGTGGTACTTCACCCCAAAAAAGAGGTGTAGACTCTTTGCCTCCAACCCTAGCTTGATTCATACTTGGAAGGACCACCTTATTAGGGTCTTTTCTAAGGTTAATTTGGGTCTCCTACATGAGTGGGGTAATCCTTTCTTTTATAGAGAAAATACTAAAATATCTCTTGAAGTCCATTGTCTTTTAGTATCTTGGATAGAGGAGGTAGGAGAGATAAGGTTTGCCTCCACATGGTCCGATGAGGCCTATTTGGAAGAGCATAACCTATCCATTGCTCGGATGGTTGGTATGAAACTCAGCCCTCAAGGCTTTGGTTTCATTCATTTTTCAATAGGTTTTTCTCTGGTCTAATGAAGTAAGATGCTTTATAGGGGTTATAGAGCTTAGCTTCATAAACAAGATCCTAAAGGAGCAAGGAGGGACTCCTCAAGGATCATTAGCTTGGAAGAAGTTAGCCATGCTAGAAATCCCCAATCCTCCTCCTGTTGCAGCTCCAAGCCAGGGGAAGAGGAAGAAAGGAGACGAGGAGAAGAGCTAGGGAGTGGATAAGGAGCGGGTAATGAAAAGACAAGTGCCACCTCGCTCCTCTTCCCCCCTTTCTTGAGCTACCTCCTTAGGCAACCATGCCCGATCACCTCCTCGTGTGATAAAGAAGGTTGATTATAGTAAGAGAGTCATCTTTGCTCCTTCCTTGACCCATCTCGAGGAGCGTGGACATTCTCCTCCCAAGTCCTGAAGTGTGCTGAAGGAAACCAATGTCGAGGAGTATTTTCTCGGTGACTTCTAGGAGAATGAAGGCTTTTCGATTGCCAAACTCCCATTGACAAGCTCTTCCTAAAGGGGGCAAGAGTTTGTTATGATGTAAGTTTACTTAACTTTTAGTTTGGCTGTAGGCCGTGCATTTTTTTCACTTTGTAGGGTGTCACTTTATGAGGCTCCAAGAGAAGCTGGCTTCGAGAAGACCAAGGGTAAGAAGGAGGTGGATTTGCTTTGCTCCCAACTCATGTCCCTCCAAAATAGTGTGGAGGAGTTGATGAGGAAGGTGGAAAAAGAGAAGAACCTCCTCATTACCAAGCACAACTTGGCCTTATCAAATATGGAGGCGAAAAAGACCCAAATGGAGGAGATGAAGACTCGACATTAGACTACCCTGGAAGATACCCATGCCATTGTTGTCACCAACTTTCTTGGGAGCAAAGAGTACACTGATGCCTTGAAGATGACTAGGTTGTAGGTTGTCTCTAACTTCAAGGCTAGTAACAAGTATCTTAAGGATTGTGCTAAGCTCTCCAGCCAGGGCTTCACTGAAGGTTACCTCTCTTAGAGGGACATAGTGAGGTAGAACCATTGCGACTCTGACTTTGACCCTGAAGATCTCTACATCAAGCTTTACAATCACTTGAAGGTTTGACACCTCAAGTGGGAGTACGAGGCACTTCTTTAGATGGAGAAGGAAGCTACTGCTACGATGGTAGGTGAGGTTCCAAAGGAGATGGAGGTAGCAGAGACCAAGGTTCAAGCCCAAGGGCCTAGTGGGTCAGGAGAGCCTTCGGCACCTCTAAATGTTTTTGATTAGTCACCTTCCTTCCTTCATGTAATAAAATTTTGCACTAGTTTCTTACCCTAACTTAATAATATTTTTGCTTTTCCCTCAATATCCTTATATTTTTTTGAGCTGTTCTTTCTACTTTTTTAGCTTTATCTAATCTCATTTGAATGTCCTTGATAACTAAGATAGTGGCACACACCAACATTTTCCAAGATGATTTTCTTGAAGTATTAGCTCGACATCGACCAAACTAAAGTTTCCTCAAGGGCATTTTAGATAGAGACTACTCAGCCGACATCCATGGTCAATTTGCAGCTTGACTCCATTCTTAGGCACCTTGTGACGTGGCTCCCTTTGTTTGAACTTGAACTTTTTGTTTGATTCCTTTTCCTTATCTAAGTAGAGGCCCCTAGGGCTTGGCATTGGACCTAGGTCATATGCCTTGATTTGAAATCTTCGTGCTTGGCATGAGGTCATATGCGCCTCATCTAGTCTTTGTGCCTACCATTAGGTTGAGGTCTTATGCCTCATTTTGTCCAAGGTCTTTGTGCTTAACATTAGGCTGAGGTCTTATGTGCTTTATTTGATCCAAGGTCTTTGTGCCTGACAATGGATCGAGGTCTTATGCCTCTTTTAATTTGAGGTCTTTGTGTCTAATATTGGGCTGAAATCTTATGCCTCGTCTAATTCGAGGTCTTTATGCCTAGTATTGGGTTGAGATTTTATGCGTCTCATCTAATCTTGAGGTCTTTGCGTCTAGCATTGGGCAGAGATCCTATGTATCTCATTTGATCCAAGGTCTTTTTAGCATTAGGCTGAGGTCTTATGCCTCGTCTGATCCAAGGTCTTTGTGTCTGGCATTAGACTGAGGTCTTATACCTCATCTGATCAGAGGTTTTTATTTCTAGCATTGGGCCGAGGTTTTATGCCTTATCTGGTTGGATGTCTTTGTACCTAGCATTGGGCTAAGGTCTTATGCTTTATTTGATCCAAGATCTTTGTGCCTCATTTAATCCAAAGTCTTTATGCTGACATTGGTCTAAGGTATTATATGTTTTTTTTGATCCGAGGTCTTTGTGCTTGGCATTGGACCGAGATCTTATGCCTTATTTTATTTGAGGTCTTTGTGCTTGACATTGGATCGAGATCTTATGCCTTATTTGGTCAGAGGTCTTTATCGCTGGTATTGGGCTAAGGTCTTACGCCTCATCTAATCAGAGGTCTTTGGGTCTGACATTGAGTTCAGATCTTATGTCTTGTCTAGTCAAAGGTATTTGTACTTGACATTGGGCCGAGATTTTATGCCTCATTTGATCTGTGCCTAGCATTGGGCCAAGGACTTATGCCTCGTATGATTCAAGGTCTTTGTGGTGCTCTCCTTGGTAAAGACTTGTTTGTAAAGCACAAATTTTATTAAAATTGATATGAAATAGTTTTAAAGATAGAACTTTCTTAGGTTATCAATGTGCCATGTTCTTGAGAGTACTTAGTCATTTGGGTATTTGATCTTGAAAAGGTCCTGGTCTCATAGCTCAGCAAAGTATCCAATTACCTAGTTGTAATTCTTGATTGCATGCCACTCGACATTGATACTCAGTGATCTTGGTGCGTTCTTTCTCCAGACCTCCAACATGAGGTCCTTCTTAGTCTAGTTGTTTTTCTCATTTAGTAAGGGATTATAACTTCAAACTCATGGAGAAGTGAGTCCAATTTCCACAGGAATAACTACCTTGATCCCATATGCAAGCATATATGGTGACTCCTCAATTGCCATTTGAGGAGTGATCTGGTAAGACAATAAAATATATGGTAACTCTTCGACCTAGGCACCTTTTTCCCTTTTGAGGTGCTTCTTTATTCTTGTGAGCAAGATACAGTTCATTATCTTAACTAGGCCATTGGCTTGACCTTTGCTTAATGTGGAGGTTAATGCAATATTCCTTAAATTTTGAACTGTTAAACTACTTCCCGTTATCTGTGACTAGCACTTGAGGAAGTCCAAACCTACAAATGATGTTTTGTCGAAGAAATTTTGGATCTTTTTCTCAATGATTGTGGTGAGCAGCTCGGCTTCTAATGACTTGGAGAAGTAGCTGATGGTGATTATTAAGAACTTTTTTTATTCCGAGGCTATTGGACATAGACCTTGGATGTCCATTCCCCATTGATCAAAGGGCTAGGATGTTTGAGTTGGCTAAAACTGAATTGTGGGTGGTAAACTGAGGTATGTCTCTAGCACTGTTCATATTTGGATACAAACTCAGATGCCTCGATGGCCATGTTGATCCATTAATACCCTTGCCTAAGGAGTTTGTGTGCCAAGGTTCATCCCCCTCTGTGACTTTCACATATCTCTTCATGGACTCTCAGAGGCCATAATTAGCCTCCTCGGGTCTCAAATAGTGGAGTAGCAGTCGAGTTAGCAACCTCTTGTATAGGACCCTATTTACTAAGTTGAAGTTTGGAGCTAGCATTGTTATTCTCTGAGCTTCAACTAGTTCTTTTGGGAGTTCTCCTTTCTCCAAATAAGTGAGAATAGTGTCCATCCAACCTAGCTCTGAGTCTACTACATTTACCTCAATGTCTTCAGAATAGGTGGGTTGTTGGAGAAGTATGAGCAGAGCTTCTGAGTTGCTGCCACCAAGGCGTATGCAAGCTTTTCTAGAGGAGGGTACCAAATCTCCACTCCTATGAGTACATGACTCACATAGTAGAGGAGATGCTATTTTCCACTTTGGTAGCTTATTAGTACCGAACTCATTGCTTATTCTGAAGCTGCAATATAAAGGAAGAGTACCTCATTTAATTAGGACCTTACTAGTAGAGGAGACTTCACCAAGTTCTTCTTCAAGTTTTGAAGGCTCAATCACACTCCTCGGTCCATTCGAATCTCAAGCCCTACTTGAGAGCTTTGAAGAAAGGGAGGCATTTTTCTCTTGATTTGGACAAAAATGGTTGAGTGCCGCCAAGAAACCCGTAAGCCTCTACATTTATTTAAGGGAACTCGGTGGCTTCCTTTTCTTTATTGTCTTGATCTTCTCAGGGTTTGCCTCAATTCCCTACTTTGAGATAAGGTATCCAAGGAATTTTCCTAAACCCACTCTGAATGCATATTTCTTGGGATTTAGTTTCATCTTGAACCTCCATAGTGTGTTGAAGGTTTCTTCTAGATCCTTCAAGTGTCCTTTGGTATAGACACTTTTCACCAACATGTCATCGACATAGGCTTCCATGTTCCTCCTGAGCTGAGTCCGAAGACTTTGTTAACCATTCATTGGTATATCACACTTGCATTTTTCAGTCCAAACGACATGATGACTGTCAAAATGTACCTTGGTCCATGATGAAGGCTATTTGTTTTCTCATCCTCAGGGTGCATTTGTATTTGATAGTAGCTTGAGAAGGCATCTAGGAAGTTTAGGAGTTGATGGCTGACATAAAATCCACAAGTTGATCTATCTTTGGTAGAGGATAGCTATCCCTCAGGCAAGTGTCATTTAAGTTGGTGGAATCGATGCACATTCTCCACTTGCCATTGGCCTTTTTTACCATCACTATATTTGCCAACCACTTGGGGTAAAGGACTTCTTTGATGAATCTTGCATTCAGCAATTTGCTTACCTCTTTAGGGATGGTTCTTTGATGCTTGGGAGTAAAGTTCCTCTTCTTTTGCTTGACTAGTTTGTGGTCTTCTACTATTGCAAGCTTGTGTTGGGTGATCAAAGGGTCTATCCCAGGTGGATCCTCCATAGGCTATGCAAAGATGTCTTAGTTCTTCCACAAGAGTTCTCCCAGCTCTATACAAAGAGGCTCTGTGAGGTCTGCACCGATCTTTAATGTTCTCCTCAAGTCTTCATTAACAACAAGGTTGATGAGCTATTTTATGGGTTTGGCATGAATCTTCTTTGGTTAGGGGAAGGCTCATTGATTTCAACCACTACCTAACCTTTGCCTTTTGGGTCGGTGTTCTAGTAAGAGGCCTCACACCTCTTTGCAAGACTTTGTTCACCCCATGCTTCACCTATGTCATGTTTAGTTGGAAACCCCATTACTAGGTGAAAGATTAAGATTACCACTTAGAGTTGGTTAAGTGTCGAGCGTCCCAGTATCATATTATATGCTGATTGTGTCCAAACTAATGTAAACTTTGATTTGATTGTGGTGGTTCTAGGGCTTCCTCTGACCGTGAGGAGTAGGTCGATCATGTCAATTAGGGTAATTGAGTTTCCAATGAATCCTATGAGCATCCTGATATACAACTCCAACTTTTGCTCAATTTTCATCTGGTTGTAGGCTCTAGTGAATAAGATATTAGTCAAGATTTCTATGTCCACCATAATATACTATGTAGTGCAGCTGTCCAAGATTGCAAGATCATCAGTGCATCATTATGGGGTATCAAAATTTCTTCCAAGTCCTTTATTGAGAAGACTATATCCAAAGTCTTAGGTTCACAATGTTGCCTCTTCTTAGGCTTTTACTGAGCCTCTTGCCCTCCAGTGATGGTTCAACATTTGTTGTTTGACATCGAGGCTTCAATTTGGATTGGTGGGCTTTCCAAGATCATATTAAGGTTCCATTTGGTTGAGGGGATGTGCAACTCCAAGGTGGGATTCCCTTATGGGGGAATCCAAGGACAAGGTTCTTTCTCACGAGTCTCTTCTACTCTCTCACCTCAATGAGCAAATTGCCCAAGGTGTCCTTCTCGTATGAGTCTTTCGATCTCATCTTTAAGGTGGTTGCATTCTTTAGTATCATGGTCGTATTCTTGGTGAAAATCATAATATCTTGATTTATTAAGGTGTTGCTAAGTTGTGCAAATTGGCAGTGGCCTTTACAGCAAATCTTGGTGTTCAATTTGAACAAGGATTTCGGACCTCGAATTATTTAGTGGTGTAGACTTAAAACTTAGGCCTTCATTCTTTAGGCTTGGAGTAATCTTGTAGAGAGGAAAAAGAGCTATATTTCACTCTTGTGATCAAATGTAAATGCTCCAAGATTGTATGGAGTGATTGAGGGACTCAAGCTCCAGTTGGGAGCTCATCTTGCTGAGTGGTGCAAAAAGACTTGTAAGGGGTTGGTTTCACTGATGAAGCAACATACTAGTGAAGTGTTAAAAGTCCTCGAGAGCGAGGAAAGGGCCATGGAGTAGGAGTGATTGGTCTCCAAACTATGTTACATCATGGTGCACACTTTCTCAATTCCTTTTACTTACTTGCAATTATTTTTTATTGAGATTTAAATTACATTTGGGAGATTAATTTTTTTTTGATTGCTTGAAAAGGTGTCATTATTTTCAAAAACCTAATTCACCCCATCTCTTAGGTGGATTTTGTGCCTTTAATTTATATTAGAGCAAGGTTCTCCATTTTGGATTTAACCACCTAGAGTTTTTGATCCATTTTAATGGCAATTTTCAGTATTTCTCCATCCTTCCAAGAAGAGCAATCCATAACTAGACCTCTCATAACTATGATCTTTGGCACATAGCAAAAAAAGGAGCACTCTGCCCACTAAATTAATTGATAGTGCAAAGGTTCTCAAGCCTATAGTGGAGTGGAATGATTTAGATTAAAAAAAAAAAATTTTGAATACTAAAGCTATGAATATTCTTTATTACACCCTTGATCCTAATGAGTTTAATAGAATTAGCATATATGAGATGACTCATGAGATTTGGCATTACCTTGAGGTTACATATGAGGATACAAAGTAAGTCCAGGAGTCTAAAGTGAACATATCAGTCAACCAATATGAACTCTTTAAAATGAAATCTAATAAGTCAATAATTAAAATGTTCACTCGCTTTACAAATATTATTAATACCTTGAAATCTCTTGAAAAAGTTTATACTAATGATGAAATGATAAGGAAGATTTTAAGATATCTTCCAAGGTCATGGGACCTAAGGTGACTACAATTTAAGAGGCGAAGGATTTCAACAAGTTGCTTTTGAAAGAACTCTTGGGATAACTTATCACTTATGAGATGACCATGAAGGATAGGAGCCAAGAAGAGGATGAAGACAAGAAGAAAAAGAGAATTGCTCTCAAAGTAAAAGAGTCTAGTGATGATGAAGAAAATAGTGATGAAGAAATGTCTCTCATCACTAGAAAGTTCAAGAAGTTCCTAAAGAGGGGACACATGCCAAGAAGACCTTCAAGGAATGAAAAGAGATACAATGATGATCAAGAGGAGGAGGTTCCCACATGTTTCAAGTGTGAAAAGCCCAATCACATGAAAGTGAATTGCCCTCTCAACCCTCAGTTAAAGAAATTCAAAGGGAAGAAAAAGAAGTGGTGGCAACTTGGGTTAATTTGAAAGAAGAAAATGAAGATATCTTATTTGATGAAGAGATTGTCAACTTGTACCTCATGGTTATTGAGAATGAGGTATGTAATTTGAGTTTTGATGAATTGTAAGATGTATTTAAAAATTGATATGCTAGACATAAAAGATTACTACATAAGTATGCTTCTTTAAAAAATAAGATTAATTTACTTGAAAGTGATTTTGAATCATTGAACTTGTCTACAAATTCATGTGATCGCAAAAAGAAAATTGAACTTCTTCAAAAAGAGAATCATGTTCTAAAAGCTTTCATAGAATCTTGTGATTGCAAAATGAGTCTTGAAAAACTTCAAAAGAAAAATGCCAACTTAAAAAAGACTCTTAAAATTTTTTTCCATGGAAATTCTACTTTAAATATGATTTTGAAAACTCAAAGGAATATTTTAAGTATATCTGGATGTGGTTTTATATTCTCTTCTAAATCTAAAGATACCAAGTCCACTTTTATAAAGGCTTCAAGTTCTACATCTTCAAAATTGAAATGTAACTATTGTTGCCAAAAAGAAAATGTCTTCACAAATTGTCCAATTAAGAGAAATTCTTTTCTTAAGTAAATTTGTGTACCCAAAAGGATAATTCCTAAAACTAAGGAGTCCAAATTTATTTGGGTTTTTAAAAATATCTTTCACTTGAGTGGCATCAGTTAGCTAGAAGTGACCTACATATTTTATACTTGCTAATTTCATATGGCCATCTTTCTAGCTAATCCAAAGGTAGGATTACTTTACTCATTATTTTACCATACATTATATTTTCTATTTATTGTTGTAATTATTTTACTCTCTAACCTTATAGACCTATACTTAGAGTGGGTTCTATCTCAATGTTCTTGATTATTTTTAGCTATGCTTCCACTTTAAGGATCAAAGAGATAAATGGTTTCTACATAATAGTTACTCAAGGCACATGACAAAAAATCTATCTATGTTTGTAGAGCTAAAAGAAAAGGATACAGAACACATCACTTTAGGGATAATGGTAGAGGTAAAATTATAGGTATTAGAAATATTTCTATTGGATATTCTTTAATCAAGAATGTTCTTTTAGTAGAAGGTCTTAAGCATAACTTACTCTCTATTAGTCAAATATGTGATAAAGGTTTTCATGTTATATTTAAGTTAAAAGTTTGCATAGTTAGACATAATGATAATGATATTGTAGCCTTCATTGATCATTGAGATGAAAATGTGTATACTATTAACCAAGATGACTTGAAAAATGAGAAGTGTTTTGTAGATCAAGATAATAATGGATGACTTTGGTATAGAAGGCTTGGACATACAAATATGGACATTATAGCTAAAGTCTACTAGAAGGAGCTAGTAAGAGGTCTACCTAAAGACAAATTCATCAATGATCAAGTATGTAAAGCATGCCAAATGGAAAAACAAGTGAAGACCTCTCACAAATGTAAAACATTTGTCACAATGACAAGACCACTATAACTCTTTCACTTAGACTTATTTAGATCAATTGGGATCGTAAGTATAGGAAGTAAGATTATACTTTTGTAATAGTTGACAATCACTCTAGATTTATATGGGTTTTATTCCTTGCAAATAAAAATGACTCCTTCAACACATTTGTTGATCTTTGCAAATAAATTCAAAATGAGAAGGGTTATATGATTTTAAAAATTCATAGTGATCATGGAAGAGAATTTAAAAATTATTTGTTTGAAAAATGCTACAGTGAAAATGGTCTTGAACATAACTTTTCAATTCCATACACTCTGCAACAAAATAGAGTAGTAGAAACAAAAAATAGATCTCTTCAAGAAATGGTAAGAATCATGCTTAGCAAGTACTTTCTACCCAAATATTTTTGGGAGAAAGCCATTAACATGACATGCTATATCTCTATATCTTGAATCGAGTCTCTATTCACCCAATTCTTGACAAGAGTCTATTTGAATTATGGGATGACAAAAAGCCAAATATTGTATTTTTTTTATATTTTTGGTTGCAGATGCTTTATTTTGAATATAAAAGATCATTTGTCCAATTTTGATTCAAAAATATTTAAAGACATTTTTCTTGGTTATTCTACTACCTCAAGGCTTATAGAGTCTTCAACAAGTCCTCTATGATTGTTAAAAAATTTATTAATATCATATTTGATGAAGCTAACACTCTTTTTGAGAATATTTTTATTGATGATGTAAATGTTTTTAAGAAATTAGATGAGATATATTTCAATGAGAAGGAAGAGGGTGAGCTGAGCCAAGGTTCAAGGAATGAGAATGATAAAGATGAAGAGGATCAACATGAAGAGCAAGATGAAGATAATGAACTACATAAGACATAAAAATTTCAAAAGAGTAATTCAAAATATCAAACCATTGGTAATGTTAATCAAAAGGTAATCACTAGACATGCTGCTATTATATAATCTTCATACTATTGCTTTTCTTTCTTAAGTTGAACCCAAGAATCTTGATGAAACTCAAAAGGATAAGATTTAGATTCTTTCTATGCAAGAAGAACTAAATCAATTGGAGCAAAATTATGTTTGGAAATTTATTCCAAGACTAAATAATTGCCTAATTATTTGTACTAAATAAGTCTTTATGAGTAAGTTAGATGAAAATGGTGTCATGGTTCAAAACAAGGCTAGAACAATAGTGGAAGGTTTTAATCAAATTAAAGGTATTAATTTTGAAAAAACTTTTACACCCACTATTCACTTATAGTTTATTTTTATTTTACTTGCATTTGATTGTTTTAAAGGCTCAAACTTTTTCAATTGCATATCAAGTGTATTTTTAGATAATTTTTCATCCGAAGAAGTTTATATTGAATAACCTCCCAATTTTGAGGATTTCTATTTTCCAAACTATGTTTTAAAATTAAAGAAGGCTCTATATGATCTTAAGAAAGCTTCAAGAGCTTAGTATGAGATACTAACTTCCTTCTTGCTTTCAAATGGTTTGAAAAGAGCTTATATTGACACCATATTATTTATCTTTAAAAAGCATGATGATTTATTAGTTGTACAAATTTATGTTGATGATATTATATTTGGGGCTTCTAATGAAAATCTTTTTGAGCTATTTGCAAATACTATGAAGAAGGAGTTCAAGATGAGCATGACAGGAGAATTGCACTTCTTCCTTTGACTCATAATAGAATAAATGGGAAATGAGATCTTCATCAACGAAGCTAAGTACACCAAAAAAATTCTCAAGAAGTTCAATATATATGAAGCCAAGGCAATTGGAACCCCTATGAGTCCTTCAACCAAGTTGGATAAAAATAAAAAAGATGAAAAGGTTGATGAAAAGTGGTATAGAGGTATGATTAGCAATTTATTGTATCTTACCATAAGTAGACGAGACATCATATTTATCATTTGCCTATGTACTAAACTTCAAGTATCTCCTAGGAAATCTCATTTAGTTGCCATGAAATGTATACTAAGATATCTTAATGGCACACTATATTTAGGATTATGGTATCCTAGGAGTAATTGCTTTGACTTAATTGGATTTTGTGATGCAGACTACACTGAATGTTGTGTGGATAGCAAGAGCACTAGTGGGACATGCTAGTTTCTTGAAAAATTTTTAGTTTCATGAAGCTCCAATAAGCAAAATTTCATGGCTCTTTTTATCACTAAGACCAAATATGTTGCCGTGGGGAGTTGTTGTTCTTAAATTCTTTGGATGAAACAAATACTCTAAGATTTTAATTATGATTTTTTCAATATACCAATTTATTGTGATAACACTAATGGTATTAGTTTATCCAAAAATCTGGTACAATATTTTCATTCTAAGCATATTGATACTTATCATTATTTTATTCAAGGTCATGTTTCTAAAAATAATATTTCATTGATTTTTTTCAAAACCGATTATCAACTTGTAGATATTTTCACAAAACCTTCGGATGAGACTTAGTTTTGTTTGGTTTGAGATAAGATTGGTGTTTTACAACTTACTTGAACATAATTGAGTATTTTCTTTGGTTGCTCGAGTTTCTTGCTGCTGAGAAGCTTGCTCAGTTGTCTAGTTTGGATGTCTGAATGAGGATCTTTCGGACACCTAAACTCTGCACAAAATTTTTTCTCTCAAGTTTCAATTCTTTGGTCACCCAAAAAATGAACATCAGATGCCTAAAGAGGATTGCTTCAGACATTCAACCAAAGAATCAGATGACCAATTGTGATGATGCCCTCTGTCTATGAACATTAGATGCCCGAACCCTAGGCCGTTGCCCTTTTCCCCCAAATTGCTCTTGCTCCATCCTATTCCCCCAGCCCTCTGGTGACTTATTGTAGCTTCTCTGAGCCTCCTCCAACTTCTCTAATGCTACCTCCTCCCTTCTCACCTAACCTCCTTCCTTCTCTATTGGTCTCACCATGCCTCCTCACACAAAGATCCCTGTCACCAAGATGAAGTGGTCTAAAGCCAAATCCGTTGGTAAGCCACCTCAATTTCCTTCTCAATTTCACTCCTTGAGCTGTTTTGATAGGTTTAAGGATATATTTGTTAGTGCTAGGGTCATTCCACCCACGTTATCAATTTCCAAGACCTAGCCTTTGTTAACCTCACTACCCTTTTCCATGCCCAAGGTTGGTTTGACTTTGTATCCTCCCATGAGCCCTACATTGAAGAGGACATGTAGATATTATATTCTAATGCCTCCTTTGATCTCAATCACATGACTCTTACCACTTACTATGGGGATACTGAGATTGTTCTTGATATTGACCTCTTAGTTGTTATCTTAGGCTTACCCACTAAGGGGGGAGACATTACGTTCATTCAGTAGTAGTCTAGTGCAAATCTCCATGTTACTTTCTTGGAGGATGATGCGAGGGTGTTCGAGGAGAACTATGCACAAGCCTTGCGAATGATGAAGGCTCTTCCCTATAACCTTCTTCTACTTTGATCCTATGTCTTCCACTAGTTTCTTGCCTACACCCTCCTTCTGAAGGGTGGGCATTGAGATAAGGTCTCCTTCCTTGAGCTTTTCTTGATCTACTGCCTTTTGATAGAATGTATGGTCAACTTTTCCCACCTCATCTTACACCACATAAGTCAATATATCCGTCACACCACCACTATCCTTTTCTATGCACACGTCATCCCTCACATATTTCACTAATTTAGGATAGTTTCCACCACCTCAAGCCCTCTTCACCCCTATACTCCTCCCTAAACTTTCACCCGTGCCTCCCTCCATTGTATGGGGTTCAGCCCATAGGAGAATGACTACTCTATTTGGACGTAGGATCGGGCACTTGCCACAGGCCGAGTTCACAAGGACACACCTATTGTTGGTAGCACCCAGGCTATGGATGCTAAGGTTGGAGTTGCTCTAAGGGCTACCAGTGCCAGAGCTACTTCATGGTAGTCAATTGATTAGTAGCTAGATGAGTTGACTACACAATTGGATCACCTTGAGGGGCTTGTCAGCACTAGAACCTAGCAGGTCTTGAAGTGTCTTGACTGGCTTGAGGGGACTTTGGGCATGTTTATGTATCAT
This sequence comes from Trichopus zeylanicus subsp. travancoricus, assembly GCA_005019695.1. NCBI lineage: Eukaryota > Viridiplantae > Streptophyta > Magnoliopsida > Dioscoreales > Dioscoreaceae > Trichopus > Trichopus zeylanicus. Next base: position 913,970 of record RXID01010941.1, read on the forward strand.
TCTAGATAGGAGCCAAGCATTTAGACCTTTTTGTATGTCTTGATGCTTTTTGTGATTTGGACTTGTGTTTTGTTGTTGAGCTTGGGCTTATTGTTGATGGGTTGTGTAAGATGTTGAGCTTGAGTCAACTTTTGATCTTGACTTGCATCTTGTCTCTTACTATTGGTTTTTGTGGATATGGATATTTTTCAGATTATGGTTTTGTACAATTGATGGGCTTATATGCTTGTGCATTGTGCATTTGGTTGTGGATCTCTTTGGATATGTGTACCCCCTTCCTTATCTCCCTCCATATTACCCTTTTTGTTGATGCCAAAAGGGGGAGAAACATTATAATAGTAAGGGGGAGCAATGAGCAATCATAGGAAATTGTTATTTGTTGATATATGGTGTTAGTAAGGAGGAGTGTACATATTTTTTCTCTTGTCGTTGCATAAATCTAGTTGTTATTGTCTTACAATTCAAAATTTTCCTTAACTAGATTATGTACTTTTTACTTATAAGGATTTGTCATCATCAAAAAGGGAGAGATTGTTACTCTTTATAGTTTTGATAATGAACATAACTTGTATTTGATATTCTCCTTGAGCATTGTGTAGCTAGCAATCAACTAAAAACAAAAATGAAGTTCAAACCCATTTAGAAGCCTTGAGTATGGATGAATATGAAGATATCATTAAAGACGAGATGTGATGGCAGATCAATGAATGGATCTTGAAGGAATGAAGATTGGCTAGGAGAAGACTCAAGAGAAGACTCAATAGGTTTAGCTTCTTTATTTATCTTTGAGTTGAAGATTTGTCATTTGAATTCGTGGCTTAGAGCTTTGGTTAACACTCAACCTACCTTGGAATGCCATCACTGGCTCACTTTCTTTCCAAGGTAAATTTAAGATGATATCTAGCATGAAGACTAAAGTTACAGTAAAAATAATGTTGTTTTTTTATTAACTTTGGATGCCCAAACTTAATAGTTCGGGTGTCTGAATGTAGCAAAAATAGCTCTAAAATTATTGATGGCTTTGGGTGCTTAAACCCTAGGATCGGATGCCCAGAGTTTGAAATCTGTAACTTTGAGAAAAATTCATGCTCAGAGTTTGGTTACTTGAAACTTTGGTTAGACATCCAAAACTATATTGTTTGGACATTTGAACCTTGTCATTAGGCGCCCAAACCGATAACATCAGCTTCAACAGTTAGTAAAATTTGACCATTGGGAGGCTTTGGATATTTGAACCTCTATGGTTCAAATGTCCAAACGTGGTAGAGCATAGCTCAATGGCTAGTATTCTCACTAATTGGTATTTAAGGGCTTGGAATTTGCTCTTTTAAAACTCTGCACATTCTTGAGCAATTCTCATATGTGATAACAAGTTCTCAATAGCCCTCTATACTCTAAGAGCTCTAATCCTTTCACTTCAAATTTCAAATCTTCAAGGTCCTTGTTCTCATTTTGAGTGATCTTCTAGAGAGACAAAAGCGTTAGATTTCATTCTTGTGATCAAGTGTAAATGCTCCTGCTTGAGTCAGTTTTGGCTACAAATTAAATTTAATCAAAATTTAGTCAGAATATGAAATTGAATGCCACTAGATTATGATCCAAATGTAGGGTCTCAATTGAACTTACATCACGATCAAATTTGATAAAAAATGGAGTTTAATTTGAATCCAAATTATCAAAAAATTTGAGCTCAAATTAAAGTGAAATGAATGTGGGCTAAATATTTGGACCAAAATTGGGCCTAGAAGCCAAGCCGAGTCACAATTGAATGTCCGGTTCCAATTAGATGTCTAGTACTATCCGACTATGCGAACCCCTATTCACAGTTAGATGTCCAGTACTATCTAACTATGTGAGCATTGCTCACTGTCAGACATCCGATTTCAGTTCCCAATCGAACATCCGGTTCAGTTACAAATCTACAAAAAAGAAAATAAAATTCTTCTTGAAATTCATAAAAATCAATTCAATTTTTCAATAAGAAAGATATAATATCAAAGAATATCAATATGAGATTCAAATATGAGGGTTTATGATAAGAAAATACTCATTAAATCCCAATAACCAAAATTGATGATCCTCTCAAATTCCTATAAAAAGGGAGCTAGGACACACGAATTGAAAAAGGATTAAGACAATTCTTGGAAAAATTCTGCATGAATTGAAGAAGAAGTTTTAAGGAAGATCTCATCATCTAGGAGGAGAGTAAGAAGGAGTCAATAAGAGATTGAAAAAAATGTAAGATTTCATCCCTTTCTTTATCTTTTTTTTCATTATCCCTTCTCCTCTTCATCGCTTGTGAAGTCTTTATTTTCTCACACTTGTTACTACTACTGCCTCCTCTTCCTCAAGGCTTGTGGCTACCCATGGCTCCATTCTCTAAAAATCACCGCATGTTCTCAATGGCCTGAATTTAGATGGTTGAATCTAAATGAATTGAGCATTTGAATCCCATTATGGGCCTTTTCTCTGTTTGTCAACACCGTGGCCACCTAAAGCTTCGTGACAATAGATTTCCAGTAATACTATAGCCACCCCTGACCCTCTATATGATGATGAATCTTTACCAATACTATGGCTACTTGCAGCCATTTATGATGGTGGATCTCCACCAACACCATGGCCATTCTCAGCTCTCTGTATAATGGTGGACTTCCATCAACATCGCGGCCACCTGTGGCCTTCTATATGATGATGAATCTCTATCAACCCTTCAACCACCTATGGTCCTCTGTATAATGGAGGATCTCCACTAACATTGTGACCACCCGTGGCCCTCCGTGTGATAGCAAATTTTCATCAACACCACGACCACCTGTAGTCTAGGATGCCGACAAATCTCCATCACCATCATGGCCATCCATGGCCTTATTCATCACCATGGCATCATGTTAGAGAAGAATCAATAATAAGAACCTCTTGAATTTGACGAGGAGGAGAGCAAGAAAAACAACAAGAACCATAACAAAATGAAACAATAAAAAGAAAATATCTTAATAAAATGGTTTATGGCCAACCTACAGTTTTGCTCAATAATCAATTTGACTTAGAACCAGCTTGTGATTTCACTTAAAAGTCAAATAAGTTAGGGCTAGTTGTGGTCTCACCCAACAACCAATTTGACTTAGGATCAATATGTGATCTCACCCAATAGTTGAATGTTTTAGGGCTAGCATGTGGTCTCACTTGATAACCAATCTAACTTAGGGCTATGATACATTCTTGCTCGAAAGTCAAATAATTTAGGACCAGCCTATGGTCTTGCTCGATAACTAATCTAACTTAGGGCTAGCTTATGGTCTAGCATGAAAGTCAAATAATTTAGGATCAGCTTGTGGTCTCACATAACAATCAATTTAATTTAGGGCCAACTTAGAATCTCACTCAAAAGTCAAATAGTTTTGGGTCAACCTATGATCTCACCTGACAACCAATTCAACTTAGGGTCAATCTGCGGTCTTGTCCAAAAGTCAAATGATTTAGGGCCAACCTAAAATCTCGCCCAAAAGTCAAATGATTTAGGGCTAGCCTATGATCTCGCTTAACAATCATCTAACTTAGGACTAGCCTACGGTCTTGCCCAATAACCAATCACACTTAGGACTAGTCTATGGTCTCACTCAAAAGTAAACTAGTTTAGGACTAGCTTGCAGTCTCTTTCGATAACCAATCAACTTAGGGGTAGCCTATGATCTCACCCATAAGTCAAAATAGTTAAGGGTTAGCCTATGGTCTCATCCGATAACCAATTAACCTAGACCAATCTACGATCTTACCCAAAAGTTAAATTAGTTTAGGGCCAGTTTATGGTATCATTCAATAGCCAATTTGAACTTATGGCCAGCTTGTGAGCTCACCATAATGTCACTATGATAGCCTAAGGTCCCTTGGACCAAATCAATTAATATGAATCTATTAAATTAAAGTGGCATGAATTGAATTTTAAATCAGACTCGAACTAAAATCAAGTTTTGTATATTAAATTAAATCAAATCAAACTTTAGCTAAACCAAAATTTGACATTAAATTGAATTGGATCGAACTAGATCCAAATCAAATTTTGAATATCAAATTGATCAAATTAGACCTAAGTCTAGAAAAAATTCTGAACATTGAATTAAATTAGATTTAAACTAAAACTAAATCTAAATTTCAAATTAGGTCAAACTGAACCTAAGACTGAAACATCTCACCATCTTTCACAAAGGAGTTGGCAATTTAATCAAGTTTTGAATATTGAATTGAATCAAATCAGACTCAAATTGAAATCAAGTTTTGAATATTGAAACAAACTTGAACTCAACTAAGATTAGCTCGAATGGAACTAGATAGGATCAATTGAGTCCCACTGGGTGTGCTAACTTTCAACAACACTTTAAGGGTTTGAAAAATGGGTGATGTTGCCATTCTGAACTGAATCAGAGCAAGCCTAAATGAAACTAGGCTAGGTCAAGCTGAGTCCCACTGGGTGTGTTACAAGAACCTCTTGCAGAACTCCAAGGTTTCACTCAACTCCACAAGTAGTAGGTAATGCCACCTCAAAATCAAAATATTTAATTGCTAACAAGCTTAAAGCTGTTAGCCTCACTTCAAAGTTATAACCAACTCATAAGCAATTTGTGATGCTATAAAATCAAATAAATTAATCACCAACATGTTCAAAATTATTGGTAGCACTTCAAAGCTACACTCAACCTTATAAGTAGTTAGTGATGTTATCAAATCAAAGAAGTTAATCACCAATATGCTCAAAATTACTGGTAGCACCTCGAGGTAGTCAATCCTAGAAATAATTGATGATGCATCCTTCTAACTGGTCAACCCCAGAAGTAGTTGATAATGCGCTCCTCAAGCTAGTAAGCTTCAGAAGCAGCTGATGATACATTCTTCAAGCTAGTTAACCCTAGAAACTGGTGATGATGTACTTTTCAAGTTAGTCAACCCCAAAAGCCATTAGTGATGTACCTCTCAAGTAGTCTACCATAGAAGCAATTGATGATGTATTAGTCAACTCCAAAAGTAGTTGATGATGCGTTCTTCAAGCTAGTCAACCCAAAAATCTATTGATGACTCACCTTTTGATCTAGTTAACTAAAGAAACCATTGACTATGCACCTCTCAAGTTATTCAATCCTAAAAGCAATTGATGATAGGCCTTTCAAGCTAGTTAACTCCATAATTAGTTGATGACGCACCCCTCAAGCTAGTCAACCTTAAAAGCAATTAGCGATACATCTTTCAAGCTAGTCTAGAAGCTATTGATGATACACCCCTCAAGCTAGTTAATCTCAGAAGCAATTGATGATGAACCCTTCAATTTAGTCAGCCCAAGAAGCAGTTGATAACATGCTCTTCAAGCTAGTTAGCCCAAAAAGTAGTTGATGACTCACCTTTTGAGCTAGTAAACACAAGAAGCAATTGATGATGTGCCCTTTGAGCTAATCAAATTCAAAAGCAGTTGATAATGCGCTCCTCAAGCTAGTCCTCAAAAGTAGTTGAGGATGCACTATTCGAGCTAGTCAATCCCATAAGCAGTTGATGACACATTTCTCAAGCTAGTTAACCCCAGAAGCTATTAACGATGTACCCTTTTATGCTAAGCCAACACACTCAAAGATTATTGGTGATGCTCCAAATCTGATTGGCAATGTACTTAAAAGGCTATCGATTATCAAATGAGAAATGATAAGAATAAAGTAAGATTACTAATCATTCTCTTAAATCAAACATCAAAAGTGGTCAACTGATAACAAGTAGAAATCTGTTAGTAATACTTCAAACCTTAATAGGGTTAATTTATATAAGCCAAGATAGTCAGCCTCACCTATTAGGATGTTATCAACATCCATCAAAGATTGAGTCAAGACCCATCCAAGTCAGATGTCACATGGTCCAACACATGAGAGTGGGGCAGCAGTGCGCAGCAATGCCCTCTTTCTTATTCATATTTTCTTTTCTTTCATTATTCTCATATTTTCCATAATTTCATGTTGAAGCTTATTGTAAAGTGAGGGTATATCCTTTCTTAAACTATGTACTATTTCTCTCAAATCAATCAAATAAGGCTCCCTTTTTTTCTTTTTTATCTCTATTTTATTAGGTAGGTTTTTTATTTTAGGAGGTTTTTGATAATTATCAGGGTAATTAACAATAGGAGCTTGTGCTTGTTGAAAGTTAATATTTCCACAATACCTAATACCACACTTTAAATAAAAATAAAGTTTGATTTATGCATTGAGATCACTCCTTGGGGTCTCCGCCACTCTCAAGCTATTGAAATTGATCCCGCAAATTCTAGTACATTTGGTGGGATTTGACTTCTCCTTCAAGTGTAAAAAATCTAGCTAATATAGATACATATCAAAAGAAAGAAAGTTAATGATTGATTTTCTATTGTGAGAAAAGGAACATGGCATCATCAAGTGAAAGGCTTATGACATACTTTGTCAACCGATGATCACCATGGGGGTCAACTCCTTATCTCTCATCCAGGACGCAAAGACCTCTTGTCCAGGTTGAGGCCATCATGCTAAACCTCGATAACAATACAATGATCATCATGGGAGCAACTGGAGCCCATATTAGCCATCAGGTTGTGACCAACTCCATTCCATTCATGCATGGTGCTTTTATTTTCACCGACTGCATCACTGCTTCTAGTATTGCTAATGCTACTATTGATCTAATTACTACTCCACTTGCCCAGTATGGATCAGCCCCTCACCTCCCAACCACTGGGCAAGGATCAAGTCCACCCTCGTGGGTGGAAGAGAGGGGGCCTGGAGTTGCAAACACTAAGTTTTCCCAAGGGGTAAAAGTCGAGTTCATCTAGGAGGCAAAGACCAAAATTTATCGTGTCAACCCTCCATTATAAAACAGAGAGTCTATTAGTACAAACTAGGGTACCAGTTCGTTAGAGACTTGATAATAGGCAAAAAGTTAGTTTTTGATTGCCTATAACCTACTCTACCATTGATCTAGTTGCTGCTCTACCTATTTAATATGGATAATTCCTCACCTCCCATTCAAAGGGCAGAGACCTCCTGCCTAGGAGACAAAGGCCAAGTCCACATAAGGGGTAGAGGCTAAATCCATTTAAGGGTTTAAGACCAAGTACCATTATATCAAACCTCGATGACAAAACAATAATTATCGTGGGGACAACTGGAGTCCATATCAGCCATTAGGCTGTGACCAATACCATCCAATTCATGCATGATGCTTCAACTTTCATCGACAACATCACTACTCCTAGCATTGCTAATGCTACCATTGATCTAGTTACTGTTCCTTCTATCTAGTATGGATCAGCTCTTCGCCTCCCACCCAATAGGTAAAGATCAAGTCCACCTAGGGGATAAAAGACCAAGTCTACCTAGGGAACAAAGGTTGAGTTTGCCCTAGTAGTAAAGACCAAATTTCATTGCGCTAAACATCGATGATGAAACAAAAAACTTATTGACACAAACTAGAATATTAGTCTTACAAAAAATTAAGTGATAGGCAAAGTTAGTTTTGATTGCCTACAACTTGCCAAAGGAAAGATCAATAGGGTATTTGGTCAACTTCAGGATGTCAGATCAAGGTTGAAGCCAGATACTACAACCCCTACCACCAACTCCTTGACAATGGTATAAGAGCTAGAGAAGGACATAAGAAGGATATATGTTTAAGATTTTTTGGCTGAGAGAGGAGTAACACTATCTTCTAATGTCAAAATGGACAAAGAGAAGGTTACTTACATCAAATCTGAAGTATGAAAAAGTTAAATGGTTGCATGAGCTTTAAAAGCACAAAATAAAAAAATTATTTAGCTTATGAAAAAACGTCTAGTCAAAACTAACTTGTCAAGAATGTATTCTATACTTCTCAAGGCAAAAACAAACTTTTTAAGAGACATAAAATGAAAAATTCTTAGTATTTAGGCGAATCACCTTCTATCTTAGAAATAATATCTCTAAAAAATATAAAGGTAATGCTTGAGGGCAATATGGATGATAATGAAATATGGTGGAGTTATCCTTGCACCTTTCCCACCTACCAATGTCCTAAGTTAACTTCAAAAATGCAAGGCTGAAGATATGGCAATCAATCTATGAGTAACTAAAATCCAATTAGGAAAATTATTTTAAAGACCATAAGTGCTAAGATCAAAAGATAACTTCTCAAGAATCTTCTCTTAGAGGCAAAAGATCACCTCCTAGATAAACAATGAAAGATAAAGTCCTAAATGAACAAATCTAATATGGAATTCTAAACAAAGAGAGGTAGACTCAAAGAGTAAGAACTTGTTGGCATTTGTAAACCCACAAACCTTGGATCCTCAAAGAGGAGTAAGATTGCTAAGTAAAAAAAGAAATATAAAAAAAGGGAAAAGAGGGAGAAAATTGAATCGCATGTCAGAATTAGGAGGACTAACTCAGCCTCATCTGGTGTATTATCAACCAAGAAAGACTACCCAAAGAATAAGTATCGGATGGCTCTGCAGATTTATAAACCTTGGCAATTGAGATTAAGAGGCATCTAAGATCAGAACAAAAATCAAATAAGTACTAATTAATGGGAACATGGTAAAAGTAGTGAAGTCGCTAGACAAATAGGTTCCTAAAGAAAATATTGCACTACAAAAAAAAAATATAAGAAAAGGTCCGTCAGTTACCTACCACATTTTGAGACAAAATTATCTTTAAACTTGAACAAATCAAATTAAGTAGGCGGTCTTAATTGAATATGAAAGTATATATCACCTATCTACTAAAACAAATATCTGAAAATAAGTTTTTCTTTCAAATAAGTCCAAACATATATGCTCTGCATCATTTGTTTCTTCTAGCATTGCAATTGAAAAGAAAACAGGAACATCACTCTATAAGATTACTTCTCTTGAGGCTCATGTATCAATTTGGTGTTCTAGAAGATGAACTATCAACTTAAATTACTACAATTCAACTAGCATCAACTTGAGCATATATTTGCTAATTTAGTTGATTACTACAAAGTATCCTGCTCTAATATGCTAATGAAGAAGTCCTAAAGAACTAGGCTATATTTATTTAAGTATCCATACATGCTTCATAGTTACTATTAGACCTCTATCAGATAATGAGGTTGATCAAACATCATCAACACCTTCTAACACACAAGCCTTATGCGTTGAGTCAGCCACAACTCTTCAAACATCACAAGAAGGTGAAATCCTTAGTGAAGTTTCATCAAAACCGAAGAAAGGGGGATATGGTGCAGCCAAAGCACCCTCAAAATCAAAAGAGGAACCTTTGCTAAGTCCCACTCAATGTAACAAATCACTTGCTGAAGGCATGATTCTGAAACAAAAAGAAGCTCTACTACAACTTGAAAATGGGGGGCAAGCCACTATTGATAAATTGATGGAAAACAACATCGATTTAGGTGAAAGACCCATGCCACTAATTAATGCCTGATTCTTGAAGAGATATTATGCCTAAGCTTCTGGGGTAACAACAACAGAAAGTGGCTAAGTTTTATCTATGACGGAATGCCCAACTTCCTCAAAAGGGAATGTCTAATCAAACATGCACTCCACATTTCTTAAGGCAAAACTTGGACATAAAATCCCACCCAATTTGTGTGACAGTTGAGTCCACATGCCTATAAAAGTTCACTTATTATAGCAAACCAAGTCCATGTCTTGTGGCAAGTTAAGTCCACTTCTTGTAGCAAATTAAGTTCACTTATTGTAGCAAATCAAGCCTACCTATTGTGACAACTCAAGTCCACTTATTGTAGCAACTCAAGTTCACTTATTGTCGTAAATCAAATCCACTTATTGTGGCAACTCAAGTCCACTTATTGTGGCAACTCAAGTCTAGTCATTGTGGCAATTTAAGTCTACCCTTGTGACAATTCAAGTCTATTTTATGTGATGATCAAGCCTATATTTGAATAGCAAATCAAGTTCACTTCTCCATGGCAATTCAAGTCCACTCCTCATGGCAAACCAAGTCCATCCTCGTGGCAATTTAAGTCCATTTTATATGGCAATCACGCCGTATTCAAATGGCAAATCAAATCCACTTCTTTGTAGCAAATCAAGTCCACTCCTCGTGCATTTTATATGAAAACAAGCTCATATTTGAATGACAAATCAAGTATACTCTTACATGATAATTCAAGTCCATTTTGCATAGCCATCAAGCCCACACTTACATGAGAATCTAAGTCCACTTCTTGTGGTAAATCAAGTCTATTTCTCATGGCAAATCAAGTCCACTCCTTGTAGCAAATCAAGTTCACTTCTAGTGATAACTCAAATCCACTCATTGTGGCAAGTTAAGTCTACTTCTTGGGGAAAATCAGGTCTACTTCTTATGTTAAATTAAGCCCACTTATTATGGCAAATCAAGTCCACTCATTATGGAAACTCAAGTCCACTTTTATGTGGCAGACCAAGTCCACTATCATATGGTAAACCAAGCCCATTTGTATGTGGCAAACCAGGTCTATATTTACATGGTAGTTCAAATATACTCTTGGGATGATCATGCAAAGGGTAAGCACCTAAAAATTTTTGTTCATATCCACTTCCCTCGCTGAAAAAACTCATGAAGTGGAATGAAGGAGGCATTTGTTTGAGAAAAATTTAGCCAAAAATTAAATTTAATCAAAATTTAGTCAAAATATGGGATTGAATGATATTGGATTATGACCCAAATGTAGGTCTCAATTGGACTTAAATTATGATCAAATTTGACCAAAAATTGAGTTTAATTTGAATCTAAATTATTTAAAAAATTTGGCCTCAAATTAAAGTAACATAAGTGAGCCAAATATTTGGACCAAAATTACACCCAAAAGTCAAGCTGAGTAGCAATTGGATGTTCGATTCCAACCAAATGTCCATTACTATCCAACTATTCTGACCCCTATTCATAGTCAGACATTTGATTTCAATCGAATCTCCGATATCGTCTGATTGCACAAAACTATTCACTATTAAGCATTCGATTCCCAATGAGATGTCCAATTCAGTCATAAATCTCTAGAAATGAAAGTGAAATTATTTTTAAAATCCATAAAATCAATCCTATTTTTCAACAAGGAAGGTATAATCTTGAAGAATATCAATATGAGATTCAAATATAGGGTTTATGGCAAGAGAATACTCATCAAATCTCCAAATCAAATTCCAATAATCAAAATAAGAGATCCTCTCAAAGCCCTATAAAAGGGGGGCTAAGGCACACAAATTAAAAAAAAATAATTTATAGACAATTTTTGAGAAAATTTTGCATGAATTGAAGAAGAAGTTTTGAGGAAGATCCCATCATCTAAGAGGAGAACAAGAAGGCATCAACAAGGGATTGAAAAGATAAGATTTTATCACTTTCTTCATCTTTTCTTTTATTATCACTTCTTCTCTTTGTCCCTTGCAAGGTCTTTATTTTCTTGTGCTTGTTGCTAATGCTGCCCCCTCTTCCTCAAGACTTGCAGCCTCCCATGGCCCCATTCCCTGCCAACTACTGTATGTTCTTAGCAGCCCAAGGCTGAAAGACAGAATCTGAAAGAATCGAGCATCTGAATTCCATCATGGGTCTTTCTTCTATTTGTCAACACCGCCGCTACTTGTGGCTTTGTCACAATGGATCTCCACCATTCATGGCTATTTGTAATGATGAATCTCCACCAACACTGTATTCATCTGTGGTCATTTGTGCTATCAGATCTCTACTAACACTATGACCATTTGTAGCCCTTCGTATAATGATGATCTTCACTAATATTGCGGCCACCCACAGTCCTTTGTATGACAATGAATCTCCATCAACACTGTAGCCACCCATAGCTCTCTAATGATGGCAGATCTCTACTAACACTATGGCCACTTGTGGTCCTCCGTATAATGGCGGATCTCCACCAACACCACAGCCACCCATAACCCTCCATATGACAATGAATCTCCACCACAACCGTGACCACTCACAACCCTCTGTATGATGGTGAATCTCCACCTACACCAAGGCCACTTGCGGTGTAAGTTGCCGGCAAATCTCCATCACCATCACAACCCCCATGATGTAATTCACCATCATGGCATCATATCGGAGAAGAATTAAAGATGAGAACCTCTTGGATTGACAATGAGGAGGAGAGCAAGAACAAGACCAAAACAAAAAAAAATCTTAATAAATGGTTTAGGGTCAACTTGTGGTCTCGTTTGACAACCAATCTAACTTAGACCCAACCTGCGATCTTGCCCAAAAGTTATATGGTTTAGAGCTAGCCTATGGTCTTATCTGACAACCAATCTAACTTTTAGCCAATCTGTAGTCTCATTTAAAAGTTGAATAGTTTAGGGCTAGCCTGTGGTCTCATCCAACAAATAATCCAACTTAGGGCCAACTTGCAGTCTCATCCGATAACTAATCTGACTTAGGACTACCTTGTTGTCTCGCCCAGAAGTTAAACAGTTTAGGGCTATCCTATAGTCTTATCCAAAAACTAATTTGACTTAGGGCTAGCTTGTGGTCTAGCTCAAAAGTCAAATGATTTAAGGCCAACCTATGGTTTCACCAGATAACCAATTTGACTTAAGATCCCATGGTCCTGCCCAAAAGTCAGATGGTTTAGGGCCAGATTGCGATCTCACCCGATAACCAATTTAACTTAGGACTAGCCTACAATCTTTCCTGAAGGTCAAAGAGTTTATGGCCAGCTTACGATCTTGTTCGATAACCAATCTAACTTAGGGCTATTCTGTGATCTCACCTAATAACTAATCAACTTAGGGCCAGCTTGTGACTTCACTTAAACGTCAAACTAGTTTAGAATCAGCCTGAAATCTTGCCTGATGACCAATTAACTTAGGGCCTACCTATGGTCTCATCCAAAAGTCAAATCGAGGCTAGCCTGTGGTCTTACTCAACAACTAGTTTAAACTTATAGATAGCTTGCAAGCTCACCATAATGTCATTATGATAGTCTGAGGGCCCTTGAACCAAATCAGCTAATACAAAATGATTAAATTAAAGTGGCATAAGTTGAAATTTAATTCAAACTCTAACCAAAATCAAGTTTTAAATATTGAATTAAATTAAATCAAACTTGACCCAAATCAAATTTTGAACATCAAATTGAATCGGATTGAATTAGATCCAAATCATGTTTCAAACATCAAATTGAATCAAATCAGACATAAGTTTAGGTCAAAATTTGAATATTGAATTAAATCAGATTTAAACGAAGACTAAGTTTGAATGTCAAATTGGGTCAAATTGAATCAAGACTAGAACATCTCACTATCTTTCGAAAAGGAGTTAGTAAATCATAATTCAATCAAGTTTTTGAATATTGAATTGAATTAAATCATACTCTAATTGAAATTGAGTTTTAAATATTGGACTGAACTCAAACTTGACCTAGATTAGCATGGATGGAATTGGATAGGGTCAAACTAAGTCCCATTAGGTGTACTAAGCCTTCAGCAACACTCTAAGGCTTTGAACAATGGGTGATATTGCCATCTTGACCTGAATCAGAGCTAGCCTAAATAAAACTAGACTAGGTCAAACTGAGTCCCACTAGATGTGTTACAAGAGCCTCTTGCAGAACTCCAAGGTTTCACTTAACTTCACAAGTAGTGGGTAATGCCACTTTAAAATCAAAACAATTAATTGCCAATATGCTTGAAGTTGTTAAACTCACTTCAAAATTATACCCAACCCATAAGCAATTTATTATGCTACAAAATCAAAGAAGTTAATGAGCAACATATTCAAAATTGTTGGCAACACTTCAAAGCTACACTCAACCCCATAAGCAATTGGTGACGCTATCAAATCGAAGAACTTAATCACTAATATGCTCAAAATTATTAGAAACACATCAAGCTAGTCAACCCTAGAAATAATTGATATACCCTTCAAGCTAGTCAACCCTAGAAGCAGTTGATGGTGCACCCTTCAAGGTAGTCAACCCCAGAAGTACTTGATAATGTACTTTTTGAGTTAGTCAACTACAGAAGCCATTTGTGACACATCTCTCAAGCTAGTCAACCCTATAAGCAGTTGATAATATACTCTTCGAGTTAGGCATCCTCAGAAGTAGCTGATGATTCATCCCTTAAGCTAGTCAACTCCATAAGTAGTTAATAACGCACCCTTTGAGCTAGTCAACTTGAGAAGCAATTGATGATGTGCCCCTCAAGCTAGTCAACTAACTCTAGAAGTAGTTGATGATGCATCCTATAAGCTAGTAAACCCCAAAAGTAGTTTATGACACACCCTTAGAGATAGTCAACCCAAGAAACAGTTGATGATACACCCTTCCAGCTAGTCAATCCCAAAAGTAGTTGATAATGCACCCCTTAAGATAGTTAATCCTAAAAGCAATTTATAATGCACCCTTCAAGTTAGCCAACCCTAAAAGTAGTTGATGACACATCCCTCAAGCTAGTCAACTCTAGAAGCCATTGACGATGCACCCTTTTAAGCTAAGCCAACACACATTCAAAGGATATTGGTGATGCACCAAATTTAATTGACAACATGCCTAAAAGGCCCTCAATTATTAGATTAGAAATGATTATAATAAAACTAAGGCTTTTATTCATTCTCTTGAATCAAATATCAAAAGGAGTCAATTGACAATAAGTAGAAAGCTATCAACAACACTTCAAATCCTAGTAGGATTAATTGACATAAGATAAAAGCTGTCAGCCTCACCCATCAATGTGTTATCAATATCTTCCAAAGACCAAGTCAAGAACCATTCGAGTTGGACGTTACATAGTCCAACACATGGGAGTGAGGCAACAATGCATATTAAAGCCCCTTTCTCACTTCTTATCTTATCTTTTCTTTCATTATTCTCATGTTTTCCATAATTCAATGTTGAAACTCATTGTATAGTGTGGGTATTCTCTTGCTTAAGCTATGTGCCATCTCTCTTAAGTCAATAAAATATGTTTTCTTCTTTTCTTTTGTGTCTATACTTTATTAGGTAGATTTCTTATTTTAGGAAGTTTCTGAAAATTGCCGGGATAATTAACAATAGTGATTTGCTCCTGTTGGAAGTGAATACTTTCATAACACCTAATAGCACACTCAAATTAAAATAAACTTTGATTTGTGTATCAAGGTCACTCCTTGGGGTCTCTGCTACTTCTGAACTACTAAAATAGATCCCATAACTCCAAGTCTATTCGGAGTGGTTAAGGGACTCAAGCTTTGGTTAGAAGCTCATCTTGTTGATTGGTATGAGAAGACTTGTAAGGGGTTGGCTTGAACGACAAATCAACACACTAGTGAATTGTTAAAGTCCTCAAGAGCGAGGTAAGGGCCATGGAGTAGGAGTAGTTGGTCTCAGAACCATGTTCATCATGGTGCACATTTTCTCAACTGTTTTTACTTACTTGCAATTGCTTTTAATTAAGATTTACTTGAAATTGCATTTGGGAGATTGAAATATTTTTTGATTGCTTTAAAACGTGCCATTGTTTTTAAAAACCTAATTCACTCCCCTCTTAAGTGGATTTTGTGCTTTCAAGCTTGGCATTGCTTGACTCTATAGATGTTGAGCCAGAAGATCCTGCATAGCTTATGCTTGAACCTCAAGGAGCTGAGTCATTTGCAGAATTTCTATTGCCAAAGTTTGTAACTCCTAATGACCCACCTAGTTGGTAGGTCTTGGTCATATCTCAAGTACCATTTAAAGAGGAGGTGCCCAATGTTGTTGAGGCATTTGGACTACCGAATTAGCCTACTGGACTAGTTCACCCAGTCTATTGGATGAATTATGTGATTTCACTAGTGCCAGGGCCATCTACCCCTTAGCGGGATTTTTTGATGATGATGGTCATGTTGCTCTAGGTGGCATGGCAGGAGGATTGTTGGAGTTCTCTTGGATCTATAAGGATGAATGGCAGAGCAGATCTCAATGAAAGCACCACTATTGATGGAGCCTAGTTCACTATCAATTTTTATTTGAGAGACTCTTGAGATTAGAACCATTAGGTCATCCTTCCTTCGAATTTGCAAAAGGAATAATTGTAAAGAAAACCATCGAGAACTCTCCAACGGTAGTCACTTTGATGCTTAAGTTAGAACTGCTCTCCAGAATATGGATCTACCTAGAAATTGGGTGTTAGTCCTTAGCTCTTTGGTTGTCTTGTAATTTATAGTTTCCCGGGGATTTATTGTATCTAAATCTTAGGATCTTGGGTAACTATTCCATTAATCTCTGCTGTGAATGGGAGATTAATCCTACATTCCTTGGGATTGATTCCTAAAGGCACTATAGATTTGATGACTAGAATACAATATTGTCCCTTCTAGTTTTGATAATAAGCAAATGATATTTAATGATTTACTTAAGTTATATTTAGCTAAAATACTTAAAGCTTTCAAGAAAATGTTTAAAAGTTTTAAGGAAAAGGAGAAGCACAATGGTAGATTGGCGAGCATGGTTTGATGAGATCTAAAGATAGTTTGGAGATGAGGAATTCATAGAGATGGTTTGGAGGTGAAGAAAATACTTGAAGACTCATAATTTATCCAAACAAGAACAAGGCAACTCAAGAAATTGTTATCAACTAGGTCTAGTTTTCTTTTTTTTTTTTTTGGAATCATGTCGAGAGTTTTTTTTAAGATAAATTATTTAGTATTCAAGGTCATGAAAGAGTTCTATAAGAAGCTCTTAACAAAGCTTTTCTAACTGAACCAAACTTCTAGTTCTAGACTAGACCCCCTGTTGAGTTAGGTTGAAAATAACATTTTCAGTATAAGGTAGATTCAGATGTCCAATATAAAATTAAACATCTGATAGGATTTTTGAGTTTGATTGAACTTGACATTTGGTATAGAACCAGATGTCTAGTAGGTCTTTGAAGCTGACTTTATAAACTAGAATTAGACGTTTGGTCATTGAAATAGACATTTAGTATGGGTTTTTTGCATGACTGATGGCTAATTTTTTGACTATAAGAGCAAAGTAAGCCATGGGATCTCAACCCTAACATCTATATTTGACCCTAAATATATAAATAGAGTTGAAGAGGCTTCCATTAACAACTTTTACACCTTCTATTTTTTATTAAAAAGAGATCAAAGCCTTCTTCAACTTGCTAGCCATTCTTGAGCTCTAATCCTTCTAAACTCAAGCTACCTTTCATTGCCCTTTCCTTTAGTCTTGAGAGAACTTTGTGTGAGTATTAGATTATTCCAATTATTACAAATTTCCACTTATAATCTACTCTAAGGTTGTTTGGAGTAGTTGAGAGTTATTAACTTTGGTTTGGAATATACTTGCCGGTTGGAGCAAGGAGATGTATGGGATTGGCTTCACCGATAAAGCACACTCTTAGTGGAAGAGTTAAAAATCCTCAAAACTAAGGCAAGAGCCATGGAGTAGGAGTGGTTGGTCTCCGAACTATGTTAATTTTAGTGCACTCTATCCTTTATTCTATCTTGTTTACTTAATGCTCATTTGATTGTGGATTGGACTGATTTTTGGATTTTATTTGCTTATATCAGAGCCTCATTACTCTTATTTTTTGGTTTAATCACCTAAGTTTTTGATCCTTACTTATGGAGAATTTTGGTACCTCTTCATCATTTCTTCAGGAGGGGCATCTGCCACTTATTATTCTCTATTCAATTGCACAAACTTCAATTATTGGAAAGCCCAAATTTGGATTTTCATTAAAGCCATTGATTATGATCTATGACAGTTAGTAGAGGAGGGGTACACTCCTCCCACCAAAATAATTGATGGGGTGAGGGTACCTAAACCCAAGGATGAATGGGATGAGGGTGACAAAAAACTAGATTCATTAAATCCAAAGGCAATGAATATCTTGTATTGTGCTCTTGACTTGTCCAAATTTAATCGCATTAGCATTTATGAGACAACTTATCAAATTTGACATTATCTTGAAGTTATCCATGAGGGTACAAGATAAGTAAGAAAATCTAAAGTGAATATATTAGTAAACCAATATGAGCTCTTTAAGATGAAACCAAATGAGTCTATTAACGAGATGTTTACACAATTCACTAATATTATCAATACTTTAAACTATCTTGGTAAAAATTATACTAATGATGAGATGGTTAGAAAGATCTTGAAATGCTTGCCTAGGTTATGAGATCCAAAGATGACGGCAATACAAGAAGCTAAAGACCTTAACACCTTACCTTTGGAGGAGCTTCTAGGATTGCTAATCACTCATGGGATGAGAATGAGGGATCAGATCTAAGAATACAACAACAACAACAACAACAACAAGAACATCATTCTCAAAGCCAAAGAATTAAGTAAACAAGAAGAAGAAGAGAGTGATGAAGACATTGTGCTCCTAATAAGAAAATCTAAGGCATTTCTCAAGAGGAAGCACATGCCTAGAAAGATGAGAAAAGGTGAGAGAAGCAATCCAATTATGGAAGAAGAAGAGGACGTACCAACATGCTTTAAGTGCAAGAAACCATGCCACTTCAAAGCTAATTGCCCACTCAACATTAATCCAAGAAGCTCAAGGTAAAGAAGAAGAAGGTTATGATAGTAAATTGGGACCACTCCGAAGAGGAGAGTGAGAACACCTCCTCCGACGATGAGATTGTGAACCTATGCCTAATGGCAAATGAGGATGAGGTATGTGACTTATTCTTTGAGTAGTTATGAGATATTTTTTAAGAATTGTTTGAAAAGTATAAAAAATTGAGTCTCAAATATACATTCTTAAGAAAGAAACTATTTACTCTTGAGAATGATTTTGATGGCTTGAAATCTTCTAAAAGCACTTGTAATTACAAAAAGTACATAGATGCTCTACAAATAAAATAAAATATCTTGAAATCTTCTAGAACTACTTGTGAATACCATAATGAACTTACTATGCTTAAAGATGAAAATAGTCATTTGAGAGAAGCCTTGAAAGCCTTTTTTCATAGAAATACCATCTTAAACATGATTCTTAAAAGTCAAAGAAATGTTTTAAATAAATTAGGATTAGGATTTGTTTCATCATCTAAGTTCAAAAGTACCAAAACCACTTTTATAAAGGCTTCCACTATAACTAATTCTCACAAGATTTTCACTTATTATTGTAGGAAGCGACACATCTCATCTAGTTGCCCAATTAAGAGAAATCCTTCTCTTAAGAAAATATGAGTATCTAAAGAGATAGTCCTAAAAGCTAAGAAATCTAAGTTAATTTGGGTTCCTAAAATCTCACTTGCATGACTTTAGTTGGAGTAGCTAGAGATGACTTATATGCTTCTACTAGTTATATCTATGGTCATCCTCTAGTTAATATTGTGGAGGTAGGTATTTTCATGTGATATTGCTTACATGATTATTTGTATTTATATTTTTTTGCATATTTTCTTCTAACCATGAGGATCTATAATTGAGAATGGGTAGCTGCCCAATTTTGATTTGTTAGTTATGCCTACAGTCTAAGAAAAAAATGAGAAGCAGTTCCTTGATAGTGGATGCTTAAGACACATGATAGAGAATCCATCCATATTCAAGGAGTTGGTAAGCAAAGATGGTGGATATGTTACCTTTGGTGACAACGGTAAAGTTAAAATCATTAGTAAATGTGACATTTCCATTGGCTACTCAATTGTTAAGGGTGTACTTCTTGTTAAGAACCTCAAACACAATTTATTATCTATTATTCAACTATATGATAAAGGTTTTCATATTTTATTTAAGTCTAACAATTGCATAGTAAGACATAATGATAGTAATAATATTACTTTTATTAGTCATCATGATGAAAATATTTATACCATTGATCAAGATAACATTAATGTAAAAAAATATTCTGTAACCCATGAGAATTATAAGTGGCTTTAGCATAGGTGACTTAGACACACAAGTATGGATATGATTGCCAAAGTCAATCGGAAGGAACTTGTGAGAGGACTACATGAAGGCAAATTCATGAAGAATCAAGTATGTGATGTGTGCTAAATGGTGAAACAAGTAAAATCTTCACACAAACTTAAGAAGGTGGTATCAACTATAAGGTCACTTCAACTCCTATACCTATACTTATTCGGACTCGTAGGGACTACAAGTCTAGGAGGTAAAAATTATGTATTTGCAATTATTGATGATTTTTCAAAATTTACATAGGTACTGTTCTTACCAATAAAATAATCCTTTTGATGCATTTGTTAGCTTAGCAAAATATGTTCAAAATGAGAAAGATTACATTTTTTTTAAATAAGAATTCATCATGGAGGAGAATTTAAAAATCATCCATTCGAAGATTTTGCATAAAAAATAGCATTCAGCATAGTTTTTTGGCTCCTCTCACTCCATAACAAAATGAAGTTATTAAGAGGAAGAATAAATTTCTCCAAGAGATAATAAGAGTCATACTTAACTAATACTCTTTACCCAAGTATTTTTGGATAGAGGCAATTAACAGGGCTTGCTATATCTTGAATAGGGTATCTATTCATTCTATTCTCAACATTTTAGTTGTGGAATGAGAAAAAAACCTAACATTGCATACTTTCATGTTTTTGGTTATAAATGCTTTATTTTTAATACAAATGATTATTTGTCAAAATTTGACTCCAAAACTCACAATGGCATATTTCTTGACTATTCATCTAGATCTAGAGCATTTAGAGTTCCCAATAAAACTATCTTAGTTGTTGAAGAATCTATAAATATTAAATTTGATAAAACTAACCCTCGTTTAGAGAAAAAGTATTTTGATGATGGTGTAGAAATCTCCAAGAAAATAAATTACTTGCAAATCTCAAAAAGAAAGGAGGGTGAGACTAGTAAGAACCAAACAAGAAGAATGTTGATGATGGAGACATTAAGCCATAAGAGCAAGAGCATGGGACGAAACCACCCAAGGAGTGGATATTAAAGAAAAATCATCCAATAGATCAAATCATAGGTGATGTTTATCAAGAGGTAAAAACTCATCAAGCTCTTAAATTTAATCCAAATCACATTGCATTTCTTTCTCATATAGAATCTAAGAACCTTGAGGAAGCTCAAAAGAATGATAGTTGGATTATTGCCTTGTAAGAAGAACTAAATCAATTTGAGCAAAATCAAGCATGGGAGCTTATTCAAAGACCAAATGACAAACCAATTATTGGTATCAAATGGGTCTATAGGTAAATGAAGATAGTATCGTGGTTAGAAATAAAGCTTGATTAGTAGCCAAATATTTCAACCAAATTGAAAGAATTGACTTGGAAGAGACCTTTGCACCTGTTGCTCATTTGAAATCTATTCGAATTTTGCTTGCATTTGCTTGTTATAAAGGTTTCAAACTATTTTAAATGGATGTAAAAAGTGCTTTCTCAAATGGGTTTCTATCTGAAAAAGTTTATGTTGAACAACCTCTTGAATTTGAAGATTTGAATTTTCCAAACCATGTCATAAAGTTAAAAAAGGCATTATGTGGTCTTAAGCAAGCTCCAAGAGCTTGGTATGAAAAATGTAGTTCTTTTTTAGTATCAAATAGTTTCGAAAGAGGTTGCATTGACACAATATTATTCCTCCTTAAAATATATGATGACTTATTAGTAGTACAAATTTGTATTGATGATATTATATTTGGTGTTACTAATAAAATCCTTTCTGAGCTCTTTGCAAACATGATGAAGGAGTTTGAGATGAGTATGATGAGAAAATTACACTTCTTCCTTGTCCTCCAAGTACAACAAATAAAAAATAAAATCTTCATCAACCAAATCAAATACACCAAGGAGCTACTTAAAAAATTCAACATGGATGAAGTGAGTGCTATAGGAATGCCAAAGAGCCCTTCAACTAAGTTGGACAAGGATGAAGATAGTGAAAAGTTGATGAAAAGTGATATAGCACACTAGACTTAGGATTGTGGTATCCAAGAGATACTTGTTTTGATTTAATTGGCTTTTGTGATGTGGACTATGCCAGATGTCAGGTGAATTGAAAGAGTATTAGTGGCACTTACTAGTTTCTTGAAAAATCTCGTCTCATGGAGTTGCAAGAAAAAAACTCAATGGTGCTTTCTACCACCGAAGCTAAGTATGTAGTTGTAGATGTTGTTGCTCTCAAATATTATGGATGAGACAAACACTTCAAGATTTTGGTTATAATTTTTCAAATGTATCAATTTATTATAACAACACTAATACAATTAGCTTGTCCAAATATCTGATACTACATTCTGATTCTAAGCATATTGACATTTGCCATCATTTTATTCAAGATCATGTTTTAAAAAAGGATATATTATTGATGTTTGTTGAAACTGATTATCCACTCGTAGATATTTTTACAAAACCTTTGGACAAAATGAGATTTTATTGCATTAGGAATGCCATTGGTATTGTAAAAGTTTCATGATGCTTTATAATCCTTAGCAATGTGGTTTTAACTTTGCTTTGCTGTATTTTTTGATGGCTAAGGAATTGTCTCTAAATTAGACATTTGATTGAAAAATAGAATTCTAATTCTAAACAAATCTATGCTACCAAATTTCTTGTTAGATGCCCATTTCTGTACTAGACGTCTAATACGATAGTTCAATACACACATTTTCTTCTTGTTGAATGTCCATTTCTGTACTAGTCGTCTAATATAGTAGTTCAATATACATAACTTTTCTATTGTTAGACATTTGATTCATGAACTAGACATCCGATATGTGGCATTGGGGCTTGATTTCAAAGATTTAAACCCTAGCCACCTGTGTATTTTCCATCCCCTTTGTGCATGATTTGTCTCTGGCGACCCACCCGAGCACTCCAACCACCCTCTGTGGTGATCCAAGGTGTTATCCCTCAATTTGGGTCCATTATCTTTGATATCTCCTCTTTCCACTCTTCTATTTTTTTCTTCCTCCAATGGCCAACAAATTCAAGAGCCTCATCACCAAGAAGAGGAAGGGTGAAGGCTCCTCTTCTTCATTTAGTAATGATCCTTTCCCCCCTTAAATTCACTTTTTTAGAATCTTTTACTCAATTTCAAATCAAATTTGCCAACTCTCATGTTGTTATTCCTCATACCATTGATTTTGTCAATCTTCATTCTCTTAATGTTAAAACCCTTTTTAATGCTCAAGCTTGGACATCCCTCATAACCAAACATGAAATCTACTATGATTATAATGTCCTAGTCTTCTATACAAATGCCAATTTTGATGAAAACTCTAACACTTTTGATACTCACTATGGTGATAGACAAATATCTCTTACCCCTGTTACCTTAGGTAGGTTCTATTCTTGGCATATTTGCTACAGGAGAGAGATTGACTCTCACCCAAAAATAGCCTAACTAGATTCTCTCTTAGCAGTCAGTTGTTGAGATATCTTTGAGGAAAACTGGGGCAAGGCTATGCCGAAGCTTCAGCCTCTCCTTCTCCCACATGGAGCCTACACCATTCATTAGATCCTTGCTTATACCATTCTTCTCAAAAGGTCATGGAAATGAAGTCTCATTTATTGAGTTATGTCTTATCTTCTGTCTCTTGACTTGTCATAAGGTCTGCCTACAACACATCATTATCCATCATATGGGCCATTATACCCAACACTCACATGCCACCCTTAGCTTTCCCAACTTCATCACCTTGATTCTTAGAAACGTTGGTGCTCCCGCTCCTCAACATGACCCCTCTCTAGCTCATCCTATACACAAGTTGACACCTTCTCCTGCTTCCCTTTTTTGGATGGGCTTCTCCTTCCATGATGGTTCTTGGATCTGGGGGGAGAGTGGTGATGAGCAAACTGAGGCAACAGAGCTTGAGGCCACAGAGCATAGTCCATGAGGGAGTTATGAATGCGCTCAACCTTCCTATGCATCATCCACTAAGTTTGAGGCTAACTTTGCTACCAAGCTTGCAAACTGGAGGACCTAGCATAGCGGATTGCTAAGTAGGTGACCCAGCTTCGGTCCTCTGTGGATGAGATGTCTACTATGATGTGCATATCCCTAGATGGACTCTTAGAGATAATTCACTCCCCTCATGGATCACTTGATTCCTCGATCCCCTCTAGGACACAACTCCTAGATTTAAAGTTTTCATTCTTTTCTTTCAGTTTTGGAGTTTGTGGAACTTGATTTTCATGTATGGATCATGGTTTTAGTGTGTTTGGGTATTTGACTTGTTCGTGTATGGTTTGGAGTTTTATGACTTTGTGTGTTATGATTTTAACTCTAATTATAACTTGTGCTTTATGACTTGATGTGTTGAATTATTTATGGATATCGTTACTATTTCTTCTTATCTCTTGGATATTACATTCATCTAATGCATGAAGTTAGGAGGAGCTTCTTTCTAATTATATAGGTTGTGATACCATTTGTTTATTATTATAGGGCTGGATGGGTCCCTTTTTATTGATGTCAAAAGGGGGAGAGGGCAAGCTACATTGACTTGTGATGGGCTAGTTACATTGACCTATGATGTATATTGGGGGGCCAAAACTACATTGTCCATGTTTTACCTCAATTTATTTTGGATATTTCATGATACTTTTTACATGCTATCAATGTGTTAGTCTTTTATTTATATATTTTTCATCATCAAAAAGGGGGAGATGATTGTCCCTTCTAGTTTTAATGATAAGAAAATAATATTTAATAATTTACTTGAGTTATGTTTAGCCAAAATACTTAAAGCTCTCAAGAAAATGTCTGAAAGCTTCAAGGAAAAGGAGAAGCGCAATGGTAGATTAGCGAGCATGGTTTAATGAGATATAAAGATGGCTTGGAGATGAAGAACCCATATAGATGGCTTGGAGATGAAGAACCCATATAGATGTCTTGGAGGTGAAGAAACTACTTAAAAATTCATGATTAATCCAAACAAGGATAAGACAACTCAAGAAATTATCATCAACTAGGTCTAGTTTTCTCTTTATTTTTGAGTCATGTCAAGATCTTGTTTGAGATAAATTATTTAATGTTCAAGGTCATGAAAGATCTTTGTAGAAAACTTTTAACAGAGTTTTTTGATTGAACGATTTTGAATTGGATGCCCAGTTGAGTCACGCTGAAAAATACATTTTTAGTATAAGGCAAAACCGGAAGTTCGATAGGCTTTTTAAGTCTAACTAAGTTGGGCATCCGGTATAGAATCGGATGTTTAGTAGAATTTCGAAGCTTACTCTATGAACTAAAATTGGACATTTGGTTCTCTAAAATGGACATCAGATATAAGTTTTTGTGTGACTAATAGCTAAATTTTTGACCGTTGGAATGAACCAAACCATAGGACCTCTAACGGCTAGATTTGACCCCAAATATATAAATAGAGTTGAAGAGGCTTCTATTAATAACTTTTACACCTTCTAATCTTTATTAAAAAGAGATCAAAGCCTTCTTTAACTCACTAGCCATTCTTGAGCTCTAAATCTTCTAATCTTAAGCTAGCTTTCATTGGTCTTTCTTTTAGTATTGAAAGAACTTTGTGTGAGCATTAGATTATTTCAATTCTTATAAATTTCTACTTTTAATCCACTTCAAGGATGTTTGGAGTGGTTGAAAGTTGTTGATTTCAGTTTGGAGTATACTTACTAGTTGGAGTAAGGAGATTGTACAGGGTTGGTTTCACTGATGAAGCGGCACTCTTAGTGGAAAAGTTAGAAGTCCTCAAGATTGAGGCAAGGGTAATAAAGTGGTAGTGGTTGGTTTCCAAACCACATTAAATTTTGGTGCACTCTACTATTTATTTTATCTTATTTACATAATGCTCATTTGATTATGGATTAGATTAATTTTGGATTTTACCCTAAAGAAGTTGCATTGGTTTTTAACACCTAATTCACCCTCCCTCCTCTTAGGTGATTTATTTTCTTACATACAAGTGTTAGTAGACTGAATCTAGTAAGTTTGATTTTAGCTAAAGTTTGAGATATGGTTGACCTTTTCCAAGCTTATTCATATTTGAAGTGACTGAACTCGTGATGGCTCGGTATATTGACAAATTCTTAGTTTGCTTACTTATGTTTGCCTTTGAGCTTGGCTTCATTGGTTCCTCTAACTTAGGAGATGTGGTTTGGAACTCTCCCTCTTAAGTCACCTCAGTTGGCGGCTTCACCTTCCTTCCATGCATATTTGGTTCTCCAATTGACCACTTAGTGACTTGATGTATCATTAACTATATTTATGTGTAATATGATATACAAATGGGAATAAAATTCTTGTTTGTATTAAAAATTATGTTCATTTTTCTGTATAAATATATTCATTTATCTATGAAGTGTATTCACTTATGTTATAATTGTATTCAACTTTTTTGTATAATGAGTATTATCTATAAAGTGTACTTATCTTGCTTTTACATCTTGCTTTTGTTAATGCAAATATATGTAAGCATATGTTATTTAGTTAATTGTGCTATACATATTTTTGTTTCTTTCTTTATATGTGTTAAATTAATGTTGTAACATGGCTAAGTGAGAAAATAATACACTTTGCATTTACTATATGTATGTAATGAATTTAGTATTTATTCACAATATTTAGTTATAAACTTTAATGTGTTTGGTATTCATGTGTTGTATCTCTTGTTCATTATTAAACTATTCATATTTATTTATTGTATTCACTTGTTAATATATTTGTACTCATTTTTTTGTTATCTTGTATTCACTAAATAATGTTAAATTAACATTTTTTGTGTGATTTGAGCTATTAATTGTATTAATGTATTGATATGTATTCACTTATGTTTATTTTGTATGCACCTATATTAGAATAGTATTTAAGTCCTATTTAATTATCCTCATTTATTTGTGAAATGTATTCTCTTATGTTATATTTGTATTCACTTTTCTGTATAATTGTAATTATTTATTTATAAAGCGTATTTACTGATTCAATTTTTGTGTAGTAATTGTACTCATTCATTTGTAAATTGTACTCATCTTGTTCTTACTTGATATTTCAGCATATTAAAAATAGCCCACTCAAGGACTTTCTTGATTGATTATAGATCTTTTCTGCATCATTTTGTCTATCTTATGGCCAATTTACGCCATTGTATGACCAAGTCACACTAGATATTATTATCTTGGATGTCCTTCAAGAGTTTTTTGGATATTCTAATAATGTTTTAGAATAGAACCCTATTGAATAAATTGCTCGGTAGCTATGACAAGTTCAAGAAAGCTTTTGCTTCAAGAGGCAAAATTATCCAGCTCAAAGAGGATGTTTGTATGCTCCTGAGTCTACTACTTGGTAGTAGATGTGTAGATTATGGAAATAAGTAAAATGAGAAATTAGCTCTGATGACAAGCAAGATGCCTATGAAGGATCACAAGACTAGAAATGTGCCAAATGTTCTCTTCAAGGAATAGGTGGGCATCCTTAAGGTGCACCAGGAAGATTTTGATCATGTACCTCCTTGCATTCCTCCTTTTCTTGTTAGTGGAATAAAAATATCTAGATATATTTTTGAGTACATGGAGGATATTTTTCATTCAGGGGAGTTTACATGGGGATAGGCAGTTCATCATTCATTATAACTAGAGTCCCCTCCATATCAGATAAGATATGTGCCCACAATGTAGGTCAGTGTCACAGGATTGACTATTTGAATGGACGCACTTTTCTCCTTCCATTTTGGTTTTTTGAGGTGAGTAAAGAAAAGAGAAGAATAATCTATAATGTGTACCTAAGGATAGTAGGGTACGGTGGACACGGCAATTTGAGGCAAAAAGGTCATCCGTCAAAAGAATTGAATCCCTTAGTGTTGAAGATGTAAGTATAATTAATTTGGATAATTAATTAATTAGTTCAAGTTGTGTTATGCATACATGTGGATCATAACTTGTGTTTTTCTTCTATTATCTTTGATAGATCCATGCTATGGTGCCAATTGAAGCAAAAAGACACATATTTCATGCATGTGAAGATAGGGAAGCTCCTTGCACAAGACAGTGTGACTACCCTTCCTATCCTAGCTACATCCTTGGGTGATGTGCCTAGTTCATTCCAAGAGTTTAGGAGGAGATGAAGATAGCACAACGAAGAAGAAGAGGCTAAAGAAGAGGGTAAAGAAGAAGAAGTTGCACTGCTAGAAGATGGTCAAGGTAAACCTACAAAGCAAGATGAGGAATAGGATTTAGAAGAAGAAAGAAGAAAGGCTCTAACAAGTTGATTGACTCAAAGAAAAACAAGAAGAGGTGATCCTTAAGTTGGTGTTATGATATTTATTTTGCATTCATGTTAGATATTACTTTCTGATTTTGTGTGTTGTGTTTGCAGAAAAATTCCTGACATTGATGATATACATTTGTTCTACAACGCAATGAAAGTCTTCTACCATGCTCAAACAGCCCATATGTGAGTGTTCCTACTCATAGGGGTAAGCACATAAGAGGAGGAGATCATACGATTCTAAACAAGAGTTATAGGAAAGTGATAGACATAACTCCTTCAAATTTGTGAGAAAAAGCGAAAGGCTTTTTTAAAGAAAACATCCTGAAGGATCTTGATGGAGTCAACTAGAGACATGTTGTTGCTCTTAATGTGTTTTTAAAGAAACACATTAATAAGTGAGGGCCTCTTGTGCTCTATTTGTGTATGTTATACATATTTTTAATACACAAATATTTACTAGTAATTTTCTTTTGTTTTTAGTTCCTTGATATGGCAAAGGATGACATGAAGTTGTCCTAGGCACATCTTCACAAGTTGTTATTTGGGAGATTTCTGCAGTGACAATGTCATAGACTCGTTGATGGTATCCTTCCATTAGAGAATGATGACCTGGCCCCATTTGTGCTCCAAGTGCTTTTGTATGGTCTAACATGATGCAATACATTATTCCACTTTACGGATACAATCATTTGTACCTTTTTAAGTTAAACTATGAGATGAAAAAATGAGTCCACTACTCAACGATTTTTGGTGGACCTCACAATGCTACTACTAGAACATGGGTAAGAGTTCAATCAATCAAACTTTCAATAATAATCCATAATCAAATATTTTAGTGTCATTATTATAGTTGTGATCCTTCATAATTTAGAAATATTATATTAGCAATCACTTGAGTATAAAGCCAAGTTTTGAAGGAGTCTCCTAGTGGAACATTGAGCATGTGAGAGATTATTCATGGCATATTGGTGAGGATGTAAATAAGTATTGTAATTTAGTTATTTATCCATAATATTCATTGTTTATATAACTGATTGTTTATTTATTTATCTTACTTTTACCTTTCCCGGGTTTGTGGATTGTGCTACCTTCACAATATATTATGCACATTTGTTGATGTTTAGTTATTTAGTTCAATTTGATTGGGCCAATATTCCTATCTTGAGATTAAAATATATAAGTAATTTGGTAATTGAGGGACTGGAAATTGCTAATAGAGAGACTTTTGATGCAAAATTTCCTCTACTACAAGAGAAGAATGAACTAATATGAATTAATGAAGTAATGAATGTATTTCTATTTATGGGGATGAACATTATCTTCGAAATTTGTGTGAAAAAGTGTTGGATTACAGAGTTGAATCTTGTTTCTTTGTGAAAATGTTAGATTATTGAATGTATTTATATTTGTATTTTTTTATTTGTATTAATGTATATATCATTGTCATTCAGGTTTGGTATTGTAGAGTGAATATTGTATTTAGAAGGTTATTGATATAATTCTATGTATACTCATTTTTTTATGTATTATTGTCATCTAGCTTATTTCTATAATGAATATCTTATACAAAAAATGAATAGATAACACCTAAAAACTGAATACTTTTCAAATATAATCAAACATTATAACTAAAAAATAAATATGTTTCAAAATATATACATAATAACTGGAATATGAATATTTTTTAGTTAAAATAAATACATTACAATAACAAAATAAATATTTTTTAGAAGAGTGAATACTGTAGAGTGAATGCTCTTTGTCCATTTACGAATAAAAAGTTAGTATATAAAACTAAACTAAATATGAAAAATTAAAAGTACAAGTATTCTTCAAATGGATGCATTCATAGTATCATATATTTTGATATTTTAACTACACACTCACATACTCTAAGCATTCTTTAAAACTATATTGATATATAACTATCATATATCTTCTTGTTATTTGTAAACGTATAGTCCAAGTTCTTTTTCGATCAAGGGTCAATATAATTCCAAAGCACTTATGAGAAAGGGTCATTGTTATCAAAATATTAACCTATGCATGTTACTATATTTTCCTATGTCAATATTATTTTCGGTTTAGTTTGCACACATGTAGAATGACTATTTGACAATATTTCTTCAAAAAGAGTCATTTTGACTAATTTTTTATTTTCAAAATAAAAAGAAATAAGTGCGATTTTAAATTAATATTAATGCATAATAAAGACATCAACAATTCATGTTATAAGAAAAATGAGAATATATATGTTACTTATAAAATGAACAAGTACTTAATTGTATTGAATATATGAGAATTATAAAATGAATACTCTTTCAATAATACATGAATACAAATTACTTAAAAATGAATACCATACATTGATAGATGAATACGTGGTGTTTATAAAATAAATATTTTTACAAATGGATGAGTGCATACAAACATATTCATAAGCTATAAGTCAATAAAATAAATATATTACACAAGAAAGTATAAATACTTTTGATCTTAACCTAAGATCTTATTAGTCAAATCATTCAAATGACATCACATTTTTTAGAATTTTTTTTACTAAATTGATATCAAACTACTTGAAAAAGGAATATCAATTAGTTAGTAAATGGATACATAATCTTTACCACTTGACTACAAAATAAAAATTAGTTAATTACAAAATAAACACACATTAGTAGAGATGAATATCTACAATTTAGAAGATGAATATGTAGTCTAAAAATTGTATTTCACTTGTAAAATACGGACCGGTTAATTATAAAATGAGCACATATGATCAAACTTTTAAATGATAATCACAAGTACAAATAAATATTTTTTTCATAAATAGATTCATATAAGACCAATAAAAACAAAAGTACATACTATCTTGCAAAGTTTTAAGCATAACTCAATAATACGTAACAAATAACACATGCAAAAAAAATTAAAAAATTGAATAATACATAATACATGAAAAAAAGGCTTCCATTAGTTTCGCTTGGTATCCACTTGGCCAACACATCCTCGAAAAATGGAGATTGAAAATATGCTTTCCTTGACCTTATATTGTGTGCTTGCAAATAAATTCTCAACGGAGACCATAGGAGAGTGAATCTAAAATCAAAAATTGATAAAATGGGACCCAAAACATATCAATTGTTGGAAAAAATATAAAAAAAAGGAAAATCAAAATGACATATGAAGAAGGTGATTTTACTTCGTAGAATGTGATAGCGATATCTCGTGAATAGCGCAAGTGATGATGGATTTGTTCCTTTCATAGGAGAAAGACCAAAATGCATATAGAGTTTTCTTTCGGAAAAAGACCAAAATGCATATAGGTTACACAAGCGAATAGATCTATTCTCACGGTAGACTTGTCTCGGTGGATCTCTTTTGGAGAAATGTAATATGGAGATCTCCCGGGAAAGACACAATAAGGGCATTTGATTTGCACATTGAAGAGTAATTTGGTCCATAATAAAATTTTTGTTGACATGAAACCCCCCCACGTGCCTGATAAGAAAAAGTAAAATTGGTTTGAACCAAGGTTTTAAATCTCGGTTTTAATTTTGGCTTTAGCACCCAGCGAAATAGTTATATTTCAGTCGTTTCAGCCGTTTCGGTTTCGGCGGAAAGATTTTTTTAGTTATTAATTATGTGTTAACCAGAATTTGACTATATTTTGACTGTACTTTGACTTCAAATTAAAAATACGATAAAATTTTGAAAATTTTTTTATAAAAATTAAAAAATTATGAAAGAATTTATAATTAATTTCACCATAATATTAAATATTATTTTAATTAATTAAAATTAATTTTGATAGTTAATCACTAATATAGTCTATTTTATATATGTTACTATATAAAAATTTATACGAAAAATAATATGAATATGATTAAAAGTTAAAAATTAACATAAGTAAATTTAACTTATTATTAAAATGTACTTGACATATACATAATTTTTTAATTATAACGTAATACAACTAATCATTATCATCATCATAATCATCATCAGTTGAATTTAGAACATCTGGGTATGAAATTATGAATTCAGTATCTGGACGATTCAGATAAGCATTTATAGGCATACGAGATAGAATAACTAGCTCTGCGCGATCTCGTAACAACGGTTCACATGGGGGTAGGACCGACACAATTTCTTTTTGTCCATGCTTTCGGTGGAACAGTCATGCACGCATGCACGTGAATAGAGAAATCAATGCGTTTCGGTCAAAATTATTTTTATTTTAGTTTCAACCAAAATATTTATTTATTTATTAATTATATTTTGACCAAAATTTGACTTTATTTTAATTATTTTTTAACTTTAAATTAAAAAATTATAATATGTTTAAAAATTTTTGAAATAGTGAACAGTACCATATATTAAAATTCATACACATGAACAGACTCATGCACATGAACAATATCTGCCAGAGACAGGCAAGGGCAGTGCCCCGGCGCAGGGTCAAGCCAGCGAGGGTGTTGGTGCCGGGCTAGCGATGGCGTAGGCGCTAGTGTGAGGTTGGCGAGGACGCGAGACCAGGAAGGGTGCGAGGCCGGTGAGGGAGCGGCGGCAAGCTGGCGAGTGCGCGGGGGCTAAGCCAGCGAGGGTGAGGGCGCGGATGAGTGCGTGAGGCTGGAAATGCGCAGGCGCCAGGCTGGAGAGCCTACTCACGCAAGCGAGTAGGTGCAGGTGCCAAAGGCCAGCTTGAAGGTGCAGGCTCGAGCATGAAGCCGGCGCGAGGGCATAGGCGGGGCGAGCTCCCCACGCGAGCTCTCCTTGTGAGCTCCTCGTGCCCTCGAGCTCACCCCACAACCTTCTCGCGCACTGCGCTCGCCCTGCGTGCACTGCGCAATTCCCTCTTACTCTCCGCTCGCTGCACTCGCCGCGCGATCTCCCCACGCGCTACGCTCGATCCACGCGTGTTACGCGATCTCCGCTCGCTCTTCACTCGCTGCGCGATCTCCCTGCGCGCTACGCTCAACCCACGCATGTTGCACAATCTCCCGCTCACTTTGCGCTTGCTGCGCTCACCGCGTGATCTTCCCACATGTTTCGCTCACTGCCATCGAAAACCCTAACTTTAAAATCGAAATATTTTGGACTGATACGTTGTAGCACCGGCCAAAACTAAACCGTTTCGGATCGATCTCCCTCCCTCTCCATTGAAAGAAATGAGATTGTTATTGATACAGTACATTAAAAAAAATAACTAAATTAACCAAATTTTCCAGATGTAGAGAGCAATCAAGAAAGCTACATAAGTAAATATATAACCTACAGAAAAATGGGCTATTCCAACCAATCTTGGTTGGACAATGGAAAGAGTCACTGGCTTATCTCTCCACTGAATTAAATTAGTCAAAGGTGTGCGTTCATAAGCCCATGTTAAAGTTTCAATCAATTTTTGTCAATATCCACGTCAGAAAATTAAGAACATAAATACAGTAAGCCAAACAAAATGTCCAAATAAAAACATCTACGCCCATACAAATAAATTATTAGAAACATTTCAGTTTCGACCGAAATTTAAAATCTTGATTTGAACTAAATCGGATGAAAAAAACAGGGAGAGAATAAAGAAGGAATTTCAAAAAAATAAATTCATAATAATTCAACTGGAAATAATATTCACCAATGACAATAATGCCTAACTATGTAATCTAAACAAAACATCAGAACCCGTTAAAAAGTGAAGAAAATTGGTAATCGGATGACAAAGCAAACGAGAGATCAAATATCGATGTCAATGAAAAAAGGAAGAGCTTGTCGAACCCTCAAAAGAGGCTTAATGAACCAGATATGTCTATACGGAACCTTGAAATTGGAACTTCATTTCTCTGAACTACTCGTTAGACCAAATTAAAGCAATTTTTGATTGCGCATTTAGGCCTTAAAAGTGAAAGCTAAGTTAGGACAGTATTTATTGCATGTTTGACTTATCATCATTGACATTATGTGTCATTGTCCACAGTTTTTTTTTTTTGACAAAAAGAGATAACTGACATAAAATACATAAACATGCTTGTGAAAAATGGAGGCCGATACAAAGCATGCGAAGCAAGAGGACAAGTTGCGCCAACTTTTGAACTGCCCGTAGTTGACCTAGAGAACCAGCTGACCAAGGGGTGTTACAACCCACATGTGGGCCTTGTTTGAACGGGCCCGCCTGGAAACCGATTTCTGTCCAAACTCGGGTTAAATTTAACCCTTCTCAAAAAAACCTTCTGAAGGATGAGTTTACTTCCTAACCCAAGTTTAGTTTTGAGGGTCCTTGTCAAATGACATAAAACAGGCTCACTATAATTTGAATTTTAACTCCAGTTTAGCAACCCATTGCCAAATGCACCATAGTTCAATAAACATACTAGGCTTTGGTTTCAGGCCCGCCCTGGCTGTTGACAGCCTTAGCTGATTGTACCATATTATTCTTCATGAGCTCATTTCTCATCCATATAAATATAGATATTATTTTTCATATAATAAATCCATAAGCATCTGACTTACAAGCTATCTTTAGCAATAATTCATAACAAATATTCATAAAGATATATAAATATAGTTTACTATTAGGAAAAGTTGATGTAAAAAATTCATGCCGCGGGTGAATATTGGACACCTAGCCATTACTTGAACAATGGAACTCTTTTTTTAATTTAGAGAATATTAGCGATAAAACTTGGAATCCAACCTTGTTACTCAAGTTCAAAATGTTTGTAAATTACTTGTACAAAACATGTGGTACGTTGTTTCTTTTAAGATGATTCATTCATTAAGGTTATGTCATACAATCTCAATTTTCTTAATTGTGCTTAGATAGTTTTAACTTGCATAGCTAGTGGATAAATACAAATAAGTATTGTTATGAAGTCAATAAGGGATTATTTAGTTGTACAAAAGCGAAATTCGAGCATCACAAAATCACTTCTCTCTACTTTCGACTCATTTTTAAAAATAGTGGGAAGTAATTCATTTTTAACTTTTAGTTGGACAAAAGCATATTTTGAAAGTATAATTATTTATATAAAATATTATCTATTTAATTTTTTCAAAAATAAAATATTTTATGTAATTATTTATGTAAATTATTATTTATTTAATTTTTTATAAATTAATTTTTTATAAATATATATTATTATTATTATTATTATATGTGAGATTATTAATATTAGTATAATTTAAAATATTATTTAATTTGCTTCTAAAAATCACTTTAGATCAAAAATAAAAAAATAAATTTAATTTTTTTTTTACTTTTGTATTACAAGTATTTAAAAGTAGAATAATTTTTGAAAATTTACTTCTAAATAACTAACAATAAAAGTAAAAAAAATAATCCAATATCTAAGAACTAGATATTGCTGAAATAATTTTCTTGTATAGTCACTTCTAATTGGACCAATTGTTCACGCTTGAGATGGCTCGCTGGTCGTCATGCCTAGAACAAATTCCTTTTCTGGCTTGACTTCATAATTAATTTAATAATTTAAGATGGTCATCATACAAGTACCGTTTATATATTATCATAATGCTGATAGCACAATGACATAAGCACTGCTATTTAAAGAAAAAGATATGCACGAATCCCGGACTTTTTGATTAATATTTTAAACTTGATTCCACAAGATAACATTTGGAATATTCCGATTTGGGATCAAAATGTTTTGTTGAAAGGTAGCCTGTTTTTCATTGGAGCATTCAAGATAAAGTGTATTATGCTTTTGAAAGATCCCAAAAAAAAAAGATTAAAGTGGCTCAAAGCCAAATTGTACATGATACTTTATATTAATGAGTGATAATGAGGTGAAAGGTCTGCTAGGCTTTGTTTGTATTAGACTGTGTTTGAATGTCATTTGACTTTTAGAAGGGGTGGAAGTGAAATCATTTTTATCATTTTTGTTGTTTATATGTAATTTACTTTCGGAAGTGGTTGAAGTGTCATTTTCGGAAAGACTAGAAAGTAAATTAGATTTCAATTCTGCAACTTCTATAGAGTTGGGTGCGGAAGTCACAATTCCAAAAAAGAACCCATCCACTTATCCCACTTCGTAGAAGTGTGCATTCCAAGACTTTGAGCAGCTCCAATTTCTCTCGAAGTCACCTCCTGTGCACCTCTTGCAGGCGGCCACCAACACCCCCATCCACCCCATTGTCTCCCTCATCGCCGGCCACTAACTCCTAGCAATGAAATCCCTCTATCTACCCCACTGTCTCCCTCAACAGCGGTCACCAACTCCTGTTGATGAAATCCCTCCATCTACCCTACTGTCTCCCTTATCAGTGGCTACCAACTCCTGGCAATGAAATCCCTCCATCAACCCCATTGTCTCCCTCATAGCCGGCCACCAACTCTCGACAATGAGATCCCTCCACTCCATCTACCCCGTTGTCTCCCTCATCATCGGCCACCAACGCTCGATAACCAAATCTCGAGATCTACCCCACTTTCTCTCGAGATCTCAACTCCTACCTTGTCCTCAGCTATAATTACAACGTTTGGCCTCTCTCCTACTCCTTGGCAACCAAGGCCCATAAACGTCTTGTTGATCTTGTTGCTGGGGTTGCGCTATCACTGCCCTGCTCATTAACTAGCAAGAGAGATGATTATCTCGAGTAGGTCTTCACTTGTGCAAGGTATGTAGCGCAAAATATCAATGTCCACCACAAATTCACGATATACAAGAAGAACAGAAAAGAAGAAAAGATAACACACAAGAGATTTATGTGTCAAAGATGATCCAGAGGATATTGTATTGATGAGAAGAGGAAAAGAAGATTACAACGATGGAGACAAAACTCCAATATCACCAACTCTCATAAAAGACTAAGTAGCCTAACCGTCACAAGACGTCTTGAGACTATTGATCTATGTCTCTCTCTTTCACTCTATATTGAAAAACTTACATCAGTAGAGTATTTATAGATGTGGCCTAACTGTGTTTGAGTCAAAGTAAAAGATTGATTCAAATAAGACTTCTATTAATTTAAGTCTTCTATTAGAAGATAAATCCAGATAAGGATTAGGCCCACTAAATTACTTTCTAATATAATTAAGACTCTGAAAAATCTGGATTCAAGACATAATTAAGCCAACAATCTCCACCTTGAGATGATAGTTACCCTTCTTTTCTTCTTTTTCTCTTTTTTCCTTTTAATGTTTTTTAGGACTATTATAGTTCACCACGGTCACCAAGGAAACTCTCAAACAACTGGGAGTCATTGAAGAGTTTGTTAAGAAGGCCTAGGTCATAATTGAATTTGGGATTCAGAAGGTGACCAAGCTTAAGGAGGAGCTTGCCAAGATCAAGGACCAGCTTGAGGCAGCCCAGAAAGAGGCCTCAGATGCAAACTAGAGGGTCAAGAAGGTCGAGAAGGTGGATGAGCTCTTCAAGAGTTGGGGTGTAGCGTCTAATGTGAAGATAAAAGAGACAAAGGAGGCCCACGACAAGGCAAATATGGCTCAGGACTAGGCCATGGTCAAAATTGATGTTGCTCATAATGAGGCAATGGAGGAGTTCAAGGGGTTTGAAAGTACTAGGATGAACTTGCTAACTGGAGTGCTAACAGCCTCTTTGATGGCTATTTGTTCTGCATGTGTGACACCCTTAATGGATTGAAAAGGTTTGACCTAACCCTTTAGGTACTTGCTTCTTTGATCCATTGACCTTGGGCTACTAGAGGTGCATCACCACTATTACCACATTGATGCCAGTGGCCTTTCTTAGTCCCCTTTCAAGCCTCCCAACATTGAGGGTTAGCCTTCCAGGTTTGAGGTGCCGACATCACCTGAGACTAGGGAGATTTATCCTTTGGTGAGTTTAGCTCAACCTAGTGAGGACGCCTAAGTCCTTAGAAGGCTTGCCTGCTAGTTGAATTTTGTAATCCTGTACTTATGAACTTTTGATGTAATGGAAGTTTTTTCCCTTTATTTTTTTTAATGAAGGATTTTGTTTCCTACCATCTAAGTGTCTTATCTTGAATGTAATTGTAAAGGGAAGGCTTTAATCATACCTTTTTAAATTTAGGATGGCTCATTGGGCCTGGAGGACTTCGCTCAAATTAGTTATCATGTCCTGGTTATCTTGTGGGAGGTGATGCTCCTTGTTGGGTTTGAGGCTTGTAGCTTCTCATTAGAGGGCATAGGTTGCCTTTGGCTTGCACCTTCAATCGTGGGCTTGTTCTCTCTCATTTGGTTTGTGAGCTCTAGTTGGCATCAGCACCTAAATGCTTTCTCGGTTAGGTGTTGAGCTTGTAACTAGACTTTAGGGGTCAAATATGGAGCTTGTAATTATTCCTTGATCAAGTGTTGGACTTATAACTGAACGTCAAAGATCAAGCACAAGGCTTGTAACCATTCCTCAATCAAGTGTGAAACTTGCAATCAAGACTTCGATCAAGTGCGAGATTTGGAACTGTCCACCAGAGGTCAAGTGCAAGAGCTTGTATATCCCTTCTTCGGTCAAGTGTAGGACTTGTAATTGGGACATCGGTTAAGAGGGATCTTGGAACTAGCTTTTGTTCCTTGACCAAGAGCAAATCTTAAAATCAAGATTTTGGTCAAGAGTGAATCTTACAATTAGCCTTTATTCCTCAGTCAAGAGCAAATCTTGTAACCGAGACTTTGGTCAATAGTAGATCTTGGAACTGGCCTTCATTCCTTAGTCAAGAGTATGTTTTGAAACTGGTCTTTATTCCTTGATCAAGAGTGAATCTTATAACCAATACTTTGGTCAAGAGCATATCTTGGAATTGGCTTTTGTTCCTTAGTTAAGAGTAGATCTTGTAACTGGGAGTTCAGTCAAAAGCAGATCTTGTAACGGGAACTTCAGTTAAGAGTGGATCTTGGAATCGGCCTTTAAAAGTCAAGTGCGAGAGCCTATAACCTTTTCTCAGTCAAGTGCACAACCTGTAACTGAGACATTGGTCAAGAGTGACCTTCAGAGGTTAAGTGCAAGAATTTGTAACATTTCCTCTATCAAGTGCAAGACTTGTAACTAAGACTTCAATCAAGAGTGGATCTTGGAGCTGGCCTTCATTCCTCTCTCAAGAGCAGATCTTGTAACTGGGATTTTGGTTAAGAGTAGATCTTGGAACCAACCTTCAAAGATAAAGTGTGAGAGCTTGTAACCTTCACCTAGTCAAGTGCAAGACTTGTAACTGAGCCTTCGGGCAAGAGAAGATCTTGAAATCAACCTTCATTCCTTCATCAAAAGTGGACCTTGTAACCAAGACTCCAGTCAAGAACAAATCTTGGAATTGACCTTCAGAGGTTAGTGCAAGAACTTTAGATCTTTCCTTAATCGTGCGAAAACTTGTAATTAGGCTTCAAGGGTCACACATTTTGAGGTGTCAAAAAGGTAAGCAAGTGTTTATACTGATAGTATGGGATCAAAATTGACCACCCAAGATAGCAAAGACCCTAGGGAGGAATATCCAAAAAGCAAATAAAAAATACGTGATTTAAGTACACAATTAGGTATTATGGGAATATGACTTTCAACAGGCACAAGTCCCTATTGTTAATTACTCTGATGATTGTTAAATGTCTCCTAAAGTAAAAAACTTGGCTAATAAAATAGAGACATAAAAGAGAAAAAGAAAACATCATTGGATTGGTTTTTAGAAAGGGACACATGGCTTAAGAAATAACATACTCTCACTTTACAATTTAAAGAATTTAAATTCATAATTGACATAAAATAAGAAAAAGAATGGGAAGAGATTGATGTTTGTTGTTGCCCCATCTCTGTGTGTTGGACCTATGGAATCGAAATTAACCATCTGAGATGGTGAAGACTCTAGGGAGAGACTTCAATTCACAAATCAAAATTTGGTAGTTTAAATGCACAATCAGATATTGTGGGAATATGACTTCCAATAGGTGCAGCCCCTGTTATTAATTATCATAATAATTGTCAGGAATCTCCTAAAATAAAAAACCTAGTTAATAAAATAGAGACACAAAATAAAAAAAA
This sequence comes from Trichopus zeylanicus subsp. travancoricus, assembly GCA_005019695.1. NCBI lineage: Eukaryota > Viridiplantae > Streptophyta > Magnoliopsida > Dioscoreales > Dioscoreaceae > Trichopus > Trichopus zeylanicus. The sequence continues at coordinate 954,055 of RXID01010941.1, forward strand.
GCATTTGATTGATTTTAAGAAATGATGCATGATTTAAACAATGTATGTGCTCGCTTTACAACAAATTTCATCATGAAATTATAGAAAATATGAAAAAAAAATGAAGAAAGGAAAAGGGAAAAAAAGAGTGAAGAAGAAACTCTGATGTGTGATACTACTTCACTCTCCTTGCACTAAACTACATGGCATCTGACCCAAATCGACTTGGTCTTTAGTATATGTTGATGGCATCATCTGATGGGACATAGACGGAAATGAGAGAGGCTCAAAGTATTTCCAATAGTTTTGAACTTTGGCAATAACTTTGTTGGGTTTAGCATTGCCAACGACTTGTCAGGATTGGCCTGAAATGTTTTTGATAGCTTTGAGCTTTGAAAATAACTTTATGATTTGAAGTATTTTTGTTAGATAATAAGATATCGGTGATAACATTGTTTAGTTTAGAGTGTTTCCGTTAGCCAATATGGTGTTGGCAATAACTCCATTGACCTTGAAGTATTCCATAGCCAATAAGGTGTAGGTAATAACTTCTTTAGCTTTTGAAGTATTTTCATAGCTAATAAGGCATAGATGATAACTTCATTGGGTTTGGTGGCATCACCAATGACTTATAGGGTTGGGTATAGTTTTGAAAACTGCATTGTCAATTGCTTTTGGGGTTAACTAGCTTAAAAGGGCACATCATCAACTACTTCAATGGTTGACTAGCTTGAAAAGGTGCGTCACCAACTGCTTCTAGAGTTGACTACCTTGAAGAGTGCATCACCAACTACTTTTGGGGTTGGCTAGCTTGAAGGGTGCATTGTCAACAGCTTCTGGGGTTGACTAACTTCAAACTATGACCAACAGCTTTGAGCATATTGTCAACAAACTTTTTTCATTTAATAGTGCCACCAACGACATATGGTGTTGAATATAACTTTGAAATATTGCTAAAGGATTTTGTAGAATACCCAACAAGACTCAATTTGACCTTATTTAGTTTCATTTAAACTAATTTTGGTTTAGGTTTGGGTAGTAACATCACCCATTGTTCATGGCCTTGGAGTATTGTCAAGGGTTTAGCACACCTAATAGGACTTAGTTTGACCCTATTTAGTTTCATTGGGACTAATATAGTTCAGGTCCAAATTTGATTTCATTTGGCTTAATTCAAGTTTGACCTTGTATTAGGCCTTTATCTTTATTGAGTCTAAGTCTACATTTTAATGGACTTCGGTTAAAGTTTAAGTCAATTTAGTTCAACTTGATTTCAGTTCAGGCTCAGCCTGGCTTGGTCCTAGATTGAATTTGAGCATGCTCTTTTAGATTGGACTTGGTTTAATCTAATTAGAGTTTAATTTGAGCTTAGTTCAATCCAGATTGGATTTGATTTGAGCTCAACTTGATTTTAAATTAACTCATCTCAAGTTTGATTAAGGTTGACTCTGAGTTTATTTGGCCTAGGTTAACGTAATTTGGATTTTTAGAGTCCAGTTCAATTTGGATTTTAGTCCATTTATTTGATCAATTTAAGCTCATTTGAGTTAACTTGGCCTTTATCCATTTGTTATGATTGAGTTTAATTTCTATATGATTAAATTACTTTATATTAAGCAGTTTGATTTGAGGGTCCTTGGCTATTTATGACAATCTGAGGAAAATCTTTGGCCTAGCGTAAATGTGCAAACTTGAGGATTGACTTAGTTCACAAGCTTGAAAGCTGGCTTAGAAGTGCAAGCCTAAGGGTTGACTGGGTGCAAGCCAAAGGACTAGCATAGATACAAATCTGAAGGCTAATTGAATATGAGCTCAAAGGTTGACTGAGGTGTGAGTCCAAAGACTAGTTGGGCACAAGCTCGAAAGTTGGCTAAGTGTAAACTTGAAGGTTGGCTTAATGCGAGCCCGAGGGCTAGTTGTATGTGAGCCCAAAGTCTAGCTAAGTGTGAACCCAAAGGCTGGCTGAGTGTAAGCTTGAAGGTTGGTTGAGATGCAAGCCTGAAGACTAGCTGAGTGTAAGCTTGAAGGCTAGTTGAGATGCAAGCCTGAAGGCTAGCTAAGTGCGCGTTTGGAGGCTAGCTTAGATGTGAGCATGAAGGCTAGCTGAGTGCAAGCCTAAAGGCTGATTGAATGTAGGCCCAAGACTAGCTTAGTGTGAGCCCAAAGGCTAGTAAGATGCGAGCCTGAAGGCTGGCTAAGGTGAGAGCTCGAAGGCTAGCGGTTTAGGTTGTTGCGGGAAGCTCGAGTGCAGGGAGGCTTGGGAAAGCAACAATGTGGTGAGGCCAGAGACGGGAAGGGATAGCATGGGGAGATTCAATTTGGAGCATCAATAAGTGATGAGGAGCTTGCTGAAAGTAGAGGAGTAAAAGAAAACCACAGGAGGGCAACAAAGAAAAGAAAAAGGCAAAGATAGGGTTCTTACTTGCTAATTAATTCTTCTTCATATTTTTTTGGTCTCTGAGTCTTCCCTATATTCTTCGATCTTTGAACTGCTGCTTCTCTCTCTAATCTCCTTGTCCTGATTCTCCTCATCTTTTTTTTTCAAGTCAATAGGTTTTATATAGGATTTGAAGAGATGAAGTTTGGCTGGAAACGATCTCCTTTTCATTTGAATTTTTGAATGATGAATATGGATGTAAATAGATATGGATATGGCTTATCTTAAGTTTAGATGAGCTTGTGAAGAGTTATGGATAAATCTATTTATTGTAGATGATGATAATTTGAAAGTTATAATCATCTTGAATGCTAAAATTATAGAGAAATTATTTGCAATCTTTTTGTAAATTAGACTAAATTATAATTTTATGAATTTCAAGGGCCTTTTTACACAAAGAATTTATTTATAAAGTTCTAAAACTTCCATGTTCTTTTTGAACAAAATTTAAACTTATTCACAAATACAAATTTTTAAGGGACTTATTTACAAAAAATTGAACTTCTTGGGGCTTATTTATACATACGAGAATTTTGAGGAGTTTATTTATAAACCCTGAATTTCATATGGATTGAATTATAATTATCAATCTTTTAAGGGATTTATTTGCAAACCCTGAATTTTGCAGGATTAATTTGTAATTTTAGGATTTTATTGGATTTTTTCATAAAAGTTTTATTCCAAGGACCTATTTATGAAGATATTTTTGATCCAGGGACTTATTTATAAAGTTTTTATATTTTGTCATTTTGGCTCAAATTTTAGATGAATTTTGGGCCCAACATTTCGGTCCAAGTATCAAATCCACTCAGCCGATTTGAATTAGGTCTTCCTTGAGCCCGAATTTTTCAATGATTCAAGTCTAAATTAAGTTCAATTTTGGTCAAACTCGAACGTGATAATCTAACTGAAATCCACATTCGAGCCATAATTTAGTGGTATACGAGTCTTAATTTTAATCATATTCTAATAAAATTTGATTGTGGTAAAAATCACCTCAAATAAGACCAAGTAGAATTTGACTTAGATAAGTCTTAACTTGATCCTTGATGGATATTAATAACCAGGCTTGATGGCATCATCTAGTGGGGACTTGGAAGGGGATGAGAAGTAAGAGAGCCTTGATGTATGGTTGGCAACTTTGAACATATTGGCGATTAACTTCCTTTGATAGTGTCACCAATGGTGTGTTGGGTTTAGCTCGAAGTGTTACTAATAGGTTTGAGTGTTGACAATTAACTTCTTTTGAATAAGGTACTTAGCTGACTAACTGAGCAAGTTCAAGCCTACTTTTATTTTAATTCAATTTGATAATTAACATTCTCTTAGGTATCTTGTTAATTAAATTTGGAGCATTGCTAATACTTTTGGATTGACTTAGCTTGATAGGTACATCATCAATGGCTTCTGGGGTTGACTAGTTTGAAAGGTGCTTCATCAACAACTTCTTGGTTAACTAGCTTTGAAGTGTGACTAATGACTATGAGTTTATTATTAGTTGACTTTATTTGAATAAGGAATTATGATTGACTAACTAAGCAGGTTTAAGCCTACCTTAGTTTGGTTTGATTTAATAATCAACAACCTCTAAGACATGTTGTCGATTGAATTTGAACCATTGCCAATGCTTTTCTGTTGGCTTAGCTTGAAAGATGCATCGTCAATAGCTTCTAAAGTTGACTAGCTTTGAAGTATGGCCAACCATTTCATTTGTATTATTGGTTGACTTTGATTGAATTAGACGTTTGGTTGATTGACTGAGCAAGTTTAAGCTACCGTAGTTCAGTTTGATTTGATAATCGATGGCATCTTAGGCATGTTATTGATTGAATTTGAAGTGTTGTCAATGCTTTTAGGTTAGCTTAGCTTTAAAGTATGGCCAACAGCTTCAAGCATGTTGTCTATTGACTTCACTTGAACACAACATCTGGCTAACTGACTAAATAAGTTCAAGCCTCTATTTAGTTTGGTTTGATCTAAAGTTCAAACTTGGTTTAATTTAACTTTGATCTAATTTAGTTCAATATTCAAAACTTGGTAGGCTGGGTTGGAGGCATGGCTCAAACAGCTGTGGTGTAGGCTCGGAAGGAAGGGCTCCAATAGGCACAGGAGGAGGCCATAGTAGTGATGTCCCGGGCTGGAGGCAAATAGCTTAGACAACTATGGTGCAAGCACGAATGGAAGGGCTATGGTGGGTGCCAGATAAGGCCATGCGGCAGTGTCCTGGGTTGGAGGTGGGAGGCTTGGATAGGTGTGCTGCAGGCATGAAGGGAAGGGCTTCGATGGGTACAGGAGGTGGCCATGGTGGTGAGCTAGGGCTTTGGGGCCAGGCAGGTGATGGCTGACAATAAGGAGTTACTTGTGGCTCAGTCATATGAAAGAAGGGGTAGGAGATCCGATGATTCATCAGAGGCAATGGAGAGGTGGAGAGGGGGCTACGGTGAGGTAGTGCAATAGTGGTGATCTTGTGCATTAGACACAGGGCAAGGTAGCTAACATCTCAAGAAAAATGAAGAAAGAGCAGAAGCATATGGAGAAGAATGAGATGAATAAGAAAGCTAAGTGATGAAACCTCACCCAATTATATTCAATCTTCAACTTTCTTTGTTGTAGTCCCAAATTCACTGGCCTTCTTTTTATCACTATCTCCGCTTTTTTCTTTTTTGAAGGTTTGGTAGGGTTCTTATAGCAATGAGAAGATCAACTTAGATTAGGATGGATTCCATTTAAACTTTCAATCAAGAATCTTATCGATTTTTTTATTTATCTCGAATGAGTTTTGTATGGATTGGATAATTGTGGATGTGTTTGGATTTGAGATTGGATAAGTTTTTGGAGAGATATGAATGAGTTTATCTACTGTAGATGGGAGAATTTAAAAAATGTACTCACTCTGGATATTGAATTTATAAAGGATTATTTGCAAAATTTTTCTAGAAAATTTTGACCAAATTGTAATTCTATAAATTTTAGGGACTTTTTATAAAAGAATTTTTTTATAAAATTTTGAAACTTTTAGAGTTGTTTTGGAATGAAATTTTGGCCTATTTGTAAATAAAAATTTTTGAGGAACTTATTTGTGAAAAATTAAAATTCTAGAGGCTTATTTGCAAAAACATAATTTTTGAGAAATTTATTTATAAACCTTAGATTTCGTAAGGATCAAATTATAATTATTAATCTTTTAAGAAATTTATTTACACACCTTAAATTTTACAGAGGCCAATTTATAAGTTTAGGGTTTTATTGGATTTTTTTTACAAAATTTTTATCCTAGAAACCTATTTATAAGAAAACTTTGGTCAAGAGTCTTTTTGTAAGAATTTATTTAATCTAGAACTTATTTATGAAATACTTATATTTTTCATTTTGACCTAGATTTTGGATGGAATTTGGGCCTAATTTTAGTCCAAATATCTAGATCACTCAACGCACTTTAGCTTGAGCCTAAATTTCTTAAGAAGTTTGATCCAAATTAAGTTTAATTTTCAGTTAAGTTTGACCATGATCTAGATTTAATTGAGACCCCACACTTGAGCCATAATTTAATAGCATACAAGTTTCAATTGTGATCATATTACAATTAAATTTTATTGTGGCAAAAATTACCTGAAATAAATTACCCACTTCACATCCCCTTCTTGAGTTTTGATGAGAGGAGAGGATATGAACAAACTTTGGGTACTTGCCCCCATGTTAATGTTCCAGGAGTTGGTTATATGGGTTTGAATTATTATGCAAAAATAGACTTGACTTATTATGCAAAAATAGACAGGACTAAATTTGCTATATGAGAGTGGACTTGATTTGTCATGTAAGAGCAAACTTAGTTTGTCACATAGGAGTGGACTTAGGTTGACATGTGCAAGTGGACTTAGTTTATCAAGGAAGTGGACTTAAGCTAGCACATGCAAGTGGACTTAATTTTTCATATGAATATGGGTTTATCACCATGCAAAATGGACTTCAATTTGCCATATGAAGGTGGACTTAATTTATCATATAAATACGGATTTGATTTATCATGTAAAAGCAAGCTTGACCACCATGCAAAAATGGAGTGAATTTGTCGTGTGAAGGTGGGCTTGGATTGCCATCTATGATGGACTTTTGTTTGCTTGATCATCACGCAAGATGGACTTTAATTTATTAAGTGGGAGTAGACTTAATTTACCATGTAAATGTGGACTTGATCTGTTGACTTAATTGTGTCTTGAATCCAGATTTTTCAGAGAGTCTTAATTATATTAGGAAGTTATTTAGTCGGCCTAATCCTTATATAGATTTATCTTCTACTAGAAGACTTAAATTAGTAGAAGTCTTATTTGAGTCAGTCTTCTACTTTGACTCAAACAAGTTAGGACACATCTATAAATACACCATTGATGTAAGGATTTCAATATAGAGTGAGAAAGAGAGATATAGATCAATACTCTCAAGACGTCTTATGACGGTTAGGCTACTTAGTATTTTGTGAGAGTTGGTGATATTGGAGTTTCGTCTCCATCGTTGTAATCTTCTCTTTCTTTTCTCATCAATAGAATATTCTCTGGATCATCTTCGACACATATATCTCTTGTGTGCTATCTTTTCCTCTTTTCTATTCTTCTTTTACATCGTGAATTGTGGTGGATATCGATATTTTGCGTAACAAGTGTTATCAGAGCTTGGTTCAATATGTCCACTATGAAGTTTGATATAGAGAAATTCAATGAAAAGCAAGGATTTCCTATTTGGCAAGCAAGAGTTCATGCAATTCTTACTCAACAAGGGTTGAGGAACACATTGGAGGACATCAAGCCTAAAGATGTCGCCGAAAGTGTCTGGGAAAACCAGAAGGCTAGTGCACATAGTACAATCATCCTCAGTCTCACCGATGAGGTACTCTATCCATTTCTTGATGAAACATCACCTTCATAGTTATGGAAAAAGCTGAAAAAATAATATATGAGTAAGTCTATCTCAAATCGAGTTTATTTAAAGCAGAAGCTCTTCAATTTTTGAATGAGAGAAGGTATGAATATAGTTGATCATCTTAATGCTTTCAATAAACTTGTCTCTCAATTGTTAAGTATTGATGTTAAAATTGAAGATGAAAACAAGGTAATTATTTAATTATTGTCTTTACCTCCTTCTCTTGAGAATCTTAAAACTACTCTCATATATGGGAAGGATTTGAAATTTGACGATATTTTTGGGGCCCTTCTATCTAATGAATATTTGAAAAGGATTGGAGGGGATGTGTCACACTCAGAAGCATTAATTGTCAGAGGTCGTACCAAAGAAAGATCAATGACAGGCCATTCTAGATTCAAATCTAAAGAAATAAACTACAGGTATTGTAAGAAGATGGGACATGCAATTAAAGAGTGTTGGAATCTCAAAGCAAAGAAAGAAAGAGAATCTCAATCTAAAGATCAAGCCAAAGAACAAGTATCGGTTGTTGAAGGGAGTTCTGATGATGGTTTTAGTAATGTTCTCTCTATTAGTTCTAATTTTGATCGTTACCATGATATTTTGATTCTTGATTCTAGTTGTTCTTACCACATGTGTCCTAATAAGGATTGGTTTGAAAACTATGAGTCTTATGATGGTGGTTTAGTTTTGATGGGTAATAACAATTCATGCAAAACTGTTGGAATTGGAACAATCAAAATTAAGATGTTTGATAATATTATTAGAACTCTCACTGATATCAGACATGTTCCTGATTTGAAAAAGAATTTGATCTCTTTGGGTGCTTTGGATTTTGTTGGTTGTAAGTATTCTGCTGAAGGTAGATTTCTTAAGATTGCTAAAGGCTCATTGATAGTGATGAAGGGCCTAAAGCATGGAAATTTGTATGAGTTAGTAGGAAAAATCGTTGCAGGTGGAGCAGCAATTTCTCAAGCTTCTTCTTCTGATATGACCCACTTATGACATATGCGTCTCGGTCATATGAGTGAGTAAGGTTTAAGTGAGCTCAACAAAAGAAAATTACTGAAATGTCTCAACTCATGAAAATTGGATTTCTACGAGCATTGTCTCTATGGTAAATAGTCCAAGGTAAAGTTTAACACCGATACTCATTGCACTAAAGGCTTAATTGATTATATTCATTCTGATGTGTGGTGCTCTTCTATTCCATCAAAATTTGGTGCTTGATATTTTGTCAGTTTTATTGATGATTTTTCTAGAAAAGTATGGATTTATTTTTTGCATCACAAAGCTGAAGTGTTTTCTGTTTTCAAATGGTGGAAAACTTCAATTGAAAAAAGGACTGACAGAAAAATCAAATATCTCAGAAGTGATAATAGTGAAGAGTATAAATCAACATAGTTTCTCAAATTCTATGAAGATGAAGGCATCAAACGCCACTTTACCATCCCAGGAAAATCTCAACAAAATGGGGTGACTGAAAGGATGAACAGAACCTTGTTGGAGAAAGCACGTAATATGCTCAGTACAGCTAATCTTGATAAATATTTTTGGGCAGAAGCAGTTAATACAACATGCTTCATTGTGAATCGCTCTCCTCAAATAGCCATTAATTACAAGACTCCTGAAGAGATATGGATTGGTCAACCTACAAATTATTCTTCTTTAAAGATTTTTTGTTGCCCTGCTTATTTGCATGTTGTCAAAGATAAGTTAGATGCACATTCCAAAAAGTGTATTTTCTTAGGTTATGCCAAAGGCGTCAAAAGCTATCATTTGTGGGATCCTACTATTTCAAATGTAATTATTGAGAGAGACATAGTATTTGATGAAAATGTTATGCTAAAATCTCTCAAGAAAGGTCTCAATGATATAATGCAAGTGGAGGTGGAGCATGTAGTTCCTTCAGAAGAAGATATTCAAGGTATGCCCAACTCTCAAGAAAATTCTAAGAATCAAATTTCTGAAAAGACTCCACTTCAAAGATCTCAAAGAAAAATAAAGCCACCTGAAAGGTATGATTTTGAAGATATGGTAGCTTTTGCTTTAGTGACTGACAATGGTGATCCTTCTTCCTATAAAGAAGTAGTGCAGGATAAGAATTCTTCTCAGTGGCAAACTGCTATGAATGAAGAGATGGATTCCCTTCCAAAGAATCATACTTGGGATCTGGTGAAATTACTAGAAGGTAAAAGAGCAATTGGTTGCAAGTGGGTATTTCGAAAGAAAGAGGATTTCTCTGAGATAGATGGTGTTAAGTTCAAAGCCCGTTTAGTTGCTTTTCATAATCTTGAGTTAGAACAGCTTGATGTCAAAACTACCTTTCTGTATGGAGAATTAGAAGAATAAATTTTTATGCAGCAGCCTGAAGGATTCATCCAAGAAGGTAAGAAAAATTTTATCTACAAGTTGAACAAATCACTTTATGGTTTGAAATAGTCTCCAAGGCAATGGTATAAAAGGTTTGATAGTTTTATGCTGGGATAAGATTTCATCCACTGCAAATATGATTGCTGTGTTTATTTTATGATGCATGCCAATAACTCATTTATTATATTGCTTCTTTATGCTGATGATATATTTATCGCTACTCAAGACATATCTCTACTAAATGATCTAAAGTTTAAAATGAAAAAGGAATTTGAGATGAAAGATTTAGGTGTTGCAAGGAAGATTCTCGGTATGGAGATTGATCAAGATCAAAAGCATGGAAAATTATGGCTCAAACAGAGCAAGTATCTCGAGAAGATTATTTCTCGTTTTCACATGCAGAATTCAAAACCCGTCAGTACTCCTTTGGCATCTCACTTCAAGCTTTCAGCTCAATAATGTCCTTCTACAGATGAAGAGTATGTATACATGGAGAACATCCCATTTTCAAGTGCTGTTGGAAGTCTAATGTATGTTGTGGTATGCATAAGACCTGATATTGCAGAAACAATCAATGTTGTTTGTCGTTACATGGCAAATCCAGGAAAAAAGCATTGGTAGACCGTGAAATGGCTATCAAGATATATCAAAGGTACTCTTAATATTGTCTTATGTTTTGATAGGAACACAGTTAAAGAGGCCAAAATTATTGGCTACATCGATTCAGACTATGTTGGAGACTTTGATCGACGACGATCCTCACTGGTTATCTTTTCACTCTTTGTGGAGGACCTATTAGTTGGAGGTGTACCGTACAGTCAACTATGGCATTATATACAATAAAGTCTGAGTATATGGCAGCTACAAAAGCCGTCAAAGAAGCTCTATGGCTAAAAGGATTAGCAAGTGGAGTTGGTTTTTCTCAACATGTTCTTCTTATTTTTTGCGACAGTCAGAGTGTCATACACCTTGTGAAGAACCAAATATACCATGCTAGATCAAAGCATATAGATGTTCGATTTTATTTTATTCGAGACATTATTGAAGATGGTGAGATTTCTTTACAAAAGATTTATACTTCAAGAAATCCTGCAGATATGTTGACGAAGGTGATTCTGATTGACAAGTTCAAACTCAATTTGGACTTGATAAATGTTCAAGGTCGTTGATCCTGTCCTATGAGATAATGACAATGACATCTATTGAAGATTCAAATTCAGAAAATAAGATGATTCGAGCCAAGGTGGAGATTATTGACTTAATTGTGTCTCGAATCCAGATTTTCTGGAGAGTCTTAATTATATTAGGAAGTTATTTAGTGGGCCTAATCCTTATCTAGATTTATCTTCTACTAGAAGACTTAAATTAGTAGAAGTCTTATTTGAGTCAGTCTTCTACTTTGACTCAAACACAGTTAGGCCACGTCTATAAATACACCATTGATGTAAGAATTTCAATATAGAGTAAGAAAGAGAGATATAGATCAATACTCCAAGACATCTTGTAACAGTTAGGCTACTTAGTCTTTTGTGAGAGTTGGTGATATTGGAGTTTTGTCTCCATAGTTGTAATCTTCTCTTTCTCTTCTCATCAATACAATATTCTCTGGATTGTCTTCGGCACATATATCTCTTGTGTGCTATCTTTTCCTCTTTTCTATTCTTCTTCTACATTGTGAATTATGGTGGACATCGATATTCTGCGCAACTTTGATCATTATGCAAAAATGGACTTAATGTACCATTTGAAAGTAAACTTAATTGCTCATGAAGATACAAGTTTGATTACCATGCAAAATGGACTTAAGTTACCACTTAAAAGTGGACCTGATTGCCATATAAGTGCGAGTTGATCACTATGTAAAGTGGACTTAATTTGTCATGTAAATACAAGCTTGATCACCATACAAAATGGATTCTATTTACCACTTGAAAGTGAACTTGGTCACTACAAGAAGTGGACTTGACTTGCCATAATAAGCAAACTTGGTTGCCACAATAAGTGGTCTTGAGTTGCTACAATAAGTAGACTTGACTGCCATAATAAGGGGCCTTGATTTGCCATAATAAGTAGACTTTATTCTCCACATAAAAACAGGATTGATTATCATGCAAAAGTAAATTTGATTTACCACATAAAAGTAAGTTTGATTGTTGCGCAAAGGTGGATTGAACTTACCATATAGATGTGGGCTTGATTGTCACACAAGATGGTCTTGATTCACTATGTGAAAGGAAATTTGATTTACTATGTAAAAGTAGGCTTGATCATCATACAAAAGTGGATTGAATTTTCCATATAGATATGGGCTTAATTCACACAAAATGATCTTGATTCACCATGTAAAAGGGTATTTGATTTACCACATAAAATTAGGCTTGATCACCATATAGAAGTGGATTGAATTTGCCACATGGATGTAGACTTGAGTTGCCATATAAATGCAGGCTCAATTGCCATGCAAATAGACTTAGCTAGTTTTCAAAGTTGCTACTTTGATTTTGCTATGTTAAAAATAGCACGTTCGACTTTGTAATCCTCGTAGCATTGACTTGTATTGGCAACCTTTGAGGGTAGATTTGAAATTGAAATGAAACAAATTATGATTATAAAGAAGATCAAGCCCCAATATAAATTCTAAGATAATTACATTTAAATTTTTAATCAATTTCAATCAATCTTCAATCAACCACAAGTACAACAACGTAAATAAAGCTAAAGAAAAATACACTATGATTTTATCTAGTTTAGAGACCAATTGCTCCTATTCCACGGCTCCTGCCTCGCTTTTGAGGACTTAGATTACTCCAATAGTATATCGCTTCTTGAGGCAAAGTCAAACCTTTGCTCATTTGTTAATCGAATACCTGATAGAGAACAGAAGACAAACATTTTCCACTTTTGTCGGACATCCGATTTTAAATGGATGTCTGGTATAATGAGGATCGCTAGTCTTTTGTATCTGCTAGATGTTTGATATAAATCAAACATCCAATTCAATTTAGCAAGCTCTATTAAGAACTTGCTGCTAAGCTCCACATGACAAATCAACTCTAGACCATAAATCTCAAATACAAATCCTCGACTCGACTAAATAAAATGAAAATTTAAATCTAGTTGAGTCGAGCTTAATCTTGTTTAGGTATACTTTGAAGTTCTACTCTGAATTTGAATTAGACTCATGAGAAGCCAAATTTAGACATTAGATTTAGGCCCAAATTTGAATTAAAGGCAAAAGTAAGATTTGGATTAAATTGAAATTTACAAATAAACTCCTGAAGATCTTTATTTATGGATAAGTTTGAGCTTTTATTCAAAAAGGATCCTGAAGGTTTCAAAATTTTGCAAATATCTTTTTTGCAAAAAGCATCCCAAAATTTATAAAATCATATTTTGCTCCAATTTTTTCAAAAAATTTAGAAATAAACCCCGAAGATTTTTATTTACAAACAAGTCTAAATTTTATTTTAAAAAAAAAGACCCTAGAAATTTTAGAATTTTGTAAATATATTTTTTTTATAAAAAATCTCCAAATTTTATAAAATTATATTGTGGTCCAAATTTTTTTAGAAAATTTTGCAAATAGCCCCTTTGAAAATTTGATTCACAACTGAGTATAATTTTCATTCATAAGTAAACAAATCAAATCCTCATCCATATTTACATTCATTTCAAATTTAAAATGAGAATCTGGATCAAATATTCTCATCCAATGCAACCTTCCAAGATTATTAATTCATGATCTACCCAAAAAAGCAAATGAATAAACAGAAAAGAGGAGGAAATTATCTTTCATTTTGGAATGATTTGGTCCATCCTGCAGAATAAAAGGGGGCTAGAATAGTAATGAAAAAAAACAAAGAGTGAAAGAGATCAGGATGAAGAGGGTCAAGAGAAAAATCAGGACAAGGATCTGAACAAGCTAAAGTCAAACAAGAAGAGGTTAGTGCACTTGGCTTCATAATCTTCCCCTTTTGCTAGTTTTCTTTGCTGCTTTGTTCTTGAAGGACTCCTGAGCACCTCCCTCACTGATTGGCCATTGTCTATCCATACTCTTATGCTTTGCCACCACCTCCTCCATGGACTAGCCCCTTGCCTTGTACCAAGAACAAAGGGGAAAAAGGAGGCATGAGGGCAATTGAAGAAGAAGAAGTGAAGAGATAAAGAAAAAAATTAAAAAGAAATTGTTTCAAAATTAAAAAAAAAATTTATCTTGACTTCCATGCCACCGTCACCATTACCACCCCAATCATTGATGTATTGATGAGTTTCATCAACACCGTGGTCACCACGGTCCCTCAAAGATGGCAAACCCTTAACACTGCTGCGATCACCTGCAGTTCCTCGAAGATGGTGAATTCCCTTCACTCTAAGCCATCCTTCAGGCTCGCACTCAGCCAACCTTTGGGCTCGTACTTAGCCAGCCTTCAAGCTAACATCCAAGCTAGCCTCCAAGCTCACACTTAACCAATCTTTGGGCTCGCATACAAGTTAGCTTTCGGGCTCACACTTAGCTAGTCTTCAAGCTTACACTTAGCTAGCCTTCGAGCTCACATCAAAGCCAATCTTTGGGCTCACATCAAAGCTAGCCTTCAAGCTTACACTGAGCCAGACTTCAGGCTCGCACCTCTGCTCACCTTCAGACTCACACTCAGCTAACCTTCAAGATCACACCTCAATTAGCCTTCAAGCTCGCACTTAGTTAACCTTCAAGCTCACATTTAGCCAGCCTTAAGGCTCACACTTAGCCGGCCTTTAGGCTTGCACTTAGCTAGCCTTTGGGTTCATACCTTAACTAGCTTTCGAGCTCATACTCATCTAGCCGTTAGGCTCACATCTAGCTAGCTTTCAGGCTTACACTCAACTAGCCTTTAGGCTTGCATCCAAGCTAGCCTTTAGGCTTGCATCCAAGCTAGCCTTTGAGCTTGCATCCAAGCCAACCTTCACGATCCACATCTAGGCTTGTCTTCAAACTCACACTCAGTCAGCCCTTAGGCTTGTACCTCTAAGTCAACTTTCAAGATAGTGAGTTAAGCTAGCCCATTGGATTCGTACATTCAAGGTTAGCCCATAGGTCCATCAAAAATTATCATAAATAACCAAGGATCCTCAAATCAAGCTATTTAACATGAAGTAACTCAACCAAAATAAATGGATAAATGCCAAGTTATCTCAAATGGACCTAAATTAATAAAATAAATGGACTTAAAACCCAAATTTGGCTAGATTCCAAAAATCCAAATTGAGTTAACCTAAACCAAATAATCATAGACTCAACCCTAATCATACTCAAAATGGGTTAATTTAAAATCAAGTTGAGTTCAAATCAAATCCAATATTGATTGAACTCAGATAAAATCAAACCCTAATTGGGTTAAATCAAGTCCAAATTAAAAGGGCAAATAAAGTCAAATAAAAACCAAGCCAAGCTGAGTCTGAACTAAAACCAAGTTGAATTAAATTAACTTGAACTTGAAGTGAAGTCCATTAAGATACAAACCAAAACTCGATAAAGGTCCAACACAAGGTCAAACTCGACACGAACCAAGTGAAATCAAACTTGAATCAAAATTGAATCATGATTATTAAACTGAATAAAATTGGATTTGAATCAAAATTAGTACTGCTCTAACTAGAGTCAATGATCAATATTTGATGAATGTTCTTTTGCAAATCGATAGTAAGCTTGGTGGATTGAATTCATTACTAAACATTCAATGACTTTGACATCTCACGTGGTTCCCCTACTCATGGTATAAAGTTTAGTGCAAATCTAATCACCAAAAATTCTAGAAATAAGAAGACTAAAACATATCACTATCTTTTAAGAAGAAGGTAGTAAATCACAATTCAATCGAGTTCTAAATAACAAGTTGGATCAATTTCAGGTTTGAATCAAATTTGAGTGTTGAATTAATTCTGAACCAAACTCAGACCTAAACTATATTAGTCTCGATGGAACTAAATAACGTCAAACCAAGTCCCACTGGGTATACTAAATCTTTGACAAGACTTTGAGCCTATGAACAAAGGATGATATTACCATCCTGACTCAACCTAAATTAGTTCAAATAGAGCTAAATAAGGTCAAAATGAGTCTTATGTTGGATGTGCTACAAAAGCCTTTAGCAACACTTCAAAGATATATCTAATTTCATAAGCCATTAGTGATGCTACTCAACTAAAGAAGTTAATTGCTAACACACTCAAACCTGTCAGCCACACTTCAAAGTTATACCTAACCCCCTAAGCAGTTGGTAATGGTACCAAATCAAATAATTCAAATACCAATAGGCTTAAAGTTATTGGTCAAACTTCAAGCTAGTCAACCCTAGAAGCAGTTGACGATGTGTCCTTTCAAGTTAGTCAATCTTAAAAGCAGTTAACAATGCGCCCTTCAAGCTAATCAACCCTAGAAGCTATTAATGACACACCCTTTAAGCTGGCCAACCCCAATAATAGTTGACGATGCACCCTCAAGCTAGTCAACTCTAGAAGCTATTAGTAATGTGCTGTTCAAGATAGTCAACCCCAGAAATAGTTGATGATGTTCTCCTTAAGCTAGTCAACCTCAAATATAGTCGATGACATGCCCCTAAGCTAGTCAACCTAGAAGTTATTAACAATACACTCTTTCAAGCTAGTTAACCCCAAAAGCAATTAATGATATGCCCTTCAAGGTAGTCAACCCTAGAAGCCATTGATGATACACCCTTTAAGTTAGTTAACTTAGAAGTCATTGATGATGCACCATTTCAAGCTAATAAACCCTAGAAGCCATTGATGATATTCTCTTTAAGCTAGTCAACCCTAGAAGCCATTGATAATGAGCCCTTTCAAGCTAGTCAACCCTAGAAGCTGTTAGCAACACACCTTTTAAGCTAGTCAACCCTAGAAACCATTGACAATGTTCTTTTTCAAGTTAGTCAACCCTAGAAGTAATTGATGTGAGACCCCTCAAACTAGTAAATCCCAAAACCAATTGATGATGTGATTTTCAAAGCTATACCCAATCCTATAAGACATTAGTGATGCCACCAAACTAAATGAAGCAACTATCAATGCTCAATGCTATTGGAAACACTTTGAACTCCTCCCATTTCCTACCACATCTCATCGGACAATGCCATTAGCACCTATCAGAGATCGAGTCAATCTGAGTCAGACACCATGTGGTCTAGCGCAGGAAAGTGGGGCAGCAACACATATCAAAGCTTCTTCTCTACTCGTTCTTTCTCTTTTTCTTTCCTTATTTCTTTCATATTTTCTATAATTTCATATTAAAATTCATTATAAAGTGAAGGCATACCCTTACTTAAGCTATGTATCATTTCTTAAGATCAAGCAAATACTTTCTTTTTTTCTTTTGTGTCTCTATTTTATTAGTTAGGTTTTTTACTTTAGGAGGTTATTGATAATTGCCAGGATAGTTAACAATAAGGAATTTCACCTATTGAAAGTCAATATTCCCACAATACCTGATAGGGCACTTCAAATTAAAATAAAATTTTGATTTGTGATTCAAGCTCACTCCTAGGGTCTCTACTATCCCAAGCCGTCAAAATCAATTCCACAAACTCTGGCACAACTAGTGGAACTTGACTTCACCTCCAAGTGTAAAAACCTAGTTAATATAATAGAGACACTGATAAGGTAAAATTATGATTGAAAACTAATCAATTATATTCTTCTTTACAGTAGAAAGAATCAAATGGTAACAACAAAGAATATCTCTGTCCCTAGATACACCATCATCTTGGGGGCAGGATCGGCTATGCATTTACCTCAATCAATGGTTGCTATAGAAGCAGCTAAAGTTCAAATTAAGTTTAGGATCATCTTTGAGGTCATCCAATTCAAGAAGGCACTTGCTACTGTATTGATTGAGGTTGTCGTTATGCAAAATCAGCCTATGTCTGACCTTCCATCAAGGGGAAGGAGGCCCAATATTTTCATTTCTAATAAAAAGGGTTGTTTGAATGAAGAGCTAGAAGCCCTACCTCAACCAAAAAGAATATCAGTCTTTTAGAAGCTAGGACCAAAATGAAACTCAGCTTTTGGCCACCTTCATCCAACTCCTCACAAGGGCAATCAAAAGCAAATCCAGACATAGGCATCGATGAAGAAGATCTCATTCTAATTGTCACAAGTAAAGAAAAAGCTGTTGGAATCTTTAGCCAACTTGGGAAACCAACCCCTTGAATGAAGTTGGTCATCACCATTCCTACCTCCAACTCTTTCACTCTATCAAGCAATTTAGAGAAGGATAAGAGTAAATCATAGAGGGCACAATCTTGCCTTAAAACTATGGTAAAAGGGAAAATCACTAAACAAAATCACAAGAGTCATTGTAAAGCTACAACCCAGCACAAGGATTCACTAAAGGAGACCACCTACACTGTCAGAGTTATTTCTCGTCATGACTCTGAGAGACATCACGAGCCCACACCCTAGCTGGCCAAATACTAAAAGAAGGCTACTCGAGTGAGGTATAACTAATGAAGAAATCTAAGAGGAGAGGGCCCTTGTGAACCAATCCTTACTACCATGCCAAAGAGAAGGTGTGACGACCTGCTCCATGAATAAACTCTTGAATGAGATGACTCAACTAATGAAAAAAGTTAGCCTCAACCCAAAGCCTAGACCTAATTTTGAAGATATAGACCATCATGTTCTGATAAAAGCCTTGGTCATAACTGAAAGTTCTAATCAAGAAGTGACCATAGAAGCACTGCAAGAATGACTGAGATAGTAAGGCAAAGATAAAGATGAAGCTCAAAAGATGATCATGGAGTTGATGGAGATGATGCTACAAATGAGCCATAATCTTGATAAGTTGGAATGATCTCAACCACCATCCGAAGCAGTAGAGGTGGCAAAAGGTGCATCTCCCATAGATGAGATCCATGAAAATGTAGCCCCTTCACAAGCACCATCTCCAGTAAGGGATACCCAATCCCCAATTTTAGGGATCTCTAATAATATGAAACTCCCAATATACATACAACAGTAGGTACAACAAATGGAAATTACATAGTTGAGACAAGAAAGTAAGACAGGTAGGATAAATGATATTGATAAACCATACCTTGGTCATTACGATCAAGTGTCATATCCCAGAGGCTATACAGTGCCTAGTTTCAAACTATTTAATAGCATGGGCAATCCTGAATAGTACATAGCTCATTTTGTGACTCTGTATAGAAATTCAAGTAACAGTCTATCATTGTTACTTGTCAATTTTCAACAATTTTGATGGGAGTAGCATTCAAGTGGTATTCTAGTTTACAACTAAAATCTATACAAACTTGGGCACAAATGGAAGAGGCTTTCTGAATTAGGTTTGGAGAAGTCAGCAATAAAGTGACCATTGTAGACCTTGTCTCAATATTGAAATGTAACAATGAGTCAATTCTAGATTATATCACACAGTGGAGAAATATCAATATTAAGTGTGAATAACCTATGCGCCAATTTGAGGCGATAAATCTAGTCCTTGGCAACATAAGAGGAGAATGGATAGCATCTTATCTGAGTGCCTCTTCTATCCATACCTTCCAAGACCTCATCAAGCAAGTTAAGAAGCTAGAAAGGATTGGCCTACCGACCTTATCTAGTTCACAAAGTTTCAAGTCGAAAAAAGATAAGGTAAAGTGTAGAGAGCCTTCCAAAAATGTGAGGGTTGCATTTATAGCAACTGATCAAAGAAAACCTCTGAACCCCTATCATGAACAAGGGTAATCCTCAGAAGCCACCATCTCTTGTAGGAAATATAGAAGTGGAATGATCCAATGATTTTCAACAAAAGCTCATAAAGAAATATTCTTTCAAAAGAAAAGGAGAAGGTAAAATCTTTCACAATACCTTGAAGTTAGGCCTCCAATTGCTAGAATCCAAGAGACTAGGTGAGGACAATAAGATATATCACTTGAACTATTATCCTTACCATAGAGTTTTGGATATACCATTGAATACTACTATGTGCTCAAGGATTGGGTCAAGAAGCAATACCAAGAAGGTAAGCTAACTCTCTCGAAGGTAGCCCTATTCAAAACACCCATTAAACACCTTAATTATATTACTATGTTCAAGGACTATGAACCACTTGATGAAATCCTTTTTGGAGAAGAAGCACAATGTACCCAAGAATAAGGGCACATATAGAACATCTATATTTCAAAAAGGTTAAATAATTTGATAAAGAAAATGACTAGAAACCCTGAAGAGCCTGGGATGGTGATAAAGATACCGTATTAGAGTAAACTACCTCACCTACTCAAAGCATCAAGAAGAGAAAGAACAAAAGCAAGAAGAAGAAGCTAGTTCATCCAGACGAATACGATGTCAATAAATAAGCCATTCAAGAATATATTGATACTCTTGATGAATATGTTCAGGGAGAAAAAAGTCAAGTAACTCTTGAAGAATTCTTCCTTGATAAATTTAAAGCTTTACTAGAGGATCCTGATGCGGGAAATGAAAAAAGTGAACTTTCGATGGCAACATGCTCTGCCATATTTATTGTTAGAGGTTTATAGCCAAGCCAATCCCTACCCAGTCACTTCAATAATAGGAAATTTAGGGTGTAAGGCAAGACAAAGTGAATAGATTTATTGGGAATGTTACTGATGAAATAAGAGATCTCATAGATTTCCCTGAGGGTTGGTCCCTAGATAATTATCTTAGAGAGTGGTTTTCCCATGAATACGACTATAACATCTTAAACTATAATAAAATACTGTGAAAGAGCTAGCAATAACTAACATGAGGTTTGTAAGGGGGCAAATGCAAATGCTAAATGAGCATATGAGTGCTATGGCTGCTCACATAGAAAGCATGACAAATATGACAACCATGTTCTATGAGGAATTCAAGAACATGGAGAAGGTACTAGTAGAAAAGACAAAGCCATATAAAAGATCACATAGGGGTGGTGAGATACCACTTACTGACTCTCCTTAAGATCAGAATGACCACTCGTGCTACTTACTCTAGAGGCAGGTTAAGAAAGCCAAATACTATTGAAGAAAATTATCTAAGTCTATGACCTCTTATTGCATGGTGAATCATATGTCCGAGGTGAACACTAATGAGCAGCTATCTCGACCTTCATCAAATAATCCAATAATAAATGCCCAACCTAGTTGTGACACCCCCAACCTAGCACGATATTGTCTCTGGGCGTCTGAGGCCTGCGGCCCACCCGACCCTAGGGTTTTATTTTTCCTAGTTCCCCGGGAAAAGACCTCGTTATTAGGTCTACGGTAGTCATCATATTTAGCCCAGTCTCAACTCCAACACTTTATTGATGTGGGACTAAAGACAACTGCTGTCAGTTATAGGCCCACTGCCTGCCTACTGGTCGGCCCACTGGCCTCACCGGGCCTTATAATCTCCCCCCCTCAAGGGCTCAGCATCCTCGCTGAGCTAACCCACATCGATCAAGAGGTGCGGAGTGGCTCTGATACCACTATATGATACCCCCGACCCAGCACGATATTGTCCCTAGGCGTCTGCGGCCCGTAGCCCACCCGACCCCAGGGTTTTATTTTTTCCAATTCCTCAGAAAAAAACCTCGTTATTGGGTCTACGGCAGTCATCATATTTAGCCCAGTCTCAACTCCAACACTTTATCGATGTGGGACTAAAGACAACTGCTGTCAGTTACAGGCCCACTGTCTACCTACTGGTCCACTGGCCTCATCGGGCCTTACACTAGTAGGTTTGGTAAGGTCCCAGTCCTAGAACTTATGGAAGAACATGCTTTGTCAACTTTAGAGAAATTATGCATACAAGAAATGGATGGTGAATATGACTCCATATCTGAGTCAAAATAACTTTGTGACTACTTTGGAAGGTCCTACACTAGTAAGAGCCAACAAAATAAGTAGGCATTTCAAGAGATGATCAAGCACCCTAATGCCAAGGCTCATTCTGCACCCACATTATGCCAATCTAAATATCCACAGTCAAGATAGCCTAGATATCCATAAAAGAAACACCCTAAATACAAATTCTTGAAGAAGGTTATGCCAACAAATGAAATAGAAGGGTTCATCTAAAGAATTTTTGAAGGCCTCTCTATGAGAAAATCCCATGTGCTTAATTCTGATATTGAATAGGATGATTATCAATCAATCTAAGGATATTCAGTACACTACTGACTGAGGGCAAGAGATCACTACCCTTGTTGCATGATTAGCCTCGAGAGTGATTCTAAAGATGAACCTTATTGGTCTCATGATGACAGATTTCAACTAAGGAGAGCAAAGAAGATACAACTCTGAGGTTGGAAGATGCTACCTCTGAGATAAGCTCCAATGCCTAGGGACAAGAATATCCCCCAAGATAAGGAAAAGGAAATTTAGATAAATGAGGGCCTTGAGCCCTTGCAAGCTAAACCTACACCCAAAAAGGTGGAATACAATATAGCAGCCCACCTCAAGAAGATCCCTGTTATACTGAGTGTTTGATCCTTTGATGATGTCACAAGAAATTAGGGATACACTAGTGCACATCTTGCAGAACTCAGCCAACTACCAAGCATACTTTGCTGAAAAGAAGATAAATGAGCCTTTGTGTGCATGCCAAACTCCAATCATCACCTTCACAAATAATGACCTACTAACTCGAATAACAGACCATAATAGACTATTGTATATCATAGGAAATAACTATGGAAACAGCGATGGGATCAAGATCAATTGCATCTTAATTGGCCCAGGTTCCTCAGTCAAATTGATGGCTTTCAAATTTAAGTGCTCTAACTTTGGATGTATGTCACCTATGGTCCGATAATATAACCATATGAGGGTTTAATCAGAACAACCAAAGAGCTCTAAGAGCCATAATTTTCTCTCTAAAAGTAGGGAACATAATGGCACATGCCAAGTTTTTTGTGATCAATACCAATGCATTATACAAAACACTACTACAGAGGTCGTGACTACATAAAAATAAATTAGTACCATCAACCCTATACCAATACCTCAAATACTTTGAGGATAGTGAAGAACATGGAATTAATAGAGATATATACCCTTTTGATGTTCATGAGGTACATTATGATGATATAAAATACTATTAGAGATCTGATGCTGATAAGGGGTCTGCTTCCATCAGTCATGTAAAGTAAAAGATTGCTAGCCCAATCTTTTCTCCTCCTCACCTAGGAAGTGATTCTAACCTAGCCTCTTCAAATGAAGAAGCCCCAAAAGTCTACCTGTGTTATTATACTTTTAGTGAAGATGATAACAGAGGTCAAAAGGAAAATACTCTCCTTATTACTAAAGTTTTGAAAGGCTTATTTAAGTCGTTAGATGAGCTAAGCATTAATATTGTGGAAGAATTAGTGACTTTCTACATTCCTCCATGATGCAAAGGAGAAAAGAAAATACTATTTCATAAGGTAATTCCTTGTGCCCTAAGCACACATGAAATCCTGGGGACTGAAGATTTAACAAATGATGGTGACCATCAACTGACAGTGATGCCTAAATATTTCTCAAACTAGCTTTGTCAGATAATCAATAAATCTAGCTGTGGACATCCATAGGCAAAGAGAGAGAATCATTTCTTCAAGAATCTATGGGATCCACTCCAAGTATGTGCTTATATTCCTTGAAGAGGAAATAAGAACACCAAAGGACTAGGCTATACTACTCCAAATGCTCATACGTGTCTTATGGTCACTATTGGACCTCTCTCCAATATTTAGAATGACCGAATGACATCAATACCCCCTAACACATGCACCAAGGTGGTCGTGACTTTTCAAACATCACAAGAATGTGACATCCTTGGTGGAATTTGATCAAAACCAAAAGAAAGGGGGCATGATGCAACTGAAATGCCTTTAGACAAACCTACACCAAACCTCACTTGACATGATGAATCACTTGGTGAAGAAATAATCCTCAAACCAAAAGAAGCTCCATCTAAACTTAAGGATGGGGGCAAGCCACATTTGATGAACTAGTGGAGATCAACCTAGGCTCAAAGAAGACCACAAGCTGACTTTCATCAGCACTCAACTTTTAGAGGAAAGACAAACCCAGCTCAAAGCAATGCTCCAAGAGTACATTGGCTACTTTGCATAGAGCTATAAGGAGATGTCTAGACTAGATCCTGAAGTTGTGGTCCACAAATTTGCCATCAATATCGAGCTTCCACCTATCAAATAAGCACCTAGGAAGATGAAACTCAACCTAGCACACTTCATCAGAGAGGAAAAATACCTAGGTTGGATGGCAAGCATCATGCCAGTCAAGAAAAAGAATGACCAAATCTGTATTTGTGTGGACTATAGGGTCTTGAATAAAGCATGTCCAAAAGATGATTTTTCATTGCCAATGATGAAAATCATAATTGATAACACGACTGCCTTCAAAATATACTCATTCATAGATTATTTTTTAGGATATAACCAAACCAAGATAAATCCTGATGATAAGAAATACATGGCCTTCAGGATACCAATTGGCATTTACTACTACAAGGTGATTCCCTTCAGCTTAAGAATGCAGGTGCCACTTATCAAAGGGACATGTCTCAAATCTTTTATGACCTCATACACTAGTTAGTAGAATGTTATGTGGATGACTTGATGGTCAAAATTAAGTCCAAAAACAGGCACGTCTAAGACCTAAGAGTGGTATTCAACCACCTTAGAAAGTATAACTTAAAGATGAATCTTTTGAAGTGTGCTTATGGGGTATCATCGGAAAAATTTCTCAGCTTTGTTTTCAGACATCGCAGGATTGAAATCAATCTATCTAAGATCAAACCTATCTTGGATATACCACCACCTAGTAATTTAAAGAAATTGAGGTTGTTCCAAGGCTGAATTGCATACATAAAAAGATTCATTTCAAATATATTTGGAAAATACAAGCCTTTTTCCAAGTTGATGAATAAGGACACTCTATTCATTTGGGGATCAAGCCTGCCAATAGGCCTTTAAAAAGATCAACCAATATCTCTTAAAGCCACCAATTCTAGTAGTACCTCTACTTAATAAACCCCTTATCCTCTACATGGAAGCAATAGAAGGAACCCTAGGGGAACCTCTTACCTAGAATAATGAAGAGCATAAAGAAAATGCACTCTACTATCTGAGTAGAATGTTAGTAGGGGCTGAAAGTATCAAAAAACATTATTTGATGCTCATATTCACAGTTAAGAAGTTGAGATATTATTTGGTTTCTCATCAAGTCATTTTAATATCAAAGATTGATCCCATATGGTACCTTATGACTAGGCTCATACTCATTGGAAGGCTAGCAAAGCGTGTATTAATTCTCATGGAATACAATATCAAGTTCACTAGCTAAAAGATGGTCAAGGGGCAAGCCCTCACTGATTTTCTCGTAACTCATCCAATATCATATGATTCTCCTTTGAGTTGCAAGCTCTCTGATGAAGAAATCCTTTTAGTCAAAGAAGGAGAACTTTACTGGAAGCTATACTTTGATGGAGTATCATCCATCAAACTAGGAGTTAGACCAGAGCCTCCACAAATCAAAGTAAGCATTAGGCTCATTTATGTCACTCCAAATGAGAGCATTTTATGATGCTTCTATTCCCTCTCAAAATCATGTACAATTAATGAAGCTGAATATGAGGCCCTAATTTCATGACTAGAAATGACCCTCAATGTGAAAATATCATGCCTATATATTTTTGGTGATTCACAACTAGTTATTACCCAAGTCCAAGGCAAATAGAAAGTCCACAAATCTGAGCTCATGAAATATCATAAAAAGGCTCAAGAGCTCATAAGGCAAATTCACACATTTAAATAACTAAGGTTGTATGGTCATCAACACAAAAGCTGACTCCTTAGTCAAATTAGCCAAAACAGTAGTTGATCTTGATCAAAAAAAAATTCTAATCATAGTCCATAGTAGACCAGTGATGAGTTTAGTCTTTAGCATCAATCACGAGAAGACTGAACTCATCACTGGTCTACTATGGACTATGTTTAGAAAATTTTTTTTTGATCAAGATCAACTACTGTTTTGGCTAATTTGACTAAGGAGTCAGCTTTTGTGTTGATGACCATACAACCTTAGTTATTTAAATGTGTGAATTTGCCTTATGAGCTCTTGAGCCTTTTTATGATATTTCATGAGCTCAGATAGCATCAACCACGAGAAGACTGAATCTGAACTAGTAGAAGAGACCACAAATTGGAGAATACCATTCACCAACTACCTCAAAAGTGGAGAACTCTCAGAAGATAAATCCGCACAAGCATAACTTAGAAAGAGGGCAATGCACTTTTTGCTTATCAACGACACTCTTTGTAGAAGGTCCTTCAATCAACTACTTTTGTGTTATCCCTAAGATAAAGAAGCCAAAGAAGTTATGTATGAAGTGCATTCTGAGATTCGTAGGGCTCATCAATTGGGCTCAAAAAATGATGATGAAAATTAAGTATATGGAATGCTATTGGCCCATGATGGTAGGAGATTGCATCAAATATGCAAGAAGATATCACCTATGCTAAATTCATGGTGACTTCATCCATTAACACCCAAATTCTCTACATCCAACAGTGTCCTCATAGCCATTCGAAATATGAGATACATACATTATTAGTCTAATTGAACCATCGTCTTCCAAAGGCCACAACTTTATACTAGTAGTAACTAATTATTTCTCTCAATGGGCTGAAGTGATTCCATTGAAAGAGATAAAAGTGAATACTTTTATCTCCTTCTTTCAAGAAAATATCTTGTACTAATTAGGTATCCCTCAAAAGATTATTTCTAATAATGAATATTCTTTCAAAAATTTTAAGGTAGGATGATTCGTGCATCATTACAAGATAGATTGGAGATATTTATCCATCTATAATGCAAGAGCCAATGGGCTTGCTAAGGAATTCAACAAGACCCTTTCCAATATCTTAAAAAAAGTTGTTAACAAAAACAAGAAAGACTCACACCAAAAGCTTGCTGAGGCACTGTTGGTCTATTGCACCATATATCAAATCCCTACCTAATCAATGCCATATGTATTAGTGTTCAGGACTAAGGCAATCTTACCACTAGAAGCGTAAATCTCCTCTCAAAGGATTATATTATAAGAAGAAATCACAACAGAAGACAACATTCATTTTCGCCTTAATTATCTAGAATCCTTGAATGGCACAAGGTTCATGATCTAGTAAAATCTAAAAATGTATCAAACAAATGTCAAGGGCCTACAACAAGATGACACAGCTTGGGTCCTTCTAGAAGGAAAAAATGGTCTTAGTCTTGAGAAGACCCATAATCCAAAATCAAAATAAAAGAGGCAAGTTTGAGCCTAATTGAAAAGGCTCTTATATCGTCAAAAGGATATTTGAAGGGGGATACTACCAACTGATCAATGATAAGGAGGAAAGGCCTATGGCATCAATCAATGGCCAATTTCTCATAAGGTACCATGCCTAAGCCTTGGAAGAAACTATAATAATAACTAAAAGTATCTATGTTTTGTCTAAGATAGAACATCTAACTTCCTCAAAAGGGAATATTCAGTCAAATATACACTCCATGTTTCTCGACAAAATTTGGATATAAAATCTTACCCAATTTGTATGATGGTTAAATCCATGCCCCCATAAAAGCCCACTCATTATGACAAATCAGGTCTACTTTTACATAGCAGACTAAAGTCTGTGTTATGTGGCAATTAAACCCGTATCCACATGGTAACTCAAGTCCATTTTTATATAGTAAATCAAGTCCAATTCTACAAGGCAAGCTAAGTTCACTTTCATATGGCAAATCAAGTCCACTTCTGCATGATAATATAAGTATACTTTCACATGATAGATCAAGTCCACTTCCATGTGGCAATATAAGTCCACTTTCATGTGGCAACCTAAGTCCACTTCTACATGGCAATCTAAGTCTACTCCTATGTGATAGCTTAAGTCCACTTTCACGTGACAATCTAAATTCATTTTTACATGGCAACCTAAGTCCACTCCTATGTGGCAACTTGAGTCCACTTATATGTGATAAGCCAAGTTTACTTTCACATGACAAATTAAGTCTACTTATATATAACAGGCCAAGTCTAATTTTATGTGGCAAATTAAGTCCACTTCTATATAGCAAATCAAATCCACTTCTTATGGTAAGCCAAGTCCACTGCTTATGACAAATCAAGTCAACTCATTATGGCAACACATGTCCAATTCCTTGAAATAAATCAAGTCCATTCATTGTAGCAACTCAAACCTATCTTCATGTAGCAAGTCCATCATCACACTCATTAACAAATAGAAAAATCAGAACTCATTTCACATGGCTGGCATGCAAAAGGAAAAAATGGAGATATATGAGGTTGCAAGATCAAATTTGACACAAAGCAAAGAAACTCCATAAAGCAATGATGATATTCCTAAATAGAAAAAATCTAAACAAGCAGAGATATTAGAATAAAAAGGATAACAATAATGCTAAGATACATAAAGTCTAAATAGCACTTCTCATAATCACGGTAACTCAGTGGTCACTCACACACGCTTCTCCATTATCATCTGAAGGAACAAGTAATACATTAGAAGACGAAAGATTTTTTTAAAAAAAGGGAATATAGGTTATTACCTTATGCTGGTGATGGTGGACAAATTTTCATGATTATGAATATCTCTCGACTAAAGCTTGACCTAGGAACCACATATGTAACAAGGGTAAAATTAGTACATATACAACTAAAAGTTTGGGCAAAGTTTGAATGTTCCTCACCGTCAAAGTCTGGAATATCATCAAAAGGGCCTCCAAAATCCTTGTCCACCCAAAAGAAAAGAGATTCTCAACCAAAAAGGAGGAGAGAAAAGGAAAAAGAATTACTAATATTTGGGGAGACTCACATCTAATGAATGGCAAGTCAATGCAGGCGATGGGGAAGCTAGTCAAACCACTCTACTCAAACCTATATCAAGAGACTGGCATACTGGTGTCGGTGAAGGAAAGGTCACCCCTGGTCCTACATCCATGTTAATAATGAGAAATGAAGAAATTGAGTCCCAAGATGGTATATGCAAACTCATCGTCATACTCTCACCTACAAGCGAACCTATATATGTCACCGGATGCCTCAGAGCATCAGTCACACAGTGGTCATATACAATGCGAGGTGCCTCCCACCTCGGGCTCAATCTGGGACCTATATTATCCCAAAAATAGCCATCACTAACTTTGTAAGAAGGGATGGGTTTCTCTCCACTAGATTTAGGGTGAGAAAATTTACGAGCCAGAGTCTTCTATGCCTCTTGAGTCCTCTGTCATTTTGACCCTTTACTTTCTCACCTCTTGCTTTTCCTTGTTATGCAAACCAAGCTCATTTTGGAATAGAAACTTAGGATCAATGTGAAAATATCCACCCATACTATAAAACCACACTATGGCATAGGAATGAAGTACCTTGGCTTTATGCTCAATGTCAAAAATATAATACTCTAAATCATCCTAGACATAAGTAAGATGTAGCCAATAGCCTGCTAACTAGTTGAGACATGATGGTGACGAAGGAATAGGAACATTCTCAAGAAAATCCTGATCATACCTGAACTACCAATAAAATCGATGTGGATTATAAGACTCCATAGCTAAATGCTCTCTGAAATGAAGTGGAAGCATGTCATGCTACAAGGAGATAATATACTCATAAGTCTCTGAAGATTAGGGAAGACAAGTTACATCCGCTTACATATGAGAATCACGAAGAGTGAAGGGAAAAGCTCGCCACTCAAAAATTCTAAAAATCTCACACGTGCATCGTAGCCTCTCTGGGGGAGAAAGTAGAGGTGACTGTGTCCATTATCTGAATCATCTCGAGGATGAAGACCAAATGTGAGTGACATAGCTTTTTGATTTCATCACTAGACTCCAACTTAGTATACGTCCTCTTAAAGTGGACATAAATCAAAGTATAAAGAAAATAAATGGAGAACCAAATCGAAGAATCACCTGATCCTATAGGACTATCCACCATCACTCTGAAATTAGCATATATCAAACCTAGCACTACAGGGGCCAAGGCAACCCTTTTCTTATGCACCATCTTACAAGCCATCGCAAATGTCTCTGGATGAATATGCTACCCGCTATGTGACATGACAAAGTGGCAAAGCCATAAACTAATAAAGGTAGAAAAAATAAGTCTCAAGGCCAAATTCTAGAAGGATGCCTCTCATGTTACGTATAATCTAGGCAAATTTGGTGGCTCACT
The DNA here is from genome assembly GCA_005019695.1 of Trichopus zeylanicus subsp. travancoricus. Classification (NCBI taxonomy): domain Eukaryota; kingdom Viridiplantae; phylum Streptophyta; class Magnoliopsida; order Dioscoreales; family Dioscoreaceae; genus Trichopus; species Trichopus zeylanicus. The sequence continues at coordinate 983,990 of RXID01010941.1, forward strand.
TGTCAGACTCTTTCATAAAAAATCTTGATCCAATGATTAAAACATACCCTCTTCTGATTATTTGGAAAATGTGCCACCAACTATTCATAAACTCTAAGGAGATCATGCAAAACATTAAAGAAGTCAAGGCCTGCATGATGGCCAGTAGAGATGTACTTATCGTAAAAGTCCCCAAGGATGGGGATCCCAGCTAGTTGCTTTATATCCCATAAGGAAACATTGACCTCACCATATGGAGTATGGAAGGTATTAGTGGCATAATTCCATATCTCAATCACACCACGCAAAATCCTTGGGTTTATGGCATATTGTCCCTTTGATGCTATGACTCCTCATAGGATGCTGAGTCTCGCAAGTTAGGTTGAGAATTGAGATATTACATCATCGACCCACTCTGAATAATTCTATAAAATTGATACTATATTTGCAAGCGAGAATGATTGCCCCTAAATAGGTGAGCGACCATTAAGGATGCAAAATCCCAAGATCTTTGAAGATTCTCACTATCTAAAATGCTCAATTAGTTCCAGCATGAAGCAACCTCCTACCCCATCAACACACGATATCTATTCTTTTGATAATTATCAAAATGCACTTACTTTTGATGTTCCTAGGACTGGTATGCAATGGCCACTTTAGCATTGGTCTCAAAAATTGGGAGGAAATGGCATAAAGCCAAGCTAACGTCCTAGCCAATGCTCTCAATCACAAAGTGTTCCATGGTACCTTCAAAAAAGATTGTGAGCCAGGCAAATAAGAGAGAAGGGGCAAAGAAAAAAAACACTATTATGAGGAGATAGAAGAACAAACATACAAGCTTATCAATCAGACGCTTGCAGAGGCAGCAATGAAAAATAAGGCGCTCACTCTTCTTGTTGCATCCACTCCCTTTGCGAAGAAAGCTCATGAAGTGGATGTGAAGGAGCACTTTGTTTAAGTAGAATTTGAAGCCCTACTTAGAATTTAAGTTGGACTCATGATGAGTCAAATTTAGACATTGAATCTAGGCCCAAATTTGCATCAAAGGGCAAAATAAAATTTGAACTAATTTGTATTTACAAATAAACTCCCAAAGATCTTTATTGGTGGATAAGTCCAAGCTTTTATTTAAAAAGGACCTTGAAAGTTTCAAAATTTTACAAATATGTCCTTTTTTAAAAAATCGTGAAGATTTATAACATCACATTTTGATCTAATTTTTCCAGAAAATTTGCACATAAACTCCTAAAGATTTTTATTTACAAATAAATTCAAATTTTATTCAAAAAGGACCCTCGTTGTTTCAAAATTTTCAAATATATCTTTTTTATAGAAAAGCTCCCAAAATTCATAAAATTACATTTTGGTTTGAATTTTTAGAAAAAATTGTAAATAACCCCCTCAAAAATTGGATATCACAAATAAGTATAATTTTTATTCATAGGTAAATAGATCAGATCCTCATCCATATTTACATTAATTCCAAATTTGAATGTGAGAATCTAAATCAAACATTCTCACCCAATACAACATTTTAAGATTATCAATTCATGATCTACACAAAAAACATAAATGAATAAACAAAAAAGGGGAGGAAATTATCTTTCATTTTGGAATAATTTGGTCCATCCTACAAAATAAAAGGAGGTTTAGAATAGTAACAAAAAATAACAAAGAGTGAAAGAGATCAAAATGAATAGGGTCAAGAAAAAAATTAGGACAAGGATCTGAAAAAGCTAAAGTCAAACACGAAGAGGATAGTGCACTTAACTTCATAGTCTTCCTCTTCTTCTATTTTTCTTTGTCGCTTTCTTATTGAAGGACTCCTAAGCATCTCCTCTGCTAGTTGGTCATTGTCCACCCATGCTCCTGTGCTTTGCCATGACCTCTTTCATGGACCAGCCCCTTGCCTTGCACCTGCACTAGCTTGCAGACCATCTCCACCTTGAACCAGTGTCCCTCACCCAAGTCTAGGCAAGAACCACTCCTGCCTTCATCACCTCCAACGTGGCCAGAAACTACCTTGCCACTACTGGAATCGATCCAAGGGGGGCTACCCTCATCATGCAACTCGGCCCACCACCCGACCCACTTTTCCTGCCTCCGCTTTGCATGCAACCAAGGCTATTATTTTGTCCCTCACTACAATGCTACACCTTTGATATCATCTCCAACCACCCTCCACCATCATGAGATCCTTGACCAGTCCACCTACCATCGAAGAAACAAAGGGCTAGACCCGGCCGTGCTTGGCTGGATCCAACTGAGAGAGGAAGAAGATGGGGTCCCAAGCCCCTTCCTAGATGTTCGCCATTGCTAGGGCTAGATCCAACCAAGATCCAGCCAAATCCAGCCATGAGATAGGTGGTAGAGCTTCCCCCCGCCTTGTCGCTAGGAAGTCAGGTTGGATCTAGCCAGATCCAATCTGAGTGGAAGCTAAGCCCCCTTGGATTGGTGGAGCTCAAGAACAAAGAGGAAAGAAGAGGCATGGGAGCAAGTGAAGAAGGAGAAGTGAAAAGATAAAGAAAAGAAGTTGCTACAAAAAAGAAAGTTTATTATCTCAACTTTCGTGCCACTATCCCCATGGCCACCTATGATCAATAACGCATTGATGAGCTTCATCAACATTGTAGTGACTTGTAGTCCCTCAAAGACGGCAAACCCTTAACACCATTATGGCAACCTACAATCCCTCAAAAATGGTGAATCCTCATCACTCCAAGTCAGTCTTTAGTCTCACATCCAAGCCAGTCTTCAGGCTTACACTTAGCCAGCCTTCGAGCTTGCATACAAACCATCTTTTGGGCTCACACTTAGTCAACCTTCGGGCTTCCACTCAACTAGCCTTCAAGCTCGTATCCAATTCAACTTTTAGACTCACACTTGGTCAGCCATTAGGCTCCCATCTCAGCTAGCTTTCAAGCTCACACCTCAGCTAGCCTTTTGGCTCACACTCAACCAACCTTCAAGCTCACATCCAAGCTAGTCTTTAGGCTTGTACCTCTACCAACCTTCAGGCTCACTATTAGCCAACCCTCAAGCTCAGATTTAGCCAACCTTCAGGCTCACATCCAAGCCAACATTCAGGGTCACACCTCAGTTAGCATTCTAACTCGCACTTAGCTAGCCTTCATGCTGACATCTAAGCTAGCCTTCAAGATCGCACTCAGCTAGCCTTATGGCTAGCACTCAACCAACCTTTTGGCTAGCACTTAGCTAGCATTTGGTCTCTCACTCAACAAACCTTCAAGCTCACACCTTAGCCAACCTTTAGGCTCGCACTTTGCTAGCCTTCAAGCTTGCATTAAGTCAGCCATTAGGGTTGCACTTAGCCGGCCTTCGAGCTCGTATCCAAGCTAGCCTTTAGGTTCACACTTAGCCAGCTTTTGGACTCACACTCAACTAGCCTTGAAGCTTGCATCTATCTAGCCATCAAGCTCTCACTCAACCAGTCCTTAGGCTTGCATCCAAGCCTACCTTCAGGCTCACACTCAACCAACCTTCGGGCTCACACCTTAGCCAACCTTGGGTTCATACTCATTCAGCCTTCGGCCTTGCACCAAATAGCCTTTGGGCTTGCATCCAAGCCAACATTTAGGGTTCTCATCTAGGTCAGTATTCAAACTCACACTCAGTCATTTCTCGAGCTTGTACCTTTAAGCCAGCTTTTGAGCTTGCAAGTTAAGCTAGCCCTCAAGTTTGAATATTTAAGGTCGGGCTGTGGGTCCATCTAAAATTATTATAAATAGCTAAGAACCCTCAAATCAAACTAATTAATATAAAGTAACTCAATCACATTAAAATTAAACTCAGTCAAAACAAATGGAAAGGACCAAATTGACTCAAATAGACCTAAATTAATCAAACAAATGGACTAAAATCTAAATTGAGTTAACCTAAATAAAATAAACTTAGACTTAACCCCAATCAAACTCGAGATAGGTTAATTTAAAATCAAGTTAAGTTCAAATCAAATCCAATATAGATTGAACTTAGCTCAAATCAAATTCTAGTTGGGTTAAATCAAGTCTAAACTAAAAGGGCAAACTCAAAGTCAAACAAGAATCAAGCCAAGCTGAGCTTGAACTAAAATTAAGTTAACTAAATTGACTTGAATTTGAATCGAAGTCCATCAAGATGCAAACCAGAACTCGATAAAGGTTCAACACAAGGTCAAACTCGACCCAAACCAAATGAAATCAAACTTGAACCAAAATTGAATCCTAATCACTGAATTGAATAAAATCAAATTTGAATAAAAATCAATACTACTTCAACTAGAGCTAATGATCAGTCTTTGATGAATGTTCTTTTAAAAATATATGGTAAGCTTGGTGGATTGAATTCATTACTAAATATTTAGTGACTTTGATGTCTCACATGGTTCCCTTGGTCATGCTATAAAGTGTCAGTGCGGACCCGATCACCAAAGGTTCTGGAAATAAGAAGACCATAACATATCACTATCTTCTAAGAAGAAATTAGTAAATTACAATTCAATCAAGTTTTAAATATCAAGTTGAATCAATTTTAAACTTGAATCAAAATTGAGTGTCAAACTAATTCTGAACTGAATTTCCCCACAAAATTAAATAGGGTCAAACCAAGTCCCAATAGGTATGTTGAACATTTAACAGTACTCTGAGGCTATGAACAAACGGTGATATTACTATCTTGACACGAACCAAAATTAGCTTGAATAAAACTAAATAAGATCAAACTAAGTCTCACTGGGTGTGCTATAAAAGCCATTAGCAATATTTTAAAGTCATACCCAACTCCATAAGTCATTGATGACACTACCAAACTAAAAAGGTTAATCACCAACACACTCAAAGTTATCAATCACACTTCAAAGCTTACCTTCCTCCCTAAGCAATTAGTGATGCTACCAAATCAAAGAATTTAAATACCAATACACTCAAAGCCATTGGCCACACTTCAAACTAGTCAACTCCAAAACTAGTTGATGACATGTCCTTTCAAGCTAGTCAATCTCAAAAATACTGACGATACACCGTTTAAGCTAGTAAATCCCAAAAGCTGTTGATGACGCACCCTTTAAGCTAGTCAACCTCAAAAGTAATTGACAATGCATCCTCAAACTAGTCAACCCCAAAAGCCATTGGTGATGTGCCCTTCAAGATAGTCAACCCCAGAAGTAATTAATGATGTGCTCCTTAAAGCTAGTCAATCCCAAAAGTAGTTGATGATGTGCCCTTAAGCTAGTTAACCTAGAAGCCATTAATGATGTTCTCTTTCAAGCTAGTCAACCCTAGAACCAATTGATGATGCACCCTTCATGCTAGTCAACCCTAGAAGCCATTGATGACGAACCCTTTCAAGCTAGTCAACCCCAGAAGTCATTGATGATGCACCTTTTAAGCTAGTCAACCTTAGAAGCCATTGACTACATGCCCTTTCAGCCTAGTCAACCTTAAAAGCCATTTGAGATGCGCCCTTCAAGCTAGTCCACCCTAGAAGTAGCTAACGAAGTGCACCTCAAACTAGTCAACCTCAGAAGCCATTGGTGATGTGCCCTTTCAAGGTAGTCAACCTAGAAGCAATTAATGATGCACCCCTTAAGCTAGTTAACCCCAAAAGTAGTTGATGATGCAATTTTCAAAGCTATACACAATCTTATAAGCTATTAGTGATGCCAGCAAACCAATAAAGTTACCACCAATGCTCAAAGATATTAGAAACACTTCAAACTCCTCACATTTCCTTCCACATCCAATGGATGATGTCATTAATACCTTCTAGAGACCGAGTCAATCTAAGTCAGATGCCATGTGGTCCAGCACAAGGGAGCGAGGTAGTAGCACATATCAGGGCTTCTTCTCCACTCCTTCTTTCTCTTTTTATTTCCTTATTTCTTTCATATTTTCTATAATTCTATGTTAAAATTTATTATAAAATGTAGGTATACCCTTACTTAAGTCATGTATAATTTCTTAAAATCAATCAAATGCCTTCTTCATTTCTTTTTGTGTTTCAATCTTATTAGCTAGGTTTCTTATTTTAGGAGGTTTTTAACAATCATTAGGATAATTAACAATAGAGGCTTGCACCTGTTGGAAGTCAATGCTCCCACAACTGATAGTGCACTTCAAATTAAAACAAATTTATGATTTGTGATTTGAGGTCATTCCTGGGTCTCTGCTATCTTGGGCTACCAAAATCGATCCCATAGATCTCTTGAGCTTTCTTCAAGCCATTATGAAATCTTCAAGTTTCATCCATTGATCCACTAGCATGCCTCAATTTTAATTAGTTTCATGCTTATCTACATTTGAGGCTTCCGAACAGTTTTGATCTCCATTTCAAATTTGGCTTAGCTAATTACTACACATGTTCAAGATTGATCAAATACAAAGTTTGTTCATCATCAAAACTATAAAGGACAATAATTTTCTTCTTTTCGATGATGGCAAACTTTCACATAAATATAGTGAATAGACTAGTTGATAAAAAGATTTGCAATTTAACACATGTATCAATTAGAATAATAAACACGAACATATAGAGCATATATTATGAAAATATCACTATAACATAAGATATTATGTTCCCCCTTACTCTATTATCTCTCCGCCTATATAGAGTAATTCTATTAATGTCATGTATCTCCCCATTTTGGCATCAACAAAAAGAGTAGATTCAACATGGAATTACCAAGAGAAACACAAGGAGAATGCAAATACTAGATAAAAGTTCTAATATAGATATTTTAACAAAATATTACTCCCCCTTAACAAATGCATAGAATTAATTAAACAAGTAGGGAATCAATAAAAATTCAAGAGAGATAAAATATAAAAATTTTAAAAAATTCATTTTAAGAGCAAATATTTTACTAAAGTCAAAAGTTACCAAAAATATCGATACTCATAGATGTTAGTCCAAAAGCATTAGCACAAGGCTCTAATACCAATTGTTGGCCTGTATTGGTAACCTTTGAGGGGGGATTTATAATAAAAATAAAATACAAATTATGATTATAAAGAAGACCAAGGCCCAAGATAATTATATTCAAGTTTTTAATTAATTTCAATCAATCCTTAATCAATCATAATTACAATAATGTAAAACAAGATAAAAAAAAAAGTGTACTATGATTTTTTAATATCTCAAAGACTTACTGCTCCTACTCCATAGTCTCTGCCTCACTCTTGAGGACTTGGATCACTCCATTAATGATGTCATTTTTTGAGATGAAACCAAGCCTTTGCATCTTCTTGCAAACCACAAGTATTGCTTTCTTTGGGTGAAACCATGCCCATCGCTCTGTTAGGGTGAAGCCATGCCTGTACAATTGATCTCTCCAATTGAGAATATCCACTCCACATTAGAGCTATTGTACTCTCACACTCCTAGCACCTAAGAGTGTTTACAAGTGGAAGAAAGTAGAAGATATTACATTTAACTCACTGCAATATTAGTCAAATATTAAGAATAAGGGGAATGAGGATTTGATACCAAATTTGAAGGTTTAGATCATTTCTTGGGCTAGTAGGCTTCGGGGCTTTGATCTCTTCTTTAATGATAAATAGAATTATAAAAATTGTTAAGAGAAGCCCAACCATATCTATTTATATCTTATGGGTTAAAGCAAGCCATTGGGAGTAAGATCCTACCATTTAGTTGTCAAAAAATTAGCTATTATTATGCATATTTAGTCTGAATCAAACTTCCAATTGTCAATTGAATGTCAGACAAAGAATAAAAGACAAATGTTTTCACTTCTATTAGATATCCTATTTTAAACAAACATCTGATACAATAGGAATTGCTAGTCTTCTGTACCTGTCGAATGTTCAGTATAAACTAGGCATCTGGTTTAGTCTGGCAAGCTATATTAAGAGCTTTCTATTGAACTCATGCAACAAATCAACTCTAAATAATAAATCTCAAAAACAAATAAAACAAAATTCTAAACCTAGTTGAGCTATGAATAATCTCTTGAGCTTTCTTCAAGCTGTCATCAAATCTTCAAGTTTCATTCATAATCCACCATCACACCTCAACTTCAATATTGGTTAGGTGTTCATCTACACTTGAGGCTTTTGAAAGACCTTGATCTCCATTTCAAACTTGGCATGGCTAATTGCTACACATGCTTAAGATTGATCGAATACAAAGTTTGTTCATCATCAAAACTATAAAGGGTAATACAAAGATGAGGTATTTGGTTTTGCTGTCTTAGAGGTAACCCATTTGATTTTACCACTCTGAGGGTCATAATCTTAACGTCACCATATTGGGGGGGTATTTAGTTTGATTTTACCACCTTGGGGCTAATAAGCTTGAGTTTACCATATTGAAGGTGATAATCGTGAGGTGATAGGCTTAATTTCATCATATTGAAGATAATAAGTTTGATTTTACCATATTCGAGATGATAAGCTTGATTTTGCCACCTTGAAGGTGATGCGCTCCATTTTACCATATTGGGGATGATAAGCATGATGTCACCATATTCAAGGTGGTGCACTTCTTTTGCCATTGGAATAATATATTTGGTTTTACTATTATATAAGTGGTCCATTTGAAGTCTTTGTCAAGGATTTCATGACTTAAAACTTGATCTATTGATTATATAAAAAATAGAAAATATTATATATGTTAATTTTTGAATGCCATGATGATAGATGTCTCTTAAATATTACGGAGAGAGAATTTTACTTACCCCTAGTATTTTGAGGTGAGAGAAGAAGCCTTGATTGCCTTTTTGGTATATTGGATGTCTCAGCTATATGCCCACTTTGTGAGTGCTTGATGAGAGAATCTTGATTTTCTTGTGTACGACTTCTTGGTCGTGGAAAAATGAAGATCTTACTTGGTATTAACCCGATGGATCAGTTATCTGCTTCAAGTATTTTAGCAACATTCTTTTCTTAAGCATTTGAATGAGAGAGGACTTCTGTGGGATTGAAGTTGACCACTTAGTATAGCAAAGATGCTGAAGAGTAACCTCAAAATAACAAATAAAAATGTGGTGGTTTGAATGCATAATCAGGTATTATGAGAACATGACTTCCAACAGACATAAGTCCCTATTATTAATTATCCCAATAATCATCAAAAAAAACTCCTAAACTGAGAAACCTAGTCAATAAAATAGAGACACAAAAGAAAAAAAAATTATTTGATTAATTTTAAAGAAAAAAGGGATACATGGCTTAAGAAAGGGCAATGCCCTCACTTTATGTTTTAATAGATTTGAATGCATAAATGATAAAAAATAAGAAAGGAATGGGAAGAGCTCAATGTCTATTACTATCCCACTCTTGTGTGTTGGATTGTGCAGAGTCTAGCTTGGATAAGTCCTGATTTGATTATTGGTAGATGTCGATGATTTAATTTAATGGTAATGTTCGACGAGATATAAAAGGCAATGAGAGGAGTTTCATTTCTTTCTAATAACTTTGAGCTTTGGTGATAACTTCATTTAGATGGCTTTACCAACTACTTGTGGGATTGGCCTGAAATATTTCTAATAGCTTTGAAATTTGGTGATAACTTCATGATTTGAAGTATTTCTGTTAGCCAATAAGGCATTGATGATAACTTTGTGATTTGAAGTATTTCCATAGTCAATAAGGCATAGGTGATAACTTCATTGTTTGAAGTATTTTTCATAGTTAAAAAAACATAGGTAAAAACTTCAAGATTTGAAGTATTTTCATAGTAAATAAGGTATAAGTGATAACTTCATAGTTTGAAGTATTTTCATAACTAATAAGTCGTAGGTGATAACTTTATTTTTTTGAAGTATTTCCATATCCAATAAGGCATAGGTAATAACATTAGGGTTAGAAGTATTTTCATAGCTAATAAGGTGTAAATGATAACTTCATTTGAATAAGATGTTATAGCTAACTGACTAAGCAAGTTTAAGTCTACCTTAATTCAGTTTTGATTTGTGAAATATTTTCATAGCAAATAACGTATAGGTGATAACTTCATTATTTGAAGTGTTTCTATAATCGATAAGACATAGGGGATAACTTCGTTTGAATAAGGCCCTATGCTTGACTGAGTAAGCAAGTTTAATCATACTTTAATTTAGCTTGATTTGTGAAGTATTTTTATAGCCAATAAGGCATACGCGATAACTTTATTTTTTGAAGTGTTTCCATAACTTTGTTTGAATAAGGTATTATGGCTAACTGACTAACTGAGTTCAAGCCTACCTTAGCTCAATGTAATTTGAAATTTAGATTTGGTTTAAGTCTGATTTGATCTAATTCAATATTCAAAACTTGATTTAGGTTCAAGTCTGATTTGATTTAATTTGATATTCTAAACTTGATCTTGATTTGAATCTAACTCAATTTAATTCATTTGATTTAGTTCAATATTCAAAACTCAATTTGAATATAATCTAATTTAGTTCGGGCTGGGCTCAACATTGTGTTGGACCCCTATCAATTTTTTTATGGTTTCTTAAGAGATCTTGGATCTAAACCCTTAATGGGTATTGGTCCTCAATGAATCTTAGATCTGACCAATGATGAGATCTTAATGCATCTTTAATAGATTTTAGATCCAACACTTGATGAGATCTTAAGGCGCTATTTGGTTTGAAATCAGGATCAAGATCAGGATCAAGGCTAGTAAACCATTTTTACAAACTAATATCTTTTTATCAAAATTAATGCTACAATAATTTAAAATTCAAAAAACTATTTAATTTTTTATAATAATTTAATTTAATAATGGTGTAAAATAAGTAATATTAATTTTGTAAGAAAAAATTGATTTTGAAAAAATATTGATCCAGATTCTAATCCCAAACCAAACGGTACCTAATGGATATTTAATAAATTTTGGATCCAACCCTTAGCGAGTTCTTAATGGATCTTTAATATATTTTGGATCCGTCCCTTAATAGGTACTTAATGGATCTTTTAATGAATTTTGGATCTGATTCTTAATGGGTTCTTGATAGGTCATTTATGGACATTAGATCCAACCCTTAATGGATTTTTATTGGACCCTTACTCAACCTATTAATGAGTTTGGATTTGGCCTATATTGGACCTCTATTGGATTTAGGTTCAAATCTTAGTGGACTTAGATTCAAGTTCAAGTCGATTTAGATTCAACTTGGTTTTAACTTAGGCTCAACGTAGTTCTAGTTTAGGTTTAATATAGTTCTGCTTTGAATTGAATTTAAGTTTGATTTGAGCCAATTAGGGTTTGATTTGGACTTGATTTAACCCAATAAGGGTTTTACTCAATTTTGGTTCAACCCAATTAAGGTTTAGTTTGAATTTAATTTGACCTAATTATGGTTTAATTTGAACTTGATTTACTTTCAGATTAACTTGATTTGACCTATTTGGGATTGAGTCTGAACCGATTTTATTTGGATTTACTCAATTTCAATTTCATCCAATTTAATTTGAGTTTTAGTCCATCAACTTGATTAACTTAGGTCCATTTGGTGATTCATCTGAATTAATATGATTTATTTGTTCAATGTAATTGAATCACTCCAATTTAATCAATTTAGTTTGAGAGCTATCAAACTGTTATGATGAATTTCGGTGAGCCTATCAACTAATTTTGAGTCAATTTGGATTCTTGGTGGCTCGCAAGCTGACCTTGATTTAGATGTTTAGCGAGCTTGTAGGCTAGCCTTAAACCAAATAAACATTTAGGGAGCTAACAAGCTGACTTTAGTCCAAATAAACATTCAGCAAACTCACATACTAGTCTTACTCCAAATAGACGTTCAGCGAGCTCGCAAGCTGAACTTAGTCCAAAAAAATATTCGGCAAGCCTCTAAGCTGGGCTTAGTCTAGATAGACGTTCGGTAAACTCGTAAGTTAGTCTAAATCCGACTAGACGTTCAGCAAGCTTGCAAACTAGACTTAATCTGAATAGACATTTTGTGAGCTCACAGACTAGCCTGAATCTGAGTAGACATTCAGCAAGCTAGTAAATTAGCCTTATTCTGAATAGATGTTCGACAAACTCGCAAACTAGCCTTAGTTTGAATAAACATTCAGTGAGCCCGCAAGTTATCTCAGTCCAAATAAACATTCAGTGAGCTCACAAATTAACCTTAGTCTGAATAGACAGTCAGCAAGCTTGTGGGTTGATCTGAATCTGAATTTGATATTTGGCAAACTCACAAGCTGGTTTTAGTCTAAATAGACATTCGGCGAGTTTGGGAAACTAGACATTCAATGAGCTCACAAGCTGGCCCTAGTTGGAATAGACGTTCGGCGAGTTTGGGAAACTAGACATTCAAACAAACTCACAAGTAGACCTTAGTCCAAATAGACGTTTGACGAGCTCACAAGTAAGCCCTAGTCTGAATAAATATTTAGCAAATTCATAAATTAGTCTTAGTCCAAATTTAGTTTAAGGCAAACCAGCAAGCTGGTTACAAGCATGAGTTGATGGTCATGTAGGCATAGATATGGTAGAGACGAGAGAGGTCGTGGGTGGCTGAACAAGTTAGTTCCTCCTTCTGCATCTTCTCCTTTTATTCATCTTCTTTCTTTACTTCTTAAATTTTTTTATTTTATTTATTTTTTACTAAATCTCTATCTCTTTCTTTTTCTTTTTTTTTTCTAATGGTCAGATCTTTCTTTACTTCTTAAATTTTTTTATTTTATTTATTTTTTACTAAATCTCTATCTTTCTTTTTCTTTTTTTTTTTTTTCAGATCTTCCTTCTTTTTTTTGGCTAGCCTTCTTTTTTTATTTTTTTTATTTTTCTTTTTCTTCACCCAGCTCCTTCCTCTAACCTGTGTCCCTAAATCCCACTCCACTTGGCCAGGCCATGGCGGTCCAGGGTCTTCCCGGCCAAATCTAGCCACAAACTTTAGCGAGCGGGTGACGATGAGGTTGGGCACAGCGGCCATGCCTCAGAGTCATGGTGCAGACATGAGGGAAGGCTAGGAGCTCAGAGCGTTGGCCAATGGAGCTAGGGTGGTGAGTGGTGCGAGACGGTGGATGCGGAGGTCTGGCTGACCTAGCAAGCAGTGCAGGTGAAGATGGGCTGAGATTGGACCAGCAACATGCTGAGGAAGGGTGATCTAGCTAGTGAAGCTAAGATTGTGCAGGGCTCCTTGGATCGGAGAGGTGCAAGCTACATGCTAGGATGAGATGGAGGGCCAGTGGAGGGCTGGCTACGAATGGGCACTGCAGGCTTCGGTGAGACGGTTGCATAGGACTAGTGGAACTCGCAGATGTGGGCAGTCAGGCATGCCAGAGTGACATGGAGTGGTAGGCCGGCTAGGGCAGATGGCTCACGGGCAGAGCAGGCAACGCTAGGGCGATGGCAGGATTGGCTCCTTTGATAGCTTTCGAGATGGCGGTGCTGATAATCCGAGTTAAGCCTTCACAAGCATGGGCTGGTGGAGGAGGAAGTGTAGAGTATGGGTTGGATCGCTTCTGCTAGCGATCGACTCTAACGAATGAGTGAGGCCGAAGAGAGAGTGAAGCACGGGGTGCTATACGGGGATAGCAGTGATGGTGGGAGACTGGGACTTCTCACAGAGGAAGAAGAACAAGGGACAGAGAGGAGAAGAGGAAAACTAAGAGCTCAAATCCTTACTTGATTGGTTTAGTTCTTTATTGTATTCTTAGTTTTGTAGACCTCTCTGCTCCAATTTTCTCTTCTTTTTTTTCACAAGAGTATGAAGAAATTTATAGGGTTTGAGAACATCGACTTAGGTTTGAAATAAATCTCTTTCAAATTTGAATTAAGAATATGATCTATTTGATTTGGATGAATTCTGTTTGGGATTGGATAGTAGTGGGTGGATATGGATGTAATTCTTTTAAAATTGGATAGTTATATGAAAAGATATGGATAAACATTCTTTGTTGTAAATAATAATAATTTGGAAGTTGTATTCATCTTGAACATTAAATTTATGGAGGGGTTATTTATAATTTTTTTCAGAAAAATAGACTAAATTATAATTTTATGATTTTCAAGGGACTTCTTATAGAAAAGGATTTATTTATAAAATTTTGAAACTTCTAAGGTCTCTTTTTCAGCAAAATTTAGATTTTTTTTCACAAATAAAAATTCTCGAGAGACCTATTTGTGAAAAGTTAAAATTTTAGGGATTTATTTATAAATAAAAAAATTTGAAGGGGTTTATTCACAAACACTATATGTCGTAAGGATAAGATTATAATTATCAATCTCTTGAGTGGTTTATTTATAAATTCTAAATTTTGTGAGATTGATTTATAATTTTAGGATTTTATTCGACTTTTTCGTTAAATTATTATTTTAAGGATCTATTTTAAAAAAACCTAGCTAAAAACTCATTTATAAAGGTTTATTCAATCCAAGAGCTTATTTGTAAAATTCTTACATTTGTCATTTTAGTCCACATTTTAGATGAATTTGGGCCTAAGTTTAGTCCAATATCTAACCCACGCAGCCCACTTTGTTTTAAGCTTGAATATTTTAAGAATTCAGATCCAAATTGAGTTCAATTTTTGGTCAAACTCGAATATGATTTAAGTGTAATTAAAATCGACATTTGAGCCATAATTTAGTGGTATACAAGTCTCAATTTTAATTATATTTTAATCAAATTTGATTGTGACAAAAATCACCTCAAATAACTTGACTTTACTCTTACCATCTTTTTTTATGGGAGGATGGATTTAATTTTCGGTTGAGCATTCACAATGGATACTCAAGCAATATGCCCCTTGACATTATTGTGTGTTTTGGAAGAGAGCAATTGCATATGCACATATGCTTTAGATGTGAGCGTTTTCCATTTTCATACTTACATAGAATAGTAAAGGTGAGTGTGTGTTTTTTTTTTGAAGAAAAATATCCTATTTTGATCAAAACGAGTTTCACTTTTTCTTTACAGGTAGGTTATAGTCTTACATCCATAATGAAAAGGATATCACTTGACAACAATTAGATGAAGAGATCCCAACCTGTGTTAGAGTGGTCCAAAATTAAGGTCTAAAGGGGAAGATCTGCCCCCAATCTTGATCACTTTACATAATGATTGATGATTTGACTTTGATTACTTGGAGGGCTATCTTGAGGACCACCTTGAAGCTTTTTCACCTTATAATCCCATACCACATCTTGGTAGGACGAAGAATAAAGTAGAAAGTTACTCTTTTTATGGGGTTTGTCTTCTACAATGTCATATTAGTATGTTGGAGTAGGACATAATATAGCGATCGGCTAGATCAGCAAATGGATATCTTGATCAGTGCTTGTCAAATTGTAATAACTCAAACTAATAGTTCATCTTCTAGAATGTCATATTAGCATGTTTGAGTAGGACAAGTTGTATCGGTCAGCTGAATTAGTGAGCAGACGCCTACATTGGTGCTTGTCAAACTTAGTAACTTATACTAATAGTTTATCTTTTAGAATGTTAGATTGGTGCATGAGTTTTAAAAGAAGTAATCTTATGAAGTGATTTTTTATTTTTTATATTTTTTTACTTTGATTATGATGCTAAAAGACATGAATGATGCAAAGCATATATGTTTGTACTTATTTTTTTTAAAAGAAAATTTTCTCATAGATTTATTATTTCAAAAATATTTTAGTAGATAGGTGATATATCTTTCCATCTTTCATTAAGGCCTCGTACTTGATTTGGCTCATCAAAGTTTAAGAATGATTTTGGTCTCAAAAGGTGGTAGGTTACCAATCGTCCTTCCCTTATACCTTTTTTATGATGTAATATTTTCTTTAGAAACCTATTTTTCTAGCGATTTCATTACTTTTACTATATTTATATAGGTTAGTTGGTTCTTTGACTTGGTTTTGATCTCGGATGCCTCTTAACCTCAATTTTCAAAATTTATACACCTGCAGATCTCAATCGATACTTACTCTTTGGGTGGCCTTTCTTGGTTGATGATACACTGAGATAAGACTAGGTTAATCCTTCTAATTATGGCATACAATCCAATTTTTTTCCTTTTTTATTTTTTTCATTTTTTTTTTTTAGAAATCTCATTCCTCCTTCAAGAATTCAAGGTTTGCAAGCTCATAGATGCCAATTGGTATTTACTCTTTAAGTCCACCTTTCTTAGTTTGATTTCCCATATGAGATTTATCCATTTAGGAATTTATTTTGTTTCTTTTTTTTTTTGGAGGGGGGTGGGGTGGAATTCTTGCCTCTTAAAGAAGATTTTTGAAAGGTTATTTTTCAATCTTAGTACTTTTATCTTTGAAGCAACTTCTCTAATAGGATTTTAGTTACTTGTATATTGGTTAATATATTTTCAAGTTTGCATTTCTGAAATTAACTTAGGGCATCGCTGGGCAGGGGAGGTGTAGAGATTCCAACTTTACCATATTTTATCATTAACCATCCTTGTCTGTGAACATTATTCTTTCACTTTCAAAGACCTTATCTCAATGATAGAATGTGGTTCATCTAAGTACAAATACATTTTTTTTATTTTAGTTTCTTAATGGATTTTTTTATGTTTTGCCTGAGAATTATGGAATGCATACTTGACTAGTTAATTTTGATGTGATTAGACATTCCATCATAGGCTCAACATTATTTTAAATATATTTTTTTATTTATTTGAAGCTCATACAGTCTATTTAACTCTTTTGTGTTACAGACTTGGTATGCGTATCCTTCTTCTCGAATTTAATTATTCATCGTTAATTACTCTGGTGTAAGAAGATGGCATTATTTCTTTCTCAGCTAAGGAAGGTTAAATGTGTTTTTTTTTTCATTATTCTCCTTTAGCCCTTATAGCATTGGAGGTGAAGATTGTAGAATCTAGCTTTAGATTACGTCTAACATCCCAAAGTTGACTAAACGCCCTATTAATCCTTCTTTTGACAAGTTGTAAGTAGTAAAAATTGACTTTTGCCTATTACTTAATCTTTGAAGTACTGATACTTTGGTTTATGCCAATGGGCCCTCTATATTATCATTGAGGTTTGGCACAATGAAATTTAACCTTTGCCGCTTAGCCGCACTTAGCCTTTGCCCCCTGTGTGGATTTAGTCTTTGCCCCCCATGTGGAATATCAGTGCCTCCAGAATGAGAGGCAAGGAACTAATCCATATTGAGCAAGTAGAGCAGTAATTGGACCAATGATAGTTGTAACAACATCAACAATAATAGGATTAGTGATACTGTTAGTGAAAGCAGAAGTACCATGTATGAATTGGTTGAAGTTGAACATGGCCTAATGGCTTATATGGACTCCAGTTGGTCCCATGATAATTATTATTTTATCATCAAGGTTTGACATAATGGCATTTGATCTTAATCCCTTTGAATGGGTTTGGCCCTTGCTCCCTAGGTGGACTTAGTCTTTGCCCCCCTTATGGACTTGATCTTTTCCCATAAGGTAGGAGGTTGTAGCACTAAATATCACTGTCCATCACAATTCACGATGTAAAAGAAGAACAGAAAAGAAAAAAAGATAGCACACAAGATATTTATGTGGCAAAGATGATCCAGAGGATATTATATTGATGAGAAGAGGAAGAGAAGATTACAACGATGGAGGCGAAACTCCAATATCACCAACTCTCACAAAAGACTAAGTAGTCTATCTATCAGAAGACATTTTAAGAGTATTGATCTGCGTCTCTCTCTCTCACTCTATATAGAAATCCTTACATGAATAGGGTATTTATAGATGTGGCAACTGTGTTTGAGTCAAAGTAGAAGACTGACTCAAATAAGACTTCTACTAATTTAAGTCTTCTAGTAGAAGATAAATTCAGGTAAGGATTAGGCCCACTAAATTACTTCTTAATATAATTAAGACTCTCTGAAAAATCCAGATTCGAGACACGATTAAGCCAACAATCTCTACCTTGGCTCGAATCCTCTTATTCTTTGAATCTTCAATAAATGTCTTTGTCATTACCTCATGGGGCAGGATTAACAACCTTGAACATTGATCAAGTCCAAACAGAGCTTGAACTTGTCAATCAAAATCACCTTCATTAACATATCTGCAGGATTTCTTGAAGTATGAATCTTTTGTAAATAAATCTCACCATCTTCGATAATATCTTGAATAAAGTGAAATCCGACATTAATATGCTTTGATCTGGCGTGGTACATTTGGTTCTTCGCAAGGTGTATGGCGCTCTGACTGTCTCAAAAGATAGAAAAAATATCTTGAGAAAAACCAACTTAACTTGCCAATCCTTTTAACCATAGAGCTTCTTTGATGGCTTCTATAGCTGCCATATACTCAGACTCTGTTGTAGATAATATCACAATTGATTGCAAGGTACACCTCCAACTAATAGGTCCTCCATAAAGAGTGAAAAGATAATCAGTAAGGGATCATCGATCAAGGTCTCCAACGTAGTCTAAATTGACATAGCCAATAATTTTGGCCTCTTAAACTATGTTCTTGTCGAAACATAAGTCAATATTATGAGTCCCTTTGATATATTTTAATAGCTACTTCACAGCCTGCCAATGCTCTTTTCCTGGATTTACTATGTAATGACTAACAACGTTGACTGCTTGTATAATATCAGGTCCTGTGCATACCATAGTATACATTAGACTTCCAACAGCACTTGAACATGAGATGTTCTCCATGTATGCATACTCCTCAAATGTAAAAGGACATAGTTGAGTTGAAAGTTTGAAGTGAGATGTCAAAGGAATACTGACGGATTTTGAATTTTGCATGTGAAAATGAGAAATAATCTTCTCGAGATAATTGCTCTGTTTGAGCCATAATTTGCCATGCTTTTGATCTCGATCAATCTCCATATCGAGAATCTTTCTTGCAGCACCTAAATCTTTTATCTCAAATTTCTTTTTCATTTTGAACTTTAGATAATTAAGTAGAGATATGTCTTGAGTAGCAATAAGCATATCATCAACATAAAGAAGCAATATAATAAATGAGTTATTGGCATGCATCTTAAAATAGACACAGCAATCATATTTGCAATGGATGAAATCTTGTCCCAATACAAAACTATCAAACCTTTTATATCATTACCTGGGAGACTGTTTCAAATCATAAAGTGATTTATTCAACTTGCAGACAAAATTTTCCTTGCCTTCTTGGATGAACCCTTTAAGCTGTTGCATCAAAATTTGCTCTTCTAATTCTCCATGCAGAAAGGTAGTTTTGACATCAAGCTGTTCTAACTCAAGATTATGAAAAGCAACTAAAGCAAGTAGAAAATGAATAGATGTGCGTTTAATCACAGGAGAGAAAATTTCATTAAAGTCAATACCTTCCCTTTATGAATACCCTTTTGTAACTAAACAGGACTTGAATTTAACACTATCTATCTCAAAGGAATTCTCTTTTTTTCGAAATACCCACTTGCAACCAATTACTCTTTTACCTTCTGGTAATTTCACCAGATCCCAAGTATGGTTCTTTTGAAGAGAATCCATCTCTTTATTCATAACAGCTTGCCACTGAGAAGAATCCTTATCCTGTACTGCTTCTTTATAGGAAGAATGATCACCATTGTTAGTAACTAAAACAAAAGCTACCATATATTCAAAATCATATATTTCAAGTGGCTTTATGTTTCTTTGAGATCTTTGAAATGGAGTCTTCTCGAAAATTTGATTCTTAGAATTTTCTTGAGAGTTGGGTATACCCTGAATGCCTTCTTCTGAAGGAACAACATGCTCCACCTCCACTTGCATTATATCATTGGAACCTTTCTTGAGAGATTTTAACATAACACTTTCATCAAGTACTACATCTCTCTCAATAATTATATTTGAAATAGTAGAATCCCACAAATGATAGCCCTTAGCACCTTTGGCATAACCCAAGAAAATACACTTTTTGGAATGTGCATCTAACTTATCCTTGACAACATGCACATAAGTAGGGCAACCAAAAATCTTTAAAGAAGAATAATTTGCAAGTTGACTAGTCCATACCTCTTCAGGAGTCTTGTAATTAATGACTATCTAAGGGAGCAATTCACAATAAAATATGTTGTATTGATTGCTTCTGCCTAAAAATCTTTGTCAAGATTAGCTGTACTGAGCATACTACGTGCTTTCTCCAATAAGATTCTGTTTTTCCTTTCAACCACACCATTTTGTTGAGATTTTCTGGGATGGTAAAGTGGCATTTGATGCCTTCATCTTCACAGAATTTGAGAAATTATGTTGATTTGTACTCTCCACCATTATCACTTCTGAGGTATTTGATTTTTCTACTAGTCCTTTTTTCAACTGAAATTTTTCACCATTTAAAAATAGAAAACACTTCTATTTTGTGATGCAAAAAATAAATCCACACTTTTCTGAAAAAAATCATTAATAAAATTGATAAAATAATGAGCACCAAATTTTGGTGGAATATGAGAGCACCACACATCAAAATGGATATAATCAATTAAGCCTTTAGTGTAATGAGTACTGGTGTTAAACTTTACCTTGGACTGTTTACCATAGATACAATGCTCACAGAAATCCAATTTGCATGAGTTGAGGCCTTTCAGTAATTTTCTTTTGTTGAGCTCACTTAAATCTTGCTCACTCATATGATCGAGATGCATATGCCATAAGTGGGTCATATCAAAAGAAGAAGCCAGAGAAATTACTTCTCCACCTTCAATGATTTTTCTTACTAACTCATAAAAATTTTCATGCTTTAAGCCCTTTATCACTATCAATGATCCTTTAGCAACCTTAAAAACTCCACCTTCAGCAGAATACTTATAACTAGCAGAATCCAAAGCACCCAAAGAGTTTAAATTCTTTTTTAAATAAAGAATATATCTAATATCAGTAAGAGTTCTAATAATATTATCAAACATCTTAATTTTGATTGTTCCAATTCCAACAGTTTTATATGGCTTATTATTACCCATCAAAACTAAACCATCATTATAGGACTTATAGTCTTCAAACCAATCCTTATTAGGACACATGTGGTAAAAACAACCAGAATCAAGAATCCAAGTATCATGATAATGATCAAAATTAGAACTAATAGAGAGAAAATTGCCAAAATCATCATCAGAACTCCCTTCAACAACTGACACTTATTTTTTGGCTTTCTCTTTAGATTGAGATTCTCTTTCTTTCTTTGCTTTGAGCTTCCAACACTCTTTAATTACATGTCTCATTTTCTTATAATATCGGCGGTTTATTTCTTTAGATTTGGATCTAGAATGACCTGTCTTTGATTTTTCTTTGGTACGACCTCTGGCAATCAATGCTTTTGAGTGTGACACATCTCCTTCAATCTTTTTTAAATATTCATTAGATAGAAGGGCAAAAAAAATATCGTCAAATTTCAAATCCTTACCATAATGAGACTAGTCTTCAGATTCTCAAGAGAAGGAGATAAAGACGATAATAAAATAATTACCTTGTCTTCATCTTTAATTTTAACATCAATGCTTAACAATTGAGAGACTAGTTTATTAAAAGTATTAAAATGATCAACTATATTTGTACCTTCTCTCATTCGAAAATTGAAGAGCTTCTACTTTAATTAAACTCAATTTGAGATAGACTTACTCATATATTATTTCTCCAGCTTTTTCCATAACTCTGAAGGTGATGTTTCATCAATAAATAGATAGAGTACCTCATTGGTGAGACTAAGGATGATTGTACTATGTGCAATGGCCTTCTGATTTTTGCAGACACTTTTGGTAACATCTTCAGGCTTGCCGTCCTCCAATGTGTTTATCAACCCTTTTTGAATAAGAATTGCACGAACTCTTACTTGCCAAATAGGAAATCAATGCTTTTCATTGAATTTCTCTATATTAAACTTCGTAGTAAACATGTTTACCAAGCTTTGATATCACTTATAGCGCTAAATATCGATATCCACCACAATTCATAATGTAGAAGAAGAATAGAAAAGAAGAAAAGATAGCACACAAGAAATTTATGCGGTAAAGATAATCCAAAGAATATTGTATCGATGAGAAGAAGAAGAGAAAATTACAATGATGGAAAAAAACTCAAATATTATAAACTCTCATAAAAAACTAAGTAGCCTAGCCGTCACAAGACGTTTTGAGAGTATTGATCTATGTCTCTCTCTTTCACTCCATGTAGAAACCCTTACATGAATAGGATATTTATAGATGTGGCCTAATTGTATTTGAGTCAAAGTAGAAGACTGACTCAAATAAGACTTCTATTAATTTAAGTCTTTTAGTAGAAGATAAATTTAGATAAGGATTACGCTCACTAAATTACTTCCTAATATAATTAAGACTCTCTGGAAAATCTATATTCGAGATATGATTAAGCCAACAAGAGGAGAGGGACTGATCTATACTTGAGGTGAGCAACTGATCTGTACTGGACAAATAGAGCAGTAATTAGATAAATGGTAGCATTAGCAATGCTAGGAGTAGTTAAGCAATTGGTGAAAGCAAAAGCACCATACATGAATTGGATGAAATTGGACATACCCTGATGGCTTTTATGAACTCCTGTTGCCCCTCGGTAATTATTGTTTTGTCATCAAGGTTTACCTTAATAGCATTTAACTTTAGCCCCTTGAATAGGTTTGGCCCTTACTTCCTAGGTGGACATAGTCTTTTCCCCTGTTGTGGACTAAATCTTTGCCACCTAGATGGGGATCTTTGCCACTTGGATGAGAGGTCCTTGTCCCTTGAATTGGAGCTAAAGAGTTGATCCATACTTATGTAGAGGCATAGGAGAGGCCATGGTGGTGGAGATTCAGGCAGCGGTATGTCAGAGCAGGGGCCAGAGGAAGGTGGTGCTAGCTCGATAGGTTGGTAATGCACTAGGGCTCCAGGGCTAGGCAAGTGATGGCTTCCGGTAAGGAGTCGCAAGTGGCTCGGTCATGTGGAAGAAGGGGCAGGAGCTATGATGATCCATTAGAGGTGATAGAGAGGCAAAGAGGGGGTTGCAATGAAGTAGCACAGTAGTGGTAATCTTGCACAAGTAGTCACAAGGCAAGGCAGCCAACATCTCAAGGAAAACAAAAGACGAGCAAAAGCATGCGGAGAAGGCATAAATAAAAAAGCTAAGTGACAAAACCTCACCTAATTATATTCAATATTTGACTTTCTTTGTTGTAGTCCCAAATTCACTGGGCATCTTCCTATCACCATCTTTGCTGTCTTTTGTTTTGTAGGTTTGGAAGGGTTCTTATAGGCAACAAGAAGATCAAGTTGGATTGGAATGGATTCTATTCAAATTTTGAATCAAGAATCTTATCAATTTCTTTTTATTTATCTTAAATAACTTTTGTTTGGATTGGATAGTTGTAGTGTGTTGGGATTGAGATTGGATAAGTTTTTGGAGATATATGGATGAGTTTATCTACTGCATGAGAGAATTTAAAAAATACACTCACTCCAGATATTGAATTTATAAAGGGGTTATTTGCAAAAATTTTTCAAAAAATTAGACCAAATTATAATTCTATAAATTTTAAGGGCCTTTTTATAAAAGGGCTTGTTTATAAAGTTCTGAAACTTCCAAGGTCCTTTTGGAATAAAATTTGAACTTATTTACAAATAAAAATTTTTTAGAGACTTATTTATGAAAATTTAAAATTACAGCATTTATTTGCAAATATAAAATTTTCCAGGGGTTTATTTGTAAACCCTAGATTCTTTCAAAATCAAATTATAATCATCGGTCTTTTACGGGATTTATTTACAAACTCTAAATTTTGCAAAGATCAATTTATAATTTTAGAATTTTATTGGACTTTTTTATAAAATTCCTCTTTCAGGAATCTATTTATAAGAAAAATACAGCCACCAAAGACCTTTTTGTAAGAATTTATTTGATCTAAAGACCTATTTATAAAATATTTATATTTTTAATACAAATTTTGGATCGATTTTGAACTCAATTTTGGTCCAAATATCTTGCCCTCTCAACCCATTTTAGCTTGAGCCCGAATTTCTTAAGAATTCAAATTTGAATTAAGTTCAATTTTTAGTCAAATTTGATCACGATCTAGATTTAATTAAGACCCACACTTTTAGCAGCATACAAGTTACAATTGTGATCATATTTTAATCAAATTTTATTGTAGAAAAAATCACCTCAAATAGATAGAACTTTCATAAATCACTTGCATGCTATGTTCGAGGTAATACTTTATCATCTAAATATTCAATCTTATAAGTCCCCACTCCACATTGCTAGGCGACGCAGTATGGTCCTTCCCAATTTAATGTTAGCTTTCTAGTGGCCTGATTGGTGACGTCAGTTCTTCTGAGCACCAAATCACTTTGTGTGAAAGATCACCTAAGCAATCACCCACCTTGATCGCAAGGTATTGGTTGCTAATAAGGGGTGATTCATTGACGAACTTAGTTGTGCACCTCAAGAATAAGGTCCTTCTCAATTCTTATATTCTCTTCATTTACTTCAAGATCATAGCCTTGCATTCTCAAGGAAGGTAGGCCGATCTCGATCAATATTACAGGTTTAGCTCAATAAGTGAGTTTAAAGGGTGTCTGTCTAGTTATTGTTCTTAGAGTTGTCCTATAGGCCCAGAGTATATTAAGTAGCTTGTCGACCCAACCCTCTTTGACACCTATGGTATGCTTCTTTAGTCTTTATAAGATGATTCAGTTAGTTATATCTGCTAATCTATTGTCGGTTACCAATATCCTTGGTATACTGAAGTGGCAAACCACCCCTTATTAGAAAAATTCCTTCATCCTTTGCTCAATGATGGTTGACAAAGGCTTGACCTCTACCCATTTAGTGAAGTAGTCAATTGTGACTATCAAGAACTTTCATATCCAGAAGTTGGGAGAAAAGGGCCTATTATATCCATTCCTGATTAAACAAAAGAGCATAGAGAGTGAATTTGCTATAGCTCAGTGGTAGACTAGTGACGTATAGGTGCATGCATTCGGTATTACTCACAATGAGAGGTATATTCTAGTGCTTCCTTAGTTATATTTAGTCAATGGTAATCTTGTCAAAGTATTTTGTTCACCAAGGCTAGTTCTCCTACATGACTTTCACAAACTGGCTCATGGACTTCTCTAAGAGCATACTCTACCTCTAACGGGGTGAGGCACCTCAGAAGTGGTCGAACAAGTGTATAGCTCATCTCACAAGATGATAAAATTAGGGACAAGCCTTCTAACCTTCCGTACTTCCCCTTTATCATTAAGCAGCTTAAGGTACTCTAGGAATGTATCTTTTCAGCTTGGCTCATGCTCCATAGTTTGAATTTTGGCCAAACTCCCCATGCTAGGTGTTTGAAGCACTTCCATGTATATTGTACTTTTCCTTTTCTCGGGAAGGAGCTATGCGAGTCGAAGGGAATCTACCTCCCAATTCTCCCCCCCCCCCCCCCCCCCCCCCTCCCCCTCAAAATTTGCTCTATATTAGCTTAGTTGAACATCAACAAAGCTTGGCAAACTTCTAAAAGATGTTCTTTCATCAAGGGGTCTTTGGCTTGTACGCTCCATGGATTTGGCTGGTAGAGAGCTATGAGTTGCTATAGAGTTTTAGCTTTAGGGCTACAACTGCTTTTGTTACTCTCAATCCAAGAAGTATCACTTCATACTCCACCATATTGTTCAAAGATTTAAACTTGAAGCTAAGAGAATATTTGAACTTATCTCCTTTTGGGCTTATTGGTACCGCTCCTGCTCTGCTTCTCACTTTGCAAGATGGTCTATCTACATAGACATTCTAAGATTTTACCTTGATCTTTGGCATTTTCTGAGGAATAAGCTCTACAATGAAGATCACCAACACTTAGGATTTAATAGCTATCCTTGCCTCAAAGTGGACGTCGAATTGACTTAACTCCATGACACACTTAACCATTCTTCTCAAACTCTCTGACTTTTGGAGGCCCTAACGAAGCAAAAAAGTTAGTCTAGATAATCACTATATAGGCCTGGAAGTACAATCTCAATTTCCTAGACCATCAGAGAGTACCAAGCTTATGCACCAGTATGGATGTGGCTCACATAATACACCGAGAACTATCTCCCTTCTCGATTGCTGACTAGCACTGAGCTGACCGCTACACTACTTGAGGTGATATACAAATGCAAGTCTTCCTCTTGAATAGGCTTCACCAATAGGGATGGGGAGGTGAGGTGTAACTTCAACTCCTGAAAACCTTTCTCACATTTATGGCTCCACTCGAATGATTTATTCTTCTTTAGAATTTTGAAGAAGGGAGGACACTTCTCCCTAGATCAAGAGAGAAAATGCCCAAGTGTAGCAATTAATATGGTGAGTCTTTACACCTCTTTCATCTAGGTGGAAGACCTCATCTCTAAAATAGCATGGATTTTCAACGTGTTGGCCTTGATTCCCCTTTCCAAGATGAAGTATTTAAGAAACTTCTTCATTGATACTTCAAATGTGCACTTCTCTGAATTCAACTTCATACAATACCTCCATAATGTGTCGAAGGTTTTCTGCAAACCAAAAATATGGTCTACCCCTCGCATGCTCTTGATCAGCATATCATTCACATAGGCCTCAATGTTTCTTCCGAGCTGATATTTGAACACCCAGCCAATCATCCACTGATATGTAGTCCCGATATTCTTCAATCATAAAAGTATAGCCACGTAGTAAAAGGTTTCTCTATTAATTATGAATGAGATTTTCTCCTCATCCTCAAGGTTCATTCTAATTTGATGGTATCCTAAAAAATGTCAAGAATACTTAATAATTGTGCCCAACAATTATATCTGCTAACTGATCTATGCTCAAGAATGGATAAATATCTTTTGAGCAGGCCTTATTGAGGTATGTAAAATCCACACACATTCTTTACTTTTCATTACTTTTTTTGACCATCACCATATTGATGGGTCATTCCAAATACTAAACCTCTTGAATGAAATCAGCTTCTAACAACTACACTTTCTCTCTGTTGATTGCTCTTTGACACTTGAGAGCCAAGTGATTCTCTTTTTGCCTTGCTGGTTTGTGTTGGCAAGCACCTATAATTTGTGCTTCGCCATGCATGGATCAATTCCGAAAAGATCATCTATTATTTCGGGAAACATGGGCTAGTTATCACGCATAAGCTTCTCAAGCTTGCAAACAATGATCTTTGATAGTCCTATCCCCACTTTGACAGTGCAGTTCTTCACTTCATCCACGTAATGCTCATCTGTTGCCACTGCATCATAATAGTTCAATGATGGTGCTACTTAACCGATGCTAATTGAAGTGCCAACTTTAAAACAAGCATTGCCCATGCTAGTCTTTTAGCGCCGGCAACGATTGTTATTGTCGGTGCTAATTATTAACTCTTGTTTTAGAGTCGACTGAGAAACCTAGATCTACACTGTCCTCAAGCTTGAGCTTGCCCAGCAGCCTCCAGTAGCCAGCTCCAGCTCTATCTCCAGCTTTGCCGCCTCCACTGGCCACGCTGCCCTGCAGCCTTGCCACCTCTAGTAATGTTGCCGCCTACAGCAGCCCCGTCGCCTCCAGCAGCCATGTTGCCTAGTCACCGTCTCCACCAGCCCTACCATCTCCAATAGCCTCGCCGCCTGCTCACTACCACATACATAACTTCAATTCTGGCCAGGGTTGGTCTTAGGGAGAGCCTGATCTGGTTTGTTTGGAGCTCTTATATGGTTACTTTGAGCCTCAAGCTCTCCTTTTTTTTTTCTCCTTTTAAGAACCTTACCCCAATATTTGATGCTCTTTTTTTTCTCCATGTGTTCTCAATACATGAATATTCGTTTGCCTATCTGTAATGATGTTTGCTCTTAGTTAGATTAGTAGTCTCCATGATTGCTAATTTGTTTCTGAAAGGGGGTGTTTCTTTCTTTGGAAGCAATGTTTTGTATTTCTGTCATTGATATGCTAGCCTTGTTGGTGGTGCAAATTGAGAGTTATATAAGAACTTGTCACATGAGCAAAGTTTTCCTGCTTGTGGTGGGTGTCCCTTATCTAGTTTAATTAATTGCCATTGCTTCTGCTGCTGCCACTTCTTTTCTTAGTTTCTACTCTGTATTTCCATCCTTCTTTCTCTCCTCCACCCGTTAGTCATTTTTGAAGAGGCTGTGATGAGTTGCCAAACACATTATTAGTTTATTGCTTTATCTCCTTCGTAATTGCATACATTCTCCCTGACTCTATTTTTCAACTTAAATGTAACTCTACTAGTTGAGCGATAATTCTCAATTATGCCTTGATTCTGCCAGTCATCCACTTCCTCAATCGGCCGTTTGATTTTGGTATACCAGACATAAAAAAAATTTCTGCTAATCGTCCAGTTTCTCAACCAATCATCCGGTTCTAATATACTAATCATCCGGTTCGTTAACTGATCGTCTGGTTCCTCACGTTGTATTTTTCGCATTAGTTATTATATAAAAGAATTTGTAGGCTATAGTGATCGGAATGTGTTGGATTGTGGATTTGATTGTATTAATATTCTAACTAACCAAATTGTAAAATGCAAAAGAGCAGCACAAATATAAAGTTAAGATATCTTACTATACCTAGAAATATACTAGCCAAAACAAAGTATTTATGTTTTTGGTCCTCAATATGGTAGGAGAGACAGTTTCTGCATGTGAAGAGATTTTATGCCAAAAGTACGATTGCAGGTTGATTTGCTCATATGTTTGTGTGCTTACATGAAGCTGTTTTAGGTGAATATGAAGACATTATAAAAATAAATTGAAGATGAAGCAAGATTTCCCAACGCTGAGGCCTGTATCAAGTATAAAATTGAGAAGGTGTGTTCAAAATTTTCAGTTTTTTATTGTTGGTTTCTGTTGTTTGATGAAAGGATCCGTGCTTTGTGAGTGCATCTGTTTTTTTTTTTGTAAACAGTGTTAGGACCTAGCATTTGGTATTTTTAATTAATTTTTTTTGGTTAAACTATGTTCTATATAATCTGCTTGGAAGTTGTTAAAACACCTTGCTTCAGCCATTTGGCAATCAATTACTTGCGAAGGACTATCTAAACAACTTTATGTCTGGCGTGTGATTAATTGGAGAATCATAAATAATTTTGCTATGCAACATCTTAGATAGCCTAAAAATTCAGTATTATGCTATGAAAGGAAGTCAAGTGATGCTTCATATGATTTTTGATGCATTATTAAGTAACATGTCTGATATTGTAACGTTGTTTAAATGCATTTTATCAATCCAAAGTTTTCACTCTCTCAATGCCCATGGTTCCATATTGTTATACTTTTTTTCATGTATTTACCTTTAAAATAAGGTTTCTAAGTTTGATAAAAGCTAGGTTTGCCAAATGTGTCCATCAGCCGAATGTACAAGACACGGGTCATGTATGTATCTGAAACTTAGTATCAGACTATGTAGTGATTTGGTGCTAAATTTTCCTAAAATATTTTTTTATTGTCACAAGTGTTTTCTTTTTCTCTTAAATCCAATTTTGGTGGGTGCTTAAAAGTGTATCATTTTATTTTTCAAAGACTTGTTACTGTTACCATGAAGTACATATAATTACTAAATTTTCAATATTTAGTGTGATTAAGAAATGATGTTCGTCCCCTGCAGGCAAAACTTAAGAAAGCTATGTTGGTAGAAAAACTAAAGAAGTATGGAGTGCCGAAAACTGAACGTCTATTGCTTAAATCAAATATATTTACAAGCGAGGAACCGTTTTTTTTTTTTTGAAAGATGGTTCAGAAAAAGTTTAATTATATACTAGTTAAAAAGTGAAGGATTTTTGAAGATGTCATTCTCAGCATGCATTTGCATTGGCAAAAGCACAAAAATGTCAAGGTCATTTGCAAACCATGTAAACCTGGCTAAATTCAAGAATATGCAACTGAGATAACTAAGTTGAGTGGCGGGATACCAATTCATATTATTGGAAGCGCTATAGTTTTTTATTGTGGAAAGAACTACATCTTAATTGAAACCTGACCTGCTTTACTCTCTAAATTTATATTGTTATTTTATTTTATCAGATCCAATAACCAGTTCTGTCTCATGCACTTAGAAAAATTAAAATATGAGCAATTCTTTGGAGATTGTGCAGCACTATTCTAGTGCTGCTACTGTAGCGACACTAATAAAATCCAATAGCGGCGCAATTTATTAGTTTGTAAAAATTTAGTGCAATTCACGATGTTATTTACTGTAGCACTTGATTAGTGTCGATAAAAATTTAGCAATATTAATTTTATTTTTTCGGAGCACTATATTAATGACAGAAATAACAAAAAATATTGTAATGTGTTCCATTGTCTCTAGCTTGCTCTGATGTTTGCTTTCTACTTTCTCTTTTCCTCTTAGCTTCTTCTATTTTTCTAGGTATGTGATATAATAGTGGCACTTCATATTCCTATCTCCTCACACTTCTCCAATTTTGTGCTTAATAGAAAATTGGCGGAGTAACTAATTTGTATAGATTATCACCTACAATTTATTCAAGTCAAGACAATCTAACATAGTATTGTAAGGAGAGCAAGCTCCCACCACAACAAAGTTGGTGAAGAATATGAAACTTATTAGGCCTCAATGGCTATCATGAACACTCTTACCACTCCTTCAGAGTTCAGGAAGTCTCTAGTAAAGTCGATCAGCCTGCTTTAGTAGAAGTGCAAGGACAAGACATCTAGTTTTATACCTTGAAAATAAGATATTTATGAACACTCTCTAATCCAATAATGCTCTCTGCATCAAGTATCTCTCCAAGATAAGAGTAATGATTAAAGCTTTATCCTTATATTTGGGCTTTTCTTCAAAACTGATACATCTTCACACCGCTCTTTCTCTCGCAATTATTTTACACATCCTAGCATCCTAGTAGGGGCTTGTTGTTTTTATTGTGATAGTGACCCTACCTTTCTCGTAGATATCGCCCTAGATCATGGCCATTTGGCCCTATGCCTTCACGAACTAGGCAAGAGTGTAGATTTCAACCGCCAACTAGGCGAATTCGCCCTGGAGACGGGTCCATCACTCCAAAGCGTCTCCTAAGGAGGCTTGTTGTGATATCATCTATTTCGGCATGCTAGTCGCCACTTGCTTCCCAAGGCGTTGCTACCATGGCAACATGGTTGAAGTCAGCTATCCAAAAATAGGATGTTCTAACAGATCGCAATGAAAGCACTAGTATTAAGTCCATCAAGTTCCACCTCCAAGTCTTCAAACTCTTCCGATTCTTTCTATCCAATTCCAACCTACATAGAAAAACAAAATTGCCCATTTGGTAATAACTGGAGGAGAATGCTCAATACATAAGTCAAAATCTCACCCTTGTTGTACTTTATTGCTCCAAATATAGTTGAGAACTTGGAGAGTTTCTAATTTTATTTGAGGAGGAAGAAAAGAATTCTTTATGTTAATGCTTTGGATCATGTTATATAGGACGTTTTGGATAATTTATTCTAATCTCATTAGCGAAGTCTATCATGATTAATAAGTAAGTTAACCGAAGGCATTTCAGAGATTTTGCCCAATACTCCATATTGTGATTCAATGAATTTTATCATATTATAAGAGATAGAATAGGAGTTGGTGAGAGCAACTGTAGAAAAATTATAAACCTCAACTTTTGATAATCAAAGTGTGAAGCTTGATTCTGATGATCAAACTGCAAAACTCAGACTTTTGATGGCCAAATCAACTTCTAATGCTGAGTTATGAAGCCCTACTTCTAGGATCCAAGCTGTGAGACTTAATCCTTCAAAACCTTGTTAGTCTAAACACAATGAAAAGACTGACAGCCCCAATTTTGGCTCAACCAACTTATCATGGGATTCAATTTCAGTTTCGCATTGCTCTATCACAAATCATAAGTCAAATCCACAAAATAAAAAGATAAATGTAGAACAAATAATTGTCCAGTTCTGGTTGAGCGACCAAGGGTAGAACCTACACTTTGCAAGGGCAAAGTTGCACATTCCTGTTTTGCAGGGGTATATATGCCAAAAACAAAGAAAAATTATCAGCAATAACAGCAGCTACAACATTAAAACTGCTTAGCCACAAGGTTTACACCTCATACGGAGCTAAAATTAGGAACAATGAAATAGACAGCAGCCAAATTGCGGCATATTGAATGATGATACACTACTATAGCAGAAAATATTATACAGGTTTGCCTCTTGAAAAGAGAATGGGGGTCAGAAGAAAGCATACTACTTGAATCAATTGTTTCTCACAATCATCCCCCTGACTCTCTGGAGCACGCGCACATACTCAAAGAACAGACTCAGATCCATTCCCATGGAGAAATCACCCCCACCTGAACCCGAAGCATAGGTACCTGGGTTTCTGCCAACAATGAGATCAAAACCCCCAAATTCCCTCACCAACCTCTCTAGCTTTTGAGTGGTCAGCATTTCAACACCTTCTATCTGTACCAGTCCTCCAGACTGTCCACTTCTTTGCCACCATCTCTGCAGGATCTTTCGGTTGAAGTCAGATGGTTCAACAGAGATTACACATCGAAGACGGATCCCAAGTCTGTGCAGGGCAACTTCCACACCACCAATACCACTGTAAATAGATAACACCCTCAATCCACCAGGAAACATGGGCTTCAAAACTGAAAGGTGATATCCTACAGTATCAGTCTGGAAGCTGTATCTCAGTGCCCTAAGTCTATCAGAAGGCTCCGATCCCCAGACCTGAGTGTGCTCAGGCGGGTAGCCTAGGATGTGCTCAAGTTGGTCAGGATCAATAGGACTCAGTTTGTTCGGACCTACCCATATTAGGCTAGATGTCCTGCATTGGTGAAGAGTGTCAATCTGCTCTTCTTTAGAAAGTATTCCTCTTGAATTCATCACCATCCTACCAAGACGCTCACACAACCGAGCTACACCAGTGCTATCAGGATTGATACAACTTAACTGTTTCCTGGTATCCCAAGACGGCCACCATTTTCTTGTAAATGGCAGTGCATCTTCTATTGTCATGGGTGGTTTGGGATGGATGTGAAATCTGTCCTCTCTTGGCAGGTTATGAATGTACCCCTGTTTCCTTATGTAGGCTGAGAAGAATTGAGAGTTTACAAATTCTGGTTCAACCGCATATAGGAACTGTGATAGTTTTCCCCATGTATCTTGGGGAAGATCCACAACATTACCATAGAAGAAATAAGGAGGCCTGGAAAGAAGGCCCTGAACATTCCATTGAGCACTGGGACCAATTTGATCAGGTATTTCATCTTTAATCCACCTTGCTTCTGAGTTTCGAGGAAGACTGGGTGGAATCTGATCAGGAGCTTCTTCCTTGATAGAATTTGCTTCTACTGAATTTGTAACCGCAGCATACAATATGTGTTGACTGTGGATGGATGGATTCCAGCTAGATGATCCTGAATGGTAGCTGCTGGAGGCACCCAAATTATCGGAGGCCAAATATTTAGCCTTTTTTATTCTTTTGACATCATCAAAGTCTGGAATGCCATCCAAAGTTGATCCATTCATTTCCCGAAATTCAGAAGCTCCATAATACCGCTTCGAGGATTCTACCTGTCCATTGTTTTTCCAACAGGAATCATCCTGAGTCTGCAAAAGATAAAAAGCTACAACCACATAAGACCTCGAGTTTGATTGTAGCAGTGGTAGTGGTGATTGTTATTAATTATGTTCAGGGTGACAACTATGTCCCACTCATAAAACTGGATTCAGTCACAACAGTTGTGATCATAAACAGCTACCAGACATAAAATGAAAACCAGAGATGTAAAATGGAAACATAAAATGGATCCAAAATGAAAATGGAAAGGAGTTCAATTCTATGTACTTGGTTTCCATTTTTACATGTTCAGTTTCTATTTTTTCTGTTCAGAGGTGACTTACATGATTGCAACTGAAGCAACTGAAGCAACTGAAGATACCAAATCCAGGTTCCTTGTTCAAACTTATCTATTCTTTGATAACAGAAATACATCATTTTATATTACTCAACTGCTTTGAAGATGGCTCCAACCAAAGAACTTAATGCCGCCTCAGATCTATACTTATCATTATAACTAGCTATTTGTTCAATATCAAAATGAATCCACTACCATCAATCTACAGATAATAACATAACAGGAAGCAAAATAAAGTGCCACTAAAAATTTTACTATTTTATGAGCATATGCATGCATAGATATAATTTTTTACTTCCATAAATTCTGCAGCCTGGGTTTAAGTATCTCAAACCTTTGCTCATTATCCTATACCCATACTCTGCTCCACAAAAGTGAAGTATGTTTGCACATAAGTGGAGCCCAAGTAAGCCAACTAGTAGGTGAAGTTTCTAGACAGGCTATGCACTAGTCCAAACAACAGTTTTAATGCAATACAAACAATACACTCCCAACTTCATCTAACCAGCGAAATTCATCAAAAGGATTCTGATTACATGACAATGTGTACTCTGTGCAGTAGAATGGGTGGGGTTCTTTGTGTTTTTGTGTCATGGGGAGCATGAGTGAGGATGCACCTCTTCTTCTTTAATAACTCTATTAGGCATCCTGTAAGCCAATATTGAATCAGCAAGCATTTGGATGGACACATCTATACCTGAAAAAACCAGCATATGTTCCCCATGAGATAAAAGGGAAGAAAGTAGTCCGAGAATGACTTCTTCACACACGACAGTTTTCATCAAACCAAAAAACACAAGTTAAGGAGATTTAAGAGGAAAGGGATTATCATGATTTTCCTCCTGCTTTGGTAAGCACAAAAACAGATAAAGTCAATGAAATTTCTCAACACATTTGTTAAAAACATGCTAAAAGATAATGTAACGTGACAATTCAAGACAACGAAAAAGTTCCCTTGTATCAACCTTTCTCCTAAATCATGGTGAACGAGACCATTTCAGCATTCACCTTAACAGAGAACTGAGATAGATTACTGCCCCTTAATCAGATTTATTTGGCAATACAGGAATCAGTTATTAACTGACAAAGAAAATGAACTCAAAGAAGATGGCCAAACACATCAACAGGCAAGAGGTCCAGGTTGACAACTCCATATATGCTGATCAAATCATCCTATATTGTGAAAGATATCAGATTTCAGCAAAGAACTTGTCTTTAGTATCTCATGGCATAGGCCAGAGCACATGAAGTTATCTCCCCCATAAAAGTGCAAGCTTACTTGTGTGGTCTACTCCATATTGAATAGAGGAGAATAATAGTCGCATGAAGGAAAAATAAAAACCTGCTTAGCGGTAAAGCCAGAAAATCTTGGGTGAGGGAGAAAAATTTAGAACCACATAATTGATTTTAATTTAACCTCCAAATTTAGTATATTTGATTTTTGACTATATAAAATTGTGGATAAAAATAGGAGGTTTTGCATATACATCCTTGCAATCATCAAACTCTATGCTAAGAAAAAATTTGATGTTTGGATATATAGTTCCACAGAATCATAGTGTTCAAATATATTGTGCAGTTTTCTGGGGTATATATGCAAATATCTGTTTTCAGGGGTGCATTTGTAATTTTTTTCATTTATAAGAATGTATACAGAAAACAATAAAAATACGTATCACATGGTCAACTTGGTACAAAAATATTTTGGCATTTAATCTTCATAATATTTTTTTTTTTTGAATATTCTGATTTGGTAGTGTTGAAGGCCTGGAGATCCTAAAACATTGTTTTTTTTTATTGTAGTTGCTGTTGTATTACTGAGATAAAAATGTAAAGATCATTCAGGGGAACCCCATTTGGAGGAAGAATAATAAAGAAATCTTAGTCATGAGAAGAGGCTCCAACCTCACTGTATCTATATAAGGAAGATTTATTATGAACAAAATCATATTAATTTAAGTTTGATACTGATCATATGTGCTCTGATTAGAAGGCAACATTCGCAGGCACTTGCCAATTACCACTTACACAAAAGAAGATGACAAAAAGAGCCGACAGAAGGAAGCTGGAAGGGACCTTCATTTTTGCTAAACAAAAGTATTGGTAAAAAAAAAAAGGAAAAAATTAGGCAAATATAAACAATATAGAACACAAATATATGGAAGGTGGGAATAAAAGGCATATATGGAGACACCCATGGTGTGTGTGTGCAGTAGCCAGAAGGCTAGCAGCAGCAAGGTCAGTGAGCAAATGAGTGGTAACCAAGAGGGCTTTGAGGGGGTCCAGATGCCATGTAGAACATGCCTATGGCACACCATCCCTAATCCAATAGCACCTAATTGGACTGCACAACCACAAATACAATGAAGTCTTACTCTTGACAAACATACAGATGGCTCTGCAGATCATTAAGAAAACGCTCAAGGATGTGTAATGAAAATTCCCCTTCTCCATTCATACCTGGTTTGAACACCATCAGCTCTATTGTATCCTTGCATCCTTTCACTTTTATTGTTCTC
Organism: Trichopus zeylanicus subsp. travancoricus; assembly: GCA_005019695.1. NCBI lineage: Eukaryota > Viridiplantae > Streptophyta > Magnoliopsida > Dioscoreales > Dioscoreaceae > Trichopus > Trichopus zeylanicus. Next base: position 1,020,231 of record RXID01010941.1, read on the forward strand.
ATCATTTTCATTTGCATCTGGATTTTGTCTTAACTTAGAGCTAAGGTCTTAACTTAAACCACTTCACCCATCTGAATTAGTCTACGAGTACAGTGTTCACAACACAACCATCTTAATCAGCTCTCACCCTTTTACAATTGAAGATATTCATCCATCATGGACTCAATTATGAGTGTACTCTTTCTCCACAGCCATGGATCATAAACATGCATCTACATCAAATTTAATGCTCTAACTATCCTATTGTATGATTTACATGCTACATAGGTTGTCTGGTGCATCAACCCTAATCCAATAGCACCTAATTTGACCACTATAACAACAAATACAATTAAGTGTTACTCTTGACAAATGCATAGATGGCTCTGCAAAATTATTAAGAAAACATTCAAGGATGCTTAATGAAAAATCTCAGTCTCCATTCATACCTAGTCTGAACACCATCACCTCTATTGCATCCTTGCATCCTCTCCACTTGTATTGTTATCATCATTTTCATTTGCATCTACTTTTCTTCTTTTAGAGCTTAGGGCCTCAACTTGAATCACTTTGCCCATCTGTATTTTGCCTGTAAGTTTACAGTGTTCACAACCCAGACATCTCATCCAGTTACAATTGAAGATATTCATCCATCTAGGCAAACATGGCCTCACGTATGGATGTACTCTTTCTCCATAGGCATGAATCTTAAAGCATTCAAATACATCAAATTTGCTCTAGCCATACTGTTGAATGATTGACAATAGATCTGCTTTTACATATAAGAAGGTTCATTATACTTATTCAATAGTCGGAAACTAAATCTTAGCAAGATATTCTCTGTTGCACCTTTCCCAGAAATGATCAACTAGCCTATACAAGCACCAATTTAAATGTTGCACACAACAAGCGCAAAACAAGTATAGCTTACTACCTAAAAGAACATGTAACATGAATAATGTAAAGGATAAAAAAAAAGCCCTTGCAATAAATGTAATATTTTTAAAAATCAAGTGTTGACCAGAAAGCTCCAGAACATAGTTTATATTATGAAAAATTGCCTACCAAGTTTATCAATAGCTAATGATATTTCAGTTTCAGTGAAACCCATTCGAAGCAGGCATAGTGACTTGTCCATGGTGCCAAATAGAGATTCATGATTAACTTCCTGCAAAATATATCCTTCTTCAATTAGGTTTTGACAACAATCATGAAATCATCCTTGAAACAAAGTTCAAAGTAAATGTGACATGAAACAGATATTCCGAGATATGACTCAGTATTTAAGAATAAGCATGGAAAATTTGTGCAGTTTCCAGCCATTCGAGCAATTGAGGCTTTCATAAAGGCAAATATCTGAGCATTAAAGGCTGATACAGAAACCAATCCCATAGTTGGATATAGTAACAGGGTAACCCAGGATTACCCCCACCCCTTTACCAAACAGCCCTGGGGATGGCATTAGTTGCTGATTTTTGTGATTTCCAATTTTATACTCACACAATAACAAAACGTTTAACAACTACCTGTATCCATAAGCTAGGGGCAAAAAGATCATCTTCCACATTTTCACCGCAAAAGTCAACTTATCAGACATTTGCACAACGACCCAAGGCCTAATCTATTCCACAATATTGAGTTTTTATCTTTTCCAATGGGTTTTAATGCAGAGGAACCCAGCAAAAAACTTGGGTTAATCAACAGAGGTGACAAGCACAGTTACGAGAATACATTCACCTGAAATGTCTTATCTTTAGAACACTCTGCATCTTGTGCAGAAAGTATGAAGTCCACAACTTCAGTTAGAAGAGCTTTTTCACCTGAAATGCAACACAGGTTGAAAGCTAAAAAACAAAATCCTTAACAAAGCAATACATTTGAGAATTAAACAAAAAAAATCCTAAGAACAAAGAGATGCAAAATATATCAAGGGAGCACAACTAAGGTTCTAACGGTGAACACTCATTCATCACATTAAAATTGGCGTATACTAACAAATACCAGAATACCAATCTCAAAATGGCATAAAATAGAAATTATTGTCACCTGCCTTGACAGAATTGGGTCAAGTGACATCCCTCAGGAGAACATTAGGACCAGTTTGAATAGCCCAATTTCCATAGGAACTAGGCCTTCCCTTGGAATATTAGACAATGCAAAAAAGAGCACCTATACATGTGTTTATCAATACTTTTTGATGGCTTCATTTCCAAACAAAAATGCATGAATCCATTAGAAAACATAAAAGAGGTCATGCCTTTATTTTTTTTCCAGGGAAGGGGGACTGTTTCCCACTTCAGAGCTTGGGTAGGCGTGCACTCCAATTCCCATAGAAACAAATTTCCATTGAAACTTCAGATTTATGAAAATCACATGCATTCTCTTAGACAAAGTAGGACATTATGTAATGTGCAACATTGTAAAATTGAATATTAATCATAAATTGCAAGGGGTTTGCCAACAGAGTTGAAATATATTTAACCAACACAAAGCAGTACTAAGACTGCCAAAATTATATATTTGGTTTGCATATAGATTTAAGTGCAGCCCCAAAAAAAAGTTGAATTTCAAGAAGTTTTAAAGGTAAAGTGGCAAACTGCTTTCTTACAGTCAAATAGTAGAAAAAGAAACATTTCATAAAGTTTCCAATAATGTCTTCTACCCAACCTTATTCAATATGAACCTGTCAGACTAGGCCAACAATAACACCCGTTTGTGGTTAACAATCTTCAGAAAAACAGATTCACTTTTGTGATCTCTAAGTGTTCAAATTCAATCAAATTCGCCAAATCTTTTAATACTACAGCCCATGACACAAAACATGTCACAAAGAGATGCAAAGCCATTGAGCTAATCGATAGGGGATTCCTTTTACCAAATCAAGTAAACATCAATATGACAAGGATACAAAGTAGACAGACGTGCAGAAATTTCCATGTAATGCCATGATTATGTGGGACCTTGTATTGATATTAAATTACATTTGCTAAAAAAACTTGATTAAACTGGTATAAATGGGCATAGAGAACAAATTACCACAGAGAAGAAGATAGAACAGTTCACATACCAAGATGGTTTATCGCTGCAGTAATTTCTTTCTCTGAAAAGTCCATCATTAATAAGTAGGCTTTTTTTCTGTTTAAGTCAGCATTAGCAGGTTCTTTGATTCCCTGGAATGAATTTCGCAAGATTTATGTGTACATGATGTAAAAATGAGAAGTGGCAAGTATTCAATGAAATGACTTCACTAAGCTTTGGTAACAAGAAAAATCCACATTCCAATATAAGTACAGTTTGAGCTTGTCAAAAGAAAACAATGAAGAGCACCTCTTTAGTATCTTCATCATCACTGGTGAAAATAGGTGAATCGGCATCTTCATTTTCAGAAACAGAAATTCCATTCATGGAATCTGAAGCTTTGGGACTAGACTTCTGAAGAGCCTAACATGGACCATGCAAATATTGAATTATTGCTCGGTTCATTTTTCAGCCTACAGATAACTAAAACCAGCAACAAGGTTGCACATAACATTCAAATGCAGAACTTATCCATGAAGTTGATAGAACATACTTTCAAACCCACACATCATTTAGAAGTTATTAATCCTTGAAGAAAAAAATAAGAAATGCTTGGAGAACTAATCAAGTGTATAAATTGCATTTGCTACTTTATATTGCGTCAAAGTGCTACAAATACATGAAAGGTAAGGAAATCTCACAGAATATGTAAAGAGTGATTCCAGTAGCAAGTTAGCATCACCATCACCTGAATTAAGGAAAGTAATTGGTTTTTATTTCCTGTTTAACAAGAGCATGGATGACTAAAATAAGCATGAATGGAATAAAATGGCCCCAAATAATTGCTGGAATTTTTATTAAACTTACCATTTTCCCTTATCACTCTGTCAACGAGGATTGGCGAAAATCCCATCCCAACAAAATATGATCTTAAATGACTTTGCGATGCACTTGAATGAGTTCTCTGTAAAAATTAGAAACAAAAAACAAGTGATTAAGCAAACCACAAACACACATGCAGTAAAACAACATGATGACAGAAGATATAAGTCACATATCTAAAACTAATCAAATGATAGTCCTAAGAACAACCATCCGCAATAGAACTTACGCAAGATTTTAAATGAACCCTGCAGGAAAAAGGCATCATTTAACCTTGTGAGAGGATGATTGAGACAGAAATTTGGATTTGTACTTATAAGTGATTAGATATGGAAATCCAGTAATGCATTAAGAAACTAGAATCCGATAGGTACAATGTCTTATTTGAAATCAAAATTTCTGCAAAGAAAAATTCTCTCTCTTGGTATTTTATCGCTCATCATCAATGCTATGGAACATTTATCTAGTTATACAAGCTCTAAAATCAAATGGAAACGTCCATGAATTTAACCCAACACATGATTGCTCAAGTTAGAATAGTTTTCTTGAAGAAATTTGCAATGGAAATCATCAATATGACCAATTTGGGTCTTTTCTGAATGCAAATATTGCACTTGCCATTAGTCAAAGGTTTGTTCTGAATATGACTTACCTTACATCTAAACAAACCTCATCTATGTTCCTATTGGCCCAAGCAGGAAGCAGAAGATTCAGTTATATACAGCCAACTGTTCATCACATCATCCAAGCAAATCCACCATTGGCATCAGAATGTTTTCAGAAAAAAAAAAGGCCATGTCTGTTGATGCCATTCCATACTTGGGATATCAAGACTTTGATACCAGAAAGATATAGTGAATCTGACTACTATAATGAATGTAAGTCAAAGCAATATCTTTACCCCTTTTTCTAGCACTGGCTCCAAATCTGATGATTCAACCTTAGGAATTTTCAAACTCACGGCATCAGCATTGGAAGATTTCTCCTCATCAGATAACTCTTCAATTTTGACCTATGCAAAACAAACCAGTGTTAAGATAATCAGAAAGAAGTTATTTTCTGGCTTCTCCAGTTTCAAATAAAAGTAATACCATTTTTAAGAATATTTCAAGCTTCAATAGATGAGGTCTCCAAGGGATTCTGCAAAATAAAAAAGCAATGTATCCTGCAGGCACAGAGCAGCTCATAAGGTGGATACATCTTAGCAACAAATGATTTGGATTAATGAATAAAACAGCTATTAAGTTAGACCTATCTCTCAAACTAACTTATCTATCTCTTTTCCCACAACTTAAAACTAACGATCTGTTGGAATGCTTCAGATAAAAAAGCAATCGGAATTTTTTTCCATCCGATTTGGAGTAACACGCAATCCACTTTCTGTGAAGATTACTGTGGTTGATGAGGAGCGGTCATACATGATAGTGTGAAACATGCAAGCTCATAAAAAGAGATTTCAGAAACTTCTTTTTTTATTTTTCCTACGGAATCCCATGCTTCCGAAAGAATTTGGGGTTCTCAAAATTTGGTACAAAACACCTAAGATGCATTTGCGAATCGGATAACACTAAGATTAAGACTAAAATTACTAAACCATTTTTGTAAACAAATTTTTTTTATTAAAATTGACTTATAATAATTTAAAATTCAAAAAACTAATTAATTTTTTATAATAATTTAATTTAATGGTAGTGTAAAATAATTAATATTAATTTTTTTAGTAAAAACTAGTTAGCCGAGTTAATTTTTTGTTCGTCCATTACCAAATGATGGCTAGAAGAGGAAAATTTTCTTTGAGACAACCAATTCCAGTTGAATTTGGGGGTATCGAAACAGGCCGTAACGTATCAAATTGGCACCGTAGAAGAAATCAACATTCATCACTAAAACTCATACAAGTAGCCGGAGGAGTGTCCAAGCATATTTCATTACGAATAATTAAATTCCAACACACTTTTCCATCGAACGAGAAAAGTTGGAATTTAGAATTAATGAATCACGAACACATAGATCAACCACATGCATAAGTGAAGAAGCTAATTTACAGGAACCTCGGTCATGACCAGACAGAACCAGATAGATAAGCACATTCATCTCTACCTCAGAGGAAAAAAGCTAAAAATCCACTTCCAAATAGTAACAACACCGAAATAATTCCCAAAACCCTAAATCCCAAAACCTATCTGAATTTATTCGGTAAAAAACGCGAAAAATTCCAAAAAAATCAGAACAGAATCATAAACAGCTGAACTCCGGACGAGACGCAGAACAAATTATCGCAAATAATAAAAATCAGCACAAAAATCACACAAAAACGATTAGAATTCGAAGAGAAAGCATCGACGCACCTCCTGACTCGATGCGCGCAGATATGAATTCGAAGAAGCGCCGTTAAGCTAAATGGAAACGGTGCGGACGTACGTCCTCGAGATGATGTTAACGTGGCCTTATATGCACACGTGGCGAAAAGTAAAGCCTCGAGTCATGTTTTGCTCTTGAACAGCGATTCGGAGGCTGCCACGTTTGCGGTCTGGGTTAAGGGAAATCGTGCCCTGACGAAAAAGCAAAGTGCATTCGGATTCTGAGGGGGCACTCGTAACTTGGACCTCAGGGTAAGTGTTACGGATGCCATCGGCATCAACGCCAAGTCTATTTGCAGGACACGAGGACTTTGAAATTCGCGCTGTTGTAATTGTAAATGCGCAGGACAGCTGCATTCCATTAAAAACTATTTATTTATATATCTATTTATAAATCAAATATAATTAACTCAAGACAAAATAAAAAATTGTTGTTTCCAAAAACTTAAAAAAAGGGTTTCTAATAATAATGAATAATCATTATGCACGCTTTTAATTTGAACTACGTGATTTTATTACGGGCCATATTCGTAAAAAAAATGCCATTTTGATGACATTTGAATAATTTTAAATATTAGAATTAGAAATTAATCATTTTTATTAATTCTGTGGAAGCAATGAAATTAATGAAATTAATAATTTTAATATTTAGATATATATTTTGATAAAATTAAATAATTCTAATGTTTTTAATTCTAATAATTTAGTTGCGATTTACAAATCGGATAATTAAATTCAAAAATTTTATGAATTTTGATATTTAGTTGGAGAATAAATTCAAAATATGCTCATCTATTTACCATATTTACCTATAGGTAAGGTTATTTTTTAAAAAAAATTTAAAATTTATTTTTTATTGATTATATAACTTTAATCCACCAATAAAATAAATTTACGAATAACTTTTATGAATTTTGATATTTAGCTGGAGAATAAATTCAAAATTTGCTCATCTATTGAGGAATAGATACGGTTACTTTTTAAAAAAAAATTTAAAATTTATTTTATATTAATTATATAACTTTAATTAATACACCAATAAATTAAAGGTCAAATAAAATTAAAAAATTAAATTTCACCTAAATAATTAAAATTTAAAAATGTCAAAAATTTTGATTATTTAATGAAAAAAGGTGTTGGGTTTAGGTTTAAACAAAAAATTTATTTTTGAATTTATTTTGTCTGTATTTATATAAATTAAATGGGAGCCAATAAAAAAAACTACCATTAATTTAGAGTATATTATATAAAAAAAATGATGTATATAATTCTTACAAATTTAAATTTTAAAATATATAAATAGAAGATAATCTTGTTACTACGAATAAATGTAATAGTATTTTTTTTATATGATATTATAAAAAAATTTGTTCTTCCTAACCATGTTTTTCTTGCAACTTTGTAAGAATTCTTCTTTCTATTTTTACTCTATATTTATGTAGATCTTGGGTTATTTCCTATAAAAAAGATTAGATTCATAACAGTTATCCAATAACAAAGAAGAACTACATATCAAAAATAAAATATATCGAATAAAAATTGCACATCTAATTATAACCCCAAGCTCAACATCTCCCTACAAGGTGATCATATACTACATATTCATTAGCATGAAATGTGTCCCATTAAATTACACAACCTCCAAATCACTAGTTATCATAAAAAAATAGAACTCACATATTACAGTCTAAATATGAAATTGCCAATCAACCCTAAAATAAAGCATTTCATATTCTGTGAATCATTATTGAAATGACAAATAAAGAAGAAAATTTTATTCAACTAGCCACATAATTTAGAACGGCAACCAACTTCAAATAATCTTTTTATCAAATAATTACAAAAAATTGGGTAATTTATATTTAAGTCATCATAATCTGAAAAGTTACATATTAATCCTTGGATTTCAACTTAACTTTCAAAAAAAAACTCTCCAATTTAAATTTACTGTCAAAAATAAAATATTCAAGGAATATTCTATTACATGATGTTAATATATTCCTAAAATATCGAAATTGATTTTATCTTTAAAGTTAAGACAATCGAATCTTGTGGTTTAGTCAGCCAAATTATGTAAATAGAAAACAAATTCCCTATTTGCAGACAAAATTATATACTTTGACCCAATATTAGCAAGACTAGAACCGTCCTACATTGCACCTAACAAAATTGCTATATTACAATGACAAACTATTAAAAAATAATAAAGGTTCATGACAACCACAACCAACATCAGAATAAGAATAATTGAATAAAAAAAAATTTTTGATAAGTGATGAAGCAAAAAAGAGAAAAATGAGGACAATGAATAAGAAAATCCTTGAGCTCTAACAACAGATGAAACGAAGGAGAAAAATGAGTCCTCCCTTACTAACTCAAGGATGAACATGGTTCACCTTCTTGCTAGGTCAAGGATGAATAAGATCGTGGATGTTCTATCTGAACGAGGATGAATAAAGTCGCAACCTTCTTTATAATCCTTGGATCCATGATCAAGAACTGACAAGTGTGCTGTGAATGCATGAAAGAGGAAAGAGAAAATCAGAAATAGAAAAGAGAAAAAACAAGGGTAAAATGGTGTTTTATAATCAAAGTTACAACTTAAGCTATGATTTAATCATTTGGCAGAGGATAAAGACTATTTGCACTAATGACTAAAAACCCCAAGGATTAATATATAATTTTTTATATTACAAAAACTTATATGTCATTTCATAAGAATTGAAGGACTTATATATCAAATTACCCAAAAAATTTTAATATCATTATCTCATTGACCGCAAAAAAACTAAAATAAGCTGCTACCACCACTTCATCATAAGCAAGAAAATTTTATTTTCTTCTTTACAAATTAATATAAAATTTTAGGAGGAAGTTAGAAAATAGATATCATTGTTAACTACATAATTTGTCTAATATTTGCTACCAGATACATGATTTTAGGAAAAAATTAGAACTCTTTCATGAAGAAATCCTATCTAAACTCCTATGTTATGAGTTAAATCCCTATTAAGCAAACAAATAATTGAAACTTCTAGTTTAATTGATAAATCTAAAACAAAAGCATAAAAAACGTAAATTTTCTAACAAAGCATAATCAAATACTCTAGTAAAAAAAATTTAAAGCTTCTAAAAGAAACAAAAAAACTTAAATTTCCTAAATAAAGATGTAGCTACAGGATAAAACTCTGTTATCTTTTATAGTTTTGATAATGAACAAACTTTATATTTAATCAAATCTTAAGTATGCATAGCTTGTACTCAAGCCTAACCTGAAATAAAGATTATGCTCATTTGAAAGTCTCAAGTGTAAATAAATATGAAGACAATATTGAAGATGAACTCGTGATGGTGAATTTATAGATTGAACTTGAAGAATTGAAGATAACTTGAAGAAGCCTCAAGAGATCAATTAAATTGGCTCAATAGGTTTACATTTTTTATTTATTATTTGAGTCAAAGATTTGCATTCGAATTTTTAGTTTAGAACTCTAACTAACACTTAAACTAATTTTAAAATATTTTCATTGGCCTAATATTTTATCCAAGATAAGTTATAAGAAGATGTCAAATTAGGAGACTGAAATTATAATAAAATAATAATTTTTTTTAACTTCGAATGCTTAGAGTTAAGGGTTTGGACATTCAACTCTAGTAGAAATACCTCTAAAATTACTGAAAATTTTGGACACCTAAATCCTAATGTTTGGATGCCAAAAGATAAGAGGCTATAAACTTTAATATTTTCAATTTTTAGGAATTTATTGTCTGGCATAGTTTTCGATCATCCAAACCTATCTTGTTCGAATATCCAAATCTGTGACATTATTTATAATGAAAAGTTCAATTTTGATCATTAGGATATTTTAAACATTCGAATCTTATAATATGAACGCTCGAACTTAGCAGAGCATAATAAGTAATGGCTAACTCTCTCACCAACAGGTATATAAGGGTTTGGAGATTGTTCAATTCAGAACTTTTATATCTTTGAGTATCTTTATGAGAAATAATAGACTTTTCTAAGTTCTCTAACCTTACAAGAGCTCTATTCTTAGAACTTACTTTCATATCTTTTTGTCATTGTCCTTTTTTTGAGAAGTTATTATAGAAAGGCAATTTATATTTTATTTTTGTCTTCTTTGATTATAAACACTCTTAGGGTATTAAAAGTATGTAAAGAATAAATCTCTAGTGTAGAAGTCGATTCTTGTTGGTTGGAACAAGAGTGTTGGGGGAGCTGAAAGAGTATCGAAACGGAATAATATAGTGAGCCGGACACCAAACCATCACAAAAGCTTAAGCTCATGGGATATGAGCCTTTTTCACTATATATATTGGACTCTAATGTGGGACTAATTTATCACACCTGACGTTATAACAATCTCCCCCTTCAGGTGTGATTTGACCATATTAATTTTAACACTCTTAATGAAGAACTCTTTTACTCGACCAGTTCCACCGTGTGACCCACACCAATGAGTTTTTGTCTCATTCTTTTTGATTTTTTAAGAGAAACTAACATGCGACTCAATTCAGTCGCACCATCACGGTAATTTCGGTATTAAGAGTTTGCACAGTTTCGAACCTGAAACTCTGGTACTATTTGTTGGGGGAGCCGAATAATATAGTGAGCCGGATATCAAATCATCCCAAAGACTTAAGCTCATGGGATATGGGCCTTTTTCACTATATATATTGGACTATATCTATCCAATATCCGATGTGAGACTAATTTATCACACCTAACGTTATAACACAAGAGTTGTGCGAGTATGGTTTCACTCGAAAGAAGTGATACTCATGGTTTGTGAATTGGTGTAGAGGTTTGGCTTTGTCTCAAAAAGCAATAACTTTAGTGGAGAGTTTAAATCCTCAATATTGAGACAAAGGACACATAATAAGTGCGGTTGTTCACGAAACCACATAAAAATTATGGTGCTATTTTTTTTCTCGATCTACTCTATAAATACTTGTGATTCACTTTCTTGTTTGTGGACTTGTATAAATTAGCATATTGATTTGTGAATTGGTTTAAAAAATGCAAAAAGTTGTTATTATTCTTTATAAAATAAATTCGTCTTTTTGCTTCCCTTTTAGGTTGTTATTTTGGGTTTCAAACCCTAATCACAATGAAAAGTAGCTTGCTTTGGCTCTCTCTCACTCACTCATGCTCTATTTCTCTCTCTTTAAATGAGTTCGATTTATTGGAGTATGGGGAGGAGAGATGGTGAAGGAGAGGAGCAATGATGCGAGTGTGCAAGGAAAAGCTTGATGGCGAGGTAACTGGTACACGAATGCGAGTAGAGGTGATAGAGGAGGAGAAGGTTGGGATCTAGTGAGCTGATTGTAGTTGGGAAAGAGAAGTTCAAAATTTGTAAGAATTTGATTCCTTAAATAGGTATTAGGTATAATTATTATGTAGGCCACACACCAAATTCATAGAATTGGTTTTTTTTTCTATCGGTCTATAAAAAAGTTCAAATTTAGAATTAGAAATTATTAAAATTGATATTTTTTGGTACATCTAAACCCCAAAATTAGGGAATTGAGATTTTTAATTCTACTAATTTCTTCAATTCCATAATTTTAAGTCCAACCAAAAATCACCTTAGTTATAGAACACAAGATTTTTTCATATCCGCATTACTTGTAATTATTTATTTGACTATTATATCTCCTATAAAATATTATTTACATGTATGTTTATAATTGTATATCTAATTTTATTGTTCATATCAAAAACCAATTCAAATAAAATGATGCAATTTTAAATCAAAATTTACATTCACACTACATTATCAAAATAAAAAATGATGAAAAATTACTACTCCAAAATTCAAATAAAAAGAAAAGCTTTTAATTAGAATGGTTATATGGTTATATGCATTTTTGACAACTACTTGACGATTATATTTCATACAAATTATTTATGTACATATATTTATTTGAAAATATATTCAATTAAATCTATTTTCTTGAAAAATCAGTAAAATAAAATAAAGCATTAATTTTAAACTAAAACTTTGTTTTGACTAATCACTAGCTTAGGAAAGTCATACTATTACATAGTTTAATTAAACAATATTTAATATTAACCAATAGTAAAGTAAAATGGCAATTTCATAATACTAATAGTTGTCTAATCTTATCTATAAAAATTTATTAAGTGTAAAATTATATTTAATTTAACATAAAAAACTATTATACTTCCCAATGTCTAATCTTAAGTTTAAAATTTTACTATTCATTTTTTTTATGTCCTCTATTTGGATACAAGAATTTTAAATCAATGAATACCATCTTTATTCTAATTTTACTAGCTTGCACTACAACAAAAATAATTTATGTCAGAGCTAATTGTTCGATGCTAGATTAACATTGGTATACTTTGTACTTCAGGCATTATATAGCTTGCATTAGATATATTTTGTAAATTATTATCCTCCTAATTTTGATTATGAATGAATGATATTTAATATCTACTTAAGTTGAATTTTACCCAAAATACTTAAAACTCTCAAAGAAACATTCAAAACCTTCAAGAAAAAAAAGTGCAATGGTGAATCGATAAACATGACTTGAAGAGATCAAAATATAGCTCAAGATGGCTTGAAATGTATTTACAATAACCTAAAAAATCATGGATGATACAAACAAAGTCAATGCAACTCAAGAAATCAGTTTTGATAAGGTTTAGCTTTCTTTTTATTTTTACTCGAGTTAAAAATTTGTTTGAGATAAATTATTTAGTGTTCGAGATCACGTAGAGTTCTGTAGAAAGTTCTTAATAGAGCTTTTTTTGACTAGACTGGATATCCACTTCTAAATCAAATGATCGATTGAGTTAGATTAAAAATTCAAATTTAGTCCTACGGAGAACTAGATGACCAGTTGATAATCAGATGCCTAATTGGCGATTCAGGTTCTGATTTATTAACTAAAATTGGACAATTGATTAGGAATTAGAGGCCCTGCTAGGGTTCAAGTTCTGACCGAAAACCAAATGCATGGTTAGGAATTCGACAACTAGTTGGACTGTGGGCCAATTCTGATAAACTGAAATTGGACAACTGATTATCTAAAATGAACGTCTAGTTCATATTTTTTATATGATTAACTACTAGTTTTTCTATCATTGAAGTGAACTAAGCTGAGGGATTTTACTCCCAATGATTTGATTTGACCCTAAAGGTATAAATAGAATTAAAGGACCTTCGCTAAATAACTTTTAATCTTTAAGAAAAGTGGCCAAAGTCCTTTCTACTCTTTAGACATTGTTGAGATGTAAATTTTTCAATATCAAGTAAATTTGTATTGCCTTTTACCTCTTTTTCGAAAGATCTTTGTATGAGTTAAAATTGTAAAATCTACTTTTATTTTTTCTCTTGTATTCCACTCCAAGATTGTTTGAAGTGGTTGAAAAACTCAAACTCCGATAGGGAGTTCATCTTATTAGTTGGTGCAAAAAGAATTATAGAAAGTTAGCTTCATTGATAAAGCAATACTCTAGTAGAGAGTTGAAACACTCAAGATTGAGGTAAGAGACATGAGTAGAAGTAGCTGATCTCCAAACCACATTATATCACAGTACATTCTTAATGTACTTTATTTAATTACTTACACTTATGATTGTTTAAAAATTGGTTTTAAATTGTAATTGGTGGATTAAATTAGGTTTGATTTATTGAAAAAATTCTATTTGTTCTCAAAAATCTAATTCACCACCCCCCCCCCCCTTAGGTTTCTTTGTATTTTCAATCCATATTTAGGAAAAATTTTGGTGTTTTACTATCTCTTCAAGAGGAGTAATCTACTACTCATCTACCACTATTCAATAGCACTTATTTTAGCTATTAGAGTCTGAATTCAGACTTTTATAAAAGTCATTGATTATAATTTATGAGATTGGTAAAAAAAGGGTAGACACCACCTATTAAAATAATTGATGGAATAAAGGTATCCAAACCCAAGAACAAGTAGAATGAAGTTCATAAGAAAAATATTTCTTTAAATATGAAAATAATGAATATTTTATATTATACTCTTGATCCGTCTAAATTTAATTGCATTCATATTTATGAGATGGCTCATAACATATGATTATTGTATTGAGGTTACCCATAATGGTACAAAATAAGTGAGAGAATATAAAATGAATATATTGGTTAACCAATATGAACTTTTTAAGATGAAGCCAATGAGTCTATCACCGAAATGGTTACTCGCTTTACCAATATTATCAATACTTTTAAATTTCTTGGTAAATCTTATACTATAAATGAGATAGTTAAAAAGATTTTGAGATGTTTACTTAGGACTTAGGATCCAAAAGTAACGACAATACAAAAAATTAAAGATATCAATATATTACCTTTGGAGAAGCTCCTAAAATCTCTAATCACTCATGAGATGATAATAAAATACCGGATCTAAGATAACAACAAAGACAATAAGAACAAAAATATTATTTTCAAAGCCAAAAAGAATCAAGTGGAGAAAAAAGGAGAATAGTAATGAAGATATGGTGCTTCTAACAAAAAAATTTAAAAAATTCTTTAAGACAAAGCACATGTCAAGAAAGCCAAGAAAGAATGAGAGAATCAACGCACTTATAGAAGAAGAAGAAGACATACAGACATGCTTTAAGTGCATGAAACGAGGCCACATGATAAGATTGTGAACTTATACCTCATGGCAAATGAGGATAAGGTATGTGATTTATCCTTTGAGGAATTACAAGAAATATTTAAGAATTATTTTTAAGGCATGAAAGTTTGAGTCCCAAGCATGCTTCATTAAGAAAGAAACTATTTACACTTGAGAATGATTTAATACTTTGAAATCTTCTAAAAATATTTGCAATTATTAAATAAATATTAATGCACTCTAAGTAGAATATGATATCTTGAACTCTTCTAAAACTAATTGTAGTTGCCAAAATGGTCTTACTATGCTTATAAATGAGACTAGTCATTTAGAAAAGCGTTAAAAATTTCTTTTATGAAATTATTACTTTGAACATGATTCTCAAAAGTCAAAGGAATGTCTTGAATAAATTTGATTTAGGTTTTATTTCAACTTCGAAGTTCAAAGATACTAAAACTACTTTTGTATTCAACTACAACTCATTTCCATTTAACTTGTACTTGTTATTATAAAAAGTGACATGTCTCCACTAGTTGTCAAATTAAGAGAAATCATTCTCTTAAATAAATATGGGTACTTAAGGGGATAATGGAAAAAACTAAGAAATCCAAGAAGCTTGGGTTCCTAAAATTTCTCTGGCATGATTATTATTGTAGTTAGAGATGACTCATGAGCTTTTGTTAGCTATACTTCATAGTTATTTTCTACCTAATATGATAGAGATAAGTAATTTTATCTTATATTTCTTACATGATTATTTATGTTTGTGTTCTTTTGCATACTCATTTTTCTAAGCTTGAGGACCTATAATTGAGAATAAGTATTAATCCAATTTTGATCTGTTAATTGTGCTTTCACTCTAAGAAGAAAAATGAGAAATGAATCTTCGATAGTGAATGCTCAAGACATATGATGGAGAATCCATCCATGTTCAAGGAGTTGATAAATAAGATAGAAGATTTGATATCTTTCGAGTTAATGATAAAGACAAAATTATTAGTAAATGTGATATTTTTATTAGTTCCTCTTTTATTAAAGATGCCCTCCTAATTGAGAAACTTATGCACAATTTATTATCTATAAATAATTATGTGATAAGAGTTTTTATGTATTACTTAGATCTAATCATTGCATACTTAGATATAATGATGTAACAATATTGCTTTTGTGGGTCATTGTGATGGAAATATTTATACTATTGATTAAGATAATTTTAATATTGAAAAATGTTCTGAATCTTATGAAAATCATAAATGGCTTTGGTATCGACGATTTGGACATACATGTATTTGAGTTAATTTTCATCAAAAATCAAATTTAATCAACAAAATTCAGTCAATATAGAGTCAATTTTGGAAATCTTTTTTACATTAGATTGTGATCTAAATATGGACCTCAATTAGACTTAAATCATGATTAAATTTGACTAAAAATTAGATTTCATTTGGACTTAAATTATCGAAAAATTAGGGTTTAAACTAAAGAGAGCGGACTAAGCCTGATATTTGGACCAAATCAGACCCAAAATTTGTCAAATATTTAGACCAAAATAAAGCATATAAAATCTTTATAAATAGATTCTTGTACTAAATGTATCTTCACAAATTGGTCTCTGACCGGACTTTTTTTATGAATAAGTTCTTGGATGAAAATTTTACCAAAAAGTTCTTAAAAATCTTGAAATTTCAAATCAATCTCTATAAAATTTAGAATTTACAAATAAACCCCTCAAAATTTTATATTCTCAAATAAATCTCTAAAATTTCTAACTTTCGCAAATAGACCTCTATCCTGAATTTTCTTACAAAAAAAACTCTAAAAATTTTAATTTCATTAATAAGTTTTTTTACTATAAGTGCCCCCATAGTTTACAAAATTATATTTTGGTCGAAATGTTCCCAAAAATTTTACAAATAACTCCTGAAAATCATCATCTAAAAATAATACAAATCTTAAATTTCATCATTAGGGAGATAAATCCTAATCAATGGATTATAGGCCAATCACAAAATATAAAAAATATAATTTCAATCAAATATTACAATTACATCACATTCCAAAATAAGTCAATCAAAGATTTGATCTCGATTCTTTTTTGAGACTTATAAATTGATGAAGATGCTGCATTAAAAAAAATAGAGCAAGAGGATCAAGAAGCCATATCGGAGAGATAGCCCACAACCATGAGCTCCACCGACCCTCTATAGCACCAACATCACAGGACCAAGCTCGACCATCGACCACATCGACCTGGCTTTTGTCTATGAGCTCTAATTCGTGCTTCCCTCACCAAACCTGTCTCGCATACGGAGTATGTCACCTCATGGCTGTCTTGTTGAAGAAAAGAAGGGGCCAAATCCGGCCATGTCTAACTAGATCTAGCCAGAGAAGAAGGTGGTGGGGGTCTAGGCCTCCCACCATGGCTATCCTATCAAAGGAAGGAAGGACTAGCCCTCTCTTCACAGCCATCTTGCTAAAGAAAAGAAGGGCCAAATCTGGTCATTTTAGACTAGATTTGGTTAAAACAAGACCAAGGCTCACACCATCACTGCCCCCTTATCATCACTGTTTGGCTATGACTTTGAAAGGGGCCGAGCTGGCCCATTTCCTCAAAGAGAAGAAGAGAAAATCTTGGGAGCATGGGCTTGAAGAAGAAGGGTTGGACCATAGAAAGAAGAAGAAAAGAAAAATAAAAAAAGATATTTGTTGAAAAAGATAAAAAAAAAGGGATTTGGCAAACAAACTATAAAAAACTAGAGAAGAGAGGAGATCACTTGTCTCGATTCCCACACCATCACCACCATGGCCACTCGCAGTTTTCGGTGTATCAAACAAAACTTCATTATTATCATGGTCACCTATGACCCTTCATATGATGATAGAATTTAATCAATACCGTGACCACCTGCAGTTTTACACATCAATGGACCTCTATCACCACGATAGCCACCCATAGCTTTGCATATTTATAGGCCAAACTTCAAGCTGGTCAAACACAGGCCAACTTTTGGGTCTACAGCATTTATAGACCAGCTTTCGAGTCCGCCACAAATATAGGCCAGCCTTCGGGCCCGCTGAAGCTATAAACCAACCTTTAGGTTAGCTACAACTATAAGTCAACCTACGGGTCCATCAAAATTATAGGCTAGTCTTCAATCTTGTTGAACCGAGGCTAGTATTTAAACTTGTCAAAACTATAAGTCAGCCTTCAAGCCCATTGAAACAAGCTATCCCTTGGGCTTATGTCTCTAAACTAGCTTTTGAGCTCATGAATCAATCCAACCCTCAGGCTCACACATCTAAGACCAGCTTATAGGTTCACCTAAAATTATCATGACAACTAAAGACTCTCAAATCAAATTGATTAACTTGAAGTGACTCATTCATATTGAACTCAAAACCAAATCAATTTAGGTGAACCACCAAATGAACTCAAATTAATTAAATAAATGAACTAAAACTCAAATTGAACTGGACCTAAAATCAAAATTGAGTTAACCCAAACTAAATAAGCTCAAACTCAATCCTAATCATATTCAAGTTGGTTAATTCAAAATCAAGTCAAGTTCAAATTAAATCTAATTTGGATAGAATTGAGCTCAAATCAAACTTTAATTGGGTTAAGTCAAGTTTAAACTAGAGAGTTAAACTCAAAGTCAAACCAGAACTAGGATGAGCCTAAATTAAAACCAAGTTAAACCAAATTGACTTGAACTCGAATCAAAGTCCATCAAGATGCAAACTCGAATGAAGGTTCAATAGAAGGTCAAATTCAAGCAAAGTCAAATAAAATTAGACTTGAGCTAAAATTGAGTTCTGAAAATTAAACTAAATTAAGTTAAACTTGAATGAAAATCAACACTACTCCAACTATAGTTAATGATCAGTATTTGACAAATATTCTTCTAAAAATCAATGTTAAGCTTGATGAATTAAATGTATTATTATAAATTGAATATCTACTATTAATACCAATAGTAATTTTAGAATGGATATTTCACATGATTCCCCTAGTCATACGATAAAGCATCAGTGCGAACTCAATCACCAAAAATTTTGGGAATGGAGAATTGGAATATATTACTATCTTTTAGGAAGGAGTTAGTGAATCACAATTCAATAAAGTTTTAAATATTTATTTGAATTAATTTATACTCAAATCACAATTGAGTATTGAACATTGAACTAATTTTAAACTGAACTCAAATCCAAACTATATTAGTCATGATGGAACTAAATAGGGTCAAACTGAGTCTCACTAGGTGTACTAAGCTTTTGACAATACTCCAAGGGTATGAATAATAGATAATGTTACCATTCTGACCTAAATCAGAACTAGTTCAATTAAAATTAAATTAGGTCAAACAAAGTTCCATCAGGTGTGCTACAAAGGCCGTTGGTAGTATCTCAAGGCTATGCCTAGCTTTAGAAGCAATGGATAACATCACTTCAAACTAATAAAGTTATCACCTATACTCCATGGGTTATAAGAACACTTCAAAATCAATGAAGTTATCACTTACAGCTTATGGACTATGGAGATACTTTAAATAATAAAATTATCATTTATACCTCACAAGTTATGGAATACTTCAAAAATAGTAAAGTTATCACTTATACCTTTAAAATCAATGAATTTATCACTTATACCCCATGGGTTATGAAAATATTTTAAACTAAATGAAGTTATTGCTTACACTTCATTAACTATAGAGTACTTCAAAATCAATGATATTATCACTTACGTCTCACAGGCTATGAAAATACTTCAAAATTAATAATATTATTGCTTACGCCCTACAAACTACGAAAATACTTCAAATCAATGAGATTGTTGTTTACACCCTATAGGCTACAGAAACACTTTAAAATTAATGAAGTCATTACTTACAACTCATTGACTATATAAATACTTTAAAATCGATGAATTTATTGCTTACACCTATATAGAAATATTTTTAAATCAAATAAAGTTATTTTTTATGTCTCATTGGATATAAAAATATTTAAAATTAATAAAGTTATTGCTTATGCCACATGGACTATAAAAATACTTTAAAATTAGTGAAGTTATCACTTACACCCCACATGCTATGAAAATACTTTAAAAACCAAATGAAGTTATTACTTATGCCTCATTGACTATAAAAAAACTCAAAATCAGTAAAGTTATTGTTACGCCTCACAGACTATAGAAATACTTTAAAATTTAAGAAGTCATCGCTTACACCCCATGGGTTATGGAAACACTTTAAAATACAAAAAATTATCGGTTGTGCTTCATTGGCTATAGAAATACTTTAAAATCAATGAAATTATTGCTTATGTATTATTGGGTATAGAAACACTTCAAAATTAGTAAAGTCATCATTTACGCCACAAAAACTATAGAAATACCTCAAAATTAATGAAATTATCACTTACACCCTAGGGCTATAGAAACAGTTCAAAACCAAAGAAAGTTATCATCTATGCCTCATCGTTATGAAAATACTTAAAAATAAATAAAGTTATTAGCAATACCTAATTGGCTAACAGAAATACTTCAAAGTAAATGAAATTATCATTAACGTCTTATTAACTAACAGAAATACTTAAACCCAAAAGAAGTTATGACTAATGCTTAGATTATTGAAATACTTGGTAAGATTGATTTCGGCTGCTTGGGAGTGGCAAAGACATTAAGAGTGATCTTGATACATAAATCAAAGTTTATTTTAATTTGACGTATGCTATCAGGTAAGAAAATTTTGACTTTCAATAGGAGTAAACCCCTATTATTACTTACCTCAATAATTATCAAACCCCCCCCCCCCCCTAAAATAAGAAACTTAGCTAATAAAATAAAGACGCAAAAAAAATATTATTATTTGATTGATTTTGAGAAAAAAATACATGGCTTAATGAAGGATATATTCTCACTATATAATAAAATGATCATGAAAAAAATAAAAGAAAGAAAGAGATACAAAAAAATAGTTCTAATGTGTGTTGCTGGTTCACTTTTCTGCACTGCATCACATGTCATCTGACTCAGATTAACTTGGTTTTAGCAAATATTGATAGCATTATTCGATGGGACGTGGAAGAAAATGGGAGGTTTGAAGTGTTTTCAATAACTTTGACTGTTGGTAATAACTTCATTTGATTTAAAGTGTTTTTATTAGCCAATAAGGCATTGATAATAATTTTAAGATTTAAAGTATTTTCATTAGCCAATAAGACATCATAAAAACTTTATTGATTTTGAAGTGTTTACATAGCTAATTAGATATAAGTAATAACTCTATTTATTTTGAAGTATTTCCATATCCTGTGGGGCATAAGTGTAACTTCTTTTTATTTTAAAGTATTTTTATATATGATGAGGCATGAATAATAACTTCATTTGATTTTGAAGTGTTCGTATAAATAATAATGCATAAGCAATAATTGCATTTGGTTGTGAAGTATTTCCATCTCCATTAGGCATAAGTAATAATCTTACTAATTTTGAAATATTTTCATAGTCAATAAGACATAAGCAATAACTTTATTAATATTGAAGTGTTTCCATAGCCCATGAAGCATAGATAATGATTTTTTTAATTTTAAAGTATTTCGTTAACCAATAAGGTATAAATAATAATTTTATTTAGTTTTAAAATATTTTATAACTAATAAGGCATAAGCAATAATTTTATTGATTTTAAAGTGCTTCTATAGTCAATGAACTATAAGCGATAACTTCATTAATTTTGAAGTATTTCTATAGCCAATAACATATAAATAATAATTTCATTTAGTTTTAAAGAATTTTTATAATCCATGGGGTGTAAGCGATAACTTCATTAATTTTGAAGTGTTTTATAATTTATCCTCGAATAAGGAAGATAACTTTTCGTACATTTAACCATCCATTTAAGAAAAATCAGACGATCTCCTCGACGCGCCGGGATATTGTATGACTAAAGGCGTTGTGTTGTCATGATGTGCGAACTACTACTAATGGGCCCGATGCGAATTGTCTTTCCCGTTCCGTCTTCCTCTCTTTCTTTTCATGTTAGAAAGTTTTTTCTTGAAAACCAGTATTCCACCAGAATGATATCCTCTCCCCTTTCCGATCTAGCTTGCAAATTCGTCTGAAAGATGGGGATTGTTGAAAAGATTAAAACGTCTGTTATGATCTTCTCGAAAATGATGCACGATTAAGTAAACAATTTACAATGGCAATGAAGCTTTTCAGTCTCATTCTTACATATACACAAAACGAAGAGTTTCCGACCCAAGTTTTTATGTATATTGAAAAGAAAGCCAAACCAGTGTGTATACCCGTTTGATAGTAAATGATTCATAAGTAATATGTTCATTGATTTTGGAGTATTTTTGTAGCCCGTGCGGGTATAAGCAATAACGTCGTTGATTTTGAAGTATTTTTATGGCAGATGAGAAATAAGCAATTTTTTTTTATTTTGAAGTGTTTTCATAACCAATGAGACACAGTAGTTAACTTCTTCTAGTTTTGAAGTGTTTCTATAGCCAATGAGATGTAACTAATAATTTTATTGATTTTTAAGTATTTTTATAGTCAATGAGGCATAAGTAATAACATCATTGATTTTAAAGTGGTGTTACCCATTACTTGTAAAACTAGGCATAGTCTTCAAGTGATGTCAAAGACTTTTGTAGCATACCCAGCTGGACTTACTTTGACCCAATTTAGTTCCACATGAGATAGTTCTGATTTAGATCAGGATGGTAATATCACCCATTATTTATGACCTTAGAGTATTGTCAAAGGTTCAACATACTGAACAAGACTTAGTTTGACCCTATTTAGTTTCATCGGGACTAATATGGTTTAGGGTCAAGTTTGTATGAGAATCATTTTAATGTTAAACACTTAATTTTTATTTGAGTCTAAATTGATTCAACTTGATATTTAAAACTTGATTGAATTGCGATTTACTAACTCCTTCCTAAAAGATAGTGACACATTCTGGTTTTCTATTCCTAGAATCCTTTGGTGATTGGGTTTGCATTGATGCTTTAAAGCATGACTATGGAAATCATGCGAAACATTCGGTCCAAAATTACTATTTATTTTGCAATAATGAATTCAATTTACCCAGTTTGATATTAATTTTTATAGGAACATTTGTCAAATATTAATCATTGACTCTGGTTAGAGTAGTGCTAATTTTAATTTGAGTCTAACTTAATTCAATTCAATATTCAAAATTCAATTTTGATTTAAGTCTAGTTTTATTTGATTTGAGTATATTTTGACCTTGTATTGGATCTTTATCAAATTCAAGTTTGCATCTTGATGGACTTTGGTTCAAGTTCAAGTCGATTTGGTTTAACTTAATTTCAGTCTAGGCTAGACTTGGTTTTGCTTTAACTTTGAGTTAGACCCTTTAGTTTGAACTTAGTTTAACATAATTAGGGTTTGATTTGAGTTTAGTTTGATCCATATTGGATTTGATTTGTACTTGATATGATTTTGAATTAATTTGACTTGAACACGATTAGGGTTGATTTAAGTTGATTTGTTTTGGATCAATTTAATTTAGGTTTTAGATCCAATTTAATTTGAGTTTTAGTTCATTTATTTGATCAATTTAGATCCATTTGGTGATTTATTTTAATCAATTTAATTTTGCATATTTGTTCTATTTGAATCTAATGGGAATTTTAATTAATTTGTGTTAATTGACTTGGTTTGAGAGTCCACGAGTTATCATGATAATGTTAGATAAGCTTGTGGGTTAATCTTAGTCTGAATAGATATTTGGCGAGCTCATGGGGTGACCTTAGTCTGAATAGATATTCAGTGAGCTCACATGTTGGACTTTTTTTGAATAGATATTCGGCAAGTCCACAATCTGACCATAGTCTAAATAGACATTTGGCAAGACTACAAGCTAGCTTTAGTCTGAATAGGTGTTCAATGAGCTTGCTAGTTAGACTTAGTCTAAATAAATATTTGGTGAGATCAAAAGCTAGTCTTAGACTTAATAGACATTCGGTGAGTGCGTAAGCTGGCTTTAGTTTGAATAGATGTTCAGCAAACTTATAAGCTGACCTTAGTCTGAATAGATATTTGACGAGTTCACAAGCTAGCCTTAGTCTGAGTAGGCATTCGATAAGGTCTCAAGTTGGTCTTACTTCAAATAGATGTTTGGCGAGCCTGCGGACTAGCCTTAGTTCAAAATTAATTTTGAGGGAGCTCGGGACTAGTCATAGACCAGAATTAACTTTCAGGCAAGCTAGTGGGCTAGCCCTAGGTGGGTGATGGAGGTCCGTCAATGCGTAGAGCTATTGATGACTACAGTGTTAATAAAACTTTGTTAAGAAGCCAAAGGACTGTGAGTGACCATAGCAGTGATGGTGCAGAACTTGACGCAAGATGTTGCTGGTTAAATCTTTTTTTTTGGGCAACAAATTCTTTATTTTTCTTTTACTTCCTTCTTCTTTTTTCTCTCTTATGCCCTAATCGTTCTCTCTTGAGCTTCATCGAGCCATGGTGGCCTAGCCTCCTCCCTTGCCGGATCTAGCCAAAACTTAGCCAGATCTGGCTGCGAATGATGGTGGATGTGGGGTGCAGGACATGGAGGCCTTCATTACTCCTAGCAAATGAGTCAAGCCCTCTCTATGAATCATGGCCAGATCTAGCCATAGGCAATAGCGGACACTACAGGAATGAAGGTGGCTATAGTGCCAGTGCAGGTGGAAGCTCAGATCAATAATGAGGCAGGGAGAAGAGGAGCTATGATAGGGCATGGGGACCTCCAGTGGGTGGTTCATGTGTAGTGGAGGTGGTTGGCCATGGAGAAGGCAAGTGCAAGTGCGACAGGTAGGGAGGATCTTGGTGGGTGATGTGGGCCTAAAGTGATGGCTCACAGGCAAAATAAGGTAGAGCAGTCGAGTTG
This sequence comes from Trichopus zeylanicus subsp. travancoricus, assembly GCA_005019695.1. Taxonomy (NCBI): domain Eukaryota; kingdom Viridiplantae; phylum Streptophyta; class Magnoliopsida; order Dioscoreales; family Dioscoreaceae; genus Trichopus; species Trichopus zeylanicus. The sequence continues at coordinate 1,045,033 of RXID01010941.1, forward strand.
AGGTGGCGTGGGCCATGCAGAGGCAGAGGTTGGCAAATGGTGGGTCTGGTCGGGGTGGAGGCCAACAGGTGGTGGGTCTGACAAGGCACTAATCGAGTGGATTAGGGAGGAGCTTCATCAGTGGGTTGCTGATCCCATTTAGTGAGGGGTTACATAAGGTGTGGATCCAGCTTGGAAGCTCCATCAACAAGGTTCACGAGCAAGCCAAGATGGTGCAGTAGGGAATTGAGCAACAATAGGGTGGGTGAGACAGCAGATGGGGTGCTCCCTAAATTCAAGTGATTTTCTCCCCTTTTTTCGCTCTGATCTATGTCTCTCTCCTTCTTTGTTGTCCCTTTTTTTGCTATAGTTATTTTTTTATAGGTTTCTTCAACATGTTTTATAAGCTTTAAAGAGAATCAAAATCAAATCTCTGAATGGCCTCATTTGGAATATTATTGGATTTTGATTTATAATGAAATTGTATTTGATTGTATTTCCAAAATATTGTAATTGGCATATAATTGATTCATTGGAATTTATTTTCCTAATGAAGAAATTTGTATCTTTACCATTTTTGGATACTGATTTTCAGGGGGTACTTGTAAACTTTTCGAAGAATCTGGACCAACATATAATTTTGTAAACTCAAGGATTTTTTTGCAAAAAAGGATATACTTGTAAAATTTTGAAATTTTTATAGTCCTTTTTGAATATAATTTGGACTTTTTTGCAAACAAAAAAATCTTTGAGGACTTATTTATAAATTTTTTGAAAAACCTAGACTAAAATATAATTTTATAAGTTTCAAGGGCCTGTTGGCAAAAATGACCTATTTTGAAATTTTATAGTCCTTTTTGAAAAAAATTTGGATTTGTTTATAAATAACAAATCTTCAAAGGGTTTATTTACAAAAGTAAAAAATTTCAAGGGGTTTGTTTCCGAGAGTTAGAAATTTTAAGAATTTATTTGTGCATATAACATTTTGATGGATTTATTCATAAATCTTATCTTAGTCCAAATCTTATTGTGGTCATTGATTAAAAAAATTTGGGCCCAATTTAATTTAAAACTCAATATCTAAATTTGAGTATTCACGAGTTCAACTCAAAGTCAAAGTAGGACTATAAAGTTTACTTAAACATGCTTCATCCCTTATTTTCTTTCCATATCCCACTAAATAATACCACCAAATTAAATTATCAATATCTGTCAAAGATCAGGTTAAGATCTATCTGAGTTAGACATCACATAATCCAATGCGGGAGTGGGACAATAACACATATCAGAGCTCATTTTTTCTCTTTTTCTTTTATTTATTTCTTTTATATTTTCTATGATTCTATATTGAAATTCATTATAAAGTGAGGGTATGTCTTTTTTACTTAAGCCAAATATCATTTCTTAAAATTAATAAAATATTTTTTTTTTTTTGTGTCTCTATTTTATTAGTTAGGTTTCTTATTTCAGGATGTTCCTGAAAATTATTAAAAAATTAATAATAGGGGCTTGCGCCTATTAAAAGTTAATATTCTTGCAATACCTGATAGTGTACTGAAATTAAAACAAACTTTAATTTGTGTATCAATGTCACTCTCGGGGTCTTTGCTACTCTTGGGTTGCCAAAATCAATACCATAAATTTTGGCATATCCAGTGAGACATGAATTGACTCAATTTAGTTCCACCCCAGTGGGACTCTTTTCTTTGATTTGTGGTAGACTTGTGTGTCGTGTGAACTAAACACTTTATAGTATCCATCAACCATATATTCTAGTATACCTAGCGGGATTTGACTTCTTCTTTAAGTGTAAAAACCTAACTAATAAAATAGAAATACTGATAAGGTAGAATTATAATAAAAAAAACTAATCAGTTGTGTTCTCCTTTGTAGAAGAAAGAGTTAAATGTTATTAATAAAGAACATCTCCATCATAAAATACACTATCATCATAGGGATAGGATTAGTTGTGTATTTACCTCAGTCAATAGTTACCACCGAAGCAGCTTAAGTTCAGATCAAGTTTGGGATTGAAATGAAGCTTAGTCTTTAGTCGCCTTCACCCAACTCCTTAAAGAGGTTAATCAAAAGCAAGTCTAGACACAAGCATTGATAAAGAAGAGCTCATCCTAACTATCACTAGTAAAGAAAAATCTACTGAAATTTTTAGCCGACTTGGGAAGTCTACCCCTCGAAATAAGTCGGTCATTACTATCCCTATTTCTAACTTCTTTACTCCATTAAGTAATTTAGAGAAGGACAAAAGCAAATCACAAGGGGCATAGTCTTAAATGTGGTAAAGGGATGAATCACCAAACAAAACTACAAGAGTCACCATAAGTCTATAACTAAGTATGATGACTCACAAAGAGAGATAACTCATAATATTAGAGTCATTTCTCATTACGAATTTAGGAGGGACCATGAGCCTGCGTCCCATCCGATTGAACACCAAAAGAATATTGTCCGAGTGAGGATTACTGATGAAGAAATGCAAGAGGAGAGGGCCCTTATGAACTAATCTTTACTACCATATCAAAGAGAATGTGTGGCGACTTGCTCTATGAGTAGACACTTGAATAGATGACTTAACTAATGGGAGAAGTTAGCCTCAATCTAAAGCCTAGACCTGATTTTCAATATATAGATCATCATATTCTAATGAAAGCCTTGGTCATAATTGAAAGTTCTAATCAAGAAATAATCATAAATATACTGCAAGAACAACTAAGACAACAAAATAAAGAGAAAGATCAATCTCAGAAGAAAGTCATGAAGTTGATGGAAATAATATTACAGATGAGTCAAAAGCTTGATAAGTTGGAATGATCTTAATAGCCATCTCAAGCAGTAGGGGCAGCGGAAGGTGAATCTTCGTAGATAAGATCAACGAAAATGTAGGTCCTCTATAAGTACCTTCTCTAGCAAGAGATACACAATCCCCAATTTTAGCAATCTCTAATAACATGAAACTCCCAGTATATATACAACAACAGGTGTAATAAATGGTGGCTATATAGTTGGGACAAAAAAGTGTGATGGATAGGATAAATGATGTCAACAAACTATATCCTAGCCATCAGGACCGAGTGCCATATCCTAGATGCTATACAGTAACTAACCTTAAATGGTTTAATGGCATAAACAATCTTGAACATCACATAGCTCATTTTGTGACTTTGTGTAGGGATTCAAGTAATAGTTTTTTGTTTTTACTTCACCAATTTTCATCAAGCTTGATAAGAGTAGCATTTGAGTGGTATGCCAGTTTGCAATCAGAATTGACACAAACTTGGGCATAAATAAAAGAAGCTTTTCAAATTAGATTTGAAGGAATCAGTGATAAAGTGACTTTTGTGGATCTTGTCTTAGCACCAAAATATGACAATGAGTCAATTTTATATTATATCACACAATGGAGAAATCTCAACATTAAGTGTGAATAACACATGAGTTAATTTGAGATGATGAACATAGTTCTCTTCAATATAAGGAGAGAGTAAATGACATCTTATCTTAATGCCTCTTCTATCTACACATTCCAATACCTTATTATGCAAGTTAGGAAGCTAGAAAGAATTTGCCCACCAACCTTATCAATTCATAAAAATTTAAATAAAAAAAGATAAGATAAAATGTGAAGAGCCTTCCAAGAATGTGAGGGCTACATTCATAGCAATTGAGAAAAAAAGCTTCCAAACCTAATTGTAAGCAAGGGTAATCCTCAGAAACTACTAACTCTTGGAGGAGATGGAGAAGTAGAACAATCCAATGGTCTCCAGCAAAGGCTCAAAAAAAAAATTTTTAAAAGAAAATGAGTGAGTAAATCTTTCAATATGCTCTAAAATTAGGTCTTCAACTTTCATAATGCAAAAAGCCAAATCAGGCCAACAAAAAGGATCACCCAAATTACTATCATTATCATAGAATATTGGGTCATACTATCGAACTACTTTGTATTCAAGGATTGGGTCAAAAAATAATATTAAGCGGGTGAGCTCACTCTCTTAAAGGCAGTCCTATTTGAAATACCCACCAAACACATCAATTATATTATTATGTTCAAGAACTATGAACCACTTGCTAAGTTTCTTTTGAGGAAAGAAGCACAACATACCCCTAAACAAGAGCATTTATGGAATATCTATATTTCAAAGAGGCTAGAGAAGCTACTGAAGAAGATAACTGAAAATCCTAAAAGATTGGAATGGCGATGAAGAAAGTTTCACAGGAATAAATTACCTCACCTACTTGAAGAATAAAGAAGAAAAATAATAAAAGTAGGAAGAAAAAGTTGCTTCAACAGGATGAATACGATGTCAAAAAATCAATTATTAAAGAATACATCGATCCTCTAGAGGAATATGTCTAAAGAAAAAGAAGCCAAGTAATTCTTAAGAAATTCTTCTATGGCAAACTCAGAGCTCTACTAGAAGACACTGATGTAGGAGATGAAGAAAGTAAACTCCCAGTGGTAACATGTTCTGCCATATTTATTGTCGAAGGTGTATAACCAAGCTGATCCCTATCCCGTTGTTTCAATAATAATGAAATTCAAGGTGTAAGGTGAGAAGAAGCAAAACATATTTATTAGGAATGTTACTAATAAAATGAGAGATCCCATAGGTCTCTCTAAGGGTTGCTCCCGAGACGACTATCTTAAAGAGTGATTCGCCTGTGAATACAACTATGATATGCTCAAACTACAGCTAGATACTGTAAAAGAACTAGCTATAAATAACATAAAGTTTTTTAAGGGGCAAATGTAAATGCTAAATGAGCACATGATGACTATGACTACCCACATGGAAAGAATGATAAATACGACTACTATGCTTTATTAGGAAGTTGAGAAGATAGAGAAGTTATAGCAAAATAGGCAAAGCCACATAAAAAATCCTATAGAGATAGTAGGAAATTACCTACTAACCGTTCTCAGGATTAGAATGATCACTTGTACTACTTACTCTAGAAATGGGTCAAGAAAGCTAGACACCATCAAAGAGAATTATCTAAGTCTATAACCCCTTGTCATATGGTAACTTATACATTCAAGGTGAACACTAATGGATAGCTATCCTAGCCTCCATTAGGCAATTTAACAACCAATGCTTAAAAAAGAATAGAAATAAGAAGAAGAAGTTGGTTTAGCCATATAAATATAATATCAAGAAATCAACCATCCAAGAAGCCAAGTAACTCTTGAAAAATTCTTTCCTGATAGACTCAAAGCTTTACTAAAGGACCCTGATGAGAAAAATGAAGAAATTGAACTTCTTGATAACATGCTTTGCCATATTTACTGTCGGAGATTTATAACCAAGCTGATCCCCACCCCATCACTTCAATGATGACAAAATTCACGATGCAAGGCAAGAAGAAGCGAATCGATTCACTAAAAATTTTATTGATGAAATGAGAGATCCCACAGGTCTCCCTGAGGGCTACTCCTGAGATAATTATCTTAGAGAGTGGTTTGCCCATGAGTACGACTATAGCATACTCAAATTATAGCTAGATAATATAAAAGTACTAGCTACAACTAACATAAGATTTGTAAAGGGGCAAATGTAAATACTGAATGAGTGTATGAAGGCTATGGCTACCCACATGGAAAGTATGACAAATTTGACTACTATGCTTTGTGAGAAAGTCAAGAAGATAGAAGAGGTGCTAGTAGAAAAGACAAAACCATACAAAAGACCTCGTAAGGGTGGTGAGAAATTACTTACCGACCCTTCTCAGGATCAAAATGACCACTTATGCCATTTACTCCAGACAAGTCAAGAAAACTAGACACTATTGAAGAGAATTATCTAAATCTATAACCTCTTGTCATATGGTGACTCATACGTCTGAGGTGAACATTGATGAACTGCTATCCCAACTTCTATCAGGTAATCTAGCAACAAATGCTTAACCCACTAGGTTTAATAAAGTCCTAGTCCTAGAACCTATGAAAGGATGCACTTTGTCAACTTTAGAGGAATTATGCATATAAGGTACAAACAATGAATACGACTCCATGTCTAACTTAGAGCAACTTTATGACCACTTCAAGAAGCCCTACACTAGTAAGTGTCAAAGCAAAAATCAGACATTTTGAGAGAAGATTAAATGAGCTAATGCTAAAGCTGACCTCATCCTTGCATCAAGTCAACCTAAATATTTACAATCAAGCCGATCTGAATATCTATAAAAGAAATATCCTAAATACAAAGTCCTGAAGAAGGTTATATCAGTAGATAAAGTAGAAGGGTTTTATCCAAAGAGTCTCTGAAAACCACTATATGAGAAAATTTTGTGTGTCTAATTCTGATATTGAATGAAATGATTATCAGACAATCACATCCTCTAAGGACATTCAAGAAACTATGGACTAGAGACAAGGATTCATTACCTTTTATCACATGATTAGCCTCGGGAGTGATTTCGAAGACAAACCTTACTGGTCTCATGATGCTAGATTTCAACTAAGGAGAGCAAACCAGGTACAACTCTAAGGTAAAAAGGTGCTACTTTTGAGACAAGCTCCAATGCCTAGGGAAAAGAATATCCCCAAGGACAAGAAAAAGAAAATTCAGATAAATGAGGACATTAAGCCTTTACACACTAAACCTACACCTAAAAAAGGTGAAATACAATATAGCAGTCCACCTTAAAAAAATCATTTCTATGCAGAATATTTTTAATGCTTTGATGATATCACAAGAACTCAGAGATACACTAGTATACATCTTGTAGAACCCAGCCAACTACCAAGTATACTGCTAAAGAGAAGATGAAGAAATCTTTATATGCATGACAAACTCCTATCATCACCTTCACAAATAATAACTTTTTACCTAGAACAATAGACCACAACAAACCATTGTATGTCACAAAGAATAGCAATGGGATTAAGATTAACCATATCCTAATTAAACTATATTCTTCAATTAATTTGATGACTCTCCAAACTCTAAAAGCTCTAATTTTGAATGTGTATCACTTATCATTCGAGATTATAATCATACAAGAGTTTAATCATAACAGTCTTACTTTAGGAGGTTTCTGACAATTGTCGGGGTAGTTAACAACAGGGGCTTACACCTGTTAGAAGTCAATATTTTCACAATGTCTAATAGTGCACTTCAAATCAAAATAAACTCTAATTAATGATTCAAAGTTACTCCTAGGGTCTCCGCTATCCTGGGCTACCAAAATTGATCCTACAATCATACGAGAAGATGATCCGGCATGATCGCTTGAGGTGGTGGCTCAAGAAAGAGGAGAAGAGGATGACATGGAACTTGTCTTTTCTTTACACACTCCTCATCAGTTCCTCAACTCTTCTCCTCCTACCTTTTCTTCCTCTTCCCTTGGCTTGAGGCCATGGTGAGAGGAGGAGTAGGGATCTCTAGTGCAACAAGCTTCTTTCGAGCTAATGATACCCAAGAAGACCCTCCTGGCTCCTTTAGGAGCAATTCATGAAATTGAGCTCGACAATCCATGTAAGCACATCATTATCTTGTTAAACTGAAGAATAGCTACTATGAAATAAAGGAAGCCTGAGTCTTAAGGGCTGAGTTTCATATCGACTATCCTAGCAATGGATAGGTCATGTTCTTCCAAACATACCTCATCAGATCATTTGGGGATGGACCTAATCTCTTCTACTTCCTTAGCCTAGAAAACTAAAAGATAGTGGGTTTTAGGAGAGATTTTAGGGTAGATCTTATGGAAGAAAAGATTACCCCACTTATGTAGAAGGCCTGGATTAACTTTGGAGAAGACCCTAATAGAATGATCCTTCTAAAAATGAATAGAGTTGGGGTTTGAAGTAAAGAGCTTATACCATTTTTTTGGGGTGAAGTACCACTGACCACTAGTATTGGGACCTTGATAATCTTTGAAGGTATTCCTAAACTTTTCTATGGTTGGGAAATGACCTTTTGAGGTGATAGGGTTTGGAAGGCCGAGATAAAGTTCATGGCATTGGGAGTGATTTAATCTAGAGCTAAATCCCAATCTCTTAGAATATCCCTAGTAAAAGAATCTACTAGGTATCAAAGACCACTCTCAAATATTTTTCAATATGTGGTAAACTCAAACTTGGATTTCTCTCTAAGATTTTGCTATTCTCTTCTAACCTCCATAGGTCTAACTCAGTCCTGTTCAAAAAGACAAACATGCTAACTATCTACTCAAGGTTTTTTTTCTAGAGGGTAGACTTATAAATCTAGATCCTTATTTTAGGATTACCAAGCAAAATACTTGTGCTAGGATCAACAAGAGTAGGATGAAAAGCTATTAAATGGGTGAACTCACTTGAAGACGATGGTAGGATGGTCATATTTTTGGGAAATGGACCCCTTGGAGTCTCGAAGCTCCTCTTGTAGTGGACAGTACAATGGAAGGCACAATGGAGATGTGGCAATCTTCATGATGAATGATGTAATGAAGGGTAAGATGGCCTTTGAGATGGATAGAGCAATAGAGGAATAGCCCCAGCCTCTACTGGATGGCGTCAAGGCGCTATAGAGGGATGAGGACTTCTTCGGGGCATAGGCTGCCTATCCTAGAGTACTTTCCTTCTCGGTGGCAGAGGATCTCTTTCCAGAGCATGACAGAGCAAAGAAGGACACTATAGGTGAGCAAGCTCACCATCTGAGAATGAAGAGGTCAAGGAAGGAAGATAAAGATTCAAAAATTTGCTAAAGTAGGAAGAAAAGAACATAGTATCCTTAATATAAGTCTCGCCTTGCTATCAGATTGATCCCACATGTCTCAATCAAGGCCAGTGAACTCCAAAAGGCTAGATTTTTGAAATCTTTATTAAGATCCAAAAATGCGTATCCTCCATCTAATTCTAGAAACTTAAGTGGAGACAAATCACAAGGCATCCAAGAGATCACCCCGATGAGTAAGTCGGTTGCTTTGAACTGATGCTTCAAAAAGGAGCAAAACCCTAAATGATTGCAGAGGAGGCATTGAGATGGCAACTCACTTCCCCAAGCATCATGGTTGCTAGTACATTGCAGTCAAGAACAAGTTAGAATGTAGGTTTGGATCAACCAAGCTGTAATGATCATTGGCTGAACCATTATGACAACAAAATAAGGGAAAGCTTGAAAACTCATGTCCCCAAATCGATGGTATGGGGCCTAGGATTGTGGGACATTGATGATACATCAAGTTACTAAGTGATAATTTGGGAAGATTGGATGAGTGTAAACCAAATCAAAGCCGTCAACCAAGGTAACTAAAGAAAAATTTCTGAGTTGAACTTTTTAAGTCAAAAAATCAGTGAAGCTAAGCTTCAAAGATAGATTGTGAGCAAATACAATCGAGCCAAGGACTCATCTATATACTGAACCATTATAAGCTCAGTAACTTCAGATATGGATGAGCTGATCGAAAAGAGTGGCCACCTCTCAAAGCTCAACTACAATCTAACTCATGAGACTCAATCTATTAGAACCAGTATACCAGTCAATTATTTTGTAGTCATTTTCAAAGTTAATCTTGAAGAATATGGGAATGATCCCTCCTTTACAAAAAACCTAGCAAAATAATTATCCGAGATCCTGAAATTAAGATACATCAAATCTTTGGGAGCACTATAAATAATAGCACAATCGAAGAGGTAATAGGCTAATTTCTAATCTCCTATTCTACCTTCATCATTGAGTATTGAACTAATATGAGTGTCAGAGCAAGCATCACCGAAGAGTTCTCGGTGGTCTCCTTCATAATTTTTCTTTGTGCAAATCAACAAAAGGGTAGCCTAGCAGATAAGATCTCAAGAAGTCTCCCAGGCCAAAATTGATGGTGAACCAAGCTCTATCAACAATAGTCTATAAAAGTGATTCACTAATATTAACCTTAACCTTAACATTAATCCATTACCAAACACACTCTAAAGACTTAATACTGCATATGTACCCAATCAACAAACTATCATGAGCACTCTTTCCTTTCTATATCAACATAAGTAGTATCAAAATCAGCCTCCATGATGTATATTGGGGGAGCCGAAAGAGTGTCGAACATGAATAATATAGTGAGTCGGACACCAAACCATCCCAAAAGCTTAAGCTCGTGGGATATGGGCCTTTTTCACTATATATATTGGACCCTATCTATCCAATATCCGATATGGGACTAATTTATCACACCTGACATTATAATAATCTCCCCCTTCAGGTGTGATTTGACCACATCAATTTTAACACTCTTAATCAAGAACTCTTTTACTCGACCAGTTCCACCGTGTGACCCACACCAACGGGTTTTTATCTCATTTTTTTTTATTTTTTAAGAGAAACTAACATGCGACTCAATTCAATCGCACCATCACGGTAATTTTGGTCTTAAGAGTTTGCATAGTTTCGAACCTGAAGCTCTGATACCATTTGTTGGGGGAGCCGAAAGAGTGTCGAACCGGAATAATATAGTGAGCCAGACACCAAACCATCCCAAAAGCTTAAGCTCATGGGATATGGGCCTTTTTCACTATATTTATTGGACCCTATCTATCCAATATCCGATATGGGACTAATTTATCACACCTGACATTATAACAGATGTAGGCATTTCAAAATTTCAGACATCATTAGTAATATCAATACCAAAGAATCGCTATCCTCCATTGTCTTGTCCTAGTCCAAGTATGAGATAACCACAACCGCATCACCTTCATCAATAATGATTTCAGAAATCATCTCTTCATGTGTGTTCTAAGGCCATCCCACCAAGTAGTAAACTCAACCTTGAAAATAAATGAAAGCCTCATTTGACATCCATCCATTGCACATATCTAATCCAAGACCACCAAATACAGTTAGTTGATCAAGAAAGCCATCAAAGTTCAGCTTCAATTATCCAAAAAAAGTGAGCTTCCATCAAAATTGTATGACCTCTTAACTATTTTAGCTCTTCGGTTCTTCCCCCTCTAGTTTTGCCACAATTGTGACTTTGTTTAATGACAATGAAGTCCATATTCTCAAAAAACTCTATTGTCTATCTCCTCCCTCTTTCAAAGTTTGTTTTGGCACACCAACATAAGTCACTATGCAAATTTTTATTTTTCTATAATTCCTAACAATAGTATGCCATGGTGGATTGTCAAAACCATAATATCCCACTAAGGGTGTATTTGGTTTGCATTTGAGCTGGAGAAAGTGGGGGAATTTTTCAGTTCCCCCCCATAAGTCATTATTTTGGTGCCTCAATTCTAGAAAAGAAAAAAAGACGAAGTTGTGAGTTTCGTCGAAACTCGCAAATGGAGTAGGCCCTACCATATATTTTGGATTCCCTCACTTCCTTCCCAATCTCTCAAACTCATAACTAAAGGTAGGGTTTTTCTCACCACCTCTCACTCGCTCTTATCTTCACCACAGTCATTGCCTTCCTCTTCAAATTCACCACCACCAATGGTTATCCTTAGCTCCATGTGCCATTCTTCTTTTTGCCGCTCTTGCATTAAATTTTTTGCTTGAATTTTATCTATTTGTGGTTGCATTTTCTGGGATTTTTAGGGGATTTTTCTGATCATGAAGGGTGGGTTGAGGCAAGAAGAAGAAGAGGTAAATTGCCTTTTTCATGATATAGTTTGTGATTTCACAATTTTTACTGTGATTTTTGCTGGTTTTTATTGTAGAAATCATGATTTGAAGGTTGAGATCATTGGGGGAAGTTTCAGATTCGAAAATATTGTGAGAGTTTTGTTTTCTATTTCATGTCATGGTTTGTATGTGTTTTTTTACTATATTTCCAAGTAAAATCACTGTTTTTAGTTTAATTTGTTCGAGTTTAGGTTTTAATGAGGTTTTAGGGATTTTTTTTTTTATCTGGATCCACTTTTTGTTGCTTTGGATGCTATTTGAGTGTTGTATTTGTAGATTTTTGAGCAGCAAATTTTTTGAAGAAGGTAAAAAGGAGGTATTTTGCTTCACAGCTTGAGTGTCTTTTTTTATGAAATTAGGTGAAAAGGATACTACTTGAGACTGTACGAAATGTTAAGCATAAATGATATTCTTCTTATGAGAGAATTGGTATGAATGATATATGTTAGAAGATTTTAGCTTGTCCTTTTTCTCAACTTTTTCTTCTTCTTCCTCCTTCGTCATCAATGATATTCTTCTTATGAGAGAATTGGTGTGAATGATATATGTTAGAAGATTTTAGCTTGTTCTTTTTCTCAACTTTTTCTTCTTCTTCCTCCTCCATCATCAATTATGCCACAACATGAGTTTTTTGTGTGGTAAGAGTAAAAATGATTTGAAAGAGTTGTAGAATAATAGAGCAAACTATTTGAAAATATTGCTTCTAATGCATGATGAGGTATGAACTATTATGGGAAACAGGTAAAATGGTTCAATAAGTTTGAACTTATTCTTACTGTTCTTAATAAGAATTAAACTAAAAAAAATATTCTTGATAAGTATGTTTGGGTACTAAATAGTTATTAAGGAACAAGAAGAGTGAAGTTTATTTTCACAAAAGAATAAGGACAAAAGCTTATTCTCAAAAGAAATAAAGACAAAGCTATTCCGTAATTACTACTTGCTTAACTGGTTAATTTCATAGCAAGGTTTTCATTTTACTCCTCATCATTGACTGACCAAATGGAATAAATGTGTTTCTTGTTTTTCATCATGTTTATCAATTTCTTTTCTTTTTCCTTTGTGTAGACATTCATATTTGGTTTTCCTTTGTTATGTTTCTCTTTTATTGAATGTTAGGATATAAACATATAAACAATATCAGATTGTAAGCGTATAGGGTTTCTCATATTTTGAAGGAAAGCTTTGCCTTTTTTTTAAAAAATAATTGTAACGATATAATTGACTTATATACATACCATTTAAATAATATATTTCCATGGTTAATTCACATAAAATTTAATTTAATTTTAAAATTATAGTTTTTAAATTATAAATTATAAATTGTAATGTACAAATATTAGATTACCTTTTAATAGATTTATAGATTCAATAAAAAGTTTTATTTAAAAATTATAATTTGGGAGTAATATTACCTATGTTTACTACACTCGCACTTTGTTGAAACAAATATTAAAACTCATGAAACTTTAGAAATTTCTCAAAAAATTTAACCAAACTAAACACCCAAAGTGAGCAACTAGATGAATTTCACACTTCCACAAAAACATAACTAAAGAACAGAACTCATGGAACTCCAGAGATCTCTCACTTTTTCAAACTCTAGAGATCCTCTACTTCTCCCACTTCCCTCACTTTTAGCGAACGAAACGCATCCTAAGTTGAGAGTTACACTCACGCATCACCTTAAGTGCATTATCTTGGTTTTGGATTGACATTTCATTTAATTTAAATATATTTTTACCAACTTATCTTATCTTTATCTAAACTAAATTGAAATTGTACCAAATAGTTGAAATTGCAGTAAATTTTTAGCAGGATTTCTGTCAAGTTTGGCCTTTCAAACTTATTAGACAAAAGATTTAATCTTCTGCTTTAGCAAACTTTAGTCATTTAAATTATGAATTCAATTATCCGAATTCTAAGTTTGATTATTCGAACTCAAAGGTTTAGATGCTTGAACTGGTAAGTTCGGCCACCTGAATACAAGAGAATAAAAATTAATGGCTATTTTTTTTTACCGTTGGAGTGAGTTTGATTGTGCATTTGAACACTCAAACTTAGCAGAAACAACCATGGGTGATTCTTAACCAGTATACTTTTGGTTCAATAGTTATATAAGACTTGAGACTTCTTTGCTCAGAGAGGAACATTAGGTTTTACATTCTTAAAGTAAGATCCACCCTCCCAAAATTTTCTAATCTCAATAAGAGCTCAAATAAATTTTAACTTTCAAATTTTCACATACCATTATGTTCAATCATGGAAAAGCTCTTGTTCTGAGATTTTTCTTTATTTTCAATCTTTGTTATTGTAATTCTCTCAGGTTGTTAGAAAAAAGTTGAATGCTTTTTAAGTGCTAGGAGAGTGGTGAAAATACATACTTCTCATTTTGTGAGGAGTAGTTGATCGGTTCTAGTGTGGAACAACACTTGCAATTTGCGAAGTGATGTAAGAGTTTGACTTCACCCAAATAAAACGACAATTTTACTGATGAGTTTGAGTCCTTAAAAATGAGACAATGGTCGTGGAGAAGGAGCGATTGATCGTCGAACTACGTATATCCATTTAAACTCTCTCTACTTTTTTATTTATTTTATACACAAATTTGATTGATTGAAGAATTATAAATTGATGATTTTGATTTAGTTTAATTGTATTATTAATTGTATTTTAGTTTTTGATCATCCACCAATGTTTGAAGTACTTTTGATCTTTGAATTAATATAAACCCATTTTATTCTCATTTTAAATTATCATTTGGGCCTTGACTTGTTGCCCAAGTAGTCACCTATAATTCCACTAGGGAATCACCATCACGTTGCTTTCCACCATGAACACAATTATTTGTCCCGAGTACTTTAAGAAAAAATTTTGACTCGATGAATTGGCCTTTTGATTTTTGATATGCCAAAAATTCCTTCCCAGTGGTGTTATTAGTGTAAAAAGTCCACAAAACTGTAGCAATATTATACAATAATATAATAACATATAAAATATAATAATAATAATATAATAAAATATAAATATTGTAGAAGTACTATAACAATATTGTAATAATAGTACATACTCAAAATTAATTATTATGATTAAAAAAAATTTCAATTATATATAATTAATTTTGATCTAATGGTTATTTTTTTAGTTATGTTGATCCGGTTTTGATTATTTTAATTTATTTTAATTTATATTATTTTGGTTTTGATTATTTTAACTTATTTATATTTATATTAGTTTGGTTTGATTATAATAAATATAATATTATCAAAAAAATCTAAAATAGTACTATAATATCTACTACGATATTTTCATACAGTGATGGTACAATACTTTAATGAAGACACGATACCAGTAATAATGGCAAGAGTTAAAATAAAATATATGTCATATTAATTTTTGGGATATTAAAAATCAAAAGAGGTAATCAGTTAAATAAAAAAAATTTCCAGAATTCATCTAAAAATATTTCCATACTTAAAAAAAATGAGCAACTATCGAGATATCAAGTTTGCGTGAGATTATATAATATTTTCAGTTCTTCAACCTAAGGACCAAATGCTTTCAGTGACTACGTTATGAACATGCATAGGATTAAAAGAAAAAATTGCTGATATTAGGTATATAGCTATTATTTAACGGGAGAAATTTTCATTTTTTTTCTAACTTTTCCTTTCTCCTCCATCGTATTTCTCCCTCTTCCATTTTTAGCCTCCCTCTCTACCTCCCATTTCTGTACGTCCTACCCAGCAACTTATCTAACTGCTCCAGGTCTTTTTCCAATTTTGCGAACTCCTTGAACTTACACATAATCTCTATTAAAAAAATTTACAGAAATCACTCACAACCCCCTAAAAAAAATAAATTCTAATAGAACTTCTAATTATTACATCCTTCCAAGGATCTTTGGGTATTAATTCTACACTTTTCATGGTAAAAATATCATGTATGTTCATGAACTAATCATCATTTTTCCTAATGAAAGATATGATTTCTTAGATAGCTGCGCACTATGAAGCAAAGCATGAAAATGATGGAGAAGAAAAGGCTAATAAAGAAGATAAAGAGGAAATTGAGTCGACAATTGGGAAAGCTTTTGATGGGATTTGTGTTTGTCATTGGATAGAGTCTCTTAAGTCAGACGGGGTTTGATTTAATTAACTTGGATTAGGTTTGTTATTTGTTGTTAGTGCATGATTTGAATGTGATTTTTGTGAAAAGAGTTTAATATGCAATTTGTGCACTCATTAAGGATTTAACTTAAACTTGATTATGATTCGAACTGATAAAATTTATTTGTGTTCTAGCTTGTATTAATTAGTGTTGGCTGATATACAATTTCATATTTATTTGAAGTCTAAATGAAAAAGTATCTAAAATGGTGTGATTATGTATTTTTATTTTAAAGGCTTGGTTTAAATTGGGGTACGTACGTCCGGGGGTTTTCTAAATATGTAAAATCTTATGGAAATTGCAGTTTCCGATAGATTGATTTAGTAAATAATGTTGAATATGAGTATATAATTTTATAATTTGTAAGGACTCTTTTGTAAATTATATGACTAGGTATTATGAGTTTTATAATTTAGAACTTTTAGGAATTTTTATGTAGCTTTATAGTTTTTTGGGTTTAGAATTGTCCTACTCTGATTGATTTAGTGGTCTTAATTATTGAATTATAAATTTGATAAATTTAGATAATTATCAGATAAAATAATTTTAAAATTAATTGGATTTGGTTGTTTGACAAAGGTGGACCTTTTGAGAATTTTAATATAGAATCACGATATATCATTTCTAAGATTCGTCGTTAAAAATATTAAGAATTTTTTATAATATCCTAAGTAGCTTTATCAAATTATTCTTTTAGAGGATGAATTTATAAATGAATATTTGAGATGGACTCAATTGCTAAAATTGAAATCTTCAGGGATTCGATTATGATTTTAACTTTAGGAGGGTTAGAATGTAAAACTTACCTACTTGGATCATATTTTCTTCTTAAGGTGTTTGTCAACTCCTTTTTTATTGATGAATATGTCACCTTGATTGTCTATTAGATATACATTATAATCCCTTTTTATTGGTTTTTATTGAATGTTAATTCATTTTTTTATAATATTATTGATGGAATTCCGTTCGAAATTGACTTCGATTCATGTAATTGCTAAAAAAAAAATCGTGAAGAGAACCACCGGAAGTTTTCCAGTAACAACCACTCTGACACTCAAAATTAGAGTTGACAACAATAAGAGTACAATAAATAACCAAATATTAGTCTTTATCTTTTTCGAAAATTACATTATTTATAGGGTACAAAGCATATTTGAATCTTGTGATCTTTCGCATTGTGACCTTAGCCGATCTTTTCATAACTAATGACTTTGAATCTCGGATTTCTTAGGAGTATTCCTTGGTTTGGATACCATAATCATTTCCTATAGTTTTCTGTTCCTTATATCTTGAATGCTGAGGTATTTGAACTCAAAAGAACCTCAACATCAGAATAACTCCAAGAGTTTTGAGATCCGAGCACCCTGGTATAGAGACAAACTGAGATTCTCTCAGCTCGAAACTATGGAGCACTTTATCTCAAGCAACTCAGCTCATGTTTCGTGTTTACACTCGGTTTTTCACTACCCTTTGATTCGGTCAATTAGCCTCGGTGCCAAATTAAGGTGGGCTTCCAATAGCTCGATGTTCTAGAGAATTTTACCTCAAATTCATTGGTCCACAACTTAATTTTGGACTTGGGTTTTAGTGACTTTTGACTTGGCTGATTGGCTTCAATGTATTATGAATGCCTCCCAAGTTTGGACACAAAGAGGACTAATCTCAAGGTTTGGGGTTATTCTTAGAAGATGTCTGTTGTCACCTCAAAGGGCTTAGCGGGTTCTCGAAAGACAAGCAGCCATCTCCATTTAATACCTTGAGCTGTCTTTTCATCATGAGTGCGTATATTTTCGAAGTGTCACACCTTGCTATTAGTGTTGGCAGCTGTCCATTTGGCGGAAGGCCACAAGGCTCTAGCACGTGCTCCTTGAGATTGTGTCTTGGCTCGAAAAATGCTAGCTTCATCGTGTAGCTAGGGTTTTGGCACATAACTTGGATTGAGAAGGCGCAAGTGGCTTGTGTCGCTCAGATCTTTGCCATGTGTCAGCCATCAACACATTGCTCGAAGCTTATAAAATGGGGCCCAAAGCTGGTGACTCCATTTTTCACCCTCTTCTCTTCCAAGTTCAAACCCTAACCTTATCTTTTCTCACCCTAACTCGACAGTTCTCATGGTGAATGACAAGACAATCCCCACTGGCCACATCGCCTCCTCATTGGAGATCACATCACTAACCCCTGGGACCATCGTTGTGACAATCCCCGCCGTGAATGCCATTGCCACAACTGCTCATGGAGTGCCTGCCCATGCAGATGCTTCTCCTTCTTCTATGATCGGCACATCCCAACTCGTAGCTCAAGTATAACTTTCTTCTATACCTTTATGATTTCTGTTATTACAAGAAGCTAAAGCTTAAGCTTGACTAGGAAGAATTGGATGCTTGCTAGCTTTGGATAGACATATGTAGATATGCATTCCAAGTTTCCATGGTTTGTAGGTCATTCTCCTTCTAGGATTTAAATGTGTCCTGAGAGTTAGGTGCATCATAGAACTTACTTCCCTATAGGAGACAAATTGATCCTATCATAACTCGGTTCTTCTCCAATTTCGGTAGGTATCTCAAGTTCTTCTTCAGCTTGAATCTGATTGACCAACCAGACCCCTTCGTGAGAAAAAGATTGAACATATGGTTCAGATTTTTGATTTTTCGAATGGGGACAAGATTGATTATTGGGGTTTGGAGCAAGACAATTCCACCTTTTAAGGACCAATTCAGAAACATCTTTACAACTTATTGGGAGATATTTGAAGGGGGACTCAGGTACCTTGTGAATGAGTTCATCTCAAGTGTGTTAGCCAACTTCAGCCTAGCCCTAGATCAACTTGTCCCGACTGCAATGAGATTCATTATCATGTTTCGAGCTTTGGCTACCACGAAGGAGTCCAAATCAACCATCGAGATGTTCTGAGATGCATTCAGGGGCAGTCAAAGCTCGGGTTCTGACGGAAAATGGTACCTCGCACTAAGGAGAGGACACCGGTGATTTAGAACGAACCCTATCTCGATCCACTTTTGGAAGGATCACCTATGCGAATCTTTTCTTGAGAGAACAATGGGCTTCAAAGTAGTTAGGGGAAACTTTCTAGGTGCCACAAGCCACCCAAGGTGTCACCTGATATGCGCCAGCTCATGACTTCCTAGGCTAATGAGAGACGGAAGGCTAGGTCTGCCCTGAGGTGGTCTAATGAGGAAAGACTTGTTTCCATTGGGCTTTCTGTAGGTAGAGACTCGAGTATGCTTTGGGCTCTCAGCCTCAATGGTCTCCATGCATTTTTAGAATAATTAACAAGAGTTCTAACCAAGTGTAACCTTGATTTTTCTTGCAAGCCTCAGCAGGATATCATTTATGAACCAATCTCTCCAACAATAGGCCAGTGCATCTCGAGTTAGCCCACCTCATCCACCTCGGAAGCCCAAGCAAATCGAAGGGGATGTTGGAGGTCCTTTTGAACCACCATCTCCAGAGAGGAAGGAGAAGAAAAAAAAGGTCCCAAACCTCGATGGGTGAGAGCAGTGCTTCTACCATTCCAAGAAGTGGGAAGAAGTAGAAGAAGAAGGAGAAGGAGGCGAGGGATACAAATCCTCTTCCCACTATTGCAACCAAACCCCTCGCAGAACCCCCCAAGCTGACTTCTATAGAGGAGCTACCACACAAGGTGGTGGATGGTCAAAGAGTGTGATGACCCTGAGGGGACATTTGATCCAAGTTTACAGATCGCTCAGATGTCTTCTAAGGAGCTGATCATTAATGGGGAGAATGCTTCGTGTGATGTATCATATGCTTCACTTGTTGTCACCAAATTTAAATAATTGTCTAACTTTAAACTCGATTTATAGATGGCAGAGTATTTTCACCATGTTGAGAGGTATTTCCTTGAAGCAAAAGAGGAAGCCACATCATACCAAAATAAACTCATCATTGTCGAGGCCAATATGGAGGCCTTGCAGCTCAAGCTAGATCTACTTTGACTTGAGCTTGCTACTAAATGTGAGGCCAAGGAGGCTATAGAGATAGAGAGAGAGAGAGAGAGAGAGAGAGAGAGAGAGAGAGACTCAGCCATAACAAGAAGAGAGAAGGCCTAGGGGGAGCTAGATTTGGCTCAGGGAAGAATGAAAGCCTACAAAAGACCCATGTCAGCAAGCTCATCAAGGCGAAGGAGGACACACTCACTAGCTTCTGTAGAAGTGATGAGTACAAGCTCCTTATACAAGATGCAAAGGAACTCACTGTTTGGGAATTCAAAAATAGTGAGGAATATTTAAGGGAAGTCATACGCCTTAATGCCAAGGCTCATGAAAGTTGCTACTTGACCTGCTGAGGCACAGTCATCGTTCTCTCAGCGAGGCCTAACTTTGATCCCCACACACTTTGAATTGAATTCTACTATGAAGCTTGAATAGAGCACCTTCACTAAGACTACGGGGAGGTCATCAATGCCAACCTCATCCCTCCAGAATGCCATGAGGATTCAGTGAGTGCCAGCTCTGACTATTCTCTCAGTTCTTCAAGTCCACCGAGAAAGGGCAAATAGCTCCCAAGATCTCTCTTCCTTTTTCGTAATCAAGTCTTGGACTTCTTTTGATGTACTTCTGGTCTTGAATGTAGTGGTGTGGTTCTATTATCAATAACTACTTTTTTATTTTGATTTTCACAAGTGTTACTTTGATGGAATTATGTTCCTAGGTAAAAATGTTAAGCAACTTTAGTTCTTTGATTGGATTATTCTGTGAAATTGAAATAACCTCTTCCCTCATGGCTCATTTGAATCACATGATTGAGGAGAAATTCCAAGTACTAACTTTGTTTGATATTTCAATGAGGTGATAATAGTATGCTTGTCATAATACTCTAAGTTGCACACCATATATGAGTTGTTAGGACTCCCGAGTGCAACTTGCATAATCATAAGAATTCTAAGTCTTGACTCGGTGTAATTCTAAAACATGGTTATTAGTCCCCTTTTTCCCTCAATTAGCTATGGCATGTTTGTATGCAGCCTTAGGGTTTGAAGGAGAACCCTCATTTTCATTGCCACAAATCATCTCTTGATAAGCTTAGTTTTTTCATGTCTTGAGTATGCAAAAGTTTGTGCTCCTTGGGCTAGCTGGAGTCTTCATGCTTCAAGTAGATCGAGATCTTTTTGGCTTGGTAGACCGAGATCTTTGCATCTTGACATACCGAGGTCTTTGAGCCTTGGCAGACCGCTATCTTCATACCTTTGCAAACTGAGGTCTCTGTGCCTCGGTGAATCAAGATTTTTGTGCCCCATTGGACCAAGGTTTTTGCACCCTAGCAGACCAAGGTCTTTGCACCTTGATGTACTAAGGCTTTTGTGTCTCAATGATTCGAGGTCTTTGTACCTTGGCGAACCGATATCTTTGTGTCCTGGTGGATTGGGGTCTTTGGGGTCTTGGTGGATTGGGGTCTTTTTGTTTTTTGAGTAAACACTAGTCAAAATTTCAATTTTTATTAAAAAATAGATAAGATAAAGTTTATTCTAGAGATAGGTCTTAAGGATAGAACCTTCTAAGGTTGTTCACATGTCATGTTCTTTGAAGGACTTCACCATCTGCATACTCAAGTTTGTATGCTCCTAGTCCAACAGCCTAGCTGATCTTGAGAGGACTCACCTAGGTTGATGACAATTTTCCCGAATCTTGATCAGCGAGTTGAGCTTGGCGTAGTACTCAACCACTCAATTGTAGCTCTCTGCTTTGAACTCGAGCATTGTAGTACTGAGCCACTTGTCATTGATACTTTGCAACCCTTGTGTGAGCTTTTCCTGAACCTCAAGGATGAGGTCTTTATTTTCCCTAAGGTTCTCTTCTTTTACCTTGAGGTCATAGGACTTGAGCCACTGTGAGGTGAGACCAACCTCCATGGGATGACTGCTTCGACCCTGTAGGCTTGTATGAATAGTGATTCACTAGTTGTGATCTAAGGAGTTGTTCAATATGACCATAGGACATGTGGAAGTTTCTCAATCCAAGCACCATTTGCTCTTCCAGGTGTTTCTTTATATCTATAAGTAAGGTTTGGTTAGTTATCTCAGCTAAGCTATTAGACTGTGGGTGTACCATCAAAGTGAACTTTTGCTCAATATGGAGGTTGCTGTAGTAATCCTTAATCGTTGACCTATCAAAGTGTCTCTTATTATCCATGACTAGGATGTGAGGCAATTCGAACCTGTAGATTATGCCCTACCAAAGAAACTCCTGGACCTTCTTGCTTGTGCTAGTGGTGAGAGATTCGGCTTCTACCCATTTGATGAAATAGTCAATGGCGACTATCAAAAATTTTCTTTGCCCAAAGGCTAGAGAAAATAGACCTAGTATATCCATCTCCCATTGATCAAAGGACCAGGCTTCTTGGGCTTGTTAGAGTCGAACTGTGGGGTTGTGATAAACTAAGGCATGCCTTTGACATTGCTCACATTTAGAAACAAACTTGGTTGTTTCGGAGACCATGTTAAGCCAATAGTAGCCTTGTCTTAGAAGTTTATGGGCTAAGGATCATCCTCCACTGTGGCTCCCATAGATTTCTTTATGTACCTCATGAAGGACATACTCTACCTCATTTGGCCTTAGACACAAAAGCAATGATCTTGAAAAGGACCTCTTGTGTAGAACCTCATCTATCATAATAAAACTCAGAACTAGCCTCTTTACTCTTTGAACTTTCTTAGGATCTTCAGGGGGTTGGCTAGTTTTGAGGTACAAGGTGATGGAATCCATTTAGTAGGGTTCTTCCTTGGTCATGTCTAATTTGCCCAATCGCAAATAACTCGTGGTTTGTAAATTTTTCGTGATTTTAAGCTTGGGGTTACCAAATCTAGTCACGCCAATACATCAGCCTCGGTGTTGTTGTTCCATGATACATGACAAACTTCTACCTGGTCGATTAGAGGATTGCAATAAGCTTTTAAACCTTGGCTAGATATTGGGTCATGATATCATTTTTTTCCTCGTACTCTCTGCTGACTTGCAAGCAAACCAACTGGGAATCGCTGAATACCTTCAACTTCTTGACCCCTGCCACTATTGGCACACGTAAATCAAGTAGGAAGGCTTCATATTCCAACTCATTGTTTAAGGCTTTGAACTCCAATCGAGTTGAATACTCAACAACTCTACTATTGTGGCTTAGAAGAACAATGTCGATCACATAACCCGACTTGTAGGAAGAGCCATCAACTTGAACCTCCCAAGGCTTGAATTATAATTTGATGGGATACAAAGTGGTCTCCACCAAAAAGTCCGCCAAGGCTTGAGCTTTGACATCTTTATGAGGTTCAAAACTTATTTCAAACTGGCTCAGTTAAATGAACCACTTGAGTAATCGCCCAGAGGTCTTCGGCTTTTGTAGTGTCTACTAAAGTAGGAGATTGGTAAGTATCTCTACTGAGTGTGCTTGAAAATGCCAGTAAAGTTTTCAAGCTGTTAAGACTACAGCGTAAGCTAATTTCTCTAATGGAGGGTACTGTACTTCGATTCCTGTGAGTACATGGCGCACATAATATATGGGGTATTATTTTCCCCCTCTGTCACTTATTAAAACTAAGCTAACAGTCTAACCAAGGCTACCATATAGAGGAGTAACACTTTATTTGGTTTTGGTCTTATTAGAAGTGGAGGCTCAGCTAAGTATCTCTTAAGGTCTTCAAAAGCTCAGCTGCACTCTCCAATCTATTTAAATCCAGAATTCTACTTCAGTACTTTGAAGAAAGATAAGCACTTCTCACCTGCCCTGGATAAGAAGTGATTGAGTTCTACTAGCTGACATGTGAGCTTTTGTACCTCTTTGGTGGAGTCGAGTGACTTCATCCCTAGAATAGCTTTGATTTTTTGAGGATTTATGTATATTCCTTGTTCTGGAATGAGGCACCTGAGAAACTTTCTCATGCCAACACTAAAAATACACTTCTTTGGGTTCAACCTCATTTTAAACTTCTAAAGTGTATCAAAAATTTCTTTAGGGTCTTTAAAATATTCTTCAACTTTGAGGCTCTTTACAAGCATATCATTAACATATGCTTCCATATTTCTACCAAGCTGATGCTCAAAGACTTTATTCACCATTCTCCGATATATTGCCATGGTGATTTTCAACCCGAAGGGCATTATCATATAGCAAAAGGTTCCTTGGTCGGTGATAAAAGCTATTTTCTCTTCATCTTTAGGATGCATCCGAATATGATGATAGTTTGAACTAGTCTATTTTGGGTAGGGGGTAGCTATCCTTCAAGCAAGCTTCATTAAGGTCAATGAAATCCCTACACATTCTCCATTTGTTATTTGGCTTTTTCACCATTATTACATTGGTGAACTATTCAAGGTAGTGGACTTTCCTGATGAATCCTACATTAAGAAGCTTACTTATCTCCTCATTAATGGCCTTTTGGCACTTAAGAGACAAAGTGTCTTTTTCTCTGCTTGACTGGTTTGTAGTTCTCCATTGTCGCAAGTTCATGTTGAGCAAGTGAAGGATCTATGCTCGACAAGTCTTTGGTGGACCATGTAAAGATGTCTCAATTCTTTTGTAAGAGCTCTCTAAGTTCAGTGTGGAGGGTCTCTATGAGGTTTGCTCCAAGCTTCATGGCCCTTCCCAAGTTCTCGTCGATGATCCAGTTGACGAGTTTTTTAGTAGGTTTGATATGCACAGTCTTCAAGCCTTTGACAAATTCCTTGATTTCTGAGACTACCAATCTTATTTCCTTCCTGCTAAGGTTATTCTACCAATAGGCTAATTCGCACTTCTTTGCAAGATTTTGGTCTCCCCAAGCTTTATCTATGTCATATTTAGTTAGAAATCCCATAACTAAATAAAAAGTTGAGATTACCGCTTTTAGTTGGTTCAATGCTAGACATCCTAATATAACATTGTAAGCAAAACAAGTCCAAATCACTGCAAATTTTGATTTAATTATGGTACTCTTCATACTTTCAGCGACTATTAGAAGTAAGTCAATCATGCCAAATGGAGTGATTGAATTTTCAGTGAACCCGGTTAATGTTCACAAAGGCCTTTAGCTTTTCTTCTGTCTTCATTTAATTATAAGCTCGAGTGAATAAAATATTAGTTGAGCTTCCCGTGTCTATTATGACATGCTATGTGAAGTAACCATCCAAAATCACCGAGATAACCAGGGCATCATTATGAAAAGTCAAATACCCTACATATCTCTTGCTAAGAACACTATGTTATTATGCTTAGGGTTGCAATGCTGCCATTTAGCCTCTTCATAATCCTCATGCCCCCAATGATGGCTCGGTGTTTATAGGTTGAAGCTGAGTCTTTATTTTGCACCATCAAGTTTTCAAGGATCATGTTAAGATGTCTGTTAATTGGTAGGTTTTGCAACTCGGGAGTAGGGTTCCTCCGAGAAGAATTTCACGATCAATCATCTCAGGCTTGTACTTCTTCAACTCTTTCACCTTGGTGGATGAAGTGTGTTAAGGACCCTTCCTTTATGAGCCTTTCAATTTCATCATTGAGGTGTCTATACTTCTCGGTATCATAACCATAGTCCTTCTGAAATCTACAGTACCTTGATTTGTATAAATGTCACTTGCTTAAAGTAATTAGTTAAGCCTTCTTCAAGAGGCCTCAATGCTATATTTGGCCCAATACCTCTGTCCTTCAATTGTCTAATGAGGTATAGACTCAAAATTCCTACTGGCACTCTCATT
Source organism: Trichopus zeylanicus subsp. travancoricus (assembly GCA_005019695.1). Taxonomy (NCBI): domain Eukaryota; kingdom Viridiplantae; phylum Streptophyta; class Magnoliopsida; order Dioscoreales; family Dioscoreaceae; genus Trichopus; species Trichopus zeylanicus. The sequence continues at coordinate 1,070,483 of RXID01010941.1, forward strand.
GCTCAGTCATCTGCTTCTTTGGCCCAAGTGGTTTGTCCTCCCGAGTCTCTTTCTTCTATTTACTAGGCCCTCAAACTCCTTCTTAGTTGACATAACCTCCTCGGTGTTGATGTATTTTTGGACTAACTAAATAAACTTGGCCAAGGTTCTGGGAGGTCTTCAAGCTATTTCATAGGCTATCTAAGGTTGCCTAATCCCATTAATCACCATAGCGAGGACAATGGAACTATCAAGCTTAAAAACTTCCAACCGAACTTTGTTGAACTGAGCTAAATACTCCCTTAAGCTCTCTCCTTCTTGTTATTTTAAAGTTAAGAGTATGGAAGGATCTTTTCATTGAGTCACTAAAGAAATGAATGGCTCTATGAATCTGTAAGCTAGATTATCAAAGCATGTGATCGAGTACTCTGGCAGCCTAGAATACCATGCCCAAGCTAGTCCTTGAAGTGTCATGGAAAATGCCTTGCACATGGTAGAGTTCCATATGCCTTGGAAGATCATGGCATTTTGAAATGTTCTCACATGATTAATAGGATCCTTGGAGCCATCGTATACCTCATATAGTGGTGGGCAAAACTTCAGATGTACCTAAGAGTAGGCAATCTAAGGAATGAGGAATCTATCATACCTCACATGATGAGGATGGGGTGGCATGTACGGCACTCCCTGAGCTGCATGTGAGGTGTCCTCCCTTTGGGTCTTGTGAGTGAATTTGTCTGAGGTAGCACTTACCTGTGTATGGTATGTAGCTTCATCAATTGGGTCATAAGTAGAGTTGCATCCTTCATAGTCCCTTAATGCTTGGTGCCAAAGCAAGGCTCCCACCGAGGGGTCTTGATAACTCGACTGATGATGCCTTCTTAGATACAACTAGCTCCCAGCTTGTGGATGTGGCTTGTAGTGTTGGTTTACAACCTCAGCTTAAAAGGGAGCTTGAGATTGAGGTTGTGTATAGTGGGCTTGGAGGTTTTACATCATTCAGCTTGACTTTGCAATTATTGGGTCTACAAGTTTTGCATAACTTGTGTATGGGCTTTCAACATCTATGTTATTTACTAAACTGTCGCAGTCAATGTTTGGAATTTTTGCCAACTCACTAAGTTAGAGGGAGCTATTGGTACCTCGAGAATAATTTGCAAGGGAGCTCCCCATAGTTCTTGTTGTAGAAATGGGGAACAGTTGAGTTGACTCAATGAATGGGTGAGCCAGACTATTGGAAGAGTCATGCGATTTCACTAGGGATGGGAACAATTTGCCCCCCAGGTTGATTTTTGAATGTCAACACCCTTGTCATCGAAGGCATGATCAAAAACTTTTTTAGGATCAGGATGATAGAAGAGTGGCAGAGCAAAAACATCACTATTGATGGAGCCTAATTCAAAATCAGTTTTAGTTTGTGTAACTCCTTAGGAACTCGATCTACTAGGCCACCCTCTCGTCATCCTGCACAGAAAAGAATCATGAAGAGGACCACCAAGAGCTCTTCAGTGGTGGATGTTCAAGTTAGGGTTGAGGTCAGCAATAAAAGTAGAATGAATAATTGCATATTAGTCCTTACCTCTTTCAGAGATTACACTATTTATAGTGTATGAAGCGTATCTGAATCTCATGATCTTCAACAATATAACCTTAGATGATCTTTCCGTAACTAATGGCTCTGAATCCCAGATCTATCGAGATTTATTCCTTAGTTTATGAGAATCATTTTCTATAGTTGTCTATCCCTTATAGCTTGAATGTTGAGGTATTCAAAGTCATAAGGACCTCGGCATAAGTACAACTCTAAGAGTTTTGAGGTTCGAGCACCTTGGTGTAGAGACAAACTGAGCTTCTCTCAGCTCAAAACTATAGAGCGCTTTATCCCGAGCAACTCAGCTCACGTTTTGTGTTTACACTTGATTTTTCACTACTCTTTGATTCAGTCTCAGTGCCAAATCAAGCCGAGCTTCCAGTAGCTTGATATTCTAGAGAATTTTACTTCAGATTCATTAGTCCACGCCCTAGTTTCAGACTTGGATTGTAGTGATCTTTTGACTTAGTTGATTGACATTGATGTATCATCAAATATAATTATCTTTTCCTAGGGAGAAAACATTCTATTAACTGTATTTTTTTCATCCATTTTTTCTTCTTTTAGTAAAATAATTATTATTAGAATTAGTGTGCAAGTGGATGTTTGGTTTAGAAGTGACATTGGTGGAATCTTCTTTTGTCTATTTTACTAAAGTTATAGTTATAAAATCTCTAATTACATTGTAACTTTCTTATTGTGGGATTGGAATTGGCAGCCCAGAATGGTGGAAATCTTGTAGAGCGACCTTGATGTACAAATTAAAGTATATTTAATTTAAGTACACTATTAGGTATTATAAAAATATTAACTTTCAACAGGCGCAAGCCTTTATTGTTAATTACCCTGATGATTACCAGGATTCTCCTAAAATAAAAAACCTACCTAATAAAATAGATACATAAAAAGAAAAATAAAGTATCATTCGATTGATATGAGAAATGGTACATACCTTAAATAAGGACATACCCTCACTTTACAATAAATTTTGGCATGAAATTATAGAAAATGACAAATAGGAAAAAGATGAAATGGGAAAGAAGCTCTAATATATACTGTTGTCCTACTCCCGTATATTAGACCATGTGACATTTGACTTGGGTAGGTCTTGATTTAATTCTCGGCAGATGTTGATGATGTTTCCGATGGGACATGAAAGGAGATGAGAGAAGATTGAAGTATTTCCAATAACTTTGAGCAATGACAATAACTCCATTGGGTCAAGGTGCTTTCGTTAGCCTAAGTGTTAGTGATAACTTCTTTAAATTGGAGTGTTTTCATTAGCTAATAAGGTGTTGGTGATAATTCATATGAATTTGAAGTGTTTATATTAATGAATAAGATGTTGAAGGTAAGTTCATTAGGTTGAAGTATTTTTATTAGCCAAGAAGGTATTGGTGATAACTCCATAAATTTAAAGTATTTTCGTTAGCTAAAAAGGCATTGGAGATAACTTCATTTGGGTTAGAGTTTTTTTATTAGTCAATAAGACGTTGAGATAACTCTTGTGAATTCGAAGTATTTTTATTAGCCAATAAGGCGTTGAATGTTAACTTCATTAGGTTGAAATATTTTCATTAGCCAAGAAGGCATTGATAATAACTCCATGAATTTGAAGTATTTTTGTTAGCTAATAAGGTGTTGGAGATAACTTTGTGAATTTGAAGTACTTCTACTAGCCAATAAGACATTGGAAATAATTTCGTTTGGCTTGGAGTATTTTCGTTAGTTAATAAGGCATTGGCAATAACTCCATAAATTTGACATATTTTCGTTTGCTAATAAAATGTTGGAGATAACTTTATTTAGGTTGGAGTATTTCTATCAGCCAATAAGACATTAGTAATAACTCCATAAATTTGAAGAATTTTTGTTAGCCAATAAGACGTTAGAAATAACTTTATTTAGGTTGGACTTTTTTGTTAGCCAATAAGGTGTTAGCAATAACTCCATAATTTTGAAGTATTTTCATAACCAATAAGATGTAGATGATAGTGTTCCCATAGCTAATAAGGTGTAGGTGATAACTTCATGAATTTGAAGTATTTTCATAACCAATGAGGCGTAAATGATAACTTCGTTAATTTCAAAGATTTCCTTAACTAATGAGGCATAGGCGATAACTTTATTAATTTTGAAGTGTTTCTATAGCCAATAAGACATAAATAATAACTTCTTTGATTTGACATATTTCCATAACCAATAAGATGGAGGCAATAACTTTTTTTGATATTGAAATATTTACATAGCCAATAAGATGTAGGTGATAATTTTTTTAAGTTGAAGTATTTCCATAGCCAATGAAACATAGACATTAACTTTATCAATTTTGAAGTGTTTCTATAGCCAATGAGGCGTAGGCAAAAACTGCATGGATTTTGAAATATTTCTATAACTAATGAGCCATAAGTAATAACTTCAAAGATTTTTAAGTATTCCCTTAGCCAATGAGGTATAGGTGATAACTTCATTCATTTTTAAAGTATTTCTATAACCAATGAGATGTAGGTGATAATTTTTTTAATGTGATGTATTTTCATAACCAATAAGGCATAGGTAATAACTTTTTTAATTTTGAAGTATTTTCATAGTTGATGAAATATAGGCGATAACTTCTTTAATTTTGAAGTGTTTCCATAGCCGATGAAGTATAAGCGTTAACTTTATCGATTTTGAAGTGTTTTCATAGCCAATGAGGTATAGGTGATAATTTTTTTGGTTTTGAGGTGAGCACTATCCATTATTTATGGAGTTGGACATAGTCTTGGAGTGATGTCGAAGGCTTTTGTAGCATATCCAACGGGACTTAGTTTGACCTAGTTTAGTTTTAGTCAAACTAGTTTTGATTCATGTCAAGATAGTAGCATTACTCACTACTCATGGGTTTGAACATAGCCTTGGAGTACTATCAAGATTTAGGACACCCAGTGGGACTCAGTTTAGTTTGATTTAATTCTATTCAAACTTATCATAATCAAGTTTGACTTGTGTTTTGGCTCTGAGTTTGGCTCCACCTGACTTGAGTTTAGTTTGAACTTGATTTAGCTCAACTTCAATGGACCCAGTTAAGTTTGGCTCGAATTTGCCTTAACCTAGTTTGGTTTAAATTTGTCTTGATCTGATTGGTTTGGTTCAAACTTAGTTCGAACAGCTTTTGATGCAACCAGACTTCAATTCAAACTTTTTGTAGCTTGACTTAATTAGAGTTTGGTTCAAGTCTATTTTGATTTAGTTCGAATATTATTTGACTCGATTAGAATTGAACTTGAACTTTGTTCTATTCTGGGTTGTCTTGGTTGATTCGAGAGCCCTCAAGCAAGCTATTATGATGACATTATAGTGGACCCGAAGGTTGGCCTGTGGTCCAAGTGGTCATGAGCCTGAGGGCTAGCTTATAGATATTTGGTGAGCTCAAGGACTAACTTATAGTCCAATTAATTGCAAACCTGAAGATTGGCTAATAAACATTTGATGAGTCCAAAAGCTAGCTTGATTTGGTGAGCCCGAGGGTTGGCTAGGTTTGGCGAGCCCAAGCCTGCCTTGGTTATACAAGCTTGAAGGTTGGCCAAGTTTTGTGAGCCTAAAGACTGACCTAGTTTGATGGGTTTGAAGGCTAACCTATGTTTGTCAACTTGAAAACTAGTTTGATTTGATGAAACTGAAGATTGGTTTGATTCTGCGAGCCCAAAGGCTGGCTTGAGCTTGAAGGCTAGCTTAATTCTATGAGTTCGAAGATTGACCTAGTTCTACAAGTCCGAAGGCTAGCTTAGTTCTGCGAGCTTGAATATTGGCTTGGTTCTACAAGTTGGAAGGCTGGCCTACTTCTACGAGCATAAAGTCTATCTTAGTTTTGCAACCCCGAAGGTTGGCTTAGCTCTGTGAGCCTGAAGGCTGGTATAGTTATACGAGCCTGAAGACTGACCTAGTTTGGTGGGCTCAAAGACTAACTTATAGTTGCAAACTTAAAAACTAGTTTGATTTAATGGACCCAAAGACTAGCTTGATTTTACAAACCCAAAGACTGGCTTGATTCTGCGAGCTCAAAGGCTACCTTGGTTCTGAGAGCTTGAAGGCTAGCCTATTTTTGCAAGCTTGAAGGTTGGTTTAATTCTACGAGCCAAAAGACTGGCCTGGTTCAACGGGCCCCAATACTAGTATATGATTACGAGCCCAAAGGCTCACTTGATTTAGCGAGCTTAAAAGCTATCCTATGATTTGATAGGTTGAAGGTTGGCTTATGATCACGAGCCTAAGCCTAACTTGACTCAGCAGGCTTGAAAGCTAACCTATGATTTGATGACCTCGAAGGCTAGCCTATAGTTGCAAACCCAAAGGCTAGCTTTATTTAATAAACCCGAAGGCTGGCCTATGATCTGAGAAGCTTGAAGGTTGGCTTGATATGGTAGGCTCACAGGTTGGCCTATGATTCAACGGACCCAAAAGCTGGCCTATAGTTCAAATTTATGAGTTTTAGTTATTTTAATTCTTTTATTCTTCTTCAAGTTCAAGTGAGTTCTAGTCATCATCTTCCCTCCGTCTTCAAAAATCTTTATGGAAACTTTAAATTTTGAATTTCTCTATAAGGGGTGATGTTGTGGTATGCAAGGAGGTCACGAGTGACTATGGTGGTGATGAAGCTCACCAATGTGCAAAGGACTGCAAGTAGTCACCTAGTAATGGAGCAAAGAAGACTCATGCAGTGTGATTCAGGTGTCCAAACTTGAGTAGCCATATACTTTGACTTGGAAAAGAGCAAAATTGTGGGTGACCATGGTGTTGATAGTTGAAGGGGACATTAGTAGTACAATTTGGGCGTCCAATTCTCCTTAGGTTGGTCATCTGAACTTGGGCAGCTAAGTATTTGTAATCAAAATAAATGATGGCTAGAGGAAAGCGAGGCTATGAGTGGCTGTAAGCTTGGAAGAGAATAGAGGGGGCAACAACTGTTATAATATCAGGTGTGATGAATTAGTCTTACTTCGGATATTGGATAGATAAAATTCAATATATATAGTGAAAAAAGCTCGTATCCTATGAGTTTAAGCTTTTGGGATGGTTTGGTGTTCGACTCGCTATATTAGTCTGATTCAACACCCTTTTGACTCCCCCAATAAGTGATATCAGAAATTCAATTTCGAAACTGTGTAAACTCTTAAGACTGAAATTACAGTGATAATACAACTGAATTGAGTCGCATATTAGTCCCTCTTAAAAAAAATCAAAAAAATGAAATAAAAACCTATTAGTATGGGTCACACGGTGGAACTGGCCGAGTAAAAGAGTTCTTGATTAAGAGTATTAAAATTGATGTGGTCAAATCACACATAAAGAGGGAGATTGTTATAATGTCAGGTTGTGATGAATTAGTCCCACATCGAATATTGGATAGATAGAGTTCAATATATATAGTGAAAAAATACTCATATCCCATGAGCTTAAGTTTTTGGGATGGTTTGGTGTCCGGCCTATTATATTATTCTGATTCAACACTCTTTCGATTCCCCAACAATAACAAGGGTGCTAGAAGGGGACCTCGCAAAAGATGAAGAGAAGAAAAAGTAACAAAAAAGGAAAGACAAGGAAAGGATCGAAGCCTTACATACTTTTTCGATTCCTTGATGATGTCTTCACACTCTCCTCCTTGAAGACGAGATCTTCTTTAGAATTCATCCTTCAATTCATACAAAATTTGTACAAGAATCCTTCACTAATCCTCTCTCAATTCATATGCTATAACCCTTCTTTTATAAGATTAAGAGGACCTCCATTTTTTATTATTAATTTATTTGATTTAGAGATTTGATGAATATTTTCTTACATAAACCTCATATTTAAATTTCTAATTGATAAATTTCAAGATTGTACATTTTTTATTTGAAAATTTCTTCAATCCTTGATCGATTCAGAGAAATTTTATTTTTTTTTTTGCAGATTGCACCTAGTCTATGAGATTTGATTATCTGAACGCTTACCAACCCAGGTCTAATTTTTTCAATTTTTTTCCACTTTAAAGTAGACTCCACTCAATACGAATTAACTCAATATCTAACCTTATTTTTATCAAATTCGAAGTCAGATTTTGGATTATCAAAAATCACTTAAACACCTATTTAGTGGTAAATATAACCTAACTATTTCTATAATAAAAGTGCAAAAAAGATAAAAATGTTTAGACAATTTTACTCTTGTCTAACTATTCCTATGGTATTTTATATGGACGATTTTTTTCCCTAATAAAATCAATAACTTACAAGCCTTTTTGGATCAGAAGTTTATGATGCTCAATAATCACTCGTTTCCTTAAAAATTCTCGCTCTCTACCCTTTTCTGTCCGTAGATGTTACTGTTCATCGTCTACTCCACCTACCCTGCGTCCTCCGCCATTCCCAACCTGTGGCTTCTCTCTCTTTAACTCCCCGGTCGAACACATGCTGGGCGGATGGGCTTCCTCGAAACACAAGCACCGGCGGTGGAGCTCGGGACTTGGGGCTCCTGATGATCCAATGGTTCATCGGAGGGAAGTGGATCGACGCATAGGACGCCGCCCAATCTCTTAATCCCATGCTTTCGATAAATTAGATTCGTGGTTTTTCATGTTTTTTTTCCTCGAATCCTGGATAAAATCCCCGTTTTTTGGCAAATTTGATCCGAAAACATTTTGACGTTCCATGTAGAGGGGAAGGTAGCTGAGTGGGCCGACCTTCTCTGGCGCCGGCTCTGGCCGTGGCGCCGCGACTTCTGCTCCTCGATCTCGAACGAGCTCTGGCGGATTGTTGCTTTGTGGAGTTCATCATTGGTTTGGGATTGTTTTTTGTTGGTCTGGTAGTTTGTGTTGATCGGATGTGTTCCGAGTTTCGATTTTCTAGGGTCTGTTCGTCAGTGGTTTTTTGGTTTTGATCCGCAATGGAACTGGATTTTCTGTGAAAGGGCGGAAACAGAGATTTGGATTAGCGGATCGTACAGAGGGTATCAACTTCGGGTTTGATGATCTGCAAGATCCATTGGTCCATCCTTGGGGAGGCCTTACTGCCAGTAGAGATGGGACATTGGCGCTTCTCGACTGTTTGATCAAACCTTCCCTTAAGCTGCTCCAAAATGTATGTAGGCATGCTAGCGACCCTATCAAATCATTGCTTCTTTGTCTTAAAAAAAAAGGAAAATTATCCTAATTAATTCTAATTATTTATAATTGTTCGTAATTTTTGAAATTATTCATATAATTTTTTTTTCAAAATATTTACTTATACCCTTTTATTATTATTTAATCAAAATTTTTTCAAAAAATTTTGATTTTACCCTCCGTTATTTTTAGAATTAAATCCCTAAAAACTTATTACTTATTATTTAACACCCCGAAATTATTTCGATTTATAGAAAAGCCCCGAAATTTGGATTTTTGTAAATAACACCTCGAAATTATTCTGATTTACAAAAAATCGTCGAAATTCGGATTTTTTTCAAATAACACCCCGAAATTATTTACAAAAAAGTCCTTGAAACATACTCAAAGAAAAAAATATGTATTTGGTAGACAAAAGTCTTTACTGGTTGATACAAAGAAATACACATTTGCAGAGTTATAGACTGAAGCCTGTAAATTGGTTAAAGTAAGGAAAAATGAGTTATTTATGATTAAGTATTTATATCCAAATAGCACTCTTTCAATTTATATGTCAATCAACAGTGAAATTCAGCTGGAAACAATATGGATAGTGATTCAAGACTTGAAGCATAGCAATATCTATATATTAGTGGAGGACATAGGCGATCCCTTATCAGCGGTGTCTGCACTAAGGCTGACTTCTTTGACTCCTATATTTGGCACATCACAGTATGGTCAAAAGGAATTTATGTTAGGAGAATGTTCTATGTATCACAGTGTGTAAAGAGATGAATATATTGATTCAGATTTAGATGTTTGTCCTTCTGATTCTAGTTTTCACAGTTTGAATTTTTCTTTTGATAATGATGAAGATGAGAAGGAGGATGATGATAATGATGAGTTAGTGGCTGAGCAGGAGGAAGAGGATATAAGACAAGGCGAAGAAGAAGGAGTAGAAGACAGAGCAGAAGATGATTTACTACCTTTACTTGAAGATAATTTGAATAATAATGTTCTGAAAAAAAGGAGACATAGTTGAGGATGTATATGCATTCAAATTGGCTCTTAGACAGTACTGTATTGTGCACAGATTTCAGCCTTTATTTGTGAAAAATGAACGTAACAGAGTAACAGTCTGATGTGCTTCTACAAATTGCCCATGGAGGCGTCATTCTTCAGAGAGATCTGATGGTTCAAGTTTTCAGGTAAGGAAAATGAAACCAGTTTATACTTGTATTGTTATCAATACTTCTGAAAACAAAATGGCAAGTGCTGAATGGGTAAAAAGAATGGCAATGCTTGTAGGAGAGCTTTTCTTATTGGATGCAGACCTATACTGCGAGTTGATGGATGCTCCTTGAAAGAGAAATATAAAGGCACATTGTTTTTATTTTGTGAAATTGATGGGAAGAATAACCCAATTCCAGTTGCTTTTACAATTGCAGAACCAGAAACATACCAATCTTAGTTATGGTTTCTACATAACTTGCAACAGGTTATTGAAATTTTGGATAGCTTGGCTATTATTTCAAATAGGCAGAAGGGTCTTTCTGATGTTGTGAAGAATATTTTTTCACATGCTGAGCATAGAACTTGTATAAGGCATGTGATTATAAACTTCAAAAGATCCTACCCTGGAAAAATATTAGAAAATTTGGTTTTTAATACTTCAAATACATTTTTGCCTACTAAATTCGTCAAGTACATGGAGAGGATTAAACACCTATCCATACCAGCTTGGCAGTACATGAAAAAAATAAATAATTTTGCATTGAGTAGAAGTCATTTTGATCATTCAGTGAAATGTCATTATGTGACTAACAATATTTTCGAGTTATTTAACATTTCATTCATGATGGTAGGGAGCTTCCCTTTCTTAAATTACTTGATTTTATCAAGCAGAAAATAATGGTAAAATTTGTCACAAGAAAAAATGAAGGATCTCACTGGTCTAGAAATCTAATGCCAAGAATAGAAGCTTTTATTAGGAAAGTTTCACAGGCACGTGGCAAATACCATATTTGGAGGTCTTCTGATGATTTTTAAAGATCAGTGATTTTGCAGGTCGATCGATTATGGACATAAAGCAGAGGATTTGTGACTATAGGTAGTGATAACTGACAGGAGTGTCTTGCGTTCATGGTATTATTGCTCTCCTTGATGTTCGGCTTGATCCAATTGATTTTGTTGATTACTACTACACTCTGGAGACATACAAAAGAATATATGATGTTTCTTTCACTCCATTGCCAAGCAAGCAACTTTGGGTGTCTGTGCCAGATGTTTTGCAAGTGCTTCCTCCACGTTCAAGGAGACAATCTGGTAGGCCTAAGAAGAAAAGGATTAAGGATCCAATGAAAATATCAAGTAGGGCGATATATACTTGCAGTAGATGTGGTCAGGTGGGATACAACAAGAGAGCATATAAACAGCCTCTTGGACTACAATAACAAATTGAAGCTTCTGGATCTAGCAGCAATCAACAATCAGTGAAAAACCAATATATAAGAGGATGTGGCAAGGGAAGAGGAAGAGAAAGATTTACCATGATGACTTCAGATTTTAGTATGCATTTACCATGTGAGTTTTTCTTTAAAAAAATTGATAATTATTTTCTTATTTTATGTGATTTTGAAATAATACATTAATAAATATCACTGTGTTTTTTTACAGGAAGTTCGTCAGATCCCTAGTATCAATTTTGATTGGGTAAGCTGTCTTCTTGAAAATGATGATGATGTTATGTTGCTTGGTTACCATAACTCTGGGTGTATTCTGTTTCACCAAGTGTTGTTGTTCACTTTGTTAAGCTTTTATACCATAACTTTGGGTTTCAGATTTATGATTCATGTTTACCTGAGGAATTGTTGCAGATGGATTTTCTGAACTTAAAAAGCCATCCTGCAGAATTTAATTCATCAATTCAAGGCTGACACATAGAACCCAATGTTTCTCTAGCAACTCTAAAACTGATGAATTGATGGGTAATCAGGCTGGATGGAAATAATTGTTTTTCAATTGTAACATGTATCATTAATCTTTACAATGTTTTCAGGTGAAAGGGCTTCTGAAGGAGAAAAGGCTAGAAATGTTGGCGACCCTGATTTGAAGGCAGCCCCGCACCGCACCTTTGAATGGATACTCGACTCCACTGACAACCTTCATGCAGTTGAATTATTAGGTCCCAGATGACCTTGCAATCACCGAAACAGCCAAAAAGAAATTTTATTAAGGTGTTTTTTATAACACTTCAGCCTCCTGTAACCCGATTTTGTATTGAAGTCATCCCTGCAGATGGATGAGGGCCATTGTGATGTCTCTGGGTACATGTTGGTGGTGTATAATGCTTATATTGTTGTTATTTTTTCCATCACTTTCTATTGCAGCTGCCCTCTTGCACTAGCAAATTGTGGATTTTGCAAGAAGGCATCATATTCGCAATTCATGTTGTTTGAAGAATTTACATCGACATAGCTGCTTGTAAGAACACTACAGGTTTTGTGATGCTAACAAGTTGTTCATACCTAGAATAACCTGAACATCATTTTTACCAATTGTTTGATTATTTAGCTGAAAAAACTTGAATTTATGGCCCTGGACTGCATGATCTTGAAGCCATTATTATATTTATGTTGTAATGATATTTATTTGAAGGTTCTATTTTGGTGCCTGGCTTATAATTGTCTTGTGGATCTATTTTTGGTGGCAGATGGGTTCAGATCCGTTTGTGAACCTTGCCTATCTAAAATTTGCATATTAGTCCCTTCACAATATGTGCAAAAACACATTCTAATCTAATATTTTGTTTTCAATTTATTTTAAATTTTAGTTGGAAAAGGTGAAAAACAAATTCAAGTTGCAGGAAGTTTGTCAGATCCCTAAGACATGTTGTTATTTAATCCCTACGATCAAGTACTTGTACGATTTTAACCTTCTCAATAATAACACACATCATATTTGCTGCAATTATAATATAACAACAGTACCAAAGAATTCTGAGACATTGTCACTGTTATTTTTCCTTCCAATTTCATTTTTTTTCCAAATTAAATAAAATTAAATTTAAATTGAACAAATAAATTTTCAAATTTAAAATTACAAGTTTAATATTTGTACATTTATAAATTGATTCCTAAAACATATTTATTTATAAATAAATCCAAATTTTATTATTTTTTAGATAAAATTTTACAAAGAAGACATTGAAGGTTTTAAAACTTAAAATTTGAAATTACAAGTTTCATATTTGTATATTTACAGAATAGACCCCTTGAATATTTTTTTATAAATAAGTCTAAATTTTAATCATTTTTAAAATTAAATTTTACAAAAAAGACATTGAAGGTTTGAAAATTTAAAATTACAATTTACAAGTTTAATATTTGTACTTTTAAAAATAGACCACCCTGAATATTTTTATTTATAGATAAGTATAAATTTTATATATTTTATAAGTAAATTTTACAAATAAGTCATTGAAGGTTTTAAAACTTAAAATTTAAAATTACAACTTTTATGTTATACATTTACAAATAGATCCCTTGATTATTTTTATTTATAAATAAGTCTACATTTTAATCATTTTTAAAATTAAATTTTACAAAAAAGACAGTGAAGGTTTTAAAATTTAAAATTTAAAATTACAAGTTTAATATTTATACATTTAAAAATAGACCACCTTGAATATTTTTATTTATAAATAAGTCCAAATTTTATTTGTTTTATAAGTAAATTTTACAAAAAGTCATTGAAGGTTTGAAAACTTAAAATTTAAAATTACAACTTTCATATTGTATATTTACAAATAGACCCATTCAATATTTTTATTTATAAATAAGTCTAAAATTTTTATCATATTCTAAATAAAATTTTACAAACAAGACATTAAAGGTTTTTTAATTTAAAATTATAAATTTAATATTTATACATTTAAAAATAGACCCCTTGAATATTTTTTTAAAAAATAAATCTAAATTTTATTTATTTTAAAATTAATTTTTACAAAATAGACCCCTCGCCGGACCCTCGCTGGCTAGCGTCCGCGTCCGCGTGCCGCCACGTCGGCCTCGACCATCCATGCCTTCGCGCTGGCGCGCCGGCCTCGGCCTCCGTCCCCAAATGGTCTCGGCCTTGGCTGTCTGCCCCCGCATGCCGGCGCACCGGCCTCGGCCTTCGGCTTTTGTGCCAGCTCGCCGGCCTCGGCCTCTGGCTTCGGCGCCCACTCACCGACCTTGGCCTCCGGCTTCAGCACCCGCTTGCCGACCTCGGCCTCGACCTCTGGCTTCCGCTCCCGCTCGCCGTCTCCGTCATTTGCTCTCGCGCGCCAGCCTCGGGCCTCCGCTTCCGCCACCGGCCTCCGGCGTCGCTGCCCGTGCGCCGCCACCCTCGCCGCCGTCGCAAGAATTTCGAGGAATTTTCTATAAATCGAAATATTTTCGGGGTATTATTTGCAAAAATCTTAATTTTAGGGACTTTTCAGTAAATTGAAATAATTTTGGGGTGTTATTTATAAAAAGCCAAATTTTGGGGTGTTAAATAATAAATAATAAGTTTTTAGGGGTTTAATTGTAAAAAAAACGGAGGGTAAAATCGTAATTTTTTGAAAAATTTTGATTAAATAACAATGAAGGGGGTGTAAGTAAATATTTTAAAAAGGAGGTAGTGTGGGTAATTCTAGAAATCACGGGAGTTGTAGGTAATTAGGGCTAATTATAGGGGTTGTACATAATTACCTCTAAAAAAAGTATCTATATGTTACTATCATATTAATATTTTAATATAATAAAAAATTACAGAAATTCTTTAAATGTTTTAATACGTATATCAGCAGGAGGATATTTTAAAATTTTAATTGTATAGTTGATTGTCAACTAGGATTATTAATGGGCGGCATGAGCTAGCTCTTCTAATATTTAGCTCAACTTAAATGTTATTTTTAGGTATTACAAATAAATGTTTTTATGTCATGTTCTCGTCTCACAAAATAAACTAAGATTTTTTTCCAAATTTACCACTAATAATCACTTTTAATAATATTTTGAAATTGGGATTCTTTCTTAATAGTCACTTTTGCTCTTCATTTCATATAGTTTATGTGTTAATTATATTTAAGCTATTATCTCCTCCTATACTATGTATACTAATTATTGGCCAAAAGCACACAATATTCTACATTCTCCCATCCTAAAAAATCTTTTCCTATTTGAAGTCTCCTTCATGCTATAGTGTAGGAGGCCTTAACAAGTTAAATGCAATTAATATATAACTAAATAAAATGAAAGAAATAGTGATATTTCACAAATATTATTAATTTTAATTTGAGATAATAACAAAAATATTTTTATAAGGAATTTAAGAATATGGGAAAAAATATGTAAATTTAAAAAATACATGGAGTATATATAATTAGAAAATTTTCAAAAATGTATACGTAAAAAACTCTGTTATCTATTTTTTTTTACCAATTAAAGTGTTGAAATATTTTTGTTTTTAAAATTTAGAATCTAAATTTAATTCATTCGTTATTATGATTTTTTTTTAAAAAAAACATGTGTAAAGCAAGTGGATCATACTAGTTTATTCGAATTGTAGTTGTTATTAGATTGGGGTGTGACAACTAACCAGTCGGGTTCAGCTCGGACCCATGCGATATTCACACCCATACAATACTTACGTTTGAAAAGTTCCAAACCGATAGCTAATACTCATTAGGTATAAAATATTTAGGGTCAATTACATACGCCACCCCGAAATTTTCTTTAATTATAAAAATCTCTTCCGAAATTTTCATAATTACCTACGCCCCTTCTTTTTAAAAATATTTACTTACACCCTAATTGTTATTTAATCAAATTTTTTTCTAAAAATTTCACTTTTATCTTTTGTAATTTCATAATTAAACCCCTAAAAAACTTATTAATTATTTTGTATATACCTTTCGGATATTTGCATATAACACCTGAAGTTAGTCATATTTACAAATAACTCTCGATATTTACAATTAAACCTTATCTCCTTTCTTGCTGCTACACTATCCAACCCTGCACCGCTGCTCCGCTGGTCTCTAACACAGTCGCTCCCCCGCGCCACTGCTCTGCCGGTATCCCATGTCGTTGCTCCCCTGCGCCACTACTCTGCCGTGTCCCACGCTGTCGCTCCCCTATGTTGTTGCTCTGTTGGTACCCTGCGCCGTCGCTCCCCCGCGAGCAGATCCACACCCCCCTGGCAAGCAGATCAGCCTTTGCTTGCTCCGCCGATGAGCAAATCAGCGTCCACACCTCCCTCGCAAACTGATCCGCGTTTGCCTCTCCCACTGCGAGCAAATCCGCAACCCCCCCCCCCCCCCCCCCCCCCCCCCCACAAAAAAAAAAAAAAACCCCCCACACACATAATCTGATCCTTTCCACGAGTGCAGATGTGGGCGCCATGCTGACGAGGGCGCGCGAGCACGCGGGCGCGAACGCCCGAGGCCAGCGAGGAGTCTATTCGTAAAATTTAGTTTTAAAATAAATAAAATTTGAACTTATTTATAAATAAAAATATTCAAAAAGTCTATTTTTAAATGTATAAATATTAAACTTGTAATTTTAAATTTTAAGTTTTAAAATTTTCAATGTCTTTTTTATAAAATTTTATTTAAAACATGATAAAAAATTTAAACTTATTTATAAATAAAAATATTCAAGGGATCTATTTATAAATGTACAACATGAAACTTGTAATTTTAAATTTTAAGTTTTCAAATCTTCAATGACTTCTTAGTAAAATTTAGTTTTAAGATAAATAAAATTTGAACTTATTTATAAATAAAAAATATTCAAGGGGTCTATTTTTAAAAGTATAAATATTAAACTTGTAATTTTTAATTTTAAGTTTTAAAACCTTCAATGTATTTTTTTTAAAATTTTATTTAAAACATAATAAAAAATTTAGACTTATTTATAAATAAAATTATTTAAGGGGTCTATTTGTAAATGTACAACATGAAACTTGTAATTTTAAATTTTAAGTTTTCAAACTTTCAATAACTTATTTGTAAAATTTAGTTTTAAAATAAATAAAATTTGGACTTATTTATAAATAAAAATATTCAATGGGTCTATTTTTAAATGTACAAATATTAAACTTGTAATTTTAAATTTTAAGTTTTAAAATCTTCAATGTCTTTTTTGTAAAATTTAATTTAAAAAATAATAAAATTTAGACTTATTTATAAATAAAATATTCAAGGGGTCTGTTTGTAAATGTACAAATATGAAACTTATAATTTCAAATTTTAAATTTTAAAACCTTCAATGTCTCCTTCGTAAAATTTTATTTAAAAAATAATAAAATTTGGACTTATTTATAAATAAATATATTTTAGGGGTCTATTTATAAATACATAAATATTAAACTTGTAATTTGAAATTTTAAGTTTTAAAACCTTCAATGTCTTTTTTGTAAAATTTTATTTTAAAGATGATAAAATTTGAAATTTATTTATCAATAAAAATATTCACGATGTCTATTTGTAAATGTACAAATACTAAATTTATAATTCAAAATTTTAATTTTTAAAATTTCAATATTGTGAAATTTTATTAAAAAATTGATAAAAGTTGGGCTTATTTATAAATAAAAAAATTTGAGGGATCTATTTGTAAATATATAAAATATTAACTTGTATTTTAAAATTTTAAGTTTTAATACCTCTAATGCTTTTTTGTGAAATTTTATTTTAAAATTTATAAATTTTGGACTTATTTATAAATAAAAAATTTGAAGGGACTTATTTATAAATTCACAAATATAAAATTTGTAATTAAATTTCTTATATAATTTTTATTTGTAAAATATTTAAGGTCCTTTTTATAAATTTTTATTTAAAAAATATTAACATTTGAAATTTTTTATAAATAAAAAAAATGCAAGGGGCTTATTTGTAAATATACAAATATTAGGATTTATTTATAAAATATTTAAAATATTTCAGCTCCTTTATAAATATTTTTTAAAAAAATATTAACATTTGACTTTTTTAATAAATAAAAATATTCAAAGAGTTTATTTGTAAATGTTTTGGGAGAAAGAGTGGAGGGCGAGAAAATAAGTTTTTTTAAGAATTTAATTGTAAAATTACAGAAGGTAAAAGTGAAATTTTTGAAAAAAAATTTGATTAAATAACAATCAGAGAGTTGTAGGTAAATATTTTGAAAAGTAGGGGGTGTAGGTAATTACGAAAATTTTGGGGGGATCTTCATAATTAAGAAAAATTTTGGGGGGGGGGGGGGGGGGGGGGGGTTTGTTTAGCGGGTTTTTCATTATATTATTTCTAGTTATTTTTTGACCATTTTTTAGCAAGTAGTTATGTCTCAATACTTCTTCATTAAATCTTTTTTTGTCAAACAATATACTTAACTACAAGCTCAAATTATATGTCATGGTTTTAAGCATTTCATCTTGTTAAAACTATTAGCATAAACGATTGGGATATTAATTTAAAAATAAAAATATATGACGTTAATTTTTCAAATAAGTAAATGAAGAATTACATATTTTTTAAAATTTAGAAATGTAAGAATTAATAAATGAATAAATATAAAAGAGTATAACGAAGTTGAATATAAAAAAACTTATAATTAATAGTACGTACATCCACGAATAATTAGTAAAATGACATAAGCGGATTAGATTTCAGGTTATCAGGTATAGATATACCTAAACTCATACCCATTAAGTTAGTAGGCCCAAAAAAAACATCCAAACCCAATTTTTTTCACTAAATTCAAATCAGGACAGATTATCACATTGATAATGTTTTACTTACATCCATCAATATTTTCAAAATTGGACGAGAAGTTAAATCAAAGAAGCTTTTAGTTTGGTTTAATCTGGTCTGACTTGCAAGTTAAATCGGGTCAAATTGGATGGATACAACTCGCTCTGTGAGCTACTAGTTCTAAATGTATATTCATTTTTTAATTATGAATTATTACTAACTTGGTATTGTTTTCCATTATGATGGTATGAGGTTTGAACTTGAGTAAATTTAAATCTATTTATATTTTTGACATATATTAAATTAGGCAAGGAGTCAAATGGAAAAACCTAACGATTTGGATTTAACCTAGTCTGAAAATGCAACACACGGCTTGTTTAGTAGAAAAAATTATTATTAATCACACATTGCCATATCAACATTGAAAGCTATAAATATCCTTCTTCATCCCTCTTAAGTTGCATGGAGGCATCAATATAGCTATCAATGGATCTGTGGGTTCATTAGATTTATGGACCGAGTTCACTAAAAGTCCATTCAAAATACCCAATAGGTCTTAATGGATATTCCATTGAATTTTAAATTTATTTAAAAAAATTTGTTAGAAATCTATTGGGAGTCCGTTTAGACATCATTTTATTAATAAAATATGTTAATTTATTTTTAGGTATCACTTTCATATGTCATTAGAAATAACGAATGTAGACATTGGTGGATTTTAACCGACGTTAATGGACTTAATATAAATTTAATAGATTAAATCATAAACGAGTCTAATATAAAAGTTAGTGGACATTAATGGGTTCTAGCCTCCTTTTTCAAATCCATATGGACTAACTTTAGACTCGTATAGGCTGGACCCATTGCCAACCCTAAGCGTCAATGGTCTGTTAGAAGTTTTAAGAGTTCATAATCAAGTCCTATAGCTTGATTACGACTTTGGTGAGTTACTGTAAAACTTATTTGCTATTTTCTACCTTTTCTAACTTGAATTTCAGAAGGGAGCAAACCTTTGTTGAGGTGAGAAATGGTGATTTGGACTTAAACCTTAATTCAGTAGCTTGAGATTGAAAAAAATAAAAGGTAAAAAGGAGGTATTTGTAATTATGTTATTTTCATAAGGATGTTTTTGCATTTTTTTTGGGAATAAAATCATGAAAAAATGATATTTTTTGTATTAAGACCCCGACGTCTCAAACATATAATCTCTCATATATTATAGGGGTCTGTTTGGTAACGAATTACGACCAAAACTAATCTATTAATAGCTGTACTAGTATCTAAATTCAAAAGATAACTATACTAATGTTTTATAATTTTTTTAGTTAAAAAAATAAAATGATTAAAATGTCCTGCCTTTACCTTTACTCTTATGTACCATCTAAGAATGTGTTATTTATATGTATTATGGGCTCATAGTATATACATGTAATACGTATTTATTCCTCCATTATATGTATTTCATACTTTTTTTAATTAAACATGGATATTTTTTAGTTATTTGTAATAAGTACCATATTTCATAATTAAGTAAAATCAAAATAAATATCCAAAGGTAAAATATCAATAGTAATATATGCCAGGGGTAAAATGGTCTATAAAATTTTTATACAATTCATTAATCATACTAACAATCAAACACCAAAAAAATAACTTTAGTTTTAGTTTTAATCTTAGTCCGTTATTAAATGAGCCCTAGATGAGTACAACCACCAGCTAAAGAATTCATTGAATGCGATCTACTAGTTTAGGATTTTGGCTCTTTGTATTTTTGTGTATTTTGTCTCAACGGTCACTATGCAATTGTCATGATCTTGCTTTTTAGTAATGAAAATTGAGAATTGTGCATCACCTGGTATATGCCTCTATTTAAGAAATAGAGAACTGAGAATTCTGTCTGGACAGAACCAGTGTCTGCATATTAGAAACATGAACAATGGAAAAACTGGCCCATTTCTTTCATACAAGTTTGTGTAGAGATATTTGAATTGATCGCAATCTCAAAATCAAGCTATCATCCTCCAATAGATGCTTAATCTTGTGATTACATGCTTCTTGATGTATGCAGAAGATTTTGCTGTAATGTCAACAAGCGCACAAATCATGGATCAGCTACTAGATCTTGCAAGTTCACAAAAATTCTATTGATTTCAAAATCACTTGCAATTAATGAATATCAAAGTGGAGAAGGCGGGGAAGGGGATGGTGGAGGAAGCGCAGGGAGGGAGGCTCCAGGGCTAGAGGAAGCCATTGTACCTTTTAATTTGTTACAATGTGACAAATAGGGAAATGACTCTTATCATAATAACAAAGAACCAGACTGATCCAAAGCCTAGATAAGTTGATTGCTTACAATAATACATTTGAACAAAACTCATAATTTATCCTCAAAGAACTTCATTGAATCAATACATCAGAAACAGTACTATTATACAGTTCGCCCGTAATCGGAACAAGTTCAATGCATACATTAGATGCACACAAGGCACAGAAAAACAAGCTCTTTTCCTCTCTTCATCATTGCTGAAAAGTAAAGCAGGATTTGAGGGTTGATCTTTATCTCTGCAACCGTATTACATGATCTCTTGAACATTAAGACTGAACGAACCAAGGTCTCTCTCTGCCAAAGAAAAATCTAAAATACAGCTGAAATGAGACCCAATGGTGTCCTATATTTACTCATCTTCTGCTGGTGGAACATCACTCAAGTCCAGACCCTCGGCAGGCAAGTCTGGTGTAAGTGGCCCTAGGATTCCCTCTGAGCTGAGGCTTAATCCACTCTGCAAGTAACAGGAATGAAGGAAAAGCAATAAATTCAATGCTCAAGCTCCAAGCTGTTGATGGAAGATGGATTCCAGTTCATCATCCAAGAACTTTCAACGAAAAATGGGATCACCCTGCGCAATACTATTTTTGCTTGAAGAGCAAAATTCCACCAAAAGAAATTGTAGGAGACCAATGCTGATAATAGGTTGTTCTCAATGTTCATACATTTCAAAGAGTAACAAAAACAATGTTTTATCGATGCTGTTGACGAGGTTAGAGCTTTTAGATGAATTTTTGAGAAGCTATACGTGGAACATTAACAATGTTTTATTGATGCGGTCAGTGTGGTTGGAACTTTTAGATGAATAGTTAGGAAGCTAAATGTGGAACAAGCTTCTTTTAGTGAATGATAGTGTATTACAATCCAAGTTTTACCTCTGGCTGGAATCTCAACATGTCAGCACGGGCCATTGCCTCTGCCTGAGCAATTCTCTGTCTGAAAGTCTGGGCCATCTCATCCGCCTAGAATGAATTGATGAGATTAGAGAAAATGACAGATTAGGTTTCAACCAGCACGCAATAATCTCGGCACCAGCATTACCTTCTCAAAGACAAGCTTAGGATTACGAATCATGTCGCCAGGTGTGGGCTCCAGCTTTTTTGTAGAAAGACTTACCCGGCCTCTTTCCCGGTCATGGCTTAGGATCATCACCTTTGTAAAAACAGCTCTTTGGATTCAGCTCTTGCAGAAGGCAACATGACTAAGTTGAGGAACTAAAGTTAAATTTAGGAATACCTTGAGGGAGTCACCAGGTTGAAGAACTGTTGAAATGTCTGAGACACGATCATGACTAATCTGGCTAACATGGAGAAGGCCATTAATTCTGCCAATGTCAATAAATGCACCATATGGCTTTAAGCTCTGTACAGTTCCCAAGACAACAGATCCAATTCCTAGCTGAGCCTGACTATCTGCCATCGCCTTGCGGTTGCTGAGGACTAACCTGGACTGTTCCTCGTCAACCTCAACAAATTTTAGAGGCAGCTCCTTATCAATGAGTTCTTCAGCAGTTGATTTCTGGTCAGAGACAGTCAACACAAGAAGAATAGAAGTGAGAAGACAAGGAATCCAGAAAAATGGAATCAATTGAAGCCAACAAATCAACATGCCAAAGGCACATTAAATAACCAACCGTTGAGATCTGTGAAAATGGAACAAAACCACGAAGGCCCTCCACTACTGCTACAACACCTCCTTTGTTTCCCCCCACAACCTGAGATCCAAAAGAATCACAAAATTGTGTCAATATGGCGAAAATTATTACAGACATAGAAAATGTAAGAAGTTTGTCTTGCCTCCCATCTTGGTATATCTCATAAGTGAAAACAATATTCTCTTTTTTTTTCTTAAATCAAACATTCAGGTATCTTATTTTCTTCAATTAAGCCTCCCAATATCCTAGCTGTGCTACTTTAAAAACCAAGTACACACCCGCTTTTACTGCAATTATAATGGCACTGTATGCTTATCTTAGCACTTCTAATTCAAAGATATACACAAACTATAGTCACATAATTATCCAGAGGAAGTACAATAATCCATGGAAATTGTTTTAAGAATGTTGGTGTGTGAATTCTTGACAATATATCCTACATGCTTTCTGATCTGGGATATGTTAAATAGCCATAGAAATTTTCAAAATAATGAGTTCAAAGTTATGTAAAAAATCATTTGCAGAAATTCGGGGACAACAATTTACAAAATATGGACAACTTTCATGAGGGCTGAGAAGGCATACAAATTTGTTCAAATGAACACAAGAAACTAACAAGATTGGTGTATAAGGCTCCCACCTTACCCTTCACAACAAAATCTTCAGCCTGAAGCTGTCTGCACCTTTCCCAGGCAAGATCATACTGAATTGATCGCAAACTCAAAATCAAGCTATCATCCTCTGAATTCTCGCCAATGATAACAAATTCTTCAGTCAATCCTGGATATATGCCTGCCTCTGATACATGCTTAATCTTGTGAATGCATGCTTCTTGAACAGGCAAGTATGCAGAAGATTTTGCTGTGATGTCCACATATGCACCATTATTATCTGTCATAAAGACTGTTCCTTTAGCCTGGGAGAAAATCAACGATCAGGTACTATATCTTACAACGTAACAAAAAAACCTATTGATTACAATATGACTTGCAGTAACTGAATGTAAAGGTGGATAAGTGAACATCACAAAACCACAACTTGCACACACTGAACGGCAAAAACCATTAACAAAATGGATTAAAAGAAAACACAAAACTACACACTTTAGACAAATTGCACAAAAAATGGCTAATGATTTCTCCAAACCCTACCTTCTAACATGCCAAGCTGTCTCAATTGTATAGTTAAACTTGCATTTTTCTTCTTAGACAGTTAGTTGAAAAGAGACTTACAAGAACAAAATCAGCAGAAAAAAAGAAAATGGAATTTCTACTTTGTTGAACCATTTCCAGACATATATCAGTAACAAAAAACCCATCTTTCAGCAAAATATGAATAAAAAAAATTCCATAATTTGTGAAACCATACTACAAATTCTATACATTCCGAAAATAAAATTGAAGCAAACAAGATACTAATCAACGGAGACAGAGAGGCGAGACCTTGGTGCCAATCTCGGAGTCAAAATCGTACTTGTCCAAGGCAGCATGGAAATCCTCGACAGTGAAGGGGACGCCCTCCATCGGCGCTTTGCGGCACCGGTCGTACGCCTCCTCAAATAGCTCCTTGAGCTTCTCGCGCTCCTTCTGGGCCGGCGTGAGGGCGTAGTACGCGGCGACCACCGTCATCGACCGCTTCTCGCCGGGCCTGGAGGCCGCCAAGGGCTTGGAGAGCGGAGAGGAGGACAGCGGCGGGCACCTCAGCCCCACGAACTGGTGCGCGAGAGCCGCCATCGCCGTGCTCTCTGGTCTCCCAATCGCCTTCTATCCAATTCCAACGGTTGCAAAGTTTTCGCCTTTGGTCAAAGTTTTCAGCGTTATGCTCCGCGAATGACATTTTATTCCCAAACTATCCATTTTGGTTCAGTGTATTCCTGGAATGCCCCTGTGGCAAGAGGATAAGGGGAAGAAAGGTGGGGCTTTTGGAATGGGAGGCTGTGTTGTCTTCTTATCTATACTTGTGAGGAAAAGGAAAAGATGGGCCGGGAAGCAAGGAGCCATCACCATCATCTTCTTGTTCGAATACAAAGAGAGTTGCAAAGAAGGAAGAGGGGAGGTGGAGGAGCAGAAGGACAATGGCTAGGTTGGTGGTGCACCAGGGGCAGTTCTCCCACCATTGCTCGTGGGTGTCTCCCCACTCTTCTCTCTTGCCTTCCTCTCTCTCTGAATTCAGTGGAAATCCCTTGAGCTTCTCAGTCAGAGTAAGGGTTGTGTTTTTTGCTTTTTTGATTCAGGATTTTGATTTTCTATCACTATAAAGCATGCTCATTTCAATTGTGAATTGTAGAACAAAGGGAGTGTATGGAAGCCAAAAGGAGCACTGCAGGTGACGGCATCAAGTGCGAAGAAGGTCCTGATAATGGGGGGCACTAGATTCATTGGATTGTTCCTCTCCAGGCTGCTCGTTAGGGAGGGTCACCAGGTGTTTGACATTTTGCTTCTATGGGATTTTGATACACTTATGAGGTGTGGTTGATAACTAATGATTGGAGATGGAATTTTGTTTAACTTGGATTGAAGGTGACACTGTTTACCAGAGGGAAGGCACCGATCACCCAACAATTGCCAGGAGAATCTGATCAAGAATACACTGATTTTTCATCCAAGGTAAGAAGTATTTGTTGGCTTTATTCTTTACATTTCCATCTTAGAAGGTTGATTGTTGTTGGCTTAATTGTGTCTCGAATCCAGATTTTTTGTATAGTCTTAATTATATTAGAAGGTAATTTAATGGATCTAATTCTTATTTGAATTTATATTCTATTAGAAGACTTAAATTAGTAGAAGTCTTATTTAACTTAGTTATCTATTTTGACTCAAATACAGTTAGGCCACATGTATAAATATCCTATTCATATAAGGGTTTTTATATAGAGTGTGAGAGAGAGACATAAATCAATACCCTCAAAACGTCTTATGCCCGTTAGCCTACTTAGTCTTTTGTGAGAGTTTGCGATATTGGAGTTTCACCTTCAGCGTTGTAATCTTCTTTTCTTTTTCTCATCAATACAATATCCTCCGGATCGTCTTCGCCACATAAATTTTTTGTGTGTTATTTTTCTTTTTTTCTATTTTTCTTCTACATCGTGAATTGTATTGAATATTGATATTTAGCGCTACAAGTGGTATCAGAGGTTGGTTCAACATATCTACTACGAAATTCGATATAGAGAAATTCAATGAAAAGTAAAGATTTCCTATTTGACAAGTAAAAGTTTATGCAATTCTTACTCAATAAAGGTTGAGAAACACATTGAAGGACGTTAAGGTTGAAGGTATCACTGAAAGTGTTTGAGAAAACCAAAAGACTAGTGCACAT
This sequence comes from Trichopus zeylanicus subsp. travancoricus, assembly GCA_005019695.1. Classification (NCBI taxonomy): domain Eukaryota; kingdom Viridiplantae; phylum Streptophyta; class Magnoliopsida; order Dioscoreales; family Dioscoreaceae; genus Trichopus; species Trichopus zeylanicus. Next base: position 1,096,213 of record RXID01010941.1, read on the forward strand.
AGCACAATCATCCTCAGTCTCACCGATGAGGTACTTTATCCGTTTCTTGATGAAACATCACTTTTAGAGTTATGGAAAAAATCGAAAAAACGATATATGAGTAAATTTATTTCAAATCAAGTTTATTTAAAGTAGAAATCTTTTAATTTTTGAATGAGAAAAGGTACAAATATAATTAATCATCTTAATACTTTCAATAAACTAGTCTCTCAATTATTAAACATTAATGTTAAAATTAAAGATGAAGACAAAATAATTATTTTATTATCGTCTTTATCTCATTCTGTTGAGAATCTAAAGACAACTCTCATGTAGGTAAGCATTTGAAATTTGACGATATTTTACTGCTCTTCTATCTAATGAATATTAAAAAAAAATTGAAGAGCACATGTCACACTCAGAAGTATTAATTGTCAGAGGTCGTACCAAAGAAAGATTAAAAACAGGTCGTTCTAGATCTAAATTCAAAAAAATAAACTGTAGGTATTATAAGAAGATGAGATATGTAATTAAAAAGTATTGGAAGTTCAAAGTAAAGAAAAAAGAGAATCTCAATCTAAAGAGTAAGACAAAGAACAAGTGTCAGTTATTGAAAGGAGTTATGATAATGATTATGATAATGTTCTCTCTATTAGTTCTAATTTTGATTGTTAGCATGATATTTGAATTCTTGATTCTGGTTGTTTTTATCACATGTATTCTAATAAGCATTGGCTTGAAAACTACAAGTCGTATGATGGTGATTTAGTTTTGATGGGTAATAACAACCTATGCAAAACTGTTGGAATTGGAATAATCAAAATTAAAATATTTGATAATATTATTAGAACTCTTACTGACATTAGACATGTTCCTGATTTGAAAAAGAATTTGATTTCTTTGGATGATTTGAATTCTGTTGATTATAAGTATTCTACTGAACGTGAAATTCTTAAAGTTGCTAAAGCCTCGTTGATAGTGATGAAGGACTTAAAATATGAATATTTGTATGAGTTAGTAGGAAAAACTGTTGAAAGTGTAACAATACTTTCTCAGACTTCTTCTTCTGATATGATCACTTATGGCATATACGTCTCGGTCATATGAGTGAGTAAGGTTTAAGTGAGCTAAATAAAAGAAAATCATTGAAATGTCTCAACTCATGTAAATTAGATTTCTGCGAGGATTGTCTTTATGGCAAACAGTTCAAGGTAAAATTTAATATAAGTACTCATTACACTAAAGGCTTAATTGATTATATTCATTCTGATGTGTGGTGCTCTCTTATTTCATCAAAATCTGATGCTTGTTATTTTGTCATTTCTATTGATGATCTTTACAGAAAAGTATGGATTTTTTTTTTGCATCATAAAGTCGAAGTGTTTTCTGTTTTCAAACGGTGAAAAACTTCAGTTGAAAAAAGAATTGGCAGAAAAATCAAATAACGTCACTTTATTATCGCAGAAAAACCTTAATAAAATGGTGTGGCTGAAAGGATGAAAAGAATCTTATTGGATGAAACACGTAGTATACTTAATACAACTAATTTTGACAAAGATTTTTGGGGAGGAGTAATCAATACGGCATGTTTTATTGTGAATCGCTTTTCTTAAATAACCATTAATTACAAGATTTCTGAAGAAATATGAATTGGTCAACCTGCAAATTATTTTTCTTTAAAGATTTTTGGTTGTCCTGCTTATGTGCATGTTGTCAAAGATAAATTATATGCACGTTTTAAAAAGTGTATTTTCGTGGGTTATATCAAAGGTATTAAGGGTTATCGTTTGTAAAATCCTACTATTTCTAATGCAATTATTGAGAAAGACGTAGTACTTGATGAAAGTATTATGTTAAAATTTCTGAAGAAAAGTTCCAGTGATATAATGCAAATGGAGGTGGAGCATATAGTTCCTTCAAAAGAAAATATTCAGGGTATATCAAACTTTCAAAAAAATTCTAAAAATCAAATTTCTAAGAAGACTCTAATTCGAAGATCTCAAAAAAATATAAAGGCACCTGAAAAATATGATTTTGAAAATATGGCAGTTTTTACTTTAGTTACTGACAATGGTGATCCTTTTTTTATAAAGAAACAGTGCATGATAAGAATTCTTCCCAGTGGTAAGTTACTATGAACGAAGAGATAGATTCCCTTCAAAAGAACCATACTTGGAATCTGGCGAAATTACCAGAAGGTAAAAGAGCAATTGGTTGCAAGTGGGTATTTCAAAAGAAAGAGTATTCCTCTGAAATAAATGGTGTTAAATTCAAGCTCCATTTAGTTGTAAAAGGATATTCACAAAAGAAGAGTGTTGATTTTTAATGAAAATTTTCTCCTGTGATTAAACACACATCTACTCGTTTTCTATTTGTTTTAGTTATTTTTCATAATCTTGAGTTAGAACAGCTTGATGTCAAAACTGCCTTGTTGCATAGAGAATTAAAAGAGCAAATTTTTATGCAACAGTCTGAAGGATTCATCCAAGAAGGTAAGAAAAATATTGTCTGCAAGTTGAATAAATCACTTTATAGTTTGAAACAGTTTTCAAGACAATGGTATAAAAAATTTGACAGTTTTATACTGGGACAAGATTTCATTTATTGCAAATATGATTGTTGTGTATATTTTAATATGTATGCCAATAACTCATTTATTATATTATTTTTTTATGTTGATGATATGCTTATCGCTACTTAAGTCATATCTCTACTTAATGATCTAAAATTTAAAATGAAAAAGAAATTTGAGATGAAAGATTTAGGTACCGTAAGGAAGATTCTCGGTATGGACATTGATCGAGATCGAAAATATGACAAATTATGACTCAAATAGAGCAAGTATCTCGAGAAGATTATTTCTCATTTTCACCTGCAGAATTCAAAACTTATCAGTACTCCTTTGATATCTCATTTCAAACTTTCAGCTCAACTATGTCTTTCTACAGATGAGTAGTATACATATATGGAGAACATCCCATTTTCAAGTGTTGTTGAAAGTCCAATGTATATTATAATATGCACAAAACCTAATATTGTATAAGTAGTCAGCGTTGTTAGTCGTTACATGACAAATTTAGGAAAATAGCATTGGTAAGCTGTGAAATGGTTATGAAGATATATTAAAGGTACTCTTAATATTAGTTTATGTTTCGACAGGAATACAGTTCAAGAAGCCAAAATTATTGGTTACGTTGATTCAGATTATACTGGAAATCTTGATTGACGACGATCCTTCACTGGTTATCTTTTCACTCTTTGTGGAGGACATATTAGTTGGGGGTGTACCTTACAGTCAACTGTGATATTATTTATAACAGAGTCTGAGTATATAGCAACTACAGAAGCCGTCAAAGAATCTCTATAATTAAAAGGATTGACAAGTGATGTTGGTTTTTCTCAAAATGTTTTTCTTATCTTTTACGACAGTTAGAACGCCATACATCTTGTGAAAAACCAAATGTATGACGCTAGATCAAAGCATATAAATGTCCAATTTTACTTTATTCGGGATATTATTGAAGACGGCAAGTTTTTTTTACAAAAGATTCATATTTTAAGAAATCCTATATGTATGCTGACGAATGTGATTCCGATTAACAAATTCAAGCTTTATTTGGACTTGATCAATGTTTAAGATTGTTGATCCTGCCCCATGAGGTAATGACAAAAGTATTTATAAAAATTCAAATTTAAAAAATAAGAAGATTCGATGTAAGTTGAAAATTGTTGGCTTAATTGTGTCTTGAATCCGGATTTTCCGGATAGTCTTAATTATACTATAAAGCAATTTAGTGGACCTAATTTTTATCTAAATTTATCTTCTATTAGAAGACTTAAATTAGTAGAAGTCTTATTTGAGTCAGTATTTTACTTTGACTTAAATATAGTTAGGTCATATCTATAAATACTCTATTTATGTAAGGGTTTCTGTATAGAGTGAGAGAGATATATATAAATCAATACTCTCAAAACGTCTTGTAACGATTAGGGTATTTAGTCTCTTGTGAGAGTTAGTGATATTGGAGTTTCGCCTTTATCGTTATAATCTTCTCTTTTTTTTCTCATCAATACAATATTTTCCGGATCATTTTCGCCATATAAATCTCTTGTGTACTATTTTTCTTTTTTTCTATTCTTCTTTTATATCGTGAATTGTAATGGATATCGATAATTACTTATTGTATTGATAATTCCTTATGTTCTCTTTGGTTGCATATTCATATTTACTTAGGAAAGAAAATAGTGAAATGGCAAATTCTCGCTATTTAATTGTGTAATTAGAGTCTCAGTGAAAGGGTTGTACTTACGTATAGGGCTCTTTCAACTCATATTACTTGAACAATTGCTTAATCACTCAACTGAAGTTTAACCACAATACTTGCTTTTGATAGCCAAAGGTCCAAAAACATGGCTCTGAAATATTTTCTGGTACAAAACAATAAATGTGGAGAAATCAAGGTTTTGGATCTTGTAATAGTCATAGATCATAGTATGAGTTTAAATGCGGAGAAGGGTGATTATGAAATCTCTTCACTTTTGAAAAAAGAACTGATTTAGTATGAACATATCAATCTCTGAACTGTGGCTATCTTTTCTGGACCTAATTCTTTTTATTGAAAGATTTTGATAGACATGTGAGTATCATCAGTTTATGGAGAATAGAGATGGCATTTTGATGAATTGTTTTCCATTCTAAGTGGTGGTTTTTTATGATTTTGTCTTGTAACATCCAATGTTTATTTGCTCCATGCCTTCTTTCAGGTTTTGCATTTGAAAGGAGATAGACAAGATTTTGAATTTGTGAAAAGTAGCCTTTCAGCTGAGGGTTTTGATGTTGTTTATGATATAAATGGTAAATATTAATTTCATTCAAAAGTTCCTATTCTGACAAGTTATTTGTCTTCCTTCAATTGTATAACCAAAAACAGTAGATTCCTTAGTATTTGCTTCTTTGAGTCCAAAATATTTTGCATGATGGACCACATGCAATGAGTCATATAACATTATCAATTTAATGCCTTGCCTAACATGGGATTCCATTCAGGCCGAGAAGCTGTTGAGGTAGAGCCTATTTTGGATGCCCTGCCAAAGCTAGAACAGTAATATTCTCTCCTTGACAATAGATTAATATTTGGAAATGCTTCAGGACATGATTGGTTGGCTATTAATTCTCATTGTTGGATGAACAAAGTGGTGGTATTGGAAGCTCATAACTCTCAAAAGCTAAAATCCAATATAGTTATTCTTACTATTTTATAACTTGTCATTGAAAAACTTGCAGGTACATATATTGCTCATCAGCAGGGGTGTACCTTAAATCTGATCTATTGCCACATTTTGAGGTGAAAGTAGTAATAATTAATCATTCCAAGACGTTCAATTCTGTTACCACTTAGAATTTCTCATTTTGGTAATTAAACAGACAGATGCTGTTGATCCAAAGAGTAGGCATAAAGGGAAGCTTGAGACAGAGAGTTTGTTGAAATCCAGAGGTGTAAATTGGACTTCACTGAGACCAGTATACATTTATGGGCCCCTTAATTACAACCCTGTTGAAGAATGGTTCTTCCACCGTCTAAAAGCTGGGCGCCCAGTTCCCATTCCGAACTCTGGAGTTCAAATCACCCAGCTTGGACATGTTAAGGTTAGTTTTGAGGTCAAATTATAGCTATGTCACTGTAAAAGCTATCCATTTCAATTTCAGGTGAGTTTCGAGAGTGTAAAAAATTAGGGGTATCAAAAATCGACCAACCTGATAACCCGACTGGACCCAACCCAATTTTGGGCCGGGTATGGGTAATTTGTTGTAGAAGTTGGGTTGGGTATGGGTCATATCTTCTAATCCAGCTTCCAAATGGGTCGGGCATGGGTTGGTCTCTTGATCCACCACCGGTCATGGTACCCTATTTTGAACAAATCAAATCACCTAAGTACTAAATATTATAAAGTTGAGTCAAATAATATGAATGAAGAGAAAGATTTAAATATGGTTGTTGTTCTTTATGAAGACTATGACTGAAAATGCTATATGTGAGTATAGATTAGTTTTAAACAAATATGTACATAAATAAAATAAGTATTTAACTATTTGTTTATTTATTTTGTTTTTTATAATTAGGTTTTTTTCACTGAAATAGGAAACTAACAAGATGCAAAAAACATACGGAGTAAAATTTTTATTATTTATAATTCTAGAAAGATGAATATTAAACGTGTTATTTAGGTTTGATGTCTTTTATTATAAAATAGGCTCCATGTTTTGTTAGGATTTATGTTTTTGTAATTTTATTTGAACTTCTTTAAATAATGCTTTACTTTGAAGCATATATGTATCTAACTTAAATTTTGTGTATATTAAAGAAAAGTTGAATTCTAGTTATCTTAATATAATATTTTATTTATTATATATAATATCTAATAGAGGAAAAGACATATTTCTAATTAAATGGGTTATGTCAGGCAGGCTGGGTCAACCTGCTAGCAGATTGGGTCGGGTATGGGTCAATGCTTTTGGAGATGCCGACCAGGTCTGATCCAACCTAAACTCGCCTGACCTGACCCATTGACACCCCTATAAAGAATATATGGTCTTGACAGTGCAGAAACTATACTTCATTTCAAACTCTTTGATATGATTTACTGGATATCCCTAGAATCGAACATATGTAGATATTGCTCTTTGGAAGTGCTTTGGTTGATTCAGCTTAGGTGAATTACAGGACTTGGCAACAGCTTTTGTTAAAGTTCTTGGCAATGGGAAAGCAAGCAAGCAAGTCTACAACATATCTGGAGCAAAATATGTCACCTTTGATGGATTAGCAAGGGCATGTGCTAAGGTAACTTCTTATTAAACATTATCATCGTCCTTATAACATTAGTCAGGTGAAAAAATATTTGAGGTAAACTACGGACTACAAACCCGAGAGAATATAGAATACTAAATCCCAAGTGGGATGAAATTTTTATCATCAATCATATGCTGCAGGCAGCTGGATTTCCTGAACCAGAGATTATTCACTACAATCCTAAGGAATTTGACTTTGGGAAGAAGAAAGCATTCCCTTTTCGGGATCAGGTATTTTACTTCTTTTTAATGTTTCTATCATGAAAACTAACTGCGATGAACGTCAATAAAGTTATATTCTCTTGATTATTTCTGACATGAGGATATGTTCAGCATTTCTTTGCATCAATTGAGAAAGCTATGAAAGATCTTGATTGGGCTCCGGAATTTGGCTTGGTTGAGGGTCTGGCAGACTCGTACAATCTTGACTTTGGGCGAGGAACCTACCGAAAAGCAGCAGATTTCTCTACCGATGATGTGATCCTTAGCAAGTCTCTTGTTCTTCAGAGTTAGCTTCAAACGTTTTAAGAGACAACAAGTTTCTGTGGAGTTCAATTGCTTCAAAATATCAAAAAACTGATGTTAAATCTGGTTGGCAGAGCTGTAAAGTGCCCTTTCTTTTTAAATCTAATTCATCCTTTTGATTATTTGAACATCTTATGAGAAATTTGAAAGCTATAAAGCTCATTGAGGCTGGCCATCAAACAGCGTGTTTTTGTGTCCTCTGGAGAATAATTGCCTTGAAAGCAATTCTTTTGGCATTTTCCATGTGGAAAAAATCTCTTCAAATTAAATACCATATATATATATATATATATCACAAAAGTTACGTATACACATGTAAAATATTATTTTAGTTGGGTTAAACATGTAAAAAATCTGAATTTTACTAATTTTTTAGTCATAAAACTGTTGCGTATGTAATGCCAATTATGCCCCTATAAAAATTGTTTTGGCTTTGTCCTTGCTCCACCATGCATGTAAGTGGCCGTAATTTCATAACATTTAAGAACAATATGCCTAAAAATAAAAAAGAAAATGAACTATATCAGCTTTTGCGGTTTTTATGGCAAAAGCAAGAAACATGGTTGATGTTAGTGGTCTCAAAACGGGACTTTGTCCTGTGGGCCGGCTAGTATGGCCTGCAATAGGTCATATTTTAGTGTAATCTGAAATCTATAATATTTATGGCGTAAAGGGAAAAGCGTGAAAGATAGGAAGAAAATTATAATTTTCTCAATATGTAGATCATTAAATTTACAAAAAACATAAAAAAAATAACAAACTTAAAATAAGATAATATTATTAATAATAAAATTTTTATTATAACATTGGTATATATATGCAGCTCTCCAATAAACTAAAAATCTTATTTTGTGTAAACTAAAAATATGACTTGAATTCTACTATTAATTTTACTTAAAATATCTTAAATAAAAAGATCTAAATATTATTCTTAATTAGGTTATGATTGTTATAGACTTGGACTTATAAATAAACTTTGATTTTGACTAATATAGAGATTTAACCAAAATAGTGAATAAGAAAAATGTAGGAATTGATCCCAGCTTTCCAATAAATAATTATTTACTAGATTTCGATGAATATTATAGAAGAGATAATTTTTGGACTGTAACTGCATCAATCCTGATATGTCCTAATTGGGGTTGAGATTCAATTTGAACTTAATCTCCGGTTGTGTTGTAAAAAGAATATAGTTATACTATATTAGACTCCTTCACTTGTAAAATACTTATCATTAAGTCAACAATTGAAGTTTTTATTATTGTTGTCGTACTCTTTTTAAACACTTTTTAGTATAAAATTTGCTGATAGAGACCACTAGATTTTGTCGAAACACATCAATTGTTTGATCATTGTTCTACAAATGTCTTAACATGTTTGCCTCTATTATTAGTTGATAGTTGCACTTTGCTCAACTCCTAAAGTAGTCTTTATGACTGGTAGCATTTTATATTCGATTCTGCATATTGAGTAATCATAATAAATTTTTAAGTATGATGAATATCAACTAAAATCATGTATTATTTCATCATTCTTAAGTGGTAAAAAATTTTATAGTATTTTCATATCTTCACTGATAAATTTTGGAAAAAATAATTGGCATTCTCCAAAAATAATATTGTGATTTGTACCACTAGTGACTTTGCAACCCTAATTGAAATTCTCAACATGTATAGATGACTTCTCTTGTAAACTAAAATTTTATTGAGAACTTTTAGAAGACATGTACAAATTCTCATTTGAACTCACTTAATCCATAGAAGAGGTATTCAAAATTACTTCTTCACTGTCATTTTTCTTTTAGCATTCATTATTATAGAGGAACAAATTTAATATAGGAAGAAATTGTAGAAGAATCCATAACAACACTAACCTCTGAATGATTTATCTCAAAATATATATATATTTTTTTGAAAGTTTTGAGAATCTAGATTGAAGTTTACTCTTTCTCGAATCTCATACTTTAATTTGGTACATACCTCCTTATAACGAATAAAGTAGTCCTCTTGCAAAAAAATTTTTCTAAAAGGGGTCATATGTCTTTTTCTTTTCATCAATACAATATTCTCTGAATCGTCTTCGCCACATATATCTCTTGTCTACTATCTTTTCCCTTTTTCTGTTCTTCCTCTATATCGTGAATTATGGTGGATATCAATATTTTCCGCAACAAATGGTATCAGAGCTTCAGGTTCGAAGTTATGCAAACTCTTAAGACCGAAATTACCATAATGTTGTGACTGAATTGAGTCGCATATTAGTTTCTCTTAAAAAATCAAAAAGAATGAGACAAAAATCCGTTGGTGTGGGTCACACGGTGGAACTGATCGAGTAAAAGAGTTCTTGATTAAGAGTGTTAAAATTGATGTGGTCAAATCACACCTGAAGGGGGAGATTGTTATAATGTCAGGTGTGATGAATTAGTCTCACATCGGATATTGGATAGATAGAGTCCAATAGATATAGTGAAAAAGACCCATATCCCATGAGCTTGAGCTTTTGGGATTGTTTGATGTCCGGCTCACTATATGGATCTGGTTTAATACTCTTGAGACTTCCCAACAAGTGGTATCAGAGCTTCAGGTTCGAAGCTATGTAAACTCTTAAGATCAAAATTACCACGGCGGTGCGACTAAATTGAGTCACATGTTAGTCTCATGGCAAAGACCGGCGAGAGGACGCGGGCGCTAGACCGGCAAGGGCGTGAGTGCAGGCCCAAGGGCTCGGGTGCTTGCGCGAGGCCGACTTGAGGCCGGAGAGAGGGCGCATGCACTAGCGCTAGGATGGCGAGCCCACAAGTGTGGGCGCCAGAAGCCGACGCAAGGGCGCGAGCACTAGAGACCGGTGTGAGGACATAGGTCACACGGTGAAAGTGGTCGAGTAAAAGAGTTCTTGATTAAGAATGTTAAATTGATATGGTTAAATTACACCTGAAGGGGGAGATTGTTATAATGTCAGGTGTGATGAATTAGTCCACATCGGATATTGAATAGATAGAGTCCAATAGATATAGTGAAAAAGACTCATATCTCATGAGCTTGAGCTTTTGTGATGGTTTGGTATCTGGCTCACTATATGGATCTGGTTTGACGCTCTTGTGGCTCCCTAACAAGTGGTATTAGAGCTTTATGTTCGAACCTATGCAAACTCTTAAGATTAAAATTATCGCGATGATGCGACTGAATTGAGTCATATGTTAGTCTCATGGCAAAGACCGGCGAGAGAACGTGGGCGCGAGGCCGGCAAGGGCGTGAGTGTAGGCCCAAGGGCTCGGGCGCTCGCGCGAGTCTAGCTTGAGGTCGGAGAGAGGGCACATGCGCTAGCGCCAGAATGGCGTGCCCACAAATGTGAGCGCCAGAAGCCGACGCAAGGGCGTGGGCACTAGAGGTCAGTGCGAGGACATGAGTCACACAGTGAAAGTGGTCGAGTAAAAGAGTTCTTAATTAAAAGTGTTAAATTAATGTGGTCAAATCACACCTGAAAGGGGAGATTGTTATAATGTCAGATGTGATGAATTAGTCTCACATCGGATATTGAATAGATAGAGTCCAATAAATATAGTGAAAAAGATCCATATCCCATAAGCTTGAGCTTTTGGGATGGTTTGGTATCTAGCTCGGTATATGGATCTAGTTTGATACTCTTGTGTCTTCCCCAACAATTATTAAAGTTGCTCCTATCATGATGAGACTTGTCCCCTTAGTTTTAATTCAACAATCTTAATTTTCATTATTTCAAGAATCTTCAGGCATATGAAGAAGCATTCAAGTTGTTTTTCCCAATTGAAAAATTTTTCATTTCATAAAGGTCGGAAAACTGATTAGAGAAGTTGTCTCATGTGATGATCTTTAAGATGTCAGATCATAATCCTCTTCGATGATAAATTGATAATCTTGATTCTTGGTTTCAATATACTTCAAAGTTTCATACTTTCTACCAGTAGATCAGATCATAATCCTCTTCGATGATTAATTGACAATCTTGATTCTTGGTTTCAATATACTTCAAAGTTTCATACTTTCTACCAGTAGAAGCAAAAAAATTTTGTTTGATCAAATTTTGAATTTGATAATCTCTTGTATCACCGTCTATGAAGTTGTCGCCACTAATTATAATCGATGAAGTTGAGTCAGGGAATAATTTTACTCTGATACCAATTGAAACAACAAGAAAGATACGAGGAATAGGGAGAAGATCATTATCTTCTCAACATGATGATCTTTGAATCCATAAGAAAGATGGAAAGGGAACAAAACTAAAATAAAAATAATATTATTAATAGAATTTTTTTTTTGTTATAACCTTGGGTTAGATATATATATAGTTCTCTAACAAACTTAGAATTCTAGTTGGTGTATACTAAAACTAAGTCTTACTATTAATTCTATTCAATATATCCTAAATAAAAATATCCAAATTCTATACGTTATTGGGTTAGGACTGTTATAGACTTAGACTCATAAATAAACTCTAATTTTGACTAATACAGAGCTGAATTAGTTGAAATAGTAAAAAAAAAATTATAGAAATCAATCTCAACTTTTCAACATATGGTTATTTACTTTATTTGGATAAATATCCTAAAAGATATGATTTCAGACTATAGCTCCATCAATCATAATATATCCTGATTAGGATTGGAATTTAATTTGGACTTGATTTTTTATTTTGTTGTAAAAAGAATGTAGTTATCAGACACAATACAACACACAGGTCGGCACAACCCAGTCTGTTATTTTTTAAAAAAATTTTGGAAGCTTCCCAAACCAAACTCTCTCTTTGCTCCCTTTGAGTAGTCAAGGGAGTTGCAAAGAGCCATTGTAGTTTTTTTAATATAATATTAGATAAAAAAATTTAATATCTTTTTTTTAAAAATCTTAATTTCCAAGATTTGAACCCAAGTCTTTTGAAAGAATACCAAAACCCTTAACCAACTAAACTATAACTCATTAATAATTATTTTTACAATTTATATCTATTTATTTATACTTTAAATATTTTAAAAAATTAGGTCTGGCATAGCACGGCCTATAAGCCATGACTGGCGCCCAATTTTTTTCATAGGTCATGCCAAGCACGGCTTTGGCAGTCTAATCAAATGGGCTTATAGGATCAGAATTGGCAGTCCATAATGATAGAGACCCCAAGGAGTGACCACAATACACAAATCAAAGTGTATTTTAATTTGAATATGATATCAAGTATTGTAAAAATATTGACTTATAACAAAAGCAAGCCCCTTTTATTAATTATCCCGATAATTGTCAAAAATCTTCTAAGGTAAGAAATCTAAGTAATAAAATATAGATATAAAAAAAGTATTTTTTTTATTAGTGTGAGAATGGTACATTACTTAACTAATGATATACCCTCACGTTATAATGAATTTTAGCATAAAATTATAAAAAATATCATAATAAAAAAAAAAAGAGAGGAGTGAAAAGAAGCTCTGATGGGTGCTATTCATGACTCCTATGCCCTGGACCATGTGACATTTAATTTGGATAGGTCTTAATTGGATCATTGGCAAATATTGATAATGTTGTCTAATGGGGCATGAAAGACAATAAGAAAAGTTTGAAGTGTTTTCAATAATTTTGAGTATTGGCGATATCTTTGTTAGATGGCATCACCGATAGCTTGTCAGGATTAGTTTGAAGTATTTTTGATATCTTTGAGTTTTGACAATAACTTTTTAGATTGGAGTATTCTTGTAACTATGAGGCATAAGCGATGACTTCATTTGGTTGAAATGTTCCCATAGCCAATGAAGTGTAGCTGGTAACTTCATTAGGTTGGAGTGTTTTTGTAAGCCAATAAAACATTAGAGATAACTTCATATGTTTGAAGTATTTTTGTTAGCCAATAAGACGTTGGAGATAACTTCATGAGTTTGAAATATTTTCATTAGCCAATAAAGCATCAGAGAAAATTTTATTAGATTTGAGTGTTTTCGTTAGCTAATAAGATGTTAGAGATAACTTCATAAGTTTAAAGTGTTTCCATTAGCCAATAAAGTATTGAAGATAACTTTGTTGAGTTGGAGTGTATCCATTAGCCAATAAAGCATTAGAGATGACTTCATAAGTTGAAAGATTTTTGTTAGCCAATAAAATATTGAAGATAACTTTGTTGGGTTAAATGTTTCCATTAGCCAATAAGTCATTGACAATAACTTTATGAGTTTAAAGTATTTTCGCTAACCAATAAGACGTTGGAGATAACTTTATGAGTTAGAGTATTTTCATTAGCCAATAAGCCATTGACGATAACTCCATGAGTTTTGAAGTATTTTCATTAGCCAATAAAGCATTGGAGGTAACTTTGTTGGGTTGAGTATTTCTATTAACCAATAAGGCATTGACGATAATTTCATGAGTTTAAAGTACTTCCATTAGGCAATAAGATGTTGAAAATAATTTCATAAGTTAGAGTGTTTCTGTTAGCCAATAAGACGTTGGTAATAACTACATGAGTTTGAAGTATTTTTGTTAGTTAATAAGGTGTTAGAGATAATTTTGTAAATTTGGAGTATTTCTATTAGTCAATAAGGCATTGGAGATAAATTTTTGAATTTAAAGTATTTCTGTTCACTATAAAGGCATTGGAGATAACTTCGTAAATTTAAAGTATTTTCATTAGCCAATAAGACAAAGACAACTTTGTTTAATTAGAGTGTTTCTACTAGCCAATAAAGTATTAACAATAATTTCATAAGTTTTGAAGTATTTTCGTTAGTTAATAAGACATTGAAGATAATTTCATTTGCGTTGGAGTATTTTCATTAGCTAATAAGATATTGATAATAACTCCATAAGTTTTGAAGTGTTTCCATTAGCCAATAAGACATTAGAGGTAATTTCATAAGTTAGAGTATTTTCATTAGCAAAATAATGCGTTGATGATAACTCTATGAGTTTTGAAATATTTCATTAGTCAATAAGCCGTTGAAGATAATGTCATAAATTTGAAGTATTTCTATCAAATAATAAAACGTTGGAGATAAATTTATGAATTTAAAGTATTTTTATTAGCTAATAGGGCACTAGAGATAACTTTATGAATTTGAAATGTTTCCATTTATTAATAAAGTATTAGAAATAACTTTATAAATTTAAAATATTTTCATTAGCCAATAAGGCATTAGAGATAATTTTATTTAAGTTGAATTATTTTCATCAGTCAATAAGGCATTGGTGATAACTTTATGAGTTTTGAATTATTTCTGTTAGTCAATAAAGCATTGGAGATAATTTTATTTAGATTAGAGTATTCTATTAGCCAATAAGACATTGACGATAACTCCTTTGATTTAAAGTATTTTTGTTAGCTAATAAGACGTTGGAGATAATTTCATTTGGCTTAAAGTATTTCCATTAGCCAATAATGTATTAATGATAACTTTGTTGATTAAATGAGGTGTAGACGATAACGTATTTGAGTTTGAAGTGTTTCTATAACTAATGAGATGTAGGTAATAACTTCGTTGGTTTTGAATTGTTTCCTAACTAATAAAACGTTGGCGAAAATTTCATTGATTTTAAAGTGTTTTTATAACCAATGGGGCATAGGTGATAACTTCTTTAATTGCAAAGTATTTCCATAGATAATGAGTCGTAGATTATAACTTATTTGATTTTGAATTATTTCCATAGTCAATGAGGCATAGGCGATGACTTTTTTGATTCTAAGATATTTTCATAGCTAATGAGATATAAATGATAATTTTGTTGATTTTAAAGTGTTTCTATAGCCAATAAGACATAGGTGATAACTTCATTTATTTTGACATGTTTCCATAGCCAATGAGGTGTAGGCGATAACTTCTTTGATTTTGAGATATTTTCATAGCCAATGAGGTATAACCGATAACTTTTTTAGTTTGAAGATAGCATTATCTACTGTTTATAGAGCTAGGCATAGCTTTTGAGTACTGTCAACTGCTTTTGTAGCATACCCAATGGAACTCGGTTTGTTCCAGTTTAGTTCTATTTGAAGTAGTTTTGACCCAACTATGGTTTAGTTTGATTTAGCCCAAATGAGGCAAGGTTCAAATTTGGCTTGATTTGATTGAGTTTCATTCTGATTTGTCTTGGCTTGGTTGGACTTAGTTCAAATTTATCTTGACTCGATTGGGTTTATTTCAAACTTGTCTTGGTCCAATTAGAATCAAGATTTTAGCTCAATTTGACTCAATTAAGATTCATTTGAATTTGTTTTAACCCAATTAAAGTTGGTCTTAACCCAATTAGGTTTTAAGCTAAACTTGATTTAACCAAATTAGGGTTTGGTTTGAATTTTAGTCTAATTTTTAGTTGACCTAATTTGAATCTAACTGGGGTTAAGTCTGAGCTAATTTGACTTGGATTAACTCAATTTGGATTTGATTCCAGTTCAATTTAAATTTTAGACCATTTATATAACTAGTTTAGGTCCATTTGGTGGTACATTCAGGTCAATTTGGTTTTATTTATATGCTTTCATCGAATCGGTTAATTTATGCTAATCGATTGATTAGTTTGGTTTGAGAGCTCTTAAACTATTATAATGACTTTAGGTGGGTCCGTGGACTGACCCTAAGTTGCTTTGACTTTTAAGTAAATCTGTGAATTGGCTTTTAATCTGAATAAATGTTAAGCGAGCCCGTAGGCTGGTTTTAGTCCAAATAGACATATGACAAGCTCACGGACTAATCTTAGTCTGAATGGGCATTTGGTGAGCCCGCAGATTGTCCTTGATCCAAAAAGACATTTGGCAAGCCTATATACTAGCCTTTGTTCCAATGGATGTTCGGTGAGCCTATAAACTAGTCTTAGTCTAAATCGATGTTCAATGACCCGCAAGTTGACCTTAGTCAGATAAATGTTCGGCGAGCCCGCAGACTAGTTTTAGTCTAAATTTGCGAGTTTGCAGGCTGACTTACGGATGTCGCAAGCCCACAAGTTAGCTTATAATCCAAATAAATGGTCGATGAGTTTGCAAACTAACCTTATTCTGAATTTGCAAGCAAACAGGTTGGCTTATATATGTCACCAGCCCACATGTTAGCTTATAATCCAAGCAAATGATTGGCAAGCTTGTGAAATTGTCTTAATTCAAATTTGTGAGCCTACAGGCTAGCTTATGGATGTCATGAGCTCGTAAGTTGCCTTATATATATTGCGAGACTGCATGTTGACTTATAGACCTTTGGACAAGCTTGCAGGCTAGCCCTAGACTAGTGTGAGTTTGAGTTATTTTAGTTCTTTCTTATTCTTATCCAAGTTCAAGTGATCCCTTGTCAATTAGTGGGCTCCAAAACTTGAGTTCTTCAATGGAGGCACCGTGATAAAGACGGGGCCACAGGTGATTGTGGTGTTATTGGAGATTTGTTGATGCACGAGGCAGTGGGTGGCTAAGATATTTGTGAAGATTCATTGATACATGAGGTCGCAAGTGATTGTGGTATTGGTGGAGATTCGTGAATGTATGAAGTTGCGGATGGCTACAATATCGGTGGAGATCCATTGATGCACACAAGCCTGCGGGTAGCCTCGGTATTGGTACAGATCCATTGATGCACAAGGCTGTGGATGACTATGGTATTGATGGAGATTCATGAACACATGAAGTTGTGGATGACCACGACGATGATGGAGGTTCGGCGTGGCGATGGAGGCTCGTTGATGCTCAAGGCCGCGGGTGACTGCAAGTGATGGTGAAGACTTGCGGATGCACGGAACTATAGATGGCCACGATATTAGTAGAGAAGTGTCAACACTCAAGAATGTGGGTGGCTGTGAATAGGTGGGACGAAGGGGCATTCGTGGTGGGGTTAGGCACCTTGATCCTTCTAGGTTTGGTCTTCTGAACTCAAATGACCAAGCATACTGAGAAACAATGGCTTGGAGAGAACTATAGCTACTAGTGGCCACGAGCTTGGGAGAGGAAGAGAGGGGTGGCAATAGCATGGGGCAATAAGAACCTTGCGAAGGAGAAGAAGAAGTAAACCAAAAGAAGGACAAAGGGGAGATAGGTTCTTACATCTTCTTTTGCTCCTTTATTAACGTCTTCTTGGTCTTCTTTTCGATGAAGAGATCTCCTACAAAACTTCTCTGAGAATCGCCTCCAAATTCGTCAAAATTTTGCCCAAGAATCCACTATATTTCTTTCTCAAATTTGTGTAGTATATCCCTCTTTTTATAGGGTTTCAGGAGATTTTTTATTGGATCATTAATTGATCTGAATTTGAGATTTGATGGATATATTCTTATCATAATCTTCATATTTGAATATTTGATTGTAGATCTTGAGATTACAATTTTCTTAACTGAAAATTATGTTAATCTTTGAGATTAGACAAGAATTTGTTTCCATCTTGAAAATTCTATAAATGACAAAGAGAATCTTTGATTGGATTCTCAATGAAATTGGAGATTTGATAAAATATGGCCTCATCATAAATCTCATATTTGAATATTTGATTAATTGATTGGATCATTGATTGATCCAAATTTGAGATTTAATAGATATATTCTTTTCATAAACTTCATATTTGAATTTCTAATTGATAGATGTTGATGTTAAAATTTTTTTAACTGAAAATTCTATTAATTTCTAAGATTGAATAAGGATTTGTTTTCATCTTGAAAATTCTATAAGTGACTAAGAAAATTTTTGATTGGTTTAATTTTGAAATGTGATTTACAATTAGATTGGATCTTTATATCTTTAATTGACCTGTAATCTTGTTGATTGATATTTACTTACTTATGAAGAGATTCTAATATTATACCATCTTCGAATATTAAATATTCGGGAGAATATTTACAAATTTTTCAAAATATTTTGATCAAAGTATAATTTTATAAATTTCAGAAGGTCTTTTTAAAGAAAATTATAGTCAAGTACCTATTTGTAAAATTTATTTGATCCAAAAGTCTATTTATAAAATGTTTATACTCTTTCATTTTAACCCTAGTTTTAAATAAATTCTAAATTTAATTTTGATCTAAATAATCGATACATTTAGTTTACTTACACTAAATTTAGTTTAAGCCTATATTTTTTAGTAATTTAGGTCCAAATCGAATTTAATTTTTAGTCGAATTTGATTATGATTTAAATTCAACGGAGACTCAAATTTAAATTATAATTCAGTAATATTTAAATTTTCATTTTAATTACAATTTGATCAAATTTTATTTTAACAAAATCACTTCAAACAAACCGGTGTCGATCGGACATGATTTATTTGATATGTCTAGTTGATGTTCCAAGCTGACACATTTTGCAGTTAACAAAAAAAAAGGGTATAATTTTGAAAAACACTAAATGGGAAAAACTTTTTAGAAAGAATGGATTTTTTCATAAAAGATCTACGTGATGCTGTCTGCTACGTTGGTTCAGTGAAGGTTGTTCATGCAATCAATCCCTTTCCATAATGTTTTGGCAGAACTTTCTTCTTTCGTCCCCATTGGCTCTCCACTTTCACACTCAATTCCACTTGACCAAAAAATAAACGTTAAATCTCAACCACCAGTTTCTGATCCAATGGTTCTTTCCTCGTCATAAATCAAGCAATTACCTCCGAATCCACGCGAAAGCGATGGCTATGTCATTCTTACCTAGTCAAATCTCTCCTGGTCGTGGGGACTCTCGAAAATGAATTTTTGCATAAAACCCCTCATCATTGTAAATAAACCTTGTATATTGCATCATGACCGTCCATTTTCATCTTTCATTTGATATCATACTTTTCAACGATGCTAAGCAAAACAACATGACAGGGGGTTAGAAAATGTTTCCACAAAGACAGGGGCCTATTTCTAAATGTCCCTACACTAAAATCCTGGGCGGCGGCCCATCCTCAAACCGGTCAAACCACATTAAACCGAACCCCACCAAAATCAAAACCAGATAAAGAAATCAGGCCGCACATAGAGCGAATATTCTATCGGCTCCACTGGGTCCCATCACCGCCCAATTAGAATCCAAGGGCGGTGCGCTCTTCAACCTGACCGGTTCGGGGACCGTATCTGATCCCATCCAGCGCCTTCGATGAAGGCACCGGAAGGACGCGTGGCGCTACGAGGACCTGTCAGATTACCCCAGATCCAATCCCGGATCCCAAGACGATATCCTCTACTAATTTCGCAAACCGACTCTAATTAGCCACGCTGCTTTCCAACTAATCCCCCTCAACGCGCCACGTGTCTCAAGATGTCTCAATCGGCTGCTCTTCTGCCACCACCTGTCGCGCAGCCCACCACCGACGAACCAGATCCAACGGCAGAGAATTGAACTCGTTACCCACCGTCCGATTATCCTCTTGACCATCCGACAGTCGAGATTCCCCCGCTTGCCGGGCGGCAAACATTCGCACGCGTTCGAGATACTTCTCAGAGCCGAGACTCTGTTTAACTAACCTACAAAAGCGTAATCTGACGCGATCGGGACCGTTAACAGAACAGGAATTATAAAAAATGATGAATATTATTGGTGATAAATGCTAGTTAAATCACACCTGAGAAGCAGCAGAACAACATTTAAAATGTTCCAAGCGTTCAGACCATTCCAGCCCTTTCCGTTATACTTCCTGAAATGCCCTTTTCCGGAACTTTCCGCAAGCCCTGTTTTCACCGCCCGATTGACTTCGTCATCCACGTGTACGGATAAGAGTGATCATGCAGATGCCTCAACGGTAATTTCGCATCTACAGTGCACCTTGCCCGCCTTCTATTTAAGGCCCCGCACTCCCACTTCCAACGAAGCCACAAAGTGTAACGATTTACTCGTAAAAATTCTCGAGCGATTGGTCACTCCTATTTCTTCCGCTCTCGTTGTCAATCTAAGATCTGAGCCCGCATTAATGGCGCCGGAGATGATGAAGAGCATGAAGGCAATCAACGCCGGGCTGGCGAAGCCGCCAAGAAGGGCTTACGTTGCGTTCCTCGCCGGGGACGGCGACTACGTGAAGGGCGTGGTTGGCCTGGCCAAGGGTTTGAGGAAGGTGAAGTCGGCTTACCCGCTGGTGGTGGCTGTGCTCCCCGACGTGCCGGAGGATCACCGGAAGCTGCTGGTGAAGCAGGGCTGCATCGTCCGCGAGATCGAGCCGGTATATCCGCCGGAGAACCAGACCCAGTTCGCCATGGCCTACTACGTTATCAACTACTCCAAGCTCCGGATCTGGGGGGTAAGCTTTTCTTCACCCGTCGGTCTCTTTCGATGATGTCGGATATTTCCCGCTAGATCTGTTTCTGATCGTTGGATTTCTGGATCTCCTGACAGTTCTTGGAGTACAGCAAGATCATATACCTGGACGCGGACATACAGGTGTACGACAACATCGACCACCTGTTTGATCTGCCGGACGGGCATTTCTATGCCGTGATGGACTGCTTCTGTGAGAAGACGTGGAGCCACACGCCGCAGTATAAGATCGGCTACTGCCAGCAGTGCCCGGAGAAGGTGGCCTGGCCGGAGGAGATGGGTCCTAGGCCCGCCCTCTATTTCAACGCCGGCATGTTCGTGTCCGAGCCTAGCATCGCCACCTGCGAGAAGCTTCTTGCTACTCTACAGGTCACGGCGCCCACCCCCTTTGCCGAGCAGGTATGTTGTCATAATTTCTCTTAATCTCCTCCCTCTTTAGAGGGATTAAAGGCGATTTCTTATTTGATATTTGGGTTTTTGGGTAGGATTTCTTGAATATGTTCTTCAAGGATATCTACAAGCCGATTCCGCTAGTGTACAACTTGGTTCTGGCGATGCTTTGGAGGCATCCTGAGAACGTGGAGCTCGACAAGGTCATGGTTGTGCACTACTGTGCAGCGGTAAGTGATTTTATTCCAAGAATGCGTCTTTTTTTGCGTTCAAGAATTGAGTTTCATTGTTAGATGTTGAATAATTTTGGAATGATCAATTGTATGCAGGGATCGAAGCCGTGGAGGTATACGGGGAAAGAGGAGAACATGGACAGGAAGGAAATAAAGATGCTGGTGAAGAAGTGGTGGGACGTGTACAACGACGAGTCCCTGGACTACAAGGGCCCGGCGCTGACGTCAGACGGCGTGGAGGCGGCTGCAGCAGAGCTAAAGCAGCCATTCCTGGCGGCGCTTTCCGAGTCTGGCGTCGTGCACTACATCACAGCCCCTTCAGCTGCATGAGCGCACGCGATTTTGCGGCCTGTGCAGTGGGATTTACACAGATTTGGGGTTTAATTTTGGCAGAGTTTGGCTGATGGCAGTGGCACTCTGCTACTTGCTTCTTTCTTTTTGTTTTTGGATTATGTTAATTAATTAATGTATGAGAGTGCAAAATCACAGGGTGTGTGAATGTAAAATATGTGTATAGGATGAAAATTTAAGAAAGAAAAAAAGATTTTACTTGTGTATGCAGCTTTTCTGGTGTTCACTTCAAAATTTCAGAAGTCAGGCTGAATCTTAGATTGTTAATTAGTGTGGTGTTCATTTCGAAATTTCAGAAGTCAGGCTGAATCTTAGATCGTTAATTAGTCGGTAATATTAAGATTTTTACGTGTTCTTGGCACTCACATCACTTAAAAGAGTTTTTGAGTTTTGAGGAATGGATGAACGAATAAAATCTCGTTTCTCGTGGAGGAAAAGATGCGAAATGCTCTGTTCCTAGACTGTGATTAGAAAACGCAATTAATTTTAATCATTACGTTTGCTGCTTCCTAATCGGAGAAGCGAACCTGGCAATCACTGGAAGGGACAAATAGGTGCTTACACTAGATTATTTTAGCTCAGTGCCGGTTAAATCCACTGTTATCGGTGTTGGATAACATGACAACGACAGTTTCTAAATTCGTTGAAATTCCCATTTTGCCGCGAGTGGCTTCCGAATGGGGCGCTGCGCGTCGGGTTCCGAGCCCTTCGGGAGGCCGTTGGCTCTCCGTACTTGTTTCATTCTGTTTTTGTTTTTCTCATATATCTGCGGGGCTTAGCTGGTCGTTAGCTGAACTTTGGATGCGGTGTAATGCAACTGCGCTCGCAACGTGTCAATCGCGCCATGCGACGGAGTGTACGTGGCGAGCTGTCAGTTGCCTCGCCCACCCGAGTCGCATGGGTGGATCCATGCGTCGCGCCCATACGTCACCAGACTGGTTGTTTTGTGTTGATCTCTGTCCCTGTCAAGAATTTACTGGGTTTGGTCAAAAGATTAACAAACTGCCTGTGTTTTGTTTAGTATTCATTTACTTGTGCATGATGAAGGGTTAGGCTGTTTAATCCCTTGGCGATAGTTTCAAACTTCAGGTTAAACAAATGCCAATTTTAATTAACAAATTTCACGCAAATAAGATTCTCGAGTTTGGTATTCAGTTCACTGTAAAAAGCGCGAACAACGGGGATCGCGTCGTGTTGTGTTGTGCCGCCCAGGCTTGGATAGCTGCGCTTTGTGTCACCTCTCCCCGTTGACACGGTGTTGTCTGCTGCTCGACCCTCGTAGGGTCGAGCAGCGCAATCAGAAAAATACCAAGACCGAACAGACGAAAACTTTACTGCTGTCGCTTCCATTGGGAGGGAACGCAGTGACTCCTGCAATTGGGCGGCACATCGGGTTCGGTGGGTTCGTTATCCAAACTCTAGTTAATTTCGTTTTCAGATGTTTGCCGGACTTGTCGGTCGTTGGCTGAACTTCGATTGCGGTTCAGGGTAGTGCCATCACGCTAGCAACGTGTCAACCAGGGACATTGTCGGTCGCATCGGCCACTCGGGCTCGGGCGTGTGGATCTCCACACGTCGCGGCCGCGCGTCGTGTTTTTGTTGTCTATTCTTGTAAAGAGACTTTTACTGGTTTTGGGTCAAGATCAACGTGGGGAAAAGGAGAACATTGTTTAAGGTTTGTTTAGTTTGCTTTTTTATTTTTAATGGCGAAGGATTAGATTGTTTAATCCCCCGCATAATAGAAGGAAAAGTTCCGACTTTAGATTAAACAAAAAATTAGTTAGTGAATGTTTTAGATAAATCCTTGAAGTTTCTAAAATTACATTCCATAAAGACACCAGCGTAATTTTTTTTATATTTCACGTCGAAATCATTATATGTCTGTCCGCTTATAGTTATTTTTGCATATTAACGTTTTGATTTATAGGTTTTATAAGGTTTTCTCCATTAAAATGACAGAATAAAATCACACCGAAGAGCATATCTTAGGGGTGTGAAATGCATAAGTGTCCATTTATGCGTGTAAATTTTTTATGTTGGACAGAAAAGCATTAAAAAAAAGGAAAAACTATTAGATAACTCCTAAAATGTTTTAAATTTTTGAAACATTTCTTCTCATTTTGGTAATTATCACTCAGTCTTTCCGTCACAATTCCTTAGCACGTCTTCCTTCTCACAAAATTTTTTACATACGAGAAAAATGTGTAGCAACAATAAAATTACTCCATTGTCCCTATATACATTAGAAGCAATTTTCTTATGCGGATGGTTTGATAAAGAATAAAATAATAGAGATTTTGATAGGATTTAGGGAAGATTTTAGTGCCATTATAAGATAAATCTTGATGCCATTTATAAGAATATTCATGTAGAATTTTGATGTTATTAATGGTATTTAATGGTTTAAAGTTTTTCTCTTCTTGTTGACCAAAAAGAGGAGTTCAGAAAAGATCTTGGTAAATTTTAAGATAGAGTTTTTATAAGATTTTATGGAGTATGAATCCATTGCTCATCTTCATTCAAGTTTGAGATCATCATTGTATCATTATGAGTATAGAGGGTATATTTCTTATTGTATATTTTAGAAAGTATGCTCATATTCTGAGTTTATCAATATCATCATTTTGAAATTTTGTCTTGTATGAGATTTATGCAAAATGAGATTTAAAACCATTCATTGGTGATCGTAAAATATATTATCTGATGCATGTAAAAGACACTTGCCGTAATTCATAGCGATGTCGACTTTCAACATATGTATGGCATCCACCGTGTTTTAAAAAAAATTTTGATTGAGATAATCAATAATATCATGAATCCCGCAACAGAGGACAATATATGCAACTCAAAGTATATTAATACTCGAAGAATGTGATAAATGAAACGAAGTTTTTATGTATTTTATATTCTATTTTCTCTTATGCGTATTTGACTTTCAAAGTTTGATATATTTTTATTTCTGTGTGCACCTTGTGTAAAAGTTTTTAAAACCTTTATTGTGTGTATTTATGAGATTTTCTATTCATAATAGTTTATTGGACTTATTTTTTAAAAAATTATATTCATACTTCAGTTTTTAATGTCATTTTTGCATATGATGTATATATGAAGTGCATGACCTTTCATTATTTTGAAATATATTACATATCTCAGCTAGATACGATTTTTTGTAAACAAGGTGATACGTATTAATTCAAATATTTGTATATATTTATATATTGAGTGAGACATTTATGTCATAGTTGAAATAATTATATATGACATATTTTTTTCTAAGATAAAATATTTATATATACATTGAAATGATTAAATATAACATAAAGTATTTATATATTTGTTCAAATAATTATATATAGATTGAAATAATTATATATGAAGTAAAATATTTATATATGAATTGAAATGATTACATATAAGATAAAGTGTTTACATATGGGTTAAAATAATTATATATGAAGTAAAATATTTATATATGAGTTGAAATGATTATATATGCGATAAAATATTTATATATAAGTTGAAATAATTATATACGAGGTAAAGTTTTTATATATGGATAAATAATTATATATTGATTTGAATAATTATATGTATAGGGTGATTTGAATATATTGATTTGAAAGGTTGCAAACGGCATTGTTCCAAGAGAATAGAAGTAATTGTTTTTATCGACCGTAATTTCTTCATCTTTAATCCTAAGGTGAAGAACCAATATCGATGGCTAATAAGATTCTTCTTTAGAATCTTCAACACTTTAGGTCTAATATATAAAAATAGATATAAATGGTAAGCATATAAATATTTTAACCAAATAATAAATGCGTGCACGTTATAGATAATTTGTTTGAAAAATGAGCCTTAATGTTATTTTTAATAATTTATATTTGTAATAAAAGTTAACTATACATTGTGATGGATATCTTTTGCAGATGATAAGTTAAAATTTGCAAACACATGTTGCTGCCTTAATTCAATGCAATTAAGAACTGATATTATATTAATATTATATTGTATTTCTGGATTCCTTAGTAGATGATGGGTTAAAATCATCAAATATATGTGTTATGCTTTAATTCTATAAAATTAAGTATTGGTGCTAGGCTTTTAGTATGTCATATTTTTCGATTTAAGGTATTTGCTCAACACATAAGTTAGGTCAAATCGAGACTAGCTAAAGTGAAAGATATGATTTAATGTTATCAGAAACTTAATTACAACAAATTAAATTACTATAGATAAAATTACTATATAGAATATTTTCATGCAATCCAAAATAAAGATAGAATAAAATATCTATCCAATAAAAAGAATTAAAACTACTCAATTAACTAAAATCATTTTTCTACTTGAAATATAAAATGAGCATTATGATTTTCTTAAGAATGTCATTATCAATATAATTTTTATAATAAGTCAAAGTTTAATAAAAATAGAAATCAATTCCAAATAGACTTAAAAAAAAATAAGAACAGACAAAAAAAATCTTAAAGTATAAATCATTGATTTTAAATTAAATTTTATAAAATTAAAATTGAGTTAATATATCAACTCAAAAACTCAATTCTATTATAACTCATAAATCTTAACTGATAAAAAAAAAAAATCAAATAATTCTGAAGTAGGATTTCACCATTTTGTTTCATACCTTCTCATTGAACAAAGTAAGGAATGAAAAGAGTAGTAACGGCAACACGTCACGACAGCCAGGCATAGGCGGCCGGATCACAATGACGAGGTGCAGGTGCAATGGCCGGGTTGCATGAGTATGATGAAGATCGTTCGAGAAGAGCGGCCGGTTCCAGCGAGGCACGGGAAGGATGAGAAAAGTGATTGTTGCAAATCGTAGGCGAGAAATGGGTGAAAGAGGAAATAAAATAAGTTATTAAAGATAAAATAGTAAAATTATATATCAATTAATTATGTTATTGTATTAGGGGTTTAAAAAGAAGTTGATGTGTAATTTAAAGGTCGATTGATAATTATCAAAATAAAAAGGACAGATAATAAATTTGAAAATATTTAGTAATTTTCTCAAAAAATAATGAGGTTTGGACGTGTTTCAGGGAGTGTTATTGTCAGAGGCGTTGGGGAAGACAAAAAAGCGCGAACAAGAAGGAACTACGGCCCAAAGTGTTGTCGGATTCTGCCGTGTGGAAGCGGGCAACGACGTTCTGCGTGTCACGACTGTCCCCTTCGCAAGGTGTTGGCCCCGCTGGCCGGATCGCAGGGGAGCCAACAATTCAATCGGAATAAAAAAAATCTCAAAAATAAAAATATTAATTATATTGATAGCGAAAAATTTACCGCTTTGTAGGGTAGTTGAGGCATTTGCCCTCATTTTAAAAAAACTTATTGAAAAGTTCGTTTCTTAATTATTTCCGTAGGCAGAGAGTCAAGGGCGAAGTTGAGGAAATTTCTACCCATATCTACGGATGCAGATCCGATTGGAACAATTTCAAAATTAAAAGTAATGAGTAAAATACAACAACAATTTCAAAAGATTTTTTTGCTTCTATACCCCTATAAATATCTGATATTGCACTTGTTCTAGTCTAAAAAAAAAAAAAAAAAAATTTTTATAATTCATTCAAATAATTTCTTATTAATTTAATAATTTTTTTTATTTTATCTCATCTTCTCTTCAGTGTCTCTATGCCGTGCGCACGTTCGCTTGTCCCCACTCCTCCCTTTAAGGGCTATGTATTCGGTTCAAAATCGAACCAAATTGAACCAAATTGAATACTATAAAAATCGAATTAAAATCGAACCAAAATATTCGGTTCGATTCAATTTAAACCGAGAACCCAAGAATCGAAAATTTAAATCAATTTTATTTTTTAAATTTAAATTTAATTATATTCAAATTAAAATAAAAAATCAAAATCAAAACTAATATTATGTATTTATATATAATATGTAATTCGGTTCGGTTTGATTTTTACGATTTTTCAAAATCAAAAACCGAAATCGAAATCAAATTTAAAATTTTTTATTTTTCAAAATCGAACCAAATCGAAAACCAAATAACCCGAACCGAATCAATTATTCGATTTCGATTCGATCGATTTATTAGTTTGAATCAAATAATGCACAGGTCTACTCCCTATCCCAACTGCTCGCCTTTCTCTCCACCGATGAACCTCCTGCATTTGCCCGCCTTTTCTTCTTCTTGGTGCTAACGTTTTGATCGTCGGATACTAAATCTGCGACCCATTTCTATTTTCCCTCCTTGTTTTACTTGGCCGGTCTCTTTTCCTCTTCGTTCTCGAGAGTATGAACATATTTGTCTACTTCAACAGGAGGTGCTTCGCCTATATTGTCACCTCCAAATCCCCTACAATTCAAAATCATAGCGAGTCTAATATATCAATGACAAGCAAAGCCATGAAGAATAGACTGGACATACGATCGATGAACACAAAGAACGTGATTTTAAGTTAAGGTAACAAAACATCATATACAAGCATTATCCAACCAATACCTGTTCAGGCTATTGGGAAGGAAACATGAATTTGCCAACCACATACAAAGCCAAGTTTTTAAATTTAGAACACCAAGTTCTATCGTACCATGATTACAAAGTACATCAAATATTATAAACAATATAAGAATCCATGTATAGACAATGAATCATAGTAGGATGAGAAAGTTAAAACAAATCTTCGAGATAGAGATAAGGTAGAGGTAATTTGACAGGTCATACGGGCGAGTACATCGCGAATTTGAAAAACTTTCTGATTTAGAATCCTCAGCTCCTGTAGATTTGAGGGAACAGAACCCGTAATAATCAGTCCCAAACTCAATGACAGGAGAAACAAGGAAAACTTCCTCCTCTACTAATTCAGTTACAAGGGAAGCTTAATAAAAGCTATGGAGAATTCATGGAAAAATCAATGAGAAACAAAATGCTGTAGAAAAACTAGGTCTCTGTTATAATGTCAGGTGTGATAAATTAGTCCCATATCGGATATTAGATAAATAGGATCCAATATATATAGTGAAAAACGCCCATATCCCATGAGTTTAAGCTTTTGTGATGGTTTGGTATCCGGCTCACTATATTATTCCGATTCGATACTTTTTTGGCTCCTCCAACAAGTGACATCAGAGATTAGTTCAACATGTCCACTACGAAGTTTGATATAGAGAAATTCAATAGAAAGCAAGGATTTCCTATTTGGTAAGCAAGAGTTCGTGCAATTCTTACTCAATAAGGGTTAAGAAACACATTGGAGGACGTCAAACCTAAAGATGTCGCCGAAAGTATCTGGGAAAACCAGAAGGTTAGTGCACATAGCACAATCATTCTTAGTCTCACCGATGAGGTACTCTATCCGTTTCTTGATGAAACATCACCTTCAGAATTATGGAAAAAACTGGAGAAACAGTATATGAGTAAGTCTATCTCAAATTGAGTTTATTTAAAGCAGAAGCTCTTCAATTTTCAAATGACAGAAGGTACGAATATAGTTGATCATCTTAATGCTTTCAATAAACTTGTCTCTCAATTGTTAAGCATTGATGTTAAAATTGAAGATGAAGACAAGACAATTATTTTATTATCATCCTTACCTCCTTCTCTTGAGAATCTTAAAACTACTCTCATGTATGGGAAGGATTTGAAATTTGATGATATTTCTGCTGCCCTTCTATCTAATGAATTTTTGAAAAAGATTAGAGGGGATGTGTCGCTCTCAGAAGCATTAATTGTCAGAAATCGTACCAAAGAAAGATCAAGGACAGGTCGTTCTAGATCCAAATCCAAAGAAATAAACTGCAGGTATTGTAAGAAGATGAGACATGCAATTAAAGATTGTTGGAAGCTCAAAGCAAAGAAAGAAAGAGAATCTCAATCTAAAGAGAAAGCCAAAGAATAAGTGTCAGTTGTTGAAGGGAGTTCTGATGATGACTTGGATAACATTCTCTCTATTAGTTCTAATTTTGATCGTTACCATGATATTTGGATTCTTGATTCTGGTTGTTTTTATCACATGTGTTTTAATAAGGATTGGTTTGAAGACTACAAGTCCTATGATGGTGGTTTGGTTTTGATGGGTAATAACAATCCATGCAAAACTGTTGAAATTGGAATAATTAAAATTAAGATATTTGATAATATTATTAGAACTCTTACTGATGTTAGACATGTTCCTGATTTGAAAAAGAATTTGATCTATTTGGGTGCTTTGGATTTTGCTGGTTATAAGTATTTTGCTGAAGGTGGAGTTCTTAATGTTGCTAAAGGCTCATTGATAGTGATGAAGGGCCTAAATCATAGAAATTTGTATGAGTTAGTAGGAAAAACCGTTGCAGGTGGAGCAGCAATTTCTCAGGCCTCTTCTTCTGATATGACCCACTTATGGCATATGTGTCTCGGTCATATGAGTGAGTAAGATTTAAGTGAGCTTAACAAAAGAAAATTGCTGAAAGGCCTCAACTCATGCAAATTGGATTTCTGCGAGCATTGTCTCTATGGTAAACAGTCCAAGGTAAAGTTTAACACCGGTATTCATTGCACTAAAGGCTTAATTAATTATATTCATTCTGATATGTGGTGCTCTCGTATTCCATCAAAATCTGGTGCTCGTTATTTTATCAGTTTTATTGATGACTTTTTTAGAAAAGTGTGGATTTATTTTTTGTATCACAAAACCGAAGTGTTTTCTGTTTTCAAACGGTGGAAAACTTCAGTTGAAAAAGGACTGGCAGAAAAATCAAATACCTCAGAAGTGATAATGGCGGAGAGTACAAATCAACAGAATTTCTCAAATTCTGTGAAGATGAAGGCATCAAACGCCACTTTACCATCTCAGTAAAATCTCAACAAAATGGTGTGGCTAAAAGGATGAACAGAACCTTGTTGGAGAAAGCACATAATATGCTCAGTACAGCTATTCTTGATAAAGATTTTTGGGCAGAAGCAGTCAATACAGCATGCTTCATCGTGAATCTCTCTCCTCAAATAGCCATTAATTATAAGACTCTTGAAGAGGTATGGACTGGTCAATCTACAAATTATTCTTCTTTAAAGAGTTTTGGTTGCCCTGCTTATGTGCATGTTATCAAGGATAAGCTAGATGCACATTCCAAAAAGTGTATTTTCCTGGGTTATGCCAAAGGCGTCAAAGGCTATCGTTTGTGGGATCCTACTATTTCAAATGTAATTATTGAGAGAGACATAATATTTGATGAAAGTGTTATGCTAAAATCTCTCAAGAAAGATCCCAATGATATAATGCAAGTGGAGGTGGAGCATGTAGTTCCTTCAGAAGAAGATATTCAGGGTATGCCCAACTCTCAAGAAAATTCTAAGAATCAAGTTTCTGAAAAGTCTCCACTTCGAAAATCTCAAAGAAAAATAAAGCCACCTGAAAGGTATGGTTTTGAAGATATGGTAGCTTTTGCTTTAGTTACTGACAATGGTGATCCTTCTTCTTATAAAGAAGCAGTGCAGGATAAAATTCTTCTCAGTGGCAAGCTGCTATGAATGAAGAGATGGATTCTCTTCAAAAGAACCATACTTGGGATCTGGTGAAATTACCAGAAGGTAAAAGAGCAATTGGTTGCAAGTGGGTATTTCGAAAGAAAGAGGATTTCTCTGAGATAGATGGTGTTAAATTCAAGACTCGTTTAGTTGCAAAAGGGTATTCACAAAAGGAGGGTGTTGACTTTAATGAAATTTTCTCTCCTGTGGTTAAACACACATCTATTTGTTTTCTACTTGCTTTAGTTGCTTTTCATAATCTTGAGTTAGAACAGCTTGATGTCAAAACTGCCTTTCTGCATGGAGAATTAGAAGAACAAATTTTTATGCAATAGCCTGAAGGGTTCATCCAAGAAGGCAAGGAAAATTTTGTCTGCAAGTTGAACAAATCACTTTATGGTTTGAAACAGTCTCCAAGGCAATGGTATAAAAAGTTTGACAGTTTTATGCTGGGACAAGATTTCATCCACTGCAAACATGATTGCTGTGTTTATTTTAAGATGCATGCCAATAACTCGTTTATTATATTGCTTCTTTATGTTGATGATATGCTTATCGCTACTCAAGACATATCTCTACTGAATGATCTAAAGTTTAAAATGAAAAATAATTTGAGATGAAAGATTTAGGTGCTGCAAGGAAGATTCTCGG
This sequence comes from Trichopus zeylanicus subsp. travancoricus, assembly GCA_005019695.1. Taxonomy (NCBI): domain Eukaryota; kingdom Viridiplantae; phylum Streptophyta; class Magnoliopsida; order Dioscoreales; family Dioscoreaceae; genus Trichopus; species Trichopus zeylanicus. Next base: position 1,127,864 of record RXID01010941.1, read on the forward strand.
TATGGAGATTGATCGAGATCGAAAGCATGGCAAATTATGGCTCAAACAGAGCAAGTATCTCGAGAAGATTATTTCTCGTTTTCACATGCAGAATTCAAAATCCGTCAGTACTCCTTTAGCATCTCACTTCAAGCTTTCAGCTCAACAATGTCCTTCTACAGATGAAGAGCATGCATACATGGAGAACATCCCATTTTCAAGTGCTGTTGAAAATCTAATGTATGCTATGGTATGCACAAGACCTGATATTGCATAAGCAGTCAGCGTTGTTAGTCGTTACATGGCAAATCCAGGAAAAGAGCATTGGCAGGCCGTGAATTGGCTATTAAGATATATCAAAGGTACTCTTAATATTGGTTTATGTTTCAACAGGAACACAGTGCAAGAGGCCAAAATTATTGGCTATGTCAATTCAGATTATGCTGGAGACCTTGATTGACGTTGATCCCTCACTGGTTATCTTTTCACTCTTTGTGGAGGACCTATTAGTTTGAGGTGTACCTTACAGTCAATTGTAGCATTATCTACAATAGAGTCTGAGTATATGGCAGCTACAGAAGCAGTCAAAGAAGCTCTATGGCTAAAAGGTTTAGCAAGTGAAATTGGTTTTTCTCAACATGTTCTTCCTATTTTTTGCGATAGTCAGAGCGCCATATACCTTGCGAAGAACCAAATATACCACGTCAGATCAAAGCATATAGATGTCCGATTTTATTTTATTTGGGATATTATTAAAGACGGCGAGATTTCTTTACAAAAGATTCATACTTCAAGAAATCCTGCAGATATGTTGACGAAGGTGATTCCGATTGATAAGTTCAAGCTCTGTTTGGACTTGATCAATATTCAAGATCGTTAATCTTATCCCAGGAGGTAATGGCAAAAACATCTAATGAAGATTCAAATTCAGAGAATAAGATGATTCGAGCCAAGGTGGAGATTGTTGGCTTTATGGTGTCTCGAATCTGGATTTTCGGATAGTCTTAATTATATTAGGAAGTTATTTAATGGGTCTAATCCTTATCTAAATTTATCTTCTACTAGAAGACTTAAATTAGTAGAAGTCTTATTTGAGTCAGTCTTCTACTTTGACTCAAACATCATTAGGCCACATCTATAAATACACCATTGATGTAAGGGTTTCAAAAGAGAATGAGAGAGATATATATAGATCAATACTCTCAATACGTCTTGTGACGATTAGGCTACTTAGTCTTTTGTGAGAGTTGGTGATATTGGAGTTTCGTCTCCATCGTTGTAATCTTCTTTTTCTCTTCTCATTAATACAATATCCTCTGGATCGTCTTCCCCACATATATCTCTTGTGTGCTATCTTTTTTTCTTTTATGTTCTTCCTCTATATCGTGAATTATGGTGGACATCGATATTTTCTGCAACAAATGGTATTAGAGGTTCAGGTTCGAAGCTGTATAAACTCTTAAGACCGAAATTACCGTGATGGTGTGACTGAATTGAGTTGCATGTTAGTTTCTCTTTAAAAATAAAAAAGAATGAGACAAAAATCCGTTGGTATGGGTCACACGGTGGAACTGGTCGAGTAAAAGAGTTCTTAATTAAGAGTGTTAAAATTGATGTGGTCAAATCACATCTAGAGGGGGAGATTGTTATAATGTCAGTTGTGATAAATTAGTCCCACATCGGATATTGGATAAATAGGATCCAATATATATAGTGAAAAACGCCCATATCCCATAAGCTTAAGCTTTTGGGATGGTTTGGTGTCCAGCTCACTATATTATTCCGGTTCGACATTCTTTCGGCTCCCCCAACAGGTCTCCCCAAACAATAAATCAAAGATCATTTGCTTACATCATCTAGCTTTTACAAAATACAAATACAATGAACTCATACCTATATTGTGCAGTTTCTCTAAAACATTTGGCTAGGAACGAATGAAAAATTTCAATTCCCAACCCAAGATTGACACCTACACCACAATACACCGAATCTGGTCATAATCACCTTTGCGCTTTATTCAATCGCAATTCATGCAACAATACTTTCCAACAATGCATTCTCTTTTTATCAAACTATGAAGTATGAACAATACTAACAAATTATCTACTAAATCGATAGAAGAGAAGAAAGAACCCTCCACTACCACATATTAGACATATTAGATTATTAGTCATATTTTTTTTCTGCGGCGTTTGTGAAAATACCGATATTTTTAAGTATTTATAAATAAATGCTAGAAAATATTGATGTTTATTTGAAAATGTCAAATATTTTCAGCATTTTTAAGGTAAATTTGGAATATTCCCGGTATTTTTTAGTTTCCCACATTTACTTGTAAAACCGATATTTCCAAGCATTCATAGACAAACACTGAAAAATATCGATGTTTATTTGAACATGCCAAATATTTTCAGCGTTTTTAAGGTAAATGCCAGGCATTCCCGACATTTTTTAGTTCCTGACATTTACTCATAAAACATTGAGACAAACCCAGTGTTTCGCTGAAAAACTTTGGGAAATCTTAGCTGGATTTTTCCTGGCATTTTCAAGTGAAATGTTGGGACCGCCTTGGTTGCCCTGCCCCTTGCTACCGGCACCAGGCCTGCCCCCGACCTGGTGGCCCCACCTTGCGCCGCCCCTGCTCGGCCTGCCCCTGTCTTGCGCTGCCTGTGCTAATGGTCAAAAAGTGCGTAATATACCAATGAATATTGTTATGTACTTTTCCTTGAAGTTGAGATTGAAACAATCTTTTGTGTCTGAGAAAATTGCTCCATATATGAGATAGCATGTAGAAGACCATTTAGATGATAGATCATTGCGGCGTCTTACAGATAACATAACACGTAAGGATTTTGATAATAAATATCCATACTTTGCGATGGATTACTATAACATAAGGCTGAGGTTAGCTTTAAATAGATTCAATCCTTTCAAGATAATGAGCATATCGCACAATACTTGACTTGTGGTTATGGTTCTATACCTCCATAGTTATGCATGAAGTAACCATTATTCATCTATATCTTGCCCAGGGAATAACATAGACGTATATTTATAATTATTGATATAAGAATTAAAGGAATTGTGGGAATCAGAGATCCCAACCTTTGATGCAAGCAGAAAAAAAAATATTTTATAAGTGTATAGTATTGTTGTGGATTATTAATAATTTTTTCATATATGCATATATATCTGGTTATATGATAAGAGGATAGAAGATTTGTCTAGAAAATTTTTACCTGGTTATTCATCGATCATTTTTATCTATAGTTCATAAGTTTTGGCTAGCTAAGTTATTCTTTAATGGTACATGTGAGCATTGTCTTTCACCTTCAAGGCAATCTAGAGAGGATATATTGAATAAAGTACAAGTTTTACTGAATGAGATGGGAATTTATACAGAGTTATATTCTGTCAACAAAAGGAGGAGGACTGCCAGAGGAGAGAGAAGAGAGAGAAGGGGGGGGGGGCAAGCAATGAGGCAAAGGAGCAATAGGAAAAAGATAAGCATAACCTTTAATTTGCTGTACTAAAGTATATTGCTAATATGGCACAATCTTAATATCATACATATTAAGAAAAATTTCCTTGATAATATATTGAGGATATTATTGAAAAATCCTAAATTTAAAAATAATTTGAATACACAATTGAATTTGGTGGAAATCGGAATAGGGAAGGCACTGCATTCAATCGCGAGAGGTAATAAAACCTACTTGTGCCTTGCTTCATTTATAATGAGCCAAAAAGAAATGGAGGTATTTCTAAGTGTGCTGAAAAATGTAAAGGTACATGATAGTTATGCATCAAATATTTCTAGATACATGAATATGAAGGATCATATGATATCAGATTTAAAGAGTCATGATTATTATATAGTTATGCAATAGTTATTACTAATTACAATTAGGGCTTATCTGTCAAAAGATGTGGCCAAAACACTGATTGAAATGAGTAATATATTGAAGCAACTATATGCGAAAACCTCTCAACAATCTGACTTTGATGCTTTGCATGAAATGATCGTTGTTGCTCTATGCAAGTTTGAACAAATCTTCCCGCCTTTATTCTTTAATGTCATGGAATATCTTCCTATCCACTTGGTAGAGGAGGCGGGCCTTACTGAGCCTGTGCAATATCAGTCTATATATCCTATTGAGAGGTGAAATTTGATAGTTCTTTATATACAATATATACTAAGATGTTTATATATATATATATATATTTGTGAACTAACCATTATTATTGCATGTTAGGTATCTTCTTAAACTCAAGAATTATACGTGAAATCGGACTCATACGAAAGGATTAATTGCAGCGAGAGTTATTTGGTTGAAGAATGCATGAAATTTTGTATACTGTATTTGAATGATTTCCAATTGAACTTTTATTTGTAATCTCACAATTACGAAGGTGAGTCCAAATTTTTTATAGGCAGACCAATTGGGTCATTGCAAGTAGTTCATTACCTACATGAGATTGCATGGTGTTATCTTGAAGGTAACCACTGCAAGATTGAAGTTGATCACTCGGGATAGCAAAGACCCTGATAAGCGATCTCGAATCACAAATCAAAATTTATTTTAATTTAAAATGCACTATTAGGTATTGTTGGAATATGACTTTCAATAAGTACAAGACTATTATTAATTACTTTGATAATTATTAGTAACCTCCTAAAGTAAGAAACCTAGTTAATAAAAATAGAGACACAAAAAAAGAAAAGAAGAGAATATCATTTGATTCATTGAAGAAATATGTTACATGATTTAAGTAAGAGTATACCCTTACTTTACAACAAATTTCAATATGAAATTATAGAAAATAGAAAAGAAATAAAGAAAGAAAAAGAGTAAGAAAGAAGTTTTAATATGTGCTGCTATCCTGCTCCCCTTACACTAGACCATGTGGCATTTGACCTGAATCGTGGTGTTGAGTTTTGGGTGCCTCGAACTCATATTAGAGTTTGAGTTAAAGTAGAAATCCAAAGTTAGATTCAGACTTAGGATTGATTTGTAATATTAGGAGTTGTACTTAGAGTAAAACTCAAACTCAATAAGGACCTATAAATATTCTAGTAATACATAGGGATTAGTGGGGGCAGTGCTGAGGTTGAATTAGAGAGAAATAAAGAGAGAGAAATAGAGATAATAGAGAGAAGAGAAAGAGAGAGTGTCAGCTCTTATGTGTAGGTCTTTTTAGTATTTCTTGATGGTCTCTCATGGTGATTTCTCGGGGTATTCTCTTGGAGATTCTCTCTGAAGGTGGAGGCATTATCGATACTTAGTAAAAGAGTTTAGTTGAGTAAGAAAGAATGCAATATTTCTTGTATTCTTGTAAAGCCTTTTGATAGTAGAACTCTCGCTCCTCCTGTGGGCATAACCTGATTTTGGGTGAATCACGTATCGTTGTGTCTTATCTTCTTATTTTTTTTTTATCTTGTATTACTTTTTATTTCTTGTGTTATTTGAGAACAAGGTGATTCACGAAACTTTTGCTACAAATTCTAATAATTGGTATCAGAGCTTAGGAGCAAATAACCAAAATAGTAAAGTTTTTATTCGAGGTGGAGAAATTTGACAACAAGATAAATTTTATCTTATGATAGAAGAAGATGAAGGTTAGGTGAGGCGCAGGAACATGCCAATGGTGCTCGTGGAAGGAAGTGTGATAGCAGACTAGCAAAGTGCCACACAGGGTGTTGGTTGGCTGGAGCGGGAGAGGCCAACGAGGGGACATGTAGGGCTCTTAGTTAATGGCGATTGGGGCTTAGATCAGTGGCGGATGGCTTTTGATGAGGTGCAGTAGGGCGTCTCAACTAAGGCTCAATATGGCCAAGTAGCTGGGAGGTGAAGGTCAGCGAGTGCGAGAATAGGACTCATGCATGTGCAGAAGGTAGAGCTCAGGTCGGTGAGATAGGAAGCAATACTACTATAATTGGGGTTGGTCCTACAGCAAAGAGCGAGACATAGTGAGGTTGTGAGATGGCTAAGGTTGTGCGACAACAACAGAGAGTCGCTTGTAGGTGGCACAACGATTGGAAGATGGTGCGATGGTGGCTACACATCAGAGTTGTGTAGTGCCACGACAACAAAGGTCTTGCATGAGCAGTGCGCAAGAGTAGGCATGCATGCAAGTTGCGGACATGGTCCAATGAGAGGGTAGCCGGTGAAACGAGACAACCATGTATGGATTCGATGGAGCTCATAGCTTGGTAGTAACTATATTTTGAGATGAATCAATGATCAAAGTACGGGAATCATGGCTAGCAATTAGCTGAATAAGCTAGTAGCTCAGGGGGAGGGGCTAGATAAGAGATGATGACTGAAGATTCATGATGATGGCATGCTCGAGTTCAAACCAAGGTAGAGATTATTTAGTTTTGGGTGTCTCGAACTCGGATTAGAGTTTGAGTTAAAGTAGGAATGCAAAATTGGATTCAAATTTATGATTGATTTATAATATTAGGAGTTGTACTTAAAGTAAAATTCAGACTCAATAAGAGCCTATAACTATTCTAGTAATACATAGGATTTAGTCGGGACAGTACTAAGGTTGAACTAGAGAGAAATAGAGAGAATAGAGAGAAGAGAAAAAGAGAGAGTGTCGACTCTCGTATGTGGGTCTTTTTAGTGTTTCTCGGTAATCTCTCATAGTGGTTCCTCGTGGTGTTCTCTTGGAGATTCTCTCTGAAGCTAGAGGTATTGTCGAGACTTAGTGAAAGAGTTTAGTTGAGTAAGAAAAAGTGTAGACTTTCTTGTGGACTCTTGTAAAGTCTTTTGATAGTAGATTTCTCACTCCCCCCATGAATGTAACTCAATTTTGGGTGAATCACGTATATCGTTGTGTCTTGTCTTATTATTTTCTTTTATCTTATATTACTTTTCGTTTCTTGTGTTATTTGAGAACAAGGTGGTTCGTGAACCTTCCGTTGTGAATTCTAACATCATGGAAGGGAATGTGAGAAGCTTGAAGTATTCTAACATCAGTGATAATTTCATTTGGGCTGGAGTATTTTCATTAGCCAATAAGGTATTAACGATAACTTCATTGATCTTGAAGTATTTTCATAGCTAATAAGGCACATGCGATAATTTTTTTGATTTTTAAAGTATTTTCATAGTCGATAAGGTGTAAGTGATAACTTCTTTAGTTGTTGAAGTGTTTGCATAGCCAATAAGGTGTAGGCAATAACTTTTTTATTTGGATAGTATCACCAATGGCTTACAAGATTAGGAATAGCTTTGAGAATTAGATTGTCAATTGCTTTTGGGGTTAACTAACTTTAAAGGGCTCATTATCAACTGCTTCTGGAGTTGACTAGTTTAAAATGGCGCATCGCCAATTGCTTGTGGGGTTGATTAGTTTGAAATGTGGTCAACAACTTTGAGCATATTTTTGGTTGACTTCATTGATTTGGTAGCATTACTAATAGCTTAGGGAGTTGGATATAGCTTTGAAGTGTGGCTGACAGCTTAGAGTATGTTGGCGAGTAACTTCTTTGATTTGGTAGTGTCACCAATGGCTTATGAGGTTAGATTTAACTTTAAAGTGTGACCAACAATTTTGAGCATATTGGTGATTAACTTCTTGATTCGGTAGCATCATCAATTGCTTATGGATTTGATATAGCTTGAAAGATGTATCACCAACGACTTTGGGGTTAACTAGTTTTGAAGTGTGATCAATAATTTGGAGTGTATTGGCAATTAACTTTAGTTTGATAGCATCACCAATGACTTATGGAGTTTGAAATAGGTTTGAAATATTGTTAAAGGATTTTGTAGTGCACCTAGTGAGACTTAGCGTGACTTTATTTAGTTCTATTCAAACTAATTTTGGTTCAGGTTAGGGTGGTAACATCACCCATTGTTTATAGGCTTGAAGTTTTATTGAAGGTTCAACGCACTCTGTGGGACTCGGCTTGACCGTATTTGGTTTGAATCCAAGTTTGATTTTATTTAGCTTGAATCAAGTTTGACCTTGTGTTGGATCTTTATCGAGCTCGGGTTTACATCTTGATAGACTTTAGCTTAAATTCAAATCAATTTAATTCAACTTGATTTCAGTTTAGGCTTAGTCTAGCTTAGTTCTGTCTTAACTTTGAGTTTCTCCTTTTAGTTTGGACTTTAGTTTAACCCAATTAGGATTTGATTTGAGCTTAGTTCAATCTTGATTGGATTTGATTTGAATTTGATTTTAAATTAACCCATCTCAAGTCTGATTAGAATTGAGTTTGAGTTTATTTGGATTAAGTTAACTCGATTTAGATTTTAGACATCCAGTTCTATTTGGATTTTAGTTTATTTGTTTGGCTAATTTAAATCCATTTGAGTCAACTTGACATCAATCCATTTGCTGTAATTGTGTTTGATTTTAGTGTGATTGAATTACTTCATATTAACTAATTTGATTTGATAGTCCTTAACTATTTATGATAATTTTAGATGGGCCTCTAGTTTAGCTTTAAATGTGTGAACCCAAAGGTTGGCTTAGTTCATGAGCTCGAGAATTGACTTAGTGCGAGTTCAAGGACTAACTAGGTGCAAGTCCAAAACCTGGCTTAGATGTGAGCTCAAAAACTGGCTGAGGTGCAAGTTTGGAGGTTAGTTGAATGTGAGGCTGAAGGCTTGCTAAGTGCGAGTCCGAAGATTGGCTTGGAGGCGAGCTTAAAGATTAGCTGTGTGTGAATCTGAAGTCTAATTTAGATGCAAGCTCTAAGGCTGGCTGAGTCATGTCTAAAGTTTGGCTAAGTGCAAGCCTGAAAATTGGCTTAGATAAGAAACTGAAGGCTAATTAAGTGCAAGCTCAAAATTTGGTTAGGTGTGAACTCGAAGACTAGCTTAGATGAGAGCTCGAAGGATGGCTGTGTGCGAGCTCGAACACTGGCTGAGTATAAGCAGAAAGCTAGCTGAGTGTTATCCCGAAAGCTAGTTGAGTGCGATCCCGAAGGCTGGTTGAGTGCAAGTCCAAAAACTAGTTGAGTACAAGCTCCAAAGTTGGCTGAGTGCAAACCTGAAAGCTGATTTAGTGCGAGCCTGAAGGCTGGATAAGTGCAAGTCCGAATACTAACTGAGTGCGAGTTCAAAGATTGACTTATGGCGATAAGAATTTGTTATTTTTGAGAGACTGTGGGTGGTCGCAGCAGGATTATGAGTTCGTCATTTTAATTGCTGTGTTTAAAGGATTGCAGGTGGTCATTGCGAGATCATGAATTTGCTGTCCTCATCGTTAAGAGCCGCGGATGACTATAGTATTATTGAAAATCCATCATTATGCCAAAGCTCGCGAGTAGTCGTGATATTGAAAGTTTTTTTTACCTAATTTTTTTTTTTCTAAAAAAAATCACAACAATTTTTTTTATTTTTTTTCTTTTTCCTCCCAATCATGTCCAAAATCTCTACTTCTATTTTTAGCAAGATTTTTTTTTGCTGCATAAATATATTTTTTAAAAAAACATTTTTGGTGGCTTCTTCTTCGAGCTTTAACCAAAGCAAGCCCACAACTCTCCCCCTTCCTTGAATCTTCACTAGGCCACGATGGCCCGCAACCCACCGACCAGCTCCGGCCGATTTTCTTCTCTGGCAAGGTGGGGGTAGGCCTGTCCCTCGCGTCTCAACCGGATCTGGCCTGTGGTGACTTTGATTCGGCACGAGCTCGGGAGATGGCGGCTGGGACGGCTACGACGGAGCGAGGAGGAGGTCGGGCAGCAGCGCTGGCCGCCTGACGGTGCTCTGGTGAGGAGGCCAAGCGCGGTAAGGCAGGGGTAGCATGCGGAGAGGCCGGACACAGGCGATTTTGTTCCTGTGGCGCTTAGAGGGGATGATGGCCACCTCCTCTAGGACCTTCTTGTCGGTGTGGAAGTCGAGGACCATGCGCCAGTAGTAGCACTTGATCGCTTGGCGTGAGGACTTCTTCACCATCTTTATGCAGACGCGACCCATGTTGGAGCAGAGGAGGAGGAGGAACTAGGGTTTGGGCCAGAGTGGCAGAGGAGGCTGGGAAACGGTGCTCGGTGGTAGCTTTTTTTGACGAGGCGATGGCGAAGGAGCGAGAGCCTGAAGTGAAAGCAGACGATGTTGAAGATTGTCGGTTGCTCATCTCTCAGGCAGGAAAGGCTAGGTGATAGGGGTGATAGGAGCCACCAAAAACACTAGATTTGATGCCAGAGCTTCGCAAGGAGGGCAGTGGAGCAATGCTGTGGCCATCGACGCATAGGGCTAAGGTCGTGGGTCCTTGGTGATGGTAGGATTCTATGGTTGAGGTGGCTACTGTTACACCTGTATTGAGTGATTGGTGTCACTATGAAAAAGATTATGTGAGGGAGTGCGTGATCATGCGAGGCGACTGTCTCCAACGTATGTGTACGTGGACAGTACACATACGAGAACAACCAGTTGTGGTGGTCGGTGCCATTACGAGAAGGATCATGTGAGGGAGCACGTAATCATGCGAGACGACGGACTACCTCCAACGTATGTGTGCACAAATAACACGCATACAAGGAAACAAATAATTATGGTGGTCGGTGCCACTACGAAGATGATCATGCGAGGCGACGGACTGCCTCCAACATATGTGTGCAAGGGCAGGACGCATACGAGGAAACAACCAAATGTGGTGGTTGGTGCCACTACGAGGAGGATCATGCGAGGGAGTGCGTGATCATGCGAGGCGACGGACTGCCTTCAACGTATGTGTGCGTGGCCAGCACACATGTGAGGAAATAACTAGCTGTGGTGGTCGATGCCACTACGAGTAGTATCATGCGAGTAAGCGCGTGATCATGCAAGCCGACGGGCTGCCTCCAACATATGTGTGCGCGGGCAGCACACGTAGCAGTAAGTGACGGAGTTACGACATATTCGGATGGAGACCCGAACAGCCCAAGCAGTCCTGCAGAGTGAGCAGTGAGACAGGTTAGCTAAAGTGAGCTGCAGGAGCATGTGAACAGTCTGGACACTTGGCGCTGCAGGCTGAAGACACCTGACTGCAGGCTGGAGAATCAGAGCTACAACTGCCAAGGGACACGTGGCCAGCAAAGAGGCAATTGAGGGCTCATGGGACAGGTAGCAGCAGTTCAGAGAGTCAACTAACTGTCAAGAGAACATTGTGGAGCATGTTCTCCATGATCTCCAGGAGTGGCTCACAGCCAAATATGTGTACACACAGGTAGAGAGACTTGTAGTGTACTTCGCATTAAGAGTTATATTTCCTTTTATGTGAGAAATAAAAGGTTGGCAAGGTTATTGTACTTCTCTTCTTCTCTATACTCTTGTGGGCTTGTGCGAGTTTGGGGGGCTGAGGTGGGCGAACCTTGGCGCCATCACGGGAAAAATTTCAGGGTAGAATTTTGGCCGTGTGACAAGTGGTATCAGAGTCCGGTTTTATGGAAATCAGTTCAGCGAAAGCCAAGATCAACAAAAGCCATGGTGACCCAAGTGGAGCTTCGGGATTGGTTGATACGCATTGAGGAGATGCTGGGAAATCCTCCAACCGAAGATGCGGGCAGCTTATGGGCGCAGTTGGCTTGGCAAGAGAGGCAAAATGTTACTCTCAAGGAGGCCCTTTCAAGTGAGGTGAATAACACGGAGGAAAGGTATGCTGCAATCATGGACTCCATGAGATCAAGTCTAAAGTCCTTGGAACAGGACTTGATGGTGGTAAAGAGAGCGGTGGCAAACTCCATGGTTGAAGGCGAAGCTTCTTCAAAGGTAAGAGTTCCAGAACCCCATTCCTTTAATGCTTGCAGGAATGCAAAGGAGTTGGAGAACTTCTTGTGGGATATGGAGTAGTTCTTCAAGGCTGCTCACATTCCGAAACAAGAGAAAGTCACCATCACCAGCATGTACTTGAGTGGAGATGCCAAAATATGGTGGCGTACCAGAGCACCGGAGAATGCTCGAGCTGGGAGAGCTCAGCTGGAGGATTGGGAGATCCTCAAGAAGGAACAGTTCCTTCCGTGCAACACTAAAGGAGCAGTTCCTTTCGTGCAACATAGGGTGGGTTGCATGAGAATCCCTGAAGAAGTTGCGGCATTCGGGGACTATAAGGGAGTATGTGCAGGAATTCAGCTCCCTCATGCTCGACATCACCAACATGTCCAAGGAGGACAAGTTATACAACTTTCTTTCTGGCTTGCAGCTGTGGGCTCAAGCTGAACTCCGACGGCAAGGAGTGACGGATCTTTCTTCAGCCATTGCTTCTGCGGAAGGCTTGGTGGATTTCAAGTTGACAACAACCACCAAGACTGCCACGGAGGGGAGGAAGATGGGGCATGCACATAAGGATGGCAAGAAGCCCGAGGGTAAGGGCAAGAAGGTTGCGGAACCGAGCCAGTCCAAGCTGCAGCCCACCAATAGAGAGCAGGGCTATTTTATATGCAGTGGTCCTCATCGGGCAAGGGAATGTCCAAGGAGGGAAAAGCTATCTGCTCTAACTCTCAGGGAATTTGAGGAAGAAGGATGTGGTGCGGCGGCAACACCATGTATGAATCCATTGCAGCTACTCAACACAATGACGGCAGAAGGGCTACCGCCTTGTAAAGGGTTGATGTATGCATCAGTGTTGTTAAATGGGAGGCCTGTTTTGGCTATGCTGGACACGGGGGCAACCAGCAACTTCTTCTCCCATAAGTTGGTAAGTGAATTTGGTTTGTAGGTGCAACCAAGTTCATGGAAAATGAAGGCAGTAAACTCTGGGCCAACTCCGATTCATGGAATGGCTAACGCAACTCTCAAAGTTAGAGCTTGGGAGGGAGAGATCAGTGTGACAGTCTCAGCGCTTGATGAGTTTGAGTTTATCTTGGGGATAGACTTCTTCATCCAAGCGAAACCTAGCTTGATGCCTCACTTATCAGGTATGCTGATTTCTACGGAGGAATCACCATGCTTTGTACAGGCAGTGTATGGAGAAAAAACTGCAGCAGCGGGTATACAGTCTTCTCAACAGCTGAAAGCGGGTCTCAAGAGGAGCGAGAGGGCTTACATTGCAGCACTAATCGAGATACAACCGGATTAGGTCGTGGAGGTACCTGATGATGCTGCAACTACCTTGGTGGATTATGCGGACATGATACCACCAAAACTTCCCAGCGAACTTCCCCCTCGGAGGGCAATTGATCACAAGATTGAGCTGGAGCCAGGCACTGAATCTCCTGATCAGGCCCCTTATCAATTGGCTAATATAGAGCCTTTGGAGTTGAGAAAATAGCTTAACGGACTGTTGGATGCGAAATTGATCCAACTGTCGAAAGCCCCATATGGCACTCCAGTGTTGTTTCAGTAGAAACAAGGTGGTTCATTTCAGAGGTGCATGGACTATCGAGCGCTAAACAAGGTGTTCTCTCGGCTTAGAGGATACAATCTCTTCATAGAGGAAGAGAAATGTGAGTTCTATCGGGAGCGACAGAACCAAGTGGCGGATGCATTGAGCCGAAGGGAGGTGCAACGCTAAGTAGCTGCGCTGCGAACAGTGCAGTCAACCCTACTAGAGAGGGTTAAAGAGCAAGCCAACGCGAACCCAACATACGTCCAACTCAAGGGAGAGGTATGTGAAGGGGTAATTAAGCGTTATTGGCTTGAAGTTAACTTGTTGTATGCTAGAGATAACAGGTTATACATCTTGAAGTTGGGAGGGCTGAGGTGTGAGCTACTGCGAGGGACTCACGATCCTCAATGGGCAGGACATCCTAGATGGCAAAGGATGATGACACTCTTGTCCAGGTCATACTATTGGCCAAAAATGGGGGAAGACGTCAAGATGTACGTCAAGACTTGTCTTGTGTGCTAGCTGGACAAGACAAAGAAGAAGAAGAATTGGTTGGAGCTGTTGGACACAGCCCAATTTTGTTACAACATCCATAGATCGTTGGCTATAGAAATGAGTCCTGCAGAGCTTGTCATGGGATAGCAGCCTCTCACTCCTCTCGAGTTGGCTCAATTGACGAACCATGGAAAGTGCCCTGCTACCTATCGCTTCACCAAGAAGAAGGAGGAACTTATAGAACAAGCTCGAGACAACTTGCGCAAGGCAGCAAAACGTATGAAGAGATATGCGGATGAATGAAGGTGTTCATTAGAGTTTCAGGTTGGAGACATGGTGTTGCTGAGCAGCAAGACCGTACATCGTGGGTTGGTACCAAGGTATGACGGCCCCTTCGAGGTGATGAAGAAAGTCGGGCAGGTTGCTTACCGGTTGAAGCTACCCGACAGGCTGAATGTACACCCAACATTCCATGTTAGCTTTCTCAAACCTTTCAACAGGGACTTTCTTGGAGATAGACAGCAAGTCAAGAGAACTCCACCAGTAGTTCGAAAATAGTTTGACAAGGAGGTCGAGAAGATCCTTGCACACCAAACTACGGAGCAAAGCAAGAAGAATCGACGGACTGATTTTCTTGTGAAGTGGAAAGGCGGCAGCGAGGCCGATGCCACGTGGGAGTAGGACTCTACACTATGGTAGTTTGAGAGACAAATTAAAGAATACATGGATCCTACTCCGACGAGGACATCAGACTCTCCTGGTGGGGGTGGTTTGTCACACCCGTTGTGAGTGGTTGGTGCCACTACGAGGAGGATCATGCGAGAGAGCGTGTGATCATGTGAGGCGACCGACTGCCTCCAACGTATGTGTGTGTGGACAGCATGCATATGAGGAAACAACTAGCCGTGGTGGTCGATGCCACTATGAGGAGGATCATGTGAGGGAGCACGTGATCATGTGAGACGACGGACTGCCTGCAACGTATGTGTGCGCGGATAGCACGCCTACGAGGAAACAACCAACTATGGTGGTCGGTGCCACTATGAGGAGGATCATGTGAGGGAGTGCGTGATCATGCGAGACGACGGACTGCCTCCAACGTATGTGTGCACGGGCAGCACGCATACGAGGAAATAACCAACTGTGGTGGTCGGTGCCACTACGAGTAGGATCATGCGAGGGAGCGTGTGATCATGCGAGGTGATGGACTGCCTTCAACGTATATGTGTGCGGGTAGCACACATGTGAGAAAATAACCAGCTGTGGTGGTCGGTGCCACTACGAGGAGTATCATGCGAGTAGCGCGTGATCATGCGAGGCGACGGATTGCCTCCAACATATGTGTACGCGGGCAGCACACATAGCAGTAAGTGACGGAGTCACGACATGTTCAGATGGAGACTCGAACAGCCCAAGCAATCCTGCAGAGTGAGCAGCGGGACAGGTTAGCTAAAGTGAGCTACAGGAGCGTGTGAACAGCCTGGACACTTGGCGCCACAGGCTGAAGACACCTAGCTGCAGGCTGGAGAATCAGAGCTGCAACTGCCAAGGGACACGTGGCTAGCAAAGAGGCAATTGAGGGCTCATGGGATAGGTGACAACAGCTCAGAGAGTCAACTAATTGCCAGGAGAACATTGTGGAGCATGTTCTCCATGGCCTCCAATAGTTGAACTGCAGTGAGAACACTGTGGGACATGTTCTCCATGATCTCCAGGAGTGGCTCACTGCCAAATATGTGTACTATAAATAGACCAGGGGGTCTATTGAGCTGAGATACACACACAAGTAGAGAGACTTGTAGTGTCACTCCGCATTAAGAATTATATTTCCTTTTATGTGAGTAATAAAAGGTTGACAAGGTTGCTATACTTCTCTTCTCCTCTATACTCTTGTGGGCTTATGCGAGTTTGGCGGGTTGAGGTGGGCGAACCTTGGCGCCATCACGGGCGAAATTTCAGGGTAGAAGTTTGGCCGTGTGACAGCTACCATGGCGGGCAACATCATGTATAGAGAGCATGTTAAGCGGCTATGGTGAAAGGAGCAGCAGGTTGGCTGCAAATCAGACAGGGGCTCGATGATAACTTTGTCAGCTGGAGGAGAGAGCAGCTTGGTGGTCCTACAAAAGAGGATGAGAAAGAAAAAGAAGAAAGCTAAGTTTGAAACTTTACTTCTTTAGTCTTTTTCAATTATGGCTTTTCTGATATTTCTATTTTTCATCTCTGATTTCTTTCTGTTTCATGATTTGCAAGTTCCGATGAATTTTTATAGGTTTTTAGAGATTGAATCGATCTTCATTCAAAAATTTAAACACGTGATAATTTATTATTTTGAATTTATTATGGGTGTGGATAAAATTTATTTGAATATGAATTCTATCTTTGTTTGGATGATGATAAGATTCTTAATTTAAATATTTGAATTATCGATGAAAATCTTATTCAAATTTCATACTATGGATAAAATTATATTTTTTTTACGAAATCATGAAATTCATGGGGTTTTTTTAAAATTTTTTTCCGAAAATTTAAACAAATTTAAACAAAATTATAATTTTATGATTTTTAGGGGGTCTTGTTTTTGGAAAAGACTTGTTTATAAAGTCTTAAAGTTTCTAGATTCCTTTTTGAATAAAATTCACATTTATTCACAAATAAAATTTTTTTAGGGACTTATTTGTAAGAAGTCAAAAATTCTATGGGCTAATTTATAGATAAAAATTTTAGGGATTTTTTTGCAAAATTTGAATTTCATAAGGAGAAAATTATAATTATTAATATTTCGCGGAGTTTATTTGTAAATTTTAAATTTTGCGAGACTGGTTTATAATTTAGGATTTTATTGGATTTTTCCATAAAATTATTATTCCAAGGATATATTTGTAAGAAAAATATGATCAAGGACCCATTTATGGATATTTATTCAATCCAAAGACTCATTTGTAAAATTTTTATATCTTGTCATTTTGTTTCAAGTTTTAAATGAATTTTGTACCCAATTTTACTCCAAAAATCTAATCCAATTAGCATATTTGGATTATGCCTAGTTAGAGCCTGAATTTTTCAATAATTTGAGCTCAATTTTTAATCACACTTAGAGATAATTTAAATTTGACTGAGATCCATATTTGAAATATAATTTAGTGACATATAAGTCTCAATTTTAATTATATTTTAATTAATTTTGATTGTGGCAAAAATTGCTTTAAACAAATTGCTCTTTTCATAGTCTCTTCTCGAGTTTTGATGAGAAGATAGAGTGCGAATAATTTTCAAGTACTTGTCATTGTATCAACATTTTAGGAGTTGATTATATGGGTTTAAATTACAGCGTGAAAGTGGACTTGTTTGTCATGTAGAAGTAAACTTGGTTTATAGTATAAAAGTGGACTTAAGTTGCCACGTAAAAGTGGGCTTGGTTTGTTACATAGAAATAGACTTGAGTTGTCACATGAAAGTAGACTTAGTTTACTTTATAAATATGGGTTTAGTAGCAATACAAGATGAATAGAGTTTTGTGTCAATGTTTTATCTCGAGAAACATGAAATATATGTTTGATCGAGTATTCCTTTTTAAGAAAGTCGGATATTCTGTCATATATAAAATATGAACACTTTTGATTATTATTGTTGACCTCAAGGCTCAGGCATAGTGCTTTTTAAGGAATTGGCTGTTAATTGATGGCATAAGTCTTTTCCCATGTAATTGATTAGTTGGTAAGATCTTCCTTCAAATATCCTTTCGATGATATAAAGGTCTTCCCAATTATGCTCAAATTTGTCTTTCTTATTTCGATTTGGGATTATGGATCTTCTTAGAATTAAGACCATTTCTCCCTTCTGGAATAATCTGAGTTAAGTCATCTTGTTGTTGGCCCTAGCCATTTGTGTTTGATATACTTTTAGGTTTTGTTATGCCATGAGTCTTGTCTCGTTCAAAGAGTCTAGTCTGTCAAAGTAAAGATGAACATTATCTTCTCTTGTGATTTCTTTTTGCAAGGTAATCCTTAGAAAGGGGATTTACATTTCCAGTAGCAAGACTGTCTTAGTTCCGAACACCAATGCATATGGTGTTGATTGGGTAAGAGTTCGATATGTGGTGTGATAGGCCTATAGTACCTCGGTAAGTTTTGGGTGCCAATCTTTCTTATTTCTAACAATAATTTTCATTAGGATCTTGGATAGGGTTCTTGTTGAATGTCTCAGCAAGCCCATTGGCTCTGGTATTGTAGATGGATGAATATTTTTTATTTATCTTGTGATGATGTCTGAATCATCCTATCTTGAAGCTTCTAAAAGATGATCCATTATTAGAAATGACCCTTCGAGGAATACCAAATCAGTATAAAATATTTTCTTGAAAGAAGAAGATTTCAACATTCTCTTTTACCTTTTTTAATGGAATCGCTTCAGCCTACCTAGAGAAATAATCAGTTGCTGTTAGTATGAAGTGATGACCTTTAGAAGAAGATGGTTCGATTGGGCTGGTGACATAAGTACCTCATACCTTGAATGACCATGAGGACATTGTTTGATGTAGATGTTTTGGGTGTTGATGGATAAAGTCACAATGAATTTTGCATAGGTGATATTTTCTCGCGTATTCAATGCAATCTCCTATCATCGTGGGCTAATAGTAGTCTATACACTTAATCTTCATCATCATTATTAGATTCGATTGATGAGCTCTACAGACACCAAAATGCATTTTATATATAACTTCATTAGCCTCTTTGTCTAAGAGATAACTTAAAAGTAGTTGATCGAAAAATCTTTTATAAAGAGTGTCATTGATAAGGAGCAAGCGTGGGACCCTCTTTCTGAATTGTGTCCATGTGGATTTACCTTTTGAGATAGTTGATAAATAGTATTATCCAATCTATGATATTTTCTACCAATTTAGATTCAGTTTTCTCATGCTTAATGCTGAAGACTAAGTTTATCACTTGTCTATTATCAACTGTGATTAGAATTTTTTTTTTTATTAAGGTCAGCTAGTGCCTTGGCTAGTTTAGCTAAGGAGTCAGCTTTTGTATTGGATATGAGGAATTTGCCTTATGATCTCTTGAGCCTTTTCATAGTATTTCAGGAGCTCAAATCTATAAACTTTATATTTACCTTAGACTTGGTTGATAACTAGTTGTGAATCATCGAAAACATGTAGGTGTGATATTTTCATATTGAGGACCATCTCCAGTCTTGCAATTAGGGTATCATATTCAGCTTTATTGTTTATACATGGTTTCAAGAGAGAATAAGAGTATCATAAAATGTTCCAATTTGGAGTGACATAAACAAGTCCGATGACTGCTTTGATTTGTGAAAGCCTTGGTATGATCCCTGGTTTGATGAATAATGCTCTATCAAAGTATTACTTTAAATAAGGTTCTTCTTCTTCGACTAAAAGGATTTCTTCATCAGGAAGCTCACAGTTCAGAGAAGAATCATCTACTATTGAGTGATCCACGAAAAAATGGGCAAGGGCTTGCCCTTTAACTGCCTTTTGGGGAGTAAATTTGATATTGTATTTCATAAGGATTAAAGCCCATTTTGTTAGCCTTCTGGTGAGTACTAGCCTAGTCATTAGGTACTTTATGGGATTAATTTTTGATATTAAAATGACTTGATTAGAAAGCAAATAATGTCTAAGCTCTTAATGGCAAATATAAGCATCAGACAATGCTTTTTGATGGGAGAGTAATTATTTTCTTCCTCTACTACATTCTACTTAAATAGTAGAGCATATTTTCTTTACCTTTTTTATTATTCTAGATAAGAAGTACCCCTAAGGATCCTTCTATTGCTGCCATGTAGAGAATAAGGGATTTATCAGGTACAAGTGCTGTCAGGATTGATCACTTTAGAAAATATTGCTTGATCTCTTTAAATGCCTATTGGTAGTCTTGGTCCCAAATGAATGGAGTGTTTTTCTTTATCTACTTGAAAAAAAGCTTGTATTTCTCGGAGAGATTTGTAATGAATCATCTTCTGTATGCAAGTCAATATTAGAATGACCTCAATTACTTTAAGTTGCTAGGTGGTAGTATATCCAAGATAGCTTTAATCTTAAATGGATTGATTTCAATCCCTTAATGCCTAACAACAAAGTAAAGGAATTTTCTCAATAATATGCTAAAAGCATACTTCATAGGATTTATCTTTAAGTTATATTTCTTAAGATGGTCGAATATCAATCTTAGGTCTTGGACGTGCCTGTCTTTGGACTTGATTTTGACCACCAAGTCATCCACATAATATTCTATTAACTAGTGTATGAGGTCATTAAAGATTTGAATCATGGCCATTTGATAAGTAGCATCTGCATTTTTAAGCCCAAATGCATCACCTTGTAGAAGTAAATGTCAATTGACGTCCTGAATGCTATATGTTTATCATCATTAAGATGCATCTTGATTTGGTTATATTCTGAGAAATCATCCATAAAGGATAATATTTTAAAATCAACCGTGTTATCAATCATGATTTTTATTATTGACAATGAAAAAATTTCTTTTGGACATGCTTTATTCAAGTATTTATAGTTCACGTAAATACAGATTTGGCCATTTTTTTTTCTAACTGGTATGATGCTTGCTACCCAATCTGGGTATTTTTTTTTTCTCTCTGATGAAGCTTGCTTCAATTTTATCTTCTTAGGTGCTTATTTGCTAGGTGGAAGCTTGGGATTGATGTCCAATTTATGAATTATAACTTTAGGGTCTAGTCCAAACATCTTCTTATAGTTTCATGCGAAGCAGTCAATATACTCTTGGAGCACTGCTTTGAGCTGGGTTTGGTTTTTTGAAAGTTGAGTGCTAATGAAAGTCGGCTTTGGGTCCTCCTTTGAGTCTAGGTTGATCTCCATCAGTTCATCGATTGTGGCTTGCCCCCCATTCTGAAGTTCTGGTGGAGTTTTTTTTGGTTTGAGGATTAGTTCTTTACCAAGTAATTTATCATGTTGAGTGAGTTTTGGCAAAAATTCATCTAAAGGTATTTCAACCACATCATGTCCCCTTTCTTGTTGTTATGATGAAATCCCATCGAGAAAGTCACCTTCTTGTGATGCCTAAAAAGTTGTGACAAAAAAAGGACAAGTTTTTCATACTCGATACATGCGTTAGAAGGTATTGACATTATTTGGTGATCCAGAATATTAGAGAGAGGTTTAACAATGACCATAAGACAAGTGTGGGCGTTTGAAGTATATAGCCTAATCCTCTTGTGTTCTAGTTTCCTCTTTCAGGGATGTAAGCACGTCCGTAGGGTGGATCCCATAGATTTCTGAAAAAATAACTCTCTCTTTATTTGTGGATGTCCCTAGCTAGATTTGTCAATTATCTTACAAAACTGATCTAAAAAAGATTTAGTTATAAAGACTGATTGAGTATGATCTTAAAAGCTAACTGAGTATCAGTCCAAAGACTAACTGAGTGTAAGCCTAAAGATTAGCTAATATGAGCCTAATGGTTGACTTAAATGTGAGCCTAAAGGTTGGCTAAGTATGAGCTCAAAAGCTAGTTGAGTGTAAGCTTAAAAGCTGACTGAGTACAAGCTCAAAAGCTAGCTGAGTGCGAACCCGAAGGCTGACTGAGTGCGAGTCTAAAAGCTGTCTGAGTGCAAGCCTGAAAGTTAGTTGAGTGCAAGATTTAAAGCTAGCTGAGTGCGAGCTTGAAGGCTAGCTTAGTGTGAGCCCGAATGTTGGCTTTGAGCGAGCTCAATGGCTGGTTTGTGGTGATGAGGATCTACTATTTTTGAGGAACCGTAGGTGGCCACAGAAAGGTCATGAGTTTACCGTCTTCATTGTTGTCATCATCACCGTCTTCTAGGGGTCACAGGTAGCTACAACTATGTCATAAATTTGCTGTCCTCATTGTCAAGGGCTGCGGTTGGCCATGGTGTTATCGAGAGTCCATTGTCACACCATAAATTGTGGATAACTATAATTTTGAAAGCTTTTCTTTTTATTTTTACTGAATTTTCCTCTTTTTCTTTTTTTCTTTTTTTCTTTCTTTTAAATCACAACAACTATTTTTATTTTTTTTATTTTTTCTTTTCTTTTTCTCCCCCTTCAGATTCAAAACTTCTTCTATTTTTGGTCGGATTTTTTTATTACACAAGTAAGTTTTCTTTTTTCTAATTCACCCCGCCACCACACACCCCGCCTCCATGCGGGCACCCCCACACTCCCCCCCCCCCCCCCCCCCCCCCCCCCCCCCCGCCCCCCCTCTTGCCTCTCGGTCAGATTCGGCAATGTGGCTTTGATCTGATGTGAACTTGGGAGATGGCAGCTAGGGTGGCTATGGCACAGCGGGTAGTAGCATTGGCCGCCTGATGGTGCCCCAGTTAGGGGTGAGCAAAACCGGTTAACCGAACTAGTTTTGGTCGTTTTAGAACCGGAACCGGATTCCAGTTCTCAAAAAATTGAGAACCGGAACCGTACCGGTTTGGGTAGAGAACCGATTTTTCGGTTCCGGTTCTAAACCGGTTCTAAAACCGGTATACCGATTTTAAATTATAAATTTCCTATGACAGTAATATTGTAATTAGCAAGTTAGCAACCATTTTTTTTACCAAAAAATAAAGAAATAACATTGAATTGCAAGTAAATACAACTCCTGAGCTTTTACAACTTACAACAACTCAAATGGTTTCTTAAAAACTTTAAGAGACAAGATCACCAAAATAGAAGCAAAACAAGCAATAGCAGTATGCAGTATGCATTTATGCAGTGGCAGTGCAGTAGACCAACAGGCAACAGTAGCCAGTAGTAGACCAGCAATATACATATTCTTGCAAAAAAAGAGCTTAGACTACTACTGCTAGTCTGCTACTAGCACTATAAAGGCATAAATTAAGGTATAATAATGTCAACAGTTTTTGGCTTAGAGTCACCAAGAAGATAATCTCTCTGTTCGGATGGGATAGCCTATGCAGTGCAGCTGCTGCAGCAGACCAGCAGCCAGGCACCAGGCAGTAGTAGTAGACCAGTAGTATGCACTTATGCAGTGCAGCAAACTAACAGGCAACAGTAGTAGACCATCAGTATGCACTTATGTAGTGCAGCAGACTAACAGGCAGCAGTAGTAGACCATCAGTATGCACTTATGCAGTGCAGCAGACCAGCAGACAGCAGTAGTAGACCAGCACTAGCAGTATGTACTTATGCAGTGCAGAAGACCAGCAGGCAGCAGTAGTAGACCAGCACCAGCAATATGCACTTATGCAGTGCAGCAGACCAGCATGCAGCAGGCAATAGGCACCATGTTCGGTAGTGCAGCAGACCAGCAGGCACTAGGCACTAGGCAGCAGGCACCATGTTCAGTAGTGTAGCAGACCAGCAGCCAGCAGGCACAATGGACCTTTCTCTTCAGTGATGAGATGCCACCAATCCATGTTGATATATATACCTGAAGAAATCAACAGTTTGAGAATACTAGTCAAATCCCTATTTGCTAGCAAATTCATAGGAATGTAGATAAATTTTATTTAGATAGTTTCAGTTTTTCAGATCTGTTTTTGAAGTTGAGGCAGTATCAGAGGGATTATGCAGTGTAGCAGACTAGCAGCAGACAGCAGTAGATCATTCTTCCCATGACTTGAGATGTCTTCACTTTGTCCTCTCCTTGCATTTGCTCTTTCAATTGGCTTAGCAGTTAGCAGAATAGCAGTTAGCATTCAATATGTGTAAGTTTGGCAATAATTTTGTAATTAAAATCAACAGTTAGAGAATAGAGATTAGAGGATACAGATAAACAAACCAATGAACCACGCTGGTAAAAACAGGAATATAGTGCCCACTGCCCACTTGCCCAGCATACATCTTTGCTGGCACTGGCAGATTCATAGACATGGCATCAAGAAAGAAAATTAATCATCAACTGATATTATTGTTTCCATTTTGCTCGTCATTTATGCAATTATAAAGATAAAACATGTGAAATATATAGCATAAATATTAAAATCAATAATTAATTTCTACAGAAATAATACAATGAATGAGTAATTTTTACCTGCGGATATTTTTTCAATTTCCTCAAGTGTCTCCTCAATATTAATAGGAGAACTAGAAGAATGCAGCCAATCTTGTGTACAAATAAGAGCTTCCACCATTTTTGCAGATAGAGAACTTCGAAATTGATCAAGAACTCGACCTCTTGTACTAAAAGCTGACTCCGAAGCAACGGTAGATATGGGCATAGCAAGCACATCTTTAGCCATCATGGAAAGAACTGGATACCTACCACTGTTTGCTTTCCACCACAGAAGAATATCAAAATCTTCTGCCTCATCTTCATGTTCCTCCTCCAAATACTTATTTAATTCTATTTTGCAAGTGGAAGTCTTCTGTTTTGCTTTGACTTTTCTCAATTCATCTTGAACCAGCTGAAGTACATCAAGATTACTTGTTCCAGTAGCATTCCTTTGTTTTATCTGTTCAACTCCTGCAACACTATGGGAAGAAGAAGAAGACTTTTCTATAGATAAATATTCTTGAAAAAATCTATCCAAAACATTCTTCACTTTACCCTTCAACTCACTGACTTTTTCATTCTCATAACTTTCCTCAATCATCCAATCTACACTCTCCAACTTTAGCCTAGGATCAAGCACAAAAGCAATGAATAGCATAATATTAAGCTTTTCAATATTTGCCCAATATTTATCATATTTGGTCTTCATCTTAAAAGCCATAGTACTTAAGCAGAAGTTATCTGATTCAGAAAACTTCTTGATCATCATGCCAATTCCATACATGCTTTGCATATATATGTTTCTTGTAACATAAGAAGAGCCATATATGTTTAAGGTAACATCACAAAATACTTGCAAAAAAGGTAATAAAGCTCGAGCAACATCCCAATCTGCATGTGTTGGTGAGCCCTGTGACTTTCCCTTCATTAGCTCCTCTGCATATTTGAAATCTTGGATCTCCAATAATTCAAAAGCTTTCTAAAATTTCAAAGCAACATCAAGCATTAGACATGTAGAATTCCATCTGGTTTCAACATCAAGACAAACCAGACTTTTGCATTCTATTTTTTCTTGCTCCACACAAAGCTTGAACCTCTGTGCTCTTGCTGGTGATGATCTTACATATTTAACTGCAGACCGAATTCTAGCAATAGAGTCATTTGAATCTTTAAGTCCTTCTTTAACAATTAGACTCAGGAGATGTGCACAGCATCTGATATGCAAATACTCACCATTAAGTACATGACCTTTCCAGCTATCAAGCCTTTTCCTCAGGTACTGAACTCCAACATCATTAGAAGATGCATTATCTATAGTAACTGTGAAGACCTTATCTATGCCCCAATCAAGTAAGCACAACTCCAATGTTTTACCAATTACCATACCAGCATGACTTGAAATAGAACAAAAATTTAAATTTTTCTTTTTAAGCTTCCAATCATCATCAATATAGTGAGCAATCACACTCATGTAGCTCAAGTTTTGGCATGATGTCCAACAATCAGTTGTAATACTCACTCTTTGTTTTAACTTGCTAAAAAAATATTTCAATTTTTTCTTTTCCTCCAGAAATATTTTGAAACAATCTCTAGCAACAGTAAATCGAGAAGGAACATCAAATTTAGGTTGCAATGTAGAGGTATAGAACTTAAACCCTTCACCTTCAACATGTTTGAAAGATGGTTAATCAAGAATCAAATATTTGGCTAATGCAATTATGCATGCTTCTTGATTAAAATTCCATGAAACAAGTGTGCGAGCTTGAGTGCCAGTGCCAATTCTAGTGCCACTGTCATCACTAACTGATTGAAAGGCTACAGTTTTTTATTTTTTCACCTCCATGTTTGGAGGATAATCTCTGCATCTACTTAAGTGAGTACTTAAACCACTTGTTCCATAATTAGAAGGACATGAAAGGAGACTTCCACAGTAATTACATTGGGCTTTATCCTTGTGACCATCTTCACTGGAATTTAGTTTAGAAAAATGGTCCCACACCCATGAACTATTTTTTCTCACATTCCAAGATTTCTGATTTATTTTATTTATCCTTGAAGTTACATCTTGAGCTTCACTAGCCTTCTCAGTGTTCTCACCAACATTTTGATTTTGACATAAATATTTTATATTCGAAGCATTCATACTTGTATTTTCATTAGTGATTTCTCTGCGGGAATCCATCTAAAATAGAAGAAAGAAGATATATGACCAACAGACCAAGCAATCAAGCATGCAAGTAATATTGTCCCTAGTAGAACTATAGGAAAGACTATTACGGTATTACCTAATTCATAGAACTGGGCCAATTGGCACGATCAGCCACGCCGCAGTAGGAAAATCCCCAAACAAGTTGAAATTCAGCTTGCAGTCCCAAAATTTCTGAGAAAACTCTGAAAAAATATAACACAACATCAGTAAAAATCAGAAATCATAGAAGAACTAGTACTTGAGAGAGATGGCATATCAGAGTAGATCGCTGCTCTGGCGACTGGCGATGTCGCTGCTCTGGCGATGGACGAAGGACAAATCAGAGCAAATGGGGACGAGATCGGAGATGCAGGGACCTAAGGTTAGGGTTTTGAACCCTCGACCTTTGATAATGAGAAGAGAAATCAGAGCAAAAGGCACGGCGGGTGGCAACCGGCGAGATCGGAGATGCAGGGACCTAGATCTAGAGTTTGAGCCTTTGACAGTGAGAAATCAAAGCACGAGATGGCCAGATCGGAGATGCAGGGACCTAGATCTAGGGTTTAAGCCTTTGAGAATGAGAAATCAGAACAAGAGGCAATGAGATCGAAGACGCAAGGACCTAGGGTTAGGGTTTTGAACTCCCGACCTTTGAGAATGAGAATAGAAAACGGAGCAAAAGGTGCGGCGGGTGGTGACTGGCGAGATCGGAGATGTAGGGACTTAGATCTAGGGTTTGAGCCTTTGACGATGAGAAATCAAAACACGAGATGGCCAGATCGGAGATGCAAGGACGTAAATCTAGGGTTTGAGACTGAGAATGAGAAATCAGAGAAAGAGACGACGAGATCGGAGAAGCACGAACTTAGGGTTAGGGTTTTGAACTCTTACCTTTGAGAATGAGAAGAGAAAATGGAGAAAAAGGCGCGGCGGGCAGCGACCTGCGAGATCAGAGATGCAGGGACCCAGATATAGGGTTTGAGACTTTGAGAATAAGAAATTGGAGCAAGTGACGGCCTGGAGATGACCGGTGAGGGCGAGGGCGAGACGGCGTCGCTACGAGTGCAGGGTCGAGGGCGAGAGCGTGGCGGCATCGCTGCGAGTGCGGGGTCGAGGGCGAGAGCGAGGCGACGGCGCTACGAGTGAGGAATTAGGGTTAATGGGTTAGGGTTTCGGCTGAAGACCTATATATAGTGGGAAAACCGGTACGGTTCCGGTATACCGGTTTTTCAGAAAACGTGGAACCGGAACCGGATCTGATTTTTTGATTCTCTTAAATTTTAGAAGCGGAACCGTATCGGTTTGATCTTAGAACCGATTTTCCGGTACAGTTCTCAACCGGTACAGTTCGGTATACTGGTTTTTCGGTTTTTTTGCTCACCCCTAACCCCAGTGAGGAGGCCAAGCGTGGGGAGGCAAGGGCAATGTGCAGAAAGGCTAGACACCGGCGATCTTGTTCTGGACGAGCTCGGAGGTGACGATGGCCACCTCATCCTCTAGGACCTTCTTGTCAGTGTGGAAGTCGAAGGCCATGCATGAGTCAGCGCTCAATCGCTTGGTGTGAGGACATTTTCACCATCTTCATGCAGACGCGACTCCTATTGGAGTAGAGGAGGAGGAGGAGGAACTAGGGTTTTGGCCAGGGTGGCAGAGGAGGCCTGGCAGCAGCGCTCAGTGGTGGCTTTTTCCTCTGAGGTGATGGTGAAGGAGTGAGAGCCTAAAGTGAAAGCAGACAAGGTTGAAGATTGTCAGCTACTCATCTCTCAGGTGGGAAAGGCTAGGTGACAAAGGTGATAGGATCCACCAAAAACTCTAGATTTGATGCCAGAGCTTCCCAAGCAGGGCAGTGGAGCAATGTTGTGGTCACTGCCGCATAGGGCTGAGGTCGTGGACCTTTGGCGATGGTAGGATTCAATAGTTGGGGTGGCTACCATGGCGGGCAACATCATGTATAGGACCACGTTAAGCAGCTACGGTGGAAGGAGCAGTGGGTTGGGTGCGGCTCAGAGAGGGGCTCGATGATGACCTGGCCAGCTGGAGGAGTGAGCAGCTTGGTGGTCCTATGGAAGAGGAGGAGTACAGTCAGAAGAAAGAAAAAGAATAAAGTTAAGTTTGAAATTTCACCTTTTAGTCTTATTCGATGATGGCCTTTTTGATCCCTCTATTTTTCATTTCCGATCTCTTCTTGTTTTTTGATATGTAGGTTTTGTGAATTTTTATAGGCTCGTGAAGATCGAATCAATTTTTATTCAAAATTTTATACTGGTGATGATTCATTAGTTTGAATTGGTTATGGATGTAGATAAAGTTTATTTAAATGTGGATTCTATTTTAGTTTGGATGAGGATAATATCCTTAATTTAAATATTTAAATCATGAACGAAAATCTTGTTCAAATTTCATATTATGGATGAAATTAATTTTTTTTTTGCAAAATCGTGAAATTCATGGGGTTTTCTTGTAATTTTGTTTCCAAAAATTTGGACTAACTTATAATTTTATAATTTTCAGGGGGTCCTTTTTTTATAGAAAAGACTTGTTTATAATGTCTTGAAACTTCTAGATTTTTTGAATAAAATTTAGACTTATTTTCAAATAAAAAATTCTTTAGGAATTTATTTATAAAAAATTAAAAGTTCTAGTGACTTTTTTGTAAAAAAAGAATTTTGGAGGGGTTTATTTGTAAATTTTGAATTTCATAAAGACCAAATTATAATTATTAATCTTTTGAGGGGCTTATTCGTAAACTCTAAATTTTGCGGGATTGATTTGTAATTTTATTTTTTTTGGATTTCTTTACAAAATTCTTATTTTAGGAATAGATTTGTAAGAAAAATTTAATCAATGATTTATTTATGAAAATTTATTCAATTCAAGGACCAATTTATAAAATTCTTGTATTTTTATCATTTTGGCCTAATTTTTGATAAATTTTGGGCCTAATTCTAGTTCAAAAATCTAGTCCAATTAGCCTATTAGTCTGACTAGAGCTTGAATTTCTCAATAATTTGAGCTCAAATTTTTGACTAAATTTAGTCTAAATTTGGACTAAATTTGAGTATAATTTAGTAGTATAGCAGTCTTAATTTTAATCATGTTTTAATTAATTTCAATTATGGCAAAAATCTCTTTAAACAATCATGAAAAGTTTTGCAACCAATAAGGATATGCATCCTACATTTGGAGATGTTATATTTTACAGAGTCCTAACATACATTATTGAACTCTTGTACAGCAACAAACTGAAGTGCATGCTATTTTAGTGTGACTGAATAGACAACAATGTGGAAATGAAGACAAATAACTTTGAATTCAAATTAGTAAATTTTAACCACTCAATGTATAAGCACAATCGGTGTTCAGATGAGTTTTATATTTTACCTCATCAAGCGTATCAAGTTTTTTATGTGCAAGATCTTGTACGGTGTGTGGTATGTGGTTGTGGAGATACCCCCAGAAAATACATGGATATAGTTTTTGAAGAATCAGATAATACTAATGAAGAAGACCCAATGGTAGAACCATGTAATTTTTAGCATCTTGAATGTGACATTAAAAATATAAGAGTAGACATTGACAGTCTACTAATTGATGTGCCTCTTTCAGGATTGCCTCAATAATATACAGAGGAAAGTGATGAAAATAAATTCGTCAGTGATGAAACTAAGATGGAAGAGGAAGACATTAATTGTAACAATGACGATGAGACTGAAGATGATGATTTTATGTCAATTGGGAATGAGCATTAATTTGATAATAAGGTTCATTTCTTATGTTTGCTTATTCATGTGTTATATATAATATTACTATGCAATTTACTTTTTTTATGACTTGTCAGTATATTAAATGAATGTTGAGCCTATCACTCTTGTTTTCCAATTAAAGATAAAAATAGTTTAACCAAAGAGACATATTGGGACTATCCAGTACACCCTAACAAATATGGAAATAGAGGGACTTGTGTTGGAGATACAATTCTCTTCAAATTATAATGGAGATGACTTTCTTAGCTCATGTAGCGAAAGATGACGAGATGGACCATGACAAAGATTTGTGCTATCTCAATTTAATTTATTTTTATATACAAATCATCATACATATTATATACATTTATATATTTATACTTTTTTTTTTTATCAGAGTGACACGCCTTCTTCGAGTAGCACACACCGTGGGCCTAGCAAGCCTATTTGAGTATGAGGCACTGAGGGTTATTGGTTTATGTTGACCATCAACTAGTATGGCCAAATCATCAAGGAGAATTTGGCAAGATTGACCACCCAATTAGGCATAATAGCGAAGGATGACAATAAATTACCATTGACATACACTAATTGGTATGTAGTGTCAGAAGCAAATAAGCAGAGAATTTAGGAAGATATCAAAATAATATTAATGTTATATTTCTATATTTGTGCATCTTTTTGCTAATATTTTATTCTTTTATTTTATAGACCAATATTAATCTAGATGAGGATTATAGGAAATCCATAATGAAGTTATTGGGTAAAAGTTAGTGAGATTGGAAGACGATGTAAAGAGTAAGTATTTCACATCATTTAAGAACCAACTATAGCAACTTGTTACTTGCCCGTTGACGAGGGTTGAAAAAAATCAGTGGCCCATCTCATGACATATTGGCAAAGCTCAGCTATCAGGGTATATCTAGTTCCTATGAAACTTATATAGTTACAATCTTCTGCATATGAACTCATTAGACCAATAATATATTTTGTTATTTTAGGAAAAAAGCAGAGAGAATAGAAAAGCTAGAAACAATAAAAGATGGACCACTCAGTAGGCCACAAGGGTTATGCGAATTTAAGAGTCGAGGTATTTGCACACTTAAATGTGTATTTAAAATCAGCTGGTTTATGTTATCATCGAGTTTATATAATGTAACACTTTTTACATATGGAAGAACAATATGGATCGGAGCCTTCAAACCTTGAGGTGTTTTTGGTATCACATACGAAAAATATAGACAACCGATTGGCAAAGCATCCGCAGCAGCAATAGTGAGAATATTTTTACAATCCATTTTTATAGTTCTATTATTGAATAATTTGCTTACATTTTTCACTGTCTTCTATGTACAATCCCATATTGAATACCTATGATAAGAGTTGCCGGAGAATTTTCAATCAAATATTGCAACTCAAAATAAGATTCATGCCAAAATATTTGATCGTGAGAGACATGGTTAGTTGTAGATGTTCGGTATGGAACCCACAAACACATATTGGGAGTACCTCTGGAGGTTTACATGACGGTTGCTATTACATAGACCTGTTTGAGTCAATTTTAATTAAAGATCAAATTTAATCCAAATTCAGTCAAAATATGGATTTAAATGCCACTTAATTATGATTTGAATGTAGGGCTTAGTTGAATCTAGATTGTGGATAAATTTAAATGAAAATTAAGTTTAATTTAGACTTGAATTATTAAAAAATTTGGGCTTAAACTGAACTGCACTAAGTGGACCAAATATTTGGATCAAAATCGGGCCTTAAATTCATCAAATATTTGGATCAAAATAACAAATATAAAATTTTTGTGAATAGGTTCTTGGACCAAATATGTTTTACAAATGGGTCTCTTATGAGACTTTTCTTATGAATAAGTCCTTTAGATGAAAATTTTGCAAAAAAACCCTTGAAAGTTCTAAAATTTCAAATCATCTTTGCAAAACCTAGGCCAAAATTTTATATTCGCAAATAAGCTCCTAAAATTTTTTGTTTTTTGCAAATAAATCTCCCAAAAATTTTTATTTGCAAAAAAGTTTAAATTTTATAAAAAAACCCTTGAAACTTATGAAATTATATTTTGGTCTGAATTTTTTGAAAAAAAATTTGCAAATACCCTCCCTAAAAATTCATCACCTAGAAATGATACAAGATCTGAATTTCTTTATTAAGAAAATAAATCATAATATAGAGGATTACATACCAATACAGAAGATGGAAATTCAATCCCATCAAGATATTACAATCCCACAAACATTCTAAAATCGATCTAATCAAAGATTTGATTTCAAATCTTCCTGAGCCTATAAAATAATGAGAATCCTACAAAAAAGGTAGAGAATAAGAAGAGAATGAGAGAGGATCAAGAGGCCATCATAGAGGGAAGAGAAGAAATCATAAATAGAAATAGGTAATTTCTTACCCCAATTTTCTTCTTCTTCTTCTTGACCTCTTTTGTTTTGCTTTTGTGCCCCCAAGCCTCCGCTACTCCCTTGTCCTACCAAGGGTCGGGTCTAGATAGATATGGCTAGACCCGGCCATCCTCTCTCATGATAGGCTCTCTCTTGGTTGGACCACCCACACATGGTAGTCATTTAGCTCTAGGGCCTTCCCCTCTTGGCTGCCTCCTCCTCGCCAGAGCCCTAACCCACCAGCCTCTGTCTTTGTGAGGCAATGCCCCTTTGCAACCAACAATGCTTGCACCGTTGCTTGTGCCAGAGTCAACTAGTATATTGTGCTACTCTATTATGCCCTTCATCGGATCTCACCCACATCCACATTGTGTTGG
Organism: Trichopus zeylanicus subsp. travancoricus; assembly: GCA_005019695.1. Classification (NCBI taxonomy): domain Eukaryota; kingdom Viridiplantae; phylum Streptophyta; class Magnoliopsida; order Dioscoreales; family Dioscoreaceae; genus Trichopus; species Trichopus zeylanicus. The sequence continues at coordinate 1,160,300 of RXID01010941.1, forward strand.
TGAGAGCCCATTGAGAATCTAATAGCCATCCACCCTTGCCATGCTTGGGTAGGCCGCTATCTACCTCACAATAGCTTACTTTGACCTCACTATGGCTTGGCTTCCCCGTCACTGCTCAAGGGAGTTGTTGGTCAGGCCACCAGACACCTTGTCGGAATGCTATGCCCCAACCTGTTGCTCACTGTTGGCCTATCTTGACATGCCTCTTTAGCTATGTGTGACCTAGTCCCTTGTCAAAGCCCTACTTTGTCCGCCCTCTGTCATGCTCTATCCTTGCCTGGTATTGTGTTGATGAACTCCTCATGTTGCCTCTAGCCATCTGAGCAACTGAACCTTGATGGCCTCCACTGCCTCTTGCTACCATGCCATGGTCGGACTGGCTAGATTCTATCAGGGAGCGCTCCAGGCCACCATGGCCCAGTTGAAGAAGGAGGAAAGAGGCATGGGCAAGAGAAGGGAAGAAGATGAGTGAAAAGGAAAGAGAAAATAAAAAAATAAAAAAAATCTTGCAGCAAAAGAACTCAATTTTCGTGCCATCACTATTACGATCACTTGTAGTTTTTCGCATGTCAATGAAACTTCATCAATACCACAACCACCTGTAGTCCTTTGTGTATTAACAAATTCTATCACCACCATAGCCTCCTGTGGCTTCACGCATTAAGCCAACCTTTAGGCCTACACCTAACCAACTTTTGAGCTGACACTCATGCCAGTCTTGGGTTCACACTCAGCTAACTTTCAGGCATGCATCCAAGCCAGCATTCAGGCTCCCAGTCAACCAACCTTTAGGCTCGCATCCAAGCCAGCCTTTGGGTTCTCACTCATGCTAGCTTTCAAGCTCACACTTAGCTAGCCTTTGGGCTTGCAACCAAGTTAGCCTTCAAGCTCGCACTTATGCCAATCTTCAAGCTCGCACTTAGCTAGCCTTTGATCTAGCATCCAAGCTAGCCTTCTGGGTCATAGATAGCCAACCTTCAGACTTGCACCCAACTTGCCTTTGTGCTCGCATCCAAACCAGCCTTTGAGCTTACACTCAACCAGCTTTCAAGCTCATATCCAAGCCAGCCTTCGGGCTCGCACTCAACCAGTCTTCGAGCTTGCATTCATGCTATCCTTTAAACTCACATCTAAGCAAGTCTTTGGGTTCGCATTCAGGTAGCCTTTGGGCTCACACTCAGCTAATCTTCAAGCTCGCATTCAACTAATCTCCAGGCTAGCATTTAAACTAGACTTCAAGTTCACAATTAGCCAGTTTTTAGGCTTATATTTAAGCCAACCTTTGATTTCACACTAAGCCAACCTTCGAGCTTACATCCAAGCCAACCTTCAGGCTTGTACTCAGCCAGCTTTGGGCTTGCATCCAATCTAGCCTTTGGGTTTGCAACCAAGCCAACCTTCAGGCTTAAATTGAGCTAGCCTTCAGGCTCGAATTCAAGCTAGCATTCAAGCTCGCATTCAACTAGCTTTTGGGTTCGCATCCAAGATAGCTTTTAGGCTTGCATTCAAGCCAACCTTTGGGCTTATATCTAACCTAGTATTTAGGCTCATATTCGAACTAGCCTTTGGGCTTGCACTTAGTTAGTCTTTGTTCTCACACCAAGCTGGCCTTTAGACTCGTACTCAACTAGCCTTTGAGCACACACCAAGCTAACTTTTGGGCTCACACTTGAGCTAGCTCTCAAGATTGCACCTCTAAGCCAACTTTTGAACTCGCATACTTAAGCTAGCCTTGGGGCTCGCATTTCTAAGACAACTCTTGGATTCACTCCTCTAAGCCAGCTCTCAGGCTCACATATTTAAGACCTATCCATAGGCTCACCTAAAATTATCATGACAATTTCAGGGTTAGCAAGTCAAATTGATTAACATGAAGTGACTCAATCACACTAAACTCAACTAGAACAAATGAGCAAAACTAAATTGACTCAAATAGACCGCCAAATTGACATAAGATTAGATGGACTAAACTCAAATCAAACTAGACATAAAATCCAAATTAAGTTAAGCTAAACTGGATCAGCTCAGACTCAACCTTAATTGGGTTTGAATTGGATCAATTCAAAATTAGGTCAAGTTCAAATCAAAATCAATTTGGATTGAACCAAGCTCGAATCAAATCCTATTTGAGTTAAATCAAGTTCAAACTAAGTCAAACCATAACTGAGCTTGAACTAAAACCAAGACTAAACTTAAGTCCATCAAGATGTGAATCCAAACCTAAAAAACGTCCAATATGAGGTCAATCTCAACCTGAATCGAGTAAAGCTAGACTCAAGTCAAAGTCGAGTTTTGAGCATTAAACTAAATAAAATTAGACTCAGATCAAAATCAGTATCGCTCCAACTAGAGCCAATGATTAGTAGTTGACAAATGTTCTTCTAAAAATCAATGCCAAGCTTGGTGAATTTAAATTTGTTATTGCAAGTTGAATATTCATCATTCAATACTCTTGATTTTAAAAATCTCTATAACAATTTTGGGAATGGATGTTTCATATGGTTCCCCTAGTCAATCTGATGTGCCTCCATAGCTGTGGTAGCCAGTTTACGGCAGTGGCCTTTGAGCATCAATGCAACCTACTCACCAAAGGTTAAGATGATTAACCCACTGTTTAAGTTGGCAAAGGAGAACGAACATAGCTACTGATTGACTTCTACACAAGTGTTGGGAAGAGGAAAATGGTACGTATCGTTATCTTCCAAGAAGGAGTTAGTGAATCATAATTCAATCAAGATTTGAACATTAAATTGAATCAAATCAGATTCGAATTAAAATCGAGTTTTGAATGTTGAACCTAACTCAACCCAACCCAAATTAGTTCGAATGGGACTAGACTAGGTCAAACTGAGTTTCACTAAGTGTGTTAAATATTTGGCAATACTCTAAGTCTATGAATAATGAGTGATGTTGCCATCCTGACCCAAACTAGAGCTAGTTCTGACATAACTAAACTGGGTCAACTTGAGTCCCACTAGGTGTACTATGAGAGTCTCTGGTAGCACTTTGAGGCTTCATTTTACTCCACAAGTAGTGGGTAATGCCACTTCCAAATCAAAGAAGTTAATGACCAACATGCTTAAACCTATTGGCGATACTTTAAAACTATACTCAACCTCATAAGTAGTTGGTGATGCAACCAAATCAAAAGAAGTTAATTGCAAACATGTTCAAAGCTATCAACCACACTTCAAAACTACACCTAACCATATAAGTAGTTGGTGACGCTATTAAATCAAAGAAGTTAATCACCAATATGCTAAAATTTTCAGTTATACTTCAAAGCTACACCCAACCTTAAAAGTCATTGATGACGCTACCAAATGAAAAGAAATTAATCACCAATATGCTTAAAGCTATCAACCACAACTCAAAACTACACCTAACCCCATAAGCAGTTGCTGATGTTATTAATGACACTACAAACCAAATAAGCTATTAATGACACTACAAACTAAACATTCATTCGAGTAAGACTCTACATGGTCTAGTGCAAGAAAGTGGGGCAATAGTACACATTAGAGCTTCTTCTCTATTTTTTCTTTTTCTTTATTTCTCATGTTTTCTATATATCTTTCTGAAATTTATTGTAAAATAAGGGTATATTTTTATTTAAGTCATGTATCTTTTCTCAAACCAATCAAATGATGCTTTCTTTTCTTCTTTTATGTTTCTATTTTATTAGATAAGTTTCTTATTTTAGAAAATTCCTAATAATTGTTGGGGTTATTAATGATAGAGGCTTGTGCATGTTGAAAGTTAATATTCTCGCAATACTTGATAATGCACTTAAATTAAAATAAACCTTGATTTGTGCATCAAGATCGTCTCTGGGATCTCTGCTACTTTAGGCCGCCAAAACTGATTCCACAAGTTTTAGTATGCTTAGTGGGATATGGATTAACTCAATTCAGTTCTATCCCAATAGGACACCTTTCTTTGATTTGTGACAAACTTGTGTGCTATGAAAACTAAACACATTATAGCACCAGTGGGTTACAAATTATGACACATCTGGTGAGACTTAACTTCTCCTCCAAATAGAGAAGCCTAGTTAATATAATAGAGATAAGGTGAAATTTTGATTGAAAACTAATTAATTATGTTCTTCTTTGTAGAAGAAAGCATCAAATGGCATCAATAAAGGACATCTCTACCCTAAGGCACACCATCATCTTGGGGGCAGAAGTAGCTATGCATCTACCATAATTGATGGCCACCACCAAAGTAGCTGAAGTTTAAATCAAGTTAGAACCATCTCTGAGGTTGTCTAGTTTATGAGGGTACCTACAACCACGCCAATGATTGTTGCTGTCATGCAATATAATCCTACATCTCACCTTCCATCAAGGGAAAAAAGGCCCAACGTTATCATTCTCAATGAGAAGGACTATTCAGAAGAAGAGCTGAAAACCATGCCTCAACTAATAAGGATATTAGTCTTCCAAATACTAGGACCAAAATGAGCTTAGTCTTTGATCGCCTTTGCCCAATTCCTAGCAAGGGAAACCAAAAGCAAATCTAGACATGCACAGATGAAGAAGAACTCATCCTAACTATCACTAGTAAAGAAAAGGTTGCTAGGATCTTCAGCCAACTTGGGAGGTCTGCTTCTTGAATGAGGTCAATCATTACCATTTCCACCTCCAACTCTTTCGCTCCATTAAGCAATTTAGAAAATGATAAAAACAAATCACAAGAGTCATAGTCTTACATTAAGACTGTGGCAGAATGGTGAATAGCCAAGTAAAATCACAAGAGTTATCGTAAGACTACAACTCGGCATGGAGACTCACCAAAGGAGACCATCCACACTAACTCTGGGAGGGATTGCGAGTCTGCACCCCAATGAGTCAAATGCCAAAACAAGGCAACTAAGGCTTACTGATGAAGAAATTCAAGAGGAAAGAGCTCTTGTGAACCAATCCTTGCTATCATGAGCAAGCTTTTAAACAAGGTAACTTAACTAATGTGAGGAGTTAGCCTCAATCCAAAACCTAGACTCGATTCTCAAAGCATGAACCATCATGTCTTGATAGAAACCTTGGTCATAACTGAAAGTTTTGATTAAGAAGTGACCATAAAAGTACTACAAGAATAGATAAGACAACAAGAAAAAGAGAAAGATAAATTTCAAAAGAAGATCATGGAGCTAATGAAAATGATGATGTAAATGAGTCAGAAGCTTGATAAGTTAGAAATAATCTCAACAACTGTCTTGAGCTGTAGAGGCAGCGGAAGATGCATCTCCTATAGATGAGATCCTCAAAAATATAGGTCCTCCACAAGCATCTCCTCCTCTAGTAAGGGATATCTAATCCCCAATTTCAGAGATCCCTGATCATATGAAATTGTAAGTATACATACGATAGTAGGTGCAACAAATGATGGCTGTATAATTGAGACAAGAAAGTTAAATGGGTAGGATGAACGATGTTGACAAACCATACCCTAGTTATCACAATTAAGTACCATATCCTAGAGGCTATACATGCCTAGCTTCAAATAGTTTAATGACACGGGCAATCTTAAATAGCACATAACTCACTTTGTGACTCTGTACGGAGATTCAAATAATAGTTTCTTATTGTTCTTCCGCCAATTTTTAGCAAGTTTGACAAGAGTAGGATTTGAGTGGTATACTAATTTACCGGAATCCATATATGCTTGGGTTCAAATAAAAGAGACATTCCAAATGAAGTTTGGAGGATTCAGCAATAAAGTGACCATTGTAAACCTCTTCTCAACACCAAAGTCCAATAATGAATCAATTTTGGACTATATTACATTGTGGAGAAATCTTAGTACTAAGTGCAAAAAACCCATAAGCCAATTTGAGGTGGTAAACTTAATTCTTGACACCATAAAAGAAGAGTGGATGACACCTTACCTAAGTGATTCTTCTATCCGCACTTTCCAAGACCTCATCATGTAAGTTAAGAATCTAGAAAGGATTGGCCCACCAGCTTTTCTTAGTTCACAAAATTTCAAAGTAGTAAAAGACAAGGTGAAGTGTGGAGAACCTTCCAAAAGTATAAGATCAGCACTCACAACAATTGAGTAGAAGAAGCCTCCAAACCCTACCATGAACAAGGTGATTCTCAAAAACTATAGACTCTTAGAGGAGATGGAAAAATAGAATGATTCAATGATCTCCAACAATGACTCATAAAGGAATATACATTCAAAAGAAAGAGAGTCGATAAAATCTTTTAGGACGCTGTGAAATTAAGCCTTTAATGACTAAAATGAAAAAGCTCGAATGAGGCCAATAAAAAGGATCACCCAAACTGCTATCCTTACTATAGAGTTTTGGGGCATACTACTGAGGACTGCTATGTGTTCAAGGATTAAGTCAAAAAATAATACCGAGAGAGTAAGCTGACTCTCTCGAAGGTAGCCGTATTTGAAACACCTACTGAATACATCAATCACATTATCATATTCGAGGAGTATAAACCACTTGCTAAGTTTCTCTTCAAGGAGAAAGCACAACATACCCCCGAACAAGAGCACTTATGGAATATCTATATTTCGAAAAGATTAAAGTAGTTAATAAAGAAGATGACTAGAAATTCTGAAGAGTTTGGGATGGTGATGAAGAAAGCCCTATTGGAGCAAATTGCCTCACTTGCTTGAAGCACCAAAAAGAGAAAGAACAGAAGGAAGAAGAAGAAGCTACTTCAGCTAGATGAATACAACATCAAGAAATTGACCATCTAGGAATACATCAATGCTCTAGAGCAATATGTCCAAGGAGAAAGAAGCCAAGTAACTCTCAAGGAGTTTCTCCCTGATGAACTTAGAGTTTTGCTTAAAGGCTTTGACAGTAGAAACTCAAAGGATGAACTCCTAGTAGTAACATGTGATGTCATTTTTACTATTGGATGTCTACAATCAAGATAGTCATCAAAGTCATCCCATCATTTTGGTGGCGATGAAATTTAGTATGCAAGGTAAAAAGAAGCGAATAGATTCACTGGAGATGTTACTGATAAAATAAAAGATCCCATTGGTCTTCTTGAGGGTTGCTCGTGAGATAACTATTGTAGAGAGTGGATCACCTTTGAGTATGACCATGGTATGCTCAAGCTATAGTTAGATATTATAAAAGAATTAGCTATAACTAACATGAAATTTGTCAAGGAGCAAATGCAAATACTAAACGAGCATATGTAGGCTATGGCTGTTCACATGGAAAGCATGTCAAATATGCCTATCATACTCTATGAAGAAATAGAGAAGATGGAAGAGCTGCTAATAAAGAAAGCAAAGCCACATAAAAGACCCTGCAGGAGTAGCGGGAAATCACCTACTTACCCTCCTCAGAGTCAAAATGATCACTCGTGCCACCTACTCCAGAGACGAGTTAAGAAAGCTAGACATTTTCAAAAATAATTATATGAGTTTATGGGCTCTTATCACACGGTAACTCACGCATTTGAGGTAAACACTGATGGACATTTAGTTTGGCTTCCATTAGGCAATCCAATTACAAATACTCAACTTACTAAGTTTGGTGAGGTCCTAGTTCTAGAACTTATGGAGGGATGCACTCTACTAATTTTAGAGAAATTATGCATACAAGTCACGGACGATAAGTATGACTCTATGTTTGAGTCAGAACAACTTTATGACCGCTTTGGGAGGCTCTATACCAGCAAGTGCCAAAATAAGAAGCAAACATTCTGGGAGAGAATTATATAGGCTAATGCTAAAGCTTATTCAACTCATGCATCAAGCTAATCTGAACATCTATAGAAGAAATATCCTAAATACAAAATCTTAATGAATGTCATGCTAGCAGAAGAACTAGAAGGGTTCATTCAAAGAATCTCTGAGGATCTCTCTATAAGAAAGTCTCATGTACCTAATTCTAATATTGAGTGGAATGACTATTAGCTAGTCACATCCTCCAAAGAAATCCAAAGAACTACTAATTGGGGGCAAGGGTTTACTATCTCCTGCCACATGATTAGCCTTTGGTATTGATTTCAAAGATGAACCTTATTAGTCTCATGATATCATATTTGAACTAAAGAGAACAAACCAGGTACAACTTTGATGTGGAAAGATGCTACCTCTAAGACAAGCGCCAATATCTAGGGACAAGAACACCTCCAAGGACAAGGAAAAGAAAATTTAGATAAATAAAGATATTGAGCCTTCACAAATTGACATAGCAGCGCACCTTGAAAAGATCCCTATTATGCTAAGTGTATTTGATACCCTAATGGTGTCACAAGAACTTAGAGATTCATTGGTGCATATTTTGCAAAATCCAGCTACCTATCAATCATACTTCATTGAATAAAAGATGAAGGAGTTTTTGTATGCACATCAAACTCCTATCATCACATTCACAAATGACGACTTGCCATTAGAAACAACAGACCACAATTGACTATTGTATGTCATAGGGAATAGTGATTAGATGAAGATCAATCACATCCTGATTGACCTAGGCTTGTTTGTCAATTTGATGATTCTTCAAACTCTATAAGCTCTAACTCTGGATGTATGTCATTTGTTATTCAAGATTATAACCATCCAAGAGTTTAATCAGAATAACCAAAGAGCTTTAAGAGCCATAACCATCCCTTTGAAGGTAGGCAAGTTGATGATAGACGTCAAGTTCTATGTGATTGATACTAATGTGTTGTACAAAGTACTATTAGAGAGGTTATGGCTACATAAAAACAAAGTGGAAGAATTAAGTTGTTAGATGAGCTAAGCATCAAATCATGGAAGAATTAACAACTTTCTGTATTCCTGCATGGCGCAAAAAAGAAAAGGAAATACTATTTTACAAGGCAATCCCTTGTTCCCCAAGCATACATGAAATCTTGGGGATTGAGGATCCAATGGATGATGGTGACCATCAACCAATAGTTATGTCTAAATATTTTTAGATTGACTTTGCTGGATAATCAAGAAATTCAGCTATGGACATCCCCAAATAGAGAGAGAGAGAGAGAGAGAGAGTCATTCTTTCAAGAATTTATGTGATCTGCCCAAATGGTGTGCTTACATTTTTAGAAGAGAAAATAAAAATACCAAAGAATTGGGCTACATTACTCCAAACTTTCACACATGCCTCAAGGTCACCACTGCTTGATTTTCAAGATGACCAAACAATATTGAAGATGACCAAACAATATTGACACTCTTTGACACATACACCAAGGTAGCCATGACTCTCTAAGCATCACAAGGTGATAACCCTAGCAAGATTCTACTAGGACTAGAGGAAGGGGAGCGTGATGCTGTTGAAACACCCTCAGAAGAATCTTTACCAAATCTCACTCCACTTGATAAATTACTTGGTGAAGAAATAATCCTTAAACAAAGAGAAGCTCCACTAGAGCTCAAAGATGGGGGGGGGGGGGGGGGGGGGGGGGGGGGGCAAGCTACAGCTAATGAGCTGATGGAGTTCAACCTACGTTCAGAAAATGGTTGCAAACCAATTTTTATTAGCACTCAACTCTCAAAGGAAGGCCAAACTCAACTCAAAGCAGTTCTCTAAGAGTATATCGACTACTTTGCATGGAGCTATAAAGAGATACTTGGACTAGATTCTGAAGTTATAGTTCATAAGTTATCTATCAATCCCAAGCTTTCACCTATCAAACAAGCGAGTAGGAAGATGAAACTTGACTTAGAACAAAAAGTGATCAAAGAAATAAAGAAACTAATCGAAGTAAGTTTCATCAGAGAAGAAAAGTACCCAAATTGGGAGGCAAGCATTATGCCAATAATAAAAAAGAATGGCCAAATTTGCATCTATGTGGAATGCAGGAATTTGAACAAAGTATGCCCAAAACATGATTTATCATTGACAATAATAGAAATCATAATTGACTACACGGCTGACTTTGAAATATTCTCTTTTATGGATGATTTTTCAGGGTACAACCAAATTGAGATGTATCTTGATGATAAAGAATATACAGCTTGTAGAACATCAATTGGCATCTACTGCTACAAGGTGCCTTTTGGGCTCAATAATATAGGTGCCACTTATCAAAGAACCATGACTTGAATCTTTGAAGAACCTTATACACCAGCTGGCAGAATGTTTTGTAGATGACTTCGTGGTCAAGACTAAGTCTAAAGACAAGCACATTCAAGACCTAAGAGTAGTTTTTGACGGACTTAGAAAATATAACTTGAAGATATTCCTATGAAGTGCACTTTCAAGGTCTTGTCTGGGAAATTTCTTGGTTTTATTGTTAGAAATCGAAGGATTGAAATTGATCCATCTAAAATAAAAGTCATCTTGGATATATCACCACCTAGTAACCTAAAATAGTTGAGGTCATTCCAGGGCCAACTCACATATATAAGGAGATCCATTTCAAATCTCTCTGAAAAGTACAAGCCTTTTTTCAAATTGATGAAGGATACTCCATTCATTTGGAATTATGAATGCCAATGGCTTTGAAGCGATTAAGCAGTATCTCTTACCTGGCAACACCCCTACCTAGTAAACCTTTTATCCTCTATACGGCCACAATAAAAGGGTCCCTGGGAACACTTCTCACCCAAAATAATGAAGAGGGCAAGGAGAATGCACTCTACCATTCAAGTAGAGTACTAGTGGGGGTAGAAAGAAACTACTCTCCTATCAAAAAAGTATTGTCTGGTACCTATATTCATAGTCAAAAAGCTTAAGCATTATTTGCTTTCTCATCAAATCATTTTAATATCAAAGATTAATCCCATAAAATACTTAATAACTTGGTCTATACTCACTAAGAGAAGTCATTTGCATATATTGATAATTTCAATTAAAGTTGTAAAGTTACTAGTGAGATAAATCACAATATTACCTTTATAGAGGATCAATTATTTTCTCCAAAATTTACTAGTGAAGATGTAAAAATGATACATAATTTTTTGTCATTTAAGAATAATGAAATAATACATGATTTTAGTTGTTATTCATGATACCCAAAAGTTTATTATAATTAATCGAGGTGCAAAATTAAATATAAAAACCTATAGGTCATAAAGACTACTTTAGAGATCAAGTAAAAGTTCAAGTACCAACTAATAGCAAAGACAAATAGGTTGAGACATCGGAAAAATAAAGATCAAACAATAAATATATTTCGGCTCTAGTTAGCCTTCATCATCAAGTTTTGTATTGGAAAAAGTTCAAAAGTAGCATAATTGCAATAATGGAGACTCTAATCTTTGACTTGAAGATAAGTCTTTTACAAGTGAAGGAGTCTGATATAGGACAACTACATATTTTTTACAGTAAAATTAGAGATTCAGTTCAAGTTGAATTTCAACTCCAATTATAATCCATTAGAATTGATACAACTACAGTTCAAAGATCATATATTCTAAGATATTCATCCAAATTCAGCAAATAACTATCTATTGGAAAGCTGAGATCGATTCCTTTAAGTTTGTTATTTATTATTTTGGATAATTCGGTTTCTGTATTGGTCAAAATTAGGATTTATTTATCAGTATGAGTTAATAATAATCCTAATCCAATTAAAAAAAGGATTTAGATATTTTTTATTTAAGATATATTAAGTAGAATTCTGAGTGGAGTCTAAGTCCTATTTTTAGTCTACATCAAGTAAGACACTAAGTTTATTAAAGGATTATATATACAGTCTAAGGTCGTAAAAAAATAAAAAAAATAATAATATTATGTTATTTTGGATTTGTTCTTTTTCATTTTGATTGTAAATTTAAGGATCTATCATGGTGAGAAGACAGTGATCTTGTTCCTATCTCTCGTATCCTCTCCTATTGCATCAACAGTGTTTGTTCGTCTGTGGGTTAAAGTCAACTGGAGAGGACCAAAAAAACTCGCAGACTCAAAATCAGATGAACACAACTATTGTGCTAGAAAATAGTGTCATAATTTGAAAATCTTGAAAATTTAAAATTTTCTACCTGATTGATTATTTCAAGTGATTCCTAAATTTTTAATTTCTTTAATAATTTTGAGATATTTCTAGATTTTAAAATATTTGAGTAAACCACAATTAAATACTCAAAAATTTTGAAAATTAAAATTAATTTAATTTCTTTAAATTCCTTAAATATCTAGACTAATTTAATAATTAAAGTTTAAATTAATTATTAAAATACATTGAATTATAAAAAATATGTTCTAAATTTGAAATAACTTATTATTAAATATTTATAATTTATAAAATAATTTTTTAAAAATTGTTTTAACTATTAAAAGGTCTTTTCTTTTCCTATATTTTGATTTTCAGCCAATTTAGACGGAAATCAAAATCCTTCAAATCAAGGATTTTATTTTTTAAAAAAAATTGAAAATTTTCTATAAAAAAACATTAAAATTTTTAAAATTTTAATTTACATGACTTGATTTTTATGCAAAACGAAAACATGCTTAATTTGACTTGATTTTTCCTTTAGCTTTATTTATTCATCGTTTATATCAACGACCAATGGAGTACACGATGGGGGCCAATCCAAAAGGGTTTCTGGTCCTTGTGTTGCGGAAGGAGGTGGAGGGGATGCGGTTGACACCGTCCTCGTCAAATGACTTAGTGCAATAAGCATAAGAGATTTGCCGACTATAACTGGCATTGAGAGTGTGCTCGGAGGCCTCGCGTGATCAATCCCAATTGTTTAAATGTCGAGATCCGATGGTTTCGTCAATCAAGCCTAGATTAAAGTCCTATCCCATCGATTATGCGTATGCTTCTTGTGTTGTAGTTTGCCCTTCGGATTTTGCACTAAAAAAATAAAATTTCTTTTATATATATATATGATTTGATTTGTTGAGTGAGAAATTTGATGCTCAATTGGATGAAAAGTTAATCAACAATTGTAATTGATTCGGGTAATACATCAAAATTCAAATTTTGAAATGCTTTATTCTAAATAAAAATTTGCTATTTGTTCCATTGATTGGATGCATTCTTTGATGTTAATTTGCAATTAAGATAAAATTTTGTATCTGATGAGATTCTTATTAATTTATTTGTTCTATATTAAGTGAATGGACTCCTATATTTATTCAACACAAGAGATTGGTCTATTTATAGGATTCTGCAATAGTGTGCAACCAAGTCGAATCTCAAATAAAATAACTCCAAGCAAATGCAGCAGATGCTCCATTTTTTTCGTTCGATATAGAAACATATGTTGAATTATTGTTTGGTTGGTCTTTCAATCTTGACTGACTTTTTGGTCTGCAAGTTAATGTTGAAAAAAAATGTGGCCTTTATTGGAATAAATAAAAGAGTTGATAGTAAGGACTGTGATTGAATAGAATGATGTTACCATCAGCTAAGAAGCAGAATAGAATGATAGTAAAGGTTTCTTAGTTTATTTTTATTGAATTATAACTTGAAATAATTACACATGTTGCATACGTTTTGTGTTCAGTTAAACTTCATTAATGCAAATATTTGCTTTAGAATATTTTGTTCTGCTAAATTCTATATATATATATATATATATATATATCTAAGCGTAGCGAAATTTAAGAAATACCTTATATTTAAAGCTAAATCTTGAGAAGTAAAATTAAAAAAAAAATCTCCTAAAATTTATAACTATATCTTGAGAAGCAAAAGTCAAAAAAATCTTTCTCACTCAAAATAAAGAGAGACCATATTTTCACACATAAAATAAAATACAAGATCCCGATCTGTTTGAAATCCATCAAATTACCTGAAATACATAAGTTCACATTAACTTTTCACAACACAAAGATCTCTTAAGATTTTACAAAACCAAACAAAACCTGACAAAATATATATCTTAAGAAAAATATGATCTTTACTTAGAAGAGGACAAAGTTTGGAACATCAAGTCAAAACAAACAAAAAGAGTTAGCTTTTTCAAAAGTTTTTTCCTACCATGCTATTCATTAATCCTCCTCTTTGTCTTTCTTTTACAAATCTGCATCTACTCTTGTCAACCATCATTCTCTTCCTTATCAAAATAAAGAAAGATATAAACTTCAAGGGATTTAACAAATAATTAGATCTTATCACAAAATAAGGAAAAAAGGTTGGATTTGTATGCATAAAACAAGGCACAAAGAACCAACCTGTCAAAAGTTGCATAAACCCACAGAAATTTTTAAAAATAGATATATCCCACAAAACTTGTATTTTTACACAAAGTTGCAATTTGTTTTAAATGTATAGTGAAAATTACATAAATTCACAAGGATCAAAACCAAAAAAGTTCATCTCAAATAAAAGGAAAAATGACCCGTCTTTAATGTGAAAACCATGAAATCAGGAGCAAATAGGAAAAAATATAATATGTTAAATAGATCTTTTTCACCCAAAAAATAGAAAGATCTTAACAAAAATCCATTCTTTATTTAGAAATAGGGGTGAGCAAAACCGGTTTATCGTACCGGTTTTAGACATTTTAGAATCAGAACCGGATTTCGGCTCTTAAAAAATTGAGAATCGAAACCATAACAGTTTAGATAAAGAACCGATTTTTTCGGTTCCGGTTCTAAACCGGTTCTAAAATTGGTATACCGGAGTAGATCACTGCTTCGGCAATATCGCTGCTTTGGCGATGGACGGAGGAGAAATCGGAGCAAGTGATCGGCCTGGCGATGACTGGCGAGGGCGAGGGCGAGGCGGCGTCGCTGCAAGAGCGGGGGCGAGCGCGAGGGCGAGGGCGAGGGCGAGGCGACGTCACTGCGAGCGCGGGGGCGAGCGCGAGGGCGAGGCAGTGTCGCTGCGAGTGTAGGAATTAGGGTTAGGGTTCAGTCGAAGATATATATATATATATATATATAGGGGTATAACCGGTACAGTTCCGGTTCACCGGTTTTTCACATAATCTAGAACCGGAACTGATTTTCTGATTCTGTTAAATTTAAAAATCGGAACCGTATCGGTTTGTTTTGAGAACCGATTTTAAGATATAGTTTTCAACCGGTACGGTTCAGTATATCGATTTTTTAGTTTTTTTGCTCACCCCTACTTAGAAGATGAAAAAAGTTTGGATTTTAACACATAAAGCAAAGCAAAAATAACTAATTTGTTAAAGAAAAATCAAGACCTATTTCAAATTTTGCGTGGATTACCTGAGTTCACAAGCATTTCAAAGAAAAAAAAATTCAACTCAACTAAATGAAAGAAAGATCTGATCTTTAATATTAAAACTATGAATTCAGAAGCAAATATGTAAACATCTAACAAATATTTAGATCTCTCACCAAAAAGAATTAAAGATTAGGTTTCAACACTCAAAGTAGAACAAAAGAACCCAATCTGTTTCAAATCTATTAAGAATTACATGAATTCATAGATATGGTAATCTCAATCAAAATAATGAAAGATATGATTTTTGAAGTTAAAACTATCAAAACATAAAGATCTCTAAAATTTCTTCAAAATCAGACAAAAAATTATATAAATATCTTAATTAAAACTCATCTTTACTTACAATAGAAAGAAAATTTGTTACTTTAAAGCCAACATAAAAAAAGATTTGATCTTTTAAAAAAGATTTAACGTACTAAGCTATATTGTGATCCTCATATTTTTCATCCTCAAACATGCATGTACTCCGTCAGCCATTACCATCCTCCTATTGTCATTCTCCTCAACCAAAAAATTGAAAGATCTTAACTTTAAGACTAAAATCATGAAATCAAAACAAATACCTGAAATCTAAAAGAATAGTAGATCTTTCTAACAAAACACAAAGAAAGATCATATTTTTATTCATACAACACAGAGTGAGAGAAGTAAACCAAGTCATTGGATAGGATCAAATCACCAAATAGGGAGCACAAATGATATAGCAAGAGAAGGCAAGAGGGATAAGAAGAAGATCACTGTCTTCTTACCACAATAGATCTTTGAATTCATAAGGAAAATGGAAGGAAGTAAACCCAAAATAAAATAATATTATTCATAAAAAAATTTCTCTTTGGTTACAACCTTAAATTGTATATATAGCTCTCTAATAAACTTAGAGTCCTACTTGGTGAAGACTAAAAATAGAACTTAGATTCTAGTAAAAATTTTATTTAACATATATTAAAAAAAATCTAAATCCTTTTTTTTTATTGGGCTAAAACTGTTATTGACTTAGACTCCTAAATAAACTCTAATTTTGATCAAAATAAATATTAAATTAACCAAAATAGTAATAATAAAATTATAAAAATTGATCTCAACTTTCTAACGAATAGTTATTTCCTGAATTTGGATGAATATTTTATGAAATATGACTTTCAGACTGTACCTGTACTAATTCTAACGGATCTTAATTGAAGTTAGAATTCAACTTGAACTTAATCTTTAATTTTACTGTAAAAAGGATATAGTTGTCCTATATCAGATCCCTCCACTTGTAAAAGACTTGTCCTCAAGTCAAAACTTAAATTTTTTATTGTTGCAATTATATTCTCCTCAAATACATTTCAGCATAGAACTTAATGATGTAAACCAAAAAAATTTATTCGAGTAATGTCGTCAGTATTTTGATCTCCTATTGTCCTTCGGCATAACCACTTAGGGTTCTCTTTGACCTTATTTAAAATAAAATTTTTGTACACACCAAATTATAATTTGTTATCATAGAACAAAAGTATTCTTCATAAGTTTGCTAATAATTACTAAAATAATCTGAATATATCATTGCAAATTTTGAATCTTGTATAGTAATAACTCCTTTAGGGATTTCCTCCACTCGTTTGAGAGAGTTGGATTTTGATGAATTTAAAGAATAATTTTGAGTAGCTCAATTTATATTTTCACGAGTACAAAATTCTTCCTTATAACTTTCAAGATTGTCAACTGATTTACATGAATTTTTATCAATAGTCTCTTGAAAATTTTCTATAACATCCAAAACCACTTTTGTATAATCTTCTAACTCATTGAAGATAGAACCTTTGGGGCTCTCAATAAGTTCTTCACTAATTTGTTTGTCTTCCACACAATCTACAACCTCTTATTTAACTTGATAATTCAATAATAGGAAAAAGTTACCAAGATGCAGAATTAACACTTTATGATTGTCTCCAGCGATTTCAATTCTGAAAGCCCTTGGATAAGAGATATATCTTACTTAATTTTGATCCCCTTTTAATAACTTCGTATTGAATAGTTTAAGCATCTTTGGCCATGAACAAATTTTTGGCTTGCCTTCATGTGTTCTTTAGATTTGAATTTGCTCCCACCAAAATGAAGTATAACTATTAAGCTTGTATTCAATAATTTTTACCTTCTTCTCTTTAGAAATCTTCACAAACTTAAAAAATTTCTTAACTTTATCCATCAAAATAGACAAATCCTTATAACCATGAAAGTATGGAATATTCTCATCACCAAAGTTTTGGTTTTCCTGAGTAGCTTTGTATGTTGACGAACTTGATTCTCCAAGACGTCGGACCGCGAGCTTCTTTAATGATCAATTGATGAACTTGGTTTTTAGTTTTAATCTATTTTAAAACTGCATATTTTCTAGTGATAGAAATAAAAAAACTTTGTTTGATAAAATCTCAAATTTAATAATATTCTAGATTACCGTCCATGGAGTTGTCGCCACCAACTACAATCAATAGAGTTGAATTCAGGAACAACCTCGCTCTAATACCACTTGATGCAGTGAGAGAGGACACGAGAGATAGGGAGAAAATCATCAATTTCTTAATAGATAAATCCTTGAATCCACAAGGATAATAGAAGGAAACAAACACAAAATAAGATAATATTATTCATAAAAAAGCTCTTCCTTTATTACAACCTTCGCCTGTATATATAGCCCTCTAATAAACTTAGAGTCCTATTTAATATAGATTAAAAATAAGATTTAGACTCTACTAAAAATTACACTTAATATATGTTAAATAAAAATATATATAAATGCTATTTCTTATTGGGTTAGAACTGTTATTGACTCAAACTCCTAAATTAACCCTAATTTTAATTAAAATAGATATTGAATTAACCAAAATAGTAAACAAGAAAATTATAGAAACTGATCTCAACTTTTCAACGGATGGTTATTTGCTAGATTTGGATGAATATTGTAGAAGATATGATCTTCGAACTATACTTATAATAATTCTAATGGATCCTAATTGAAGTTGAAATTCAACTTAGACTCAATCTCTAATTTTATTATGAAAAAAATGCAATTGCCGTATATCAACAAACATTTCCCTACAACTCTCTGTCAAAAGTGAAATGGGCCATTAGACACTTTCATCGTATCTATTCAAAGAGGATCAAGAGTTCATTGTTTTTGAAACATGTCAAAATAGATGGGTGCTATAAGGGACCTTAAATCTAAACAAATTCAAAATTCAAACAATTTGAAGTTCATATTTTAGAACTCAATGAAGAACAAGTTTTGGTCATATCTCTTCCCACAAAACAATAGACCTTTGTGATAAAATATAAAGAAAGATTTGCGTTTTACGGATAAAACAAAACAGAATTTCTTACTTAGTTCCAATTTGTCAAAAATTGTGAAAATTATATATATTAATCTGAAAAGAGTGATAATCTCAATAAAAAATATATGATATTTTAGGCTATAAGAATGGGATAAGAAGAAAATAGAAAAAAGATCCAACAAATTCGGATTTTGACGCTATAAAGCCTAAGCGCTATCGCGGTATTCTCAAGCGTAGTGGTAAACATCCGATTCCGAAAAGGTATGAGCGCCTTATGGTCGTGTCGAAGTGGCATCGTAACATAAGATCACGCCTGCTTTTAGCTCTGCTATTTGCGGGTTTAATCTCATCTTTAGAGAAAGCAAAAATTTCAGCGTCTTGAGCGGCCATTCTTCAAATCTTCAGATGGGCTTTCCAAAGGGTTTAACAATAGCGGCTTTTGCGCTTCCTCGATTTCTCCGTTCTCGGCCTCAATCTATAGTAGCAAAGCAAGCAAACGGCGGGTCCTTTCTATTATTAACATAGGGCTGATAAAGCAGATCATCTCAAACAAAGAGAAGAATGATTGGGTTTTTACAAAGAAAGCGAATAAAAGAAACAATCAGTTTCAACTATAGCAAAAATTGCATGAATTTATGGAGATTTTAAAAAGAAAAGATCATCTCAACTAAAGCAAAGAAAGATTATCTTCAATGTCGAAACAACTAGATCAAAAGTAGATATGCAGAGATCTAATAAATAATTAGATACTATCACAAAATAAGAAAATTACTGAATTTTAGGCATAAAACAATGCAAAAGTAACAGATCTGTCAATGATTGCATAAATTCATAGAGATTTTAACAAAATACAAAGAAAGATTGAATTTTTACAGAAAAAAGTAGCAATTAGTTGCAAATCTCATTTACAATGATCTAAAAGGAAAAACTCCTCATCACAACTCAAAGGAAGAAAATTTTGAACTTTAATGCAAAAATCGAACAAATTAATAGACGTTTGTAACCCAAAATGAGAAAAGATTGGATTTTTTACGCATAAAAAAAATCTACCAAGAACGCATGAACTCGTAAAGATCTATCAAAAAAGCCACGATCTCAACTAAAAAAAAAAAAATCTGACCTTTGAAGCTAAAACAATCAATATGCAATGATTTCTCAAAATTTCTATATAATCAAATGAAAAGAGACAAAAAAAAATATACAGATCTTAACAAAAACTCAATCCTTACTTAGAACACAGAAAGTTTGAAACTTTAAATCAAAATGAAAAGAGACAAAAAAAAATATACAGATCTTAACAAAAACTCAATCCTTACTTAGAACACAAAGAAAGTTTCGAACTTTAAATCAAAATGAATAAGTGATGCGATCTTTTCAGAAATTTTTTGCATACCGAGCCATTCGGTGATCCTCCTCCTCGTATTCTTCCCCCTTCAGTCCTACATGTACTCTGTCAGCCATCACCTTCCCCCTCCTGTAATTCTCCTCCTTCTCTTTCCTCGAGACATCTTCGTTTTCTTTGTGAAACCATCTCCAGTGTGTAGCAAAGAGTGGTTGCGCCTCAATAAGAAGAAAACCAAACACTAGGCGTTATGGTGTCGTTTGGCTTAATTCTAATTTTGGAATTAAAGAATTAGTCAATTTCCTTAATTTCGAAAATTGAGGAATTAAAGGAATTAGCCAATTTAATGTTTAGATGAATATTTTTTTGTGAAATTATTCAATTTCGTAATTCTATTATTTGGTTTGAAAATAGAATTAATAAAATCCATCAATTTTGAGAATTTTAATATTTGATTGAGGTTAGGATTGGGGATATGTTCACCCATTTTCAAATAGGTGAACTTACCCCCATTTTCTTATGCATTATGAACTTTATTTATATATATTTATATAAACTTTATTAATGAAATAATAATTAAATATTTATATATAAGTTAAGGAATTAAGAAAAATAGTTAGGCTTATAAATTTTGATTTTTAGTTATATTTAATTATATAAACTTAATTAATATAGCACTAAACAAACTTTTAGATTAAAAATTAGAATGAGTAAATTGCACTTTAATAATTAAAATAGTAAAGATGACAAAATGTTGCTTGTTAAAGAAAATTATGGTTTAGATATAAAAATACTAGTTCAACTATATTTTACTTTCTACATATTTATACAAAAACCAATATATACAAAGTGTTGAAAATCAAGAAAAATATAAAAAAATTAGACATGATAAAAATAAATTACATATTAAAGCAACACCGTATTCATAGAAATATGAATAAATACAAACTTAAAAATACATAAATAAGCGATATTTTTTTGGTATAAATATGATTGTTAACTACTATAAAATAATACAAGAAACTTATTTTCTTTATGGTCATGGTCTTCTTTTGGATTTGAAGTAATTATTTCTCCTAACTTCTCTTCATACTTATGTAGAGCTTGATTTACCTCCTTGAAAGAATTATAAGACTTATAGCAGTTATTTAAAAATCCATTGACTTGATTGTGATAATATTGCCACGAAGTGTATATACTTGGACATCTCCCATGAAATACAACATAGTAATACATTTCTACAATATTCTATAAGTTAATATATTTCGTACACAACATATAAAAATACACAAAAATAAAAATAATAAATAATAACACTTAGAATAGAGTATTTCACCTTATAATAGCCCACATACATTGATAATGTGGTGTAAGAGATCAACATATGTACACTACTATACACATGAATAATAATATACAGAAGAGAGCAAGATAAAGCAAAGGATAGCATACCTTCTTCTTGTTGGCTTCACTAATAAATGTTTAAAGTATGTACAAAGCAAATTAAATACATAGATAATATACTCATCATAAATAGAATAGTACTAGTCAATGTCACAAGCTATTCTAATAGAAAGCATGATGAGGATGTTCGACATAAGATAAAAACATCATAAAGTACAATCTACATTAGGTACAGAAGATACAATATAAAAGCATCATAATGTATCATATAAAAACATCATAAAGCATAAATCAGTACATATTCTTGTCATTAAGGAACTCTTGCAACCATTCAAATCTAGCCTCGTTGTCCACTGTCCAAACAAAAGCCTGACCATCAAATTCATCTCCATGCAAGTGCTTGTTGGCATGCTTAAGGAAGGATGGGCTAAAATGTTCTCCCTTGAATTGCATTAATGTTGAATATAGACTCCTCTACCACAAGAATGTTGTCTTGCTTGTTTGATGGCACACGTAACCCTCACACAGACCTTCTAGAAACTTCGTCGTCATTGGGTCCTCTTAGGCATTTCCCTTTCACTTTCATGTCTTGGAGGTATCGCCTAAAGTTCCAACGTGCCCCTTCCTTTCAGACTACATGCTGTTATTTTTTCTAAATGAGAGGTGCAACAGAACTCTATTGAGAAGCACCAACACTTGCGAAAGCAACTTCCTCAAAGGCAACCTCATCTAGAGTTTGTTATTGGTCCACCTCCCTATCTAGCTCCCCTCCAAAAGCATCATAAGAGGATTTCACCATGCTTCCAGTAGTTGCAATCTAATCTACAAATAAGCAATAACTTCTTGAACAGCAAAATAATCTTGTTCAAGAATTGGGTAGCATCCTTGACTTTCTACAAGTTTACATTTAAAGAACACATAAGTATGTATCAGCTCAATTAGGAGAAAAAAAGTAGATAAATTAAATTATTTAATTATAGCAATAATATTGAGATACACTTGTCCTTTGGTTGTTATCATCTTAAGATCATCATGCCATCCAATGCCACTGTGATCCCTAAGCTTCCTAATAATTGCCATCCAATGTTTCCTCAAGGTCATGTGATGACTTTTCACATTGTCGGTGGTGAAGTCAATATTGAAGTAGACATTAATAGCACTAGTAGCAGCCACGAAAGCTTTCCATTTAAATGATTTATCTTGTTTTCAGACCTGTGTGCACCTACTCAATGAGGAACCTAATGAGAAACTCTGAGCACTGGTTCGACCATATTTTATGTGGTCTATGATTCTTCATTGTTTCCCCAGCCTTAGTTCATTTAGCATCATTGTTTGTCTCCACAAGAGTGAAGCTCATGTCTTAACTCATTGATTTAGTCCTTGATTGGGAGTCTAGGTCCACAATTCCGAAAAACTCCAACCCTTGTGACAAACAAAAACAAGACCTTCAATTATTAAAGAAGTATAATATTATAGCAAGCATCATTGTAGTAAATATACAATGAGAAAGTTATCGATAAAGTCAACAATCCACAAAAGAGTTAAAGGGAAAACACATGTCCATGCATAGAAAATTTTCATTGGTTAATATAATCCTCCCACATGTCACTAGCTATTTGATCCCTCAATCAAATCCATTGATGGTTCTTCTCATGTTGCTCCCTTATGGTAGAACTAGTGTACAATAGTTCATCTTCCTCTTCTTGTGGGTTGTCTTCTTCTCCCAGTTTGGGTTCCTATTGAACAACATATCATTAGGATCCACAGTGAAAATGTAGTTATGAAGAACACAATATGCTAGAATTAGATCAACTTGGGTGGTGAATAAGAAGAATAGAGTCTTGCTCAATATCTTGAAATGGTTCTTCAAAATTCTAAATGCACGCTCTATTTTTGACCTAATAGATGCGTGCCTGTAGGTGAACAACTCCTTTACGTTTTCTAGTGATCATCTGGTTAAATTTTTTTGTGATACCTTACACCTCTATAGGGTGCAATGAAGCCGACCATTATCATATAGCCCACATCTACAATGTAATATTTACTTGCAAAAATAATAATAACGATCATTATAATACTCGTCAATATCCAATATTATTAGAATGGGAATAATGATACCTTTAATTTGTTTTAGTTCATGGGGCAGAGGTCAGTAAATAGCATCCATTCGATGATCCCTCCTATTTGGCCAAGACATATAGAAACTTAAGATCAGTGTCAACAGTAGCTAGTACTTTTGCATGACACACTTATGGCCACGAAAATATGCGATCATATTAGCTAGCACCTTAGCGTCAATGTGTGTTCTATTAACTAACGTAATACAATCCTATGCGTTATACAGTCAACTAATTGGAGACAAATAGTCAATCAGTTATAAAACAACAAGTTATGTTGTGACATACCTTGAAACACGGGTAGTAGTTCAGATTGTTCACTATGATAGGATGTGAGGGCATTGCTTGTGACATAAAATCATCTCTAATCCCACAAATAGCTCTCAGACTAAAATATTGGCTTATAGTTTTACTAGATTGCGAAAATACTATCTTCATGCTCCTATTCTTTGAATGGAAGCCAACATAGTGTAAGAACATTACAAGTTGCTTCTAAATAGTCATATGTCACGTATCATGCAAAAGATTTCAGTTTCTCAATATGTTACCCAAATTCGTAAACACAAGAAAAATTTATCCTCAAATAGTTTAGACAATTACTCATCTCACCCCGTAAGATACTATGAATAGTACCCATCCCAAGTGTCTCTCTATTGACATGAGGTTCAATGGTCATACAAACTCTTTTTTTTCTCATCAAAGTTTAGTATACCACACACATAACTACTAAAATAATAAAACCACCAGCTTGGTTTATTAGTGTTTCTAGTTCCTCATTTTCATCCATCTAGCAACCAAATATTTGTTAGAAAAGTAGCAAATATCCATAATATGCTTAGAACTAAACAACAAGAAAAATATTTCATAGTAGTCAATGTAATAAACTAAAAGCATCAACAACATATATATAGAGTGAATAACATATATATGTTATTTTAAGAATCAAACTTGTCAGTAACTATAAAGCCATTAGACTTAGAAAAGAAGTTTCATTATACTTGCATGAATTAAGTAAATACAAGTATTAAAATTAGAAACAATAATAGGTATCCATAGCTTGCAAGAATTAAGTGGATAAGATTTATGAGATACAATAACATATATGTGTTTATCATCAATATCTTGGCCATACATAATTTTCTTAAAAAATAGCAAGCAAAGAAAAAATATAGAGTGGAGAGGGAGGGCTCAAACATCCTTATTGGCTCAAGACTTGAAGTACGATTGGATTATTATACCTTTCAAATGCTTGAAGCTCTGGATTTGTCACAATCGGTAAATCCAATATCCAAAGAAGATGATCCATCATAGCCTAAATCCAATATCCAACAAAGCTGAAAGAGTATCAAAACATGACTTAAGTTTATGCTCATAACCCATATTATCCCTCAATTTTGACATATTCTAAAATCACATGAGAATCCTTCATAGCCATCCAACACCCATCAAAAAATGATTACCAATGCAAAGAAAGAGCCAATGGTGAAACTCAAATATTTCATGAATAGCAAACAAGCTATTCACATACACCCAACAACAATCAATCTTCTACCATGATCCAGACAACCAATAAGAATTAAATCAAGATCTAAGCAATTGAAAAATATCAACAAAGTATTCAAGAAAAATTGTAAAGAATTGCAATCTGAACTGAAGCTTTGAGAATCAAATCAAGATGGAATCATAGAATCAATTCAAGAGATGCGAACAATGACTAGCACCAAATCAAGCATACACAAGCAAAGCCAATCACTAATCAATCATAGCCGCCAATCATGTAAAGATCACCGACAATAAGAAAGGATTGGGGAGAGAGGAAGCATGCTTACTTTTGAGCTAGTTTCTGAAATTTGGAAAGAGGATCTAGGGTTCAAACCCTAGCTCAGAGATGAGGAAGAAAATAGGGGAGCCTCAATGATATCAAGCACATGAAGGAGCACAACCATGATAGAATGGCAGAACAAATCATTGTGAAGAGAAGCCAATCAATATCGGGAAAAACCTAGATCAGAGGTGATGGAGAGGACAAGGTAGCCTCAACAGTGATGAGCACACAGAGGAACACAACTATGATCAAATGGTAGAGCAAATTACTATAAAGAGGAGTCCATCTGCATTAGGAAAAACCCTAGATTGGAGGTGAGGGAGAAGACAGGGGAGCCTCAATAGCACTGAGCACATGGAGTAGCACAACCGTTGGATCAAATGGCATAAGAAATCACTGTGAAGGAGTTCTTCTTCCGTGGTTATCACATCAGGGAAGAATACCAAAGAAGAAAACTTAGATTCCCATCCAAAAAAAGCTACGAAACTGGGACTTCATGTGAAGGAATCAGACTCGTAAGTCCGTGTTTCTACTCAAAATTATTGTTTTTCGCTCTCTCAGAGTGGAATTCATTCCCTTTGATACTATCGCTCCTCCTAAAACATGAAGGCCTGTAAGTGGGCTGAAAATTGAGATACCACATCATCAGTCCACTCTGAGTAATTTGGCAAAACTAGTACAACTCCGGCAAATGGAAATCGTCATCCCCAAGCAAGTGAGCAACCATTCAAAATATGAAAACCAAGAGTTTTTGAAGACTCCTATTACTTAAAATGCTCGATGAGTTCCAACATGAAGGATTTGCCTTCTCCATCAATACATGGTACCCCCCCCCCTCCTCCCTCTTTTTTTGGAAAAGTGAGTAAAGAGATGGTAATGATCAAATTGCCCTTGTTTTCAATGCTCTTGAGGTTGGTATGTAATAACTGCTTCTGCATCAGTCCCCAAGACTAAAAGAGACTATTGTAAAGTCAAGTTATTTTCTTTCCCGTCATGAATCTTCTCAATCACAAAAGACTCCATGATATCTTTAGAAGAAGATAGAGGCAACAAACCAAGAAAAAAGAAAAGACAAACAAAAAGTGAAGCTATTGTGAGACACAAGGTGGTGAATAAAGGGTCTCACCTATCATACACTTATAACAACAACAAAGAGAAATCAAATCATCACTAATTTTCACATCCACTCCTCTTGCTAAGAAAACTCATGAAGTGGATGCGAAGAGATACTTTATTTAAATGATTTTTATAACTTAACTCTAATTTCGAGTTTGACCAGAGTTAGAGTTGAATTTGGAGCACAATTTGTGATGAGTGGGGCCCAATTTAGAATAGAGAAGGGCTTAAATTTTGGGCCCAAAAAATTGAATCGAGCCGTACCACTTGGTGAACCGATCAAACAGTTTTGTGGGTGAGACCAAAGAAAAATTTACAGTTGGTCGACCAATTCCCAACTGGTCAACTAATTTGAGTCATGATCTATGAATTTGAAAACCAATCTTTCCCTTAATTTATTACCAATCAGAAGGATTTCTAGTTAGAGATTGCAATCTTGCAATCTATCAGCCTGAGATCTAAATTTGAAGATTATGGCAAGAAAATATCTCTCAAATCCTAAAATTAAATTAATAAATAACCAAAATTACAAATCCTCTCAACCTTATAAAAGAAGGGCTATAGCACACGAATTTAGAGGGAACTAGTGAGGGATTCTTGGGCAAAATTGCATGAATTAAAGGAGGAATTTTGAAGGAGATCTTATCTTTAAGGAGGAGAGCACAAAAAGATCATCAAGGAATTAAAAAAGATGTAAGGCTCTGATCCATCCTTTCCTTGTCTTTCTCCTTTTGTTATTCTTTTTTTTCTCTTCATCCCTTGTGAGGTCTCCTTGTTCTTGCACCCCTACATCCCTTCTCACACTCCCCCCCCCCCCCCCCCCCCGGCCCGCTCTTCCCCCTCTCCCTCCTCCTCCCCCCCATCTTCTTCTCCTCCTCGTCTAGGCTAGCAACCTCAATCTCTTCCAACCACTGTTCATTTTAATTGCAAATACTCAACCACCCAAGTTCAGATGATTGAGCCAAGGAAGATCAAATATCTGAACCATA
Source organism: Trichopus zeylanicus subsp. travancoricus (assembly GCA_005019695.1). Lineage (NCBI taxonomy): Eukaryota > Viridiplantae > Streptophyta > Magnoliopsida > Dioscoreales > Dioscoreaceae > Trichopus > Trichopus zeylanicus. The sequence goes on from RXID01010941.1 coordinate 1,187,493, forward strand.
TTATGAACATCCCTTCACCCTTTAATACTGTAGCCACATGTAGCTTTGCTCTTCTCCAAGTCAGAGTATACGACTACCTAAGTTTGGATGACGCTAGATGCTCGAACTGCACTACAAGAGCCTTTCTTGTTCTATCACCACCACGCTGACTTGTGATTCTTTGCATATCGATGGATTCCATGAGTACCGCTACCACCCATGGTCTTGTGCACCTCGACAGACTCCATCACTATGGTGGCCACTTATAGCCTCCTTGCATACCATAGTGCCACACCTTAAAAAAAATTTAAATTTGAAGTTCCCATAACGATCATTAAAGGCAGAGGGCAGATGATGAGTAGAACTCACTTGAACTCAAAAAAGAACAAAAGAATTGAAACAACTAAAACTCATAACTTTGAATCATAGACCAGTCTTTGGACCCACCAAACATTATAGACTAGTCTTCGAGCCTACCAAACATTATAGGTCAATCTTTGGGCCTACTAGATATCATAGACCTGCATTTGGGCCTACTAAACATCTTAGTCCAACCTCCAGGCCTACCAAATATTATAAGGTAGGCTTTAAGCTTGCCAAACATATTAGGTTAGCTTTCAGGTCCACCAAATATCATAGACCAGCCTTTGAACAGTCAAACCTCTTTGAAATCAATATTGCTTCAATTAGAATAAATAATTAGTATTTTAAAAAAAAAACTTTTTTGAAAATCAATGCCAAGCTTGGTAGATTGAATTCATTATTGTAAGTTGAACATTTATCGTCAATACCTTTGGTTTTGAAATCCCAATAATTATTTTGGGAATAAATATTTCGCATGATTCTCCTAGGTAATTTGATATTCCCTCTATGGTTATAGTAGTCAATTCACCGTAGTGGCCTCCGATTTTATGCTATAGAACATCAATACAAATCTAATCACCAATATTGAGATAATCGTCCACTATTCAAGTTGGTAGAAAAGAATGATATGGGCATAATAAGGGAAATGTTGACTGATTTCTGCACAAGTTTTGGGAAGAGAAAACTGAAACATAGCATCATCTTTAGGGAAGGAGTTAGTGAATCACAATTTAACCAAGTTTTGAACATCAAACTAAATCAAATCAAATTTAAATTGAAGTCGATTTTTGAATATTAAACTTAATCCAAAGTAAGTTTTGAATATCAAATTGAATCAAATCAAACTTAAACTATGGGCAGACGTAATGCATGATCGGGCTTGAGGGTGACACAATGCATAGTCGAGCATGAGGGCAAGCTCAGCAAAAGTTGGAATCAAGGGCAGAAGGGAAGAACCACATAGGTTTAGCACTTGGGGATGTGTGGCACGTTAGCTTTGGCACAAATGACGAAGAAATAAGCAGTAGATTAGGGTTTGGAAAAGGAGATATGAATATATAATAATTTATATATAATAAATATATAAAAAAAATTATTTAAGCCAAATTGTCAAGTTGGAACTTGAGCTTAGTTCGTTTACAAAACAAGCTCTTTTTTTTAAAATAAATGACGATAAAAATTTCAATGATGTTAAAATTTAGTTGTACATAATTTGTTTATGCGAAAAATGAGTAGTTTTTTCTCTTAAAACCATGAACTTACGAGAGAGTTTGCTAGCATGCCTAATCTGAATGTAGAGGAAAACGATGGACATATGACATAAGACATAAATTTGTTAGAGAGGTATATTTGTTATTCTACTTTAATATTATGTAACAATATTTCTTTTGATATAGAGAAACTCAAATGTTATGTTTTGAAGCTCCAACCAACAATGAGAATATATATGTTGAAGTTCTAACTTGGGAATGTAGTCAACTAAATGCTTGCATTAATTTGAATTAATATTACATGTGAGTACTCATTATGTTAACAATGTCAAACACATACTTGTGGAACTTATATTGGTGTGCGCCAAAATATTAATTGTGGAAGAATACTATATGAGGATGACATATTTGTGAAGTCATTAGAAAGAGAAAAAAAGATTGCCCCAACTAATGAATTCTATGACATGCAATATGAAAATTATGTATGTTGAAGTTATGACTGATGATAGATATCTTAACATGGACGGAAAAAATAATGGCTATTTTCCAACTGTAGAGACACATTCGTTGGAAGAATTTTTACAAGTAAGGAAATGTTGATTGACACACTTAGTACGTGGTCTATATTGAAAGTTGTAGAATTTAAACATCTAAAAAATAATATAGATGGAGGCTCACAATTAAATGTATTAATTACGATTTGTCCATGTTCATACATCAGTGCCAAAAAAAATCAAGCATTCTAGGTGATTAAAAGAGTAAGAAATGAACACACTTACTTGAATGAAGCTTTGTGATTAGACAATCATCAATATACTGCCAAGTTGATAAGCATATTAATTTTACCAGTTCTTAAAGCTAATTAAGTATGATGTTAAATAAGAAAAAAAAATAGCACACAAGATATTTACATTTTTCAGTCTACAATCTACTCCATGGGTGAATGTGACCCATAGAATATTGTATTGATGAGAAAGAAGAGTATATTATAATGATGGAGACAAAATTTCAATATCATTAATTCTTACGAAAGACTAACTGTATAGCTTTCACAAGACATTTTTAGAATTTTGATGTATGTCTCTCTATTTCACTATTATAAAACTCTTAAATAAATATGATATTTATAAGAGTTACCTAATTAAATTTGAGTTAAACTAGTAGACTAATTCAAATAAGAAATCCAAGTCTCCTAGTAAGAGACAAATTCTGAAAAGGATTAGGATCACTAAATTATTTCCTAATATAGATCTTAATTTAATTAGAACTCTTCCAAAAATTCAGATTTGAGACACGACTAAGTCAACAATCTCCATCTTAGCTCAAATCCTTTTCTTCTTTGAATTTGGATTTTCAACAGATGCTTTTACCATTGTCCCTAGTACAGGATCAATGACCTTAAGTATTGATCAAATCCAAATAGAGCTTAAACTTATCGATTAAAATCACTTTCATTAACATATATATAAGATTTCTTGAAGTATAAATCTTTTGTAAAGAAATCTCGTCATCTTTAATAACATTTTGAATAAAGTAAAATCAGACATTTATGTGCTTTGATCTAGTGTGGCACATTTGGTTCTTCGCAAAGTGTATGGCACTCTGACTGTCACGAAAAATAGGAAGAATATATTGAAAAAATCAACTCTGACTATTTCTGTAGCTACCATATACTCAAACTCTATTATAGATATTGTCACAATTGATTGTAAGATATGCCTCCAGTTAATAGGACCACTATAAAGGATGAAAAGATAACCAATGAGGGATCATCATTGATCAAGGTCTCTGACATAGTCTAAATTGACATAAGTAATTTTATCCTCTTGAACTATGTTCCTATCGAAATATAAACCAATATAAAGAATATCTTTGATATATCTTAATAACCACTTTATACCTTGCTAATGCTCTTTTTCTAAATTTGTTATGTAATGACTAACAATGCAAACTACTTGTATAATATCAAGTCTTATGCATACTATAGCATATATTAGGCTTCCAACATCACTTGAAAATGAGATATTCTCCATATATACGTTCTCCTCATCTATTGAAGGATATAGTTGAGCTGAAAACTTGAAGTGGGTTGCCAAAAAAGTACTAATAGATTTTGAATTTTATATGCCAAAATGAGAAATAATCTTTTGGAGATACTTGCTTTGTTTGCTCCATAACTTGTCATGATTTCGATTTCAATCAACCTCTGCCAAAAATCTTCCTTACAATACCTAAATCTTTCATCTCAAATTTTTTTTTCATTCTAAGTTTTACATTATTAAGTAGAGATATGTCTTGAGTAGTAATAAACATATCATTAACATAAAGAAGTAATATAATAAATAAATTATTGGCATGTATTTTAAAATAGACACAATAATTATATTTGCAATGAATAAAATCTTATCCCAATATAAAACTGTCAAATCTTTTATACAATTGTCTTGGAAACTACTTCAAATCATAAAGTGATTTATTCAACTTATAGACATTATTTTTCTTGTCTTCTTGGATAAACCCTTAAGTTGTACATAAAAATCTACCCTTCTAATTCTCCATGTAAAAAGGTGATTTTGACATTAAGTTATTCTAGCTCAAGATTATGAAAAATAACTACTTGTTTTCTTCAACAAAGTTATGTTAATTCTTTTAGTCACACTATTCTGTTGAGATTTTTCTGGGATGGTAAAATGGCATTCGATATTTTTATTTCCACAAAATTTGAGAAACTTTGTTAATTTGTACTCTTCACCATTATCACTTCTAAGGTATTTGATTTTTCTACCAATCTTTCTTTCGATTGAAGTTTTTCATTGTTTGAAAATAGAAAATACTTCAACTTTGTAATGCAAAAAATAAATCCACACTTTTCTGAAAAAATTATCAATAAAACTAACAAAATAACGAGCACCAAATTTTGATGGAATAAGAGAACACTACATATCAGAATGAATATAATCAATTAAGCATTTAGTGTAACAAGTATCGGTGTTAAACTTTACTTTGGACTATTTATCATAGAAATAATACTCGAAGAAATCTAATTTACATGAATTGAGGGCTTTCAATAATTTTCTTTTGTTGAGTTCAGCTAAACATTGCTCACTCATATAATCAAGGCGCATATGCCATAGGTAGGTCATATTAGAAGAAACTTGAAAATTTACTATTCCACTTTCAATAGTTTTTTCTACTAACTCATTCAAATTTTTATGTGTTAGGTCCTTTATCACTATCAATGAGACTTTAACAACCTTAAAAATTTCACCTTTAGCAAATTACCTATAATTAGAAGAATCTAAAGTACCTAAAGAAAATAAATTCTTTTTCAAATCAAGAACATGCCTAAATTAGTAAAAGTCCTAACAATATTATCAAATATCTTAATTTTAATTATTCCGATTCCAATAGTTTTACATGAATTGTTATTATTTATCAAAAGCAAACCACCATTATAAGACTTGTAATCTTCAAACTAATTCTTATTAGGCCACATGTGATAAGAATAATCAGAATCAAGAATCCAAGTATCATGGTAATGATCAAAATTAGAATTAATAGATAAAATATTATCATAATCATCATCAGAATTTTCTTTAATAACTGACACTTGTTCTTTGACTCATTCGTTAAACTGAGATTCTTTCTTTTTTTTTTTTTTTAACTTTGAGCTTTCAATACTCTTCAATTACATATCTCATCTTTTTATAGTACTTGCAACTCTTTCTTTTGAATTTGAATCTAGAATGACATGATTTTGATCTTTTTTTGATACGACCTCTAGCAATTAGTGTATCTGAGTATGACTCATCTCCTTCAATTTTTTTAAATTATTTATTAGATAGAAGGGCAGTAAAAATATTATCAAATTTCAAATTCTTACCATATATGAGAGTAAGTTTCAAATTCTCACGGGAAGGAAGTAGAGACAATAATAAATAATTGTCTTATCTTCATCTTCAATTTAAACATCAATACTCAATAATTGAAAAATTAATTTATTTAAAGTATTAAAATGATCAACTATATTTGTAGTTTCTATTATTTGAAAATTGAAAAACTTCTGTTTTAAGTAAACTTGGTTTAAAATAGACTTATTCATGAATTATTTCTCCAATATTTTTCATAACTCTAAAGGTGATGTTACATCAAGAAACGGATAGAATACCTTATCGGTGAGACTGAGAATGATAATGCTATGTGCACTAGCCTTCTGGTTCTTTCAAATATTTTCGATGATATTTTCAGTCTTAACATCCTCCAATGTACTTCTCAACCCTTGTTCAATAAGAATTACATAAACTCTTGCTTGTTAAATAGAAAATTCTTACTTTTTATTAAATTTCTCTACATCAAACTTCATATTGGACATCTTAAACCAAGCTCTAATACTAACCTATTGTGCAAAATACTGATATCCACCATAATTCATAATGTAGAAAAAAATAACACACAAGAGATTTACGTGATTTGGCCTACCATCTACTCTATGGGCGAAGACGATCCAAAGAATGTTGTCTCAATAGGAAAGAAGAGGAGATTATAATAATTAAGGCGAAACTCCAATATCACTAACTCTCATAAAAGACTAATTAATCTAATCATCACAAAACATTTTGAGACTTTTGATTTATGTCTCTTTATCTTATTATTATGAAATCCTTAGATGAATTAGAGTATTTATAAGAATAGTGTAACTGAATTTGAGTTAAAGTAGAAGATTGATTTAAATAAAAAATTTAAATTTTCTAATAAAAGGAAAATTCCACAAAAAATTAATACTACTAAATCACTTTCTAATATAAATACTAATTTAATTAGGAATTTTAAAAAAATCTAAATTCAAAAATGACTTAGTCAACAAATATTGGCACAAATAGGAGCATAGGTCTTGATAATTATCATGTACAAATTGGATATTATAAAACATGGAAAGTTTTGTAATGAAGAAAATATTTGGGAGTCCGAAATAATCTTATATTGCTTGCACCACTTGTCTGATAATTTTTAGAAATATATAAAAAATATAATCATTATTGATCTCTGTTTGAAGAATGCTATCGCAATTACCCAACGAGTTAGACAAGGGATACAAAATATTCAAGATATAAGTCTTGAAGGTATTCAATGGATTAATCAGATTGGACTAAATGAATGTTGGAGCATGATATATGATCGCCGTCGATGATTTGTACGTAGAGGCCCTAATATTTCTAGAAGTTCAATTCGATACCTAAGAGTATCCGAAGGTGGCGATACCCAAGATCATATCATCAACTCTTCATAAATGTGTGAAATATTTTCTTGAAAAACATGTATATAAACGTGAGATGAGTAAGATAGCTATAGATAAATTGAAATTATTGATTATTCAATAAGTGAAAAATCAGGATGTTTATATGACAAAATTATTAGATATTATAATTAGGATGTCTGAGACATGAAGTGCAATCAACATCATTTGTTGTACATATTCAAAAATCTAAAGCAGTCCAGATGAACTCACAAAATTATGATAGAATTACCTGCTTCCAGCACCATCAAACATTCTAGCAATAAAAAAATTTATTGCTCAAATTATAAGTAAAATTGCCGCATGTTAAATAGCATCGATAATTTCAGCATAATCCCGGTTCGTTTATTTATGAAGTTTCATCCAATTAACCAATTTATCAGTTAAATGAATTAAAATTATTTAATATTTTATTTTATAATATTTTTTAGTAATTTGTAAATATTTTATTATATAATATTATTATTTTGATTATTTAAAAATATTTAAATTATTAATATTACTTAAATATGTTTAGTTCAATTTGAATCAATTCGAATTAATTTAGATTAATTAAGTCAATTTAAATTTAATTAAATTATAACTTAATTAATTAAATGAGTCAATTCGGATTAGATGGGATCATATATGAATCGAACTCAATTTGTTTAATAAATAAATTAATTTAAGTCAAATTAAATAACACATTTAAAAATTAAGTCAAATCTAGATTTAAAAGATTATTGTAATAAATGGGTTGAATTTAAATTGACATAATGAATCCCAATTGCTAAATGTAGTTGTTGGAGTAGGGAACCAAAGTTCAATTCGTCCACAGAAACGCCCTCTAGATCATAGTCTTCAGGGTACCAAGGATCGACCGAGAGAGGAACCGGGGACTAGGATTGTGAGGGAAAGAGCGCCGGAGGTTGGGGTCTGCGGCGGCGGTATGCATGGGCGCTGGCCGTGCAACGGATTTGCGCCGGCAATCGACGCCTGCGATCTACGTCGGCATCAGAGAAGAGAAAACCTGAAGCATGCGGTTTTGGGTATCAGATTTTTGCATACTAAATATTGAAATAGGATTTGATTACGGTGAGAGAACTAAATTTAACCCGAATTGTTTTTTTCTTTTTTTCTTTTTTTTTTTTTTGCCACATCAATAACTACATCATAAATTTGAACCAAACTCCGCTAAATCCCTAACGTGGCTTGGATCAATTTGCAAATTATTTTTAAAACACGGTTACCTTAAAAATTATACATAAAAATATGGTTAATTTAAGAAATAGGCCGAGGTGTGGACCGATCTACGCTCTCTACACTTGGGCCCGCCCATTGGTTATTTCTTCGAAGAAACCCAAGACATCGGGACCTGTTTGCAAATGTCGAAAAGCTTCTGCATTTTCTGCAATTCCAACCAAACAGTCCTCAAAAGCCAAACACCCCCGAGCACACACCCCAAAAACGAGCATGCTCTCCAAGCTCTGTCCATGGCACACGAAGAAGAAAACAAAGCCCACCGCCCTCCGCTTCCCTCGCTTCTTCTCCTCCATTCCCCATCAACCAAACCAAGAAGGCGCCGGACAAGACGAATCCACGGCCGCTGCCGACGATGTGAACACCATCTTCAACATCATCACCACCTCCGCCTCCCAGCAATCCATCATCGAATCCCTGAACCGCACCCAGATCCTCCTCACCAGCCCCCTCGTCGACGCCGTCCTCAAGCGCGCGCGCTTAAGCCACGCCAATCCGTCCCGCGTCCTCCACTTCTTCCTCTTCACTTCCCGTCTCCGCGGCGGCTTCTTCCACTCCCCCTTCTCCTATGACACCATGCTCTACATTCTCGGCCGTAGCCGACGCTTCGGCGACGCCTGGAACCTGCTCTTCGAAATGCGCAGGCGAGATCTGACTCTCATCTCTACCCGGACTCTGCAAATTGTGCTCGGCCGCATTGCCAAGGTCTGCTCCGTGCGGCAGACCGTGGAGAGCTTCCACAAGTTCCGGAAGTTCTGCCGGAGCTTCGACACTTCCTGCTTCAACGCCCTGCTGAGGGTATTGTGCCAGGAGAAGAGCATGAGCGACGCGAGGAATGTGTACCATAGCTTGAAGAGCGAGTTCCGGCCGGATTTGCAGACTTTCAATATACTCTTGTCGGGGTGGAAGTCGGCGGAGGAGGCCGAAGGGTTCTTCGAGGAGATGAAAGAGCTGGGTGTGGAGCCAGACTTGGTGTCCTACAACTGTTTAGTGGATGTCTACTGCAAGAATCGCGCGGTGGACAAGGCCCGCAAGGTGTTCGATGAAATGCGTGATCGAGAGATTTTCCCTGATGTTATCACGTATACTAGTTTGATAGGCGGGTTGGGGCTCATTGGCCAGCCTGACAAGGCTAAGGACGTTCTGAAGGAGATGAAGGAGTATGGCTGCTACCCTGATGTCGCTGCTTATAATGCAGCTGTCAGGAACTACTGCATTGCGAAGCGGCTTGGGAATGCCTTTGCGCTGATGGAGGAGATGGCTAGCAAGGGACTGGCTCCGAACGCGACGAGCTACAACCTCTTCTTCAGGTACTTCTACTGGGCTAATGATTTGGGGAACTCTTGGAGCTTGTACAAGAGGATGAGGGACGAGGGGTGCTTGCCGAACACGCAGTCGTGCATGTTTCTGGTGAGATTGTGTCAGAGACAGGAGAAGGTCGAGATGGCGCTGGAGCTGTGGGACGACATGGTGCAGCACGGGTTTGGGTCCTTCACGTTGGTCTCTGACGTGCTGTTTGATTTGCTGTGTGACATGGGGAAGTTAGAGGAGGCCGAGTGTTGTTTTTGGCAGATGGTTGACAAGGGCCAGAAGCCGAGCAATCTCTCATTTAGGAGAATAAAGGTTCTGATGGAGTTGGCAAACAAACACGAATCTATCAAGCACTTGTCAGAGAAGATGAAGGTGTTTGGGCATTTGACTCCAATGCCGGAAGATAAAGCTGACCCTGTTTTGCAGTTTTATTGAACAAGATTCAGTGAATCTGTACACTTCTCTGTTTCAATTATACATTCATTTTTCTGAAACAAGATCACATGAAACTTGGGTTTTAACGAGCACAAGACCATTCACTTGAACATCAAATCTGTGCAGCATACCTCAATCGTTGATCAATCTACAACTCAACTCAGTACATTGGGCAAGAACACCTTGTACAGTTCAAATGTGCAGACACAAACGACAACCTGGTGGACTAAGGCTGATAGAGAATAACACAGATTGCTAGCTTTTCTTCATCGCCCCAAGAAAGCAACTCGGTCCTTCTGGATGGCTTGACAAAGGTTGAGGTCAAAAAGTTCACACCGAATTGGCATTTCCATCTCGTAGAAAGGGTTCTTCAAAACAAAATCAGTGTATAGTTCATAGATGAGTTTCAGCAGACCTTCCACCTGCTGCGTCCCAGGTTCACAGATGACAAAGAATTTTGTTCCTGCACAAAAGCAATGAAGAAAATGTCCATCTGCAAGCAAGTAGCTGGTGAAACTCTGCAACCAGAAAATGAGCTCAAATTTTTGAACAAAATGATTTCATTGAGTATAAAACAAAACAAACTCTGAATCACTAGTGTTCATACCATGCGGACAGACCATGAAAGAATCTAAGTTTATATGCCTATGAAACATGGGGTTTTCACCGAAAAGATCCAAAGATGCTCTTAAACAAGTTAAACCATTGCATATGACACAATAAAAATAGAATTTGTTCATGTGTGGCATAAAAAGATTAAAAGAAAACATAACACTTCAGAATTAACATGTTGAAGGCTACAGAACACAATGCTAGCAAAAACCCATGTTTCTTAAGGCATACAAACTATCCAATTTTAACAAGAGTATACATGAAATTTTGGCATATTTCTAGAAGCATACATGTAAATAAATCTAAAATTTAGATTAAGAATCAAACATGTCTAACAATTCTGCCCAAAGTGAACCTGTGATGAAAAATGAGCTTTTCTTCTTCCAAGGAAGCTTTTTTTTTCTAGTATAGTCCTAAACAACAACAATCCAATTCACCAGATAAATCATAGGCATCAACTTTCTAGTGTTAGACACAGATTTCACTTGGGACGAACTACTTCTAATTGCAAACACACTCATTTCAACTATTGTAATTTCTACAGGCACCAATTAGTCAGAATTCAAACACAGAACTACTACAAAATAGAACAAGAAAAAATTTCTAATGTTCAATGTAACAATCCCAAGCAAAAGCGAGAGAATCAAGCAATCCAAACATGACTAAATCCCAGATTTTAACAAAAATCCGTTCCATATTCAAGCATCAGAAAAAAGGAAAATTTTCAATCAAAAAAGCCTTAAAAAATGAAATGAGCCAAAATTGATACTGACCTGTAAGGGACTGGAAACAATGGAGGTCGAAGGTGCCAGCTTGGAGCAGCTCGATGCCGTTGCATCCCACGACTGGTGACAGCTGCTGCGAAATAGCATGCATGGAGTGCCACAGACTCGCCAGCCTCAAGCTGTCGTTTGTGTCCATCCTCCCAGCCGATCCATAATCCTGCACACCAATTTCACTTGATCTTTATTTCCCCAATCTCATACCCAGGAAATTTCTTAGCTAAATCGAGAGAAATTGGCGAACGATGATCCCAAACAACAATTTCATTCAGCTTCTTTTTCCTGATCTCGTGCGGGAAAAAAAAAAGCGAACTAGAGAATCCTAATCGCCACAAAAAAAAAGAAAAAAAAAATAACCAAACTAGAGAATCCTAAGCCTGAACGACAAAATGAGAAATTTGCAACGGGTTATCCTAAACAGCAATTTCAATTCAAGTTCTCTTTTCCCGATCGCATGCACAGAAATAAATTGAGAAAAATCGAGAAGAATTCCAAACTCATGATCCTAAACAACAAACAATTTCATCAAATTTCTCCTTCCCCGATCTCATACACAGAAAACATATGAAAACATAGATAATCATTCGAGAACCATGATGCGGAACAGCAACTTCAATTATTCCGCCATTTTGGATGCCAAACATAGAAAAAATCGAGATTCATAATCCTAAACAATAAATTCCCCTAATATCTTCTTCTCCGATCTGATGCCCACAAAAAGTAAAGAAAATCGATGATAATTAGAGTTTCATAATTCCAACAAACAATTTCGTCAAATTTCTTCTTTCCAATCTCACACACAGAAAAGAAAATCCTTGAAAAATGCAGAATAATTCCAAAAATGAGCGAAAAACGGAGAAATCAAAGGCCTTGTAGAATATTAGTCCTCCAGATTTGTTGATGATGAACAAGCTGTAGATCGCCGCCATTCTTACTCCTCAGAGCTATGAGTTCACCTCTCGCTTCCGCCGAGCTGAACGGAGAGGACGACTCTTAACGGGTCGGATTTTCATGAAATCCGAATACGAAACATAGCTCATGAAGACCAAAACCGAAATCACGCGAATAGAAAGCTGCTACGTACTCTATCGCAAAACCACTCGCGTTTTGATTTAGCACCCTGAATAGTTGGTAATTATATACAGAGCGCTACGAAAGCAAAATACGTTTGCAAATAGGACCTCTAAATATTACATTTAATGCTACCTACTGTGAAAAAGCACACTCGGCAGCTCAGGTAATTTCAGTATGTGTAGAGATTTATATGCAAATTCTATTTCACAGCAGCTGAACGCAATTCTCCAACTTTATAGGCGTATGCACGCACAAATCCCAATCCTAGTGTTTAAAGAGCACCGCGGGGTTGGTGGTGTTCTCAAGGACGATGGCAGAGGCGGCGGGAGCGATCGCCGCCGGGGCTAGCGGGGATCCGACGGTGGAGATCAGGAATCTCAGCTTCACCTATCCAGGGATCGACGGCCACCCGCCGCCCGGTTCGATGCCGCTCATCGACGGGCTTTCCCTCTCCCTTCACGCCGGTGACCGCTGCCTCCTCGTCGGATCCAATGGCGCCGGTGAGTTGAGCTCCCGTTCTGGTATATAATTCTCCTTTTCTAGATCTGGAAGTATCGGGATATGATGTGTGGTTGTAGGAAAGACGACGATACTGAAAATCATAGGAGGGAAGCACATGGTTGCGCCGGAGATGGTTAGGGTTCTGGGAAGGTCGGCCTTCCACGATACCGCGCTCACCTCCTTCGGTGACCTCTCCTACCTTGGCGGCGAGGTACGGTTATGCTCTTTCTTTCGGATTTACATTTCCTTTTTTGAGAAATTAAGGAGATTTTTATCCTAATTGTGGCTGTATTGACTGAATTGACCTTATCCTTCACAAATTTTGCCTCATTTTGAGTTGAAAGTGGTTTCTAATTCCTGAATTTTTGAAATAGTTGGAGTGCTTGGCAATTGTTATTGTTTTCTGTGTAATTAGTCAACTAAAGTAACGTAAGTGAATCCCAATTGTCCATTGAACTAAGTGTGATGATTGATGAGGTTGTTGGAAAAGCTTGGAAAATTATTGATGTGATATGCAACTTGCTGCAGTGGAGGCGGGATGTTGCTTTTGCTGGATTTGAGGTTTCAATACAAATAGATGTTTCAGCTGAGAAGATGATATATGGTGTCACCGGCATTGATCCTCAAAGGAGGGATGAGCTGATCAAAGTATTCATTCTTTTCTTTGTAGAACTTTTCATTGATAGCTGATAGCTTAGTAGAGCTTGTTTGTTACATGCATGCTGTTGTAATTCCCATTAACATTACAGAATGATGATTCTGCAAGACATCCCTTTACGAAGTTATGATTGGTCTTGACAGTAATTATTTGGTTGAGGTTGTGATTAATCAGCTTTTGGATTGTTTTCTTACTGGTGACTTAGGTTTTGGATATTGATTTATCGTGGAGACTGCATAAAGCATCAGATGGCCAGAGGAGACGAGTTCAAATATGCATGGGCCTTCTCAAACCATTTAAGGTATGAATCTGTTGTATTGCATTTGGAAGTCACTGACTGTTTTCTCAATTTTATGTTGCTTGATATTTGTTCATTTTCTTTCAGGTTCTTCTTCTTGATGAAATTACAGTTGATCTTGATGTGCTTGCTAGGGCTAACCTTTTGAACTATCTGCGGAAGGAGTGCGAAGAACGGGGAGCCACAATCATATATGCAACACACATATTTGATGGCCTGGAGGATTGGCCTACTCATATTGTAAGTTTTCTTTTACATTTGTGATTAGATTGCTATGGAGATTTTTTTCTGCTCTTGACTGGATTAAATCTGCATGACAGGTGTACATTGCACATGGGAAATTGCAGTGGGCATTGCCTCTGCAAAAAGTGAAAGAGATGAGTAATTTATCCCTAATGGTAAGTGACAAGGGAATCGATTATGAACGATTAAGCTTTCTTCTTTTTTGAATTTTTTTTACAGAAAAAAGTTATTGATTTATTTTGAATGAGGCCCCTGTTTACATTCCATTCATCTTGGTAATGTGTTGTTATAATAGAAGAATGGGAATGATGACTTGTCTAAAGTTCAGTATTTGACTTTTTTAATAGTGAATTTACTGAATTGGACATGATATGAAGAAATGGCCAGCAGGTACTACTAAACATGGCCTAGGAATGATTCTTGTCTTTCTGGGCAAGTTGAAGTTGTCTGTGCACTGTGGTCTTTCTCGGCAAGCTAAAGTTGCCTGTGCACTGTCATTATTTGATTACCCAAACTTAATCAACACAACGCATTTAAAATGCTACATTGCAATCATACTTGGTGCAGTGATTTCTAATAACCCATCTAATCCAATATGATGTTTGTGTAAGTTGAGCCATTAACTTTGGTACATAAGATCTCCTTTGAGTATTATTTAGTGACATTTTACATCTGAAATCCTGAAAGCTAGTGGCTCTGAACTGGTTGAGTAATACCTGTAAATTTTACGTGGATGATACGCAAAACTAGAATCATGGCTCTAACTTCGAAACACTTGATGTAAAATTTCAGTTTTTAGAATGCTTTCTTTGACAAATACATGTATTATGATTGTATCTAGATGCTTCTTTTGGCTGCAGAGAACAGTTGAGAGATGGCTGAGGAAAGAGAGAGATGATGACAGGAAGCGAAGAAAAGCAAATGGTCGTGCAGAATGTGCAGAATTTGAAACGCCATCTATAGGCAGCCAAGTAATGGGGGACCCTGCAAAGAGCGCTGTACGGGTCATGAACAATGGTTGGGCTCCTGGGAGATTCCACTCGACTGTAGCAGGAGAGGAAAATTTCTATTTCAGCTCAAATAGGGTCTTCCGACGATAACAGTATCATCATCACATATTTCCCAATTGGTTATCGATATAGACTTATTGATTATACTTGTTCAATAAACAGCATGGTTGGCTGAACAGTTCATACCCAAGCAACTTGTGATATTTAAGATGAACACCTAGGTTGGCCCCATTGCTCATGTTAGATCCTTTGTTGCCTGTATTTTTTTAGTCGGAGTATAATTTTATACTATTATTATTATTATTTTTTTGCTTGGTACCACAAAAGGGCTGCCTGAGGATCAATTTGATTTATGATACTTGAGTTTGATTAATGCTTTCTGCATTTAAATCTACAAATACATATTTGACTTGAAACATTAAAAGTACCAAATACATGAGAAAAACCAATCTTGAACATGGGGAACGCAAGTCAAAAGCCAGATTTGAAGTTTTGTACAGGTTCCAGGCATACGAGATAGGGAATCCTTGTGCTATAGCTCTCTACAGGTTCCAGGCATATGATAGGGGATCCTTGTGCTATAGCTCCATCTACCCATGTACTAATAATTCATAATATACATTTGCTAAACACCAGTTTACCACAACCGAAGCTAAACACAACAGTTTAGGACGCAAAATAACATTGCAACCTAAAAGAAAGCCCAGGAAATGTAGCTAGAGAAAACAATTAACATTACCATAGTGGTTACCACTAACAGCCAAAAGCTGGAATTCTAGATCAACAATAAATTACTAATAGCTCGTTGTTATTTATAAGCAAACTGATTACGACAGTCGACAGCAACATGTAAAGGAAAATGCCCAAATATATCTTCTGCTAACAGGACCATTGAGATTAATCTATGCCTGCAACAACATGAAACAGAACACTAATATTGTTCTTGTTGTAATTAAATAACCAGGAGATTGTATGCTTGTTGTCTACTAACTCAAACCTTGTTGGCGATGTTGCTGGATAGCCAGTCCAATCCCTCATACAGCCCTTCTCCAGAAGTGGCACAGGTGCTTTGAATATACCTGGTGCCAATCAAGAAATTCACTCAGGTTTCTCTATTGATTTTAAAAGATGCTTCTTACCAGTGACGTTGACGCAAGGAATGCAGGCCAAGCTTATCAGTAATCTCTGCGGCATTCATGGCATTGGGAAGATCTTGCTTGTTTGCAAATACAAGCAGCACAGCATCTCTTAATTCATCCTACATTAGCAAAGGAATTTTGTTCTATAATATTGAGAAAAACATCAAACAGCTCAGAAAATGAGGAACTGATGATCTGAAAGATAAAAAGAGTGACTGAGGATAAAGAACACACTAAGCATATTAAGTAGTTTCCATGATTGAACAAGTATGAAGAATGAAACAATCCCAATTTGATTAGTATGCTTAGCAGTCATTGCTAGTTCTATAGAAGAAACAAGAGAAACATCTATATGAATAAGGTAAATCTATTTCGAAAGTAGTAAATGATTTTACAAATGTTTGAATTCTATTATGTGGTTAGCAGACAAGAATCTTCTTTACCATATCAATTATGAGAACTTGGCAGGAATTATCATCTTCTCCACAGCTATAATGAAGATTATCTGCTCAATATTTACAGTTGATATCAACTTATTCAACAGTCATCACATAGAATGGAGTCTACCTCATTCAGCATCCTATGAAGCTCATCCCTAGCCTCAACAACACGGTCTTGATCATTACTGTCAACCACAAATATAAGGCCTTGGGTATTCTGAAAGTAATGCCTCCACAAAGGTCGGATCTGTTAATATAAAGACAAACAGAAAGAGAAGTTGTCATCATCAGGCTCAACGGTTGCATTAGATCTTTTCCGCTTTAAATGACTTTTGATAAAAAGCCAATACATTAACTACAAGATAATAATGGAACATAAAGTTATCAGAAATGACCACTCTATCACACCAGGAAATCAGTGAAAATATGACTTATAGCAGATTTGGCCATTATTCTAGAAATTCAGTAATCTTCCAAAAGAGAGTAATCAAATTACCATCTGATTCAGTAAACCTTATGAAAAGGCACAGAAACACTACTGTTGATACATCGACAACACACAGGTAATGTATGATCTATATACCTTGTCCTGACCACCAACATCCCAGACAGTGAAGCTGATATTCTTGTACTCTACTGTTTCCACATTGAAACCTATCAGTAAAAAATAGAAGTTAACAACTCTGTAGAATAAAATATGCAGTAGAATCTTTACAAGCTAAAACATGCAACCCAATCATTCTTTTCTCAGAAGAAGAAAGGATTGAATAAATAAATAAATAATAAATAAGTCATATGCACAAAAGAAAAGAAAAAGATTAGACAGATTCTTGCATTCAATCCTACAAAAAGAGGTTTTAAAAGTTATTTACAGCAATGATTTACTAGGAGCAATGAGATTCCATAAAATTATCATTTAGAACTGCTCTATTAGCCATTGTATAATTACAAAAGAAATGAGGATTGTTTCAACAATCAAAGCATCAAGTGTGATACTGAAGCCACTTCAAAAAGGTAACTGCAAAAGAGTACCAAATCATAGATGAGTACTGTAATGTTAATAGCACATACCAATGGTGGGGATGGTAGTCACAATCTCTCCCAGCTTCAGCTTGTATAAAATTGTTGTCTTACCAGCAGCATCAAGGCCCACCATAAGTATACGCATCTCTTTCTTCGCAAAAAGCCGACTAAAAAGTTTTGTGAAAGAAAGCCCCATCCTGATTCTGAAATATGACACAGAAAAAAGCAACAAAATATAGCATGAGAAAGCAAGAAAGTGTGAGCTCTGATTTACAAAATATACATGTTTTCACATTCAAACTGACAGAAACTATAATCATGGTACAAAGTGCAATTCCAACCAATTATGTTGGAATATCTAAACTATTTCTTTTCTTTTGTTGCACGAATGTGTGAACTCTTATAATCTGAAGAAAACAAAAGAAATTATAACTGAACTTGAAAAATACTTGGGAAAAGTTTTGAATCAACAAGTTTTGGGAAGAAAAGCAGGAACTGTATTCAAAGATATCTCAACATTTCATAATTTCAGTAATTTCACAATGAGAAAATAAACATTTTTGAGCGACTGCATCATTCATTTCATGCATATAATAATCTCAGACATCGGTCTTCAATGATGGGACAAAGTAGAAACAACGCTAAACTAGATTTAAATAAAATGATTTTTCTCATAACCAAGATTGGACTGTCAAATTTTAACTGGAAATGAAGTAATAGTGCTGTCTCAAACAACTTGCGCTGTGCAAAATCTTTGTAGCACCATCACAACAGTAAAAAGTAAGCACATCTGTTGGCAGACATCCAATATCTTTAAGCCAGAAATTGAATCTGTATAAGGAATCAGAGGTTGAAAAATGTAATCATCCTCCAAAGCTCCACTGTGTAGTTGCAACCATATTGTTACAGAGGAAGGACCACTAAAATTTACTAACAAAACCAAGAATCGAAACCCAAAGCAACTGCCTTGTTTCACTCCGTGACATCTTTTTCTCAATCTTGCCAAAACTTAATAACATGAAGGCTTACCTCCTCTGTAGACCTTTGGACAATGATACAAGACTCATATCCTCTTTTCCTCATCATCAGGCAAAGCAAATCTCTGATGGTTTATTAGCTGTGAGTGAAACCATATAGAGCCAGCCTCTATCTGGTAGAAGCTCATCCACCACAGGAAGAATACGATCAATCGCACTGCGCCTATTGTATCCTCCAGCCCAAGAAGCAGTGTTCACTTCACAACCCACTTCTTCCTGAGGTGCAGGCACATAGGGAGGATTCACAACAATCAAATACAGCATACCTGCAAGGCGTTTCTGAAACCCAGAGGCAATATCAGTGTTGACAATCTTGGCATGTACACCATGAGCTTCTAGTGTTTTTTGGATCACTTCAGCAGCATATGACTTGATGTCACTACTAAAATAATGGACTCCAGAGTTTTCTCCTTCCCAAGAATGAGTGCTAATGATGCAATGACATAACCACTTCTGCGATCCATTTTCATGTACAGCCTTGGTTAGTGCTTTGAAAGGCCGTTGCGATCAGCTAGGAGAGCATCAACCAATGCAAATGATTCATCACGCGGTTCATAAACCTCATGGTAGCTGCTTACAAGCCAGGTCTCGGCACCTCTAGGAAACATGAACTTCGCCTCTGCCTTCAGTCGGCAAATAATCATATGCCTTCAAAATGCTAAAAATTTATTCAAATTCCTGACATTTCGTAAGTTTTTTTCTTGTTAAGGATCAAGCACCATGTTCATAAAAGCGAGAACTTGAACCATAAAACGAAAAGAAATTCACTGCATCTAGCTTATCCAGCAAGAAGGAAATATAATAAAATATCTATCTCGAATCCATAATAAAATTCAGGAAGAGCAAATTCAAGCGCTAGGACAAAACGAAACAGATTAGTCCATTCAAATAAGAATCATCAGACGTCCAGATCTAAATCTAGCACAACCAAACACCAATCCATCAACAGATCGCAAAACAGCGCACGGCCTCCGAATCAAGTACGCCAGTGTTTCCAACCAAATCCGACCATAAGAGACTAAAACCTTCGAAAATAATGGAAAAATCACAAGATCAAACCCCGATTTCCTCAATTCATACCTAATTCATCAAATCTCATCCAGAACAACCGAAAAAACACCAAATCTAGGTTTGCGACATCCAAATCACACGGGAAAGAGCAGAGATCATCCCAAATCCGAAAATAGGAGAAGGATCTTACGCGAAGGGAGGAGCCGGAGCGCGAAGCCGTGCAAAGCGAAGCCGAGCAAAGATCTGAGGGAACGAGCTCTCGATCACGAGATCAAAGAAGGGCTTTTTACGTACAAAAATTCGGTATATCCCTACACCTCGTCATTTTTAAATTTATTATTTACAACTCATTTTTTTATTTAATTAATTTATTTTTTTTCAATTTTATAATTTAACATTTTAAAAAATTATCAATTTTTTTATATGAATTTTTTTATTTTTTTTATTTCTCCTTATTTTCCTTTGTGTGCGAAGCGCAAACACGTGAGATCGAGTAGACACATGCGCAGGCAAGAGGTTGGTGCGGACCTCACGCCTACACCTACCTAATCTTATGTCTCGCGTCTACATTTGCGCGGCCTAGTGCTCGGAAAAAAAGAAAAAAAATTAAAAAATTAAAAAGATTACATAAAAAATAATTAACAAATCTTTTAAAAAAATTACAAATAATAAAAGTGAAATTTTTATCTAATATTTAATTTAATAATAATAAATTATATATATATATATATACTAAAATTATGCAAAAAATTTAATAAATAAAATAAAATTTAAAGGTTCTATGTAAAAAGTTTTTTTTTAAAAAAAAAAGAAATCAATGACATCAGTTATATATACCATGGTTTACGGTTTCGGCTTCGGGATCGGCCGAAACCGATACGTTTCGACCGTTTCGGTTTCAGTTTCGGCCGTTTCGGTTTCGGCCGAAAGAATTTTTTAAATTATTAATTGGGCGTTGACCAGAGTTTGACTATATTTTGACTGTGTTTTGACTTCAAATTAAAAATGCGATAAAATATTTGAAAAAAGTTGAAAAAATTTGGAAATTTATGAATAAATTTATACTTAATTTTACAATAATTTCAAATATTATTTAAGCTAATTAAAATTAATTTTGATAGTTAGTCACGGATATTGTCTGCTTTTAATATATATTAGTGTATTAAAAAAATATATAAGAAATGATATGAATATGATTAAAATTTAAAAATTAACATAAGCAAATTTAACTTTTCATTAAAATGTATTTCACACATACATAATTATAAATTCTAAGATAATATAACTAATCATCATAGTCATCATCGGTTGAGTTTGGAATATCTGGGTGTGGAATTACAAATTTAGTACCTGAATGATCCGGACGAGCATTTATGGACATATGAATCAAAACAATTAGTTCTGTATGATCTCATGGCAGCGGTTCTGAAGTATAACCATATATCGAAGGTCTAAAATAAAAATTATATTTTGACTAAAATTTAATTTAATTTTAATTATTTTTTAACTTCAAATTAAAAAATTATAATATATTTAAAAAATTTTAAAAATAATGAATAATTACGTGAATAATATTATGTACGTAAATAATATCTGACAAAAACCGATAAGGACGTCGAAATCAAATTGGCGACAACACTGGCCCTAGTGTAAGGCCAGCCTCATCTTACGGGAGTACGAGTCAAGTTAGCGAGGGTACGAGATAGGCGAGAGAACGGCGGTAGACTAGTAAGTGCGCAGGGTTTTTGGGTTCGAACACGAAGCCGGCGCGAGATCCTCCCCATGAGCCCCCCACCCCGCCCCCCAACCAGCGCGAGCTCGGCGAGCTCCCGCCCGCCCGCCTGTCCGCCCGGAGCTCACGCCAAGCCACCCCGCCCCACCCCCCCCCCGCGGCCGCCCCCTGCCGCCGCGCGAGCTCGGCAAGCTCGGCAAGCTTCCCCCCAGCCGCCTACCCGCCCAGAGCTTTCCCTCGGCCGCCTGCTCGCCCGCGCGCAAGCTCGGCGAGCTCCCGCCCATGCGCGCGATCCCGGCGAGCTCACACCCCCGCGCGCGAGCCCGACGAGCTCCCGGCCCCCCACGTGCGATCCCGGCGAGCTCCCGCCCCTGCGTGCGATCCCGGCGAGCTCCCGCTCCCGCGTGCGATCTCGGCGAGCTCCCGCTCCCGCGTGCGATCTCGGCGAGCTCTCGCCCGCCCGCGCGAGCCCGGAGAGCTCCCGCCTGCCCGTGCGCGCAAGCCCGGAGAGCTCCCGCCTGCCCGTGCGCGCAAGCCCGGCGAGTTCCCGCTCCCGCGCGCTCCCGCCTGCGTTCGTTGGCGAAGATGAACAGTAATAAATAATAATGAACAATAAACTCTAACTGATACGAAATTTACATTTTCGTTTCGCCTGAAACAGCGAACCTTGATATATACATGAGTTAACTGATGGCCGAGTAACTCTGACAAATGCTGCTGTTGGTGATTCCGTTAGTGGCTCGCTTTGACTTCAGTGCTGACTTGGTGGAAACGAGCCGGGCCTGACAATAATCGGCCGCTTCATGAATAATTAGTTGAAAACTTGGGCCCACAACTAAACCACGGGCCAACGACATTGCCCGTGGCTTCATGTTGTGTAAGTGGAGGAAGTCGGTAAAATCCCACTTCTACTTTATTTACATTGTGGCGGAATTAAAAGTTTGTTTAGTTTATTTTCTTCCATTTTTCATATTGAATTGTATATATTTAATTTTTCATAAATTAATCAATTTTCGATGACTTTCATCTAAAAAATAAAAAATAAATTAGATTTTTATTTTATTTTTTCTCCAAATTAACTTCAGTGAGAAAATTTTAATATTTTTAAATTATAATAATATTTAATTAATATTTCATATTTTTCTCCGAATATTTGTAAAAATTTTAAATATATAATATTTTATTTATTAATAATTATCCTCATAAAATATATTTTCCTCTAATTAAATATCAAAAATTAATTACCTTCAATCGATTTTAAAAATGAATCGAAAGCGAACATGAGTCTTTTTTTTTCTTTTTTAGTTTCAAATAATCAAGTAATTTCAGACAAAAGTGAGTGACAATAAAGTGATTTCCATTGTTCTCATCAGTTTGGTTCGAAAGAAGCGGCTGATGCGAGTGGAACTCTACTTCTGCTACAATTATTTTGATGCGGAATGACGTAACGCAGCAGAAAAGGGAATTTCTCCCTATAATGAGAAAGTCAATGGTAAATGTGAATAAATGAAGTGAAAAACGCCTCATTCATCACAAAAAATACTGTTTACTGCAGTAGAGTATGATACAGCATCCAAGATCACCCATTGATTTCAGTGGAAACTTTTGTATGGAAACTGAGGTATGCGTGGGATTCAACCACTTCATTTCTCTGCAACAGAAACTAGCTACTAAAAGAACATGTGAATTCTTTCAACTTACCCCCACCTCCCCCTTCTTCGACTTCTGTACTGAAGAATTCCATCACTTCCCATCTCTCTCTATGGCTTGCCACCTTGTTCTGCATGGTTGGGAATTGGAGCAGTGGAATACTGCGCCAATTGCAAGCCACTTCTCTCCCCATTCCCTTGCTCAATGTCCTTCCCTTCCGCTTCATTCACCACCTTGAGCTCTCTCTCCATCCCCCACAACACCATGTACAGTCTACCATCAGAACTGAACGTGTAACACAGCAGAACAAAAGTTAACTCACTCTGTATACTTAAAACTTTACTATAAACAGTAGTCCAGTGTAGATATGACATGTATACCTTCCAATGTAGAGCTTATCGTCGAGTATCGCGCACCCGACACCAGGGACGATCACAAGCTGCAAAGGGCTAAACATTGAGATAAAGAGTGAGCCTCGCCTCTATATCAAGGTCTTAACTTTCAGTTTTAAAATCAATTTTGGCACTTGTACAAATCGTCCGCTATTTTAGTCTAGTTTTAATTTTTAAATTATTTTTATGAAATTTAATTTTTAAAATTAAAAATAGTTTAAAAATTTAAAACATGAGAAGAAATTATATATATTTTGAAAAGTATCGAATAAAAATTTTTTAATTAAAAAATTTAAAATATAAAACAAATATAGCTCGATGGATTCAAACTTTTGACCCTGTTCAAAACTTTTAATTATTTTATAATTAAATATAATTATATATATATCTATATATATATAATATTTTTAAATGCTCTGTATGCAGCACGACGTCAGCGAAACCCCAAAACCGGAACTTACCATTCCCTGTAGTTTGTGATCAAGTTTCAGCACTCACTCCACAAACTTGGCTTATTTTTACAGTATCTGTGGTACCAATTGCTTACACTGTAGAGCGCAGCAGCAAGCCTGATGTCCCAGCCGAGAGCCCAGTAGGAGACCTTCCGTTCGACTGCGGCACCGACGATTAAGTACTGGAGGCTAGCCATGGCGCACATGATCGCGGAGCTAGTGTGGGGCAATGAGAAGCTCTTGCTCATCTTGGCCTGGATGATGAACCAGATGGCGCAGGTGAAGCAACTGGGGACCACGAGAACGGCACCCAGGACCATGTTGTGCTTGCCGGAGGGCGAGCTTGTGGCTGTCATCCGCTCAGCATAGCTCCACTGGATGTGCCCCGGCCACATCCTGATCAGGCTGCCCTTGTAGAAGGTCATCAGCATCGAGCCGCCGACGCATAGTACCGTTCCAACGGTCTTGGCCTGCCCGGCAAGTGTTTCGGATTCCTACTGTCTCCATCCTGCATGCTTCAGTTAGATGGTGGTGTGGACCATAACTTGTCAGTTGCTACCTAGCACTTTTTCTTTTTCTATAAATTAGTAGATTTCATCAAATTTTGTATCAGTATCAGCTTGATTAATTTGAAAAAAAATAGAAAAATGAGAGAAACAAATACCCGAAAGTTACGGCCATGACGAATGTGATGGCAGGAAGTATGTTGCTGAGGGCGCGTGCAATTGTAGGAGTAGAATACTTTAGCCCCAAGAAGTACAGTAACTGGTTTATTGTAAGCCTGCGTTTCGCCAATATTTTATTCAGATCCAAGCACAGGCAACCCGCGTTTTTGAGAATTTTCTATCTCACTAAGCCAAACATTGAAGACAAGAATATCATAAAAATGACTCTTCCAGTGATCTTGAAGCTACTTTTCCTGAAGACAGCAATTGAATGATCAACAAAAAAAAACCTAAGTCATATATATCAGAAGATAGTTGCAGTTAAGTTCGCTGTTGACTGTCTACCTCTCGGCGAAGAAGGCGACCGGAGCAAGGAACAAGGTGGCGACGATCTGACGGCATCCAAGGCAAAGCTTGGATGCCGCGTTCAATCCGGCGAATCCGACTTGGACCATGACCATGGCCAGGGTCATGGTCAGGGTTTCGTCCACCACTGTACTCGATTTGGTGGACGCCAAGAAGGCGAAAAACAAAAAAGTTTTGTGATATGGGATTGAAGAAGAAGAGATCAAATGACGGAGGTTTATATAGGGACATGGGGAAGAGATGGGAGAGGACCTCAGGAAACAGTGCCTGACGTTTTGCAAGGATATGCGCTAGAGTTAATAGTAACTGAAAGCGTACAAGACATTGCATCGCCTCCACACTTTTTGTTTTCTTCTTTCTTTTTTTCCATTGTTTGATTCATTTTGACGCGGAGAAAAGCAAAACAAATGAACCTTTTGTGTTGTAGCTTTCTTAACTGGTTCTTCCTCCTTTGCATGAGGACAAGGACAGCATGGCTGGTCGCATGAAGCTCATTTCTGTTAAATGTTTTCTATGTAAAAAGAGGATTATTATGATCTTACGATGAAGGATAGCCGTGTTTTTCATCAACTAATCTCCTTTTGAATTCAGAATTGTGATCTCAGTCTGATCCAATTCGGTAATTAATATTCCTGTTATGGCTATTGATTTCAACATATTACCTAGACATGAAAGCTTAGCTGTGTTGCATCAAAATTTTTCTTTTTAGGATAGTGAAAGGTGTGGGTCTTATATCTTTCATTTTTGCAAGAAAGATCAACAGTTTTGTTTTTGAGAAAGAGTAAAAATCTTCGCAATGTCGAGCATGTGATCTTTAACCTTACTCTCTATAGTTGCTCCAACCTAAGGCTTTCACTGCTTAGATGTAGGATTAAAGAT
The DNA here is from genome assembly GCA_005019695.1 of Trichopus zeylanicus subsp. travancoricus. NCBI lineage: Eukaryota > Viridiplantae > Streptophyta > Magnoliopsida > Dioscoreales > Dioscoreaceae > Trichopus > Trichopus zeylanicus. The sequence goes on from RXID01010941.1 coordinate 1,213,288, forward strand.
CAGAGTGAAATATCAACTTATATATTCAGGATTATTTGCTGTAGTCAAATCTTGAGCATCGTTCATTGTGTCGATTAGGGCAATGAGATAGATGCCAATATCTCTAATATCTCCAATGTTGGTTTACTAATTCTACGTTTAGCCATGCATGCTACAATCTTCCTCCTAAAAGCAGGTTAAGTTGCTTAAGAAGGTATTTTAGCAAATCAAAAAACTTACACCCTATAAGATATTATGCAGTGATCACGATTGAGGCTTGTGCATGAAGTATTGTTAGCGTTTTCCTTCAATTCCATCACCGAACCTATTTGAAGTCCTGACACAAGATTGGGAAATTTGTTTAGATTGAACTGAAGCAGGCACACTTTGACACTAAAACTATTCGAAAAAACCAGAATTTAACCCAGAGTATATAAAAAAAGAACCCAATGGCTGACGATAAGGCAAACAACCGTACCGAAATTGCCTGTGTTATGCCCATTAATGATCCAGTTGTAGACCTCCTCACGAAAGATAGGCTGTTCTTTGTTCTCTCTTCAATGTTCAAACAACACAGCATTAGAGTCAAGAGAGTTGCCTTTCTTATAATAGTACATCCTTACACTCATCAATCTCAATAATCGTTCGTATTTCTGTCCATGACTCATCATGATTCGACCTGCATGCTTATCTTCTGTACGTTTTCTTTTCCTCTCCTCTCATTTCTAGTTGATGATTCAAGAACATCATTTATGAAGAAATGAATTTAAAATCTCTATATGAACTTGATTGGTAACATTTTTTTTATTTGGGAGCCACATACTTCAACATCAGCAACTTTTGGTTGAGTGCAACAGGGTAAAGGCTTTCCTCCCCATCTCACACATGAAATGCTTGAATGCAGTTGGTGGATGATGCCAATGATTTCCCAAAAAAAAAACACATTGATGAGCCTTATTGGGCAGTTTGGAGGATCTAACTATATGAAGCAGATTGATGAAACTGCCGTGGAAGAGTTTCATGTCACTCTTCTGTTCTTTCCCATCATTTATCCATTTATTCATTAATCAGCATCATCATTTCCAAGAACAAAATTTAAATTTCGACAACTTTGAATGACATGTTGGGCAATAAGATGGCTATGGAACACAGATTGGATTGCTGCTTTTGAGAATTACAAATGAGGGAAGACAGTAAGAACCTTTTAGGTCACGAGCAAGAGTCCTTGCGATGGGGATGTGCTTCAATCCATGCAAGGTGTATGAGAGAAGTGATCACATGCTCTGCTTCTCTACGTGTGGAACTGGCTTTTTTAGGCCTTCTTCTTTTCAATGATTTTTCTTTTTTCTTTTCTTTTCTGCTCTTCCTTGGAGAAAGAATACTGTTCCAAAAATATGGGTTTGGCAACATGTGAATTGTTAGCTAGATTTTAGAAAATATGACACAATATTGAGTGTTGTTGTGCAACATAATAAATCAAGTGATTCTTATTCACATAAATCAAGTATACGATTTTAAAATGACTAACAGAATTTAGATAAGACTTTATCACGTGGTATTGAATCTTGCTAAATCGATTTGTTACTGCTGACAACAGAGGCGGAATTAGGACATTTTTCTTGAGTGGGCACAATTAAGTGAATTTTAATTGAGGTAACTAAAAGTCGACCTCCAAAGTTGTTGACTAGGGTAGGCTCTTTGAGTTAAAAGGCTATCTGAATTGAGCCCAAAAATTGGGTAGTAACAGATTCACACACCAGCCTGTAATTCAATAAGAAATTTAGCTGGAACCATAAGCAGACTCGGATGTCCCGTTGTTGCATAGTCAATCATTATATAATTATGTCATCTAATTTACAGTTATTCAAGAAAATCAATTCTGAAGGATCCAAAATTGATAGCTATCCATTACGAGAAATTTGACATGACAGTTACTTGAAATTGCAAGATAATGATATAACAGATCTCTGTGCATGATATAAAAAGCACGACAAAAAAAAAAGTAAGTGTTAATGCTAAATCTTCGATAAAAAATTATTACTTTGAGTGCAAAAGTTAACTTGAGTATCGAAGCGGTCGCTACTGGAGAGTTCGTGATGGTCCTCTTCATAATTTTTTTTTGCGCAGGTTGACAAAGGAACGACTTAGCAAATTTAATCTTAAGGAGTTCTTCAAAACAAAATTGGTGTAAAATCGAATTCCATCAACAATTTTATTATAAACTTACATAAAATTTATCATTATTAGAAAAAAAAATACTATTATTATGATTAAAATTTATAAATAATCAACTATTGATTAATATTTTTATTTTATTCATTTGTAACATTTAAAGTAATAAAAAAATCATTATACACCTAACATTTGAAATTTAAATATAAAAATATTTTCTCAATTATTCTCCTCTTTTCTTAGAATAGGAGAATTTTGAATATTATTTTTACTGTGACAACACTACAATATATTTGTCTATTGTCGACGTTAATTTAGGATCATTAATAATAATATTAGTACTGGTATATTTTTATCGGTGCTAATTTATAACGCTAATAAAATACTACAACTACAACTGTCGAGAATATTTATAGCATTAATTTAGCACCTCCAAAAATCTACATCAACACTAAATACGACGCTAAATTTTTATTGTAAAAAATAGAACTTTATTGGCACTAATGATTAGTATTTAAAATAACTGGCCAATCAATAGTGGCATCGTTGTTGACGTTCCTATAACGGCACTATTGGAATATCAACAACGGCGCTAAGGTATATTAGTGCTGCCATTGGTCCTGAATCTTTAAGCAGCATAACTATTAGTGTGACCAATGTACTAAACATTAGAGGCGTATTCTATTAGTGTTGATACAATGATGAAATCATATTTTTTTATAATATTTATTTTATAACAAATATCTTGAATCTAAAACAAACAATCAATATATAAAAACAAAATTTATAAAATTGGAGATACGTCTCCAAATTTATTTTGAACTACAATAGTTTATATACAGTATTGAGTTTTTAACATAAAATATCCACACAAAAAAAACACTTGGGCCCATGTATTCCTATCCTACTTTCGGTCGTCAACTTGTAGATGGTCTTCTCATATAGGTTTAAACGAATACAATAAAAAATTAGTAATTTTTACAACCAATAAAAAGTTATAATCTAATACAATATATAAGCCTTAAGTCCAAATCATGATTCCAAATCGCAATCTTTGTGCCTAAGTCCCTTCCCTTATGCCCAAGTCACCACCCTCATGCCTAAATCCTCACCTCTCTTCCCTCTACCCGTGATCATAAGTTATGAATGTTCAACGTATAATAACAGGATCAATATATAATATGTTTGATTATAATAGACAAAATTTGCTCGAGTATCCTGAAAAGTATAAGGAGTCGACCCCGAACCAGCCTAGCTACCACCAGTACGTCTTGTTACTAGAATGCTACACTTGAAACCTCCTTCATTTATCACACAAAATATATGTTAGCATTATAAATAAATATTTTATTACGTACTATAAATATAAAGTAGCAAAATTGTGACTTTGGTTCATAACTTGGGCTATAGAGTAGACTAAGATATGGTATAAGGGAGATAGTTGAATATCTCTTTCCTAAACCTCTCCAATGTTGAATCAATCTCCTATATTTGACTATGAGTATACTGAGGTTGCTCATTTTGCAAGACTCTGAAGGAGGACCCGGAGATAGTATTAGGAGTTGGCCCTATACTAAATGTTCATAGTTAATCATATTTATTAGGCTTGAATACTCAATCATGGATTATGTTTTGGATGGCTATATCCAAGAGAGAATCCTTCGATAGAGACTGCCTCAACTGAGAAATTTCATCCTACAATATGAGCAATAAAAGTATTAATATTATTTTATTAGAATAAAAGTTAAAAATTAAGCTAAAAACTCACTATGGTGACAGCGAATGCTGTATTGACTAGTTGTCGATCTTTCTTGGTATGGGATATAAGAAAAGCATCTAGCTTGGGAGCCTTTGGTCATACCTCAAGCTACAAGTAATACAATTAATAATAAATAGAATATGCTAAAAAATGATCCAATTTCTGATTATAACTTGAAGAATATACCTTATCCCTTAAGTTGACATATTCCTTACATCCAAAAGAGTGGCCCATCATCTAACACCTTTGATATCTTCTATTTATATAACTCAATTTTTGAAAGAAGAATACAAAATTGTCAGGCCATATAATGTTAGTAATAACCATATTCATATTCTTTTGTTTGTCAATATCTAACCAGGACAAGCCACTAGTCTTCATCTATCCTCAGATCTAGACAGGTGGCAAGTCTCTCTAAATTGTTCTTGAATGTCATGAAGTATTTTTTCTTCATGTTCGCATTTTAATTTTGTCAACGCTTACCAAGAGTCTGTATGACTCCTTTCTTTTTGTTGTCCTCCAAATTTGTATTAGCCTAAATACAAAAATATTAGAAAAGTGAAATATACGGAATATAATAAATATAACTATACAAGAAAATATAATATAATTAGATATTGCTTTTATATTTATCCATATTCATTCTTCTTTTCTTCAACATAGTCCACCAGTTAGTATAAGTTATTGATAACTTGTTACTGTCCTTTGCAAAAACCTTCAACTAGGTTAAGAGTCGTGCTAGATTCTTACCTATGACCTAATCGTAACAGTTGCCATATGTAACGCAAAAATATCGATGTCCACCACAATTCACGATGTAGAAGAAGAATAGAAAAGAAGAAAAAATAGCATACAAGAGATATATGTGTTAAAAATGATTCAGAGGATATTGTATTGATAGAAGAGGAAGAGAAGATTACAACGATGAAGACGAAACTTCAATATCACCAACTCCAATATTACTTCGAAGATCTTCATTCATAATAGCTTGCCATTGAGAAGAATTCTTATCCTGCACTGCTTCTTTATAGGAAGAAGGATCACCATTGTTAGTAACTAAAGCAAAGGCTACCATGTCTTCAAAATCATACCTTTCATGTGGCTTTATGTTTCTTTGATATCTTCGAAGTGGAGTCTTCTAAAAAATTTGATTCTTAGAATTTTCTTAAGAGTTGGGCATACCCTAAGTATCTTTTTCTGAAGGAAGTACATACTCCACCTCTACTTGCATTATATCACCGGGACCTTTCTTGAGAGATTTTAACATAACACTTTTATCAAATACTATATCTTTCTCAATAATTACATTTGAAATAGTAGGATCCCACAAACGATAGCCTTTGACACCTTTGGCATAACTCAGGAAAATATGCTTTTTGTAACGTGCATCTAACTTATCCTTGACAACATACACATAAGCAGGACAATTAAAAATCTTTAAAGAAGAATAATTTGCAGATTGATCAATCCATACCTCTTCAGAAGTCTTGTAATTAATGGCTATTTGAGGAGAGCGATTCACAATAAAGCATGCTGTATTGACTGCTTCTGCCCAAAAATATTTATCAAGATTAGTTGTACTGAGCATACTACATGCTTTCTCTAATAAGGTTCTGTTTATCCTTTTAGCCACACCATTTTATTAAGGTTTTCCTGGAATGGTAAAGTGACATTTGATGCCTTCATCTTCACAAAATTTGAGAAACTCTATTGATTTGTACTCTCCGCCATTATCACTTCTGAGGTATTTGATTTTTCTGCCAGTCTTTTTTCAACTGAAGTTTTCCACCATTTGAAAATAGAAAACACTTTGGCTTTGTGATGTAAAAAATAAATCCACACTTTTATGGAAAAATCATCAATAAAACTGATAAAATAACGAGCACAAGATTTTGATGGAATAGGAGAGCACCACACATCAGAATGAATATAATCAATTAAGCCTTTAGTGCCATGAGTACTGATGTTAAACTTTACCTTGGACTGTTTACCATAGAGACAATGCTCGTAGAAATCCAATTTGCATGAGTTGAGGCCTTTCAGTAATTTTATTTTGTTGAGCTCAATCAAACCTTACTCACTCATATGACCAAGATGCATATGCCATAATTGGGTCATATCAGAAGAAAAAGCCTGAGAAATTGTTGCTCCACCTTCAACAGTTTTTCTACTAACTCATACAAATTTTTATATTTTAGGCCCTTCATTACTATCAATGAGCCTTTAGCAATCTTAAGAATTCCACCTTCAACATATACTTATAACCAGCAGAATCCAAAGTAGCCAAAGAGATCAAATTCTTTTTCAAATCAAGAACATGTCTAACATCAGTAAAAGTTCTAATAATATTATCAAACATCTTAATTTTGATTGTTCCGATTCCAACAGTGTTGCATGGATTGTTATTACCCATCAAAACTAAACCACCATCATAGGACTTGTAGTCTTCAAACCAATCCTTATTAGGACACATATGGTAAGAACAACCAGAATCAAGAATCCAAATATCATGGTAATGATCAAAATTAGAACTAATAGAGAGAATATTACCAAAATCATCATCAAAACTCCCTTCAACAATTGACACTTGTTCTTTAGCTTGCTCTTTAGATTGAGATTTTCTTTCTTTCTTTACTTTAAACTTCCAACACTCTTTAATTACATATCCCATTTTCTTACAATACTTGCAGTTTATTTCTTTGGATTTGAATATAGAACGACCTGTCTTTGATTTTTCTTTAGTACGACCTTAGACAATTAATGCTTCAAAGTGTGACACATCCCCTCCAATCTTTTTCAAATATTCATTAGATAGAAGAACAGCAAAAATATCGTCAAATTTTAAATTCTTCTCATTCATGAAAGTAGTTTTTAGATTCTTAAGAGAACGAGGTAAAGACAATAATAAAATAATTATCTTATCTTCATCTTTAATTTTAACATCAATGCTTAACAATTGAGAGACAAGTTTATTGAAAGCATTAAAATGATCAGCTATATTTGTACCTTCTTTCATTCAAAAATTGAAGAACTTCTGCTTTAAGTAAACTCGATTTAACATAAACTTATTCATATATTGTTTCTCCAGCTTTTTCCATAACTCTGAAGGTGATGTTTCGTTAAGAAACGAATAGAGTACCTCATCGGTGAGACTGAGGATGATTGTGCTATGTGCACTAGCCTTCTGATTTTTTCAGACACTTTCGGTGACATCTTCAGGCTTGACGTCCTCCAATGTGTTTCTCAACCCTTGTTGAGTAATAATTGCACAAACTTTTGCTTGCCAAATAGGAAATCCTTGCTTTCCATTGAATTTCTCTATATCAAACTTCGTAGTAGACATGTTGAACCAAGTTCTGATACCACTTGTAGCGCAAAATATTGATGTCCACCATAATTCACGATATAGAAGAAGAACAGAAAAGAAGAAAATATAACACACAAGAGATATATGTGTCGAAAATGATTCAGAGGATATTGTATTGATGAGAAGAGGAAGAGAAGATTATAATGATGGAGACGAAACTCCAATATCACCAACTCTCACAAAAGACTAAGTAGCCTAACCGTCATAAGACGTATTGAGAGTATTAATCTATATCTCTCTCTCTCATTCTATATTGAAACCCTTACATTAATAGAGTATTTATAGATGTGACCTAACTGTGTTTGAGTCAAAGTAGAAGACTGACTCAAATAAGACTTCTACTAATTTAAGTCTTCTAGTAAAAAATAAATCCAGATAAGGATTAGGCCTAGTAAATTATCTCCTAATATAATTAAGACTCTCCAGAAAATCTATATTTGAGACACAATTAAGCCAACAGCCACAATGGGTCCTACTTGTCAAAGCTGCAGAAGGACCTGTAAAAGAAAAACAGAAGATTAAATTATAATGTTAGAAATATTAAATTTGAGATGTGGATTATATAAATTTAGCAATGAATTATATACCTTCATTAGATTCAAGATATATATCTTGATCTACCTGCTCAAGAGGGGAGAAGTCCATGCTTTCTCTAGTGGAATCCTCATTGGAATCTCCACTCATCTTGAACACCGAATCCACAGTCTTGGCATCCTGAAATTCCTACACCATGTCTTCCATATATCACACCTATCTTTTGCGATACCTACAAATAAAAAAACACATTTTGAAAATAATATAATAGTACCATAATATAAGTATATCATAAATAGAAGAAAAATTTCTAAAAGATACTTAAAATATAAAGAGAGTAAATCATGATTGGCTAAAAAGTACACCAAATAATATACCAATCAAATCACTTGGAATGTAACAAAATTAGAAATAACATAATTCAAATAAGCAATGGAATAAACTACATAGAAACAGAGAATAATAAATAACAAGTAATCAAAATATCATTTTATTATTATATTGACATTTGAGTTTCCAATCTAATATGACAATAACCTTTCCCATCATTTTTTAGGCATAAAATCCTCATTGTTATCATCAATATCATATTTGTTATCTTCTGAAAAGATTTTCTCTTCAATATAGGATTCATCGGTTATATAATGCTGTCTTTATGATCTTTTTCTACATATGGCTGATATGAATCAACATGTGATACATTTATTATTACTCCTTCAATATTTCTATTAGAGAATTCATAGTCGAAATCATCTACTTATTATGTGGTGCAGTATTGGGGAAGTCAAAAGCAAGGTTTTCAGTATCGGTTTCGGTTTCAGTTTTGACACCCAGTGAAACCAATACGTTTCGGTCGTTTTGGTTTCAGTTTCGGCCGAAAGATTTTTTTTAGTTATTAGTTGTATGTTGACCATAATTTGACTATATTTTGATTATGCTTTGACTTTAAATTAAAAATATGATAAAATTTAAAAAAAAAATTATAAAAATTTAAAAATTATGAAAGAATTTATAATTAATTTTACCACAATATTAAATATTATTTTAATTAATTAAAATTAATTTTGATAGTTAACCACTATTTTTATATATTACTATATAAAAAAATATATGAGAAATAATATGAATATGATTAAAAAATTAAAAATTAACATAAGCAAATTTAACTTATTATTAAAATATAATTGATACATACATAATTTATTAAATATAATATAATATAATATAACTAATCATTATCATCAGTTGAGTTTAAAACATCTGGATGTAGAATTATGAATTTAGTACCTGAACGATCCAGATGAATATTTATAAACATACAAGAATAACTAGTTCTACGCAATCTCGTGACAGTGATTCACATGGGGGTAAGACCGACATAAATATTTTTTAGCTTTACTTTCGGTGAAACGATCATGCATGCATGCACATGAACAAAAAACTCAACATGTTTCAATCGAAATTATTTTTATTTCAGTTTCAACCAAAATATTTTTTTATTAATTATATTTTGACTAAAATTTAACTTTATTTCAATTATTTTTTAAATTCAAATTAAAAAAATTATAATATGTTTAAAAATTTTTAAAAATAATGAACAATTACGTGAATAATATTACGTACGTGAACAAGTATCTAACAGAAATCGGTAAGGGCATCGAAATCAGATTGGCGATAGTGCTAGCCCTGGTGTAAGGCCGACCTCAGCTTGCAGGAGTATGGGTCAGGTCGGTAAGGGCGCGAGATAAGCGAGAGAACGGCGGCAGGCTAGCGAGAGTGCAGGGCCTTTGGGCTCGGATACGAAGCCGGCGCGAGCTCCCCCCCCCCCTCGGCATGAGCCCGGCGAGCTCTCCCCTGCGCACGTGAGTGAACTCCCGCCTGCGCGCGCACAGGCCCAGCAAGCTCCCGCCCAAGCGTGCTCGAGCCGGCGAGCTCCCGCCCGTGCTCAAGCTTCGGCGTTGGTGAAGATGAACAGTAAACCCTAAACTGAAACCAAAATTAGGGTTTCGGTTCGAGTTCGATCGAAACTGAGCCGTTTCTACCGAAACAACTCGGTTTAGACTGAAACGTAAAACCTTGATAGAAAGAGTGTTAAATTGGATTAATATAGTGAGTCGGATACTAAACCATCCCAAAAACTTAAGCTTATGGGATATAAGTTTTTTTTATTATATATATTGGACTATATCTATCCAATATCTGATGTGGGACTAATTCATCACACCTGACATTACAACAATATCTCTCTTCATGTATAATTTGACCACATTAATTTAACACTCTTAATCAAAAACTTTTTTATTTGACTAGTTCCACTGTGTGACCCATACTAACATATTTTTGTCTCATTTTTTTTATTTTTTAAGAGAGACTAACATGCGACTCAATTCAATCGCATCATCACGATACTTTTTTACTTAATCAATTCCACTATGTAACCCATACTAACGGATTTTTGTCTCAATTTTTGATTTTTTTAAGAGAAACTAACATATGGCTCAATTCAGTCTTATCATCATGGTACTCTTTTACTTAACCAATTCTATTGTGCGACACATACTAATGGATTTTTCTCTCAATTTTTTATTTTTTTAAGAGATACTAACGTGCGACTCAATTCAATGGCATCATCATAGTAATTTCGGTCTTAAGAGTTTATATAGTTTCGAACCTGAAACTCTAATAGCACTTATTGACGGAATCGAAAGAGTATCAAAGTGGATCAATATAGTGGGTCGGATACCAAACCATCTCAAAAGCTTAAGCTCATGAGATATGAGATTTTTTTCACTATATATTTTGGACTCTATCTATCCAATATCCAATGTGGGACTAAATCATCACACCTGACATTATAATAGTGTAGGACTTCACAATTAGCTCTCCACAATTTCTATTACTTGCAATATTGTTGAAGGCATTAATATACTTTGTTAGAGTCATCTTCACAACCATGTACTACTTTGATTCTAAAAGATCTGCCATGTAAAACACTTGGTATACTTGTAATATAAGAATATAAGGCTTATCTTCAAGTCAATTGTGTTTGTATATTAGATGGTTGAAATTTATTATTATGTATCCAAACTCATCAGTTATCACTCCAGTATTATTATCAATCTAGTTATACTTGAACAACATGAACTTATGCTTATTGTTGTATTATATCTTAATACCATCCGTTAAAATGCCATAAAACTATACAACTCTTGATACAGTTCTTGGTGCTCCTGATATAGGTCTTGTTATGTGTGCTTGTGAAACTTCTTGTAGCTACGTTTAAAGTTACACCACTATTTTATGTATGATGGCTCATCTCTCGCATTTTAGTGTGAAATTAAAAACTATTTACAAAATATACTGAATATCTCCTTGCCCATTTGTCAAGATTAGCTACCAAGAGTAATATCTTTTTGGGAATCTTAGACGTTTTATCAATTCTTTCTAATCTAGTAATCTAAAATAACAATAAATTATATGTTAGGAATTAAATATATAAATATTTATATAACTTGTAGACTAAGTCTCAATTACATTTACATGCTCCCTGAATTACTTAATAAAGGTGACACTATGAATTTTTTCTCATTTAAACTCTCCACTTCGTCGTAATTTATCAGTCTTTATCGACTTTAAATGTTCCTTATAAAATGAATTTTGATTATTTTAAAAGGCAAGTAAGTAATATTAGAGTTTATTAGAATCAATCAGACTGTTACATGTACTCTTAAAAGGTTGCTACGGTCTTTATCAATTTTTAGGTCTTGAAGAGAAATCGAGTTCAAATCTTTGATTGACTTATTTTGGAATGTGATGTTATTGTAATATTTGATTAAAATTATGTTTCTATATTTTATGATTGGCTTGTAATCCATTAATTGAGATTTCTTTCTTTGATGAAGAAATTTAATATTTGTACTATTTCTAAATGATGGATTTTTAGGGAATTATTTGTAAAATATTTTGAAAAATTTGGACCAAAATATAATTTTATGAACTCCAGGGGCCCTTTTGGTAAAAAGAACTTATTTATGAAATTTTAAAATTTTTAAGATCTTTTTTGTAAGAAAATTTTGGACAGTGGTCTATTTACGAAAAGTTAAAAATTTTAAAACATTATTTACAAATATAAAATTTTGAGAGTTTATTCGCAAACCCTAGATTTTGTGGGACTATTTAAAATTTCAAGACTTTCAAGGACTTAGTTATTCATAAGAAGAGCCTGGTTAGGAACCCATTTGTAAAGATGTATTTAGCCCAAGGACCAATTTGCAAAAATTATACATATTTTTTTTGTCCAAATATTTGATGAATTTAGGCCCGATTTGGGTCAAATATCTAGCCTGATCCACTCTTTAGTTTAAGTCCAAATTTTTCAACAATTCAAGTCCAATTAAACTCAATTTTTAATTGAATTTGATCCTATTTAGGTATAATTGAGGCCTATATTTGAATCACAATCCAGTGACCTTCAACTCTATATTTTAACTAAGTTTTGATTAAATTTAATTTTCGGTCAAAATTGACTCAAAAAAATATCCATTAAAACTATGCTAATTGTTTTGGAATACTATAGTTTGAATCCATAGTCAATCCTATTTTCAATAGGAGTAGTTGACAATAGAATCCCATTTTTCCCATTATTTGACTCTATCCATATCCATAATAGTAATAATGCAAAAAGAAGGCTTGGCTCCAAGTTGTTCTGGAATAGTGGCATTGAGTTTCTCGATCCTTTGCCTTAATATTAGTTAGTTCTATTTCTTGATGGGGCTGGGAAGGGATAACTTAGTGGTAGAGTGTGACCTTGACATGGTGGAGGTTATCAGTTCGAGCCTGATTATCCCTAAACCCAATGTGAGTTTTTCTATTTTGACTTGCCCCCCTGCCATGATCTAATGAGAATGGATAAGAAGCTCATGGGATTGACGTTCAATGTCCTTTCTTACCATATAAGGATTGTAATAATACATTAGTCTTCCCAATGCATAAATTTGTTGGAGTGTATTATAGTGAAGAGTCGAAATTTTCCCATGATTTAGAGTACATGATCATACCGCTCTATGGCTATTAGTTTGAGAAGAAGACAAGTCCTTTTGAAAGCTTTGTTTCAAACCTCTATGTGAGTAGACAAGAAGCAAAGAAAGCTGGTGACAAAGCTATGTCTTATGTGTATAATATTTTGATGAACTCGCTCTATAGTAGATTTGGGATAAATCCTAAATGTACAGTTAGCGAGATCTACGATAGAGCTAAATATGAGAAATTCTTGAAGAAGGATAATTTTATAGATGCAAACCAGCTAAGTCCTGATTACTATATCATAAGTTACATAAAAAATTGGTGAAGTTTAGATGATAACGAGTGGAATCCCTCTAGGATCTTGACTATTCAAATGTTAGCTATTATAACTGCTTGTGCTCATATTCATATGTGCCCATACATTTCAAGACCTGACTGTTACTACACTGACATTGACTCAACAATTCTAGGAAGTCCTCTTCCAGAAGATTCAGTCTCTTCCACTAGACTATATAAGGTTAAACTAGACAATAAAGTTAAGAAAGGCATATTCTTAGACAAAAGAGTTAGAAACGAAAGATGATAGAAATATTATTAAGCACAAGGGTCCAACTAAAGATTTAGTAGCTTTAGAATGGTTTAAGCAGCAATTAGAAGATATTTTTCAAATAGTGCAATTCACCATTGAATCTAACTTCAGAATAGATTAGAGTAAAGATTATTAAAAAGGATTTACTGATAAACCTGAGAATTCCATAGAGTACCAAAAGAGAGAATGTCTATGATGAGAACAATGCATGGATAGACACATGACTCATGAGTTTTTTTTAGTGAGGTGAGTAGATGCAAATAATTCTCAGGTATTTGGCTCATGTATCATTATTTTGAGAATTGACTATATTTGTTGTATGAGAACAGATTTGATTTGCCTTGTCTTATGCATCTTGATTGCTATGCAAAATGGATTTGAATTGTCATGTTAGAGTGAATTTCATTTGCCACAAGGAGTGGACTTGAATTGTCACAAGAAGTAGACTTGAATTGCCACAATAATTGGATTTAATTTATATAAGAAGTGGACTTGATTTACTACAAGGAATGGACTTGGCTTGCCTCACAGAGTGGACTTAATTTACCATTGAAAGTGGACTTAATTTATCATAATAAGTAAACTTTCATGGGGGCATGTACCTGATTATCACATAATTGAGTGGGGTTTTGTGTCTATATTTTATCTCGAGAAATATGGAGCATATGTTTGACCAAATATTTCTTTTTAGGAAGCTAGACATTTCATCATAGACAAAATATAGACACTTTTAGTTGTTATTGCTACCCCCAGAGGCCTAGGCATAATACCTTTTGAGGAATTGGGTATTAATTAGTGACATATGTTTTTTCCCATTATCATCAATCAATTGGTAGGATCTTCCTTTAAATATTCTTTTAACGATATAAGAGTCTTCCTAATTAGGCTCAAACTTGCCTTTCTTGCTTTAGTTTGAGATTGTGGATCTTCTCAAGATGAAAATCATTTCTCCTTTTTGGAAGGATCTAAGTTGGATTATCTTATTGTAGGTCTTGGATATGTGTATCTGATACATTTCTAAGTTTTATTGAGCTGTAAGTCTTGTTTCATCCAAAGAATCTATCTCATCTAAGCGAAGACAAATATTGTCTTTTGGGTAATTTTCTATTGCAAAGCAATTTTGAGGGAGAAAATTTATACTTCTAGTAGCAAGACTATTTCAGTCTTAAACACCAATGCATATGCATTAATTAGGGATTCTATATGTGGTGCGATAAGCCCACATTGCTTCAAAAAGCTTTTGGTGTTAGTCTCTCTTATTTCTAGTGATGACTTTATTTAATATCTTGGAAATGCTTTTGTTGAAAGCCTCAATGAGCCTATTGGCTCTTGCATTGTCGATGGATGAATTATCCAATCTATCTTATGATGATGCATGAATTATCCTACCTTGAAGTTTCTAAAAGATGGTCTATTGTCAAAAATGATCCTTCGAGGGACACTGAATCAGTACAAAATATTTCTTGAAAGAAGTAAATAATAATATTCACTTTTATCTCTTTTAATGAAAGTACTTCTGCTTACTAAGAGAAATAGTCAATCGCTGCTAATATAAAGCAATGGTCTCCAGAAGAAGATGGTTCAATTAAATTGATGATATCTATATCTTATACCTCAAATGGCCATAAGGGTGCTGTTGGATATAGAGGATTTGGATGTTGATGAATGAAGTCACCGTGAACTTGGCATAAATAACATTTTCTTGTGTATTCAATGCAATCTTTTACCATCATAGACCAATAGTAGCACATATACTTAATCTTCATTATCATTTTTAGGCCTGATTGATGAGCCTTATAAACCCCAGAATGGACCTTATAGGCTTCTTTATTTGAAAAATAGTGCAAAAGTAGTTGGTTAAAATATCTTCTATAAAGAGTGTCATTAATAAGTAGAAAGTGCACAACCTTGTTTCTGAGTTGTGTCTATGCAAATTTATCTTCTGAGAGTTTTCCATATTTGAGATAGTTGGTGAATGGTATTTTCTAATATGTGACCTTTTCTATTAGTTTAGATTTAACTTTCTCATGTTTGATACTGAAGACTAAGCTTATCACTTATCTGCTATGAATTGTGATTAAAATTTCTTCTTAATCAGGATTAGTCAATGTCTTAGCTGATTTGGCTAAGGAATCAACTTCCACATTAATGGACTAAGGAACCTTAGTTATTTGAACATTTGGAATTTGTTTCATGAGTTCTTAAGCCTTTTCCTGATTTTTTAGGAGCTCAGATTTGTGAACTTTATATTTGCCTTAGACTTGGCCAATAATCCATTGCGAGTCACCAAAAATATATAGGTGTGATATTTTCATATTGAAAATTATTTCTAGCTTTGCAATTAGGGCCTCGCATTCAACTTCATTATTTATGCATGATTTTGAGAAGGAATAGGAATATCATAAAATACTCCCATTTGAAGTGACATAAATAAGTCTAATATCTATTTTGATTTGTGGAAGCTTCGGTCTGATCCCTGGTCTGATGGATGATGCTTTATCAAAGTATAGCTTCTAATAAGGTTCTCCTTCTTTGACCAAAATAATCTCTTTGTCAGGAAACTTGCAAGTTAGTGGAGAATTATTTGGTAATGGATGAGCTATGAGAAAATCAGTAAGAGCTTGCCCTTTAACCACCTTTTGGGGAGTGAACTTGACATTGTATACTAACGGAATTAAAACTTGCTTTGCTAGCCTTCTAGTGAGTACAAGCCTAGTTATGAAGTACTTTATAAGATTGATCTTTGATATTAAAATGACTTAATGAGAAAGCAAATAATCCCTTAACTTTTTTACCATGAATATAAGCACCAAATAATACTTTTCGATGGGGGACTCATTGCTTTCTATCTACTAGCATTCTACTTAGATAGTATGGCGTGTTTTCTGTGTCCTCAGCATTATCCTAGACAAGAAGTATTCCTAGGGATCCTTCCATTATGGCTATGTAAAGGATAAGGTGTTTATCAAGTAGAGGTAGTACTAGAATTGGTTCCTCTAGGAGATACTGCTTGATCTCTTCAAAGGCTTATTCGCAATCTCAATTCCAAATGAATGAATTATTCTTTTTCATCAAATTGGAAAAAAGCTTATATTTTTCGAAGAGATTTGAAATGGATCTTCTTATGTATGCAAGTCAGCCTTAGAACGATCTCAATTACTTTAAGTTACTGGCTAATGGTATATCCAAGATAGCTTTGATCTTAGATGGATTAATTTTAATCCCTCGATGTCCGACAATAAAACCAGAAATTTTTCCAATGATACCTCAAAAACACACTTATAGGATTCATCTTTAAGTTATATTTTCTAAAATGGTCGAGCACCACTCTGAAGTCTTGGATGTGCTTGTCTTTGGACTTAGTCTTGGCCATCAAGTCATCCATATAATATTTCACCAACTGATGTATGAGGTTATGAAAGATTTGGGTCATGGCCCTTTAATAAGTAGCGCCCTTATTTTTGAGTCTGAAAGGTATCACCTTATAGTAATAGATGCCAATTGGAGTTTGAAAGACTATATATTTCTTATCATTAAGATGCATCTTGATTTAGTAATACCCTGAAAAATCATCCATAAAAGAGAATATTTTGAAATCAGTCATATTGTCAATTATGATTTTTATTATCACTAATGAAAATCATCTTTTGGACATACTTTATTCAAGTCTTTATAGTCCCACAAATATAGATTTGGTCATTCTTCTTCTTGACTCGCACGATGCTTGCCACCTAACTAGGTATTTTTCCTCTCTAATGAAACCTACTTTAATCATTTTCTTCATTTCTTCTATCACATTCTATTTTAAGCCAAGATTCATTTTCCTAGGTGCTTGTTTGACAGGTGAAACCTTGAGATTGATGACTAAATTATGAACTATAATTTTAGGATCTAGTTCAAACATCTCCTTATAACTCTATATAAAGTAGCCAATGTATTCTTGGAGCATTGCTTTGAGTTAATTTGGCTTTTCCCTGAGAGTTATATGCTAATAAAGGTTGGCTTCGGGTCCTCCTCTAAGCCTAGGTTGATCTCCATCAGTTCATCAACTGTGGCTTGCCCTCTATCCTCAAGTTTTGTTGGAGCTTATTTTGGTTTGAGGATTATTTCTTCACTAAGTAGTTCATCATGTTGAGTGAGATTTGGTAAAGGTTCATCTATGTCATACCCCCTTTTTTCTGGTCCAGATGAAATTTTATCAAGTATGTCATCTTCCTATAATTTCTATAGAGTTGTAGCTACCTCAATGCATGTGTCAAGGGGTGTTGATATCATTTGTTCATCCTAAATATTGAAGAGAGGTCCAATAGTGACCATGAGGCATGTGTGCATATTTGGAGTAATATACCCCAATCCTTTGATGTTCTTGTTTTTCTTCTAGGAATGTAAGCATGCTCTTGGGGTGGATCCCATAGATTCTTGAAGAACCAACTCTCTCTTTGTTTGTGGATATCCATAATTAGATTTATTAATTATTCGAAGAAGTTGTTTCGATAAATATTTAGACATGATTACTAGTTAATAATCACCATCATCCGCTAGATCTTTAGTTTCCAAAATTTTATGCATACTTGGAGCATAAGGGATTACCTTGTAAAATAATATATTTTTTTTCCTTTGCTCCATGGAGGAATGTAAAAGTCATTAATTTTTCCATGATATTGATACTCAACTTATGTAGCATCTTAAATAAGCACTCTGGAATTTTAATAATAAGGAGAGTATTTTTTTTGTTATTTGACTTCTATCATCATCTTCGTTAGAAGTATAACCACCCAAGTAGACTTATGGGATTTTTTTATCTAAAGAGTCTGGGTTAGAGTCACTTCCTAGGTATGAAGGAGTGAAGATTATGCTGGTAGAAGCAAACCCTCTATGAATATACGATTTCTAGTAGTATTTTGCATTATTATAATATACCTCATGAATATCAAAAAGATGTACATCTTTATCAATTTGATGTTCTTCACCATCCTCGAAGTACTTAAGGTATTGATGTAAGGTTGATGACACTACTTTATTTTTATATAGCCATAGCCTTCCTAGTAGTGTTTTGTATGATGCATCGGTATCAATCACATAAAACTTGGCATCTATCATCAACTTGTCTACTTTCAAAGGGATAGTTATGTCTCCTAGAACTCTTTGGTTATTCTGATTAAAACCTTGGATGGTTATAATCTCAAATGATAGGTAACACACATTAAAAGTTAGAGCTCTTAAAGTTTAGAGAGTCATCAAATTGACTGAAAACTTGGGTTAGTTAGGATATGATTGACCTTAATCTCATTGCTATTCTCTGTGACATACAATAGTTTATTATGGCCTGTTGTTTCAAATAGCATATTATCATTTGTGAAAGTGATGGTGGGAGTTTAATGTGCATCCAAAAATTGCTTCATCTCTCTTTAGCGAATTATACTTGGTAGTTGGCCAGATTTTACAAGATATGCACTAGTGTATTCCTAAGTTTTTGTGACATCATAAGGCATCAAACACACTCAACATAGTAGAAATCTTTTTGATGTAGTCTACCATATTGTATTCTACCTTTTTAAGTATAAGTTCAGCTTGCGAAGGCTCAATGCCCTCATTTAGTTACATTTTTTTTCCTTATCCTTGGGGATATTCTTGTTTCTAGACATTGGATCTTGTCTTAGAGGTAGCACCCTTCTACCTCAAGGTTGTATCTAATTTGTCCTCCTTAGTTAAAATCTGACATCATGAAACTAATATAACTTATCTTCAAAATCACTACCAATGCTAATCATATGACAGGAGGTAGTGAACTCTTGTCCCTAGTCAGTAGTTCATTGAATAGCCTTGGAGGATGTGACTAACTAATAATTATCCCATTCAACATCAAAATCAGGCACGTGGGACTTACTCATTGAGAGGTCTTTAAAGACTATTTGGATGAATGCTTCTACTTTGTCTACTGGCATAACCTTTTTCAAAACTTTGTATTTAGGATATTTTTTCTATGGATATTCATATTAGCTTAATGCAAGGACAGAATGAGCTTCAACGTTAGCTCATTTGATCCTCTCTCAAAATGCCTACTTCTTCTTTTATCGCTTGCTAGTATAGGGCCTTCCAAAGTGATCATAAAGTTATTCTAACTTAGACATGGAGTCATATTCATTATTTGTGCCTTATATGCATAGTTTTTCTAAAGTTGGTAAAGAACATCCTTTCATAGGTTCTAAGATTGAGTTGATGCTTTGAGCAAGTGAGGCAATTTTCTCCGATGAGGCTTTCTTCATCACCATCCCAATCTTTCCAAGGTTTTTAGTCATTTTTGTCATTAGTTTCTTTAGCCTCTTTGAAATATAAACATTCAATAAGTGCCCTTGTTTGGGCGTAGGTTATGCTCCCTCACCAAAGAGGAATTCAGCAAGTGGTTCATAGTCCTCAAACATAGTAATATGATTGATGTGTTCAGAGGGTATTCCAAATAGGGCTGTATTTGAGAGAATTAATTTGCCTTCTCGGTATTGCTTCTCGACCCAGTCCTTGAACACATAGTAGTCTTCAATAGTATACCCCAAAACTTTGTAGTAAGAGTAATAGTTCAAGTGATCTATTTTGTTGGCCTTGTCTAACCTCTTGGATTTTGGCAATTAAAGGCCTAATTTTAGGACATCCTGAAAAATTTTAGTTACTCTTTCTCTTTTGAAAGAATATTCCTTTTTGAGTATTTGTTAGAGATCATTGGATCGTTCTACTTCTCCATCTCCTCTAAGAATTAGTGGCTTTTGAGAATTATCCTTGTTCATGGTAGGGTTCAGAGGTTTCTTTTGTTCAATTACTATGAATGCAGCCCTCACATTTTTAGAAGGCTCTCCATACTTTATCTTATCTTTTTTAGGTTTGAAGCTTTGTGATCTAGATAAAATCGGTGGGTCAATCCTTTTCAGATTTTTAACTTGTATGATGAGATCTTGGAAGGTATGGATAGAAGAGGTGCTCAAATAAAGTATCATCTATTCTCCTCTTATATTGCCGAGAACTAGGTTCACTATCTCAAATTAACTCATGGATTGTTCATACTTGATACTAATATTTCTTTACTGTGTGATATAATCTAGAATCAACTTATTATCACATTTTGGTGTTGGATAAAGTCTGCAATGATTACTTTATTGCTAACTCCTCTGAACCTGATTCAGGAAACCTCTTTTATTTGTGCCCAAGTTTGTATAAATTTTAGTTGCAAGCTAACATACTACTCGAATGCTACTTCTGTCAAGGTTGTTGAAAATTAATAGAGTAACAATGAGGGACTATTAATTGAATCTCCACCGAGTCACAAAGTGAGGTATGTATTATTTAGGATTGCCCATGCCATTAAACTATTTAAAATTAGGCACTGTATAATCTCTAGGATATGACACTCGGTCGTGATAGCTAGGGTATGGTTTATCAGCATTTTTTACCCTACCCATCTCACTTTTTTATTTTAATATGCAGTTGTCATTCATTGTATCTACTATTGTATATATGCTGGGAGTTCTATATTATCAGGGATCCCTAAAATTGGAGAGGTATCCCTTACTAGAGGAGGTGCTTGTGAAAATCCTACATTTTTGTGAATCTTATTTATAGGAGATGCACCTTTCGCCGCTTCTATTGCTTGGGATGGTTGTTGAGATCATTCCAACTTATTGAGCTTCTGGTTTATTTGTAACATCATCTCCATAAACTCCATGACCTTCTTTTGAGCTTCACCTTTCTCTTTGCCTTGCTGTCTCAGCTATTCTTGCAATATTTCTATGGTCGCTTTTTGATTGGAGCTTTTAGTTATGACCAAGGTTTCTATTAAAACATAATGGTCCATATTTTGAGTATTAGATTTAGGCTTTAGGTTGAGGCTAACTTCTCCCATTAGTCGAGTAATCTCATTCAAGAGTCTACTCATGAAGCGGGTCATCACACCTTATCTTTAGCGTGATAACAAGGAATAGTCCATAAGAGCCCTCTCCTCTTAGATTTCTTCATCCGTAAAGATCACCCAGGTAGTCTTCATTTGGCGTTTGGTTGGTTGTAGTGCTGGTTCATTGTCCCTTCCAGAGTCATGATGAGAAATGACTCTAATAGTGTGAGTGGTCTCCTTTGGCGAGTTCCTGTGTTGAGTTATAGCCATATAGTGACTATTGTAGTTTTGTTAGGTGATTTGCCCTTTTGCCATAGTTTTAAGGTAAGAATGTGCCCCCTGTGATTTGCTCTTACTTTTTTTCAAATTGCTTAATGGAGCAAAGGAGTTGAAAGTAGGGATGATAATGACAGACTTCGTTCAAGGGGTAGGTTTTCCAAGTCGATTGAAGATTTTAGCAATTTTTCCTTTGCTTGTGACAGTCAGGATGAGATCTTCTTTCTCAATGCCTATGTCAAGATTTGCTTTTGATTGCCCCCTATGAGGGGTTGGATGAAGGTGATCGAAAACTAAGTTTCATTTTGGTCTTAACCTCTAGAAGACTGATATTTTTTTAGTTAAGGTATGTCTCCTAACTCTTCATTTGAATAGCTATTCTCATTAGAGACAATGACATTAGGCCTTTTTCTCCTTGATGGAAGGTGAGAAGCAGGCTAGTTTCGTGTGACGATAACTTCAGTTGGTGCAGTAGTAGATGCCTTCTTAAACTAGATGACCTCAAAAATGGTCTCAAATTTGATCTGAACTTTAGCTGCTTCTGTAGCAACCATTGATTGAGGTAATTGCACAACTAAACCTGCCCCCAGGATGATGGTATATCTTAGGGTGGAGATGTTCTTCGTCGTTATCATTTGTTTTTTTCTACAAATGAGAACATAATTGCTGATTCTTCAATTGTAATTCTACCTTATTAGTGTCTCTATCATATTTACTAAGTTTCTATACTTGAAAGAGAAGTCAAGTCCCACTGAATATGCTAGATTTTATGAGATCAATTTTGCTGGCCCAAGATAGTAGAGACCTCAAGAGTAACCTCAAATCATAAATTAGAGTTTATTTTGATTTGACGTATGCTATCAAGTGTTGTGAGAATATTAATTTTCAATAACCATAAGCCCTTATTGTTAATTACCCCGATAATTATTAGGAATCTCTTAAAGCAAGAAACCTAGTTAATAAAATAATACGCAACTTAAGTAAGGGCATACCCTCACTTTACAACAAATTTTAATATGAGATTATAGAAACATAAAAGAAATAAAGAAAGTAAAAGAGAAAGAGTGGAGAAGAAGCTTTGTTGTGTGTTGTTGTCCGGCATTCCTAACCTGGACCACATGGCATCAAATTTAGATTAACTTGGTCTTTGGCAGATATTGATGGCATCATCTGATGGGACATGGAAGGAAATGAGAAAAATTTAAAATATTTCCAATAGCTTTGAACTTCAATAATAACTTCGTGATTTGATGATTAACTTCTTTGGTTTAGTAGTATCACCAATGATTTATGGAGTTAGTTATAGCTTTGAAGTATTGCTGAAGGCTTTTTGTAGTACACTTAGTAAGACTCAGTTTGACTTTCTTTAGTTTTATTTGAGCTAATTCAAATTCATGTTAGGGTAGTGACACCACCTTTTATTCATAGTCTTGGAGTATTATAGAAGGTTTAGTACATATAGTGGGATTTGATTTGACCTTAATTAGTTCTATTGGGACTAATATGGCTCGAGTCTAAGTTTGATTACATTTAGCTTGAGTCAAGTTTAACCTTGTTTTGGACTTTTATAGAGTTGAAGCCTGCTAAACTTTGGTTCAAGTTTAAGTCAAGTTAACTTAACTTGGTTTTAGTTCAGGCTTAGCTTAACCTTTTTCTAATTTGACTTTGAGTTTTTCTTTTACTTTGGACTTGATTTAACCTAGTTAGGATTTTAACTAGGCTTAGTTCAATCTTAATTAGATTTAATTTGAATTCAACTTGATTTTAAATTAATCCATCTTGAGGCTGACTAGGGTTGAGTCTGAGTTTATTTAGTTTAGGTTAACTCAATTTGGATTTTAGGAGTCCAGCTCAACTCAGGTTTTAGTCCATTTATTTGAATAATTAAGTCCATTTGAGCCAACTTGGCCTTTATCCATTTATTTTGGTTGAGTTTAATTTCAATATAATTGACTTACTTCATATTAAACAGTTTTATTTGAGAGTCATTGGTTGTTTATGATAATTTTAGATGGACTCATGGTTTAGCTTTAAATGTGCGAATCTAAGAGTTGACTAAGTGCGGCTTGAAAGTTGACTTAGAAGTGTAAGTTCGAAGGCTGATTGGGTGCGAATCTAAAAACTAGCCTAGATGCGAACTGGAATATTGGCTGAGTGTGGGCCTAAAGGCTGACTGGGTGTGAGCTTGATGGCTGGCTAAGTGCGAGCTTGAAGGCAAGCTTGAATGTGAGCTGAAGGCTGGTTTAAATGCGAGCCTGAAGGCTGTAGAGTGTGAGTCCAAATGCTGGCTAAGTGTGAGCCCAAAGGCTGACAAGTGCGAGTCCGAAGGCTGACTTATATGCAAACTAGAAGGCTAGTTGAGTGTGAACTCAAAGGCTAGCATGGTGTGAGCTAGAAGGTTAGCTTAGTACAAGTCTGAAGGCTAGCTTAGTGTGAGTCCGAAGGCTGATTAAGTGCAAGTTTAAAGATTAGTTAACTGTGAGCCTGAAGGTTGGCTTGAATGCGAGTCCAAAAACTGAGTTGGAACGAGCATGAAGACTGGTTGAGTGCAAGCTCAAAGGTTAGCTTGGATGCGAACTCAAAGTCTGGCCAAGTACGAGCCTGAAGACTAGCTAAATACTAGCCTAAAGGCTGACTGGATGTGAGCCTGAAGGCTGACTTGGGTGTGAGCCTGAGGGCTAGCTTGGACGTGAGCTTAAAGGTTAATTGAGTGTGAAACAGAAGACTGACTTAGTGGGATGAGGAGCTGTCGTCTTTAAGGAACCGCGGATAACCACGGCGAGGTCATGGATCTGTCTTCATCGCCAACTTTGAGGGGTCGTTGGTACCCACAGTGAGGTCATAGGTTTGCCATCTTTATCACTATCTTCGAAGGATAGCAGGTGATCATAATAAGATCATGGATTCACCGTCTTTATCACCATTTTAGAAGGAGGTGAGAGAAGTTTTTTTTTTTCACAATAACTTTTTTTCTTTTTTTTTAATTTCTTTTTCCTTTCCTCTTTCTTCTTTCTCTTCACTTTGCTCGTGCCTTCTTCTCTTTTTTTTGTCTTCCCACAATCAAGCCGTGGCAACCCAGTCCCTCTCTAGCCGGATCTGATCGCCTCTCGATTGGATCTGGCCGTCCCTCGGCTACAGTGAGGTGAGAAGCACCCTGCCTCCTTCTCTCTGGCCGGATCTAGCTGCCTCCCAATTAGATCTGGCCATCCCTCGACTGTAGTGGGGCAGAGCAAGTGGTGGTGGTGCGCGTGGGGAGGAGCAAGCATCGCTGACGTGTGTGTGTTTTGGGGGGGGGGGAATCGGTAGTGGAGCGTAGGGGTGGAGCAAGCAGCGGCGGCGCGTGGGGGTGACTATGTGAGCAAAGCGGGCTTCTCGGGTAGTGGAGGTGGTCTGCACATGGTGGTGAGCTTGGGCAAGTGTCTTCTCAGGTGAGGTGCGATAGTGGTTGGTTGAACATGATCAAGTTTGAGCAGTGATGGCGAAGAAGGGTTGGGGTTGGCAGCACATTGGCACGAGGCCAGCATGGGCGGGTTCTCGACCAATTGGCGGAGGAGATGTTTGGGAATCCTTCAAGAACAAAGCAACCAAAGAGCAAAAAAGAGAAAGAGGATGAAGCTTAGTGCACTGACTTCTCCGTGTTTGGCTTATCCTCATTTTCATTCCTGATTTCTTCTTGACTCTCCACGTTCTAATCTCTCTCTCATTCTATTGTGCTAATCATTCTTTTCCATATTCTATGCAGGTTTTCAATCTTTTTTCTAGACTTTGAAAAGGATTTTGAAACCAAATGGACAAAGTTTAATTTTGGAATGTAACATGTGTGATAAGATCTCGATCTCTTGATTGAATTCATTTTGGAAACATATAGAATTTGATTGGGGATGAAATTATATGTCAAAATCTTGTGATTGACATATAATTGATTGAGATTTATTTTTTAATGAGAAAATTTAAATTGTATATCATTTTTGGATGATGAATTTTTTGGTGTTATTTACAAAATTTTTGAAAAATTAGACCAAAGTGTAATTTTATTAATTTCAAGGACTTGTTTGTAAGAAAAATATATTTGTAAAATTTTTAAAATTTTTAGTGTCCCTTTTGAATAAAAATGGATTTATTTGTAATTAAAAATTTTGAAAAGTTTATTTATAATTTTTCAGAAAAATTAGACTAAAATATAATTTTATAAGTTTCACGGGTCTTTTTGTAAAAAAGATATATTTGTAAAAATTATAAAATTTTTAATATTATTTTTGAATAAAATTTTGACTTATTAACAAATAAAAATTTTAGAGAGATTTATTATAAATTTCTCAAAAAGTTGAATCAAAATATAATTTTATAAATTTTAGAGATATTTTTGTAAAAAAAAGACACATTCGTAAAAATTCTAAAATTTTCGGGGTCCTTTTTGAATAAAATTTAAATTTATTTTTAAATAAAAATTTTTAAAAGGTTTATTTATAAATCTCAATTTAGTTCAAATCTTACTTTAGTGTTTGATCCAAATTTGGGCTCAAATTCAATATCTAAATTTGCCTCTCCATAAATCCAACTCAAATTCAGAATAAGATTTTAAAATCTATTTAAACAATGATGAAGAAGGTTGACCACAATAAGAACATTATCTCTATCCCTGCTTCTCCTCTACCTTGCTTTGAGGTGCAAGGGCGCTCTCATCTTGGGCCCCAGGTGTTTCAAGGAATATTTTTTTGGAGACTTTAGCTACAATGAAAACTCTTCGATCACCAAGCTTCTTGTTGATAAATTCTTCTTGAAGGGAGTGAGGGCTTGTCACAATGTGAGTTTATTAGAATTTGGCTTTCTCTGTTCTTTCCTTCTTTCAACATTCTAGCTTTTAGCTTAGTTGTAGGTCTTGCACTTTTTTCACTTTGCAAGGTACTACTTTTATGAAGCTTGGGGCAAAACAACCTCCAAGAAGAGCAAGGCCGAAGAGGAGGTGAACCTACTTCACTTCCAACTCAAATCCCTCCAGAGCGGTATGGAGGAGTAGAAGAGAAAGACAGAGGAAACAAAGAATCTCCTTACTAATGAGTGCTACTCGGTCTTATCAAATATGGAGGTGATAAGGACCAATATGAAGACATTGAAGACTTAGCACCAAACTGCCATGGAGGAGGCCCATAACACTACTATCACCACCAACCTCCAAAGTAAAGAGCACACCAATGCCCTAAAGATGATGAAGTTATATGCCATCACATAATTCAAAGCAACAATGAATATCTAAAGGATCACGCCAAACTCTTGACCCAGGACTTCACTCAGGGTTACCTCATTTGTAGGAATACCATGAAGCAAACCCATTATGACTCTGACTTTGACCTTGAAGATCTTCGTGCTGAGCTCCACAATGACTTGAGGGTTTGTCGCTTTAAGTGGGAGTATGAGATGCTTCTTCAAAGGGAAAAGGAGGCTACTAGGGAGATGGTGAGTGAGGGTTAGGAGGGGGAGGAGACAGTGAAGGCCAAGGTTGAGGTCATTCCTAGGCTCAAGAAGCCAACGACTTTGAATATTTTTTATTAAATTTACCTCTTCTTCTATAATAGAAGGGTTTTGTACCAATCTTTCGCTTCCTATTTTAATAAAATTTTCCTTCCCTCTTGTGTCTCTGTGTTTTTTGAGCTGTACTTTTAGCTTTCTTAACTTTATCCAATCTCGCCTGAATGTTCTCGACAATTAAGATGGTCATGCATACCAATTTTCTTCAGGATGAATTACTTAAAGTGTTAGTTCGGCTAGTGAATCTTGGGATGGGTGCCCATAAGCACTTCTTAACAATTTTTTACCTTAGTTTGGAAGTCTCCATAGGTCGACTAGGATTCTCTTTAGGAGTATTTTTAGGTAGGAACATTTCAACTGATATACTTAGTTGAATTATAAACTTGACTCCACCTTTTGACAGTTCTATTGGCATCTTGTATTAAAGTTTCTTTGGTCCAACACAATGTTTGGCTTATATTTTATTTGGACTTGAGCATTTTGCCTATTATGAGGCTGAATCCTTTGCCTCATCTAAATCAAGGTCCCTTGTACTTGGCATTGGGCCAAAGTCTTATGTCTTGTCTGATCTAAGGTCTTTGTGTCCGACATTAAGCCGATGTCTTATGCCTTGTCTGGTCTGAGGTCTTTGTGCCTAACATTGGGCAAAGACCTTATGTCATATCTAATCTAAGGTCTTTATTTCTGGCACTGGGCTGAGGCCTTATACCTTATTCGGTCCTAGGTCTTAGTGCATGGCATTGGGCCAAGGTCTTATGGCTCATCTAATCCAAAGTCTTTGTGCCTGACATTGGTTTGAGTTCTTTGTGTATAGCATTGGGGCAAGGTCTTATGTCTCGTCTGGTCCGAGGTGTTTATATCAATATTGGGCTGAGTCTTATACCTTATCAAATCCGAGGTCTTTGTGCTTAACATTGGGCCAAGATCCTATGTCTCATCTAATCTGAGGTCTTTGTATGATTTTTCAAGCAAAGAATTATTTGCAAAGCACAAATCTTATTGGAAAATAAATGAGACATGGTTTTAAATATAGAACCTTCTCATGTTATCAATGTACTATATCCTTGGGAGTACTTGACCATCTGGGTGCTCGATCTTGAAAGTTCTTGATCTCATAACTTGGGAGACTCTGAATGGGCCAATCTAATTCAGATAGAGCTTCCCCAAGGTTCGGTCGACGAGCTCGACTTAGTGAAGTATCCAATTTCTTGGTCATAGTTCTCGGCTACAGACCCAGGTATTATAGTAGCATGTCACTCTTTGTTAGTACCTAGTGATCCTAATGTGAGTCTTCTCTCATACCTCCAAAACTAGGTCCTTCTCAACCTGGTTATTTTCCTTATTTAGTAAGGGATTATAATTCTAAACTCATAAAGAAGTAGTCTAATTTTCATAGGGATGATTGTGTCAACTCTATAAGCAAGCATATAGGGTGACTTCTTAGTTGTCATCCGAGGAGTGGTCTGATAGGACCACAAAACATGTGGTAGCTTTTTGATGCAGGCTCCTTTTGCCCTCTTGAGATTTTTCTTTATCCATATAAGTAAGGTTCAATTTGTTACCTCAGCCAGCCATTGGCTTGGGAATATGCTACTAAGGTGAATCTTTGCTTAAGCAACTAATAACAACTACCAAGAATTTTCTTTATCTCGAGGCTATTGGAAGAGGACTTAGAATATCCATTCCCTATTGGTCAAAAGGCTATACCACTTGAGTCTGTTGGAGCTAAACTATAAGACTGTAGTAAACTGAAGCATGCCTCTGGTATTGTTCGTAGTTGGATATGAACTTGGATGCCTCAACAGCCATGTTGGTCCAATAATATTTTTATCTGAGGAGCTTGTATACAAGGGCTCACCCCTCTCCATGGCTTCCACATATCCCCTCGTG
The DNA here is from genome assembly GCA_005019695.1 of Trichopus zeylanicus subsp. travancoricus. Taxonomy (NCBI): domain Eukaryota; kingdom Viridiplantae; phylum Streptophyta; class Magnoliopsida; order Dioscoreales; family Dioscoreaceae; genus Trichopus; species Trichopus zeylanicus. The sequence continues at coordinate 1,242,278 of RXID01010941.1, forward strand.
GATGTCATAGAGGGTGTAATCAGCTTCCTCGGATTTCAGGCAACGGAGTAGTGGTTCTATAAGTGACCTCTTGTATAGGATACTATTCACCAGGGTGATGTTTGGAGCTAACCTTATAATCCTTCAAGCTTTAATTGGGTCTTTAGGAATTTTTCTTTTTCCAAATAAGTAATGATCGAGTCCATCAAACTTGGCTCTAAGTCCATTGCATTCATCTTAGCATTTTTTGAATAACGTGGCTGCTGGATGCTCCACAAAAAATTACCTTAGTTTTGAATTTGAAGAGGCCAAAGCCAGTCGCATGAAGGCATCTGCTTCGATATTGTTATTCCGAGGTCTACGACAAATTTCAACTCAGTCCATCCTTGTTATGAGCTTTTGTGCCTCAGCTAGGTACTGTATCTTGGTTGCTTCTTTTGCCTCATATTCCCCAGTAACCTGCAAACACACAAGTTAGAAATTTACTAAATACCTTGAATTCTTTAGCTCTCGCTGCCAATGCTATATGTAATTCAAGGAGAAATGTTTTGTATTTTGTGGCATTATTTGAAGCTCTAAATTTTAATGGAGCTGAGTACTCAACTACTCTTTTATTCAAACTTTGGAGGACTACTCCTATGCCTCACCCCACCTTATAAGATGAGCCATCAACTTGAACTTCCCATAGTTTGAATTCTAATCCAGATGAATATGATGTATTTTGCACAATAAAATCTACCAGGGCCTAAGCTTTGATGGTCTTTTGATCTTCAAAAGTTACCTCAAATTGGCTTAATTCAATTGAACAATTGGGTAATTTTCCTAAAGTTTTCAATTTTTATAGTGTCTACCAAAACAAAAGATTGGTGAGCACTATGACTGGATGTGTTTAGAAGTATGACTGAAGCTTTTAAGTTGCTAGCACTACGAAGTATGCAAGCTTTTCTAGAGAAGGATACCAAGTCTCCAATCCTGTGAGCACATGGCTTACATAGTAGATAGGATGCTACTTTTCATCTCGATCACCTATTAGCACCAAACCTACCACTCAGTCTGAAGCTGTAATGTAGAGGAAAAGCACATAATTTGGCTCAAGTCTTACTAGTAGGGAAGGCTCAGCCAAATATTTCTTGAGGCCCTTGAAGGCTTGATCACACACCTTAATCTATTCAAATCTCGAGCCTTGCTTGAGAGTTATGAAAAAAGGGCGGCATTTTTCTCCTGACCTTGACAAAAAGTGATTGAGCACTGCCAAACAACCTACGAGTCTTTACATCTCTTTAATAGAGATCGGGGGTTTCATTTTCCTCACTGCCTCAATCTTCTCAAGGTTAGCCTCAATTTCTCGCTTCGAGATGAGGTAACCAAGGAACTTTCTTGATCCTACTTCGAAATCACACCTCTCAAAATTCAGCTTCATTTTGAACTTTCATAATGTGTCGAAAGTTTCTTCTAAGTCCTTCAAGTTCCCTTCAGCATGGATACTTTTCACCAATATGTCATTGACATATACTGCTATATTCTTCCAGAGCTAAGTCTCAAAGACTTTGTTCATCATTCTTTGGTATGTCACTCCTGCATCTTTAGCCTAAAAAGCATAGCTATGTAACAAAAAGTACCTTAGTCCACGATAAAAATAATTTTCTCCTCATCCTTGGAGTGCATCCGAATATGATGGTAACCTAAGAATGTGTCCAAGAAATATAGGAGTTAATAGCTCGAGGTCGAGTCCACCAGTTGATCTATTTTAGGCAAAGGGTAGCTATCTTTCAAACAAGACTTGTTCAAGTCCGTGAAATTGACACATATTCTCTACTTGCCATTAGCCTTTTTTATCATCACCACATTTGTCAACCACTTTGGCTAATGGACTTTTTTGATGAATCCTGTATTGAGAAGTTTATTTATTTCTATAGCGATGACTCTTTGATGCTCAGGAGTGAAGTGTCTCTTCTTTTTTTTTTTACTGATTTATGATTTTTTGCCATTACAAACTCATGTAGATCTTTTGGGGACCTTGCAAAGATTTCCTAACTCTTTCGCAAGAGCTCTTCTAATTCAATGTGAAAAAACTCCATGAGGTTCGCACTAAGCTTCAATGTTCTTCTCAAGTCTTCATCTAAGGTGCCCCTCTCTAATGAACCTCTCGATTTCATCTTCGAGATGCCTGCATTTGTTAGTATCATGTCCATGTTCTCGGTGAAAATAACAGTATCTTGATTTGTCAAGATATTGCCTAGTTGTACAAATTGGTAGAGACCTCCATGGAAAGTCTTGGTGCTCGATTTGAGTTAGAACATTGGATCTGGAATAATTTAGTAGAGTGTAGGCCTGAAACTCTGATATGTGCTCCTTGGGCATACAGTCTCTTCACTTGGTTCTTTGCCTCTTTGACTCAGAGACCTTGGCTACTTGAGTCTCTTTCCTTGGTTTGCTAGAACTTTGAGATTCTCTTTTGGCTGAAATGACTTCTTCAGTATCAATGTACTCATGGACTGGTTCTATGGACCCTCCGAGGCTCTTGGGCGATCGGCAAGCCATTTCATTGGCAACTCAAGCTTGTTGGATCCCATTGACTACAGCAGTTAGGGCAATGGAACTAGCCATCTCAGTAACCTTTAACTGAGCTTTGTTGAACTGAGTCAAATACTTTCTTAAACTTTTGCCCTTTTTTGCTTCAGCATAAGTAAAGCAGAGGGATCCTTACACTGAGGTATGAGCGAGATGAACTATTATATGAATCATTCTGCTAGGTCATTAAAATATGTGATGGAGTGCCTCGAAAGTCTGAAATACCATGTCTGGGCTAAATTTTACAGTGTTATAGGAAATTCCTTACACACGGTGGAATCCCATGCTCCTTCGAGAATCATAGCGTTATGGAAAGTATTAGTATAATTGATCGAATCCTTTGAGCCATCATATACCTCATAAGGAGGTTATTGAAATTTCAGTTATACTGAAGGATATGCTACTTCAGGAATCAATGGGTTATCATACCTCGCTTGGTTCAGATAAACCGGTGCTCCTACCAATTCCCAACCTACATAGGACATGGCCTCTCTCTGGGTGCCTCGAATGGGTATACCTAAAGCTCAGCTGATATATGTCCAATATGTGGCTTCATTAACTGGATTATACATGGGTTTGTATCCTTAGTATTCCCTCGAGGCTTGGTATCGTAGAGGAGCCATAGCTGAAGGGTTATACCGACTTTGGTGTAGATGCCTGCTGAGTTATGTTGGGCTCAGTACAACATGATGTTATGACTCACACTATTGATTCGGTGTAGTGCCTTGGCTTAAAATTGGATCATGAATCGAGGCTTATTATTGAGCATAATGAGTAGGGAGATTTTACATTATTTGGGCTTGAGTCTGCAGCTACTAGGCTTATAGATTTCACATGGCTTGTGCTTGAACCTCAAGTAATTAGGTCATTGGTTAGATGGCAGTAGTCAGAGTCTAGAACTCGTGCCTACTCACCGAGTTGGAGGGTCTAGTGTCTCAAGTATCATCTGTAAAGGAAGTGGCCGAGGCTGTTGTGTCATTTGAATTGCCGAGTTGGCCCACAAGGTCGATTCGCCCAGTCTATTAGATGAATTATAAATTTAATTGACGTTGGGGCCATTTGCTCACTAGGGGGATTTTTTTGACAATGACGATCATACTACTCTAGGAGACATGGCGAGAGGATCATCGGAGACCTCTTGGATCGGCAAGGAAGAGTGGCAGAGTGACTCTTAACAAAAGCACCACTGTTGACGAAGCCCAGTTTACCACTAGTTTTGACCTGGGAGACGCCTTGAGATATTGATCTATTAGGTCGTCCTTTCATTAATCTGCACAAAGAACAACCATGAAGGAGACTGTCGAGAACTCTTCGATGACGGTCACTCCAATGTTCAATTTAGTCTAATACTCAATTACGAAAGTGAGATAAGAGATTGGGCATTAGTCTTTTACATCTCCGGTTGTGATTTTATTTATAGTGCTCCTAGAGATTTTGGATATCTTAATTCTGTGATCTCGAGTAACTATTCTACTGGACTTTTCATAAAGGAGGGATCATTCCCGGATCCTTTGGGATTGACTCCGGAAATGACTACAAATTAATCGGCTAATATACTGGCACTAATAGACTGAATCTCGTGAGTTTGGTTATAACTAAGCTTCCGAAGGTGACTGCTCTTTTCCATAAGCTCATCCATATCTAAAGTTACCGAACTCATAATGGCTTGGTATATAGATGAGTCCATAGTTCAGTCGTATCTACTTACAACTTTTCTTATAAGCTTGACTTCATTATTTTTTTGACACAGGAAGTTCGATTCAAAAATTATCCTTTAATTATCTCGGCTAACAGTTTTGGCTTTAGTTTGCACTCATACAATCTTTTCCAACTATTACTTAGTAACTTGATATATCATCAACTAATATTTTTTATTAAAATTGATTCTAAAATAATTTGAAGTACAAAAAGTTAATTAATTTTTTTATAATAATTTATTTTTATTGTAGTATAAAACAATTAATATTAATTTTTAAGTAAAAAAATTAATCGGGTTAATTTTTTGTTAACCACCTCAGAGTCATATACTACCAAAATAAATAAATAAATAATTTAGTAAATTCCTGTAATGAAAAATTAACTTCTCAAGGGGTTATACGCAAAAGGCCCCACAACAAAAGCCCGTGCAGCTGTAGGTCTTGTTCTCCGCTCCCGAGATAAGGATCTCGTTGGACACGAAGCTGAAGCTTGAGCTCGCAAAGAAATGGATCCAAACCAGGTATTTGATCTCTCAATCATCAGTTTTTCAGGATAGGCTTCTGCAACCATTATTTATTTCCATCTTTTTGCGGATGATTTAGCTCTAGGATCATCATTTTTCTCATTATTCTCTGATTTATTGATGAAATTAGCTCCATATGATTCAACTATTGTTCCAATTAATGGATCTCATTGGAAATTTTGGAAAATTTTTACTAGAAATTCAATTTATTGGCAGCAAACTTTTTTTAATGATTTTAGATTGAATTTTTGGGTTTTTGCTTGTTTATTACAGCCTCAGGTGGAGAATTATGCGAATCCAAAGACCTGCTTTTTTCATGTTATATTCAAGGTGGGATTCAACTTTGTTTTCGTGTTCTTCAATGGCTTTGGGGTTAATTTTTGTCTCGGGGATGTCGATAGGCTGCAGCATTGGCATTCTATGTACTCTCGGCGCTGTTTTTCGATAGTTTTGTGATTATTTTCGTGGTGACCGTGCTGCTTGCGGCTTTGGATTTTTGGGTGGTGAAGAATGTGAGTGGAAGGATACTTGTTGGGCTGAGGTGGTGGAATGAGATCAATGAACAAGGCGAGAGTGTGTGGAAGTTTGAATGCTTGGATCAAGAGGTTGTTTGCGTTTGATTTTTAAAATACTTTGATTGACTAGTCCAGGTTTGTGCAAACATCATCTGTTGGAAATTTTCTGTGCATCTAATGGTATGGTCTTGTCTGTGCACCAGTCTCTTGCTAGGATGAATAAGAAGGATTCATGGCTCTTTTGGTGGACGCTTTACCTCAATGTAAGTAGCCTAATGAGACATGTTATTTCATGTGTCTGTCCAAAAGAATCTTGCTAAGCTTTCTTGCTGCTACTTCATTGAATTCTGAAAAGTTTGGCTTTTAGTAGATTGAATACTGTATGATAGCACTACATCCTCGCTATTGAATTTGGTCCTTCATATGTTTAATCATTTGTTGATAAATGCTGAATATTTTTTTCAACATTTGACATTTAATCTGTAGTTGAGCCTCAAGTGTGTATATGTGTACACAACTTGAACTTTACATTTTATGCTAAATCTTCTTTCAAAAGTTCTATCAATTTTCTCAATATTGAACATTTATTATTCTCAAGGATTTGAACAATAGGGAAAGATGTGGTCATATGTTGAATGGCCTTTTCCCCATTTGCATATATGCAAATGCATACCAAAAAAGGTTCTAATCCTTTTAATGGACACATCTCCCCTGATTTTAGGACATTTCACAATTCTGCAAGCAAATGCTTTTGAGTCCTAAATAAGTTTCCTGGCCTCTTTGTTTGATTTAATTCTTGTGTTAACAAGTTTGGATGTGGCCAATATTTGAATATAATACGCATGTGTTTGGAATTATTCAGTTCATTTTTTTATGGTAATCACATGACTGATATCAAGGGAGTGTATCTGTATGATGCAGGCTGTAGCTTGGATATTTCTGGGAATCTTTTCACTTCTAAAGTTTCAAGCAGATTACCTGCTGGTTGTTGGTGTTTGTTTAAGTCTTAGCATTGCTAACATTATTGGCTTCACAAAATGCCGTAAAGGTAAAATTTGCTTCCTTCTGGTTACCAGTAAGCATCGACAGACAATTTCTTCTGTTCCATATCTTTCTTATTTGTCAAGAATTGTAATTTTCTCTATTACGCATCTCTCTTACTCATGAACAATTTTGGTGTTAATTTTTTTTTTTTTTGAAACTTGGAGTGGTTTTGTTAGCCAAATGGTACAATATTGTGTCAGCAGGGTAGTGTTCTATTCTCCTTCTGCCGAGAAGATTTCATTACTGTTCTGTAATGTGGTTGTAGTCTGTCAGCACTCAGTGACATTATTATGCAGGTTTTCTGACTGCTTTATGTTAATCAATTTTTGCTAAGTCATCAGCTAGCAGATTTCCCTTGGGAATCATAACTCCTTGATGACTAGGAATTTGGCCTTTGTCAATTGATCTTAAAAAGGCTAATTTTTGGCAACATCTTAGCTCGTGCTTATGGAGTCTCTGTTGTCTGCCTTTTGTTCACATGATTCTAATATTGTTTTTCTCAATAACCTACACTTGCTGAAGTTATAATCTAAAGTATCTTGTAGAAGTAGCCTTTCCAAAATCTAGAAGAAACCACTTTTTTGTCTTAATTTTTATTCCATTAATTCTCAATGTGCTTTGAAGGTACTTGACTTGAAAATGGGTCTGACTGTTTGTATTTATCTAAACAGAAACATAAGACCCTTTAAAAGAATCAGTAGTTCTTATTTCATATTTCATTTTCTGGGCCATTGCACCATTTTATATTTTGGTTTTTTGAAATCCTATATTTTGTGTGGCATTGCACCATTTTTCGCTTTATTGTTGTTCAAAAGTTATCCTTACATGCTAATTTACTCTTTCTCTGGGTATTCAGATGCTAAGAAGCAGTTCCAACAATTTGCTACACAGACTATCGCATCACGTTTTGGTTCAACATTACAGTCTGCATTCAGTGTGGTCTAAGAGATGGAGCAGATTGGAACATAGAGGAGATGCGGATAATCATCTTTAACTGCATTTTTTAATATACAATTGTATTTTAGCCTTGTAGGTTATGAATTGTATGTTTTGCTACATCTTATGGTTGCCGTCCTTGTATGCCCTTAAATGCACAGTTTTCAACCAAAAGAAGAGCTTTGATGTGGATTAAATGTCATCCATTTGTTATAGCAACATATTCAATATGTACATGTGCTTCTCATTTTCCCAATAGTGTGTTTGAGTTTGCTTTTAACTTTTTTTCATTATTTTTAATTAATCTGGCTCTCAATATCATTTTTAAATGAACACGCCCAGCTCTACCAGATGATCCCTCATATATCCGTTTTTCAAGCTGATAAGCCTAGCAAAGACCTTTTAAGAGCTGGTTGTGACTGTAACTGGCAGGGTCTGTGCCACTTTTTCCCATCTTTTTCATCAGTTTCTCTGCTTCTTCTAACATAGCATTATTACAGATAATTTAGCAGTATGTTGCATGTAATCAAATCAGGTTTGGGTCCATTCCTTCTCATGAAAGACACTGTAGCTCTGGCCTTGTCAAGCCTACCAGCCCTACAAAATCTATGCACTAGGACATTATAAACTGAAGTGCTTGGCTCAGTTTTACTCTTTATCATTCCCATAACAATTTCATAGGCATTGTCAACTTTTCCACAATTGCACAAACAAAAAACTAATGTACCAGCAGCAACACAATCCGGCTTGGAACCCTGTCTCAACATTTCATCCCAAAGCTTGACTGCAGCTGTATATCATCTGACATTACACAGAACATTAATGATTGTTGTATATGTCACAACATTAGGTTCTCTTCTTTTGTGAGTCATTGAATCAAGTACCTCCAATGCAGCATCTAATCTATGCTCATTGCATAATGAATTTAAATAAACATTGTAAGCCCAAATGTGTGGGATAGACCCTATCTTATTCACGTCTTCAAAGAGCTCCTCTGCAGCTCTGAGATCATTAACTTTACACAAACCACAAATGAAACTTGAGTATGTCAGCGGGCTCAAGGAGAATCCCTGCTGAACCATTTTATTGTAATACTGCATTGCCAATTCAAAATAATGATAATGTATCAAAACACCAATGAGTTTATTGTAGTCTACACCAAAAATACGGCAACCAGAATCAATCATATTGTCAAAGGTTTGAATTGCCTGATTGATCAGACCAGCTCTGACATAACCCGATATTAAAATCTTGTATATAGAATGATGCAGTGAGAAACCATTACTTCTCATCCTCTTCAAAATCTGTGCCAAAAGATCAAAGTTGTGATCTCTCAGCAACAAAGAGATAATGGACTTGATGATGAAGTAGTCATGCTCAAATCCAGGATGCTTTTCAGCCCAAATGCAGAAACTGTAAACCATTTCTAAATCTGGCAAGCTTTTCAACACCTGATTGACTATATAAGTGTTCAACTCAATGCCAAGCCCCTGCAACTCCACCTCCACTGATTCAGACTACTTACCAGACTGAAGAAGTCTTCTAAGTCTCAAAGCAGAATCTGCAAACAAGGAAGTCGGTGGTTTGAATATACCTGAGAGGTTCTTAACTGGACAACAGAAAGGACCTCAAAACCAAGACTTTAGAATTCCAAGTAATTCTGGGCCCATACCAAATCATCTGACCTCTGAAGACATTAATCTTTTTTCTTACAGGTCTATCATCAAACAGAATGTCAACAACACCCAACACATACCGACAGCCCAGCAATTTTCTTCTGGAAGGTATATCATCAAACATGTTGCTGACAACAAACAAAGAACACAAAAATCTCAGCCAGTATGAGAGTCACCTCATAAATTGATATAAGACAATTACAACTTTTTTTATAGTAAAATTAGATATTCAATTCAAGTTGAATTTCAACTCTAATTAGAATCCGTCAAAATTTGTACAGCTACATTCCGAAGACTATATCTCCTAAGATATTCATTCAAATCCATCAAATAATCATCCGTTGGAAATCTAATATCCATCATTATAATACTCTTATTTATTATTTTAGATAATTTGGATTCTGTATTGGTCAAAATTAGGATTTATTTATCAATCAGAGCCAATAACAGTCCTAACCCACTAAAGAATAAGATTTAGATATTTTTATTTAAAATATATTAAGTAAAATTCTTAATAAAATGTAAGTCCTATTTTTAGTCCTATAGTCCAAGTTTGTAAAAAAAATCTTTTCTATTAATAATATTCTCTTATTTAGGTTTGTTTCTTTTCTATCTTTCTTGTGGATTCAAGAATCTATCATTGTGAGAAGATAGTAATTTTCTTCCTACTCTTCATGCCTCCCCCTGCTGCATCAAATAATATCAGAACAATATTGTTTATAAGCTCAACTTCATTGATTGTATTTAGTAGCGACAACTCCATAAACGGTGATATACAAGATTATCAAATTTAAGATTTGATCAAACAAAATTTTCTTTCTTCTATTGCTAAAAAGTATGAAGTTTTGAAACAGATTGAAAACAAAAACCAAGTTTGTCAATTAATCGTTGAAAAGACTCGTGGTCCAATGTTATGGAGATTATCACATAAGACAATTTATTCAAATCAACTTTCTGATTTTCATAAATATGAAAACTTTTTCGATTGAGAAGAATAATGTGAAGACTTCTTTAAGCATCAAAAGATTTCTGAGATAATGAAAATTAAGATTATTCAATTAAAACTCAAGGAATAAGTTTCATCATAATGAGAGTAACTTCAACAACAACGTGTAAAAAAAAATCATCAAAAATTCCAAACATAATTAGGTATACGATACTTTTTATAAAGAAAATTCTTACAAAAAAAATTATTTTATTCATTATGAGAAAGTACACACCAAATTGAAGTATGAGATTCAAGAAAGGATAAAATTCAATCTAATTTTTCAAAACTTTTAAAAGAAAATCACAAATTTCGAGATAAATCATTTAGATGTTAGTGTTATCATAGATTTTACTATAATTTCTTTTTATATTAAACATTATTCTTTTATAATGATGAATGTCAAATAAAAAAATGATAGTGAAAAAGTAATTCTAAATACTTTTCCTGTGGAGGAAGTAAGTTTAAATAAGAATTTGTACATACCTACTAACAGTTCTCAAGAAAATTTCAATTTACAAGAGAAGTCATTTGCATATATTGAAAACTTCAATCAAAGTTGTAAAATTACTAATGATACAAATCATATATTATTTTTGGTGATGACCAATTATCTTATCTAAGATTTACTAGTGGAGATATGAAAATACCATAAAATTTTTCACCACTTAAGGATGATGAAATAATACCTAATTTTAGTTATTATTCATCATACTCAAAAGTTTATTATGATTACTCGAGATGCAAAATTGAACGTAAAAGCTTACAGATCATAAAAACTATTTTAGGGATTAAGTAAAAGTACAAGGACTATCTAATAACAGAAGCAAACAGGTTGAGGTATTGAAAGAACAAAGATCAAACAATTAACATATTTTGGTAAAGTTTAGTTTGTCTTCATTATCAAGTTCTGTACTGAAAAGAGTTCAATAGGAGTACAACTGCAATAATGAAAATTTCAATCTTTGACTTGAGAACAAGTTTTTTACAAGTGTAGAGATCTGATGTAGGACAATTACATTTTTTTTACAGTAAAATTAAAAATCCAATTCAAATTGAATTCCAACTCCAATTAGGATCCGTCAAGATTCGTACAGTTACAATCCGAAAGCTATATTTCCTAATATATTCATCCAAATTTAGCAAATAACCATCAGTTGAAAAACTGAGATCGATTCCTATAATTCTCTTATTTACTATTTTAGATAATTCAGATTCTGTATTGATCAAAATTAGGATTTATTTATCAATCCGAGTCAATAATAGTTCTACTCCAATAAGAAATAAAATTTAAATATTTTTATTTAAAATACAATAAGTAAAATTCTTAATGAAATTTAAATCCTATTTTTAATTTCATCGAGTAGAGCTCTAAGTTTATTAGAGTTATATATGTATCCCAAGTTTATAACAAAAATAAAAATTTTTCTATCAATAATATTTTTCTGGGTTTGTTTTCGTTTTATATTTCTTGTGAATTCAAGAATTTATCGTTACGAGAAAACCGTCATCTTCATCGTACTCTGTGCCTCCCCCTGCAACATCATAAATAGAAAGAATTTGTTACTTCATTCTAATTAACGAAGAAGCTCATCTAGGTTTTGCCAACAAGCGCAGCACCTTAAAACCCAAATGTCGAATATTAGGCGATCTTACCGGCAGCTAGATTCATCCAACCAAGCAACAACAACAGATTCGAACAGCGGAGAGATGAATCTGATTCTTGAGATAAAGGATAAAATCGGAAATGATGATGACAAGGACAAAAATTTCGAGCAGAAATCTGTGGAGAAAAAATGGGCCGCTTTTTCTTTGAGGAATATCGTCCAATAGATAGCGGGCAATGTGGAGAGGGAGAGATGCGGCCGAGGTCCGGTGAAGGCCGCGCTGTGTACGGAGCCGGAACTAGACATCTCCTGCTTCTCACGATATATGCACGTGACTCGATCCATAGTTTTAACTATCAATTTATTGGAAGGTAACTCCTCTGTGTTTTAACTATTTACTAAAACCCACCTGCAGCATTTGTTTTTATTTATGCACCCATTTGAACCCGGTTGGATTCGGGTTTGGTTCTCAACCGGTAAAACCAAATTACTAATGAAATGAAACACCTTCATTTAAGCATAATTGATCATGATATCGGAGCCGGACTCGGGAGTCGGATTGTAGCACGAGAATCGGGCTCAGAACACTTTCAGAAGTTTGAACCGTAAACCAAACTCAAAAATAAAAAACAAAACTCCAACTCCTGAAATTTGGAAGAGTACTGAGTTGTGCAAGTGAAATTCATCAGCCAGATCAACTAATCATTTAGATACTAGACATGAAGAAAGCTGAAGGGAACGATGAGGCGTTAATATGAAGGATGTGCCGAAAGGTTGAATAGATAATTCTGACACGGTATAGCAGTTTCTAATCAAGTGGTTCTTGCCCATTAATGTTAGGTAAAAGTATCACCTTATCCCTCTCAACTCAGTCGGGACCATAGTTAAAAATTGTTTGTTGGTTAACTCGAGCAACAAAAAAGAAGACCAGTATAAAAAGAGGATGAAATAGTGTAGAAAAAAAGGATAATTATGTATAAATCTTTGTAATTAACCTTAATTACGTACAGCCCCGTAATTTCCGGAATTACTCACATTTTCCACCTTCGAAAATATTTACCCACACCCCCCGATTATTATTTAATCAAAATTTTCTCAAAAAATTTTAATTTTACCCTCGGTTATTTTTACAAATACACCCCTAAAAACTTATTTTTTATATTTAACGCCCGAAATTCAGTTTTTTGCAAATAACACCCCGAAATAACTTCGATTTACAGAAAAGTCCTCGAAATTCAAATTTTTGCAAATAAACCCCCGGAAATTATTCCTCCCGAAATTCGGATTTTTGTAAATAACACCCCGAAATTATTTAAATTTATAGAAAAATCCCCAAAATTCAGATTTTTGCAAATAACACCCCGAAATTTATTTCGAATTACAAAAAAATCCCCGAAATTTCGGATTTTTATTTATAATAAGTCGCAATTTTATTTATTTTAGGAAGTTAATTTACAAATAAATCATCAAAAGTTTCAAAACTTAAAATTTAAAATTACAAGTTTCATATTGTACATTTACAAATAGATCTCTTGATTTTTTTTTAAATAAGTCAATATTTTAATCATTTTTAATATTAAATTTCACAGAAAAGACAGTAAAAGTTTTAAAATTTTAAATTTTAAATTACAAGTTTACTATTTTTACATTTAAAAATAGACCACCTTTAATATTTTATTTATAAATAAGTCCAAATTTTATTTATTTTATAAGTAAATTTTACAAATAAGTCGTTGAAGGTTTTAAAACTTAAAATTTAAAATTACAAATTTCATATTGTACATTTACAAATAGATCCTTTGAATTTTTTTTTAATAAGTCAATATTTTAATCATTTTTAATATTAAATTTCACAGAAAATACAGTAAAAGTTTTAAAATTTAAAATTTAAAATTACAAGTTTACTATTTTTACATTTAAAAATAGACCACCTTTAATATTTTTCTTTATACATAAGTCCAAATTTTATTTATTTTATAAATAAATTTTACAAATAAGTCATTGAATGTTTCAAAACTTAAAATTTAAAATTACAACTTTCATATTGTAAATTTACAAATAGATCCCTTAATTTTTTTTTACATAAGTTAAATTGTTGATCAGTTTTTAAATTAATTTTCCCAAAAGACAGGAAAAGTGTTAAAATTTAAAATTTAAATTACATTTTACTATTTTTTTACATTTAAAAATAGATCACTTTTAAATATTTTTATATTATAAAATAGGTCCAAATTTTATTTATTTTATAAGTAAATTTTACAAATTAGTCATCGAAGGTTTCAAAACTTAAAATTTAAAATTACAAGTTTTATGTTGTACATTTATAAATAGACTCCTTCAATATTTTTATTTATAAATAAGTCTATATTTTTTATCATATTTTAAGTAAAATTTTACAAAAAAGGCATTAATGATTTTTAAATTTATAAATATAAATTTAATATTTATACATTAAAAAATAAACCCTTAAATTTTTTTTAAAAAATAAGTCTAAATTTTCCTTATTTTAAAACTAATTTTTACAAATACACCCCACGCCGGACCATCGCCGGCCGGCGTCGGCGCCTACGTGTCGGGGACGGAGGCCAAGGCCGAACGGCCCGCCGGCACGCGGGCGTGGATGGCCTCCGGACGCAGGACAGAGGCCGAGGCCGGCGCGCCGACCTCCGCCTCCGCTCCCGCCCGCCCGCCTCCGCCTCCGCCTCCACTCTCGCCGCCGGCCTCCGCCTCCGCTCCCGCCCACGCGCCGCCACTCTCGCCGCCGTCTAATTTCGGGGACTTTTCTGTAAATCGGAATAATTTCTGAGGGTTTATTTGCAAAAATCTGAATTTCGAGGACTTTTCTGTAAATCGGAGTTATTTCGAGGTGTTATTTACAAAATACCGAATTTCAGGGTGTTAAAAAAATAAGTTTTTAAGGGTGTATTTGTAAAAATAACCGAGGGTAAAATCGAATTGTTTTGGAAAAATTTTGATTAAATAACAATCAGGGGGTGTGGGTAAATATTTTCAAAAATGGGAGGTGTGAGTAATTCAGGAAATTACGGGGATTGTACATAATTAAGGCTAATTACAGAAACTTATACGTAATTATCCCTAAAAAAAACCTGGAGTGCTATATGCAAATAGCTATTAACCTATGCAGTCACTCATACAAAAGTCAACATGTAGGGTGATTTTTCAATCAACTTAACTAGCAAGGGCCAATACAAAATACAAAAGGGAAAAAATCATGTTTCTCTCCCTTTTTTTTTATCAGTTCAATCCAATTTATATTTCCCTTTTCTTGTACCCTTTATCTCATGTACCAAGTCACGTGAGTGTTTTCAAGCTAATAAAAGTAATTTGATGGATGAAATTGCCCCCACTGAGAATGAGAATAATGGAATCAATTTTACATCTTTTTTATGAGGTAAAATCACATATTGCAGCTTCTCACAAACCAAATCTGCCGCTCACGTCTTCTTAGCGAGATGAAATCGTCACTCACACATTCTGTAATTTAAAATTATCACTCTTTACTCCCTATCTTCCTCCTATTTCCTTCTCTTGTATTTTTTTTGGCGATTTGAGGTATTTTCAATGATATTTTCAGCTCGTTATTCTAAATTTCAACATTGATGGATGAAATTGCCCCCACTCAAAATCAGAATAATGGCACCATTTTGCATCTCCTTTGTGAGGTAAAATTGTAGGTTGCAGCTTCTCATGGGTTAACTCTGTCGCTCATGTCTTCTTAGTGAGGTGAAACTACTGCTCCAGTATTCTGCAAGTTAAAACTATTGCTCTTCATCCTTTATCTCTCTTCTATTTTTCTCTCCTACATCTTTTTAGCAATCTGAGGTATTTTTGACTATCTTTTTAACCCATTATTCCAAATTTTGATATTAATCGCACCTCTAATACCATCTCTAGGCCTATTTGGTCCATTTGATTTTAAATTTTCTCTTTGATGGCATTCGTTAAGAACTTGTTCATAATTGCATGGTACAAATGTGAGAGATGCATATTCCTCATCTCTATTATTTCAACAATGAAATCTACTTTTGAGAAAATATATCGAAGGTACCTTTTTAGGTCCGATGAGTTACAGCTGAGGTATTTCATCCTCGATGATCCAAAGACAACTATTTTTCTTGATTCCGATGAAAAAGTATGTACGATGTGAGACATATATTATGTAATTCAGAAGCAAGTTGTGGAGTGTTGTTGATGTGGTAAATGGCTATGTAGACAATGAATCACAAAGCATACCTATGAACTGATCGATAATCTTAATGAGAGCCTCTTTTTCATACATTATACATTCTTCTATTTTACGATTTTTCATTGTATGTATTATGTATTGTAGATATTTTTTATTATAAAAAATGAGCTATCTATTTGTTATGTGCATCGAGGTATGACTTGAGATTTTGCAAGCCAATTTATAGTATTAGTCATGCTATGGATCTATGTATGAACAAGCATCCATTTGTGATTGTGCTATTATTCACAATTTTTCTGGTACATATTCATTCATAATCAACTAGTTTTTATTTTATAGGTAAGTAGTATGCAATTTTTTAAGATCGAGTATTTATTTTCTAACTGCTAGGTATTCATTTTTTAAGTATTTTGATATTTATTGCAAGATATGGTAAATATGCTATTTTTAAATTGAAGCATGATGTCATTTACATATTTGAACTATAGGGCCCCGTTTGGTTTGAGATCAAGATCAGGATTAGTCTTTTTCAAAATTATTTTTTCTCTTGTAAAATTAATATTACTTATTTTACACTGTTATTAGATTAAATTATTATAAAAAATTAAATAGTTTTTTGAACTTTAAATTATTGAAGTGTTAATTTTGATAAAAAGATTTAGTTTACAAAAGTAATTCACTAGTCTTGATCCTGATCCTGATTCTGATCCCGAACCTAATGGTGTCTAGGATCTTCAATTAAGATGATAAATATTTAAAATTCCCTAGGTAACATACTTATTTTATTGGCTTATAACTTTGGTTATAAATATGTTTATACGTATTCATTTATTACAATAGTATTCATTTTATAAGTATCATATATTCATGTATCATTGCAATATTATTCACTTTATAAATACCATGTGTTAATGTATTATTGCAACATTATTCACTTTATAAGTACCATGTATTCATGTATTATTGCAACATTATTTATTTTATAAATACACAGTATATTATTGTAATAGTATTTATTCAATATATGGTTCTCATTTTGAAGTGTAACTTTGTATGTTGATGTCTTTATTATGTATTTTTATTATTTTGAAGCTGTTGTACTTATTATTTTTTTTGTAAAGATAAAAGAAATTTAATAGAAATGACTCCTCCTGAAGAAACATCGTCACATATTCATTCCACCCAAATGCAAATTAGATCGAGAATGTCATTGGTATGAGAGAATACAATAACTAACGTAGGTTAAAATTTTGATGATGTAAATCATTTTTGACAAGAGCTTCAAAATTATATCATAAAAATAAACTTTGACTATATGTTTATAAAGACCAAAAAACACTTGGGACTATTAGATTTAAGGATTTAATGGAGAATATATTCATCAAAGATTACTTTCTTCTTTGTCTTCAAGTTTGAGAAATGCAACTTTGAGCATTCATGTGGTGTGGTTCTTACAAGAGTCAATTATCCTAAGTAAAGAAGTGGATAAATTCTTATGGGTCTTTTTCACTATATATATTGGACTCTATCTATCTAATATCAAATGTGGGACTAATTTATCACATCTGACATTATAATAATCTCCTCCTTCAAGTGTGATTTGATTACATCAATTTTAACACTCTTAATTAAAAACTCTTTTACTCGACTAATTTCATCATGTGACTCATACTAACAGGTTTTTATCTCTTTTTTTTATTTCTTAAGAGAGACTAATATGTGACTCAATTCAGTCGCATCATCACAGTACTCTTTTACTTACCAATTCCACCGTGTGACCTATACTAATGGGTTTTTGTCTCAATTTTTTATTTTTACTTTTAAAAGAAACTAACATATAACACAATTCAGTCGATAGATAATCATGCGATGTTGACATGCATTCCATGCAAAGACCTTGTCTAATATTATAAGAATTCTAGCGTGTTTCAATCATGCAGAGATGAAGACTAGTTATAAGTTTGACAAAGTGGTATGAGAAAGATATATAATCAATCAAGCCAGTCCTCGAGTAAGTTATTTCTAACTTGCTAAAATATAAAGTAAAAAAATAAATATAAGTACATTCGTCAATATATAATTATAGATAAATAAGTATAATTACATAAAAAATAAAGACTTTTTACATACAATCTCCCAAGATTTGCTCTATTTATTAAAAGTCTTTTGTAATTTCAGTATTTACCTATACCTCTCTCATTTTGAAATTTATTACGTACAACCTCTTGATTGTTATTTAATCAAAATTTTTATCAAAAATTTTATTTCTACTTTTTGTAATTTTGCAACTAAATCCCTCAAAAATTTATTATTTATTTTATATGTGATTTTTTGAAAAAAGGGATTTTTACTTAAATACTCCTTCCTCAAGCTCATCTGCATTTGCTCCAGCCAAGGCCTTGACCATGCAACCTGCATTCACAGCCACACCGCCCTACCCTAGTGCCACCTCGTGGCTGTGCCACCCGCACCTGCGATGCCCCATGCCCCCGTAGCCTAGCACCTACGTCGGCCCGTGCTCGCATAGCCCCATGCCACCTTGCGCCCAAGCCAAGCTACAACCACACGGCTCCACGTCTACACTGTCTTGTGCCTGTGCAGCCCCACACTCACACTGACCCTCACCGACGCCACAGCCTCGCCGTCTTGCACCCTTGCCTTTTGAGCTCATTTTGGGCATCACAAAAAGGTAATCTTCTTGAGATTTGACTACTTCTTATGCCACTCATTGAACTCGTCGATAAGATGTTTTTAAGGCTCATGTTAGATGCATCATTCATAGATGAGTCTAATGTCTCACTTTTCTTTTGGCTGGGAGATGTAATGCTCTTGGCAGGTAGTTTTGAGTTATCTATAACATTCTCCTTGTATTGATTTCCAAGTGGCAAATTTGTATTTAATAAATTCAAGAACTCTCATATTAGGGGGTTTACAATATATTCAAATCAATGGTCTGAAATGGAAACAATTATGGTGTGACATCACTACTGGAGTCCCTAAAGCCATCCAGGTCTTTGGAAACCAATCATCAATTCACCTTGTCATTAGCTTATCAAATAGTGACAATTATGGAATTGACAAATCTTATTGAACTAAAGGCTATAAGAACATAGAAATTATAGCCTCACTGATCTAGCATTGGAAAATCATATTTGTCATCAAAGCTCACACATATCACCACAAGCACACATGTCTCATATGGGTGATTTACCTAAAGTGTTGTTAGGGGGTATTGTTGAGTAGCTCCCACTAAATTGATTAACATTCTTTAAGCCTTGAAAAGTATTTGTAGAACTAATCATTGGGTTAAATCTATAACCGAAAGATCTTTCATTCTTGTATTCAGTACCTGGAATGGAAGGATAAAAATGATAGTGTGCTACTATTGCAATTTGAACTAGTTTTTAATATTGTTTGTTTACTTATATCCTACACATATTGTTATATATTTCATATATATCCAAACAATACTCCTCCAACTTATACGTCAATCAATAATGAAATTCAGCTTATGGCCATGTTGACAATGGTAAAAGACTTGAAATACAACAATATCTATATATTAGTAGATGACATAGGAGATCCCTATTAGTGATGCTTGCAATAAGGTTGACTCTTCTGACTCCTACATTTGGTATATCACAGTATAGCCGAAAGAAGTCTATATTAGGAGAATTTTCTGAGCATCACATTGTGCAAGGAGATGAGTACGTTGACTCCGATTTAGATGTTTGTTCTTTTGCTTTCAATTTTTACAGTCTAAAGTTTTCTTCTGATGATAATGAAGATGAGGAGGAGGAGGAGGATAATGATGAGTTAGAGAAAAAGCAAGAGAAAGAGGATATGAGGCAAGACAAAGAAGGTGTCGAAGACAAAGCAGAAGATGATCTACTAGCTTATTTGAAAATAATTTGAATAATAATGTTATGAAAAAAAGAGATATATTTGAGGATTTATATGCATTCAGAATGGCTCTCAGGTAATATTACATTGTGCAAAAGTTCCAACCTTTATTTGTAAAAAATGAATGAAATAGAGTAATGGTCAAGTGTGCCTTTGGAAATTATCCATGGAGGCTTTATGCTTCAGAGATATGTAGTGGTTTAATATTTTAGGTAAAAAAAATAGAACCAGTTTATTCATGTATTGTTGCTAATATTTCTAGAGATATATAGTGGTTTAATATTTTAGGTAAAAAACATAGAGGCTTTATGCTTCAGAGATATATAGTGGTTTAATATTTTAGGTAAAAAAAATAGAACCAGTTTATTCATGTATTATTGCCAATATTTTTAGAAATAAAATGACAAGTGCTCTAAGCAAACAAATTTTATATTGGATGAATGTTGATGAGTAAATCACAGTAAAGCAAATACAAAATTTGACGAATGATAGATATAGTTTTCAACTGAGTTACATGCAGGCATGGAAGGAAAAAGAGTATACTTATATGGTTATTCATGGCAATGAAAAAGTTTTTTAAATTTATTTCATTTACTTAAGACAAAGTTGGAGAGGAGGAACCTAGACAATGTTATTCACTTTACCTAAGGTCTAGATATGTCTTTTCAAAGATATTTTCTGTCATTATATACTTGTAGTAGAGTTTTTCTTACTGGATGTAGGTCTATATTGAGGGTTGATAAATGCTTCCTGAAAGACAAGTATAAAAGAATATTTCTCTCAGCTTATGGAGTTGATGGGAAGAACAACCTAGTTCCAATTGCATATGCTGTTGCAAAAGAAGAAATATACTAATCTTAATTATGATTTTTGTATAACTTAAAGTGGGTATTAGGAAACTTGGGCAGCTTGACTATCATTTTGGATAGGCAATAGGCAAAAGAGTCTTTCTGATACTGTAAAAAATATTTTTTTCACATGCTGAGTGTAGAGCTTATATAAGATATATGATTGCAAACTTTAAGTGATTTTACCTTAAAAAAATTTTAAAAATCTAATTTATTTTAAGCCTTCAAATACATTTTTACCTGCTAAATTCATCAAATACATAGAGAGAATTAAACAACTATTCATACCAACTTGACAATACATGAAAAAAATAAATGACTATGCATTTAGTAGCAGTCAATTTGATCCTTCAGTGAAGTCTTATTATGTGACTAATAATATTTCTAAGTTATTTTACAATTTTATTTAGGATGACAGGAAGCTTTCCTTAGTTGAACTACTTGATTGTATCAGACAGAGGATAATAATAACTTTTGCCACATGGAGAAATAAAGAATTCCACTGGTTTAAAAAACTAGTACCCAAAATAGAAGGTTTCATTAGAAAAGTTTCACAAACACATAGTGCATACTTCATTTGGCAGTCTTTTGATGACATTTTAGAGGTTAATGATCTTGTAGGGTGATAGATTATAGACATAAGGTAGAGAATTTGTGACTAGATTATGGTAGTTGACAAGCATGCCTTATATTCATGGTATTGTTACTCTTCTTGATATTTGGCTTGATCCAATTAATTTTGATAACTATTATATTGTGGAGACATACAAAAAAATATATGATATTTCTGTCACCCCACTTCTAAGAAAGCAACCTTGCGTGTTTGTGCCAAATACTATGCAAGTGCTTCTTCCACATTCAAGAAGACTACCTAGCCACCTAAGAGAAAAAGGATTAAGGATCTAATGAAAAAATTTAGTAAAATGATATACACTTGTAGTGGATGCGATAAGGTGGGACACAACAAGAGGGCATGAAAAGAGCCTATCAGACCACAACAATCGATTAAAACTTTTAACAGTAATCAAGAATTAACGGGAAATCAAGGATTAATGGGAAACCTATATTCAAGAAGATGTGGCAAGGGAAGGAGAAGGAAAAGGGAAAGGTGTAGGGGGAAGAGTCTAGATTTTAGTATGCATCTATCATGTGAGTTTCTTTTTAGAAAATATTGATAATTTTTTTGTCTTAATTTATGTGATTTTAAAATAATATATTAATAAATGTCTCTATACTTTTTTTACAAGAAACTCATTAGATATCGAACTATGCCTTCCATGTGATGTTTGGATTGTAATGTTGTGATTTTTGAACTTTTATTCGAGTATTTGCAGATGGATTGATATGTGAGCATTTATTAATTTTTTGAATTTTTATATTTGCTTCTATCATTACCCTCAAATGTACCGTATATTCATCACTATTATTTTGGATGTAAATATTGTAATTTATGTGTTATGATATCCAGTATTAGAATATATTGTATTTATATAGTTGGATGTCTGCCTTTTAATTTGTATATGTTATTTATGATATTATCCTAGAAAATGCTTTTTTTTATGTTAATTTTCAGACAAATTTATATCAAAATTTCATAGGACATTTGTAATAAAATTGAATAACTTCATTACTTACTTGAAAATAACAACATGTTGTACAAATAAATTAATCACTGCAAGTACTAAGCATGCTACAATCTTCAGTCTTATTTGAAACAATGCTTTGCTTTACTTTATTAACATGCCTTCTATTTTACCAAAGAATTTCATTTAGTACTTCAAGTTAACGGTCAAGTGATGATAGTCATCCACTTATTAAAAACAACCGAATAATGTCGACCATTATATTGACAAATTCATAAAGTATTGAATATAAATGAGTGAATTTTGTATACAATATAATTTACTTTATAAATGAATTGTATACCTCATATAAAGGACATCGATAAAATCTCTCCTCTTTGTTATTGAATTTGTCCGAAATCTAAATTCTGCAAAGTTGGTTGTGCTCGCATCTCAGCGAATTGATTTTTGCAAGAATGTGGCTTTGAAAACTTGACTTTGCACCTTGACTTATTATTCTTTGAATTTTTTTTTTCTCTAACACATACATCTCTTTTATAACACTAAAAAAAAAACCATTGAACACTTTAAAAATATATTCAGTGAAATTTTCAAAAAATAGTCATTAGAGACTTTAAAAATAGTCATTTGAAATCTTAAAAAAATTAACCGTTGGATGTTTTAAAAAATAACCGTTTTACTCTTGAATTTTGTAGGAGTATATTTGTAAAAAATCTCAAAGTATTTTAGTCAAATAATATTATAATAATATTAATATTATATTATTATTTTACTCAAAAAATTTCAAATTTATTTGCCACATATTATATTTACTTAATATTATCAATCTATTACTTTATATTATTCTAATTATCCTAATTATTATAAATATAATGAGTTAGTTATTTATGACTTTTATTATCCTAATTCTATTAAAACGCAAAATAATCAATAGTTCATTGCTACATGATCTTCTAGCTCCTGAACCAATTCATAATTCAATCCATAGCATGATAGTAACTGATCTCTAACCAAGCCCATGATCTGATCCAAAGAAGGATGAGTTAAAATCAGGGTACTTTCTACTATCTTTTTTATCTTTTTAAGAATTCAATAAGTAGAAGTTGTCCTTTTTTGAGACTTCTGTCAGAGAAGCAAAAAGAAAAACTCTTCAATTTCAATGTTGTTAATCCTCTGCAGAATTCAGAACTTCTTTGTGCTCTAAAAGAACAATAAAGAAACACGCAATATGCAATTCATTCAACTATTATGGATATGTTCATACTACATATTCACATGATGATAAAAAAAAAGTTCACACGAGCAGACAAACAATACACAAAAGGCTTTTCAGTCTCCATGGCATCATGTGGTCTAGAAGGTAAGAGTTCCATTTTACAAATACAAAATTATGTATCCAAAATCATGACTGCACTCCTATCCTAACTGCCAAGTTACATGGCTCAAACCAAATATGACTGGAACAACGATATAACAATATCTGTTTTCTGAAATATTTACCAACACAAACTTCATATACAACATTTCAGATGAATATGGTACAAAGATGGGAGTTGCAAGCATCTGAGTTCTTCAAATAGGGTACCACTCACATCCAGTCCAACATTTTGATGTAAATGCACAACACATTTGGAAAACTTGTGAGACATCGTGAATCAGTTACACGGTTTGAGCACTTCTCATTTGATTTTCTTCTCCAACGAGATTCCAAATCTAATTGATCTCGAGAGACTTTGAATTCTGCAACAATGATTGTACGTAGTCCTAAATAACTTCTGACTAGTCTAACATTCTTTCATCCTACACCACCAATAATCTTCAGAAATTTGATGCCAGCATATATCAAGAAACACATCGACTCAGAACAAAAACTATTACAAGCTTAGCAACAAAACCCATCATGTTCTGAAATATTAAACCATTCACAAAATGGTGCAGAGAAGTTTAACCTGATCTGAGGCCGACAAAAGCAAGGCCAGGGCATGAAGCTGATCCATGCCAAGATTGAACTTCTTCCCCATGACCTCAACTTTCTCCTCTCACAAACCTTTGCTCACCCCCCCACCTCCACCCCTCGCACACCCACCCCACCACACCCAAGAGAACCAAATAAATCCGACAACAGCGCCCAATACCCAAAGAACCAAGGACCTCGCCCTCCTCCTCCTCCTCCTCCCATAAGCTTCACACTTGTTCTCCACCCCCTTCTTCCAACTCATCCTAACAAAAACCTACCTTGGAATCCATACAACAATCTCCTGAAAGCATGAAAACTTCATAAACATGCCAAGAACGCAACAAACTAGTAGCGGGGCTGCACAAGTGCAAGGCGTTGCCGGCTCGGGACTGCACAGGCGCAAGGCGGCGCTGGTGCGGGGCTGCACGGCTGCAGGCCGGCGCGAGCGCGAGGTGGCGTGGGGCTGCATGAGCGCGGCCCGGCGCGGGCACTGGGCTGCGCGAGCGCAAGGCGCGGCCGCAGGGCTGCGCAGGGTTGAGGCGACGCGGCCACGGGTGCAGGGATGAGCGGTCGGAGCCTTGGCTGGAGCAAATACGAATGAGGTTAAAAAAATCACTTACAAAATAAATAATAAATTTTTAAAAAATTTAGTTGTAAAATTATAAAGAATAGAAGTAAAATTTTTAGTGAAAATTTTGATTAAATAATAATTAAGTATTGCAGGTAATAAATTTCAAAGAAAAGTGAGGTGTAGATAAATACTAAAATTATGGAAAATTTTTAGTAAATAGAGTAAATCTTAGATGTTATACAAAAAAACCCAAAAAATAAATACAATAATATTGTAAATGCATACAATTCAACAAAAGTGAATACATATGAATCAATACAATTAATTAATACATCAAATCACATAGATAAATATAGTTATACAATACTTAATTATACAATATTTAATGAATAGTATATAGAATTTTTAACAAATAATTACCAAGCTTGTTGTAAATTTATGAAAATCATCTATCTTATCACTATTAGTAAAAAACAACTCATTTTATACTATAAATTTACAAAATATCACCTCAATTAAAATAATTTAATTTAATTTAATCAATTAAATTATCTTCATTGTGTTACGATTCACAATGAACGACAATCAATTAACAAAATTAAAATTAAAATTTTTAGTTTTATAATACCAAACTATTGGTCTTTCACAGAAATTATAATAAGATAAATTTTTTATATTAGTTTAATAATTATCCAAACCAAAATTAAATGAGAATAACTTTATTTTTTATATTAGTTTTTTATATAGTGAAAACTTATTCACTTAAAATTTGTCAAATTATATGCACTAAACACTGACTACATTACAACACTCAATCATATTTTTTTCGTCAATTTAACACACATCTACATCAATTATTGATTCATAGCGGATACATTCATGAATCCTTCCTTTGAATCCAATTATACCCAAAATTGAACTACATTGCCTAAAACTTGAACCCTAAACTAAAATAAGGAACTATTTCGAACTACATTTCCAATAAAGAATCCTAAGTTGCAAAAAATAAATACATTGAATGAGAAGGACCTTGTAATGGAGATTCCTGCGAGGCGATGCTGACAGACAACAACACCATGGGATATCACCACTGTTAGGAGGCGAGTGGGCTAGTTGAGATTGACAGAACATGTGGGCACCTTACACATGAGAGGGGAGAATGGGTTATGATTGAAGGGGAGAGCATTGGACAAAAAATGCACATGATGTTGACGGGATTGTACTTGTGGGCAGGTTGAAGATGATGAATACCTTTATTCTCAAACCCCTAATTTTAATTTTAATCCCTAATCGCTACTAATGAGAAAAGGACAAAATCAAAACAAAATTATTCCAATTAACACCAATCATCAAGAAAGGGTTGAATCAGATAAGATTTAAAAAGATACTGAGTAAATCATATGAAAACATATGAGTCGAACTGAACCAGCCAAAAATATTGGAGAGAACAAATGAAATCCTACAAAATATGATAGGGGGTTGTAAAAATCCCTCGACCAAGGCAATTAATGAGCTTGGACAACCTGAAAGTTCAGCCCAATCAGACCCAAAATTTTTGGGTTTGGGCTAGATTTTCAAGCTCATCATCTAGCTTAGACCCAACAATTTATCAAAATAAATAGATCCAACCCAAACCTTAAGCTCAATATGAAAAAATTAATATACAATTTTGGGTTTTGATCATGTTCGGATTTGAATATTGTGCATCAGGCTCATTGGTAGGGCCTGATCCCAATCTAGTCCAATTACACCCCAAACCTCCATCATCTCTGACACTCTACATTTTGGATGTCATGGTCAACAAGATCATTTTCTTAGCCCTTGGCTATGGTCAAGATGTCCTCCGATCATGGTCATCGAGGTCTCAAACTCATTGACCAATGAGCTTCATCCACAAAAGAAGCTTCTTTCTAATGTATTTCTATCCATTTTTCTTGTTGCTATTGATGCATTTTTGGATGCTTTGGATTACATTATAGATCTTGAGGAGGTGTGCCCTGACAGTGATGCCCGGTTGCATTTAATAGAGGACAATTCTGATCTAGTGATGTTTGTACGTAGTTGTGAATTTTAGATTTTTTTATATGTATTTTCAAGCATGTTTGATTAGTATTTGTGGAAATGAAATTTGGTGAATAAACTTGTGTTGATGTTTGGTTGTAAGACTTCATTGACTTTTAAAACTTGTTGGGAGGTTTTATTAGGTAAAATTTCATCCCTCTCACAGCTATATGCTGAGAAAAGGTTTGTTTTGTTCATATAAAATTTATCGGATAATACAAACAAATGCAAGTAAACCAAATGCCTCTAGAAAGTTAAAGTGAGCTTCTCCCATTTTGAGATCCTCCTATGTAGCAGCTTCAGTTGTTGGGCTATGTCTTGCCCCCCAAAGAGAACAAAAAAGCTTCAGGTTGGCTGCTCTTATAGTGAATTTGAAGTGGAGTTTCAATCTTATGTGCTAAAAAATTGTATTTGTATGAAGGTAACCCTTATTTCATTGTGTTACACCTTATCAATCTATTTGTATTTTGTTGCATCTAGCTATACACTGATTATGATTTACATGTGATTTTAGTTTGTATGTAGCATAAATTTATTTCTAATATGACACATTAATGAAGTTTTTTGAATATTGAGTTGTAATTGACCATATATGGAACTTTTATTAGGCCATTTATATTCTTAACATTTTTTAGGCTATTTTTATTTCTTAATCCACAGTATTCATTTAGATAAAGCCACAATTTTCTCAATGAGTTTTTCATATGTTATTGCTCTTTTACAAGATGTTTATATCATGAATACATAATAAGGAGAAGAAAAAATAATTTGAGACTTTTGGTTCTGCATTATCCAATTTTATGCATCATATGATCAAGAAAGTATATCTAATAGAAACTAGTGATACTTATTTTGCAAGTTGTGTCGAGCAAAATACTTGTGGTAAATTTGATAATGAAAGTCTGCATGTTTCCTCTAGCTGCTTATGTTGTTGGCCACCATCAAAAGTTCTCTTAGTTCAGCTTATATAGACTGATTTTATCAAGAATCATGTCCAAAATTGAGGCTTGTTTTCTAATTATGTGTCAATCAATATGCTAAAGTTGAAGCAATAGTCATGGCATGGAAACAACTTAAATTTTGGAAATTATGCTAGAAGATTGATGTTGGATTGCTTAAAATGTATCTGATATTGAAGGATGAAAGTGTGGGGTTGATGTTGTTTCAAAACATTGCTTTTGTTTATACATAGCAATTAACATTGATAATGATAGGACGATGATGATGGAGTTGCCGTTAAAATGCACGGATAGGCATAGTCTCCCTCTAAAAACTCACCACGAAAAATAATGTGTTTCTTGACATTTGCTAGGAATTCACCACGAAAATGACAAGAAAACTCTTTATCTTAATGGAGTTCACTATTAAATTAGAAGCGAGTTGAAATAGTTTGATATCATAAACATTAGGACGATGATGAAACATAATGAGTAGGCATACAAATACACCATGAGAAATAATTCATTGCCAAATATCTTTGAGAAATTCACTACATAAATGACAAACTAACTTTTTAATCTAACATAGTTCATCGCCAAATTAGGAGAGAGTTGAAGGAGTTTGACACTGGAAATGATAAGACAACAATAACAGAGTTGTTGCTAGAATGTAATGAATAGACACACATTTCTCTCTAGAAATCCACCTCGAGGGATAATATGTTACTTGATGTCTTTGAAAAATCCATCACAGAGATAACAAAAGAACTCTTTAAGTTAATAAAATCTACTGTTAAATTAGAATAATGTTGAAGGAGCCCACCTTTAGATAAAGAAGAAATCTTTCTTCTGAAAAATACTTTAATTAATTTGAATTGCAATTGTTTATCACTACAAAGCACAACTATTTATATGTTAAATATAGGCACCTATTCCTGAACACCTCTTCAAGGAAAAAAATACATATTTTCATAGAACACCCTTTATATATTATCTCTTCATATAATGCATTTTCATATATTAATGAATCTAACAAACACTATAAATCTACTAATATATTATATGCGAATTAAATGTCAATAGAGGATCCATAAAATAGATAATATAGAACTTAATTTGCTCTAGTATAGATGTTCACATTCTTGTGTTATACTCTCCAGTTGGAAAAAACTCATCCTTAAATTTGAGTCCTTGATACGATGAGATAAAAGCTAATAAAGCTCTATACTTGTCTCGTAGATCAATTTTTCTTAGAAATTTGAGTAAACAAATAACTTTAAACTTCACCTTATAAGGAGAGCACCCATTAGTAAAATATGAATCATCCTTTTATGATTTTTTGAAAGTTTCAAATTTGAATATGTCAACAAGCTTAGTTTGAACAAGAGAATATTAATAATTAAAAACATTTTCTCTTTGATTCAATTTCCTTTTGAAGGAATGAGAATTTGTAAAATTGTGAATACCCCTCTATCTTTAATACAAATTTCTCCATTATAGTTTTGAAACCAATTATTTCATGTCTTCTATTATCAACAACAAGATCATGCATCTTGTCATTTGAAAAATTTTGCTAAAGAACCATTCATCAACTCTTGTTGGATGATTCAAAAGTTTGTTGAAGAATAAAAGCTTCACTATCATCAATAATACTCTTTATTAGGACACTCATCAAAAATTGTTGGCAAATCATCTATGGTTTTGTTATCTATGATAGATGAGTCCATGTTGTCATAACCTCCATCAACAAAAAAAATCTTGCATATCTTTTCAAAAGATCTGCATTGAATTTGTAAGGAATTGTGAGGCCAATCAACTTTTTTTGAAGAAAAAAAAATCAAATATCATCGAACAACAAGAGAATTTCCATGATCACCTAAAAAAATTTCCTTTTCTTCCTTTGGTTTTCCTCAAATATTGGGCTTTCATCAATAAAATCATCAATGATAGTTTTACCTGCATAGGTCATAGTTTTATAACTTGAACATTCAAGATAAGGGTTTATATTTTCTCAAAAATGTTGTGTATTGAAATAATGATTAATCTCTTCATAAGTTAAACTTTCTTCATAGAATACAAGACACCATTTAAGAAGTTTGACTTGTCTTTGTAAGTCATCCAGGTCAATCTCGTGAAGAATATTTTTGTAAGTCATAGTTGCCTCCACATCTAGTCATTTGGTTCGCCTATAAGCATCACAATCAAATGATCAAATTTCTAGATAGCACAAATTAAACTTGAAGTTTAAATACCACTTGACATGAAAGGACAATGATGATGGAGGAGTTAGCACTAAAATGTAACGGGTAGACGTATGTCTCCTTCTAGGAATCTACCATGAGGAATAATTTCTTATTCAACACCTTCAAGGAATCCACCACAAAAATGACAAATGAGCTTTTTCAGCCTAATGAAATACACTATTAAATTAGAAGAGAGTTGAAGTAGCTTGACATTGAAAGTCATAGTACAATGATGACGAAGGAGTTATTGCTAGAACCTAATCGGTAGACATATATATTCTCCTAAGAATCCACCATGAGGAGTAGTATGTTGCTCAACAATTTCAATAAAATTACTATAGAATGACAAGTGAATTCTTTAACCTAATGAAGTCCACCGGTAAATTAAAAGAGAGTTGAAGAAATTTGACACCAAAAATGATAGGATGATGATAACAGAGGAGTTGTCACTAGAATGCAATCAGTGGACACATCTCTCGTTCCAATAGTTCACCTCAAAAAATAATGTATTATCAATGTCTTTGAGGAATTCACCACAAAGATAACAAACAGATTCTTTAACCTAGCATAATTTACCGCTAAATCAAAAGAGAATTAAAAAGATTCACCTTTGGATAAGGAAAAACTTTCTTTTGAAAATATACTTTAATTAACTTGAATTATAATTATTTATCATTATAAAATATGATTATTTATATGCTAAACATATGCACCTATTTATGAGCAACTCTTTAAAAATTCATGAACTTATTTAGTAGATACAATAAATTTTTCAAAAAAATATACATTTTCATGAAACACCTTTCATAAAGCATTTCTTCATAAAATACCTTTTTATATATTAATAGACCTGATAAATACTATAAATCTAGTAAATATATTTTACATTAATTAAATATCAATACATGATGCATAAAAATCGTAGGTAATATAACATTTAATTTGCTCCTATATAAATGATCATGTTATTGCGTCAACAACTCTATGTTTTATTGAAAAATTATAAAAAAAAATAATTGTCTTGTCACGTACCCATATTATTGTCCATGTACATCTTACAATTTTGGGGGTTTTTTTTTGTCTGCATGAATCAGACATGGAATTTCAGTTTTTAAGCTGAAAGGTTCCTCTGTTTCCTTCACTACTCTTTATATGATGTGCATGTCCTTAATACTTCAGATAAAAGAATATCAAATTACTGCATATATTCTGTCCATCCCTTCTAAGAAAAACTAGAAGGGTTCAAATATATATTTTTTATACGTAAGTAATTTTTGATATTTCCTTTTTTTTCTTCGTGTTTAAGACATTCCAAAAGGTACAGTTCCAAAGATGGAAAGCTATTGATTGTGAGAGGATGATGATATTTCACGTGAGAGATCCACGCAATCAAAACAACTCAAAACCATATTCTTCTTCTTTTGAACAGTCTCTTCATGATTCACTGCTCTATATGCTCTATCTATCCATTGCGCCCATCCAATTGGCGCTCTTACAAGTTACAACCACATTGAACTCTCCCTTTCAAGATGAACCTTTCTCCCTAAATCTATCCCTTAAAAGCCTTCTATCCACCAAATATGCACTGGATGCGTCGAAGAACGGCGAGCCGTGACGTGTCGAATCCAGGATGCTGATCCAACAATAATTCTTTTCTATGCCAAATGGAGCGATTCCTAGATGCCAAGAAGGATCTGGTCTCATGCCTTTCTTTGGATAAGCCACAGTTTCCATCACTTACCTTGAGCTATCCATCAACTTCACGGCCTCCATCCACCTCTCAAAAGCAGCTCGCAATGACTGTTCTAGGGTCATCCCCATGGCTTCTATGTAACCGAGCTCGATCGACGCGTGGAAAAACAAAGAGAAATTTAACATGTCAAAAAGAGAAAGCATGATGAAGTAGGTATCAGCTATCAAGAACTTTAAATTAATCCTAGTCACTAATGGTTGAGTGTGTTCTCAGACATATAGCAAAGATTCCAGTGGAAAGTTGGTCATGTTCTTGAAAAAGCCAGCCAAGAACATGATAGATTCTATGCACCAAGACAATGTAATAGCTAAAAAATCTTTTGTTAACCTACCATGATCTGAGTTCCTCCAAGCATCTTTTTTGAATTCCAAACTGAAAAACGTCGTAATCCGCGGGTTTCTTCCGCCACCACTAAGGCTAACACTGCCACTTGTATTCATCATCATCTCCGTCATCATCGCCATCATCCTCACCGACGTTGAATTCCTAAAAGCATGAACAACTAATTAGCCTTTCTTTAATTCGACGAAAGAAGGGAAGGAAGGATCGCATACGCGTACGACGACGGGCGACTCATCGTGTTCATAATAACTAGACATCTCGCATGCCGTCTCCTTCTCCTTTCTATCTCGCTCTTGGGAATTTGCCACATGCTTGATAGAGTTGAACAAGATGGCCGTTGCAAGAGGAAGCCCCATCCATTTGAACGAGATCTTTTGAGTAGCAGAACACAACTCCTTGACAGTGAACTCGCTAAGTTGGGTGTAGCTCTCAAAACACGTCAAACACGACCAGATGAGGCCGCCGCTGTTACACATGCCGCATGACTATTGGTCCACGTCGCGCTGTTTTTGCTTGTATGACTTGGTGGATTGGAAGGAAGATTTTAATTACATGTGAATGACATAAATCTCCATAATTAGATGAATTCAAAGAGCGAAAGTAATCATCTATTTGAAAAGTGGATAGTAAATGTGATGATCATAATTAACCGAACTAATACTTTTTATGCTAATCTTGCTACTTGTTCTTTTCTATAAATTATCTTTTATTATTTGTTTTTATAAAACCCAATACAGACTATTTGTAAAATAGGAAGATTGCTATATCAAAACAAATGCAACTTGCTTTTAGTTTTTCTTTGATTAAACTGATATCATGCAAAACGTAAGGGTCTATTTGGGAAGTGAACTGTAAGGTGTTCATGGCGATTAACATGACTAACACTTACTATGCTGAACCCGCTAATCGCGTGCATCATCACTTTTAGGGACTTGTATACAAAATAGAAAGATTTTTAGGGGGTAATTATGCTATTATTTTTAATTTTTAGTGGTAAAAAGGAGGATTGGAAAGAGTTAGTGGGGAATGAAAGCGATGGAACTCTTGATTTACTTTCTAATATTCCTTCGTCCATGAACAATCAAATCATTAAACAAGTGAGCTTATGCTAACCCTTGTCTAGTGGTGCAACAACAAGCGCCATTAAAGAAACACATCCTCTTTCCCAAAAGCGCCATCAACAGTAATAATAATAATATTATTATTATTATTTATAAAGTGAATTGGACAACAGAGAAGAAGGTTAACGTTTAAGAGGAGACCAAGAGAGACACGTTTAGCTTTTGTGTTGCAATAAGCAAAGAGAGAAAGCATGGCGCGGAGAACACACGCGGATCATTTCTTGCCTTCTCTTTTGATTTTTTTTTCTTTTCTAAAAGCAAAAAATGGTGTGTATTAGCAATGCTAGATGCACAAGTGCACCATTTGTTTGAAAGTGTTAATCGTCGACATAAGAGTGTCTAAAGTGTGATTAGAAGCAACTAATCACGCGTGATGGCAACAGTTAGTGACATGTTTTTTTTTTTAATTTATAGAACTGGTTCCTGTTTGTTGATGTATGCATTTGTGTCTTCGCCTTGTTTTCTTTCATGAGAAAAACAAGGCAAAGTGGGGTTTTTGCATGCATTACAACAATCACGGCTCGCCATTTCTACACTTATGAGAGAGTGCTGCGGAAGCTCTCATTTATCCCACAACTCCATCAGAATTGGATGAAGAGACGATTCATTACAAAGAAATTTGAAAAAGTAGGATGTGACAGAAAAACGATGTTTCATCTTTTAAAAACAAAATAAGTTATATGTAAATTTAATGAAGCAATTTTGATTATAATGAAGATGATTTTTTTTTAAATAATAATAAAAGAATTAATTTTTAATGTAAGTAATTATTTATTAAAAATTCTTAATAATGGGTTTCGGCCGCGTTCTATTACCATTTTATGTTGCAGGTTTGAACGCTTCAATTGGAATGGAGGATTTAACGTCGCTGTCAAGGATGCTGCTAATGGCGGCGGCTGCCGCGCCCGAGCATCACGCGCGTGACGTGGAAATCGTCCGGATGAATAACTTGAAATCAATAAAAAAAAAAAAAAAAAAAAAAAAAGGGTCTCCGGTGTGCGGCTGCTACAAGAACGCAAGTCATATATCGCCGGAAAGTGGGCTTCTTTCCGTCTTGCGACAAGTGGGCCAGGGACAAATTGGGCTACGGTTCGGCTCCGGCTCTTTATTAGTCATTGTGGTCCAGCCAGTTTGTGAACATGAAACGAGCCACAATTTTGTCTTGAGTTGACTTTATTAAATAATCTCTTAAAAAAGAAAATATTTTATCAAAAATGGATGAATTTTTGGATTGGAGTAGCACAATACCGAGTATGATATTGATTTTTCTGAGACATTGTGATATGAAATTCTGAAAATTTGCATTTTTTGTTTTCCATACAAACCCCTAGAGAAAAATTTTATAAACAAAAACTTTTAAAGTACAAATATGGAGAAAGAATTCGATTTGATCAGTGGATGATTGTATATATTTATGATCGAATCGAAGTCCTATTAGCTAAATGTACATGGTTTGCTTTCATATGTCAAAACCAAATAGCCCCTCCAATCCAACCAATTCCACAACAACAAATAAACTTGCCACGTTGACTCAATGCACAATCAAACGGACGCGTTGGACTTTTGCGTCGATCAAATCAGTCGATCCAAAATTTCCAATTCATTGTAGAGCTTGCGAAGGGGGATTGGACTCGGATTTAATTATTTGTCAAATCAAGCCTAAGTTTTGACTTAATGACGCTTAATTAGTGGGATCCAACCCAAAAGATACACAAAAATAGTAGCCAAGTAGACAAACATTTGTATAGTACCATACGCATTTGTAGGTCAAAAGCTGAAGCAAACAATATTTAATCCCCGTCTGAAGAAAAATAAAATTTCGGTCAAAGACGCTTCGTTTCACCATGCAAGTAGACATTTGTGCGCTGGTCGACGAGTTCCCGCGAAAACGAGCCTTCTTTCTTTTGACGGATTTACCCCGCCATTCCCACTTGTTTCGCTTTTCGTCTATGTCGACAAGGGGGGTCCGTCTGCCTGACGACAAAAACATACAAAAGTCCCTAAATACTCCGAGGAGACCGCGATCATCTTCTCTGTCTGTCCCTCTGTGTGTGACTTCCATTTCAAAACTCGAATAATTGGACATTTTTATTTCAAATATTTTTGTTCGTGACAAATTTTCACTAATTTAGTAAATCATACATTTTCAATTTTGATTTCAAATTTTCGCTTATTTTAAAATAAATTATTTTATTTTCATTTGATTAAATTATTTTTATGTAACTAAATTTTGATTTTAAATTTAGAAGTATCATAAAAAATATATACATATATTTTAAAAATTATTAAATAAAAAACTTTTTCAACAAAAGAATACTCGAAAAAAATAAATTATAGCCGACAGTGGATTTAATTCTAAAAATCATTCAGACTAAGTATATCTATAATATTATATTTTAAAAGTTGGAAATCGATTTTTTAATTTGAAACATTTTAGATTTAGATTAATATAAAACGTTTTAATTTTGGATCAAATTTAAGACTTTGATTAATACTTCACCTCAAATAGTAAATTACTGAGATTATAAAAAAAATGGCATTTACCCTTCACTGAGTGTGGTCGGTAGGGATAACTTGACATGACAAGGGGGTGTGGTGTTCCGGTTAAGGAAGAAAATTACAGGTGTCAGATCGAGAACCAATGTTTGGCTTTTAGCCCACTGGTTTCCTTTGTTGGGATCATAATAAAACAAATGAAAAGGAAAAAAAAAAAAAAAAGAAAAAGAAAAAAGGGCAAATTCCTTCTTCTAGAATGTTTAGAATAAAGCCAGACTCCTAAGACGGCTTTAATTATCGTTATGGGGCCCCTTTTCCGGCTTAACCACATGAGCATCGTCCTATTGATGAAGAAATTACGGCTAGGGTTTAATACTTAACTATGATTTGAGGAGTTTTTAATTAGGGATCCACCCCCCCTTAATCCACTTTGCCCACTTGGTATCAATAGTTGATGGATGGCACTGGGGGATTATATTACAGGTGCCATTGCTTAATTAATTAATTCATTAACTAGGGTTTGATTAATATATATATATATATATATTTGAGACTCACGTGCAATGTTGGATATTTATATTTTCTTTAGAATATTTAGCTGACTCTTGGTCAATATTTATGGCGTTTCTTGTCTCTTCCAACGCCATCTCTCGGTTTGGTTTGTTTCTTTAAAATTAACAAAACGATGTTATTGAGGAGGAAATACTCACAAAGAACGTGTGCTTTTTTATTCCAAATAAGCCACATTTAATCTTGCCAATAAATGCTAAATTTTAATGAAGGTAATTCCAACTCTACTTGATTAAAATATTGTTATAATACTTATAAGATAAAGGAATTACAGGATTTTAACTCTTGATTAGTGGTCAATCAAAATAGCAAAAAGATTGAAATTAATTTTTATATATCATTATTTTGTTTGAAATTAATTTTGATGAAGAAAATTCTGAAGGGTATACATGAAAAAAAAAATTTATTTTTGACATTTTATTTCAATCCGCCACCGACGTTAGCTTAGGAATATTTGTATAATAATTTTTTAAAAATATTGGTGTAATAATTACATATATTTTTGAAGAGTGTATTTGCAATATCATAACCTCATACATGTACAACCCTTAAAATGAATGTTGACCATTCGATGCACCAAAAAGTCAAAATGGGACTTGTGGGCTCCACTGGTCAGACAATGGCAAACAGTCAAATGCCAAATTGCAAATTTCGAACTCAAGAAGAATTTCATTTCAGCGAACGAAAATGGAGACTCAGGATGAGGGATGGTATCCAAGCCAATTCCAATTAACGAATGGAATTGGAAATATTCGATGTTGTCCTAACAACAGTACAGATCCATGAATTTTTCAATGATTTTTTTAACAATTCATATAAAAACCTTGTGACTATTTGATTTTCACAACTTGAATTAACATAAGATGATAAATCAATAGAAATTGAAAGTGATGCTACATTTCAACTCGTCTTAGCTTCCAATCATAAAGAGAAACATGCATGATGCTTGTTGCGACGCATTTCAACTCTCTCAGTTCCTCTCGTCCACTTGTTTTTGTTAAACCAGTATATTCCTTAGTTAAACCATTAAACTAATCTTAAAGCACGCGATTAAGCCCTAAGCACAGACAGACCACATTAGTCTCATCAACTCCTTTGTTTACTTTGTGCCATACAAGTCTTAAGTTGGCCTACAAATTCTTAAGACTCTTTTTTGTTACCTTTTGGAAGCACTTGTGTTTTTCTCAATCTCGTGATTATTTTTCATTTTGCTTAAAAAAAACAACAAACTTCGAGTTTGAAAATGAGCCCTGTTCTCACCATCCTTTTCTCCCTAATGACATGGATTATGCATATAATAATTTATCTTCTAGATAATTTTGATTGGAAGGTAAACATAAAGGACAAGTTAATGGTCTAATTTTGAATTTGTTTTTTCAAAAAAAAAAAATGTTTTGGATAATTAGAGTCCAAACAGGCTGAAGACAAAGGTCCGCTGTGCTCAAAGCTGTCTTTGTTTAAGGACTCAACTGTAGGTTGACAGGAAAATGAATTTCAGAATTTTGTCATATTTCGTCGAGGATTAAGCACAAATAGCCTTATTTTTTCCAATTTTTTTTTTATCGAGATATATTAGACTGTCCAGCTTGACTCAAATAGCTCGTTTGTGAAGGTCTATAGGATCAAATAGACCAGAATCAGTCCAATGGGAGATTGTCAATTATAATAAAAAAAAATTTAGTTGATGGCCGAGCAGTCGAATGATTAAGTAGCATCATTAGTCATGAGTTTTCAGTAAACCAACTTAAAATTCAGAAGATATTAAGTTCGTTAATTATGAGATTTCTTATCAAAAAATTATGCTAATTTAATTTCCGCTGATCTGACAATCAATTGCGCTTTTTCTAATGGAAATTTTTGCTTGTATACCCCTTAAAGCTTTTGAAATTTATGTATATTCCTATAAAAAATTATAATTACTCTTACATTTTTTCAAATTTCAAAATATTTTTACAGATATTTTTGATCCATGACTCCATCGAAATCTAACTTAAGCAGATATTTTTTGAATTAAAATTTTATTAAAATTGTGAAAATTCAGTTTTATTCTTATTTATTAGCAACATTTTTCAAAAAATAAAAAATCTAATTGTAGCATTTTATGATGTTGATGTAAATAGTAAAAATATGTTTTTTACACTTCAACATCTCATGGGACCAACACATTTCTATAAAAAAATAAAATATTTTTTTTATAATAGTGTTCTAATTATTTTTATTTTCAAAAATTTCTTTTTTATTTAAAATAAGAGCAATTTTTTTTGCTTGTATATATCTAAATCATGAACTATAGGCAATATTTTTTTTATAAAAATAACAGCAAAAATTAGTAAAAAAAATTTTAAAATTTTCTGAGAAACTTTTGATCAGTGTCTCATATTTTCAGAATTTCTTATTAAGTCTTTAAAAATTTCTAAAGTTCAAAATCAGCTCCTAAATATAGTTAACATTTTAAATAAAAGTATGAGTTTATCATTATTCATAAATATTATATTTTATATATAGGTATTTTGTCTTATATATAAGTATTTATATCTGAAATAAAATATTTACAAATATTGATAAATCCGTCATTTTATTTAGATAATTAATTACTTCGAGAATTGATTTTTTATTTTAAAAATTTTCAGGACTTGATAAAAATTTTTGAAAATACGAGAGGTTAATAAAAAAATTTTAAAAATTAATTTTTTTTAAAAAAAATTCTCCCAAAATAATAAGACCTACGAAACTTACATAATAATTCCGAGCCAAAAAGTCAATTTGTGAACATGGTTCCCAGGTAGAGATAGAGCTAGACACAGCAATCCTAGTGCTTCCGTACCAAAAGAACCAAACAGGCGTTCACGTTGAATCTCCGGCGGGTGCTACGGCTGCCGCCACCGCCGCGAAAACCCAAAACCCTAGCCCTGCCTTTCGTCTAAACCAGAAGCGAGACCATTGGGAACGGTATGGTCCAAGCAGTAGAAGAAGGCAAACAGGGCAGTAAAACAGGGGAAGAAAAGGCAAAGTCAAACTCGAACACATCATCCTTGCCTTAACCACGACCATTAAGCCCCACAACTTCAGGCTTTTAAGTTTTAACAACAAAAACATCACTTAATTAAACTAATCTAATCCGGAATTGCGGCTCGCCCTACTGCCCTATAATCAGTCACATGTCTCTTTCTCCTCTGCTTCTTCTATATAACCCTCATCACCTCCTCTTTCCCCACACTCGAGTCCATTTCCAATTGCAATCCCATATCATCTCTCTCTCTCTCTCTCTAATCCAAACATCAAACACTTGGCTCCAAAACAAGAAGAAGAAGGAGAAGGGGAAAAAGCTAAGCTAGGCATGGAGATGGGAGCGAGTGTGGGAATGGAAATCCATGGCATGTCATGCAGCTCAGCGGCCGCCACTGCGCCGGTGAGCGAGGAGGAGATGGACTTGCGGAGGGGTCCCTGGACAGTGGAGGAGGACCTCATCCTCGTCAACTACATCGCCAACCATGGAGAAGGACGCTGGAATTCCCTCGCCCACCATGCAGGTAATCGAGCACCACCAGCCCTAAAGCATCAAATCCCAAGAGAACCACCCAAAAGGCTTTATGCTAAGTTGCTAACACTTTGTTCTACATGTGAAAACAGGACTTAAGAGAACTGGCAAGAGCTGTCGGCTTCGGTGGCTGAACTACCTACGGCCGGACGTCCGGCGAGGCAACATCACCCCTGAGGAGCAGCTGCTGATCCTGGAGCTCCACTCTCGCTGGGGGAACAGGTACTTGTTCTTCTTCGTTCTCCAGCAATAACTCTTCTTAAATTTGGATTTATGTCGAAATGGAATTCTCGTTTCCATCCATGAAGGTGGTCGAAGATAGCACAGCACCTGCCGGGGAGGACGGACAACGAGATCAAGAACTACTGGCGGACGCGGGTGCAGAAGCACGCCAAGCAGCTGCAGTGCGACGTCAACAGCAAGAAGTTCAAGGACGTCATGCGCTACCTCTGGATGCCGCGCCTCCTCGAGAGAATCCGGGCGGCCTCCGGCGCCAGCCCAGCCGTCGCCGTCTACCCTAATCATCACGTTACACAATTCGCCAACGAAAACTTGCCACACCCGGTGATTACAGGGGAGCTCTCGCAGCCGAAGCCGAGCCCCGAGAGCTCCAGCCTCGCAGGGTCGTCATCGGATTCGATGGGGACACAGTTTTACTCGCCATCGGAGGGGCTCACCGGAGACAACATAGTCGGTGACGGGATCCAGAGCGGTCAGTTTTGGCCAGAGTCGCTGCTCAGCCCCGGTGCGTACGGCAATCAGCAGCCGGTGGAGTTCGATCAAGGGTGGTGGCCCGGCGAGGTTAACGACGGTTTGTGGAACGTTGAGGATAACTGGTTTTTACAGCAGTAAAAAAACAAAACAGATTTATAAATTCAATATTTGTAAGATTTGTAAGTGGGAATAAATGAAGAAAAATGAAATTGTTCATGTTGTATTTTTTCTTCTGATATTTGTGACAAAATGTTTGGAAATTGAAAATTGAAGATTACTTACAAATTCCGTTCAAGCTTGATGCACTAATTAGAGAATTGTTATGAAAATATGATGCAAGTCAGGGAAGCCCGTGGAAGTCGCAATCGGATGAACCGCACAAGGTATGATTGGAGGGAAAGCTAGCTTTGATGATTTATCCGAGGAAATTTATCGAAACTTTTTTTTCTCCGTATTTTCTTCTTAATTTAGAGGATATAATTGTCTGTATTAGCGACTGACGGCCAGGTTAAATCGGAATCAACTATAAAAAGAAAATAAAAATGAAACATTAGCGACATTCTTCCGTCTGCCTGTTACGCAAGCAGTGACACTTGGCTAATCATTAGGTAGGCCCCTCTCCTAGGCTATCCTAAAATTCAAAAAATAAAAAATAAATAAATAAATAATAGAAGGCACGTGCTTCCCCGGCAGGCACGTGCACGCGTGTGCACGCGGGTAAGTTCACACGCGTCTGCATTCCGTTTGCCTGTGGTCCACTGTCAGGGGAGTCCTCCTCTCGACACGTGCGATGCTGCGAGAAGTGACAGGGCATCTGGCGCCCGCGCCGCCGGAACCCTTGAAACGAGAAGTCGCCGAACCATGTGGCATTCCGCGGGGACGAGGTGGCACGCAGGCCTGGGTGGGGCCCGCGCGAGGACTTCCCGCAACCCGGGTCTTCCGGTCGTCTGGTCAACGACTTCGGATAACACCTCGTGGGTGAATATTTTGGCAGCGATTTGACCAGTATGACCTCACATTCCACACGTATTAGTCCCGAATAATACTATTTTAATTATATAATAATAATCGTTATTGAGAAAGATAAGCAACAGGGACGACCAAGCCACTAAATTCCCTGTTTATGGACCAAAATTAAATATTTGATTGTGCGCGATGAAACGATATTTCTCATTCTCGTGGAAATCAAAATATTTCGGGTTTCTTTCGAAATTAATCAGAAAATATCCAAAGCCGAAACCCAAACCTTATCATAAAATCAACACCTTGCATTCATTTTGTTTTAATATCGAACGAGGAATTATTTCATGACGCTGTGATTTGGAATATCAGGATCTATTGCACCAACATCATGAGTTCATTTGTTAGTTGTTGATTTAGACTTGAAGCCTATTCGAAAAAATATGGATTATGTTTTTTTTTCTAATGAGCCAGTTACACATAATTTTTTAAAATTTTAATAAATTACATTTTTTAAAAAATTTAAAAAATTATATATCTTTTTTTAATTGTTATATATGTTATAAAAATCTTAACAGATATATATATTTATTTTTAAAATTAAAAACATTTGAATACTTTATTTGAGGTGAAATAAAAAGAAAAAATATACCGTATTTAATAACTAAAGAAAATATATATAATTTTTAAAAAATTAAAAAAATATAATTTATTAAAATTTTGAGTAGTTATATCCAATTGACCTTTTCTTTTATATATATATATATATATATATATAATTGTAAATTCAATGGATTAGCAAACTTAGCATGCTTTTGGTGATATGCGTTGCTTTCTTTACTTGCGCAAGGACGGTACTATTTTTTTGTTTTTTGTTTTTCCATAAAAGTAGAGCTAGATAAAGCACTAGACTCTATCTGATACCTCGCTAACTAGACAACTGATTAGGGTTGCAATTTGTAAACGAGCCGATCTTCAGTGAGCTGCGACATTGTAAGTGAGCTCGATGCTTGTAGATATCGTTTTCATCCAGTTTGCTCAATTTCGGTTTGTTCTAACCCTATTCTCACCGAAGCAAACAAAACTTTTTTTTTTTTTTAAAGCATTTTTTGCATGGCATTTGCACGAATATAAAATATTGAAGTTGGCAGGCTTAGGTTCGGCATCAATCTCCTAAAAGTGTTGAGATTTACGGTGAAAATTTTATAAATTAGCTTATTTTTAAATAATATAAAAAATAAAAAATAATATAAGATAAAAAAATAAAAAAATACATAATAACATATGTGATTTATCAAAAATCGGATTACGTCTATAAGCGGAGCAAGAGATTCATTATTAAAAAATTTTATAAGAATTTACAAAAATACTGCACTTTTTTTTATCCAACCAAATTCTTTAATCAAGACTTGACAACGCCTCAAACTTTAGATAGAATCTTCAAAAAAACATCATTAGAAACTATCACGAAAAATCATCGAGAACCACTAAAAAAACTTAGACACGAGAGCTGACACTATCTCTCTTTCTCTTTTCTCTATTTTCTTTATTCTTTTCTCTTTATTTCTCTTTAGTTTAATCTCAGTACTACACCGCACTTAAATTCTATGTATTATTATAATATTTATAAATTCTTATTAAATTTAAGTTTTATTTTAATTATAATTTTTAATATTATATAATAGGTATTCAAAATAAATCATAAATCTGAATCTAATTTTGAATTTCTACTTTAATTCAAATTTCAATCAAGTTTGAAATATCTAAATTCAATACTATATTATGTCCGGAGCTAGCAAAAGATGTCGCTCTATTTGCAGGCAAAGAGGAGATGCTCATCTTTGTTTATTGAAGCAATTCATTGCTTTTTAATTGAGAAAGAAGAACACATGCTTTCACAAAGCATGAACGGCCGCTAAACTCGTAGGTTTCACATGAGCCTTTGGCTTTTGACTCTTCATCTCCGACCAACTTTGCAACCCTGTCTTTGTAAGACCAAATATGTACTGTAATTTTGGCAAAATATATATAAATAATTATCATCGAACATGTAAAATAACAATCAATATATATAGTAAAAATTTAACATGTACAAATACTATACGATTGAATTTGAATTTATTTGCAATTATGTCTTTTTAAGACGAAAAATATTATGTGATACTTTAAAATATGTAAAATAATACATGAAAGCTATGTGATCGTATATTATATATGATTGTATTTGTCGACAATAATTTAGATGCCACTCTTCGAAAGAAAGATTTGTGTAGGAATTTATTGAAAATGTGAGTTTCTATTTGAACTCTTAGGGAAAGACTTTGTTTGATGGAAGTTTGACATCATCCAAACAACTTGTTAAGTCGATCCTTAGTCTGCATCAATTGCTACTCGAAGGCATACCCAAATATCCCTACAACTTCCCTTGTATAGTCCACAGAAATAGACTGGATCCAACTCGCCCAACCCAAAGAGATAAGGCTAACAAAAATCCAACTCCATTTTTCCAAAAACAGGTGAAATCTAGGACCTC
The DNA here is from genome assembly GCA_005019695.1 of Trichopus zeylanicus subsp. travancoricus. Lineage (NCBI taxonomy): Eukaryota > Viridiplantae > Streptophyta > Magnoliopsida > Dioscoreales > Dioscoreaceae > Trichopus > Trichopus zeylanicus. Next base: position 1,286,150 of record RXID01010941.1, read on the forward strand.
CATGGGGGCCCCGACATGCCAAAAAAGGAAACCGTATCATGTGCCATTGGAAGACTTCCAAAACCTTGCCAAAAGTAGTACAATGGCACTTCGTATGGAGATGTCATGGTGGAGACATAACTACTATTTTTGGCAAATACATTTGTTGGGGTTTCCATTTTTGGCATCCCACCAAATGATGGAGACTTGTGGAGATTTCCAACCAAAAATCTGATTCATTTTGGGAGGAGGCCATGAGAGCCACTCACAGAATATCTTTTAATGACTTGCTTGCTTTAAGTGCTGGAATAACTTGATCACTTAGTATATTGCATCGGGCTGCTTCATTCCGATCAATTCAATTCTAAGTTCGGATTGTTTCTCATGCATAATAAACTGATCGGTTTGTTCAGAAAATTTTAAAAGAATTTTTTGGAAATATTTTTTAACGGGACTGTTTGGCATGTCAGAATAAAAAAGTAAAATTATTGGGACGAACGAGTTTTTTAAGTAATAATTTAAAATACAGAATAAATAAGGCATTAAATAGGCCCATATCCTCTCGCTTGGTCTGAAATTTCGGGCCTTGGAAGGCCCAAACGAGTTAGGCCCGTGATTTATGCATGACATGTCATTGTTCACAGCAATCACAGGAATATATAAGGGAAATTATACGTTTAAATTTTAATAATGTTATGTTTTCAAAAGATGATATCTGTTTTTCTAATATTACTTAATCTGCTAAAAAAAAATACAATTTTTAAAATATTTATCTATTCATAATAAAAGTATTAAAATATAATTACTGAAAATACCAGGATTGTGATGCACGTGTCAAATTAGAGCCCGCCACGTTTTGTGTGAGCTCCACATTTTTTATTATATATATTTTCAAATCGAATTTTTTGAATAAAAAAGTTAATAAAATTGAGCTTAAAAGACATATTATGAAGATATACGATCGAGTTAGAGATTTATTTATATACCAAATTATTATAAACTTAGAAATTTTAGATATGAATAAATTCGCAAGAAAGATTAGCTACCTCCCGAAACTTAATTATAATTAAACTCACGAAACTTGGTCTATTAGTGCTAATATATCAGTCGATGAATCTGCAATTTTTTTTGAAGTCAATTCCGAATAATCCAGGAATGATCCCTCTTTTATGGACAATCCAGTGAAACGGTAACCCAAAATTATAAAATCGAGATACGTTAAATCTTTGGGAGCACTATAAATAACACAATAATTGAATAGGTAAAAGACTAATGTTCAATCTCATATTCTACCTTTATCATTAATTACTGAGTTAATTTGAATATTTGAGCGACCGTTGCAGGAGAGTTTCCAATGGTCTCTTTCATGATTCTTTTTTGTGCAGATTGGTAGAAGGACAATCTAGTATATCGAGATCTCAAATAATCTCTCGGACCAAAACCAATGGTGAATTGGACTCCATCAATAGTTGTGCTTTTATTGAGATCCGTTCTGTCACTCTTTTCACTAATCCAAGAGGTTTCTGACGGTCCTCTCGCCATGTCTTCTAGAGTAACACGATCGTTGTCGTCAAAAAATCTCCCTGGGGGGTTGATGGCCCTGGCGCCGACAAAATAACATAATTTATCCAACAAACTAGATGAATCAACCGAGTGGGCTAACTCAGCGATTCAAATGCCACAACAGCCTCGAGCACCTCTTTTGTAAATGATACCTGAGGTACCATGAGGACCATCTAACTCGGTGAGTAGGAACGAGTTCAAACTCTGACTACCACCGTCCAATAAATGACACAATTACTTAAGATTCATGTGTAAATAATGTGGAACCTACAAACCCAATAGCTACATAATCAAGTCCAAATGATGCAAAATCTCCAGACTTATTCTGCTTAATAGCAAGCTCCGGTTCATGGTCCAATTCTAAATCAAGATACTGCACCAAATCAATAGTGCGAGTCACAGCATCATACCATACTGAGCCTAGCACAGCTCAGTGGGCACCTCCACCAAAGTCAGTATGAACCCTCAGCCATGTCTCCTCTATGATACCAAGCCTTGAGGGAATACAAGAAATATGACCCCACGTATGATCTAGTGGATGAAGCCACATATTGTATACATATCAGCCAAGCTTCAGATATACTCACTCGAGGCACCCAGAGAGAGGTTATATCCCATGTAGGTTGGAAATTATCAGGGGCACCAGTTTATCTGAACTACGTGAGGTATGATACCCTATTGATTTCCAAAGTAGCATATTCTTCATTACAACCAAAGTTTCGACAACCTCCTTACAAGGTATATGATGGCTCAATGGATTTGGTTGATCATATTAGTACTTTTTGTAATGCTTGATTCTCCAAGAAGCATGAGCTTTCACCATGTGTAAGGCATTTTTCATGATACTGTAAGATCTAACCTGGGCCTGGTACTCTTGACTTTCGAGGCACTCCATTATGCGTTTTGATGATCTAGTAGACCAATTCATAAAATAGTTTGTCTCACTCGTACCTTGATATAAGGATCCATGTACTTACCCTAAAGCAAAAAGAGGGTGAAAGCTTAAGGGAGTATTTGGCTCAATTTGACAAAACTCAGCTCGAGGTTACAGAAGTAGATAGTTCCATCATCCTGGCCGCTATTATCAACTAGATTCAGCAAGCTCGGGTTATCTATGAAATGACATGCTGACTACCCAAGAGTCTTGCAGAGTGTATATAAAAAGTCTATGAGCACATTTGTTGGGGAGCCACAAAAGTGTCAAACCAGATCCATATAGTGAGCCGGACACCAAACCATCCCAAAAGCTCAAGCTCATGGGATATGAATTTTTTTCACTATATCTATTGGACTCTATCTATCCAATATCCGATGTGGGACTAATTCATCACACCTGATATTATAACAATCTCCTCCTTCAGGTATGATTTGACCACATCAATTTAATACTCTTAATCAAGAACTCTTTTATTCAACCACTTTCACCGTGTGACCCATGTTCTCGCACCAACCTCTAGTGCCCGCGCCCTTGCATCGGCTTCTGGCGCCCACACTTGTGGGCTTACCATCCTGGCGCCAATGCATGCGCCCTTTCTCCATCCTCAAGCTAGCCTCGTGCGAGCGCTCAAGACCTTGGGCCTGCACTCACGCCCTTGCCGGCCTTGCGCCCGCGTCCTCTCGCCGGTCTTTGCCATGAGACTAACATATGACTCAATTCAGTCATATCATCGCGGTAATTTTTGGTCTTAAGAGTTTTCACAGCTTCGAATTTAAAGCTCCGATACCACTTGTTGGGGAGCCACAAGAGTGTCAAACCAGATCTATATAGTGAGCCAGACACCAAACCATCCCAAAAACTCAAACTCATGGGATATGAGTCTTTTTCACTATATCTATTGGACTCTATCGATCCAATATCCGATGTGGGATTAATTCATTACACCTGACATTATAACACACATTAATGTTGAAGACGTAATTTTGGCCAAAAAGTCAAGGGCCCTAAGTCAAAAAGACCAAGAACCAAGCAAAGAGACCATAGGTCTGAGGAGCATAGACCAGAGTTTCAAGCCTATACTTCACTAAATCATTCCATATTCGAGGTTCTCGCTCAAATTGAGCATTGAGACTTCCTATGGAGGCCTCTGCCAATTCGTACGACTAGGTAACATTTAGATAAATCAAGATATTATCATTTTCATCAAAAATATGAACATGATATTGACGAATATAGGCATCTCAAAGATGAAATTGAGAGGCTCATTAAAGAGGGGTACTTTAGATAGTTTGTTTACCGAGATGAGCAAATCGAAGAGGCTCTTACTTAGGAACCTCATCCTTGAGATTCTCTAAAAAGGAATTCCATCCTAGAATTGCTTAACCCTTTAGTAAAGGGACACACCAACATGATGTTGATGAGTCAATTGGCATAGAGTGAGCATTGGCATCAACATAAAAATGCCGAATCATCACTGGGGGCAAAAGGAGTTGGGGGAGCCGTGGCAACATTCTGAGCCTGAGTATCGAAATATTGTCTTCTTCACAAAGGACTTGGAATGAATTTTGATGCCCCACAACGATACATTGGTAATCTTGGCAATCCTAAATGGCTATACCACACAACGTATCATGGGTGATATGGAAAGCTCGGCAAATATTCTAATTACTAGGGCCTAAGATCATATGAAGACTGAGGAAAAATTAGAGCCATATGTTGAGACATATACGGGATTCACTGTAGACTCCATTACTCTGATCGGTATAATTGATCTACTCCTCACATTTGGAGAGAACCCCAAAAACAAAAAAATCAGGTCAAAGTTTATGGTGGTTTGGACCATGGTTTAAAGTTTCGGCTGAAACTAAAATATTTCAATTTCAACCATGGACGAAACGTTTCGATCGATTTGGTTTCAGTTTTACCTGTATAAGCCCTGCCCCTGTCACTACGCATTGGTGCCAGCCTCACGCCCACACTTGCACTCTCATTGGCCTAGCCCCCGCGCTCGCACCGTCGCACCGGCCTCTAGTGCTTGCACCCACGCGTTGCCACGAGCGCGCTCACAAACCTAGTTCTTGTGCCCTCACTGGCCTCGTGCATGCACCCACTCCCTCACTGGCCTGGCCCCTGCGCCCTCGCGCTTGCCTCTAGCGCTTGCACCCACTCCCTCACTGGCCTGGCCTGCGCCCTCGCACCTGCCTCTAGCGCTTGCACCTGCACGCTCGTGCGAGCGTGCTCTCCAGCCAGGTGCCCTCACCCTCGCCGGCCCTGCGCCTTCCTCACACTTGCACTCGCCAGCTTGGTGCCTATGGCCTTGCTAGCCTTACGCCTGCCCCAGAGCCCTTGCTTGAGCCTGGCCCCCATGCTTGTGCCTTCGCACCTTGGCCAGCTTGGCCCTCGCACCTGCACCCTCACGTCGGCCTTTGGCGCCCGCATCTGCACGCTCACCAGCCTGGCGCCCGTGCCCTCACCTGTCTCATGCCCACTTCCTTGCCCTTGTGCCAGCCTCATGCTTGCGCTCACACCCTCGCTAGCCTAGCTCCTGCACTCGTGAGCTTGCATCAGCCTCTAGCATCAGCACCTGAGCTTGAGCGTGAGTGCACTCACCAACCTGGCACTCTCGCCCTCACTGGACTGCCTCCGCACTTGCGCCAGCCTCATGCCTGCCCTCACATCAGCCTCTGGCGCCTGTACCCGTGCGCTCGCCAACTTAGCACCTTTGCCTTTGCTAGCCTCGCACCCTCGCACTGGCTTCACGCTCGCGCTCACACTCTCGTTGGCCTAGCCCTCGCGCCTGCGAGCTAGCGCCAGCCATTGGCGCCTGCACTGAGTGAAAGCGCGCTCGTCGGCCTTGCCCCAGCGCCCATGCTCGAGTAGGCCTTGCGCCCTCACCCAAGCCCTCGCATTGGCCTAACGCCCACGCTCGCGTACTCACTAGCTTGGCCCCCATGCCCGTGCCCTCACGTTGGCCTCTGGCTCCCACACGTGTGCAGTTGCTAGCCTGGCCCCCACGCCCTCGTTGTCCTTGTTCCCTCTCCCGCACCCTCACCCGCGCCCTTGCATTAGCCTCACACCTACACTCGTGCCCTCCTCGGGCCTTTGGAAGTGGTAGTCAAACGAGTAGTGGAGCTAGAGGATTGTTCATGTGTATGAGTTTTTGGTGCATGGGCTACTTCAGGTGCATCACTACTTCAATCAAGTTACTTCATGAAAAGCATAATCAATGGTGGTGATGTTTTATCAGAATGAGAATAATCAGCTAATTAGAGAAAGACTTCATCATAATCCTAGCATGAGAATTTCAGCTAATTGGAGCAGGACCTCATCATAATCCCATTACGAGAATTTCTCCTTGCCAATGTCCCCACTCCCTAATGAAGGCATGTGAATAAACAGTACAAGAAGTGAGTGGTGGTCGGTGGAAAGAGATAATGTTAGGGTTTAAAACAAGGTAAGGATTTCTTCATTATATAAAGCTGGCTCCATTGCAATCAGGGTGCTCAGGGTTTCTTGAATTTGCTAGTGTTGGTGCTGATTTTTTATCTTCAAACTTGGCTATTGCTTTTCTTCTGCTGTAGTCTACTGAGAAAAGAGGTAAGTAATTAAGGGTGGTATACAATTTAGGTTTGAGGTTATGATTTTCTTGTTCTTATGTTGAACTTCTTACTCCATTGATCTTTATAAATTCATGCATTTTTTTATAATTTGTTATCAACAAGTTATAATGCTCTTTTCGTTACACTTATCAATATCATTTTATACGAATATATATGGAGAAATACGAATGTGGACATGTTGATTTTAATTTCATGTAAAAATATTTTTTATAGGAGTTATTTGTATGTCATAAGGTATAAATTTACTTAAAAGTGGGCTTCTATGCAAATTATTAATAAAAAAATTCAATAAAATTTGAAAATTATTTGTTACTAAATTTGTAAGAAAATTATGTTTTTTAAATTGTTTAAAGATTTAGGGCTTATATAAAAATTTAGTAAATCAATAATTTTTTAAATTATACCAAAAATGGCTACTAAATCTGAAAATTTAGAAGCTATGTGGAATTTTGGTAGTAAAGATTTATTTTTATGATATGCAAAAAAAAATATTTTTTTCCTACAATTTTTTAAATTTGTAATTTTGTAATTTAGTAAATCGAAAAATTTGGAAGTTATGTAATTTTTTTATTTTTTAAGTTAATTTTTATGTGAAAATTAGGTAAAAATAGAGAATATATAAATTAATATAAAAATTAATTAGTAAATCAAGAAATATTAGAGTATAGCAAAATTTAGCTAGTATTTGTTAATACTTAATAGATTTGTCCGAAATAGATTTTTTTTAAAGTTAAGATTTTATGTGAAAATTAGGTAGTAAATTGATAATATTTAAATTAATGTAAAAAATAGTTAGTAAATAAAAAAATATTGAAGTTATGTAAAAATTAGCTAGTATATATTAATAAATTTATGCGAAAATAGAGTTTTTTGTATTTTTTTTAAAATTAGGGTTTTATGTGAAAAGTAGGTAGTAAATTGAAAATATTAAAATTAATATAAAATTAGTTAGTAAATTGAGAAATTAGTTTTTGTTAATAAATATTTTTTGAAAATGATCATTTTTATTTTTTTAAAAAGTTAAGATTTTATGTGAAAGTTAGCTAATAAATTGAAAAATTTTGAAGTTATGAAAAAAATAACTATTAAATAAAGATTTTTTTCGTCTAATCATAGGTAAATTTTCTTTTACTATAATTTGTGTTGCTGTTGTTGGTCTTCTCCTATTGCTACTACTATTATTCATTTGGTTCTGTTGCTCCTTTGTTATTTTTGTTGTTGTTCTATTGCTGTTATTGTTGTATTATACATGGCTTCAAAGCAAAACACACAATAAACTATCCGCAATAATGATATCGCATGGCAATACTGTGAATTAGTGGGTGTGGGTCTTTGAAAAGTTCGTTACAAATGATGTGACTGTGTGTTTTGTTATTGAATTACAAAATTAAAAGAGCATTTAGGAGGAGTAACTAGCTCAGTATGAAGCTATGAGAAGGTTCTGAATGAATTGAAATAAATATTTTGGACAATAGTACAAAGTGATAGAGAATATAAAAGAAAGGATAAGGTCAAAAAATCACGCTTCGAATAGGAGCTTATTAGGCATTGCAATCAAGATCTCGAGCAAGTTTCTGATGATGAAGATGATGATAATGAGATTCAGAAAGTAATTCGTGAGAGCCGAAGATTATACGAGGAAACTCAAGGTGGTGTTGGCCTTTCCGAGATGGTTCGTGATCACCAAACTACTAGTTTCAGAGACTGACGTACAACTACCCCTTCAGAGTTAGAGGAAATTCCCATTTTTTAACATCGGGGCTATCAATATTTCTCCTATCGATCCATTTCTATTGAAAGCAAGAGATGAATTTGAGAACAACATCAAATGATTTTCGAAAGGCAAAACAATGGTTGGTAGTGCAGTATCCAAATATTTTTTCAATAACCATATTCCATTTCATTTAGTAAATGACGGTTACTATCATGGAATGATACGTGCTGTTCAAGAGATTGGCCCAGGAGTTCTTCCACTAAGTGCATTTGAGATTTTTGAAAAGTATTTGAATCTTGAAATTGAAGAGGTATCTACTTTTATACAAACGTTTCATAAATATTGGGATAAATTTGGGTATACTTTGATGTGTGATGAATAGAAGATACAAAACAGTAAAAATTTGATAAATTTTTTAGTATATTATCCTGCAGGGACCATTTTTTTAAAGTCAGTCAATATATCAGGAGAGACAAAGATTGGTAATTTCTTATATCATTTGATTTATAGTGTCATTGAGGAGATTAGCGAATCAAGAGTGGTATAAATCATAACTGATAATGTAGCTCCGCTGGTATATGCTGGGAAGAAGTTAATGCAAAAAAGAAAATATCTTTTTTGGACACCTTGTGCAGCACACTTTATTGACTTAATATTGAAGGATATGGGTAAGGATTTTGATATTAGAAAAGTGGTTGAGAAAGGTCAGAAGTTGATATCATTCATTTATAACCATGATTGGTGTCTTGAACTGATAAGAAAGAAAATATGGGGCCGAGAGATTATCAGGCCAGACATTACTCGGTTTGCTACATAATTTGTCTCCTTGGATTTCCTGAATACCCATCGACAGATGCTGAAGAGATTATTTACAAGTGAAGAATATGACAAGCATTATTTGAAGTTGAAATGGTTAGAGAAAATTCTTTCTGAACAATTCTACAATCAAGTCTTGAACGAGCAATTTTGAAAATCAGTTGAGAATGTGATCAGAATCTTCAGTCTATTAGTTAAGGTGCTGTGAATTATTACTCAGATGATCATTCGTAGATGGGGTTCTTATATAAAATAATAGAATGAGAAAATTACAAATAAGATGACATATAGGAATAATTGAATTTCATAAATGAGAGAAGCTTATTCGACCGTCGTTGGGACAATTATTCGAAGATATTCATGCTATAGATAATTGAATAAAGTGTCATTTTATAACACTTTATTAAGTTCTAATGATAATATTGTTGATTAATATTTAATTATGTTATAAGGATACTTTTTGAATCTAATATTTTAATATGTTGATGTAATCAATACCAGTAATAGAATTCTCGAAACGTTATATAAGGTAATCGAGATGATAAAGCCAGATATGAGAACAAAAATATTGACATTGCGCGAGGTATATTCTAAATAATTAATTTTTTTTACATAATTAAGAAAGTTTTTAACTTGAGTACGTCCATTAAATAGGCAATTATACCTATCAGGGGTGATACTCCTCCTATAGTTGATGTTCAATAATTATATATATTTGCTAATTTATATTATATCTACTTTTTAATAATTTTTTTCATAAATTACAGTTAGATGGTGGAATATTTATGGTCGGTATGCAACACCTAATCTTGCGAAGATAGCAATTAGAATTTTAAGTCAAACTGTTTCAAGTTCAAAATGTGAGAGGAATTGGACAACTTTTGGATTGATTCATACGAAGACGAGTAATAGACGTAAAATGGAAAAATTGGAGCAACTTATTTTTTGTCATTATAACATGTGTTTAAGAGCCCAAGACTTATAAAGGAGAATATTACTAGATGATGAGATAAGAAACTTGTCCGTCATATTCAAACACAATTTGATTATCATCTTCAAACACAAGAAACTATTCGCCATCTCTTAGATGAAGAATTGAAAGTGAAAACTGACAGAATATAGAATACTATTGATACCAATGATAGTAGTAATGGTAGTACAGCTGGTGAGGCCAATTTCTAACAATCACAATATGAGGACTCGTTTTCATCTTTTCCATAGTATAGAGGAAATGAATTTTTCAAATTTAATTTATATGGTGGTTATGTACTATAATATCAATATGCCTCATATGGTGGACAAAATGTCAATCAAGATCCAACAGATAGTGCGGGCTCTAGCTATTATGACAGATATCATAGCGGGATATCTTTTTTCAATCAAGAATATAATCAGTCAATGTAGGACCATATGACTTCATACTATCTGCATGTTGAATAATATTATCGATCACAACTTCATCGTACTAATGAGGATGGTGATGAAGAATATCAATCTCTTCAAGATTCGCCTCGAAATAGCATGTGATTATAAGACGTAATTTTATACTATCTATGAAATGATGTTTTCATTATTGTCTTAAATTGATATCTTTTGTATTATACATATAGTCGACGTGCATAAAATATTATTGCAATTTCATGACATTCAAATTTAATGCCTCTATAGTTTATTTTAAACTATGATATTTTATTTACTTTGTTACGATATTTTGTTGTAGTATTTTTCTTTTGACGTATTTTTATTATCTACTTTATATTCATGAATCTTGAAAATTATATGATATTTATTTTAAAATAGATAATGGAAAATCTGGATAATTATATTATAATTTCAGACCAAGTTACACTTGAAACATGAAAACTGATTATGTCCATTTTTTGTCAAAAACTTATATTTTGTTGTAGAATGATTCCACCTTTGGCTTATGATATACTTGGACAAACTTTAATTGAGCAGACATTAAAAGAATGTGAAAGAGTAAATGATCAAATTTATTATGTCTCTCAACAAGGTTCACTTAAGCTATCAATCAGTGTCTTGTTGTAATTTTTCCTGAATACTTCGCACAGTGTGATATTTATTTCTCATGGGTTATTGAATCACTTTTACTATTGTTGTCAATGAACATGGCTATCATTTTTATTTCAGACCTTTGATGTATGGTTATACTTCAAAACCGCTGTCACGAGATCATGCAGAGCTAGTTATTCTTGCTTATATATCTACAATACTCGTTCAGATCTTTCAGGTATTGAATTTGTTATTCCATACCCAAATATTCCAAACTCAACTGATGATGATTATAATAATGATGATGATGATGATATTGATTTGTTATATTACGTTATAATTAATAAATTATGTATATGTCAAGTATATTTTAATGATAAGTTAAATTTGCTTATGTTAATTTTTAACTTTTAATCATATTCATATTATTTCTTGTATATTTTCTATTTTTTATATAGTAATAAATAAAAAATAGACTATATCAGTGATTAACTATTAAAATTAATTTAAATTAATTAAAATAATATTTAATTCTTATGGTAAAATTAATTATAAATGCTTTTATAATTTTTAAATTTTTTTGAAATTTTTTTCAAAATTTTATCGTATTTTTAATTTGAAGTCAAAGTACAGTCAAAATATAGTCAAACTCAGGTCAACACATAATTAATAACTAAAAAATTTTTTTTGGCCAAAACCGAAATGACCAAAATGACCAAAATATATCGGTTTCACTGAGTGTCAAAACCAAAACTGAAACTAAAACTTAAAACCTTGGTTTGGACATACTTGATACATACTATAATACTGGGTTGTTTAGCTCTTTATCAATTCTAAGCGGTAATTTTGACCTTTCATTTAGTCATGAGGTTGCCAACTACGCTTAGCATAAGTGAAGTATGGGGTGACTAAAACCTTGCAAAGAAGTGCAGAGTAACTTATTGGCAAAATAACACTGACCAAAAAGGCAAAGGATCGATAGTGGCTGACATCAATGAATCTCCTCTGGAACCAAAGAAGGTGTACGTCGAACCTATGGAGTAGCTTGTTATCTTCGTTATCATTATGAAGACTCAGGGAGAACAGTGAAGCTTGGTGCAAACCTCATGAAGCCCCTTCGCACCAAATTGGGAGAGTTCTTATGAGAAAGTCAAGACATCTTCGCATAGTACCCAAAAGGTCTACCTAGTATAGACTCCTCGATCACACGGTATGAGTTTGCAGTTGCAGAAAATCACAAACCAATCAAATAGAAGAAAAGCCACTTTGCTCCCAAGCGTCAAATAGCCATCACTAAAGAGGTAAACAAACTTATTAATGCAGGATCATCAGAAAAGTTCATTACCCTAAATTGTTGGTGAATGTGGTGATGGTCAAAAAGACCAATGGCAAGTGGAGAATGTATATTAACTTCGCTGACTTGAACAAGGATTGCTCAAAGGATAACTATCCTTTGCCTATGATAGATCAACTGGTGGACTTGACCTTAGGCCATCAACTTCTAAGCTTCTTGGATGCATTCTTGGGCTACCATCAAATTCAGATACACCCCAAGAATGAGAAGAAAATTGCTTTCATCACAGACCAATGTACTTTTTGCTATGTTGCTATACCTTTTGGGCTAAAAAAATGTAGGAGTGATGTACCAAAAAATGGTGAACAAAGTCTTCAAGATTCTTCTTGCGAGGAATGTAGAAGTGTGTCCATACAAAGGGCACTTGAAGGGCTTACAAGAAAGTTTTGACATATTGTGGAAGTTTAAAATAAAGTTGAATACTGAGAAGTGTGTTTTCAGAGTAAGTTCTAAAAAGTTCCTTGGTTACCTCATCTCGGAGTGAGGAATTGAGGTTAACCCTAAGAAGATCGAAGCAGTAAGGAAAATGAAACCCCTAGGCTCTATTAAAGAGATGTAAAGACTCATAGGTCATTTAGCGGTGCTCAAACATTTTTTGTGGAGATCAGAAGAAAAATGTCTCCCCTTCTTTAGAGCTCTCAAGCAAGACTTGGAATTCAAATGGAACGAGAAGTGTAATCGAGCCTTTGAAAACCTCAAGAAATATTTGACCGAGCCTCGCCTACTAGTAAGACTTGAGCCACATGAAGTACTTTTTCTCTATATTTCAGCTTCAGACCAAATGGTAAGTTTGGTGCTAATAAGTAATCAAGGGGAAAATCATCATCCCATCTATTATGTGAGCCATGTGCTCACGGTGGTGGAGACTTAGTACCCTCCTCTAGAAAAACTTACATACATCATGGTATTAGCAACTTGAAAGCTCCGCCCATATTTCAAGGTTCACCCAATCATAGCACTCACCAACCTTCCACTTCGGCAGGCACTACAAAAACTGGAAACTTCAAAAAATTTACTAAAATGGTCAATCGAATTAAGCCAATTCAAGGTAACTTTTGATGCTCAAAAGACTATCAAAGAGCAAGCCCTAGCAGACTTCATGGTGAAAACTACATCATACCCATCTGGATCAAAATCTGAACCATGTGAGGTTTAGATTGATGGCTCATCAAATTGTAGCATTGGAGCAGTCCTCCAAAGCCTGAACAAAAGAGTGGTTGAGTACTTAACTCGACTATAATTTGGGGCTTCGAATAATGCTGCAAAATACAAACTTTTCTTCTTAGATTGCACATAGCATTGACGGCAGAAGCTAAAGAACTTAAGATATTTAACAACTCTCAACTTGTATGCTCACAAGTTACAGGGGAGTATGAGACAAAAGAAGCAACCATGGTGCAATACTAGCCAGGCACAAAAGCTCATAGCAAGGTTGGATCGAGTTAAAATTTGCCACATACCTCGAGATAACAATATTGAGGCAGATGCCCTCACATGACTAGCCTTGGTTTCTTCAAATCCAAAACTAAGACAAATTTTTATCGAGAATATCGAATGGCCAAGTTATCAAGAAAATGTCGAGGTGAATATAGTAGACTCAGAGCTAAGTTAGATAGACCTGATCAATACTTATATAGAAAAGGAAAACTTTCTGAGGAACATATTAAAACCCAGAGGATTACGTGGTTATCTCTAAACAACACCTTGGTAGATGGAGTCCTCTATAAAAGGTCACTCACATGACCACTACTCCACTATGTGAAACCTGAGGAACCTAATTACCCCTTCTGTGAAATCCACAAGAGGATATGTGGAAGCCATGGAGGGGGATGAGTCCTTACACACAAGCTCCTCTGGTAAGGATATTATTGGACCGATATGGTCATTGAGGCATCTAAATTTGTATCCAAATATGAATAGTGCTAAAGACATGTCTCGATTTACCATAGCCGTGCAGCTTAACTCCAACAAACTCAAGTGGTGTGGCCCTTTGATCAATGGGGAATGGATATCCTAGGTCCCCTTCTAATAGCCTTGAGATAGAGGAAGTTCTTAGTATTTTCTATAGATTACTTTACTAAGTGGGTGAAAGCCGAATCACTTACTACAATCACCGAGAAGAAGATCCAGGAGTTTTTATGGTAGAACATCATTTGCAGATTTGGACTCCCATGCATGCTAGTCACAGAAAATGGAAAGCAATTTGACAACTCAAAGTTTAGGGTATATTACACCAGCCTTCATATTGAGAAAAGATTCACTCAGTAGCACATCCCTAGGTCAATGGCTTGGCCAAAGTAATGAATTGAGCCTTGCTCAAAGGGATAAAAAAACATCTCAAGAGGGAAAAAGGCACCTGGGTCAAAAAGCTACCATATATTTTGTGGTCCTATTGGACCACTCCTCGGATGACAAAGGAGTCACCCTATATGCTTGCTTAGGAGTTGAGACAGTCATCCCTGTGAAAATTAGACTCATTTCTCCACAAGTTCAAAGTTATGATCCCTCTCAAAACAAGAAAAAAATTGGGCTAAGAAAGACTTGGCAAGGCTAGTCAACAATGGACTACAACAGGCTTGGAGCGGGCGATGGCGACCTCGCCGGCATGGCATAGGCACGACGGGGCTAGAGTGGCTGGCATGGGCAACAGATGAGTTACAGAGTCTAGACAAAGCTCATTGGAGGAGCATGGGAATGGTGAGGGAGAAGAGCTCTGGCCAGTGGGGGATCCAAGCCGGCAAGCAGGGTAGGTTGGTGTGCAGGCTAGTTATCAGGGCAAGGGGATGGCAGCCATCAAAGCGGACTAGCACAACGGGGATTCAGGTTCGGGAGCTTCAGCGAACATCGGGACTTTGCTGAGAGCAGAAGGAAAAAAAATATGAAAGGGAAGCATAGGGGAGGAAGAACAAAGGAGAGATAAGAATCCTTACATTCTATTGATTTGTTGATTCTTCTTCCGCATCCTTTTTGACCTCGAAAATCTGCCAAGTTCTAAGTTGCTTGTTCTAATATCTCCCTTTTTTTTTTGTTTATACAGGTGTACGAAGATATAGAATGAATCTCATTTAAATTTGAATAAGAACCTTATTTATTTGATTTAGATGAATTCTATTTGCAGTAAATAGCTATGGATGTGTTTATTTAAAATTGGATGAGTGTATAGATATATGTAGATAACAATAGCTTGAGATTTATATTAATTCTGAATATTAAATTTATAAGAAGATTATTTATAAATTTTTTTTAGAAAATTAGACTAAATTGTAATTTTATAAATCTCAGGAGGTTTTTTTAATAAAAATGACTAGTTTAGAAAGTTTTAAAATTTTTAGGGTTATTTTTAAATAAAATTTAAACTTATTTATAAATAGAAATTTTTAACAGATTTATTTATGAAAAATTGGAATTTTAAATGTTTATTCTATATTCGCAAATAAATATCTAAAACTAAAATTTGAGGGATTTATTTATAAAGTTTAGATTTTATGGGACTAATTTATAATTTTAGGATTTTATTAGACTTTTTCACAAAATTCTTATTTTAGGGACCTATTTATAAGAAAAATCTAGTCAAAATTTATTTATAAAGATTTATTCAGTTTAGAGATTTATTTAAATTTTTTTTATATTTTGTAATTTTGGTCTAAATTTTTGATAAATTTTGGGCTCACTTTTGGTCTAAATATCTAATCCACTTATCTTACTTTTGTTTGAGTTCAAATTTCTTAAGAATTTAAATCCAAATTGAACTCAATTTTAGGTCAAACTCGAATATGATTTAAGTTTAACTAAGATCTATATTTGAGCTATAATTTGATGACATACGAGTCTCAATTTTAATCATATTTTAATTAAATTTGATTGTGGTAAAAAAATACCTCAAACACCGATGAGGCATCAGACTTTGGCCCAATGTCAGGCAAAAAAATCTTGCATCAGATGAGACATAAGATCTTGTCCTAATGTTAGACACAAAGACTTTAGATTAGACGAACCATAAGACTTTAACCTAATTCCATGCACAAAAATCTTAGATCAAACCGGGCATAAACCTTACCTTAATGCTAAGCACAAAGATCTAAGATCAAATGAAGCATAAGACCTTGACCCAACGTAGACACAAAAACCTTATATTAGATGAGACATGAGAACTTGGCTTGATGCCAAGCACCAAGAACCTCAATTTAGATGAGACAAAGGGTTCAACTTTATATTGGGCAAAATGATTAGACCCAAATAAGGTGTAAGGCAAGCTTCATGGTAGACAAAAAAAATCTTAACACAAAGTATTAACAAAACTGCCCTAGGGAGGAATCTGTTTCACAGTTCAGCCAAGTATATTAGTTGAGATACTCCTGTCTAAAAATATTTCTTATGGAATCTTGATTGATATGTGAAAGCCTCCCACCATGGAAGAGAAGTAGTAAGTGCTTAAAAAACTCATAGAAGAAATTCTTGCCAAAACCAAGATTCGTTGGCTAAACTAATACTTTGAGGAATTCATCCTGAAGAAAGTCAGTAAGAATGACCATCTCAAGTAGGGAAGATTGAGGTGAGATTAGGCAAAGTTAAGAAAGACTAAAAGAACAACTTGGAAAACACAAAGACATAGGAAGGAAAGGAAATTTCATTACCATAGGAAGCAAAAGATTGTTATAGAAAATTTTCTATTACAATGAAAGGGATACATTTAATCAGAAACATTTAGAGGCGCCAGCTTCTTGGGCCCTAGAACAACCTCTACTCAGCCTCCCCTATCTCCTTCTCCTCCTGATTGTCGTTCTCCATTTCTATAATAGCCTCTTTCTCCCTCTGAAGAAGTGCCTTGTACTCCCACTTGAGGTGTCAAATCCTCAAGTCGTTGTAGAGCTTGATGTGAAGATCTTCAAGGTTGAAGTTAGATTTGTGATAGGTTTGCTTCACTATATCCCTACAAATGAGATAACCCTTAGTGAAGCCTTGGGCAGAGAGCTTGGCATGATCCCTAAGGTACTCATTGCTGGCCTTGAATTCTAAGATGGTTGCAACTTCATCATCTTCAGGGCATTAGTGTGCTCCTTTCTCTAGAGGGAGGTGGCAATAGTGGTGTTCTTGGTCTCCTCTAAGGAAGCTCGGTGTTGGGCTTTCAGCGCCTCCATGTTTGTTTTTATCACCTCCATATTCGATAAGGTTGATTCTCACTCTATAGTAAAGAGGTTCTTCTCTTCCTCTGCCTTTCTCTTCAACTCCTTCACATTGTTCTGGAAGGACGTGAGTTGAGAGTGAAGTAGGTTCATCTCCTCCTCTACCTTGCTTTTTTGGAAGCTTTGTTTCCCTTTAAGTTTCATAAAAGCGGTGCCTTACGAAGTGAAAAAAAATAGGATCTGTAGCTGAAATAAAAGTTAAAATATTAAAAAAAGGAAAGAATAGAAGAAGTTGAATTTGAATAAACTTACATTGTGACAAGCTCTCACTCCCTTCAAGAATAGTTAATCAATAGAGAGCTTGGTGATGAATCCCTAAAGTCTCCAAGGAAATACTCCTTGATGTTGATCTCTCTTTAAGCACCTCGGGGCACAGGGGGAGAGTGCCTCACACCTCAAAACAAGTTGGAGAAGGGGCAAGGGCAAAGATGGCTCCCTTGCCATGATCGGCCTACTTCACCATGTGAGAAGGTAATATGACGTAGTCACCCGAGGTGATAACTTAGGAAGGACGAGAAGAGGAACGAAGTGGCACTTGTGTTTTCTTCACCGACTTCTCGCCAATTCCTCAAATTTTCTCCTTCTCTCCTTTCTTCCTCTTCCCTTGGCTTGAGGCCACGGCAAGAGGAGTAGGAATTTCTAGTGCAACAGGCTTCTTCCAGGGCAATGATACTCAAGGAGCCCCTACTTGATCCTTCAAGATCTCATTTATGAAGTTGAGCTTAGTAATTCTTATAAGCACAATATCACCTCATTAAACCAAAGTAAAAGTTAATTATAAAAGGAAGGAAGCTTGAGTATTGAGGGCTGAGTTTTATACCAATCATTCGAGCAACGGATAGACCATGTTCTTTCAAATAGGCCTCATTAGATCATGTGGGGGCGGACCTAACTCCCTCTACCTTCTCAGCCTAGGATACTAATGATGGGCTTCAAGAGAGATTTCAAGGTTGGTCCTATGGAAGAAAAGATTACCCTACTCACACAGAAGGCTTGAGTCAATTTTGGAGAATGATCTAATAGGATAATCTTTTCAAGAATGAATAGAATTAGGGTTAGAGACAAATATTTTACACCACTTTCTTGGGGCGAAATGCCACCGACCTCCTGTGTTAGAACCTCGATAAACTTTAAAAGTATCCCTGAATATTTCTCGGTTAGGGAATAACCTTTAGAGGTAGCTGGGGTTTTGAAAGCTGAGATGAACTTCATGGCATTAGGAATAATCTGATATAAAGATAAGTCTCAATCCTTCAGAATGTCTCTGGTGAAAGAATCTCCAAGATACCTAAACACACTCTCAAATATCTCCTAATAGGTAAAAAACTCAATGCTAAACTTCTCCCTAAAAGTTTTATTATCTTCCTTTGACCCCTATAGGACTAATTCAGTTCCATTTGGGAAGCTGAATATGATAACCAGCTACCAAGATTTTTCTTTTAGAGAGTAGATTTGAAAATTCAGACCCTTACTTTAAAAACACATAGTAAAAAAAAAATACTTGCACTAGGATCATCAAGAGCAAAATAAAGAAAATTAATATGAAAACTTACTTGAAGGTGATGACAGGATGATAGCATGTTTTGAAGGGCATATCCATGCAAATCCAAAAGTATCACCTATAGTGGGAGAAATAATGGTAGGTGTAATAGTCTTCGAGGCAAATGGAGCAGAGGTCGGATGAGCAGTGGCTTCCCATACGTCCTTCTTTGGTGCTTGCACACAACTTGGGCTCCTAGTAGATAATGCTAAAGTGGCTTGAGAAGTTAACAGTTTCTTCGAGGCAAGGGTGGCTACTTGTCTTGGAATGATCTCCTTCTCAGTAGATACCATGGATGAGCAAGTCTTCTAGTAGAGAAGGAAGAGGCCAAAGGAAGAAGATGAAGATTCATAGATTTGCTAAAGTAGGAGGAAAAGGACATAGTCCTTCATATAAGTTTCACCTCGCCATTGGATTGCTCCCACATGGCTCAATCAAGGCTAATGAAGTCCAAAAGGCTAGATTTGCAAAATCTTCATCAAGATCCAAAAAGAAGTGTCCTCCATCTAATTTTAAAAACTTAAGTGGAGATGAATCATGAGGCATCCCAAAGATCATCATGATGAGAAAGCAGGCAGCTCTAGAATAGCACCTCAAAAAGGAGAAAAATCCTAAATGATTGCATAAAAAGCAACGAGGCAGTGACCTACTTCCCTAAGCATCATGGCAGCTAGTACCTCATATCTGAGAACATCAAGTTAAACTAAGGCACAATTCTCCACACCTCATGGCGGTTGATATTTCACCCCCTTTCCATGAAGAAGGGAATGGAGGTTCGGATCAAGCCAAGCTGTGATGATCATAAGCTGAGCCATTTCAATGAGGAATAAGGGAAAGCTTGAAAACTCAAGTCTCTGAACCAATAGCATAGGCTTAGAATTGGGAGCACTAATGATACATGAAGTTACTAAGTGATAGTTTAGAAAGATCGGATGAGTGCAAACTGAAGACAAAGCCATTAGTTGAGGTAACTAAAGATTAATTTTTGAGCCAAACTTTCTGAGTAAAAAAGTCAGTGAAATTGAGCTTAAAAGATAGGTTGTGAACATATATGATTGAACTAGAGACTTGTCTATATATCAAACCATTATGAGCTCAGTAACTTTAGATATGGACGAGCTTGTGAGAAAGATCAACCACCTCCCGAGTCCAGTTGTAACGAAACTCATTAAACTTGGTTTATTAGCATTGGTATTCCAGTCGATTAATCCATAGTTATTTACAAAGTCAATCCTAAGAGTTTGGGACCAATCTCTCTGTTACAAAAAATTCAACAGAATGATTACCCAATATCAAAAAATTAAAACATGCCAAATCTCTGGGAGCACTATAAATAACACCATAATTAGAGAGGTAAAAGACTAATTCACAATCCTGTATTCTACCTTCATCATTGAATATTGGGCTAATTTGAGTGTTAGAGTGACTGCCATTGGAGAGTTTCTGGTGGTCTCTTTCACAGTTCTTCTCTATGCATATTGATGAAAGGGTAGCCTAGCATATTAAGATCTCAAGGAGTCTCTCAGACTAAAATTGATGGTAAACCAGGCTCCATTAGCAAAGTATATGCTCAAAAACTTTTGAGTCAACTTGTATATGTAGGCTTTGATAGCCTAACCACTGAGCAATATGTACTCATCGATGTGCTTTTGCCTTGGCTTCTAAGGTTGATGCAGCTCAAGTTTTAGAAGCAAAAACCATGACAACATTCCCTTAATCATCTCTAAGTAGACTTCCAATCAAAGCCTCCTCATATGCCCTCTTGAAGGAACCATCAGTGTTTCAAGTAAAGAAATCTTGCTCACTCGATAATAAAATATTTTATTTTTCTCAATTTTTTAATAAAAGGCCTCATTATTAGATCTATAATGGTCATTATATTTAGCCTAGTTTCAAATTTCTTATTTTATTGATGTGGGACTAAAGACTAATCTTAGTTATACCAAGTCTCAGCCCCATATACTACTGACCTATCGTTAGTCATGGACCTCACAATATCCCCCTCAGGGACTCAGCATTCTCACTGAGCTAGCCAACGCTATTTAAGAGATGGGGTGAATAACTCTGATACCACTATGTGCACTCCAGACCTAACATAATATTGTCCGTGGATACTTGTGGATCACTAGCCCACAGGATCCTAGGGTTTCATTTTTTTCGGCTCCCTGAAAAAAGTCCTCATTACTAGGTCTACAATAGCCATCATATTTAGCCTAGTTTAAACTCCTGTACTTTGTTGATATGGAACTAAAGACTAATCTCCAGTCACACCGAGCCTCGGCCCCATAACCCATTAGCCTACCATCAGTCATAGGCCTCACACTAATGTGAAAACTGAGAGAAAAAAAAAGGAAAAGAGTCCTTTGGACGTTGTTGTGAAACTTAGTAGTTTTGTAGCAGAGTTTTTACAAAATAGCTTTAAAAATCTCTCACCCAATTTTTCTCTGTTATATGTAAGTTTTTTATTTTTTGCTTCGTGAGCACAGAGCGGTGGGATCTAGGGCAAGGTGTCTATGCAATGACATAGCTAGACAACAATGCACGATGTGATGACATGCAACTTGACAATGACATTAGATTTGATAATGAATTTAGGTTGTGTTCTTTCCTTTTCTCTTTCCTTCAATATGGTATTTTAGGTACCATGTGATCTTTTTGAAACCTAAAGCAAAATTAATTATTATTTTGGATAAAAAACTTGTTGTTGTGATAGACTTGATGGTTTCATTTTTTTCTTATATTCTTGCTTCAGCTGTAGCCTGTGAATGTGTTGCTTGGAAATTGTAATGGATTGTTACTAAAACTTTCATTATCTTATTGTTTTGTTGGACTCTACAAAAGGCATATTAGTTAAAAGGTATTTTGGAGGGATATATACTTTTGATGAGGGATCATTTTTTATGAGAGAAAAGGAAACTTGATTGACAGCTAGAAAGATGTGAGTCTAATTTGGTATCAACTTAGGTGTTAAATTTGCAAGGTTCCATACTATGTTATTCACTTCTTATAATACTTAGAATCTATATTTTATTCTATAATGACTCAAAGGTTAGGTTTAAATTGTCAATTATTTGACATTGGTAGTTGTAATTGCTTTTATTCTATATTTTACGTTTGACCGAGGAGGCTTGAAATAGTTTCTTTGTATTTTCTTTCCTCGCTAGATATGCGAATGAGGGACTCTCATTAATGCTATGCTAGTAACCAAATTTGATATTTGAATCTTTGGACAATTACAAACAGTAAATATATGATATATATTTAGCTCGTAATATTTCTTGACATTTTGAAAATCTTGTGAGTAGTATATCTTACCTTACATTTATCATATATTTACTTGTTTTAAAAATATGAAAATCATGCATGTGAATTCATGAAAAAGATTATTTACCTTTTGACATTTATTTGGAATCTTGTATTTGAGTACCAAAATCATGCATGTGTTTCTATTTAAGAACTTTATGATTTGTAAATATTATTGAATCCTAATATTATTTTTTTATATTTTATTGTGTTGTCTCCCACTTAATTCCTTTCTTATTCCACCATTGAGGTTAAATGGTCATATCAACATATACTTGTATTCTTGTTAGAAACCAATTTTGCTATCACTTGCGGACATTAGAGTGGTAGCATATTCCTATTCTCTTTCATGAGATATTCCTGATAAGATCCATTTTTGTGAGAAATTCCTTATTCTTGTTATGACCATTGATTTTAAGTATGCTTATTACTTATTTCAAAAACACCCGTTATTACTTATTTGACTAACTTCTGATATTTGGAATTAACAGATTTGAAAATATTACTCTTGTTAATATTGATTGTTTTGTCTTGGTGGCATTCACTTGAAGCTTGTAAATGGGTTAACTTCACTTGAATTGAATTTTGAAACTTTCATATTTATATGTATTAAAAGCTTATCTTAATATGAAATCATTCATTCTCTCATAAGTTCTAATGTTAGAAACTAGCTTGGGGAAGGAATGTGTGACAACCTACAATAAACATTTTAGATATTATTTCAGATTAGAGTTATAAGTGATCTTCTAAGATTAATTCATTAATTCTTTAGCTTTTCAAATTAGTTGTGATTCTTTTTTTGATTATTTGAAACCGTGTGATTGTTGAATATTCTTAATATGTGGATTTGGTACTTTGAAAATTTTGTGACAAAATAATTGAGACTTGTTAACTAGAGTTGTTTGTTAGATGATTTTGAGAATTAATTAACATATTATTGTGCAAATTGTGGATTCTACTTGATAGAATTTTTATCACAAGATTGTAAGATTTATTAGAAAGGATATATTTTGTACTTATACAAGTTCAACCTTGTGTATCTACCATGTAGGCAGATATATGATGCCCGTCATATCTTGGTTTTAGGGTGTGATAGGTTTAGTGGTATCAGAGCCAGGTTTTGATCCTGGAACCTATGGGTTATAGACTCACCATGCTTCTGCTAAATATAACTTATACTCTTCCGTTGTCATTGGTTGCAAACGCACATTCTCCTTAAACCAACTAATGGTTGTTTACCAAGCTTCTCTCATACTTATCCATGGTGATCAATGAAACCCTTGAAACAAATGTAATTTTGATCATGCCAAAGTGACCAAGCAAATGTCTTAACATAGGAACTCTGAACTTGTCAATACAACTCCCAAACTAGAGCATTTCCCTAACACTTTATCAAGGATTAGGAAAATAGATGGCTTCTCTTAACATAGATGTTTAAAAAGATCCATCCATACTTCAAAAGCATGTCGATAAACCTATATATGTCAAATACTCTCAAGTTCACACTGGTAGCGCAAGTACGTCAAAGAACTTGCAGTATGCTTACCAAATAAAAAAAAAGTTAGTGTGAGTGTGCGTCTACACATGAGCTGCCACAAACAAAATCTGACTTGGGTTTTTACTTTAAGTGTCCATTGTGGAATCAATTTTGACAGTTCAGAATAATGGAGACCTCAGGAAATAATCTTGATGTACAAATCAAAATGTATTTTAATTTGAATGTGTTGTTAGGTATTATGAGAATATTGACTTCCAATAGATGCAAGCTCTTGTTATTAATTACCCCAATGATTGTTAAGAATCTCCTAAAATAAAAAATCTAATTAATAAAATAGACACATAAAAAAAAAGAAGAAAGCACTTAATTGATTTTTAAAAAATGGTATATGGCTTAAGTAAGGGAATACTCCCATTTTACAATGAGTTTCAATATGAAATTATGGAAGAATATGATAAATAAAAAAATGGAAGGAGTGGGAAAAGAGCTCTGATGCATGCTACTGCTCCACTCCTGTGCATTGAACCATGTGGAATTTGACTCAAAGGAATCTTAGCTTGATCTTTGACGGATGTTAATGACTTAGTTTGGTGCCATTGTCCAGTGAGACATGGCAAGGGAATGAGGTAAAGTATCTCTGATAGCCTGAGCATTGGTGATGACTTCTCTTAGTTATAATATTTTTGTTAGCCAACAAGGCTTTGCTAATAACTTCTTAATTTGAAGTGTTCCCATTAGCTAATAAAACATTTGCGATAACTTCATTTGATTTAAAATATTTTCATTAGCCAATAAGGTATTAGTGATAAATTTTTGATTTGAAGTATTTCTATTAGCCAACAAAGTATCGGTGATAACCTCATTTAGTTTGAAGTGTTTCCATTAGCTAATAGGTGTTGGTGATAATTTTATTTGGTTTAAAGTGTTTCTGTTAGCCAATAAAGCATTGGTGATAATTTTATTTAGTTTGAAGTATTTCTATTAACTGATAAGGTATTGGTAATAACTTTATTTGGTTTAAAGTTTTTTCGTTAGCCAATAAGATGTTGGTGATAATTTCTTGAGTTTGAAGTGTTTCCATAGTCAATGAGGCATTGATAATAACTACATTTGGTTTGAAATATTTTCGTTAGCCAATAAGGTGTTAATAATAACTTTATTTGGTTTGAAGTATTTTTTTTAGCCAACAAGGTGTAGATAATAACTTCTTGAATTTGAAGTATTTTCATAGCTAATAAGGCGTTGGTGATAACTTTATTTAGTTTGAAGTATTTTTATTAGCCAATAAAGTATTAGTGATAACTTTCATAGCTAACGAAGCACTAGTGATAACTTTTTTTGGTTTGAAATATTTTCATCAGCCAATAAGGCGTTGGTGATAACTTTATTTATTTTAAATTATTTTTATTAGCTAATAACAATTGGCGATAATTTTTTGAGTTTGAAGTATTTTCATAGTTAATAAGGTGTTGATGATAACTTCATTTGGTTTAAAGTATTTTCATTAGCCAATAAAGTATTGGTGATAATTTCATTTAATTAAAAGTATTTTTATTAGCCAATAAGGTATTGGTAATAACTCCATTTGGTTTGAAGTATTTTCGTTAGCCAATAAGGTATTAGTGATAACTTCTTGAGTTTGAAGTGTTTCCATAGCCAATAAGGTATTGGAGATAACTTCATTTAATTTGAAGTATTTTCGTTAGCAAATAAGACAAGTGATAACTTTATGAAGTTGAAGTGTTTTCATAGCCAATGAGATATAAGTGAAACTTTCATGAGTTTGAAGTGGCATTATCCACTGCTTGGGGAGCTAGGTGAAGCCTTGAAGTGCTACCAGAGGCTTTTATAGTACTCCCAATGGGACTCAGTTGACCCTATTTAGTTCTATTCAAACTAATTTTAGTTCAAGTTTTGAGTTTGATTTGGATTCAATTCAATATTTAGAATTCAATTTTGATTCGAGTCTGATTTGATCTGATTTGATGTTCTAAACTTGATTGAATTGTAATTCACTAACTTCTTCTCAGAAGATAATGATGTGTTTCATTTTCCTCTTTCTAGAACTTGTGTAGAAATCAATCAGTAGTTATGCCTATATTATTCTTCTTTGCTAACTTAAACTATGGATCAATCATCTCAACCATTAGTGATTGGCTTTGCAATGATAAAATCAGAGGCCATTGTTGTGAACTAACTATTGCAGCCATGAAGGAAATATCAGATTGACCAGGAGAACCATGCGAAACATCCATTCCAACAATAATTATTAGTAATTTGAAACCGAAGGAATTAACAGTGGATGCTTAACTTATAATAATGAATTCAATCCACCAAGGTTAGCGTTGATTTTTAGAAGAATATATGTCGAATATGGATCATTGACTCTAGTTGGAGCAATACCAACTTTAATCCGAGTTTGACTTGATTCAGTTCAATGTTCAAAAATTATTTCTAACTTGAGTCTAGTTTTATTCGATTTAGATCGAGTTCGGCTTTGTTTTAGACTCTTATCGGGATCGTTAATAGATTCTTAATGAATCTTAGATCTAAGCCCTTGGTAGGTTCTTATTGGATCTTTAATGGACTTGAATTCGATCCTTGATGAATTTTTTTTTAACCTGTCGATGGATTTGGGTTCAACCCATATTGGATCTTTGCTGGATTTGGGTTTGCATCTTAATAAACTTCGCTTCAAGTTCAAGTCGACTTGGTTCAACTTGGTTTCATTGCAGGCTTGGCTTGATTTTAGTTTGACTTTGGTTTAATTCGACCCTGATTAGCTTTCAGTTTAAACTTAATTTAACCCAATTAGAATTTGATTTGAACTTGATTTAATTTTGAATTGACCGATTTGATGATCCATTTGCATCTATTTAGTTTTGTTTATTTATTTTAGCTGAGTCTAATATGATTGAGTCATCTTAATTTAATTGATCTGTGTTAATCGATTTGGTTTGGAGCTCTCGGACTATAATAATAACTTTAGACAAGCCAACGAATTGGCTTTAGTTCAAATGGATGATTGGTGAGGTCGCAAGCTTGCCTTATTCTAAATAGATGTTTAACAAGTCCGCAAACTGATCTTAATCTGAATAGATGTTCAATAAGTTCATATGTTGACGTTAGTCCGAAGAAACGTTTAACGAGCCTGTAGGTTGGCCTTCGTCCAAATAGACGGTCAACGAACCCACAGGCTGGCCTCCGCCTAAATGGATGGTCAGCAAGCCTACAGTCTAGTCTTAGCCTAAATAGACAATAAGTATTTCATAAGCTAGCCTCAGTCTAAATAGACGATCAGTGAGCTAGTAAGATGATCTTATTTCTAATAGACATTTAACAAGCTTACAAATTGATATTAATTTGATTAAATGTTCGACGAGTTTGCAAATTTGTTTGAGTTTAAAATTAATTTTCAAACGAGTTTGTAGATTAATCTTAAATCAAATTTTATTTTTGAACGAGGACATAAATTGATTCTAAATTCACTATTAATGACACAAGAATGAAGACAACTTTTTTTTACAAGTTTTATTCTTAATATTATTAATATTATTAATACTATTTTTTATTTTTTTTTGTTTTCTTTTTTTTTTTTTTTTCGCGCTCACCTCCTTCCTCCTCTTACCCGCGTCTCCTCTTTTCTTCAAAACGCCTCGGCGGCGGGTACTCTATCCCAGCCGAATCCGGCTCCGATCTGGTGGTGAACAGTAAGGACGGGAGCTTGGGCCTCCATCTTCTTCATCTCCTGGCCAGGTTCCACCTGATATGGCCAGATTCGGCCTTCCCTTCCTCTGGTGGTGAGCAGCGGTGGGGAGGTAGGCCAGGGCTTGGGGACGGTGCGAGGAGCTCAGAGCGACGGCGCTGAAGGTTCGGCGAGGAAGGAGTTGTGCAGGTGGTGGTCCAGGCAGGTCCAGGTCGGTGGTGAGTCTGGAAGGGGTTGTTTGGGCAGTGTCGGATGGTGCGGGTTGGGGGCCAGAGCTGCTTCTGTGGGCGAGCTAACAATCGGCTATTGGGAACCCTCCAGCATGGCGGGTCAGAGGTAGAGATGGTGAAGCCAAGCAGGTGGCTGCAAGAAGGGCGGTGGTCTCAGTGGCGGTTGAAGAGAAGCTCGGGCCAGCGAGCTTGTTCGTGGTGGCAGAGCAGGGTTTCGGCGAGAGGGGAAGGGCTAGTAGGGGCGGTTCGGGCCGTAGGGCAGAGGTGATGCGGGATATGAGCCTGCAGGCTGAGGTGAAGGCCGGTGGCTGAGGGTGGCTCCTACAGGCTAAGTAGGTGTGGGGCAAGTTCGGACTTCTCCCATGGATAGCCGGCGAGATGCCAGGATAGCAGTGAGCAACCATGGATGGAAGAGGAGAAAACGCAAGGCAAAGAAAAGAGAAGAAAAAAAGAAACAACAGTTAAATTCAAATGTTAGACATTTTTTATTGTTTTTTTATTAATTTTTTTTTCTTTAATGATGATCTTTCGCACCTCCTACCATAGTTTGCTGATTCTCTTACTCTATTTTTTTTTTTTTTTGCTTATAAGTTCTCAATTTTATAGGCTCAAAAGATTTAAAATCAATCTTTAATTGAATTGATTTTAGAATATTGATGGGATTATGATATTTTGATTGAATTGAGTTTTTATTTTTTATTGGTATATAATCTCCTAAATTGGGATTTATTTTTTAATAAGAAAATTTATATTTTATATCATTTCTGGATGATAAATTTTTAGGGAGATATTCATAAATTTTTTTAAAAAATTTTAGATCAATGAATATAATGAGTATGACTATAAATACTCCCTTATTGCGTGATGATTAATGACATATGCACTTTGCTAGTTCACTATATGTACTTATGCTTGTTTAACTCCTACCATCTATTCTAATATGCTCATTAAATTAATTATTTTGTGTACACTTAGGAAGTATGTTTTTATGGCTTACTTGACTATAGTATTCTATTAATTAGTTTTAATTTTGTTAATTATATATTATGAGATTATATGATAGTGATTATCTCAATATCTTATTATTTTTCTTTACTCGATACATTTCTTCGTGCACTCATTTAGAGAGAGTTATTTTTTTTGTTAATGATAAAAATAAGATAATAATATTGCATATTGCATTATTGTATGACTTTTCACTTGTACTAGTTTGGTAATATTGTCAAAATATTCCTAACTACTTTTGTATAAAATTATGTTATAGCATGATTACTTGTTTATATTATGCATAGTTAATTATATTGCTGTCATTTAGATTTTGATAATAAACAAACTAGAGTTTAAAAAAATTATTAACAATTTTAAGAATAATTTATTCATCAAATCTCTTGAAGGATTGAGTCTTAAAGATAAAATTTGTTGAATTAACTTTTAAAACTAAAATTTTAAGTTTCAATTTCAGGACCCACTGAAACTAATATGTTTTAGTTGTTTCGGTCATTTCGGTCAAAACCAATTGGTTTTAGTTTCGGTCAAATTATTTTTAAATTTTTTACTAAACTTTGACTTTAAATATAAAATATTAAAAAAATTACAAAAATGTGAAAAGATTATATATACATATATAGAAATTATTAAATAAAATTTTTTTTGATAAAAGATTACTTAAAATATTGAGAAAAATTATTGTATAGTTGATTTGAACCTAAGTCTTATTGACCTACTTTTATTAATATAAAATTAAATAATATATCTTTAAAGTCCAAAAATAAAATTTAAACCAAAATGTTTCTCCACCCACCGCAATTGAAATATTTGGGCTGAAACTTAAAACTTTGTTTAAGACCTTGATTTGTGTTTATAATTTTCATTTCTTTTAGTTGTAAGTTGAGAATTTGATATCGAGAGCTTAGAACCATCATTTAATATGAAGCAATACTTGAAAAATGCCCTTATAGGATTAAGATTCATATCTCCAAGTATTTGCGGTACATGTCAAGTGAAAGGTGACAGCCTAATGTTGATTTTTTTAACATCGAGACTAGTGCAGAATTTCAGCCTCTAAGTGAGTGGAATTTCGTCATAAAATTCTATGGTCAAAAAAGTTCAAAGCAAAAGAATTCTAGAAAGGCTTAAAAATTACAAAAATTCAATAGTTTTGAGCATTTGAGTCTAACAACTATTTTATAGCCATTAGGGGCAGAGCAGAACACTAAACAGACTTTTGCTTTGTCCACTAGCCGTTGGAAACTTTTCTAAAATGCTTATTTAGGGACTCCAAAGCTATCAAATGGTGACAATGCTTCTCTTTAAGATAAAGGGACAAATCTAAAAAAGTTCTAGATCATTTGGAAAGTCTCCACAAGCATTCTAAGCTTGATCCTAACTTTCACTTATGCTTATCCTTGTGCTCAAAGTTGAGGGACATTTGCAATGAGATCCATTTGTAACTTCATTCATTCTGTAAATGTATTATTCCCTGTCATGAAACTCAACCAGCTTATTAGAAGTGGATTGAAGATTCTTGTAGGTATTAGAAGAGTACAGAAAGTGTACACTTATAAGATTATTAGGAGTGCAAGATTAGCTCCAATTTGTGAAGTGACACTTAGTGCATTTAGTTGTTGTTATGACATCATTTTACTTAAATAAAATGATAATTTTAATGATGAATTTAAGTTCTTGAATATGAGACAATGACTATGGAGTATGTGCGGTTGATTATCCAGCCACAAATATCAATTTGCATTCTCTATTTTCTTCTATTTAATTTATGCACTCTTTTTATCTGTGATTTTATTTATGGATTAATTATCCAAAATTGGGTTTGATTCTTGAATTACTTTGTGTATCTCATTCTTATTTTTGTGAAATATTTTCTTAAACTTAATTCGTCCTTCATCCAAAGTTGTCATTTTATGTTTCTAAAATTTTGTATAGTGAGCTAGTAGTAGGGGTCCCATCATTTGTAGAAGGCTAGACCATGCGGTCCAGTATGCTTAGAGCAAGAGAAATCAATAAGATTTCCCTAACCAACACTTGATTTGTTAATTGATAATATTAGTTTTAGCTATCAATATGGATTGTGAATATTGATGATTCTAAGTCATATGAGCCACATGTTGTCATATCTTTGTATTGAATGAGTCCAAGCCTCAAGGACCATACCAATAAAGGGAATATGCATTTCTTATTAGCATATTCAATACGAAAGCTAACACAAGCCACATTCTTATTAGCTAAAATAATCTTAATATTTTGTTTCAATTTATTCAATATTATCATTTATAGAGGTTTTTATTGTCCCAAATGATTTTGATGATAACTAACTATATTTGATAGTTTCTTGAGTTCTATTACTAATACTCTAACTAAGGTTTTAATGAAGTTTAAGACTATTCAGAAGCCTTAAAATAAAGATAAATATGAAGATAAACATAAAGATTGAGATGTAATGGTGATTCAACAAACATGACTTGAAGACTTGTGGATTACTTGAAGATAATTGAAGAAATCTAGGTTTAAATTTTTATTTTTTTCATTTGAGTTGAAGATTTGATTCATTAAATCTATATTTCAAAGCTCTTTTTCGACACCTTGACTTAACTTAGAGTGCCTTCACTGATATATTTTTTATCCAAAATAAGTTTTGAGTTGGTGTGAAAGAGGCTGAAGTTGTAAATAATCTAGTATAAATTTTCTAGCAACTTCGATCGTTTGAATCTTTCAAAAAATCTCTAGATTTTACTGACAACTTCAATCATTTGAACTTTGTGACTTAGATGACTGAAGTTACTAGACATAATTTTTTACCTTATGTTATTTGTAGCTTCGGTTGTCCATCCTTGATTTTGGATGCCCAAAGTTGAGAGTTTGGACACCCAAGCATATATTCTGAGTGCTCGAATTTATGACATCATCTTTTAATGACTAATCTTATTCAATTATTGGAACAGTTCAAATGATCAAACTTTAATTTTAGGTGCTTGAACTCAGTAGAAAATAACCTGGGTGATTCCATAATGGCTAATTTTCTCTCCAATGATTGCATAAGGGCTTGGAGCTTGTTTTTAATAAAATTTTTTCATCTTTGATCATCTTTGAGAGAGATAACAAGCCTCCTTGAGCAGTTTATCCTTACAAGAGATCTAAATGTAAATTTTACTTTCAAATTTGTATGCCCTTGTACTCATACTTGAAAGACAAATTTATATACTTTCTTCTTCATTTTACTTGTAAATGCTCTTAGGATGTTAGGAGTGTGTGAAAGATAAAACTCTGGTGTTAGAGTTGTTTTTTGCTCAATTACAATAAGACTTGTACAAACTGGGCTTCACCCAAAAGAATATGTGCGGAGTTAGCTTCACCCAAAGAATCAACACTCATGGATTGTGAGGTAGTGTAAAAGCTTGATTTCGTCTCAAGAACTAATATTACTATTAAAACGATTGAAGTTCTCAAAAATAAAATAAAGACTGTGGAATAGGTATGGTTGGTCATTAAACCATGTAAAATCTCAGTGCATTCTTTCCTTATCTCGTTTATTATTACAATTGTATTAATTATTGTTTTAAAGATTAAATTAGTTTTATAATTTACTAAAAAAATAATATTTTTTGTAAAACTTAATTCACCACACCCCCCTTCCCTTCTTCCTCCCCCCTCTCCTTCTTCCCAATTTGGGCCTTTAGTTTTTACTTATTGATGCAACGCAAATAGTGAAAATGTTTGTTAAAAATTAGGATTTTATTTTAGTTATTTTAATTATTATTTTGGTTTTTAAGTGTAGTATAAATCCTATTTTGACAAGGATTTCTAATTCAAATACAATTTCTTTCTCTGTAAAGGACTTTTATTTCACTTAAAACTCCTAATTTGAAAGGATTTTTTATTATAAGAGTTAACCTACAGAGACTTTTTTCATTTAGAGTAATTCTACTCCAAATAGTATTCTTTTAGAGTCTATAAAAGGAGTGTTAGATAGCTATGTGGCATAACATTATTTATCAAATTCTACTATTTTTAAGAGTTTATGTGAAGTAAAATTGAGAAATTAATAGCTCTATTTCTCTTCCTCTTTGTGCTCTTTCTACTAATTTCTTAGCACTTTATCATATCCACTGTGTCAATTAGTACTAGAGTCAAAATTCCTAACAACCGTGGTGACTTCAAATAATTCAACAAACCACAATGACTCAAGTGACGCTACTACTAGCAGTGGTTGATCAAATTAAGCAATCACAAAGGAAATTTTCAATAATTGCACCAAATAATGCTTTCACAGAATAAGATATTTGGAAAGTTGGAGAATCAACTAGCCCCAAAGGCATTAAAATCCTCATATTCTTTCATATTGTAGTGCTTCATGTGATGAGTCTAATGATGTGGAATTTGATACTCCCCCTCAAGAACAACAAGAGAAGAATGGCAATGATGAGGGAGATAATGAAGAAGTGTAGATTGCAAAAACATTGGATGAATATGAAGATCAATACTTTGTTTATTGTGACAATGGAGATTTTATTCCTCCTTGCTTAGTAGAAACATAGCCTTTAAAATATTGGTAGATGCTACTTCCTCGCTGACAATTCCATATCCCTCCTCTTACAAAATCAATTTGCTTAGATGTAGTACAAAGGTATTTATTGATTTATGATGCATTATTACCTCCATTAGTAAGAGACAAGTGGATCTTGTGAATCATGAAATAGTTGACATGGATGCTTGTGATTTGTTACTTGGAAGACCATCACAATATGATCAAGATATAGTCCATGGAAATAGTAAGTTTTTATCTTTGCAAAAGATAGGGAAGAAAATTTCCAAGAGAAAAAGAAAGGTCAAACATGAAGAAAAGAACTTTGACGCAAAATTACCTTATCCTCAAAATTAAACAATGCTTGGCAAAAAGAGTAGGAAATAAATAGGAAGAAGCAAAAGCAAGGATTAGAGCAATTCATAAGGAATGCAAAATGGTAGCTGTGAGAATCAATGCAATCAATGCGACAAATAGTCTAGCAAAGATTAGAGAAGGCAATGCAACATGCAAGATAGCAACTAACAACAAAATTTGCAAGATTAAATTGAAGATATTGAAGAACAGCTTATGGAAGCATGTAGAAGTTGAAAGTCGAGGATGAGTTTTCTCCAATTTGGAGGGTCTAATGCAACACACTTTATGAAAGAATTCATTAAGAATTAGGATTCTATTTTATTTATTATAGTTATTATTAATGCAACACACTTTATGAAAGAATTCATTAAGAATTAGGATTCTATTTTATTTATTCTAGTTATTTTTTTGGTTATAAAGTCTAGTATAAATCCTATTTTGGAAGGGATTCTTAATTCAGCTATGGTTTCCTTCTCTATAAAAGACATCTATTCCAGTTACGATTCCTAATTTGAAATAATTTCTTATTAAAAAGTAATTCTAGTTAGAGTTTTTTATTTAAAGTAATTTTACTCCGAATAGAATTCTTTTTAGAGTTTATAAGTGGAGTGCTGAGTAGCCATATAAAATAACATTATTCATCAAATTCAACGACTCTTTTAGAGTTGTTTGTAAAAATTCATATTTTCTAACCACTGAAATTAGCAGATTTTAGCCCTATTTCTCTTCCTTTTTGTGCTTTTTTTTGATTTCTCACCACTTTTACAACCTTGTTATATTACTTATAAAAGATATTTACCTATACAATGAGGTGAGTAAAAGAAATGGTAACTCAATAGGGTTGAGATTTTAATACACTATAATCATTAGGCTTGTTGTGAAGCTCAGATTTTATATCTCCCATAGTTTTATTATTTTTCTCATATTTGAGGGCAGAAGAGGTGAAGAAAGAAAAAAAATGAAAAATGAAAAACCATCTTCTAAAAATTGATCATGTTGTTGAACTTATGATGTATAAGCTTGAAATTGCAGCTGAATAAAGCTAGAAGTTGAATAGCATATCTAATCTTGCCATGAAAAAACACAAGAAATAGTATTTCATTATAGAGGTTCTTTCAAATAATGATAGTTTCTCAAATTTAGTGATTAATATTTTGCTCTTGGTATGTTTGATATTTTAAAATTTGCCTTACTTTCTACAAAAACATTCCAACAAAACTTTATAGATTTAAAGTGGTTTGAACATTTTCCAAATATAAGGAAAGTTGCTGCATTTTGTTGCTTTCTATTGAGATTGATGATATTTTTTTTTTGAATTTACTGCTTTTGCCTTCATTTTATTGATTTTTTTTCAAATTTTTTTTGTGAATTTTGTGAATTTTGTTGTTTGTTGAAATTTTTTTCGTGTTTCCATATCTTATATCTCATGCAGAGTAAGTAAATATAGTATGAACTCCTTTTTTAATGTATTATTTTTGTTAGTTTTTCTAGTGTGAAATTAGTAAAAGACTAAAATACTTTCAGAGAACACATGAGAAATAAAAAAAAAGTAGTATTATAAAAAAAAATATGCCCTTGATAGAGTTAGAAGGA
Source organism: Trichopus zeylanicus subsp. travancoricus (assembly GCA_005019695.1). Taxonomy (NCBI): domain Eukaryota; kingdom Viridiplantae; phylum Streptophyta; class Magnoliopsida; order Dioscoreales; family Dioscoreaceae; genus Trichopus; species Trichopus zeylanicus. The sequence goes on from RXID01010941.1 coordinate 1,321,092, forward strand.
TAACATTTGGTTTCATTGATGTTTTATGCTTGTTTTTCTTTTTTTGAATTTGAAATAACACATGTTTTTTTTACGTTGTTACTATATGTGATGAGTATTATTTGATTCTAAAGTGATATGGTATACTGTTACACTAGTTGTGAGTGGTAAGTACCACCACAACGAGATCATATAGCGGACCTCATGATCTTAGAAATAATGGAATGCCTCCAACGTATGTGTGCATGGGTAGCACACATATGAGGAATCAACTAGCTTGTTGAGTTTTAGGTGTCTCAAACTCGAATTAGAATTTGAATTAAAATAGGAATCCAAAGTTGGATTTAGATTTATGATTGGTTTGTATTATTAGGAGTTATAATTAGAGTAAAACTCAGACCTAATAAGAGTCTATAAATATACTATAATATATAGGGTTTATGAGTGGCGTAGTATTGAGGTTGAACTAGAGAGAAATAGAGAGAATAGAGAGAAGAGAAAGAGAGAAAGTGTTGGCTCTCGTGTGTGGGTCTTTCTAGTGCTTCTCGGTGGTCTCTCGTGATGGTTCCTCGTGATGCTCTCTTAGAGATTCTCTCTGAAGGTAGAGGCATTGCCGAGGGTTGGAGAAAGAGTTTATTTGAGTAAGAAAGAGTGAAGTCCTTCTTGTAAACTCTTGTAAAAGCCCTTTTCTTCTGATAGTGGATCTCTCGCTACCTTATCTTGTTATTTTCTTTTATCTTGTATTACTTTTTGTTTCTTATGTTATTTGAGAACAAGGTGATTCGTAAACCTTCCGCTGCGAATCACAACAATTGGCATCAAAGCTTGAACTTTTGGGATGGTTTGGTGTTTGGCTCACTATATGGATCTGGTTTGACACTCTTGTGGCTCCCCAACACCAGCTGTAGTAGTCGGTACCACTACAAGGAGAATCATGCGAGCGAGCATGTGATCATGCGAGGTGGCGGATTGCTTCCAACACATGTGTACGCTTGATCATGATTCTCCTTGTAGTGTCTCTTTGCATTAGAGTTGTATTTCTTTTATGTGAATAATAAAATATTGACAAGGTTACTGTGCTTCTTTCCTCCTTTATACTCTTATGGGCTTGTGCCAGTTTGGTGGGCTGAGGTGGGCGAACCTTAACTCCATCACGGGCAAAATTTTAGGGTAGAAGTTTGGCCATGTGACATATACCACAATAGATTAGAGTATTGATGGTGCTTCATAAGCGTTACTAATACTTAAAAAGGTGATGATAATACAATATTAATGCTTTTGTTTTGGTGCTTCTAAAGTGCCGAAGAAAATAATATCACAAATATTGGTTGCACTTCAAAAGTATCAGTAAAAATTTTCTCGAAAGGCTACTCTTTTGAGCTTCCCAAAGGTCCACTCTTTCTAATTTGCTTCTCCGCATTCCTCTGAAGTTTTAAAGAGTTTGGATCCATGTGTATCAAAAAAAACCAGTAATATTTGTATCTTGAATCCATTAAAAAAAAATAATGAAACTAATGTCAACACAAGCTTAAATCACACACTACAAAAGTTTAAATCACACCATAGGCATCGCAAGTCATAGTGCAGAGAATAAAATATTTGTACATATACTTCCATGTATCCTTTTCATGTCACTGCTCTCGTGTCACTATCATCATGCCTTTTCCTACTTCCCCTTGTCCCCTACCATTTGTGCCCTCACCTACTGTTTTGTGCCCCATTTTTCTTTTGCCTTGGTTTTAGATTGCATAATGTACATTCAAAGGTAATAAGCTAGCTAGTTAATTAAATACCCTAGGTGCCAAAGAAGTGGTTGGAGTTCTTCCCAATCTCCTTTATGAATCAAATCTCTCATTTGAATGTTTGTTTGTATTATTCTTTGGAATCTCATTATTCTTTGAAGAAATTTCTCCATATTGCAGAGTAGAGATGTTAAGCAAACTGTTATTACTGTTGTGGGCTGCACTGCTCGATTTTTTTAAAAAAATTCAAATATAAATAAATATATATATATTATAAAAAATAATTAGTAATAAATTATAACTTAGTTGGTTAAAATTCTTGGTCTTTTTCAAAAAAATCTGTGTTCAAATCTTGGCAATAAAAATTTTATTTTTTAGAAAAAATATTGTAAATACTAAAAAATATAAAAATTTAAAAAATAGAAATAATGTTCAAAAAATTAAAGAAATATTTGAAAATACAAAAAATTTTAAAAATAAATAAATATACAAATTTTGATGACTTTGTATTTTTTTATTATTTTTTCAAACTTATTTTATTATTTGTAAATTATATTTAAATAAAAAATAATTTAATGGTTTTAAAATTAAATTTATATATTTTAAATATAATATTAAATTTAAAAAACCAAACGGTTCCCTACCAAAGTAAGGAGTCGTTGCTCGCTTGATTGGACCAATTTGACTAGTTGACTTAGAGGAGAAGAGAAGGATTCAAAATTTCAAGAAGAGAGGGAGGAAAGAGAATGAGGATTATATATATATATTTTTTGGTGGGCTAGGTTGTGCCAACTTGTGTGCTGTATTGTGATTGACCTAATTTTGCCGTAGGTCGTGCCTGATCTGCAAACCATGAAGGGGACACCAAGCACTACCCATTGCGAACTGTGCTAGACTGGCTTGTGAACCACAAACCCATTTTGATATCTCTACTCTAAGCATATCTTGTTGAGAATAGACTTGTGAAGTTGAAACATTGGGGAGTGAGCATCTAAGATTGGAAAGAATATATGAAATCACTCTTGAACTTCTCAAACATCTCAGTAACCCAAGCCTCCACAAGAGCTGCTATTTCAACTTTCACATTTCGCTATTGACCATACGGAGCTCAAGAGGAACTACCAAATACTTGGAAAGATGTAGGTCTCATACTATACCATAGGCAACCAACTCTGTCAGGGCCAAAAACTTTATCATAAATTTTATTATGAGCAATAGTATCACATATGGAACCTTCAGACAATTACTATCCCAACTTAGATATGTTTGCATAAAAAATAAATAAAAATAGAAGTATATTTTCATTGTGAGAAATCAATAACTATTTTAAATTACACAAACCAAAGCTACTGTAGATGTCTGGTCAATTGGTTGTCCATTTTCTTTTTGTATGAGAGATCATAAACATCTCAAGTTTTGAGATTTAGCTCGACTTTGCTCCTCAAACTACAAGAAATTGCATTTGATAAAATAATATAGTAATAAATGGTTATAACATGTTTAATATGAAAATTCTAAATAAACACTTACCTCTACTCTCAAATTAGCGTATTCTTTGGAAACTAAAGAATGACGCATCTTTGTTTTTTACAATGTTTTATGTTTTCTTTACTTCATTTCTAAAAAGAAGGCTTTGGACTTATACACATTATTTATTTATAAAACATAACATATATAAATGCAAATGTGAAAAAAATTACCCGTACATCTTTGTTTTGCCAATAACACACTTGATGATACACCAAAATAAACTAGTTAAGTCAAAAAGTCAATAAGCATCGAACCCTAGAGCACCTACAAATTGATACACCCGAGGTGATAAATCACCTCGGACTGAATTGAGAAAGGCTCTTAGTGTACGAGCTACGAATAGCCCAACCAACCTTAACTCTGTGGTCTATGAAGCTCGATGTCTTCCATCAAGAATCATATAAAAAGATAACACCGAGTTATCCTTAAGCTTAGATACCTCGATGAAAGTGTAGCAAAGTCCAAATCATTATGGACGCTTATCCAAAAAAAGATTTCGAGAGATTTGGGATTCATAACTATCTGTTATGAGTAATCCTATGAGATTACGGTCTCAAAATCAAGGGGATTCAGATACACTCCTCACCCTACAAGCATCCTCATCTTAAAAAAGGTAAAGATCAATGCCCTCACTTTCTTCTCCAACATACTTTGTGTGTACACCACTAACTTAAGCTTCAGAGTGGCCATTGCCAGAGAGTTTTCAGTGATCCTCTTTATTTTTTCTTTTATTACAGATTAACAGGAAAGCAGCCTAGTAGATCGATCTCAAGGAGTCTCTCAGACCAAAATTAGTGGGCAAACCGAGCTCTATCAATAAATTGGTGTTTTATTGAGATATGCTCTGCTTCTCTTTCCTGCTAATTTAAGAGATCTCTAATGATCTCCCTACTATACCTCCTAGAGTTGCGTGACCATCGTCATTGAAGAGTCTGTCTTGGGGGCAGGCAACTCCAGCACCAACAGAGTTGCATAATTTATCGAGTGAGCCACCAAGACTGTCTCAAGAAATTAACTCGGTAATGCAGCCACAACCCTAGGAATAGCGAAGGAGAGCTCTCCTCCAGGTGATTCCTGAGGTCCCTCGAGAGACCATCGACTCGGTGAGTCAGCATAAGTCGAAGCCTTAGCCACCATCGTACAATAGATGACACAACTACTGGAGATTCAAACATAGGCCGTGCACAATTTGCAAGCTCAATAGGAGCACCATCTGGCCCAAGTGATGCAAAATCTCCAAACTTATTATTCTCAACAGCCATCCAAATCAAAAGATCAAGTTTCAATCCAAGGTATTGTGTTGAACCAAGCACATGAGCTATAACATCACGCTGTGAGCCAGTTGCACTTTAGTGCACCCTAGCATCTAAGCCATCATGAACAATCGGTAGCATTATCCCTTTAGTATGGTGGTTACGATTCCATCTATAACTTAGCTAACAAAGCCACATATTACTTGTACACTAATCAAGACTTAGCTAGGGATGCATAAGATATCTAGAGAGAAGCCATGACGTACGTAACTTGGAAAGGATGTAGAGTGTCGGGATACCTAAACCCCATGAAGTATGAAACCCCATTAATCCAAAAAATTGCATATTCTCCTATTCAACCAAAGTTTTGACCGCCTTTTTATGAGGCATACGATGGCTTAAAGCACCTGGTGGATCACATCAGCACATTAAAAAATGCCATAATTTTATAAGGCACGTGAGACTCCACCATATGCAAGGTATTTTCCATGATACTGCAAGGCCTAGCACGAGCTTGGTATACTATACTTCAAAGATACTTAGTTACCTATTTCGATGACTTGATGGACAGGTTCATAAAATAATTTGTTTCGCTAGTACCTCGGTGAAAAGACCCCTTAACACTACTAACACCGAAGCTGAAGGAAAAGGAAAGCCTGAGAGACTGTCTAGCTCGGTTTAATAAAGCTTGAATGCAATTTACAACCAAAAACTACGACCTGATGACTGGGTGCTCTATTGGAATAAACTAATCAATCAAATCTCGGGAAAGCTATCTTCAAACTTGATAGGCCTATTCAAGATTTTAAAAATTATTTGACTAGGAACCTTCAAGATTGAGTTCATAGATGGTGCTTCCTCAAACTTGGCATATTGACAATTTTAAAACTTTTATCTTTAATATCATCCTTATTCCTTGATGAAATTATCTAACATATTCCTCTAAAAACCTAATTCTGCTAGCCCCATGGTCCAACCAAATGCTTTGGTCACTTGACTGACATATTGTAAGCTACTCAAAGCTCTAGTTTAACTATTTGCCCCAATGATTAGCCAAGTAGAAGTTAACTACTTTACTCAAAACTATCTTAATCATGAGATAGAAATGCCTGACCCTTAAGAGTCTTGAAGCATAACCTAAAGGGGCTAATTGATGTCGCTTTAGCGAAAAAAGATGAAATCGAAAGACTTCGATTAAAAGACCCAAGCCAATGAAGTAAAGGTTTGGGAAAGAAGATAAATTTCTATTGAGATTCCGAGCTAATACTAGTCAAAAATCCTTTTACAAAGGGTAAAAGGTATAACTAGTAAAAATTTGGTTGAGGCTCGAAAGACTCTTTCTTCTTGACTAGTCCCAGGATGCCCTCTTTAGCCTTTTTTGCCTTTACCACTGCAACCTCCCTTTAGATGGGATCTTCATACTTCCCCTTGAGGCGCCGAACCCTCAAGTCATCATAAAGTTTAACCCAGAGGTCCTCAGGCTTGAACCCAGAGTCACGATGAGTTTGCTTCACCATGTCTCAGCAAATAAGGTACCCTTCTTTGAAAAACACAACAGCAAGTTTTCCACGTTCCCAGAGGTCTTCATGACTAGCCTTATACACCGAAATGGCTTGCACTCAGTTCAATGTCAAAGTATTGGTGTATTCTTTGCTATAAACATTCATGGCAATTGCTTCTATTTTGGCATTATCCAAGGTAGTTCGGTGTCGAATCTCCTAGTCTTGTAGACTGAACAAAGTCGAGTCCCACTCGGCTATAAGGAGGTTTTTCTTATCCTCCATCTTCTTCTTCTTCTCTTCCATGCTAAGTTGAAGAGACTCTAGTTGAGAACATAGCAAGATTACCTCCTCCTCTGCCTTGCTCCTCTTAGCTGTGTCCAGCCCTCGAGCCTTGTAGAACCAATGCATCACGTACCAAAAGGATTGTAGGGCCTACAGTTGAACCAAATGTTGGTCCATGGCAAAAAAAAAAGAGAGGGAAAGATTGTCCATGTGAAAGCAAATATAAGTGTACTCATGATGGTGCAAAATCTAACGACCCCTAGAAAGAGTCAATTGGCAAAAAGTCAAGCCAAGGAAGGGTTGGAGTCTCCCTTGAAGTCCCCAAGAAAATACTCGTTAGCCTCGATCTCCCCCGAAGTTTTACGATGCTTCAAAGAGGACCGCCCTCATGTTCCAATGTGTGGTGGAGAAGTACAAGGAGCGGAAGTGGCATCCTTGCCATGATCAACCTTCTGTGTCATCATGTAATGGGTGGGCAATCGAGCATTGTCCCTAACAACCTCAAGCTAGCAAGACAGCGAAGGAGAATGAGGAATCATCTGCCTCTTCCTCCTCCTACTGCTTTCTCATCCCCTCTATTGGAGATACCAACTGGTAGTGGGTAGAGGCCTTCAATCCAGAGAGAATCTTAGCAAATGGAGCCAGAGACACTCAAGGAACACTGTCAACTCAAGCCAACATTAGACTCCTGAGCCTCCCTTGGCATATGTTTGGAACTAGATCCAAATGGCCCTTCGCCCTTGGAAGTCAATCTCGAGCCGGTGCCATCAAGGGCTACTTCTTCCCTCAGGATAGGAGACCCCTTTCTAGAGTCAAAAGGAGCAGAAGATGATGTCATTTGAAAAATGAATTTATCAAAGAAGATAAAGTAAGGAACTAAAAGTTCCTCTGAGCAAGGAAAAAGGGATGAAGAACCCTTATATAAATTTTCTTTTACCGTTGGATCACCTACATATGGCTTGACCTAGGCCATTGAAGTCCAAAAGGTAGAAATATTTAAACCCTGCTCAGATTTTAGATACATGTGTCTTCCATCTAGTTGGGAGCAACTTTGGAAAAAAAAAAAGAATTAAGAGGCATGTAAAAGTCTATTTCGATAAATGAGTGGATAGTGCTGAGCTTTCATCTCAAAAGATGGTGAAACTTTAATAATCACTCAAAATTAGACGGAATGATGACTCACTTCCTAATCAAGGTGACGATTGACATTTCACAGAGGTGGCGATTCAATTCTTGAATATTTATTGAGTGAGACGAGAGAATGACTATCCCTTGATGGAAATCCTAAATATCAAGTTCTAGCAGCTTGGTGTCTAGGCTTTAGGGGCATTAATGATACACTAAAGAAAACTGGTTAAGTCAAAGAGTCAATAAGAACTAAACCCTAGAGCACCTAATAATTGATACATTAGAGATGAAAGATCACCTTAGACTGAACTGAGAAAAGCTCTCAGTGTACAAATTGCGAATAACCCGACCCACCTCAATACTGTGGTTTCAGAAGCTTGGATAGCTTAATGTAAGGATTATTCAAAAGATTACACCGAGTTATCCTTAAGCTTGGATAGCTCGATGTAAGTAAAGCAGAGTCCAAACTGTTATAGACTCTTATTCAAAAAAAGATCATGAGATATCCAAAATTCACAGCTATCCGTTATAACTAATCCAACAAGATTACAGCCCAAAATCAAGGGAATTCAAATATGCTCCATGTCCTATAAACATCCTCATCTTCGAAAACGTAAAGGCTAATGTCTTTTCTCTCTTCTCCAATCTACTCCATGTGCACGTCATTGACTTAAGCGTTAGAGCAGTCACTGTTAGATAATTATAGATGGTCGTCTTCATTTTTTTTCCTCTATTGTAAATTAAAAAGAATATAGCCTAGTAGATCAATCTTAAAAAGTCTCTCATACAAAAACCGGTGAAAAAATTGAGCTCCGTCAGTAGCACTAAAAGTGGCCACTAGTCTTCTTCAATTCTAAAATTTAGACAAACAATCAATATTTCTAGCATTTTCCACAAGAATGTAAAGTACATTCTTTTCATATTAGATTTTCAACTCTACTAGCATTTATTTAGAGTTTGCATTATGCTTTTCTTATATGCATTCTTCAAATTAATATTTGTTTATACAATTAAATATTTATATATAAAACAACAATTAGTGATTTTATTGTTAAAAGGTTTGAACTTATCTTATAGGTAAAAATAGAACAACAACAATCCATAATTTAAACTAAAGTTGAGTCTAAATTAGTGCACTATATATTCTTACTCCATCAAATACTAAGAAAGATATGGGTCTTTTTCTTAGTTATAAATTTAAAAACTTAAATATTTTAAGTAATCAACATATGTTCTTGTGTATTCTATGATTTTCTTTATTTTTTAGTCTCCTTTAATCCATGTATATGTCATATGTCTTTATGACATCTTTTAATATTAAAATTGTAACATGCCTAAGTACAAGTTTTTCGACTACCCATGAATTATTTATATAACAAAATTCCCAATCATATAATAGAATTTAATTTATGTAAAATTAAAATTCATGTAGGCTAATTGATCGATGAGATTATTATATACAACTTATCAAAATTTACCATATTTTTCAATAATTTCTCATAATTTTATTAATTACCTATAATTTTTTATTTTAAAATAAAATTATCAGCAACTCTTGAGGCCATTAAATCCATTCGACCATGAATTATTTGTTAAAATAGATTCGAACCAAGATATAAAAAAGACTTTTATATCTTTTTTTCACTTTTTTATTAACAAATTTAATGCTAACGAATGTAATTAGAAAAAATAGACATTATTAGAGAAAAGACTTCTCAAAAATTTTAATTTTATTTGTCATGCTTAAATTCATTGAATAGAAAAATAAAAAAGAGACAAAGATTTTGATATTTTGATTCAATTATATTTAACTAAATAATTTAGGACTAAACAACTTGATCGGCTTACAAATTATTGATAATTTTATTTTAAAATAAAAATTATATATAATTAAGGGTGTCAATTTAGGTTTACGAGCAATTCAAGCTCGGTTCGAATTTGGCTCAGCTCGTTTTGCTTCGTTTGGTAATGAACCGAATTTGAACTGGACCTGACTCATTTCATTTCAGCTCAAGAGCTCGTTTATTTTTTTAATATATAAAAATATATTTTATGATGTATAATATATAATATATATTTAATTATTTAATTGTGATGTTATAGTTATATAATTTTTTATATTTAAATATTATTCTATTAGTATAATTTCTCCAATATTCAAATTTTTAAATGATATATATCATTAATATTATCTATAAATTTTTTTGTTTAATATTTTTTAATATAAATTTATAAATTATTATTTGTAATGTTGTATTTTTTAAATAATTTTTTAAAATTATTATAATATAAATTAATAAAAAAATAAATTTTTGAAAAATTATACTTGAGCTCGTTAATTTTGGAGCCGAATTCGACTAATTTATACCCTTAGATGTAACTATTAAAATAATAAAAATTATAAATTTGAGAGATTATAGGTAATAACGTCCGGATGAAAATAACTACCACGCTGAACTCGCGTGCATCCGACTCGTAAGCTTTAAAACCCGGAACCTTCCACCAAATTATTATTTAAGTAATAGACGCCTCTTATTCTTGATTTCCAGGCTTCCCCTCGAGTTCTCCTTTTTTGCAGTCACGCCCTCGTTCTCAAATTTCCTTTACAATCCGATTCCTCTGCTGTCTTCGTGTCTCCATGAGACCCCCTCGTCTTCTTTCTTTATCGCCGGAATAGCTCCGCCATGAGACCCTACCGCCGGATCTTGTCCCACCTCGCCGGAGGAGCCTCACTGTTCTTCCGAAAATGCCCCAATCGCCTCTGCACCTTCGCCCCAGAACTGCCTCCCAACAGGGGCATTCCGAGAATCCTCTTTCACCGATTGCACTCCACCATGGCTGGACCGCTCGCAGGAGAGAAATCCTTTGACCGCGCCTACCTCCAAAATATGGCCGTAAAGCAGCTCGTGGTCGATGGCGCCGATGCTGGGCCGGTTAAGCAGGACGAGAAGCCGAGAGAGGTGAGGGAGGAGGCGGGAGGTGAGAAAGATAGGAATTTGGAGAGTGATTTGGGACCTGCGAAGGGAAAGGAGAGGGAGGAGCCGGAGGTGGAGAAGGAGGCGTGGCGGCTGCTCAACCGGGCTGTCGTGAGGTACTGTGGGAGTCCGGTGGGCACTGTGGCGGCCGATGATCCGGCGACGGCGAACCAGATGCTGAATTATGATCAGGTGTTCATTAGGGATTTCGTGCCGTCGGCGCTTGCGTTCCTTCTCAAGGGGGAAGGCGATATTGTTCGGAATTTTATTCTCCACACCCTTCAATTGCAGGTAAAAGAGCCTCCTTTTTCTAATTGGTATTGGTAAGATTCTATTCGATACTGGCAATTATATCATGTGTGAATGCTTAATTCATTGACAATGTGAAGAGTTGGGAATTTATGCAGAGTTGTTGTGTTTCTTTGATTGCCAATGTTTGTAGGCACCATTTCAGCATGTAATTTTTTTTAAGGTAATGCATGCAGTTAGTGTGGAAGATTTTGTTCTTTATATAGTGATAGGTCACGTAGATTTATTAAGGGTGATGGTTTCTCCAAAGCCTCCACAAAAATGGAAGGATTTTGCAATTATGTGATTCAAAGATCTGCAATTAGTTTAACACTAATTGAGTCTCTAGTCAATCGACTGCAAATTATGTAATTGTTCGATCAAAAACTCTTCTCAAACATGTGATTAGGCTTTGGGTAGATAGCTTGTGATATCCTTTATGATACAGTGGAAAGTAAGGAAGTTGTTTTTTCATTCAAGGAAATATCTTGTAACTTGCATAATTTTGGTTTCAGAAACCCTATTAATCAGCAAGAGGTGGTGTTTGCCATAAAGAATTATTGTGGGAGAAAAAATCCCATTGTCAGACTTTTGAAATTTTGATAAGCTGCAGGATTTAGGGTGAGAACCTGTATTTCATCAATGGAAATCAAATTATGTTAAGTTATTTGATGAATTTCTACACAGAAAATGATATTTTCCTATTAACCACTGCAAGGGAAATTTCTTTTTTGATGTTCTGGGCGGTTACATGGGTCCTTCACTATATTTGTAGCTTTTAGTAGCATTTATTCGGTGATGCTTCTCTAATCTGCAAAGAGAGCACTGCAAATAGCTTACCAACACATTGGTTAAGTAATTGAATCTGTATTGCTTGTTGCTGGAGTTCACATCATTTTTTCTCTTGAGCTCTGATAATCAGGGTCCCGTATTCCATATCCTTTTATGTCAAGTCTGCTTGCTTGACCTTAACCTTTCTTTTTAAATTTTTGGTTATTGTCTGTATGCTTTCTTAGTGTGGTAACACTTCTTACTTCAACTCAGAGTTGGGAAAAGACTGTTGATTGCTACAGCCCTGGACAAGGGTTAATGCCAGCTAGTTTTAAGGTCAGGACTGTGCCTTTGGATGTAAGCAATGAAGCATTCGAGGAAGTTTTAGACCCTGATTTTGGTGAATCAGCCATTGGGCGTGTAGCCCCTGTTGACTCTGGTGAATCCTTATTGAAGCCTTTTATTTCTTAAATTTATTGTTGATTATTATATGGAGGTTTCTATGTTTCTAATTCATACTTCCTATATTGACAGGATTATGGTGGATTATTTTATTGCGGGCATATGGAAAAATTACAGGAGATTATGCGTTGCAAGAGAGGGTGGATGTACAGACAGGCATCAAGCTGATTATGAATTTATGTTTATCGGATGGTTTTGACATGTTTCCGTCTCTGCTGGTCACTGATGGCTCTTGCATGATAGACCGTCGGATGGGCATTCATGGGCACCCACTTGAGATTCAAGTAAGCTTTGAAGTTTCTTAATGTGCATTTGCCTACATTCTTTTTATTGGAGAATTATTTCTGTTTTTTTTTCATTCTTCAAATGCTATAAAAGTTGGTTTTTCTAGTCTTTTATTTATTATATATTAAAAAGTTTTGAGTCATGCAGCATGCAACCTTAGTGAAATCAATATAAGCTGTCCTAGAATCTGAATTGATTTTTTCCTGCTGTATTGATATGGTACACTGGTGATGTATTTCTCTAGTCTACATAATTCATATGTCCGGCAAATATGATGTTTAGGCTATGCCATTATGTAGCAAATCTCCATCCCAAATGCTGTAAATTTAATCATAGAATGTTTTAAGTAGCAAACCTTGTTGATTTAGGAGTTGGCAAAATTTATCACAAAATGGAAGCAGCAGCTGTAGAGCACTTGGTTCATTTCAAGGTATACCCTCAGATCTTGTTAAGAAACAACACTTCTAGTCTCGGATGTGAGACTTGTGGATGTGGTTAAGGCATGGGTTATTCAGGAGAAACAGACTAAGACCTTGCCTCAGTTATTCTCAAGACCTACAATTCCTTCAATAGAAAGGCTACTAAATTTTGCCTCTCTTACTGGCTTCTCTTCTTTAGCTCTTCACTACATCTTGTCACAATGGATAGGCGACAGAAGCTTCAGCGAGCTAACTAAAAATGGATAGTGAGGATATTAGAAACTCTATTTTTGTACTTAGAATGATGCCAAAATGTGAGGAACAGGACACAATTAAGTCCTATTAGTAACATTGTGAAGAGAATTTTCTGAAGCATTTTTCTGGTTTATATTTTGTGAAAGGGCTAATTAAAGACCCTTCTAATATATGTTGTTTATTGAAACCTCAGACATCCATTCTGCATAGCCTGAACCCAGATCTCTTTGCCACTTAAACTGAGTTGTCATATGGCTTAAATTTCTTCAATTATCTGACCCTCTTTTGCCTGCTTGTGAGATTATTGAATCTAATGTTGCTTCATTCACATATATTGATTGCTATTCTTGTCAGATGTTTGTCATATTCATTGAAGTTCTTATATTTGGAGTTTCATGTTTCGTGACATTATTTAGAAGCCTCATTGCAAGAGAATAGTTGGCCTGATATCAGTGCTTTTAAATTTGTTTCCATAGTACATGTTATGCCTGAGTATCTAACATTGTTTTAGCAATGAGTTTATTTATTCGACAGGCTTTATTTTATTCAGCTTTACGATGTGCCCGTGAAATGATTGCTGGCAATGAAAGTTCTTCAAACCTGATTCGGGCTATCAATAACCGGCTTAGTGCATTGTCCTTCCACATCAGGGAATATTACTGGGTAGATATGAGGAAAATAAATGAGATATATCGCTATAAGACTGAAGAATATTCCCATGATGCTATTAACAAGTTCAATATCTATCCTGATCAAATTCCTTCTTGGCTGATGGATTGGATTCCTGACAATGGGGGATATCTTATTGGCAATCTACAACCAGCTCATATGGATTTTAGGTTCTTCTCACTTGGGAATCTTTGGGCTATAGTTTCCTCCCTAGCCACTCCAAGACAAGCTGAGGGAATCCTCAACCTTATTGAGAACAGATGGAATGACCTTGTTGGTAAGATGCCTTTGAAGATATGCTATCCTGCTTTGGAATATGAGGAATGGCATATAATTACTGGGAGCGATCCTAAGAATACGTTAGTTTTCTCTCTCTTTTGGCTTAGATTTCATTCATATGCTTAATGTTTTCCTTTTGGCCTTATGTGATGTATAATATATTGCAGCCCTTGGTCGTATCATAACGGAGGATCTTGGCCTACACTACTATGGCAGGTATTTGTTTTTTAGCTTTTGCTCTGTAATTTTCTAGATTCTTCAAACATCTAACTGTTCTTCTTTGATGTTTCAGTTCACTCTAGCTTGCATTAAAATGGGCAGGCCAGAGTTAGCTGAGGAAGCCATTGCTGTGGCTGAGAAGAGGTTATCAAGTGACAAATGGCCAGAATACTATGATACGAGGACTGGAAGATTTATTGGGAAGCAATCGCGGCTGTACCAAACATGGACCATAGCTGGATTCCTGGCCTCAAAGATGTTTCTGGAAAATCCAGAGATGGCATCCATCTTGACTTGTGAAGAAGACCTCAACCTTCTTGAGGGTTGTGTTTGCGGGCTAAGCAAAAGTGCCCGTATCAAGTGTTCCCGGCTTGCTGCCAGATCGCAGGTTGTTGTGTGATCATCTAAAGCAAACCAATTTATCATGTTATTAGACTCCACAGAAGAAAGTTACCATTATGTTACTCATTTCACAAGGGAAATAGAGCTGATTTCTAGCTTAGTTGCAAAGAGCAGATAAACACCCGGATTGTTATATGCTTGTGTCTTGTTACTGTCAGCTTTCTGAAGACCGACCCAGCAGAAGAGAATAAGAGCCTATGCTGAGATAAATCTGTATGTTATGAAAAGCAAATATTGATTTGTGTCAAATTTGTATAACAGAAACTTCATCACAGTTGTTGCCAGCTAAATATCTCATTGCAATGCATTTGATTTGAAATATTCTTTCTTGTGTGGAATTGAAGTCTGATGCTTCAAGAATTTTCAATATGAAAAATTATTGTCAGTTGTCTTCTGCTCTCAGGATTCAGGCACAAGAGACGAGAAGCCCTTGGGATGAAGAGATATAAGGTAAAAATCCAAGAGCGTAAGACTTTTATTACTGTAATTACAGTACAGTTGGCCTTTGCATTTGCATACTTCATCTCAAGGATTAAACCAAAGCCCTACTGCTGATTTCATTCATCACACGGGAACATCACAGAGGCATCTTTCCCTTGCAACAGACAAAACTGGAGGAAGGCCCAACTGCGAAGCTCTTTCATTCCACCGAATGGGAGGATTCTTCATCGGTCTCTAGCTGGAAAAGGTGAAGCCGATTGTTGCCAAGCCTGAGAGAGTACACCATCTTCTTGAACTCGCCCCAAGTGAAGGATCTATACTGGCAAGGACGATCGAAGGTGACCATCTCAGGAAGCGGGGAGATGCAGGCATGAAGCGGCGGTGCTCCAAAGAAAACTGTGGATAACCTGGTGCTGCAGGTGGTGGCCATGGCTCTGTGCCTCACACTAACCAGCCTTCCATTCGTCATGGCCTTGGGTAAACGCAGAACCCAAATAATTTTATTGTCAGATGATTTCGACTGAGAAAGCTGTGAGACATTGGTTATGATACTATTGACCTGGACCCTGCAAAACGATCGTTCCACCGACTACGAGCTGGCCGTGGGGCTCGAATTCCGGGGCCCGACAAGCCAAGCATGGGCTTTAAAAGCTAAAAAGTGCATCGTCCCCACCGACATCTACCCTTTCTTTCCACCATCGATCCGCGCAAACAGACCCAGTGATGGAAATAAAAGGCCAAGTCTATAGATTTTGTGGGGCAGCAAGGAGCCAGGCCGCGGCCCTACTTCTTCAATGAAAGCCATCAAAATTGCCTCAAGATCATCACCAGATGTCCTTGGGATGTGCGATGAACATTCTACTCACATTGTTGCATGTGATACCTAAACTGTGTTTATTGCAAAAAAAAAAAATAGTAGAAAAAAAGGAGGACGGATTATGGCCCACATAATCTATTGATATTGGTCCAATTTAATCACGTGAAATGCATGCTCTTTTTGACCTAGGTATTGCATGACAATCATCAAGCCCTAGTTTGCGTGCTACATCTAGAACACTTAGCATGCAAGAGGGCGCAGGTGGGACAATGTCCAGTTGGTTTTGAATCCTGGATTTGGATCTAGACATCAATAATTTAACATGCTTTATCCCAAAGATCGACACTATTTGTTGAATCTATAGTATTCTGTTTACGTACAGTGCCTGATTACTAGTGAAATGAAAACAGACTAGATTCAAAGACAAGAGGAACCAACCTGGAGGACATCCCCCACGTTGACGCAGAAAGCGGCGGGGTCGGGCGGGACGGGGACCCAGGCTCCGGCGTCTGTGGAGGGCGACAGTATCTGCAGCCCGCTGACGCCGTTGGATCGGAGCACGGTCAGGATCTGAGGGTCAGAATGCTCCCCAAACCCTACCCTTCCAGTCCTGATGCTGTCCTCCTTGCTGCTGTTACACGCAGGGTAGTGGTTCAGCCTCAGCAACGAGTCGCTCTCATTGTCCCCGACCAACTTGCTGAAAACTCTAGTGTCCTCCAGGCCAAGCCCTTCGGCTATTAACTCCAGTATCTCACATGCCAGCTCCTTCACAGCGTCCACATACTCATTCACTACACAACTGTAACCAAAGAAAACAAAGATATAGAAAAATAGAAAAGGAAAACAACATTGGATTAGGCAAAGTGAAAAAAAAAAAAAGTGATTGGATTGGTGACTGAGGTACACTTTTTTGCCATAAAAGGAACTTATGGTGTGCAGATTGCCAACATTGTCTTGCCTTTTTAGGGTTTGCGTTCAGGTGAACTGTTCTTGCCTTTTCTTGGTGCCTGCAAGGATTCCCTTAGCTTCTTGTTCCCATAGTCATGGATAGTACTAGTACCACAAAGACTTCAAGGCTCATTAGAATTCAAAGTTTCTGATTATTAGGTTTTGTGATGGTCACTAGTCGTTAGATTAGTCGTGAGAGTTGACTGTTACCTACTAATTGGTGCATGGAGAGGGGAGGGGAGGCTTAGGATGTAGCCATGTGCTTAAGCCAATTCGGCGTGTGGCTCGAGTTCATCGGGTGGCTCGTTGATGTCGATAACTATCCCGATGACGCGGTTTGTGCACTAATAATGAGCGTTCCTTGCCTAACCTTCGGTTCGCTAATTAATCACAAGGAACACCCTGCATGCCTTTTGATATTTATACTGTGTTCTTTTGGAAATCAAATCAAAACTAATGTCATTGTCATTGATTCTAATTGATGCAATTGTCCACCGGCCGAGAATTAAGGCGAACTAGTATCATATAATGAGATAGGGCTGATGCATTCAATCTCAAATTTTATATTTATAGTCTTACAACCCTATAAAGCATGACATTCACTCGGTAAACCCCTATTTAAACTAAAATAAACAACTTGATGGGTACAATTATGGAGTTTTTAAGTGGTCCTTCATTATATACAACAAAATGTATTGGATCTGATAGATAAACAAGCTTTGATTCCTAGGTTATATTATATCATGTATTAGTTTTGAAGCTCTTAATTTCTAATGCCCGTGATGTAATATCAGCGCGCATCAACAACCTAAGCTTGAGCTAAAAGCTTCAACTGCTACATATGTTCTTCCATCTCGCACAATAGAAGATTTCAAAGTGATTTTCAGAATCTAAAGTTCCATCCATTGCAGTTCCATTAACTTCAAGTTTCAGATCATGGTCATATAAATATCTGCACGTTAAAGTGGAAATATGTAGAAAATAGGATATGCTTAATGCTTGCTTACCTGAACTCAATGGGGTCCTTCTTCCATATGCTCCTGGCCCTCTGAAGCACAGAGGCCGGGTTGGCGTGGAGGAGGAGATACTCCACCTCGCCGATATCGCCATTGAAACCGATCGTCTTGTTCCCATAGCCGAGCGGATTAGCTGGGCCCGCCCGTTGCTTCACGGAGATCGGCAGGGAGAAGAACTCAGTCCCCGCCGCCTCCATTCTTGAGACTGCGCTATCGGGGACTCCGTGGTTGATTACTGTAAAGAAGCCAAAATCCTCGCAGGCTTTCAAGACGAGCTCTATCACGAAGTCCCGCCGCCAGGAGAGGTCGATGACGGGAATGGCAGCAGAGGAGTGGACCCGCTCGTTGCGAGCCGGCGAGGCCGTGGCGACCACCATGTGAGCTGTGAAAGTATGGAGGAAGGTGAAGAGGAGGAGGTGGAGGAGAAGGGGGATTTAAAGGCTTGGAGATATGTGGATACACTGAAGACCAAGAGGGGGTTTGACTTAGGGTTTCTGGTCCTTGGTTTTCAGTAATGTGTTAGATTTAGTGTAGGATGATCTGTGTAGGGATTGAGACAGGACTTTCCTGGATGCTGGTCTTGTGCCACATGGAGCAGTGTTGCGTTGAGCCGATTAGGGTTTTGGGCCAGGAGGCCTGGAAATTTTTCCGGCCGTTCAATCGCGATCGGACGGTCAAAGCCAGTGGAACTGGCCAGCCACTCTAGCATGTCCAATTGTCAATTGTGTGCCATTGATGTGTGTGGCTTTTGCTTGTAATATATGTAATTTGGCTATTTTCCTTTGAAGTGTAGGATGGTGGTCTTTTTATGACAATTGTTAGCATTTTTTGAGTTAAATCAAAGTGATTATGTTATTTGTATCTCTAAATTGGACTCCAACATAAGCGATATCAGATCAGAACTTCATATAAATAATATTGTCTTACAACAAATAATCGATGACGTAATGACTGGTGTGAGGTTTTTGATCGAGCGTGGAATAGAAAACTGTATCAAAGTTAGCGCGACAGGAGAGAAAGAGAGAGATATTAAGGAGAGCTTACTTGTCTCGTTTAACTCTCCGATTGGAGCAAATAAAGAACAACAAAAAGAGACGATTCAAAAAAAAAAAAAAAAAAACACCATGATCAAGATTTTAAGTTTTGATTTTAAAATTAATTTCGATATTTATATTCTGATCCATTTTCATCGTTTCAGTTCTGTTTTGATTTACGTTAAATTATTTTTTAAAATTTTCAAATAAACTCTAACTTTTAATTTAAAAATATTTTTAAAAAATTTAATATGAGAAAAAAAAAATTTGTTTATATATATTTTTTTTAAAAAAATATTAAATAAATTTTTTTCATAAAAAAACCGTAAAATATGTAAGAACCAAAAAATTATAAATATTTGAATTTGAACCCAAATCGGTTGAGATCCAAGATAAAGACTTTTATCACTAAATTAATAATAATTTATGATCTAATTATAATATATAATATAAATAATATATTTTTTAAATCTGAAATTAAAATCAAAGACGAAATGTTTCAGGCACCACCGAAACTGCTTCGATTTCGGCCGGCCGAAACTGAGAACAATGAGGGGGCCAAAATAGTCAAAACAGGATGAGACCAGTCAAGCAGAGAGCTCCACCTCAGCTGTTGCTTGACTTGTCACTTCAACAGTTGAGAAATAACTTTCCTTGATTCCTGCTTCATATTCTATCTTTACTTTCTATTAATCAACTTCCTCTTTCAGTTAGTCTTTCAATTAAAATCATGCTATCAGACTCATTCAATTTGAATAGAGCAGCCACAAAAAGACATTTAATATAGGATTTTTTTTACCTACAATTTTTTAAAATATATGCAATTTATCAAAATTTTCTTATAATTTTATATTTATTTATATTTTTTTAAAAAAATTAATTATCTATAATTCTTAATTATTATTTGATAACAATTTTAATTAAAAATTTTATTTATATATTTTATAATTTTATAATTTAATTCGTAAAAAAATTATCATTTATTTTTTATGTTAATTTTTTAAAATTTTTTTCTTTTCCTTACTCCTCAAGAGTGAAGCAATGCGGTGTAGGAGCGGACGGGAGGCTGTGCACGCGCCAACCTCACACTGACGCTCCCACCTGTGCCAGCGTCACACTTCTACCCTCGGCGGTCTTGAGCTAGTAATCACGCTAGGCTCGCACACGCGCCTTTACCTAGTTTGTGCCTGCGTCCACGCCGGCCTAAGCCTCGAACCCACGCCCATACTGGCCATGCTATCCGCTCTCGGAAAAAACGAAAGAGGAGAAATTTTTTTTAAAAAATTAATATAAATAATAAATAATAAATTTTTTAGGGGTTAAATTATAAAATTGAAAAGAATATAAGTAAAATTTTTGGTCAAAATTTTAATTAAATAATAATCAAAAAATTATAGATAATTAATTTTTTAAAAAATATAAATAAATATTGAAATTATATAAAAAATTTTAGAAATTATATATATATATATATATAAAAGGATATTGTAGTTAAAAAGTCATTCAATATAAATTCTTTTTTAACTGACACCAAATTCACTGCATATATCTAGAGCTCTCAGACAAGTTGATTCGCAAGAATCCAATGAAGTGATTGATGTGCCCGCAAAATTTTATCGACATTCATCCAATAGAATCCTTCCCTCGAGATCAAACGAGTTTAGTAATGCGAAAAATAGACAAATATTATATATATATAATCGTTTTTGACCTTGGGCGGCATTAGTGTTTGCATTCCCATGCGGAAGTACTTGTACTACGCTGACTCCGATGTTTTGCAAGGCTGGAAATGAATCGCCAGCTCTTAGAGCGTCGTGCTCTTTTGAGCCGATGCTTTCTTCTCATTTGCTGCTCTGGAGGTCCATTCATGGCTTCTCAATCCTATTCAATTCCTCCACCGCCACCGCCTCCCTTCGGTTGTACATCACTTGTTGCTTGTTGCGTGACAAGCTTGACTTGGAAAATTTTAAAAGAAGGAAGAAAGAAAGAATTTCATTTAATCTTTGTCATTTAATCTTTGCCATCGGACAGACGTTGATAGGAGAAGGCGACGGGAAGAACACTAGATTAGCTGCCCCTTTTTTTTTTTCTGTTCGTCAATCTCTGTCGAGTCGGCTTCGCTTCTTGTCAGCTCAGCTCTTTTAATTGTATCGCAAGTCAAAAGTTTCTTATTGAGAGGAAAAAAAAAAATGAAGGCATCAAATTTCTTAAACAATGAGGGATCTCGTGCATTTGTTCAAGGGAGGTTGAGATACACGTAAATCACTCGCGTCCATGCATAATTGTGTATGCCAGGTTCCTAGAAGGCAGACCTCCTTCAGGACAAAACCACCAATCCAATATTCGGGGTTTCTTGGATCTCTTAACTTATTTCGCAATGAACAATATTGAAGGATTGGACTGTGTATCGCTACTCTGTTGATACATGCATTTTTATAGTTTTGGAATTCTCTGTATAATCCTAAGTCGAGTTCGAACGCAATTCTCAATTCTAAAAGTAAAATTGAAAGGTATGGTTTGATTTGGGATTAAGATCTGAATTATATTCAAGATTAATAAATTATTTTTATAAATTAAATTTTTTTATCAAAATCAATTATATAATAATTTAAAGTTCGAAAACCAAAAACGTTACCCATTTTGTAGGTTAACTATACAATTCTCAAAATATATGAGAGTATTGTAAAACATTAAGTTGGAGACAAGCTAGAGCCATCAGAACTCTGAATTTCAGGAGAGACCTACGTTCTTATCTCCAAAAAAAATTGTGATCATTGAGATAATATTTTACTCAAAAAACCTACTGAGGTAATATTATCTCAATGTACTAAATTTTTTTTCTGACATTTTCGTGACATTATTATTCTAAGAAGATTTTATTTAAATAATTTAGTTGATGAGCGACAGGATAGCCAATGTTTATTTGTCCAGTATATGTCTCCGGCTCGTTGCTTTCTTGAAAAGGTTCGCTCTGTTTTCTAGTATTATCCCGTCGTTATCGAACAATTTTCTTTTCAATTGGCGGATTAGGAACTCGCTATCCCACCTTTAGCGTGGTGCCATTGGATAAACTAGATTTCTTAGTTTTATTTTAGGAATTTATTAATATCCCAAAATGTTGATGTTACACTCCCAAACTCCAACATAGGAGCTGCTGGCTTGACCATGTCAATTAATTTTTGTAAGATTATTTTCAAGTAATAATATAACCAATAGCCAGGTTATTTAGATATAATTCTTTAAAATTTTCTCAAATTGTAAATCCAAAAGTGTGTTCAGCAGGCATGCCTCCTCTACATGCTGGATTGTGAAGGCCACGCCCCTTTCGGACTCATACGATAGAAAATCTCAAATAGGATGTGGATGGCATGATTAAATTCATATCCACCTCTAGAGGCCATTTGGTTTGTAACTAAAAAAAATAAAATAATATCATTTTAAAATATTTTATTTACTTCAATTTTATTTCAAATTGAAATTAACTAATCCAGAGTAAAAATATGAGACCATTCAAAACCAGACCTTCCTAATATTCAAATCTTACTCGTCTTGATCAAATAACAATGAAATAGAATCATAATATAACTCGTATATTATTATATTGTTATATTTTCACATTTTCTAGAGTTATGATTGAATGAGAGCACTAATGCAACCTATACTTCAAGAGTACCAAATACTTTGAATAAAGGGTCTATTGGAAGTTAAATTCCAATTTTAATTTAAATTTGTCGAAATTAATACAACTATAATTCATAAATTATAACTTCCAAAATATCCATTCAACTAAAATAACCACCCAACTCTATTTTTTCTACCACTTTTTACTTAGTTGTTCGTCGCCACCTAACTCTTTTATCTTTTTCCTTCTGGTGACTGAGCTCACCTCAGCGCAGAGTACGACCTTATATATAACAAGATGAAAAACAAAGCAACGGTGAATTCACCCAACATTTGCTGTGTGGCCCTGGTTCTCATATCAACGGTCAGGATATATCTTTCTCAACACGGAAGCGGAACAAAAGGAAAAACGCTAAGAAAAATACAGGCAGTCACCACCTATCAAAAATTAAACAGGACACAAGGACAAAACATGGGCAAAAAAGGCTAAGAATTGGGCAACTATGAGATCGGAACTCATCCATAAACAGACAACATACATCAAAAAAATGGTTAATGTTAACCTTCTCCTTCCCAGAGAATATAGATTCAGAACTTCTACCCTTTGCTCCCTGAGAAGCCATTTCCACCAGCATGTACAACTTCTTGATTGGCATCTGATAAATTGCACGAGGCACAAACAAGAATTAGCAAATGCAACAGTCAGTTCATGTTTTATCTACCTGAAAGAGTATATAATGGAATTTTGGCTTAGAATCCAGTTTCCCAAACTATTTCCTTTGTAAACAGACAAGAAAAATATTGCAAGGGGACGGTCAACAAAATATTTGTGCATGGAATTTGGGTTCTTTTAGGCATTTTGCAATAAAGGTAGTTTTAGGTAACATCCAGCTCAACGTAAGCAACAGTAAACTTTACTGTTGAACACATTCAATCTTCATGATGCATGTTGAATTTACACTACAGAACAAACAAAACAGATAGAATCCATCAGGGGAATAAGGTAAAAAGAACTTACATTATGCAGAGCTTCAGCAGCTGAATCAATGTCAGTTTCAGCAAACACATTAAGCCCTTGCAACACCTGCGCATGTCGGCAGTCATACCTTGTAGAGCATATAATTAACATACTAAAAAAAAAAAAAAACAAAGAGAGAAGAGGCTGTCAAGGCTATGGTTTTCAAAGTCAAAATAATCCATGAAGAGTAAAAAAATCCTTTCAAGAAATTTCAAGGCAACAAGACAAAAATCTTGCTATGATAACCTACCCTGTTAAGTGGTCAGCATTTTTCAAATTCCTTGTTCAAGAGCTTCAAATAGAAAAAGATCAAAAACCCAACAATTACAGAACATGTCAGATACGCTCCCTTCTGATATTTATTTTGGAGGATACCTTATGTGGAACTCCACAAAATATATACCATACATTGCAAGGCATATATTCACAACCTAGTTTCTTCGCATAACTGATAACTTAATATAAGTAAATCAAGAACTAGCCCTTGTGGTAATAACCCTACAACTTTAGGCCAAGGCTGCTTATTCACTGCCTCCAAACAGAATGAAAAGAAGGGAGGTTCCCTGCAATAAATTTTCAGTACCTCATCCACTTCAACATTGATGACTTAACTTCAACATCTAGAGAGAATTTGAAAAGAGTTCCTCCTCATACATTCTTAAAGTTAAGAGAGTCCATTAACATGCCAATTACTATGATAGGATTGAGAATATAAAGCTAGGAACTTAATAAATAAGGTAATCATATATACACAGCCAAAGTCCAGTAGCAGTATTGAAGTCATTGTGGTTCAATAAAATTTTAAATCTGAAATTCCTTACCTTCGTTGCATCTGCCTTATCCAATGATAGCACGCGATACGTAATGGAGAAAGCATCACAAATTCCCAGAGATTCCAGGAAACCCGCTTCACTTGTTGATCCAATTACCGGCATGTTCTTTCCCTACAAAACAATATATTTAATTACATTATGTTGTATTTTCTAATAGGCAGATAACCAAAATCATAGCACAAGAGTTATTTCTCTGTTTCTGAAGTACCTACACTACAGAAATAGAAGTTATGGACAATGCCTGACAACCATCTATATTATTAAATGTATAGTAATAAAGATTGTAAACAAATAACCATGCAAAACATCTAATCATACTAGTCACCAACAATACACGATGACAACACAAGATGCAAATAGTGCTGACCAAAGAATTTGACTGTATAAATTCCTCAGTCCAATTCTCACATTCATGATCTTAAATAACTAGAAGGGAGAATAACCTTTGGTGGAAGCCGTTTGAGGAAGACCATCAAAGTTTGTGAAATTAAATTTGAAAAGCGAGGCCGAATGACAACATATTCCAATAACCTGACGCAATAATTACGGAACAGTCAAGGACTAAAACATATTTCATAACCAAAACACTAAATAAATGTATAGCTTTATAAAACTGATACGTATGTCAATCTTACTTTTCAATGTCATCCTTCATAACCAAAACACTAAATAAATGTATAGCTTTATAGCACTGATACATATGTCAATCTTACTTTCAATGTCATCTTTCATCACCAAAACACTAGATACATGTATAGCTTTATAAAACTGATACATATGTCAATCTTACCTTTCAATGTCATCAAGTATTATTATACTCAGTTGAGATCTGTATGCATCCTCAAAAACCTATGTGAAAGATCAACATTAATGACGGAAATTCATAAAAGGATAGAAGACATAACAACCAACCGACTTCTATTCAAAGCATTGAGGAAGATGATAACATGAACATTCCTATATGAATAGAATGTTTATAAAGAAAAAATAAGTGGCCAGAGTCCTTAATCTTTTACTTAAGAATTGCTGAAAAAAATTAGAGTCAGAACAAACCTAAACAATTTTTGCACATTTACTGCTTTCACTGAGACCAATCATTGTTTCAGCTGAGATCTGACTCAACAATAACAGAGCATTAGAAGAAGCATATTTATACTATAGCTTCCAGTAAGGTTCTCCTTCCTCGATCAAAAAGATTTTTTTGTCAGGGAGCTTGCAATTCAAAGGAGAATCATTCGATACCGGATAAGTTGTAAGAAAAATCAGCAAGGGCTTGCCCCTTAACCACTTTTTGAGGAGTAAATTTGATATCATACTCCATGAGAGTCAGAGTCTATTTTGCTAGCCCTCCTAGTGGGTATAGGCCCAGTCATCAGGTACTTTATGGGACCAATTTTGATATTAAATGATTTTATGAGAAAACAAATAATGTCTCAATTTCTTGATCATGAATTTCAACACTAGAAAATGCTTTTCGATACGGGAGTAGTTATTTTCTTCCCCCCCTAGCATTCTACTCAAATAGTAGAGTGTATTTTCTTTACCCTCTTCATTATTGTAGATGAGAAGTGCCCCCAGGAATCCTTTCATTGCTACCGTGTGGAGGATAAGGGGTTTATTGGGTAAAGACTCTACGAGGATTGGTGGCTTTAGGAGACAGTGCTTAATCTCTTCAAAGGCCTGTTGGTAGTCTTGATCCTAGATGAATGGAGTGTCCTTCTTCATCAACTTAGAAAAAAGCTTGTATTTTTCAGACAAGTTTGAAATGAATCTTCTTATATAAGCAAGTCGGCCTTGGAATGACCTCAATCACTTTAAATTACTGGGTGGTGGCATATCCAAGATAGCTTTAATCTTAGATTGATCAATTTCAATTCCTCAATGTCTGACAACAAAACCAAGGAATTTTCCCAACGATACCACAAAAGTGCACTTCATAGGATTTATTTTTAAGTTATATTCCCTAATGTAGTCAAATACCACTCTTAGGTCTTGAACATGCTTGTATTTGGTCTTAGTTTTGACCACTAAATCATTCACATAATATTTCACTAATTAGTGTATAAGGTCATCAAATATATGAGCTCTGCCTCTTTGATAAGTGGCATCTGCATTCTTGAGCCTAAAGGGCATTACTTTGTAGCAATAAATGCCAATTGGTGTCCTGAAAGTTGCATGTTTCTCATCATCAAGATGCATCTTGATTTGGTTATATCCCGCGAAATCATCCATGAAAGAGAATATTTCAAAGTCAATTGTGTTGTCAATCATGATTTCTATTATTGACAATGAAAAATCATCTTTTGGACATACTTTATTTAAGTCCCTGTAGTCCACACAAATGTGGATTTGGTTATTCTTCTTCTTGATTGGCATGATGCTTACCACCCAATTTGGGTTTTTTTCCTCTCTGATGAAGGTTGCTTCTATTAGTTTCTTAATTTCTTCTATCACCTTCTGTTCTAGGTCAAATTTTATCTTCTTAGGTGCTTGTTTGACAGGCAAAAGTTCAAGATTGATAGCCAACTTATGGACTACAATTTAGAATCTAGCCCAGGCATCTCCACTATATCTCCATACGAAGTAGTCAATGTACTCTTGGAGCACTGCTATAAGCTGAGTTTGGCTTTTCTTTGAAAGTTGAGTGCTGATGAAAGTCAGCTCGGGATCCTCCTCTGAGCCTAGGTTGATCTATATTAGTTCATCAACTATCGATTGCCCCTCATCCTCAAGTTCTAATGGAGCTTCTTTTGATTTGAGGATTATTTCTTCACCGAGTGATTCAACATGTTGAGTGAGGTTTGGTGAAGATTGGTATGAAGGTATTTCAGCTGCATCATGCCCCCTTTTTTTGGTTCTAATAAAATTCCACTGAGGATATCAGCTTCTTATGATGTTTGAAAAGTCGTGGTCACTTTGGCATACATGTCAGGGGATATTGATATCATTTGGTCATCCTGAAATCAAAGATAGGTTCAATGGTGACCATAAGACACATGTGAGTGTTTGGAGTAATATAGCCTAGTCCTTTGATATTCTTATTTCCTATTCCAGGGATGTAGGCATGTCCTTGGGGTAGATCCCATAGATTCCTAAAGAAATGACTCTCTCGCTCTTTATTTATAAATGTCCATAACTAGATTTGTTGATTATCTGACGAAGGTAGTCTGAGAAATATTTAGGCATAACTATCAGTTGATGATCACCATCATCCACTAGATCTTCAGTATCCAAAATTTCATATATGCTCGAAGCACAAGGGATTGCCTTGTAAAATAGTATTTCCTTTTCTCCTTTGTGCCATGGAAGAATGTAGAAAGTATTTAATTCTTCGATAACATTGATGCTTAGCTCATCTAATGGCCTAAACAAGCCTTTTGGAACTTTAGTAACATGGAGAGTATTTTTTCATTTGACTTACATTATTATCTTCATCAGAACTATAACCATCTAGACTGCTTGTAGGGCTTCTTTATCTGAAGAGGTCACGTTAGAATCGCTTTCTATGTGATGAGGAGCACAGATCATGTTAGCCATCTTTTGTTTTACTTGATTGATGGAAGTAGACCCCCTATCAGCGTCAGATCTCTAATAGCATTTTGCATCATCATAATGTACCTTATGAACATTAAAAGGGTGTATATCACCATCAATTCAATGTTCTTCACCATCCTCAAAATATTTGAAGCGTTGATGTAGGGCTGATGGCACTACTTTGTCTTGATGTAGCCATGGCCTTCCTAGTAGCGCTCTATATGATGCATTAGTATCAATCACATAAAATTAGCGTCTATCATCAACTCACCTACTTTCAAAGGGATAGTTATGGCTCCCAGAGCTCTTTGGCTACTTTAATTAAGTCCTTGTGTGGTTATAATCTCAAATGATAAGTGATACACATCTAAAGTTAGAGATCTTAGAGTTCGGAGAGTGATCAAATTGACTGAGAAATCTAGGTCAATCAAGATGTGGTTGATCATGATCCTATCACTATTCCCTATAATATACAATGGTCTATTATGGTCTATTCTTTCAGGTAGCAGATTATCATTTGTGAAGGTGATGGTGAGAGTTTGGCATGCATAAAACAACTCCTTCA
This sequence comes from Trichopus zeylanicus subsp. travancoricus, assembly GCA_005019695.1. Lineage (NCBI taxonomy): Eukaryota > Viridiplantae > Streptophyta > Magnoliopsida > Dioscoreales > Dioscoreaceae > Trichopus > Trichopus zeylanicus. The sequence continues at coordinate 1,349,359 of RXID01010941.1, forward strand.
TGTTCTCTTCAACAAAGTATGCTTGGTAATTAGCCAGATTCTGAAAAATGTGCAATAGTGTATCCCTAAGTTCTTGTGACATCATCAAAACATCAAACACATTCAGCATAGTAGGGATCTTCTTGAGCTGGGCTGTTATGTTGTATTTCACCTTCTTGAGTATGGATTCAGCTTGCCAAGGCTCAATGCTCTCATTTATTTGAATTTTCTTTTCCTTGTCCTTGGGGTTGTCCCTAGGCATTGAAACTTATCTCAAAGATAGCACCTTTTCACCTGGGAGTTGTACTTGGTTTGCTCTCAGTTGAAATTGGGTATCATGAGACTAATAAGGTATATCTTCGGAATCACTCTCGAGGCTAATCATACAATAGGAGGTAATGGACCCTTTACCCCAGTTAGTAGTTTCTTGAATATCGTTGGAGGATGTGACTGACTGATAATCATCCCATTCAACATCAGAATTAGGTACATAGGGCTTCCTTATAGAAAGGTCTTTAGAAACTCTCTGAATAAACTCTTCTATTTCATTTGCTAGTATAACCTTCTTCAAGACTTTGTATTTACGATGTGTCTTCTGTGGATGTCTAGACTAGCTTGATTATGGATAGTCAAATTGATTTGAAGCAGGAGCAAAATGAGCTTTAGTATTACGTCGTTTGATCCTCTCCTAAAATGCCTGCTTCTTCCTTTGGCACTTGCTAGTAGAGGGCCTTCCGAAGTGGTCATACAGTTGCTTTGAGTCAAATATGGAGTCATATTCATCATCCATGTCTTATATGTATAATTCCTCTAAAATTGGCAAAGTGCATTCTTCCATAGGTTCTAAGATTGGGACTTTACCAAACCTAGCCAGTTGAGCATTTGTTGTTAGACTTCCTGATGGAGGCTGGGGTAGCAACTCACCAATATTCATCTTGGACATTGAGTCACTATGCGATAAAAGGTCATAGACTTAGCTAACTCTGTTTGATAGTGTCTGACTTTCTTGATCCATCTTTGGAGTAAGTAACATAAGTGGTCATGCTGATCCTGAGGAGGGTTGGTAAGTAGTTTTTCACCACTCCTATGAGGTCATTTATATGACCTTGTCTTTTCTACTAGCACCTTCTTCATCCTCTCAACTTTCTCATAGAGCATGGTGGTCATGTTTGTCACACTTTCCATGTGAACAATCATAGCATGCATTTGTTTATTTAATATTTTCATTTGTCCCCTAATAAACCTCATGTTAGTTATAGCTACCTCTTTCATAGGATCTAGCTGCAGTTTGAGCATGTCATAGTCATGCTCACAGGTGAATCACTCTCTAAGATAGTCATCTCGAGAGCAGCTATCAGGGAGACCTGTGGGATCTCTCATTTTATTAGTATCATCCCTAACAAATCTACCCACCTCTTCTTGCCTTGCATCCTGAATTTCCTTATTATTGAGTGACAGGGTGGGGATCGGCTTGGTTGTGAATGGCATAGCATGTTACCACCGGAGGTTCACGTTCTTCATTTCTTGCATCAAGATTCTCTAGTAGAGCTTTTAAGTTTGTCAAAAAGGATTTCTTCAAGAGTTACTTGGCTTCTTTCTCCTTGAACATATTCATCTAAGGCATCGATGTATTCTTGGATGGTTGATTTCTTAACATCATATTCATTTGACTGAACCAACTTCTTCTTCTTACTTCTATTCTTTCTCTTCTTGAAACTTCGAGCAGTAAGGCAATTTGATCTAATGAGCCTTTCTTCATCATCACCCCAGCCTCTCTAGGGATTTTAGTTATCTTTTTTATCAACTTCTTAAGCCTTTTTAAAAAGTAGATGTTCAGTAAGGGCCTTTATTCAGGGGTATATTGTGCTTCTTCCCCAAAAAGGATCTCAAAAAGTGGTTTATGATCTTCGAACATAGCAATATAATTGATGTGTTCGGTGAGTATTTTCAATAGGGCTGCCTTCGAGAGAATCAGCTTGCCTTCTTAGTATTGCTTCTTGACCCAATCCTTAAACACATAGCAGTCTTCAATATTGTGCCCTAAGATTCTATGGTAAGGATGATAGTTCGAATAATCTATTTTATTAGTCTCACCTGGCCTCTTAGATTTTGGCAATTAGAGACCTAACTTCAAGACATCCTCGATTGGATATCTCTTATTGGAGGAGGTGCTGATAAAGGGCTTACATTTCCAAGAACCTCATCTACAAGAGATGCACCTTCTGTCATCTCTTCTACTTAAGATAGTTGTTGAGATCATTCTAACTTATCGATCTTCTGGCTCATTTGTAGAATTATCTCCATTAACTTGATAATCTTCTTTTGAGCTTCATCTTTCTCTTTACTTTGTTGCCTCAACTGTTCTTATAGTACTTCTATGGCCACTTCTTGATTAGAGCTTTTAGTTATAACCAAAGCTTCTATTAGAACATGATGGTTCGTGTCCTAAGAATCAAGTCTAGGCTCTAGGCTGAGGATAACTTCTCCTATCAATCAAGTCATCTTATTCAAGAGTCTACTTATGGAGTAGATTACCACATCCTCTCTTTGGCGAGGTAGCAAGGATTGGTTCACATGAGCCCCCTCCTCTTGGATTTCTTCATCAGTAAACCTTACTTAGGTAGCTTTCTTTTGGCATTTGGCCGACTAAATGCAGGCTCGCAGTCCCTCTCAGAGTTATGATGAGAAATGATTTTGACAATATGGGTGATCTCCTTTTGTGAGTCCCCATGTTTAATTTCAAATTTATAGTGACTCTTGTATTTTTGTTTAGTGATTTTCCTTTTGCCACAGTTTTAAGGCAATATTGTGCTTCCTGTGACTTGCTTTTACCTTCTCTAAATTGCTTAATAGAGTAAAAATATTAGAGGTAGGGATAGTAATGACCAACTTCGTTTTCAAGTTGGCTAAAGATTTTAACAGCTTTTCCTTTACTTGTGATAATCAAGATGAGATCTTCTTCCTCAATGCTTATGTCTGGATTTGCCTTTAATTGCCCTCTATAAGGAGTTGGGTGAATCTTGGGGCAGAGATATTCTTCGTTGTTGTCATTTGATTTTTTGTTCTTTTGCAAAGGAGAACCCAATTGATCAGTCTTCAATCGTAATTCTACCTTACTAGTGTCTCTATCATATTAACAAGGTTTTTACACTTGGAGAAAAAGCCATGTCCTATCGGAAATGTCAAAATTTGTGGGATCAAAGTTGATTATTCGGGATAACGAAGACCCTAAGAAGTGACCTCGAATCAAAAATCAAGATTTATTTTAATTTTAAGTGCACTATCAAGTGTTATGGGAATATGACTTCCAACAAGTATAAACCCCTATTGTTAATTATCCCAATGATTGTCCGAAATCTCCTAAAAGAACAAACCTAGTTAATAAAAATAGAGACACAAAAAAGAAAAGAAGAAAGCATTTGATTAATTTTAAGAAATGATACATGACTCAAGCAAAGATAACACTTTACAATAAATTTCATCATAGAATTATAGAAAATATAAAAGAAATAAAGAAAGAAAAAGAGTGGAGAAGAAGCTTTGGTGTGTGTAGCTAACTCCGTTCTCCCCTTGTGCTGAACCACGTGGCATCCGACTCGAACTACAAAAAGAAATGGGGGAGGTTTGAAGTATTTTTAATAGTATTTAGCATTGGCAATAACTTCATAATTTATAATTTTTTCGTTAGCCAATAAGGCATTAGTGATAAATTTGTAATTTAAAGTATTTCTGTAGCCGACAACGCATACATGATAATTTTATTTGGATTGGAGTATTTTCATTAGCCAATAAGACATTAGTGAAAACTCCATTTATCTTGAAGTATTTTTCATAGTTGATAAGGTGTAGGCGATAACTTCTTTAATTTTTGAAATATTTCCATAGCCGCCAAGCCATAGGTGTAATTTTTTTTATTTTTGAAGTGTTTCTATAGCCACCAAGATGTAGATGATAATTTTTTTCAATTTTGATAGCATCACTAATGGCTTATGGGGTTGGATATAGTTTTGAGAATTATATCGTCAAATATTTTTGGGGCTGACTAGTTTGAAAGGGCACATTATCAACTACTTCTAGGGTTAACTAGCTTGAGGAGCATATCATCAACTACTTCTAGAGTTGGCCAGCTTGAAATGGTGCATTGTTAACTACTTCTGGGATTGACTAACTTGAAAAGGAAACATCGTCAATTACTTATAAGGTTAACTAGCTTAGAAAATATATCACCAACTGCTTCTGGGGTTGGCTAGCTTGAAAAGGGCACATCGTTAACTACTTATGGGGTTAACTAGCTTGAGTATGGTCAATAACTTTGAGTGTATTATTGATTAACTTCATTGATTCGATAGCATCACCGATGACTTAGGGGGTCTAGTATTGTTTTGAAGTGTGGTCGACAGTTTGGAGCGTGTGGACAATTAACTTCTTTGATTGGCAGCGTCACCAATAACTTATGGAATTGCATATAGCTTTGAAGTGTGGTTGATAGCTTGGAGTATGTTGGTAATTAACTTCGTTGATTTGGCAATATCACCAATGGCTTATGGAGTTAGGTATAGTTTTGAATATGCATCGTCAATAGCTTCTGGGGTTGATTAGCTTCGAAGTGTAGCAAATGACTTTGAGCATATTAGCAATTAACTTTTTTAATTTGATAGCATCAACAACGGCTTATGGAGTTGGATATAACTTGAAGTGTTGCTAAAGGCTTTTGTAGCACACTTAGAAAGACTTAGTTTGACATTATCTAGTTCTATTCAAACTAATTTAGGTTAAGGTTAGGGTGGTAATATCACCCGTTGTTCATAGCCTTGGAGTATTACTAAAATTTTAGCACTTCCAGTGGGGCTTGTTTGGCCTTATTTAGTTATGTCGAGACTAATACGGTTCGATTTTGAGTTTGATTTCATTTGGCTTGGGTCGAGATCAATCTTATGTTGGATCTTTGTCGAGTTCAGGTTACATTTGATGGACTTTAGCTCAAGCTCAAGTCAATTTAATTCAACTTAATTTTAGTCCAAGCTCAGCTTGGCTTGATTTTGGTTCGAATTTAATTTGTCCTTTTTAGTTTGAACTTGATTAAACCCGATCAGGGGTTTGATTTGAATTTAGTTTAGTCCAAATTTGATTTGATTTGAACTCAACTTGAGGCTAATTAGGGTTAAGTACGAGTTTATTTGGTTTAGGTTAACTCAATTTGGATTTTTTTTGGAGTCCAACTCAAGCAAGTTTCAATCCATTTCTTTGACTAATTTAAGTTCCTTTGAACCAACTTGGCTTTTGTCCATTTATTTTTATTAATCAATTTAATTTGAGAATTCTTCACTATTAATGATGATTTTAGGTGGACCCATATTCTGGCTTCAAGTATGCAAACCAAAAGGTTGACTTAGTTTGCGAGCATGAAAGCTGGCTTAACATGAGCCCAAGGGTTGACTAGGTACGAATCTAAAGACTGGCTTAGATGTGATCCTAAAGGTTGATTGAGTTGCAAGTCCGAAGGTTGGCTAAGGTATGAGCCCAAAGGCTAACTGGATGCAAGCTCAAAGGTTGACTGAGTGTGAGTTTGAAAGCCTGTTAAATACAAACTTAAAGGCTAGTTGAGTACGAGCCTGAGGGTTAGTTAAGTGTGAACCTAAAGGCAAGCTAAGTGCGAGGCCGAAGGTTGGCTGAGCACGAGTCCGAAGGCTGGTTGAGTGCGAGTCCGAAGGCTGGCTTGGATGCTAACTCAAAGGCTAATTGAATGTGAATCTAAAAGATGGTTGAGTATAAATCTGAAGGCTTGTTAAGTGTAAGGCTAAATGCTAGCTGAATGCGAGTCCAAAAGCTGGCTGAGTGCGAGCCCAAAGGCTGGCTTGGATGTGAGCTTGATGGCTAGTTTGGATGTGAGTTAAAAGACTAGCTGAATGCAAACCTAAACATTAGCTTCAATACAAACCTAAAGTCTGGCTCTATTTGAGCTCGAAGGCTAGCTAAATAAACGCCTGAAGGCTAGCATAGATGTGTAGCCAAAGACTAGTTTAGATATGAGCCAAAAATCTGACTGAGTACGAGTCCAAAGATTGGCTGAGATGCGAGTCCAAATGCTAGTTAAGTATGAGTACGAAGGCTAGTCTAGATGTGAGCTTGAAGACTAGTTGAGTGCGAGTTTGAAGGTTGGTTCATCATCTTTGAGAAGTCGTTGGTGACTACAATAAGATCATAAATTCACCGTCTTCATCTTTAAGGGCTGCGGGTGATCACGATATTATCAAGAGCCCACTATCACACCAAAAATCGTGGATAACCGTAATGTCGAAAGCTCTTTTTTCTATTATTTTTATCAAAATTTTCTCTTTTTTTTCTTTTTTATATTTTTTTTCTCCTCCTTCTTTCCCTTCAAGCCCAAAACTTCCTCTCCAATTTTTGGCCGGATATTTTTTTGTTGCACAACAACTTTTGTATTTTTATTATCTTTTTTTTGTAACCCTTCTTCCTCAAGCCTGCTTCCTCAAGCTATATTCTGAAGACCAGGCCATGGTGGCCCAGTAGCTTCCTCAATTGGATCCAACCGTTCGCCAACCGGATCCGGTTGCTTCTTCGGCAGCCAGGCGGGGGGCAGTACTGCCCACCATCTGACGGCCAAATCCGGCTGGATCTAACCAGATCTGACCTGGCGATGGTGGAGAGGAGCTTACGAATGGTGCAGGAGTTGGCCGGCAATGGCTACTTCTTCTAGCAAGGTGTAGGAGCGGAGACGGAGGTGTGGAGGGGCGACGACGGTGCTCAACTCATCCAAGGATGATCTTGGTGGAGACAACAGCCGCCATGGGTGTAAAAGTGCAGATAAGGCCATAATGTAGCTACAGGCAAGGAAGAGGCCAACCAAGCTAGGGTGGAGTTTTGGCCATTGCTACAGTAGGTAGGATGCTCAAGAGAAGCCCGACTAAGAGCTCTGACAAGCCATAAGGCTTTTGTGGAGCAACTGGGCTTCATGCGTGCACGGCTCGAGGTAGACGTCACAGGTGCTCGAATGTTTAGATGGCTAAAGGCGAGCAACTAAGGTCTCCAATAGGGTGTAGGTATGGTAGGCAGTTTGGCTGGGGATCCTTCTTTGGCCAAGCAACATTGGATGGGGAATGGCATAGCAGTGTTGAAAGCCTCAGAACAAAGATGAGCACAGATCCTACAAGACAATTGTTGGCAAGCACAGGGACAGAGAGTAGTGGGACAGTGCTTGAATAGTGGAGCCTGATCAAGAACCTAGCATAAAATGAAGCAAGAATGGATGCAGAAAATAATAGAATAAGAAACAAAAAGAAAGAAGAACATTGGTCAAGGAATCACCATATCCTATGCTCCTCGGTTATCTCTGCGCCTTCTCCTTGTTGTTTTTCTTCGGTCCTCTTTCTCTGATCTCTCTCTGTTTTTTGATTTGCAAGTTCCGCAAGTTTTTTATAGGACTCGAAGAGATAGAGTTGGGCTGAAAATAAATATTTTTTTTTATTTGAATTTTAAATGATGGATGTGGATGCAGATAAATAAAATATGTTTATTTGAAATTTGGATAAACTTGTAAAGAGATATTGATAAAATTGGAAAGCTTATACTTATCCCGGATACTGAAATTGTAGAGGGGATATGCACAATTTTTTTTCAAAAATTATAATTTTATAAATTTCAATGGGACCTTTTTGCAAAAAAAGAATTTATTTATAAAGTTTTAAAACTTCCAGGGTTTTTTTTGAATAAAATTTGGATTTATTCATAAATAAAAATTCTTGAGGGACTTATTTATGAAAGTCAAAAATCAAGGGGTTTATTTGTAAATAAAAGATTTTGAAGGAATTTATTTGCAAATATAGAATTTTTGAAGGATTTATTTATAAATTCTAAATTTCATGAGGAGCATATTATAATTATCAACCTTTTGAGCGGTTTATTTGCAAACCCTAAATTTTACAGGACTGATTTGTAATTTTAGAATTTTATTGGATTTTTTATAAAATTCTTATTTCAGAGATCTATATATAAGAGAAATCAAGTCAATGACCCTTTTATAAAGATTTATTTAATATAGGAACTTATTTGTAAAATTCTTATATTTTGTCATTTTGGCCCATGTTTCAAATGAATTTTAGACCTAATTCTAATCCAAAAATATAGCCGACTCAGCCTATTTAGATTAGGCTTAGATAGAGCCCGATTTTCTAATGATTTGAGCTCAATTTTTAGTTGAACTCGGACTCAATTTAAGTATGACTGAAATCCACATTTGAACCATAATTTAGTGACATACAAATTTCAATTTTAATCATATTTCAATTACCTCAAACAAACTACACCACTAGAATGGCTGGGGTAACAGAGAATTTTTTGAAAAAATTTCTTTCTCATCAAATAACAAAGTATTAAAGTACAAGAAAAGGCAAAAATTACTTGTGAATTTTACAATAAAGATCAAAAGGAAGAACTGCACATATCAAAGAACAAAACATAGAAGTAAAAAAAAGAGAGAGAGAAAGTACTAGTGAATTTTGCAATGAAGATTAGAACGAATAACTACACATGAGAAAAAAATTATATCATAGACGCTTTGTCACAAGTAGTAGCAAGAGAATCAGCAAGTATGGAGAATATCCTATTTGAGATGCTACTTATATAGATTGAACAAAGGACAAAGAATGCCACCCAATCTGATATCACAGCGATCAAAATTAAAGTATGGATCAACTAAAATAATAGAGAAAAAAAATCACAAGATCAAGGATACTTTCCGAGAAAAATTAATGGCAACTAAAGTAACTAGCAAAACCATAATTGAAAAAGTCTAAGGGAGAAAGGGATACAAAAACCAATACCATGAAGTTTTATTTCCCAATTCCCAACTCATATCTTAAATCAAATAAATATTCAATAAGAAATATTTGAATATCACTATAGGTCCAAAAACTTGAGTGCACAGGACTCACCAGGCACAAGACACAAGGTAAAAGAGTAATAAATTAGATATTTCCATAGGTTCAGCAATTTGAGTGTAAAGGATCCACTTGGCACAGGACACAAGGTAAAAAAAATAATAAGTGAAAATCTCTTGAAATTTGGAAGAAAAAGAAAGAGAGGTATAATGATAATTATTCACCCAAATAAAAAAAGAGATAGGCAATATGCACCAAAAAAAATGACACAAAGGTCTAGGTTAATCCCTTTCCATAATCATAATAGTTATCTTGTCAAAAGTAATAAAATTTGGAAGAAGTAAAAAATGAGTCATAATGAAAATTATTCACCCTAGCAAAGGAACAAATATGCAATATATTAAAAAAAACAAATACAAAGAACTAGGTTAATCCCTTTCCGTAGACATGGCTATAACTTATAATAGTTACCTTGCCATAAGTAATAAATAAGGGACACAAAAACTAGAAGTAAGTGAATTGAGGAATAATATCAAGGCCAACAACCAAGGTAAAGAAATACAATAGACCACCAGATACTTGTGCCATAGAAAAACCACTCTGCATCATTTTAAAATAAAACTAGGACCATAGAAGAGCAATCTCACGAATATACAACAACAATAAAATAAAAAAAAGATCACCATTAGTAGGAAAACGAAACAAAAGCAACAGCTATAGCGTAATACTGCCATGCCAATTACAAACTCAAGACTCATCTTGAAAGACGAAAAAAAGAGAAAAATAACCATAGAAAATAGACAAAAATAATAAAGCTCTAGGCACAACCGGCTAAACTATCTCTACCATAGTCCACCAAGTGCAAATGTCATGCATATTTCTTTCCACACCATTTGCTTTTGCAATCACAATAACTATGTTCTTCTAAAAGTTGCAAGAGCTTCCAAACTCAGCTAACCATAATAGAACCCTATGAGAAAATCACAAGAGAAAGGAAAAAAATAATAGAACAATATATCAAATACATGCTGAATGAATAGAGGACAAATCAAAGTAATAAATTCAACAAAAGCAGCCAAACAATTACGTTGAAAACAAAGAATCCAAGGGAAGGACGAGATCCTTGGAAAGGTGAGAATTTTGGGGTTAAGAAGAGTTCCCAGCAAGGTTGAAGAACCTTACCTAAGCAACAAAAGAGACAAGAAGTCATACTCCCTCACATTTAGCATAAAGCAATAAATCCTTTTCAACCTCAAAATTTCCATCTACATTGGAATTGAACTCCCATCCACATAACAAAGGAATGGAAATACCATTTCACCAACAAAAATAGAGAAGAATAGTTATCTCAGGGAAGAACCAATCTACAACACCTCATCACCAAGAAATATACCAAGTCAAGGGAAAAGAACCAACCATTAATCCTTAGGAAAACTCTCACCCAACATACAACAAACCATCATTTTCAAAGAAACCAATAAAAACAAAATCTTTGGCCAACAAGAAGATCATCAATCGATAAGAGACACTGTCCAGTATTATATAAAAAGATGACTGTTAGAAAATTTAGAAGAAGATTAGAAGAAGAGGGGGGAAAAAAGAATTGCTAGGAAAAACAAAGAAAAACCTGTTAGCAACATAATAATCAGTCAATCCAGAATGCATCACTATCCACCAAAAAAACAAAAGAAGAGAGGAAGGTCCTCCACCATTGCATGGATCCACTAATAGAAAAATATGGGGAAAAAACACAACCAAATAATCAAAAGCAAGACATCAATGGTTTATTGGCAAGGCAACTCAAAAAACAAACACAATCGATGAGAAAAACTTCAAAGAATAGAGAAAAACAAAAAACCCAAAGAGAACTAAGATCCAAGATTGGACAACCAACCTCTCCTCTTTGACCTCCGCTCCTCCTTGAGAAAGTCATGTAGCAAGAAAAAAAAAATAGAACAACCAACCTCTCCTCCCTAACCACTGACCCTCTTCAGAAAATTCATTTGGTAGAAAAACTCTAAGGCTAGAATGTCGACACCTATAAAACTAAAAAAAAAGTAAAACACCCCATTTACAAGAATAATCAGAACCCCTAAAAATCACAAGTTGAGCATAGTCACTAACAAAGGACTCTCACAATGGAGTAAAAAAGGAAGAAAGAAATCCTAATTTTGAATGAGGAATGAAATGAAGAAACCTTAATTTTGAATAAGGTACAAAATAATGAAGGACAGTGAAAAATAGTTGGCCAACACCTAAAAGCTAGTCACAAAAACCAAAGCTACACGTGGTAACCCAAAAGCGTCAAACTCGCCACATAATATACCCCACCGAAGTCAATTGAACAACAAAAAAGTCAAGTGTTCGAGCCAAGTGATAGCAAGAACCAATCAAACGAGGGAGCTAAGACGCCAAGGGAATGACTTCTAGGCTCAACCAAGCATAGCAAGAGACCACTCTCTTTTTTAGGTATGTATAAATAATAAAGTACTTTCAAGTTTTTTGGCATGCCTACAATTATTCAATCATCTGTGGTGGGATTTAAACTCTAATTTTTCAATTAACGAGGAAAAGATTTGTTGCCTCCTTATTTGTCACCAAGAAAATGAATTTGGCAAGTACAATTCATACATTAAATGCCTTAGTCAATGGCCTTAATCAAATTCTTCAAATGTCACCAATGTCTATTGGATCAATGGAGCCAAGGTCTGAAATCTTGGTTTTGGTCCAAGTCTTCTCTTGCTTTCACCAACAGCTTTGTTGGTAGTTGACTAATGGTCGCAACCATTCCTTGTTGGCTACTTTTGTCTACCAATAGAAATCGAGGTTAAGGGTGCATTTGGATTGGCCTGGACTTTCGAAAGTAGCGAAAGTTTTCATTATTTAGATGGAGCTGACTTTTAGAAGTGATAGAAATATCACTTCCAATTTTGGCTAGAAATGAACTATATGGAAGTTCAGTGAGAGAGGAAGTCGCTCAGAAGTGGGAAAAGTGGGTTGGGCCCACCACTCCCACTTCAACTAGGTTAGTGCTCTTCTCATTCCTCATTGCTTCCATACTTGGCCTAGCCCAAAGGCCATCATTTTTCATTTCTCCCATGCCATTATTGCCACCCACGTCCATTCCAAAGCCACACCCACCCTCGAGCCCACTGTTCCTTGGTGAACATGTTTCCATGAGGTCTCGGCTAGGGTTTTGAAGCTCCCGCCTCTTGAATTCTAACCATTCATATTAAGCCACGTGGAGTTAATCCAACAATGAGGCAGGACCTATATAAAAGATGTTGTGCCTTGCTTTCTACTTTAGCAAATTTGTGAACTTTTATTTTCTCTCTTTTGCATCCTCTTTCCTCATCAACAAATCTAATCTCCAATGGTGTCCTCCTTTGCTCCTTCCAGTTCTAGAAAAGGCTCCTCTATCGTGAAGAAGGAAAGCATTCTATGTAGGTGGCACCTACCCCAAAGAAGTCGTCACCCCCATCCATCTTAATGTCGCCAACCAGGGGCCAAGGTTCTACGCCTACCCCGAAGGAGATGTAAGGGTCCACTGCTCATCTGACCTTTGCCCCATCTGCTTCAAGGACCACCTTACCTCTCGTTGTTCCTTATGCCTCGAGAGTTGACTCTAAATCTATGATGGCATGCCCTTCGGAGGTCGCAACCTTCCTGCCATTGCCTTCAACTAAGTTTCCATATTAATTTCTACCTGTTGTACTCTGGATGATCCTAGCGTATGTATTTTACTAGGTATTTCCAAAGTGAGGGTCTAGATTTTTGAATTTACCCTTCAAGAGAAAAATCTTGAGCAGTTGATTAGCACTTTTGGCTTCCTAAATAGGACCAAGTTAGACTTATGGTGGTTAGAAGAAGATAGCAAGAACCTTAGATGGTAGATCAGATTTGAATTTAGTACCTATTGGGAGATGTTCGAGAGTGGACTTAGGTATCCTGTAGATGCCTTTACTAGAGATGTCTTGAGATATTAGGATCTAGTCTCAAATCAAATTATGCCCAATGCCATGAAATTCATTTCTGCCTTATGAACTTTAGCTACATCCAAGGGCTTCATCCCCACTATTAAGATGTTGAGGGACACCTTTAATGGCTACCAAGGCTCCAATACTGAGAACTAGTAGTATTTTGTCCCAAAAAAGTGGCATAAACTATTTGTTTCTAACCCTAACTCCATTCATTATTGGAAAGATCACCGAGTGAGAGTTTTCTCTAGGGTTGATTCGGGCCTTCTTTGTGAGTGGGGTGATCCTGCTTCCCATAGGGCCGATCTCAAAGTTTATCCCGAGGTCCACCACCTCCTAGTGTCTAGGGCCGAGGAGGTTAAGATCATTAGATGTACCTCCGCATGGTCTAATGAGGCTTATTTGGAGGAGCATGGCCTATCTGTTACTTGGATGGTCAGTATAAATCTTGGTCTTCACATCTCTGGCTTACTTCCCTTATGAAAGACCTTTGCCTTTGTTTTAATAATGTGATGTGGCATTGCAGGATTTGCCAAGCTCTCCTACATGAACAAATATTTCAAGGCACAAGAAGGGGCTCCTTGGGTGTCATCAGCCCCATCCACCAAAAAGAAGCCAGTTGAGCCCGAGATCCCTACCCCTTCCTCAATGGTAACTCAAAGCCAAGGGAAGAGGAAGAAGGAGTCATGGTACAAGAGTGGAGCAAGGGAGGAAGAAGCAAGTACCAACTCATTCCTCCAGCTTGCCTTCCCAAACCACTCCCTCTAAGGATGGTGCTAGGTCACTGACTTATCATATGACACAAAAGGTAGATCATGGTAAGGGGGTTGCCCCTACTTCCATTCGTTCTCCAACACACTCTGAGGCATGGGGGTACCGAGGTGCCTCAAAGGAGGTCAATGCTAAGGAGTACTTCTTTGATGACTTCGAAAATTGTGCCAACTCCTCCATTGTAAAGCTCCCCGTTGACAATCTCTTTTTGAAAGGATCCAAACTTTGTTCCAATGTGAGTCTATCCGAACTTGTCTCTTTCAATTTTCTTCTCCTTTCACTATTCTGACCTTTAGCTTAGTTACATGCCATGCAACTTTTTCACTATGCAGGGCATCATTTTTATAAAGCTCAAAGGGTGATGACATCCAAGAAGAGCAAGGCCAAAGAAGAGGTGAATCTCCTTCGCTCTCAACTCGAGTCCCCCCAATACAATATTCTAAGGCACATTCTTTTGGATTCAGTCTCATCTTGAATCACCAAATAATGTCAAAGGTTTCTTCAAAGTCTTTTAAGTGATCTCTATCATAGAGACTCTTCACAAGCATGTCATCCATATATGTCTCGCCATTCCTACCAAGCTGACATTTGAAGATCTTGTTCACCATCCTCTGATATGTTACCCCCATATTTTTTAATCCAAAGGGCATTACTATGTAGCAGAAGATCCCTTATCGAGTGATGAAGATAGTCTTCACTTCATCTATGTGATGCATTTGGATTTGATGATAGTCAGAGAATGCATAAAAAAAAACTTAGGAATTGGTGCCCCAAAGTGGAATTAATGAGTTAATCTATCTTTGATAATGGATAGCTATCTTTAAGGCAGGCTTTATTAAAGTTGGTAAAGTCCATGCACATCCTCTATTTGTCATTGGGCTTCTTTACCATCATAATATTGGCTAGTCATTTGGGGTAGTAGACTTTTTTGATAAACTATACATTGAGAAGTTTATTTACCTCTTCAGTAATGGCCTTACGACTCAAGGGGCAAAGTGTCTCCCTTTTTACATGATTGGCTTATAATTTTCTATTACTGCAAGCTCATGTTATGCGACCGAAGGATCTATACTTGATAAGTCTTCGGGAGACTATGCGAAGATGTCCTAATTTTTTTGTAAGAGCTCCTCGAGTTTGGTGTGGAGGGGGCTCCATGAGGTTTGCCCCAAGCTTCAGTGTTCTCCCTGAGCTCTTGTCAATAACTAAATTGATGAGCTTCTCCACAAGTTCAGTGTACACCTTCTTTGGGTCATTGGTAGATTCCTTGATTTCCATGACTGTCGGTCCCTTTCCCTTCTCACCGAGGTTATTTTGCCAATAGGCTATCTCTCACTTCTTCGTAAGGCTTTGATCTCTTCAAGCTTCACCTATGACATGTTTAGTAGAATACCTCATAACTAAAAAAAAAAGAGTCAAAATTACCACTTGGAGCTGATTTAGTGCTAGATGGCCTAGTATTATGTTGTAAGCAGAATGGGTTTGGACCACTACGAACTTCAACTTGATTGTAGTGCTTTTAGAATTTTCTCCAACTATTAAGAGCAAATCAATTATGCTGAGTGAAGTGACTAAATTTCTCATAAACTCAATTAGCATCCCAATATATGGTTCCAACTTTTACTTGATTTTCATTTGGTCATAGGCCCAAGTGAACAAGATGTTGGTCGAGCTTTCTATGTCTACCATAATGCGCTATGTGGAGTAGACATTCCAATTTGCCAAAATGACTAGAGTATCATTATAAGGTGACAAAATTCCTTGTAGGTCTTTTATCAAAAAGACTATATCTCCATATTCAGGTTTGCGATATTGTTGCTTGACCACCACGGTGAGGATAATGGTGCTATCTATCTCAGAAACCTCCAGCCGAACATTATTAAACCAAGCAAAGTACTTCCTCAAACATTCTCTTTTCTTTTGCTTCAAAGTTAAGAGCATGGAGGGCTCTTTGCGCCAAGATACTAGTGAAATAAATTATTCTATGAACCTGTCAGTTAGGTCATTAAAACAAGTGATCGAGTACCTCAAGAGCACAAAGTACCAAGCCCAAGCTGGGCCTTGTAGTGTCATTGAAAATGACTTACACATGACAGAGTTCCATGCACCTTTGAGGATCATGGTGTTCCAAAATATGCTCATATGTTCAACTAGATCATTTAAGCTGTCATATACCTCATAGGGTAGTTGGCAGAACTTCGGCTGTAACTCAGAATATTGATCTCAGGAACGAGGGATGTACTATACCTCATCTGATTCAAATGAATTAGCGCTCTAGACATCTCCCAAGCCATGTGTGATGCACCCTCTCCTTGGGTGTCTTAAACAGCTCTGGCTGAAGCTCTGCTCACATGGGTGTAGTACATATCTTTGTCAGCTAGGCCATACATGAGGTCATATCCCTCATATCCCCTTGAGGCTCAGTATAACTCCTACTGAGAGATCCAGATGACCTGAATGGTGACATTTGTTGAGGTGTGACTAGCTCATAGGTTGTGGGTGTGGCTTGTTTTGCTGACTCAGAGCCACACCCTGAATGGGAACTTGGGTGTAATGAGCCTGAAAGTTTTGCATCATCTAGGTATGATTTTGCAATTATTGGACATATTGATTCTGCATAGTTTGTGCTTGAGTTTTCAGTAACTGCCTCATTTGCTAAACTATTGTAGTTAGCATATGGAATTCTTATCAACTCACCGTGTTGGAGGGCTATTGGTATTTTGGGAACAGTTTGCAGAGAGGCTTCTCGAGGTTCCTATTGTATAAGTGAATGAGTGGACAAGTTAACTCAGTGAGTCAACTCACCTAGTTCACTAAAAGAATTATGTGATTCTACCCGTGTGGGACAACTTGCCCCCTAAATTGATTCCTAGAAGTTGATGCTCTCATTATTGGAGGCATGGTCAGAAAAATTTCGAATATGTGGATGAAAAACGGTGGCGAAGCGGAGATCTCAATGAAAATATTACTATTAATGAAGTCTGATTCACCATCGATTTCGACCTGAGGTTTCTTGAGATCTGATCTACTAGGCCACTTCTCCTTCAACCTGCATCCAAAGAAATCTATGAAGGAGATCACAAGGAACCCTCTAGTGATGATCACTCTGACTCTCAAGTTAGACAAGTTTTTCTTTAATCAGTGTTATGTAAGGATTTGAGCATTAGTTTTTATCTCTCGATTGATTTGCTATTTATAAAGTATCCTAGGATTCGATGTATCAGGATATCGTGATTTTAGGTAACCACTCTAGTAGATTTTCCGTAATGATAGCTATCAATCTTGGATTATTCGGGACTAACTTATTGAATTTGGTCCTAGAATTATCCGGTATCGGCAATGATTCAGCCAGGACATGAAGGTTCAATCATGATTTAGCACAAATCCCCTATATTGTTGCAGATCAGATAAGGGATCATTACTAGCCTAGGACACTGAGCTCTTTTAAGTTTGATACTAGGCGATTATTTCCTACTTCGAGTACTTAGGCCCGCAGTCTGATCTCTAGAGTCAGCTCTCATTGATTTTGGATTTATATAGTTCACTTCGGCTAGTGAGTTTAGAGATTAGATCTTGGTCATTTCGGTAGATGACTTTGGTCCTATTTCATGCCCGATCAGATTTGTCGAACCAGTTCTTATAATATGGTGCATCATAAAAATATATAATTTCGAGAGGGAGTTTGTATGAGAATGAAATAATAATGAAGATGTGAAAGATCGGCTTCTTTGTGCATTCTTGAAAAAAAGAAACTCTGCAGTTGCTTTGTTGCCATGGAACGATGGTGGTGTGTTCTTGAGACTGCCTTATTTGTGTCATTATCATTGCGAAGATACGTATGACATGATTGATTGGCCTCGATCATAGATTGTCTACCATTCCTTTAGCTTGGATTATCATCTACTTAGGCTTCTCTTTTTCTCATTTGCAAGTTCTGGTCGAGTCTTTTTGAGTGGTGCCATTTTGTTGAGTATTCATGATTTGGAAGCCACAGTTCAGAATTGGAGCCATTGTAGGAACATAATATGTTTTTAGGTCGGTCAGTTTGCATAGTTTGTATGTAAAAATGATATAGGAAATGGGAATATGACGAATTTGACTAGTAATTATTGTGATTTAGTTACTATAGTTTACGATTTTGTTTTTGGGTCCCCGTGGACATTCTCATAAAAAGCATAAGGAGAAGAGATAGAAGTGTGCTGCAGTTTTCTGCAGTTATTCCACAAAAAATTGATTAAATGCAATATCCATCAAAGATCTACGTAGATATTATTTGGTTTTTTTACTTGTTTGCTGACCTATTCATTTGAACATCTTGAGCAAATAAAGTTGATATTTCCTCACTTGAAATTCTCGAAAAGCAAAATGCTGGTGCTTGTTTATTTATTTATGGTAGAATTGTTGATACTTGTTGAGCTATATTTTCTTTATGACTTGTATTCACATGAGTCACTACTTTCAGGAAACATCAATAGAGCTAGTTTCTGTTGGTGAAGATGGAATTGTACAATCAATCCGTGAGCAGTCCGTTTTTGGCATAATAAAAGATATGGCTATCTTGCATTGGAATGAAAGTTTTCTATGTGACTTCGTCGGTTCGGTTCTTCTCATGACAGAGCTGTCGAAATCTTTATGTGAACTGTTTCTTGAATTAAACAGCTAATAGATTCTGCTGTGTCATGATTTTTGTTCAATAATGGAATAACTTGAAAATAGTATGAAACTCAAAAGGAAATACAATTCTGCGATCAATTGGAGGAACTTATATTTTATTTGTCGGCTAAATCTAGTAGCTAGGTTTTTTTTTTTTTTTTTTTTTTTCTGATTTGTGATATCTGGTATCTAAAAGAAGGTCGCAGTGGTGTAGTTACATATACCTCTGGACAGTTTTATAATCAAGCATCATATATTTTGAAGTAATTGAAGCAAGAGGTCGAACTTCCTCTGTCCCTGCTATCAAGTAATGACAATCGCGAGACTAAATGCTTGGAAAATAACTCAAAAGAACTTTCTCCCGTCGTCCAACATGATGGTTGTATTAATTTTATTTATTAATAAATTTTATATTTTTTAATTAATATAATAATTAAATGAATTCTCTAATCTTACGTAACATCTTATCTAAATAATTAAAGCCACGATTCTCAATGTAAATTCTGATATTCGAATGATTGAATTTACCGAACTCATAAAATTATATATTTTTTATTATTTTTATATCAAAATTTATTGAACGGCCGAATTTATAATTTTTTTATTTTTATTACTTCTCACCTCAATAATTTTTATAATTTTTATCGTTATGGAAAGTAGAATCCTACTCAAATACACTCTAATTGAAACACCGCTAAATTAAAACTTTAGAATTATGCTGCCTCGGAATCAAAATTGAAATTAAAATTAAAATTAAAATCAAAATCAAAACCAAACTTCCGGAGCATTTACAGCAGCGGGGAGAGTACCGAGGGCTGCTAGGTGGTTTAATAGCAAAGAGGAAGTCCTGTATGGCTGGAGGACCACTTTGCCGGACTCCATGCTTAGCGTCATTCAATACACTGATGGGGCTTGACAGCTAAAACTCCTCATTCGAAGGAGCTGTTACCTCGTTGTCTTTCTGTTTTTTATTTTCCCATTTTTCGTTTGCATTTATGTGAAACTTAAAAGTTGCAAGGCGCTTCACCCACTCGATGCTTCAGCCCACGGCTTTGCACGTGATCTCAGACTTCTTCTTTCTTCTGATTTTGTTGAATACGCGTTGTAGATGGTTTTCGTTTATTAAAAACCCTAAAACGAACGGCTTCAATTGTCACATCCATCACAATCAGAAAAGATTCCCGTGCACATTCCAACTACTTCACCCAATGTTAGCTCGCAGATCTCATCGTACCAAGGTTTACGGTTTCGATTTCGGGACCGGCCGAAATCGATACGTTTCGGCCGTTTCGACCGTTTCGGTCGTTTCGATTTCGGCCAAAAAAAAATTTTTTTAATTATTAATTGGGCGTTAACCAGAGTTTGCCTATATTTTGACTATACTTTGACTTCAAATTAAAAATATGATAAAATATTAAAAAAATTTTGAAAAAATTTGAAAAATTATGAATGAATTTATACTTAATTTTACAATAATTTAAAATATTATTTAAACTAATTAAAATTAATTTTGATAGTTAGTCACTGATATTGTCTACTTTTAATATATATTAGTGTATTAAAAAAATATACAAGAAATGATATGAATATGATTAAAATTTAAAAATATCATTTCATACATGATATAAATCCACGTCTTATAACCACATGCTGTTCCGAGGTGGATCTTGAAGAGATTGATATTCTTGATCATCATACTCATCAGTACGATAAAATTGTGATCGATAATATTGTTTAGCATGCAGATAGTAGGAAGTGGTATGATCCTGCATTAACTTATGATATCCTGGATTGTATAAAGACATCTCGCTCTGATAACCGTCATAGTAGCTATACCTCGCATTATCTGTTGGATCTTGATTAACATCTTGCCCACCATGCGAATTATACTAATCAGCACAGTAAACCCTAAACCGAACCGAGAGCGGGGGCAAGCATCGTCGCCGGCCGACCTGTGCTCGCGGGGTGAGCTGCGCTCGGCGGCCGAGCTGCCCTCGCCGGCGGAGCTGCCGAAGATGCCGGGCTGCTGAACTCGCCAGAGATGCCGGAGATGCCGCGCGGGATGCCGGACATGCCGAAGATGCCAATTTCGAGCCCTGAGTTCGCCGTGGGCGCCATGGGTGAGCTGCGGTCGGCCCAAGTGCGCTGAGGATGCCACCGGCGTACTGCGCTCGCCCCGCGCGTGTTGAGCTCGCCGCCGGCGCACTCAGCTCGCCCTGCGTGCGCTGCGGTCGCCCCGCACACGCCGAGCTCGCCATGCACGCGCCAAGCTCGCCGCCGACGGCCTGCGCTCCCTGCAGCCGCTCTGCGCTCCCTGCGGCCAGCCCGCGCGCCCTGCCGCTGCCTCGACCGCCCTGTGCCCGCCCCGCGCGGCCTGCCGGCCGCCCGAGCACGCCCGCCCTCGCCCGCAGTTGCCCGCAGTGCATGGCCCTCGCCCGCCCTTGCCTGCCTTCGCCCGCAGCCGCCCTCGCCCTCGCCCGCAGTTGCCCACAGCCGCCCGCCCTCGCCCTCGCCTGCAGCTCCGAAACCCTAAACCGAAACGTTTTTTAGGGTTTCGACATGGGTTCGTCCGAAACGTTTCGGTTTCGGCCGAAACCGCGAACCATGCATGATACACATCTTTACTGAAAGCTTATTTAGTAACCAATTAACATCAAAATTGAAGTTTAAATTAGTAAACTATTTTAATAAATTAGTTTTTTTTTATATAAAAATTAATTTTATAATAATTAAAAAAATTAAAAAAATAATTATTTTTATAATATTTTAACTTAATAATAATACAAAATAATTAATATTACTTTTTTTCTAAAAAAATTAAAATTACTCTTGATCCTGACCTGTTAGCAAGCGGGGCCTGAGAGGTAATTCCAGGCGGCTCGATATTAAGGCTGATCGCTACTGCGAACACCGAGGAAAGCATTATTGTATCGCCGTACTCCTTCGCTTCTTCTCAAGGTTTCTCAGTGTTGCAGTGTGTGGCGTAGAGCTCTCTGAGTTCAAGAGAGAACCATGAAGATCAGTGCCGTTCAGGTGGAGAGTGGGAGGGTTGGCGGAGAAGGCGAACCATCGGTCGGGCCGGTCTACCGCAACATCTTGGCGAAGGACGGATTCCCGCCTCTTGATCCTGCCATGAGCACTACATGGGAAGTGTTCAGGTACTGAAATGAATAACGCCTTCTTGTCGGAATCTTGGGAAGTATTCTGATGTACAAATCCTTGCTGCAGAGCTGCAGCAAAGAAATACCCTGATAATAGAATGCTTGGATGGCGCGAGTTTACTAATGGGAAGGTAACTTGGCTAGATTTCGCCGCTGTTTTCTGGTGTTTTCAGATTTGTTGTACTTGTTTTGAATCATCATTGTGTTCTAGGCTGGGCCTTATTTGTGGAAAACATACACGCAAACATACGAGGAAGTGCTGCAAGTCGGTTCGGCTTTGCTGCAACTTGGAGCTGAACCTGTAAGTGATGCCTTTGGCAGTGTTTATTGCTCTTGATTTTGATTTACAGAAATATCGATGCAAGTTCAAAATGTGTTCTAGGGTTCAAGAATAGGGATTTATGGTGCAAATTGCCCTCAGTGGATAGTGGCAATGGAGGTTCACATTCCAAATCTGAAAAACTATTGCATTTTATTTTATGATTATTATTATTTTTTATAGTTCAGAAGCAATTCATAGATTGAACAAGTTGCAGGCTTGCAATGGATACAGCTTAATCTGTGTTCCTCTCTACGACACACTTGGTGCGCTACGTTAAATTGATTTACATGCATAATTTGCCATATTATTGACATAATTTCTTTCTCTAGAAATTAGAGTTAATACATTAATATAAGTTGGGCTTATATATTTGGCTTCAGGTTCAGGAGCTGTGGATTACATAATAGACCAGGCTGAAATTGATGTCATATTCGTTCAAGACAAGAAAGTAAAACAAGTGAGAATCTGGAGATCTTGATCTCTGTTTGGACTTCAAAATTGACATTTGTTTTCTTTTTAATGGAGATTGCACTATCTGCAGCTGCTGTCCCCAGATTGCAATTCTGTCAGAAGACTTAAAGGCAAGTTCTTTCTGGAAAGAGTAAAGAGAATTTTGAGTTGACCTCAAACTTCAGCTGGTCCTCAGTACAACCTTGTTTTTCTTGATTTATCACAGCTCTGGTTTCATTCACCATGCTGACGGAGGAGCAAAGCGCTGAAGCTGCCAAGTTTGGGGTGAAAGCATACCCATGGAATCATGTTCTTTACATGGTTAACATCTCAAAACTATCTCTGCATTCATAGAAATACTTGAGATTAGACTGGTTTCACTCTAGAACAACAAAAAATACATTTGGAGATCAAACAATAACCAAATAGCGAAACAAATTTTGAACACCTTAATACATGGTTAATCTTCTTTCTTATGTACTGTTACCATACAATTTTTCTGTTTAGCTGTGACTAGAATATAGTGGTCATCAGGGAAAGAAAAACCCATCAAATCCTTCACCTCCTCGGCCTCTTGACGTCTGCACAATAATGTACACAAGTGGAACCAGTGGAAGTCCCAAGGGTGTCATGTTGACTCATGAAAACCACGCAACTTGTATAAAGGGTGTGGATATGTTACTGGACCAATTCGAAGACGTTGGAAAGGTTCTTGTTACCTGCATTTAGCTGACTCTGGTGCATCTTTACTTGATTGTACTTTTAACACTGAACAAAGAAAATCTACCCACCTCCTATTTTAGATGACAGTGGATGATGCGTATCTCTCATTCCTTCCCCTGGCTCACATTCTTGACCGCATCATTGAGGAGTTATTTTTCCACAAGGGTGCCTCTGTGGGCTATTATCAAGGAGTATGACTGCTTGTTTTTTCTCATTTTTCTAAAGCTAAATTCATTTTCTACACATACTTTTCAAATACAAGTCCATTATGCTGTATTATTTACCGAAGGACATCAATGCTTTGAGAGATGATCTCATGGAGCTGAAACCTACTCTTTTTGCTGGTGTCCCCAGAGTTTTTGAAAGAGTGCACGAAGGTATGTGTGTAAAAGATGAGCTTCTTGCCACCAAAATGTCATCTATTTGATAGGATCATCTTGATTTCCATGACAATGTCTTAGTAATTGGGTTGCAGGTGTTCTGATGGCGTTGCAAGAACAAAGACCTTTGAGAAGGATGATTTTTAACATTTTGTACAATCAGTGGGTATCTTTTTTTGTTCCTAATTTTCTTCTTCAGAGTAAAACCTTATGGTGTGTCTCATATTTATGTTGCCTGAAGTAAACTGTCATGGATGAGATCAGGCTATTCACATGGAACAGCCTCACGTTTGGCTGACATATTAGCGTTTCGTAAGGTTATGTGCTCAAATTCCTAAAAGTGATTATCATTCAATTGCTTGGTAGAATAATCTTCTCATATTCTTGTCTATCTGAACTTCTTCTAAATTAGGTCAATGCTAGACTTGGAGGTCAAATTCGCCTCATAATAACTGGAGGAGCCCCGCTGAGTACTGAGATAGAGGAATTCTTGAGAGTTACCAGCTGTGCATTTTTCGCACAAGGCTATGGTGAGGAGGTTCTTTCCCTTATTTTCCTAAAATGTAGCCCACATTTTGGAAATCTAGGAACACTGTGGTCCATGTCTTAGTATTGGATTATATATTGTAGAGGCATCTGAGAAATCATTTACTGCAAAACATCCTTCCATCTATGTCTCTGAAAGTAGTTTTGCTGAAGTGTAATGACGAGGTTAAAATTGTTATCCAAATTTATTTTCTAGATTTCAAATCAAAGTAGCAATTGTTTTATCCTCTCAGCTGAGTTACAAGATCAAGTTCAGTAAATTGTTAGTTTTTGTTTTCATGCAATCATGTTCATTAGAGATTAAAATGGCATAATCCTAAAAGTAAGCAACAAATACAATTTAATTTGTGAGAAATTACCTACATGTCAATCAATAATATTGCTCCAAACTATCCATGCAATGAATTGTAAGTATTTCAATAGTGAAATGGCTACTCACTCAGGTCTCACGGAGACAGGCGGACTTAGCACTATTACAATGCCTGATGATATGTCCATGATTGGCACTGTTGGAATTCCTTTTACATACTCTGAGCTGCGGCTTGAAGAAGTACCTGAGATGGGATACGATCCCCTTGGTGTTCCTTCACGAGGTGAAATATGCATAAAAGGGAAGGCTCTCTTTTCTGGATATTACAAGAACCCTGAGTTGACAAAAGAAGTAATGAGAGATGGCTGGTTTCATACAGGTACAATAATGATCATTCCAAACATTATAAATTAACATGTATACTTGAAAAATGCTGTTTTATGTACTTTTTTGTGTCTCCACCAGGGGATATTGGAGAAATGAGCCCTGATGGAGTCCTAAAGGTCATTGATAGAAAGAAGAACATCTTTAAACTTTCTCAAGGGGAGTATGTGGCAGTCGAGCATCTGGAGAAATTATATGGCTATGCTCCTATTCTAGAAGATGTAAGTCTCTGCTGTCATCTATATTAATTCACAAGTACTTCAATTTTTACTATTCACAGGATTTCGTGACTAATGAAAACTATCTCCATTTAGATCTGGGTTTATGGCAACAGCTTAAGATCTATGCTTGTGGCTGTGGTCAATCCACATGAAGATAATACTAGAAGTTGGGCAGAGTCAAATGGCCATTTTGGCTCTTTCACCGAACTATGTGCACTTGATGTACTGAAAACATACATTCTCAATGAGCTCCGTGCAATTGCAGAGAAGAACAAGGTAGGACTTCTGATGCAACAATCAACTGGGTTTAGTTTAAAGTAAAATTACTGGGAAATTTGATTTGATATGGTTATTTCAGCCTATCTTTTGATAAAAAATCATATACTTATGTTCATCCTTGTTGCTGTAACAGCTGAGAGGTTTTGAGTACATAAAAGGTATTGTGGTAGACCCTGTGCCTTTCGACATCGGACCGGATCTAGTAACACCAACCATGAAGAAGAGAAGAGCTCAGATGCTACAATATTATCAGGTGTGATATATATTATTGCAGGATTGGAGAACTCATGTTGTACTACAGGGATTAGTAACTCCTAACATCTTTTGTGCAGGCCAGCATTGATAAGGTCTATAAGAATCTCTCCAAAAGAAAGGAATAAGACTACAAAACATATTTATGCAATGCATAGTACCAGCTTCTAGTGCAGAAAGCAGTTTCTGAGACCCTAATGCTGTTTTCATTACGATGCATGGTTTGTGAAACCTAGTGAAATGACAATAAAATTAAATTGTTCTTTTACATTGAATACAGTAGGTGCACTGTTCTATTTTAACTCTCTGAGTTGAGCATTGTAACAATAAAAATTTATTTCCTTGCATGAGCCTCATCTTCCCTTTGCATTAGCAATTGACTATAAGGAGAAACCCATGCCTCCTCTAAATGATAGAAAAGGCTGCAAACAAGTCTTAGTTTGTGAAACATCACCTGATAAACATCCATTAGAGATGTTTGGATCTACAACCACAAGAGTTTGTTTCACCTTAATTCCAAGTAAATTTGAATCATGGTTTCACCATTCTGAGAGATGCAAAGTTTTAAGGTGCACAAACATACAGATGTAACTGATACATCAGCCGAGATCTCATACTCAAATAAAACAGACACATAACTAGGTTGGAAACCATTCCATGAGGGCTGCTAAGGTATTCACAGAGAGACATACAACTTACCAACAATAAACAGGGTATTGATCTTAGATCAGTTAATTGCTCATGTGCAAGGGCTTCTATATCATCTGGAATAAGATCGAAATGAGCATGAGGACAAGGCTATGCTTTAAATCTGCAAAGCAGGATTCGATTGCAAGCCACACATTAAAAGCAGGTGTAAGTCAACCAGAATAGAGCAAATATGTTCTCTATAGTAATATTAGCTCAATCCATCCAAGTTCCAACAAACTGAACTAGTCAAGGCCTTTTGATAATACCTTAAATCTATGGTATCTGGATTGGTTCCATCCGTCCAAATTAGAAGATTGCAAGCTCCTAGAAATAAACTGCAAGCTCAACATAATTGAATATGCACTGTTCTTGGTTCCCAAAGTTATTGGCCATTCAGAATACCAGCCCAAATCTCCCTCAAGTCGTAAACTCTGACAAACCAAGCAATAATCCCAAATAATTGCTCAGAATCAATGCATTCTCAGCTAGGAAATCCATCTTTTATGAGAACTATCCCTCACTGAAACTCTCTTCATGTTAAACTTCAGATAAAATATCATCCAACGACCAGACAACCACAGCAAAACCTGCCTTTTCAAATATACAGCGAACCATCACATTCCATGTGGCAATATTTGGAGATATATCTTCACTTAACATCTTTACAAGACAAACTAAACAGTCTTCTAATCTCTGTTGTCCACAAAGACCAGAGATAAGTGTAGTATATGTGATCACATCTCTAGAACAGTTCCCTGCAGTCATTCTTCCTATAATTTGAGCAGCCTGTCTTAGCCTACCAGCCTTACAGTGAGCATGAATAATTGAGTTGAAAGTAACAGCATCCGGTGGGATTCCCCTAACAATCATCTTCCCCAATAATAGTAAAGTTTCCATTATCCGACTGACCCTAGAGAATGCATTTATTATAGTGTTGTAAGACACTAAGCTCAACTCAACTCCAATTTCCAGCATCTCATTCACTAGTTTGGAGGCTTCTGTGAAGTTCCCTTCTTTGTAGAGGCCATCAAGCAACTCATTATAAGTTCGAGAATTTGGTGCACAGTCTTGCCTTTTCATCTCATGCAACATATTCACGGCCCAGTCAACTCTTCCAGTGTCACACAGGCCTTTTATTAATGTGTTGAAGGTTATTGTGTTTGGAGGACAATTTTCTGAAAACATGGTCTCAATCAGATGCTGAGCCTTATCAAACATAGAGGCCCTGCAAAGAGCATCAATCATGCAGGTATATACAACAACATTGGGCTTGCAACCACTGCATATCATCTTATTCCAAATCATTGAAGCACCTTCCATGTCTCCTGCTTTGGAGAAACCATCAATAAGAGTGCTGTAGGTTTTAGCATTTGGAATATAACTTTTTCTTTCCATCTCATCAAAGAAAATCATCGCTCTATCTAGATTACCAGTAAAGCAGAGACCATGTATAACAATATTGTAGGCAATGACATTAGGAATGCATCCTTCTTGGAGCATCTGATTCCAAACCTCAAGAGCTTGAGGAACTCTATCTAAGTCAAAAAATCCCTTCATCAAAGAAGTAAATGTGAGAATATTAGGGCAACAGCCTCTCACATACATTTGGGCCAAAACAGCAAGAGACAACTTAACATCTGCTGACTTGCACAGTGCATTAAGCACTGTTGTATAGGCAATAACATTAGGATATATTCCTTTACTTGCCATTCCACCTAACAAACAAAATACCTCTCTTATTCTAAACTCCCTACACATGCCATTTATCAGAGCATTGTAAGTAGGTAGAGAAGGGGCTATGCTCGTAGTGAGCTCCCTCGCTTCATCTATCTTTCCAACCTGGCAAAGCTCGGAGACTATTGTCGTGTAGCTCACCCCATCCGGACAATGACCCTTATTTGCCATCTCCCTAAGAAGTTTACAAGCAGCATCAATCCGACTGTTCTGGCACAGCCCTTTAAGTAGTATGTTGTATGTAAACTTATTTGGCTTCAATCCATCTTTCTTCATGTTGCTATAAATCGGATTGATCATGTTGAATCTGTTCTCCATAAGCAGTGCATCCAAAAGATGGTTGTAAATCTTCACAGTCGGTTGGCAACCAAGATCCTTGATTCGGTAAAACATTTTCAAGGCTTGCTCTGCAAACTCCATTCGAGCATATGAGTTAATTACGCAGATGACAATCTCCTCAGTGCACGCTAATCCTTCCAATTTCATTCGCTGCAGAAGATACTGAACAGCATCCATGTAAGCTTCCCTCCCAAGCTTCTCGATCATGGTCTGGTAAGTAAGCACTGTGTGCTTGAAAGCTCTCGATTCGGCGACAGACTTGAAATACCCAAATGCAGTGCTGACATCCCTCTCATTTGTCAGCCTCCTCAAAACATCAAGCTCCCTCATTGGTGGACCATTTGAATTTCGTATACTTTCAGGGCGCTCAAGGATCAAATTCATGTTGAGAACCACCGGCATTGCCGGTTTTGGAGCTTTCAGCAACAGCGAGCAACCTTCTTTCAAATACATGGTCTAAATCATGTCCTAAAAGCATCAAATTGACACCAAGGAGAAATCTGCAAGTTCACAAGAATCACAACATTATTCATATAGGCAACATGCCTTTCAACTCCGATGCCCCCTGATCTAAAAAAAAAAAAAAAAAAATCCAATTTTTACCATTCAGAGGAATTACGGTTCAAGGAAAAATACCAATTGGAACCAGAGCTGTAAATGAGCCGAACCGCGCTAACCTACCGGCTTCGAGATGGGAGGGTTCGAGTTCGAAACCACACTGAGCAAGGGCTAGGGGAGATAGCACCAAACGATAGTGAGACGTGAAGGGAGTGTGCAATGGGGGCGGAGGACAAAGATCGCCGGCCGAGGATAAAGATCGCTTCAAGCAACAAACGGAGGTGGAGGAGAAAGATGGCGTCAGGCTATGGGTGAAGGCGGAGGAGAAAGATGGCGTCTTTAAGCAACGGGTGAAGGAGGAGGAGAAAGATCAAGTTACGACGGTGGAGGCGGAGAAAGAAATCGGGGCGGTCGACGGAGGTGGGCGAGAATGATCGGGATGCGGGCAGAACAAATCCCTAACAAGCAACGAAATTACAGCCATTGGTAATTGGAATAGGGTGTAAGCGGGTCGGGTTTGGATCGGGTTTGAATGTTATTCATACCCACTAATATTTCGAAAGGTTCCTAATCCATACATAAACTCAAGTTCGGTCATCCATGCCATATATATATATATGGATATCTAAAATTTAGATTTGTCACTGAGTTACGGGAGTAGTGATCCAGATTTTTTCCCTCATATTCGTATCCATATGTAATTCTGACTCAAATATAGTTTTTGAATTTTGCATCTCTTATCGATATGTTTTCATTGATAAGAATTTTTAATTGATTAAATATCATTCTAATAAAATGCACAACATTAAATTTAATAAATTAATAAAATAAATATGATAAATTTTACTTCAGCTATGTCGTTCAAATCTATTGATTTTCAAAATATAAAATCAATATGGCATGTGTTAATTATACACGTATATAAATATATCCTATACTGTATATATTTAGTGGGTGGAGCATCAAATTAACAGTTACATCTCTACACTCATCGTCTGAAACTTAAAATTTAAAATCGACCCAATAAATTATGAGTGAGGCTTTAATCCCCATATATATAGGGGGTGTCATTGGGTCAAGACAATTTGGATTTGAGTCGAGTCAAAATGGTGTTGACATGTTCAAATGATGTAGCCTATGAGTGTAATCAGACTTTTGAGTTCTCCCAAGCTCAAATCTTCAAGGCTTTCAGTTGTCCAAGCCTATTGACAACCTTAGTTTTACTCATGCACGACCTGACCTAGTAGTGGATTTGACCTTTATTGACTCGTATCTGTTAGTGGATTGATTCTTAATTAACTTGCCGGTAAATTGACTTCTATTGATTCATACTCGCTAATGAATTGATTAAATTTGTTGGAAAAATTCATTTAATTAGAGACTTACATATATTTTAGATAAATTTTATATATATAATCAAAATAAAACATCATGTCAACATAAACAAAATTCAAGGTAAATACACTTATGTTTCACAGCAAAAGGATTAGAAGATTTAAAATAAATTTACACGATGTATATTCATCTATCCGATCCAATCAATCATTTTTATGCAATCTAAATTTCAAATGACATTAAAATTATGAATACATTTATACCTAAAATCTAACTTGTTAAGTTATTGAGTTGAAAATTAAAATGTAAGACCCATCCAATAAAATGTCGGTGAGATTTAAATAAACTATAATATGCAAGTTTGACTGATGCTTTTAGTCCCGCTCTTAATAGAGTATTGCCAATAAATTTATTTTTATAATATTAAAATAACACCGGCTTGGTTTAAAATCACAATTTGGATCAGTATTTTTTATAATTAATTTTTTATAAAATTAATATTATTTATTTTACATCGTTATTAAATTACATTATTATAAAAAATTATATAATTTTTTAAATTTTAAATTATTATAAAATTAAATTTTAATAAAAAAAATATTAATTTATAAAATTAATTTATTAATTTCGATTTCGAAGTAAACGATATCTTAATGCATTAGCGTCGTTATTATATAATTACTGATGGCGCTATCTGCATAACACCGCCGTCGGATGATTATTGCGAGCACTATTTGTATAACGCTAGCATAGGTCTTATAAAATTGCGGTCCACCCCCATTCAGTGTCCAACGCAGTGTTCGAAAAACCAAAGTAGCTCCAGCCCGCCGCCGGCTATCTCGGGCGAATACTCAGTCGCCTCGAGTCCACCGCCAGCTCTAGTTCATCGTCATCTCCAACTGACCGCCAGCGACGAGCTCATCCTAGCTTCTAGGCGCGTGGGCTTGAACTCCCCGTTGCCACCTCCAGCTCACCATTGGCGCGTGGGCTTGAACTCTCCATTGCCACCTCCAGCTCACCATTGGCGCGTGCCATTGCAATCTCCTCCGACGGTTCACAGGTTCGATTTCATAATTTTCCAATTTCGATTTCATTCGTTAGTTGGTGTTTTGTGTGTGTGTACAGCAAGCCACAACATGATGCGACATTATTTACTACGGATAAAACCAAAACTAAAAGATAGAAAACACAGGTAACAGTGATCATGGAAAATGCCTACATGATTCTGACTGTTGCGATTTCTGCATGAAAATGATGACCTTGCCGGTCTAAAAACACCGCTAAACAAAAATTAAAACCAACTAAATGCCATTGCTACTGAATGAGCATTATAAGTTGTATCTGATTATAGCTTTCAATTTCAATCATTTTTACACAGATGTCAATGCGCATTTAACTGCTGTCATATGGATGTGTACATTTAATAAGTTTCAATTACTAGGTAAGTACAAAATAAACAGAGATGACATTATATATGCAAAGCTAATTAACAATCTAGAAACAATACTCCAGTAACTAAATATATATACAATACTAGTGTTGACGTGTCCGACAGTAGCTTTCTTGTAAACCCCGTACAGAATCAGCTTGTCCTCATTGGTGGTGTTCTCAGGAAGAGTCTTGGTCTTCTCGGCGTGTTCTTCGAATTCCTCCTGTCATAACTTCCCAACAAGAAACACAGTATGGATTGATTTTCCTCACGATTCATCTGTTCATATTTTCACAGAAAAGAGACTTTACAGTATGAATTTTTTAGCTAAATCTTATATTTTAGCAGATGAAATGTTAAATAAAAAAGAAAATTATTGAACCATAAACGAAAAGTTTTTGAATTTCTTAATAGTTTGGTTCCAGCTAAATGTTAACAGCATCAATCATCAAAGAGAAATCCTTTGAGTCAGGTAGAATCTTTTGAATGTTTGAAAACTATGAATGTTGGTATGATGAGTGGCGTAGAATCATTTGACAAGGAAGAAAAAACTAATTTTGCAGGCTAGAAAGTGTTTCCAATGACTGCTGCAGTTTGTTGCAGTATAATTGGAATCCAATTCTTTGCAGCCCTTTCTTCGTACCATGAATGCTATAATTATACCTGTTTAGAGTTGTGTATTATGATCATAAATTCGATACTATAAATTCACAAATTCAGTTGGTTTTTATTCTTTGATATATATAATCATCACGTTTTATATATAAAATCAAAGATGATGTTCTTTAATATAAAAAAATATTAAATGAAGAGTATATATTTTTGATATAAATAGATAAAAATTGGATCATGATAAATAACTAACTAAACAATAAATATATGAAGGGAGAAAGTATATTTCTAAATTATGCCTACAAGAGTATGAGAGTGGAGACTTGGGAATGAAGGTGAAGACTTAGGTACAGAGGGGATAACTTGGGCACGAGGATAGAGATATGAGCACCAGGGTGAGGAGTTGGGTACATGAGAGTAAATGCATTTTTGAATTATGCCTACATGAGCATAAGAGTTGAGATTTAGGCACAAGAGTGGGGATTTGGATGCGGAAGTGGAGACTTAGCTATGAACATGGACACAAGTACATAGCCTTTTTTAATTTTAATGATGACCAAATTATGTATTTGAAGATTTCTTGAGTTATGTAGTTTAAAACTTAACCA
Source organism: Trichopus zeylanicus subsp. travancoricus (assembly GCA_005019695.1). Classification (NCBI taxonomy): domain Eukaryota; kingdom Viridiplantae; phylum Streptophyta; class Magnoliopsida; order Dioscoreales; family Dioscoreaceae; genus Trichopus; species Trichopus zeylanicus. The sequence goes on from RXID01010941.1 coordinate 1,381,966, forward strand.
AGATTATAATGAAGTTTAAGTCTATTCAGAAACCTCAAATATAAATAAATATGAAGATAATCTTGAAGATAATGTATGATACTAGATCAATGTACGAAATTTGAATTTATATAAATGGCGTGAAGATCGCTCAAGAAACCAGATCAGCTTATTAGATTTAGCTTTTCGTCTTTTATTTTAGTTGAGTCAAAAATTTAACTTTGAGATTATTTATCTTAGACCATTTGTTGCATTTGGTTTTACAGAAAACTCTTAACATAGATTTTCTAACAGTACCATATATCCACTTGGCTTAATGAATGACTGATTATGCTAGATAAATGGTTTAAATTTCTGATCTTAAGTAAACTAGATGACTGATTAAGAAAGAGAATGACCAACAAAAAATTTCTGTCAATCCTAGTTCACCAAAACTAGTCAATCGATTAAGAAATCAGATGACTAACATAACTATTCTGCAAGATCTAGTAGACTAGAATTAATCAACTGATTGTTTAAGTGGTCAACTAGTTTGGATTTTCTATGCAACTAACAGCTATTTTTTAACTGTTGGAGAGAAGCCAATTGTAGAATTTCTCTCCCAACAACTAGTTTTAACCCGTGGACTATAAAAAGGCTAGGATGGCTTTCTCTAATAACTTTTATAACTTTGAATTTATTCTTGAGGAAAGATTAAAACCCTCCAAATTTTTTAGCCTTAGAATGCCGTAAACTTTCAATTTCAAATCAAATTTGAGAGATTTTGTAGAGAAGTATAATTATATTTTATTTTCATCTTTTTTTACTTGTAAACACTCCAAAGGCATTAGAGTGTATAAAGGGCAAAACTCCAATATAAGAGTTAGCTATTGCTCAGTTGGAACAAAAGTTATACAAGCGTGGCTTTACCTGAAAAAACAACATTCACAGGTTATGAGTTGATGTAAAGACTTAGTTTTGCCTCAACAAATAACAATTCTAGTGAAGAGTTCAAGTGCTCAAGAATAAAGTAAAGACTGTACAGTAGGTGTGGTTGATTGCCAAATCATGTAAATTTGTGTACATTTTTTTTATCTCATTTATTATTGCAACTATATTAATTGTGATTTTGAGGATTGAATTAGCTTCTAATATACTAAATGTTGGGAATTATTATAAAACGTAATTCTTAGATCAGATTTTTCTTATGAATAAGTCCCTAAAATTCAAATTTTACAAAAAAATTCAATGAAACCCTAAATTTATAAATAAGTCCTTATAAAATATAAGATTTTTCAAATAAATCTCTCAAAAGATTGACAATTATAATTTGATCTTTACAAAATTTAGGATTTGTGAAAAAATTCCTTAAAATTTTTTTTCACAAATAAAACCCTAAAATTTTGACTTTTCATAAATAAGTCCTTCCAAAATTTTTATTTATAAATAAATTTAAATTTTATTCAAAAAGAACCATACACGTTTTAAAATTTTATGAATAAATCTTTTTTTATATAAAAACTCCTAAAATTTATAAAATTATAATTTAGTCCAAATTTTTTGGAAAAATTGCAAATAACCCCTTATTTATATGATATTATAAATTGATACAAATTTTAAATTTCATTCCAAAATTCTATTCACATATGCATATTTAAAATAAAATAGAAAATCGATTCATATACATTCAATTTACAAAGTTTCACATTTTCAATCAAGATAGGTGTCACACGGCCAAACTTCTACCCTAAAATTTTGCCTGTGATGGCGCTAAGATTTACCCACCTCAGCATGCCAAACTCGCACAAACCCATAAGAGTATAGAGGAGAAGAGAAGTATAGCAAATTTGTCAATATTTTATTGCTCACATAAAAAGAATACAACTCTAATACGAAGGGACACAACAAGTCTCTCTCTATTTGTGTGTGTCTTAACTCAATAGACTCCCCTGTCTATTTATAATGCATATATTTGACTGTGAGCCACCCATGGAGATCATGGAGAACATACTTTCACAATGTTCTCCATGCAATCCACCTGTTGGAGATCATGAAAAATATTCTCCACAATGTTCTCCCTACAGTCCACCTGTTGGGATCATGGAGAATATACTTCACAATGTTCTCCCTGCAGTTTCCTCGACTCCTTCCACTTCACAATGTTCTCCCTGCAGTTTCCTCGACTCCTTCCACTTCACAATGTTCTCCCTGCAGTTTCCTCGGCTCCTTCCACCTGTAACCACCTGTCCCATGAGGCCTCAATTGCTTCTTTGCTGGCCACATGTCCTTCGACAAGTGTAGTCTTGATTCTCCAGCAAGCAGCCATCTATATTCAGCTTGCAGTGCCAAGTGTTCAGGATGTTCACATGCTCCCGCAACTTACTTTAGCCAACTTGTTCCGCTACTCTCTCTGCAAGACTGTTTGGGTTGTTCGGATCTCCATCTGAATATATCGTGACTCCGTCACTTGCCGCTATGTGTGCTGATTGCCCACACATTCGTTGGAGACAGTTTGTCGTCTCGCATGATCACGCGCTCCCTCGCATGATTTTTCTTGTAGTGACACCGACCATCACAACTGATTGATTCCTTATATATGTGCTATCCATATATACATACGTTGGAGACACTTCATTACCTCTGAGATCATGAAGTCCATTATATGATTTCGTTGTGATGACACCTACTACTCACAACTTGTGTGATAATAGGCTTCATTCCATCATCTATTCAAAATTCAAAAAAGAAAAATCGATTTCATTATAAAAGAATTTATATTTTACACAAAAAAGATAGATGAGAAGCTTTAAAGGGAACCGAAGCAAATTAGAAATCAGAGGAGCGCAAGAAGAGGGAGGAAAGTTTGAGATCAAACACAAAAGGAATCAATCCCCGGCCATCCACCATCATTGGACTAGCTCCTTACCGACCCTGTGCTCTGCTCGTCTGTTCCGTGGTTGTCCATACTTCGATGAGCCTTCAATCGCACAGCCACCTCCTCCAGCCTATGCAGCCACACTGCTGTGATCTGTGCATGCCTACAATCGTGCACCCCCAAGCTGCCAGCAGTGCACCAACTCATGCTGATGTTGTGGTGACCGATGATGACCTTGTTCCTGCGCATAAGCCGCTCCGGTGTCCTCTCTGAAAGCGCTCGCATTGATCTCCCTCTGCTGATGTTTGTGGCTAGCTTTGCCGCTCATGCTGCCACCACCTAGCAATGTTCTGCTGTTGGACCAAGCTCTAGTAGCCCAGTGGTGGCTCTGCCGCCATGCCTTCATCACCCCAATGACCTTTCGCCAATTGCCGACCTTTCGCCAATTGCCCGCCTTTCGGCGAGCTATGGTGCTACCACAGTGTGCCATATGGACATCACCGCCTCAACCTTAGCTGGTGCCACTCGTGCTACCCCGACAACTTTGCAGCCATCACCAACCGCCTGAGTCACGCGCAGATTCCTTTGCACATCACCCCATATTGCTCCTACGCATCTAGGCGCTACCTCGCGCACAACTGGCTGCATCTCCACCTTTACCGCTCTCGTAGCAATTGCAGCCACCACCTCTGGTTTAGCGCCAACATACTGCCTGCATACTGAACGTGAAGACCCACACGACTGCGCTTTGCCAGCATCGGTGCTCCCCACGCCGGTGGCCTCCTTCACTCCCGCTGCCTTCTTCACCACTCTCTGCTGGCAGCTACTACCAAGCACCTCCTCTACACAACACCTTTCACAGCTCTACGTTGCCGTCCTTCTCCCAACCGCTATGGGGCAGCTCTGCTGTCGTGCTGCCACTCTGCCCCCATGTTGTACTCTACCGCCATAGTTATCGTCCACCTCACAACTGTGATCCATAGCATCCCGCCACTGTACGCTGCTGGTTGGAGCTAGATCTCGCTAGATCCCGGTCAGATCCGTCTAGGAGTTGGAAGGAGACGAGGATCTGGAGAGCTGTTCAGCTAAGGGTGCAAGGGAGAAATGGAAGAAGATGGAGAAGAATCGGGTGAAGGAGAAGGGGAGGAAGCAGGTTTTGTTGAGGAAGAAGCTGAGGTAAAAGAAAAGCGAAAAAAATACAAAAGGAAAAGTTTGAAGCCTTCTGGGAGGCGTTTAGCAAAAAATAGCGTTAAAAAATTAATATGAAAGCTGGCTGCCAGCCCACGCGAGGGAGGAAGCTTGAGTTCAAGAAGCAAACAAAAAATAAAGAAAAAAAAAATTGATTTGGTAAAAAAAAATTTCAAGGAGATCTCATAGAAGAATTGGAGGAAAAGATTCAGGTACTCATTTGCTCCATAATTACGGTTACTTGCAATCTCATTCGTCTTTGTCACATCTATACTTGTACAATTATCATCTTCATGCTTGCATATTAACGAATCAATCATCACCGTAGCTGTCTGTGACCCCCATATGCATTGATAAACCTCCACTATTAATCTAAAGTCAGCTCACGGGCTTGTTCAAAAATTAACTTAGGTCTATGGCCAATTTGCGAGCTCGCTTGAAATTAATTTTAAACTAAAGTCAGCTTGCGAGCTTATCAAATGTCTATTCAAACTAAAGTCAGTCCGTAAGCTTGTCGAATATTTATTTGGATTAAGTCAAGCTTACAAGCTCGCTAAACGTCTATTTGAATTAAGATTAGTTTGTAAGCTTACTGAATGTCTATTCAGACTAAGGATAGTCTACGGGTTTGCCAAATATCTATTTAAAATAAGGCCAGTTTGCAAATTTGTCGAATGTCTATTCGAATTAAGCCTAATTTGTAGGCTCGTCAAATATCTATTTGAACTAATGCTAGCTTACGAGCTTGTTGAACATCTATTCAAACTAAGGACAATTTATGAGTTTGCCATATATCTATTTGGATTAAGGCTACCTTGCGAGCTCACCGAGCATCTATTTGGACTAAGGCCAGCTCGTGGACTCGCCAAACGTCTATTTGGACTAAAGCCAGCTTACGAGCTCACCAAATGCCTATTTGGACTAAGGCTAGTCTATGAGCTCACTGATCGTCTATTCAGACTAAGACTAGTTTGCAAGCTCATCAAACGTTTATTCGAATTAAGACTAACTTGCAAACTCACTGAACGTTTATTTGGACTAAGCTAGTTTCTGAGCTCGCTAAACGTCTAAATCAAAATTAACTTGCAAACTTATCAAGAATCCAGATTGACTCAAAGTTAGCCCATGGGCTCACCCAAATTCATCATGATAGTTTGAGGACTCTCAAACTAAATCAATTAAGCCAAATTAGTTAAATTATAAAGTGATTCAATCACATTGAACAAAGAAAATCATATTGATGTAGATGAATCACTAACTGGACCTAATTCAATCAAGTTAATGGACTAAAATTCAAATTAAACTAGACTCAAATCCAAATTAAGTTAATTTAAACCCAATTGGGTCATATCCAAGCCCAATCAGATTTAAATAGGATTAAGTTGATATCAAATTAAATTCAAACTAAACCTTAATTGGGTTAAATCGAGTTAGGTTAAATTAAGTCCAAACTAAGCCCTAATTAGGTCAAACCAAATTTAAATTAAACCCTACTTGGGTTGAAATAGTTGGAATTAGACCCTGAGTGGGTTAAGTAAAATTCAAGACCAAACTCTAATTAAGTTGAATTAAGTCTAAGCTAAATCCCAATTAGGGTAAATCAAGTTCAAACTAAACCCTAATCGAGTTAAGTCAAACTCAAATTCAAACTAAAATCAAGTTGAACCTGAATCAATTTGAACTTGAACCTAATTCAAATCCAAATCCATTAAAGATCCATTAAGAACCCATTTAGGATTGGATCTAAAATTCATTAAAAATCTATTAAGAACCCATCAGGGGTTAGATCCAAAATCCATTGAGAATCTATTAAGAACCTATTAAGGGTTGGATCCAAAATCTATTAAAGATCTATTAAGAATTTATTAAGGGTCATATCCAAAATCTATTAAAAACCCATTAAAATCTCATCAAGGGTTAAATCTAAGATCCATTAAGGACCCAATGAGAATCTATCAAGGTTCTAACCCAATATCCACTAAGGATCCAATAATAACCCAATAAGAGCCCAACACAAGATCGAATTTGATCCAAATTAAAATTGAAATTAAGTTCTAAAAATTAAACTAAATCAAATTGGATTTAAAACCAAACTAAGTCTGAATTTCAAACTAAATCGAACTAAAGTAGACTTAAACTAGTTTAGTCAGTCAGCTACAATGCCTTATTCAAATAAAGTTATCCTCTAATGCCTTATTGGCTATGAAAACACTTCAAACAATCAAATCGAACTAAGATAGGCTTGAACTCGTTTAGTCAGTCAGTTATAATACCTTATTCAAATAAAGTTATTGTCTATACCTTATAGGTTATGAAAACACTTTAAACTAGAAGTTATCACCTACACCTTATTAGTAATGAAAACACTTGAAATCATCAAATCGAACAAAGGTAGGCTTAAACTTGGTTAATCAGTTAGGAACAATGCCTTATTCAAGCAAAGCTATCATCTATAATTTATTGGCTATGGAAATACATCAAATCATGAAGTTATCGCCAACACTTTATCGACTATGAAAATACTTTAAAACTCAAAGTTATCACCTACACTTTATTAGCTATCGAAACACTTCAAACTATAAAGTTATCGTCAATACCTTATTGGCTAATAGAAATACTTCAAACCATCAAATTGAATTAAGGTAGGCTTAAACTCGTTTAGTCAGTCAGCCATAATGTTTTGTTCAAATAAAGTTATTGTTTATACTTTATTGGCTATGAAAATACTTCAAACTATGAAGTTATCGCCAATGTCTTATCGGCTATAAAAATACTTCAAATGAAATTATTATCTACACTTTATTGGCTATGAAAATACTTCAAAATTAATGAAGTTATCTCTTATACTTTATCGGCTCTGAAAATATTTCAAAATTATGAAGTTATCACCTATACCTTATTACCTATGAAAACACTTCAATATAATGAACTTATTGCCTACGCCCCATTGGATATGGAAATACTTTAATTTAGATGTTATCACTTATATCTTATTGGTTATGAAAATACTTCAATCTAATAAAGCTATCACTTACATCTCATTAGCTATGAAAATGCCTCAAATCATAAAGTTATTACTAATGTCTTATCGGCTATGAAAATACTTCAAAAAAAATTAGAAGTTATCGCTAATACCTTACTGACTAATGAAAATATTTCAACTCAAAAGAAGTTATCGTCTATGCCTTATTGGGTATAGAAACACTTCAAACCATGAAGTTATCACTAATACCTCATTAGCTAATGAAAATACTTTAAATAATGAAGCTATCGCTAATGTCTTATTGACAAAAGAAAATACTTCAAACTACAAAGTTATCCTCAAAGCTCAAAGTTATTGGAAATACTTCATGCTAATCCTGATAAGCCACTGGCAATGCCATCCAATGAAGTTATTGTTAAAGTTCACAGTTATTGGAAATACTTCAACTCCTCTCATTGCCTTCCATGTTCCGTTAGATGATACTATTAAACCAAATCATCAACATCCATTAATGATCAAATTAGGACCTACCTAAGATAGACTCTGCACCGTCCAGTACCCAGGAGTGGGATAGTAGCAAACATTGAGCTCTTCCCATTCTTTTCTTATTTTATATTATTTGTACATTCAAATCCATAAAAATGTAAAGTGAGGGTATGTCCTTGCTTAAGCTATATCCTTTTTCTTTAAAATCAATCAAATAGTATTTTTCTTCTTTTCTTTTGTGTCTTTATTTTATTAGCTAAGGTTTTTACTTTAGGAGGTTCCTAACAATTATTGGATAATTAATAATAAGGGCTTGCGCCTAGTAAAAATCATATTCTCATAATACCTAATTGTATATTCAAACCATAATATTTTTTATTTTGAGATTACTCTCTGAGGTCTTCGCTATCCTAGTAGTTAATTTCGATTCCACAATATCAATTTGTAGGTGGTCCAGGATTTGGTTCTTATTGACTCTTTGGCTTGATTGATTTACTTTGGTGTATCATTAGTCCACCCTAAGCCTAGAGACCAAGCTTCTAAAACTTGGTATTCAGGATTATCAAAACCTGATATTCAAGGGATAGTCATTCTCTTGGGATTCTCAACAAATCTTCAAGAATCGAACTGTCATCTCTATGAAATGTCAACCATTGCCTTAATTAGAAAGTGAGCTGCCGTTCCATCTAATTCCAAGTGATTACTAGAGCTTTGTCTTCTTGAAGTGGCCTTTTATATGTTTCTTAATTCTTCTTTTCCCCAAAGCTGCTCCCAACCATATGGAAGACATGTGTCTCTAAGATTTGAGTGGGAGTTTAAATATTTTTGTCTTTTGGACTTCAGTGACTCAAGTCAAGCCACATGGAGGTTGTTCGATGGTAGGAGAAAACTTATATAATAATCCTTCATCCCTTTCCCCTCGCTCAAAGGAACTTTTAGGTCCTTACTTTTTTCTCATTTGATAAATTTATTTTCAAATGGCATCCCTTTTTGCTCCTTTTGGCTCTAGAAAGGGGTCTCCTGTCCTAACAAAAGAAGCAGATTTTGACAACATCGGCTCGAGATTGATTTCCAAAGGCGAAGGGCTATCTAGATTTTATTTCACACTTATGCTAAGGGAGGCTTGGGTGTCTAGTGCTAGCCCATCTACTGAGGGAGCCTGTTCTAAGCCGATGGTGATCTGTCCCTCAAATGCTCTTGTGATAATCTTGTCCTATACTTCAAGAGAGTTTTGATTTTGATCCTTATCTTGTTCTTGATGATTTTAGTACATGTTCCTCTTTCTGACCCATTTTAGCTGTGGAATGTGACTCTATAAAGACTGCTCAAATTTCATTTATGAATGAAAGTTTGAGATAGTAGAGGGGTGTTCCTCAAGTATCTTTAGTTCCACTTGTTAAGAAGCTCTCCAAATTGAATGCCTCTACCTACTGCTAGCTAGCATCTCCAGTCCATGGAAGGAGAAAACAGGAGGAGGAGGAAGAGAGCCATGGCACTAAAAAGGGAAAGTGAGGAAGAGGCAAACAATTCCTCATTCTCCTTCGCCATCTTGCCAATCCAAGGTTGTTAGGGATAGTGCCTGGTCGCTGCCTGTCGCATGATGACAGAGAAGGTTTATCATGGCAAAGGTGTATTTTCTACTCCTTCTACTTATCTGCCATGCATTGAAATGCGAGGGCGGTCCTCTTCAAAACACTAAGGAACTTTAGAGGATATTGAGGCCAAGGAGTACTTCCTCAGGGGCTTCGGGGAGGACTCCAACTCTTTCTTAGCTCGGCTTCCTACTGATCAACTCTTCCTAGAAGGTGTCAAATCTTATACCATTATGAGTACACCTAGATTTGCTTTTATGCGAACAATCTTCCCCCGTTTTTGTGCCATGAATTGACCTTTGGTTCTGTTGCAAGCCCTATAATTCTTCTAATATGCGGGGCATTAGTTCTAAGAGGCTCAAGGGTCAAGCACAACTGAGAAGAGCAAGGTTGAGGAGGAGGTAATCCTTCTTCATTCTCAACTAGAATCTCTTTGACTTTGTGTGGAAGAGAAGGAGAAAAACCATCTTATAGCCGAGCAAGATTTGGTTTTGTCTGGTCTACAAGACCAGGAGATTCAACACAGGGCCACCCTCAACAACCCTAAGGTAGAGGTAGTTGCCACATATATTCAGAGTAAAGAATATGACAATACTCTGAAGATGAACCGAATGCAAGTTGTTTCAATGTATAAAGCTAGTAACGAGTACCTCTAGAAATATGGAAAATTCACCATCATATCTTTTGAAGAAGGTACCTCATTTACTAGGACACAGTGAAGTAAACTCACTGTAATTCTGAGTTTGAGCTTGACGACCTCTGGGTAGAATTTTATGATGACCTGAGGGTTCAATGCCTCAAGTAGGAGTACAAGGATCTCATTCAAAGGAAGTTTACAGCAGTGAAGGTGAGAGAGGCTGAAGAGGGCATCCTAGGGCCAATCAAGCCGGTAGAGTCTTCTGAGTCTTAACTTGTTTTTGACTAGTTGTATTTCTTACCCTTTGTAAAAGGATTTTTGTACTAGTTTTAGTTTGAAATTTCAATAGAAGCTTATCTTCTTTCCTGAACCTTTGCTTTCATTGGCTTGAGTTTCTTGACTGAAGTCTTTTGACCACATTTCTTTTGCTGAAGCGACCTCAATTAGCCCCTTTAGGTTACGCTTTGGGACTTCAAGGGTCGACTGTTTCTATCTCATAATCAAGATATTTGGGATATATAGTTGAACCGAAGATGTGAGAAACTTATAATCTAATATCTTGATAAAGTGACTAAAATACTTGTTTGAACCATACGGCCAACAGGGCCAAATTTTTGAAGGAATACCTCAGTGAGGTCACCGAAGCACCTGGTTAGACTGTAGGGCTAGCAGAGTCAAGTTTTTGGAGGAATACCTCAATGAAGCCACTGAAATATCTAGTTGGACCGTAAGGCCAACAGAGCTAGGTTTTTGGAGGAATATCTCGGTGAGGTTACTAAGACACCTAGTTGGACCATAGGGGTAGCAAAACTAAGTTTTTGGAGAAATACCTTGATGGAGTCTTTAAAGCACTTGGTTGGACCATAAGGCCAACAAAGCCAGATTTTTGAAGGAACATCTCAATGAGGTCACCGAAACATCTAGTTGGAACAAAGGGCCAGCAGAGTTAAGTTTTGGAGGAATATTTCAGACAATTTCATCAAGGAATAGGGATTATATTAAAAATAAAACCTTTTAAGGTTGTCAAAATGCCAAGTTCGAGAAAACTCTTGACCACCTGGGTACTTGATCTTGCGACTCTTGAAATCTTAAATGGGCCTATCCAATTCAAAGATAGCTTCTCCAAAATATGATCAATTAGTTCAACCTGTCAGAGTACCCAGCCACTTAGTTGTAGTTCCCAATATAAACTCTGGTGTTGTAATATTAAGCTACTCGCCGCTTTTACTCGACTATCCTTGTGCGAGCTTTCTCCTAAACTTTCGAGATGAGGTCTTTCTCTACTCGAAGATTTGCCTTATTCATCTCAAGATCATGAATTTTGACTCGTGGGGAAGTAAGCCTGATTTTCATGGGTATGACCATCTCAATTCCGTAGGCCAACGTGAAAGATGACTCCCCCATAGCTATTCAGGGCATAGTTTGGTAGGACCACAAGACGTATGGTAACTCTTCCACCTAAGCATCTTTTTCTCTCTTGAGGTATTTCTTTATGCTAGACATAAGGGTTGAATTTGTTATCTCGACCAAACCATTAGATTGGGAGTGCACTACCCAAGTAAACCTTTGTTCTATGTGGAGGTTATTATAGTATTCCTTGAATTTTGTACTGTCAAACTATTTTTCATTATTTGTGACTAGTGTATACGGTAGTCTGAATCTACATATTTTGTTTTGCCAAAAGAACTCCCAAATCTTTCTTTCAGTGATTGTAGTTAGTTTAGTTTCAACCCACTTGGTAATGTAGTCAATGGCGACTATTGAAAATTTTTTTTGTCTCGAGGCTATTGGAAAAAGACCTAGAAATAGACCTGACAATATATGACCTAACTCGTTAACTTGACTCAAACCTGACCTGAATTAAGTGGGTCTATATTGGTTATAACTGAGTTCGAGTCGTAATCATGTTGACCCGATTATGACCTAAAAAAATTTGGATCATAATCGAGTCAAAGCATAACGTGATTGATCCATTTATTTATTGGGTCATAAATAAGTGGGATTAGATTGAGTCAATTAATTTACCAATTAAGCCAATTAAAATTATTTAAAATTTTATTTTACAATATTTTTAAAGTAATTTTTTAAATTATTATTAATAAATTAAATATTTTATTATTATAATTATTTGTTAATAATAATAATATTATTTTAATTATCTAAAAATATATTAAAACTATTAATGATAGTTAAACATATCGGATCAACTTATGTCAACTTGGGTCGATTCAAGTTGATTCGAGTATATTAGATCAAAATATGACCCATTTAATTAAATAGGTTAATTCAGCTCAAATCGAGTCATGACCTAAATCTGACCCATTTAATAAATGGGTCAATTTGGATCGGATTAGGTTATCCATTTAAAAATCAGGACAGGTTCAAGTTTAAAAAATTGACCTATTTAATAAACGAGTCAAATTTGAGTTGACTTGTTTACTATAATACTATAGGTTGGACCTGACCCATGAACCCGAATTGTCAAATCTACCTACGATGTTCATTGCCTATTGGTCAAAGGGCCAAACTATTTAATTATATTGGTGTTGGACTACGGAACTATGCTACACTGAGGTGTATCTTTGACACTATTCACATTTGAAAACGAACTCGGATGTCTCAACAGTCATGTTAAGCCAATAATACCTTTGTCCAACAAGCTTGTGGGTAAGGGCTCATCCCCCTCTATGGCTCCCACATATCCCTTTAAAGACTTTGCAAAGGACGTAATCAGCTTCTTAGGGTCTTAGGCAATAGAGGAGCGATCGTGGTAGTGATCTTTTGTGCAGGATTTCATCTATTAAGATGAAGTTTAGTGCCAACCTTTTAATCTTCCAAGCTCTCCTTAGATCCTCAAGGAGTCATCCTTCTCTGAGATACAAGATTATGAGATCTATGCAGTTGGGTTCTACATTTATGATGTTCACTTCAGTAGCTTCAGAGTGGTTTGGCTACCAAAAGTTTTCCACAAAGATTTGCCTCAGTGATAAATTCAAGGAGGCTGAAGCTATCTATGCAAGGGTGTCTACCTCGGTGTTGTTGTCACAAGGTATGCGGTAAATCTCTACTCAACCCATTCTTGCCATGAGTTTTTGCACTTTGACTAAGTACTATGCCATGATTTCGTCTTTGGCTTCATATTCCCCAGTAACCTGTAAGCGCACAGGGAGGAAGTCACCGAATATCTTGAGTTTTTTAGCTTCTACTACAAATACCATGCGCAATCTGAGGAGAATAGCCTCATATTCAATAGTATTGTTCGAAGTCTCGAATCCCAATCGAGTTGAATACTCAGCTACTCTTTTGTTTGGGCTTTGGAGGATGGCTCCAATCCCACATCCTGACTCACATGATGAGTCATCGACCTAACCCTTTAATGATTCGGCCTCTAATACTACCGGGTAGGACATGGTTTCCATCAAAAAGTCTACTAGTACTTGTGTTTTGATAGTCCTCTGAGACTCAAAAGTTACATCAAATTGGCTTAACTTGATAAACTATTTGCGTAATATTTTTGAGATTTTTATCTTTGCAATGTCTGCCAAAGCGGGAGATTGGTGAGGATGGTGACTGGATGTACCTGAGAGTATGGGCAGAGCTTCCAAGCTATAAGCACTACGGCATAAGCCAACTTCTTAAGTGGGGGATATCGAGTCTCTGTCCATGTGAGTGTATGACTCATGTAGTATATAAAATGTTATTTTTCACCCCAATCACTTATCAATACTAAACTCACAACTTGATCTAAGGCTGCTATATAGAGGAAAAGTACTCCATTTGGTTCAGGTCTTGCCAATAGAAGAGACTCAGTTATTATTTTGTAAGATTTTCAAAGGCTCTATGGCACTTCTTTGACCATTCAAATCCTGAATTTCACTTAAGTGCCTTAGAAAAAGTCAAGCATTTCTCTTTTGACCTTAATAGAAAGTGATTGAGCTCCATCAACTATCCTTTGAGTCTCTACATTTCTTTGACAGAGCTCGAGGGCATCATTTTTATGACAACTTCTATTTTCTTGAGTTTAGCCTCTATCTCTCACTTCAAGATGAGGTAGTTGAGGAATTTTCCCAAGCTTACCCTAAAGGCATATTTTTTTGGATTCAATTTCATCTTGAACTTTAGAAGTGTGTTAAAAGTTTCCTCCAAATCTTTCAAATATCTTTTGGTGTGGGGACTTTTTACTAGCATGTTGTCAGCATACACGTCCATATTCCTTCTCAGTTGAAGCTCGAAAACTTTATTCACCATTCTTTGGCAGGTTGCTCCTACATTCTTCAACCCAAAGGGCATGGCAACATAGCAAAAGGTGACTTGATCCACAATGAAGGTAGTTTTCTCCTCATCCTTAAGGTGCTTTCGAATCTAGTGATAACTCGAGAAGACGTCCAAGAAGCTCAGGAGTTGGTGACCCGAAGTAGAGTCCACAAGTTGGTATATCTTTGATAAAGAGTAGTTGTCCTTCGGACAAACTTTGTTTAAGTCGATGAAGTCAACACACATTCTCCACTTGCCATTAAACACCATATTTGCTAGTTCTTCAAGGTAATGAACTTTTCTAATAAACCTTACATTGAAGAGTTTGCTTACCTTCTTCGTGATGGTTTTTGTCATTTGGGGAAAAATGCCTCATTTTCTACTTGACAAGCTTATAATTTTCAGCCACCATGAGCTTGTGTTGTGCCACAAAGAGATCAATGACAGTAGGTCTTTAGAGAATCAAGCAAAAATATCTTGACTTTTTCACAAGAATTCTGCTTGTTCAATGCATAATGGCTCCACAAGATTTGCCTCGAGCTTTAAGGTTCTATCAAAGCCTTTGTTGATGATAATGTTGAGAAGTTGTTCCATGTTTCAACATAGATCCTATTTGATTCAACAACATACTCTTTGATTCCAGTGAGCCGCTCCTCATGTTTAGCATCGATGATTTTTAGACCAACAGTGGACCCATTGACTTCCGCTATCGCCGGGCTTTGCCCCTTAGATCAGAGCTATTGTACCAATAAGTCGCCTCACACTTTTTAGCTAGGCTTTGGTCACCCGATAGCTCATTTGTACTAAGTTTAGTTAGAAATCTCATAATTATATGAAGAGTAGAGATTATCGTTTGGAGTTGATTGAGTGCTGGTTGGGCAATATCATGTTGTAGATGAAGTGTGTCAAAACTACCATGAATTTTAACTTGATTATAGTGCTCTTGGGGTTCTTTTTGACCATAATGAGTAAATCGATCATGCCAATCAGAGTTACCAAAATTCCAGTAAATCCAGCAAGGGTCCTAACATATGATTCCAACTTTTACTTAATTTTTAATTGATTATACACTCGTATAAATAAAATATTTGCGGAGCTTTCAGTATCTATTATGATACGTTGTGTAACATAGCCATCCAAGATTGCTAAAATGACCAATGTGTCATTGTGGAGCATTGAAATTATCTCTAAATCCTTCATCGAGTAGATAATATCCCAATGTTTGGGCTCATAATGTTGTTTGTTCATTTCTGTCTTTGCCTCCTCATGCCCCCTAGTGACAGTTCGGTGTTAAGGGGTTGATGTTGAGACTTCACTCTAAGTTGCCGGTTAGATCATGCTAAGGTTGTCCCTCAGATGTGGCTCACTCGATGAGTTAAGTGATTTTGCTAGAGATGGAGCCACCTAGCCCCTAGGTAGATTCTTCAATGACGATTATCAAAGATCTCTTAAATTAGCAGGAAGGAGAAATAGAGCATATCTCAATGAAAGTACCAATTTATTGATGGAACTCGATTCGTCCTCTGATTTTGGTTCGAAAGGCTCTTTGAGACTGATTTGCTAGGCCATTCTCTTGCTAATCTGTAATAAAAAAAAAAAAAGAAGAGAAGAAACCGCTAGGAACTCTCCAACGGCGGCCCCTCTGATGCTCAAGTTAGTGGCTATACACAAAATATCCTCAAGGGGAGAGAGAGGGCATTCATTTTTACCTCTCCCAAGATGAGGATACCCATAGGGTGTGGAGCATATATAGATTTCCTTGTTTTTGGAGCCGTAATCTCGCTGGATTACTCGTAATAACCAATTATGAATCCCGGATCTCTTGAGATATTCTTCTGCATAAAAGTCAGCAACAATTTAGACTCTGCTTTGCTTACACAAAGGTATCTGAACTCTAGGATAACTTTGTATGATCTTTTTGTATAAACTTCTATGGAAGACACTAACCTTCTCAAGCTTCGGTGTTGAGATGGATCAGGCCATTCATAGCTCATACATTGAGAGTTTTTCTCAGTTTAATCTAAGGTGATCTTTCATCTCACATGTATTGATCTATAAGTGATCTAGGATTCGGTTCTTATTGATCATTTGATTTGATCAATTTACTTTGATGTATTATTAAAATTTAAGTCCTTTCATAATAGAGTAAACCCAAATCTTAAACTAATTTGAAATTTAAAAAAGATAAAAGATCAGATTTAGCAATAAATAAACCTTCTAACCAAAATAGGTCCTAATTAAAAAGAGGAGTCAACCCAAATCCTAAACTAATTTAAATTAGATTTAGCCAAGACAAAGAAAGAGATTTTTTAAGTAGAAATGTAAGACATCTCTTCCCTCTCATTTAAAATACTTCCAAATGTCCATTTAGATTGGGATTAAGAGAAAGATCATGAGTCTTTTAGTTCTTAAACCAGACAGTCAAAATTTTGTTCATGCACTCAAAAAAGAAAAAAGAAAAAAGAAAATGCCCGTTCGTGTACAATCACACTTATTTGCAATCCCAATTGCAATGAATCAACAACAAAAATAAATAAGCAAAATGGCAACCTCAAAGAGTAAAAGGTATGACCTTATATTTGAAATAATAACAAGAAAAACAGCAGATTTGATTATCATTACCCACACAATATGGAGGCTCCAATTTCTCCAATAAACCATAAAAAACAATATACTGCCTATAATTGGAACAACATGCAGGCCTACATGCCTTTAAACTCTAGTAGCATGAAAACCAATACAAAGAAATCCCCAGTTCTTTGGAAGTAATTCGAAATCCAACACCTCCGCTGGCAAACAATAGCTAATGAGTTACAGTAAAAGCAAACAATACCCAATGAGTTACAGTAAACGGCACACTTCATTACTTAACCAAATTTGAAGCCACCGTTGGGAACAGACAGCTGACTCGCCCCAAACTCAAATGCATGCTCTCCCTCGACGGCTCCTTGTGCATTGTGATCATCTTCTTCTTCCTCAACCCAGTATCTCTCCAAGATCTTGATTGTCTTCTCATATATGTCATTGTTGTCATGGCCCTGAAGATTCTCAATTTTATCCAAACCCTCACATTCATCAATCATTTGAGCATAGATGTTTACTCCACCAGTTTTACCCGCTTCTTTCTCAACCTCACCCACCTTCAGGATGTTCTCGAGGCCCTCAAGACAAACGGTCACAATCCTTGGGTCTGGGCAGACAAGAAGATCGCAGAGTGGCTTAATACACCCTTGGCTCACCAAATAGCTGCAAACAGTATTGCGACTTCTGAGTTAACCCAGCAGATGCAATTGAATATTTTATGGACTAAATCTAATATCACTGAAAGAGGAAGGATAATGATAATGCAAAAAGAAGCAATGCATGATATAGAATAAAAACTAAACATAAGCCCAAAAAAATTACTTTTAGTTTCTCTGAGTGAATGCACAACATGACAATCTCTGTAAGAGAAGCGAAAAGTTGAAGTTCTACCAATTTGATAACAAAAAGGGGTTCCAGAAGATGGAATTGTCTAGAACTACTGATAATCAAAATGTCTTGCTACTATAGTCTCCAAAAGCAATGTCTTTTTTTTTTTAAAACAAAGACTGCAAAAGCTATATCTACTGGAAACCAATAGCCTTAAGTAACTTGTGTGATTATGATGCACAAAAAGCAACACACAAAGATCTTACAGAAAAATGAGAATATGGCTTCTACTCCATTATATAATCGGACGTAACTAATTTCTCACCTCTAGTGTCAAAACAACAATTGTGTTTGCTTATGTTAGGTATTTCTCACATGGATTGCACACTAGTAAGGACCCAGATAGTAGCAATCTAAGGTACAAGAGATTTTGATCGAAAAATGTATACAGATCAAATAATCAATATTTGAATAATAGATTTTGGAATATGAACAACAAAAAAGAAAAAACAGTGGCTACACAATCATAAATAATAATCCAATGGCATTTGCAATTCGATACAGAATTCTAGAAGTAAATAGACTTGGGTTGACAAGCTTAACTATCTCAGATGACGATTTTATTTTAGATGGTCAAGGTAAAGAGAGTATTTCCAATCAACTTGATAATTAGTTTAATAAGAGTAGCTGAAAGGCATAAAGGAACATCGCAACATACTGGATCTGCTCATTCGAACCCCCTGATGTGGCATTTGATATAGCCCATGCAGCCTCTTTCTTGATGTCAAATTCTGCATGTTGCAGCAAGTGCAGCAGGGGGCCAATGATATTTGCCTCAATAACAGCCTGTAGAAAGAAACAGAAATCAGTGTTTATTTCTATTTTCAAAAAATATCCTAATCCTGGCTCAAATGAGAATCTATCCGCCACGATGAAAATCGTGATTTAGAGCTTAGACCCGTACAAGCAGCGTTTTAGCAAGCAACACTGACTGATGATGCTTCAGATCTATGACCCAGCACTCAATGAAAATTATTAGCAAGTACTTGCCTGGATCTGAGCTTTATTTCCAGCCGTGATGTTCGAAATTGTCCAGCATGCTTCCTTCTTAATGCTCTTCTTGTAATTTTGTGCAAGAAGTTGAAAAAGACAGGGTAGCACCCCATGGTCAATTATAAACTGCGGAAACATAGTATAAATGAGTTACAAATATATGGTACAGAATCAAATTGAAAGAGAACTTGTAAACTGGAAGCAGTCAATGAAACCATCTCTGAATGATATGCAGCACATAAATAGGCCAGATTTGTGAAACAATAGCCAAAAATAAATCCTTGAACTGTATCATAAACATAAAATATGTCAGGCTTGACTTTGGATTGAAGCTCTGAACTCACTACTGACAACCACATATGGAGTGGCAGCTAGTGAACTAACTGGGAAGAACAATACAGGAGGATGTAGCTGCTGAAGGCATTTGGAGGCATGACTATCTATACAGCAGGCCCTCCCCTTCTTTGACTAAGGACGTTGATCAATGAACTTTGATGCCCCTACAAACATATCTTAGTTTGATTGTAGATAAATATGTAAAATTGTAGACTTAAACCTCGAAGTAAAACAGATTTATAATCGTCTCACTGGTCATTATCATTTTCTGAACACTATACTCTCATTTTCATTGATGAATGCAAGGTTTCAGTCTCACAACAAAGATTGCTAGTATTATAGTATATAAAAGAGAAAATCCAAGAAACCAGAAGAAAACAAGAAAATGCAACTGAACAAAGATTATCTTTGTCTTGACCATTAGCACAGAATTCACCTGGATGTTCAAACACAATAAATACCTGAGTCTGAGTATCATCTCCAGTGACTATGTTGCCCACTGTCCTAAGAGCAGGAATTAACACTGTGGGATTTGGATGACTGGATAATACAACATTTTGTCAGCAATGATTGAAAAATTTTAGAGGCGAGATCAGCAAATTATAGTTATAACAGTTGATTATTGAAAGAAACAGGTAGCAGCTTACAGCAGAAGCTCCACGAGTCTTGGAGAAATACTAGCCTCAATCACAGCCTGAATTTTGTCATTTGTTCCATCAGAAAGATAAGAAAGTGCCCAACAAGCATCTGTAAGAACTTCTTCATCAGTTGAATGGATGAGCTGCTGAAGTGCTTGCAGTGCAGGCCTTGTCTGCCACAAACAATCAAAGATAAAACTCATCAGAAAAATGTGAACATCTAAAGAATGTTCAAAAGCAACACATTATGCGACTGACCAATCACCTGCTCAAATGGCGCAGGAGGCTTTCCTCGGCAAAAGTTGGATAGTGTCCATGTGGCATTTCTCAGCATAGATATTTTTGAACGTTCATTTAGCTGATTCAGTAAAGGCATGAGGGCACCATGGCCAAGAACAAGATCCCTACAACTAGGGGAGTCACCAGCTACATTGCCCAGGGCCCATACAGCCTGTGGTTAATATATACAAGCAAGCCATGAAAGTTGGTCTCCAAATGTTATTTAATTGTAATGACATCCAAAGCAAGAGGAGAATAATCAGCACTATTTACTTACCTGCTCTCTAACATCATCACTTGGAGAGCTCAAAAGTTGCACGAATTTTGGCACTGCACCATTGTCAATTACAACTTTTGTATGCTCAGAAGTCCCTGAAGCTACATTAGTCAGAGCCCAGGCTGCCTCAAACTAAAAAGGAAAAAAATTGTCACACCAAACACTACATCATATAAGTTCTAACAAAGTATGAACTTAAACTACCATAAGCACATATAAGTAGCAATGCATGGGCAAGATATTGTAGACATGTAATGCTAACAAGTGGAGACAAACAATACCTGTAGTTGTGGCAGATCACACCTTGAGAGAAATTCCACAAACCGTGGGACAACACCTGCCTTGATGACTTCTTCAATTGGAGGGCTCCGCTCTACAAAGATACCAAAACAGAGTGTCAGCAACAACAACTAGCCACGTTGGAAAAGGAGAAGGGCCAAAGTATGAATTCATACCAATCGACAAAAGCTTCCTAAACTGTGTCGTTGCTTCCAGCTCTAAAGCAGGATTCTCAGACCATACTCCTTGTACCATAGCAGGTAGGCTTTCCAACTAAAAACAGAGAATCATCAATAAATTTTATTTGAAGTTTGAATGCAAGATAAGCAAGTTCATTACGACAAAGATGACTACAGGTTTATTGTCTTGAAGTTACTTTAGATAAATAAAATGTATGGAAATGCAAAATGAGGCCCAAATCGCCTCCATTCTTTTAACCAAATTCCATCTGAACAACCGAATGACAGATAAACAGGGAGCAGATTAAAAAGAGCTCATTCAACTTACAAAACAAATTAATCCATCATAACAGAGAAGGAAACTTGATTAAGCAGATCCGACAGAAATCAAAAAAAAGTAGAATTGGACAGCATCAAATTGCAGAGCAGCATTCTGCAAAACTAAAACTGAAAATTGCGATGAAAGGCAAACTTTAGCAACAGTCAGCCCTGATGATGTAGTGTAGAGGTGCTATTTCTAAATTGAACAAAACTTCCTTCTGGAAAAAGTAGAAAAAAAACTACTACAAAAGCAACTACTACATAAATTGCTACAAGAAGCAAGCCATGGCTCCAATCAGATGCATTGAAATAAGGAATTTATCTATCCATCTAAGCTAATCCAGAAAGCCCCCAATTAACTACTTGCAACTAAAAACAAAACCCAATTCTGTTCAAATTCCCTACAAATTTAACAAAGTGGATCTGTGTCCCAGAAATTCATACAACCAAAAATACAACCTAATGTATCAAACAGATCCACCGGTAATAGCAAGTCAATAATAATTTTCCAATGCATTTCAAATTGAAGAAAACAGAACGGAACTGTGACCAAAGTCATCTAGAGATCTATCCACTTGTAATCAAATGCAACAGAATAAGAGGTAGCCGAACCTTCTTGTCGATTGGGCCCGAAGGGACGGAGGAGGGACCCAGGGAGGCAGCGGCGGCGGCGGCGAGCAGGACGGCTTCCCGGCGCTTCTTGAGGAGGTTGTCCTCGCGCTTGTTCTTCCGGATCTCAACGAGGTTGTCCTCCCGTCGCCGCCGGGCCTCCTCGACGTCCACCCCGGCCTTGTACCCCTTCTTCCGCACCTCCGCCCTCGTCCCCGGCCGCAGAGACATCTCCGCCGCCCGCTCGCTTCGTCTCCCGTGAGATCGACGGCAGAGGGATCGGCTCCCTCAACTGGCCTTTTTCGGGTTTCGAGCTACGTTTTTTTTTTATTTTTTTCTGGCCGGAGATTGGAGAAGGGAAACAATGATTGAGAAAGAAACCACAGGCAGGGTGCTGAACAGAAAAAAGACCGGCTCTACTGTCACCGGAAATCCGACCAGAAAATGTGACTCGCTCAGTTTAGAAATTAGAGAAAATTCCCCGCTACCCCCTCCAAATTCTTTTTTTAACCGGTTCAGCCAACTAAATTTCCCATTCCTTTTTTAACTCATGTCTCGTGTACCGGATCATGTGCACATTTCCAGGTCAGCAAAAACAATTTGATGGACAAAATTATCCCCGCTCAGAGCAATAACAATGGTAGCATTTCGCACCTTTTCCACGAGCCAAAATAGTTGATCGCAGTTTTTCCGCAACGCAATTTTGTCTCTCACACCTACTCAGCGAGGTGAAATTGTTGCTCGCATGTTTTGCAAAGTAAAATGGTCACTCTTCATCTTTTATCTCCTGTTTTTTTATGTATCTTTTTAGTGATACGAAGTGTTTTTAGCGATACTGATCATATCTCTTATCTCATCTCGAAGCCCATTTCATTCATTTGATTTCAAATTCGTTCTGCAATTGTCCTCTATTGAAGGCTTATTTGTAATTACACGATACAAGGGCGGTGAGGAATGCATGTTTTCCATTTTTATTATTTTGATAATGAATTATATTGATAGAGTCTGTTTTATTATCAATTTTGGTCTGAAAATTTATTTGAAATCTTGATTCATTAAGTTTTTTTTTTTTATTTAAACAGAGAATAATCGTAAAGTAGACCGTCGAAAATTCTCTAACAGTAGTCGTTCTAACACTCAAATCAATTCCACACTCAAAAGTAAACATGAAATGAGAAATTGAGTATTACATCATTATCTCTCTGGTTGTCTTATTATTTGTAGGGTTACTGGAGATTTAACATATTTGAATCCCATAATCTCAGGTAACTATTATTTTAATTTTTTTTCGTAAATGAGAGAATTAATCTTGGATTTCTCGGGATTGACTCTTGAAGAAACTGTGAATTAATTGGCTGGTATATTAGTGTCATCAAACTGAATATAGTGAGTTTAGTTACAGCCAAAATTTGAGACATGATTGAACCTTCTCTGCGAGCTCATTCTTATACGAAGTTATCGAGCTCACAATTGCTTAGTGTATTGGCAAATCCTTAGCTCGAATACTTCTATTCATAACCTAGCAATTGAACTCAATTTCATTGACTTTTCTAACTTAAAAGGTTTGACTTAAAACTCACCCTTAAATTGTCTTGGTTGGCTGCCTCAGTTATAGATTTTGCTTTCATTAAATATACATCCAATTTTTTTGAACTGCCACTTGGTAACTTGATGTGTCATCAGTGCCCCTCAACTTTAGGCCTTATACTATGAGTTCAAAGTCTTGAATTTTTGAAATTTCTTTCTTCTTCTTTCGAACTTCTAATCATCGCAGCTTAGATGGTCCAATTCTCTAGCTTCTTTTTTTTAGGGATTAAAGTGTCCGCCATCATGTAGTTTGGAGAGTCGTTCCTTTATTTAACTCAATGCCTTTGAATGTGAAGTGTTAGCTGTCATGATGTTTGAGGAGGTGGGTCACCACCATATTGTATCTCGCACAATTATTTAGGATTTTTCTCCTTTTCTAAACATTGGTCTGGAGCTGCCCACCCATTTATTAAAGTGACAATGCACCAAACAACTCGTGATTCATTTTTTCTTCAATTTCTGAAATTAGATTGGGGATACACATTATAGGATCTTGATGAGGATTTTAGAGATTCAGACTTTTGGACTTCGTCGGCCTTTGAGCTAAGTGAAAGCAAACCAGCAGTGTGGTGAGACTTATATGAAAAATAATATGTTCTTTTCCTTTTACTTTAATAAATATGTGAATGCTCTGTCTTTGTCCTTTGGCATCTCCATCTTCTACGAAAAAGCTCGTTCATCCATGGTGTCTTCCTTTGCTCCATCAAATTCTAGGAAGAAATCCTCAACCGCTAAGAAAGAGAGCATTTCAAGGAAGACAGCCCATGCCTGGGAGAAGTCTTTGGCCCCCCATGGCATCTCGATACCATCGTTTGAAGGTCGAAGCTCTACGCCCATGCCAAAGGAGATGTGTGGGACCACTATCATCATCATTCCATCCATTATAAAGATCATCTCTCCCTTCATGATGTCGTCCACCATAAGGATTGTCGCATCTTCTGCTATGCCCTCTATCATATTGTCTGTCATAAAGGGGAGTTTACTGGGGGCAATTTTCAGAGTGTATGACTATCCTGCCATCACCTTTAAGTAAGTTCCCTTATTAAAGTAATTTTTTTTCTGCTCTTGATGATCCTATGCAAGTATTTTGCTAGGTGATCCTAAGGTGAGGTTTTGCATTTTTGAGTCTACCCTCTTAGAGAAAAATATTAAGAAATTGATCAACACCTTTGACTTCCTAGACAGAATTGAGTTAGACTTGTAGGGATTAGAGGAAGATAGTAGAACTCTTAGGAAGAGGTTTGGCTTTGAGTTTTTCACTTATTGGAACATGTTTGAGAGTAGACTTAGGTATTATGTAGATTCTTTCACCGAGGACATTATGAGAGATTGGAACTTAGCTCCAGATTAGATTATTTCCAATGTTATGAAGTTTATCACAGTTTTCTAAACCCTAGCCATCTCAAAAATGTCATTCCTCAATTGTACAAATATTCAAGGATTCCTTTAAGGGTTATCAAGGTCCCAAAATGGGACGTAGGTGCTACTTCGCCCCGAAGAAGTGGGGTAACTCTTTGCTTCGAATCTCAACTTCATTTATGCTTGGAAGGACTATCTTGTTAGGGTCTTTTTCAAGATTGATTCAGATCTCTTGCGTGAGTGGAGTAATTGATGCAGCAGGAGAGGGGGCACGAGGGGTAGGAAGAGATCACCATCCTCTCACAATGATAGATCTTTGATGCAGCGAGAGAGAGCACGAGAGATAGGGAGAAGATCACCATCTTCTCACCATGATAGATCCACTTGATGCAGCGGGAGAGGGCACGAGGGATAGGAAGAGGATCACCATCTTCTCACCACGATAGATCCTTGAATCCACAAGGAAGATAAAAAGAGAACAAACCCAAAATAAGAGAATATTATAGATAGAAAAGCTTTTTTATCAATAATATTATCTTATTTTGGGTTTGTTTCCTTTCTATATTCCTTGTGGATTCAAAGATCTATCATAGTGAGAAGACGGTGATCTCTT
Organism: Trichopus zeylanicus subsp. travancoricus; assembly: GCA_005019695.1. Classification (NCBI taxonomy): domain Eukaryota; kingdom Viridiplantae; phylum Streptophyta; class Magnoliopsida; order Dioscoreales; family Dioscoreaceae; genus Trichopus; species Trichopus zeylanicus. The sequence goes on from RXID01010941.1 coordinate 1,406,880, forward strand.
CCTATCTCTCGTGTCCTCTCCCGCTACATCAAATGGATCTATCGTGATGAGAAGATGGTGATCTTCTTCATATCCCTTGTTTCCTCTCCCGCTACATCAAGAGGATCTATTATTGTGAGAAGACGATGATCTTTTCCTACCCCTCATGCCCCCTCTCCCGCTGCATCAAGTGGTATCAGAGCGACGTTGTTCTTGAGCTCAACTACATTGATCATAGTTAATGGTGACAACTCCATGGACGGTGATATAGGAGATTATCAAATTCGAGATTTGATCAAACAAGTTTTCTTGCTTCTATCACTAGGAAGTATGAAGCTTTGAAACAGATTGAAACTAAGAACCAAGTTCATCAATTGATCATCGAAGAGACTCACGGTCCGATGTCTTGGAAATCAACATACGAAGCTATTCAGGAAAACCAAAACCTTGGTGAGGTAACATTTCATACTTTCATGGCTATGAGAATTTATTTATTTGGATTGATAAAGTTGAGAAGTTCTTTAAGTTTATGGAGATTCCTAAAGATAAGAAGGTGAAAATTATTGAATACAAGCTTAATGGTTATGCTTTATCTTGATGGGAGCAAATTCAAGTCCAAAGAGCACATGAAGGTAAACAAAAAATCCACTCATGGCTGAAGATACTTCAACTATTCGACATAAAGTTCTCAAAAGGGGATCAAAATCAAGTAAAATAGATCTCTCATCCAAAGGCTTCTGGAATTGAAATCAACGGAGACAACCATGAGGTATTAATTCCACATCTTAGTAACTTTCCTCTAGCATTGAATTATTAAGTTAAAGAAGAGGCTGTGGATCGTGTGGAAGACAACCAAACTAGTGAAAAATTTATTGAGGGCCCCAAAGATTCTTTCTTTGATGAGTTAGAAGATCATACAAAAGTAGCTTTGGATGTTACAAAAATTTTCAAGAGATTATCTATGAGAATTCATATGAATTGGTTGACAATCTTGAAGGCTGCAAGAAAGAATTTTTTACTTGTGAAAATATTAACTGTGCTACTCAAGATTATTCTTTGAAGTCATCAAAAGTCAACTCTCTTGAACAACTAGAGAAAATTTCTACAGGAGTTATCACTATGCAAGATTCAAAATTTGTAATGGCATTTCAAATTATTATCGTAATTGTCAGTAAATTTATGAAGAATACTTTCATTGCATGACAATAAATCATAAGTTGTTGTGTACAAAAATATTATTTCCAATAAGATCAAAGGAAACCCTACAAAAGTTTAAGTGGTTATATCAAAGGAAACTAGGAGATCAAAGTACTGAAGATATTACTCGAAGAAATCTTATTGATTTATATCATCAAGTTCTATGTGGGAAAGTATTTGAGGAGAATATAATTGCAACAACAAAGAGTTCAAGTTTTAACTTGAGGATAAGTCTTTTATAAGTGAGGGGTTTGATGTAGGATAACTATATCCTTTTTCACAATAAAATTAGAGATCCAATTCAAGTTGAATTCCAACTCCAATTAGGATCTGTCAAGATTCGTACAGTTATAGTATGAAGGTCATATCTCCTAAGATATTGATCCAAATCTAGCAAATAACTATCCGTTGAAAAGCTGAGATCGATTCCTACATATCTCTTATTTACCATTTTGGATAATTTAGACTTTGTATTAGTCAAAATTAGGGTTTATTTATCAGTTTGAGTCAATAATAGTCCTAGCTCAATAAGGAATAGGATTTATATATCTTTATTTAAGATATGTTAAGTAGAATTTTTAGTGAAGTCTAAGTCCTATTTTTAGCCTATACTAAGTAGGACTCTAAGTTTATTAGAAGGTTATATATACAGCCCAAGGCTGTAACAAAAAAAGAAAAGTTTTTCTATTAATAATATTCTCTTTTTTTGGGTTTGTTTCCTTTTTATCTTCCTTGTAGATTCAAGAATCTATCATGGTGAGAAGATGGTAATCTTCTTCCTATCTCTTGTGCCCTCTCCCACTACATCAAATGATTCTATTGTGGTGAGAAGATGGTGATCTTCTTCCTATCCCTTGTGTCCTCTCATGCTACATCAAGAGGATCTATCATTGTGAGAAGACGGTGATCTTTTCCTACCCCTTGTGCCCCCTCTCCCATTGTAAAAAGGATGTAGTTGCCTTGATGCAACAGGGGAGAGGAGGTACGAGGGGTAGGAAGAGATCACCATCCTCTCACAATGATAGATCCTTGATGCAGCGGGAGAGGGCATAAGAGATAGGAAGAAGATCACCGTCTTCTCATCACAATAGATCCTTGAATCCATAAGAAAGATAAAAAGAGAATAAACCCAAAATAAGATAATATTATTGATAGAAAAACTTTTCTTTTGTTATAACCTTGGGTTATATATATAGCCCTCTAATAAACTTAGAGTTATACTTGGTGTAGGCTAAAAATAAGACTTATACTCCACTAAGAATTCTACTTAATATATCTTAAATAAAGATATATAAATCCTATTCTTTATTGGACTAGGACTGTTATTGACTCAGATTGATAAATAAATCCTAATTTTGACCAATACAAAGTCTGAATTATCCAAAATAATAAATAAGAGACTTGTAGAAATCGATCTCAACTTTCCAACAGATAGTTATTTGCTAGATTTAGATCAATATCTTAGGAGATATGACCTTTAGACTGTATCTATATGAATCTTGATGAATTATAATTGAAGTTGGAATTCAACTTGAACTGAATCTCTAATTTTACTGTAAAAAAACATAATTGTCCTACATCAAACCACTCCACTTGTAAAAGACTTGTCCTCTAATCAAAGATTGGAGTCTCTGTTGTTGCAGTTGTGTTCCTTTTGAACTCTTTCCAACATAAAATTTGATGATCTAAACCAATAAGATTTCTTCGAGTAATGACTTTATTACTTTGATCTCCTATTTTCCTTTGGCACAACCACTTGAACTTTTGTAGGGTTCCCTTCGACCTTATTTGAAATAAATTTTTTGTATACACCAACTTATGATTTGTTCTCATGGTATGAAAGTATTCTTCACAAATTTGCTGACAATTACTATAATAATCTGAATATATCATTACAAATTTTGAATCTTGCATAATAATAACTCCTGTAGAAATTTCCTCCAATTATTCAAGAGAGTTGGCTTTTGATGAATTCAAATAATAATCTTGAGTAGTACAGTCAATATTTTCACAAGTAGAAAACTCTTCCTTACAGCCTTTTAGATTATCAACTGATTCATATGACTTCTCATTGATAGTCTCTTGAAAATTTTTTGTAACATCCAGAGCCACTTTTGTATGATTTTCTAACTCATCAAAGAAAGAATCTTTGGGGACTTCAATAAAATCTTCATTAGTTTGTTTGTCTTTCACGTGATCCACAACCTTTTCTTCTATTTGATAATTCAATACCAGATGAAAGTTACTAAGATGTGAAATTAATACCTCATGGTTGTCTCCATTGATTTCAATTCTAGAAGCTCTTGGATCAGAGATCTCTTTTCCTTGATTTTGATCTCCTTTTGAGAAATTTATGTTGAATAGCTTAAGCATCTTCGATCATGAGCAGATTTTTGATTTTCCTTCACGTGTTCTTTGGGGTTGAATTTGCTCCCACCAAGATGAAGCATAACCATCAAGCTTGTATTCAACAATTTTCACCTTCTTCTCTTCAGGAATCTCCATAAGCTTAAAGAATTTCTCAACTTTATCGATCCAAATAAATAAATTATCATAACCATGAAAGTATGGAATATTCATCTAACCAAGGTTTTGGATTTCCTGACTAGCTTCGTATATTGATCTCCAAGATATCGGACCACGTGCCTCTTCGACGATCAATTAATGAACTTGATTCTTAGTTTCAATCTATTTCAAAGCTTCATACTTCCTATTGATAGAAGCAAGGAAACTTTGTTTGATCAAATCTTAAATTTGATAATCTCCTAGATCACCATCCATGGAGTTGTCGCCACCAACTATGATCAATGGCGTTGAGCTTAGGAACAACGTCGCTCTAATACCACTTGGTGCAGCGGGAAAGGGCACGAGAGATAGAAAGAAAATCACTGTCTTCTCACCACTATAGATCCTTGAATCCATAAGGAAGATAAAAAGGGAACAAACCCAAAATAAGATAATATTATTGATAGAAAAGCTTTTCTTTTGTTACAACCTTGGGTTGTATATATAGCACTCTAATAAACTTAGAGTCCTACTTAGTGTAGAATAAAAATAGGACTTAGGGCACGTTTGATTGGATTCCGGGTTTAGGAATCGTGGAATCGTAGGAATTGAGTGATTCCAGAGAATTGAAGAAATTGAGGAAATTAGATAATTACAGTGTTTGGATGAGTATTTACTGTAGGAAATTGGCAATTGGTCAATTTCTTTCCGTTGTTTGGTTGACAAATGGAATTGTTCAATTCTATAAGTTGTTGAATTCTTGTCTTCACTGTGGTCAGGTCATCCGATGCAAACACGAATTCAACAGTGATTTTGTTCTCATTTGTAGAGAATTTGCCCGTAATTTTTGCAACTAAGACACTCTTATTAATCACACATTAACCAACAGAACACAATAGTATGGAAGCTAATAGAATCAACCAAAACTCGGGCGATGGAGCTCTGAACTCGGCCGGCTGGATGAAATCACGAGCTCTGATGAAGATGAGCTCTCGAATCGTGGGAGGCAGGCGCTCCGGCACTCCGGTACACTGATTCGGGGCAGCGGAGAAAGCGAGCTCAGTGGAGAAGACGAGCTCGGTGTGGAGAAGACGAGCTCGGCGGAGAAGACAAGCTCAGGGGAGAAGACGAGCTCGGTGTGGAGAAGACGAGCTCGGGGGAGAAGATGAGCTCGGCGGAGAAGACGAGCTCCGTGCGGAGAAGACGAGCTCGGCGAAGAAGGCTCGGTGGAGAAGACGACGATTTTGGGGGGGGGGGGTGGGGGGGGGGGGGGAGGGGAAATCATGTGAATTAACATCCGAGCGTGCTACAGTAACCACGAGGGAATTGAAAACTGGAATTGGCATTTTCCCTTGATTTTGAGAGGGAATTGAAAATCGAAATCGGGGGAATTGGGAAATAATCGATTCCCTCGATTCCGGGTCCTGGGAATCGAAACAAACACCGGAATGGAGGGAATTGGGCTCTCAATTCCCTCCATTCCTCCGATTCCCAGTTCTGGGAATCGAAACAAACAGCCCCTTAGACTCCACTAAGAATTCTACTTAACATATCTAAATAAAGATATATAAATCTTATTCCTTATTGGGCTAAGACTATTATTAACTCAGATTGATAAATAAATCTTAATTTTGACTAATAGAAAGTCCGAATTATCCAAAATAGTAAATAAGAGACTTATAGAAATCGATCTCATCTTTTCAACGGATAGTTATTTGCCAGATTTGGATTAATATCTTAAGAGATATGGCCTTCAGACTATATCTATACGAATCTTGACTGATCCTAATTAGCGTTGGAATTCAACTTGAACTGGATCTCTAATTTTACTGTAAAAAGAATATAGTTGTCCTATATCAGAACTAATGTAGGATGCTCAAAGAAAGTTCAGAAATATCAAAAAAAGCTAATTCAGAAATCAAGGGGCCACGGAAAATGATCTGATTCACTCTTTTATTTAACTTAGGATTTATCTTACTTAGTACATTTCTATATTGAAATTCTCTTTATTTTGATGTCATAAGTCTCTCCTAGTATGACTCAACTAGGTCTTATTCTCAGATTTCACTAATCGAACATCAACTTTGAGCTGAATCCTATTCAGTTTAGGACTTGGGAAAGATGAATCATTATTTAGGATCTCATTTTCATAGGTTAACTTAGTTAGGACTTTTACCAACCCAATTAATGAGTTCAAGCTGAGTTGTATTTAGGTTAGGACTTGGGAAGCCAGAAACCTACTCAAATAGGACTTTTGGTATTTGTATAAATAGGTCTTCAGCCCTATGGACGGGAGTACGACTTTTATTCTCAATAAAGTTCTACTTTAGTGAATTTTCTCTCTTCCTTGTGGATTCAAGGAGTTCTTAACAGAGGCAACGGTGTTTTTCTCATTTACCACGCTTGTTGCTATGTCAAGTGGTATTAGAGCGAGACTCTCCTTACTTAATATCTAACGATGGCACAACCAGCAACAACCATAGGGACGGTGCCTATGGGTAATCACATCAGTTGTGAGTATTTTGATTTGACCATGGAGGCAATCCAAAACTCACTTGCAAGCTTGAAGCTGAGGATGGATCAACTTGAAGGCCTGGATCAACCATGTCGACAGATCGATGAAGTAACTCACGATCCAATTGGTCGAGGAAAGGCTCCACAAGTGAATCCAAAGGGTTTACAAATCCTTGAAAACTCCAGCGATGAAGAAATTGAAGACATCCTTCATCGACCAGTTTCTGAGCATGATAAATGTCATGATTTTCGCTCGAAGATTGATCTCTCATCTTTCAATGGCCAACTTTAGATCGAAGATTTTCTCAATTGGCTTGCTAAAGTGGAACAGTTCTTCAAAGACATGGAGATTCCAAATTCGAAGAAAGTGAAGCTTGTTGCTTACCGACTCAAGGGAGGTGCATCAGCATGGTGGGAACGCATCCAGTTGGAAAGGACATGCCAAAATAAAGCTCCAATTTGAGCATGACCACGGATGAAGGCTCTTCTCAAAAAGCAATTCCTTCTCATAGATTATGACTAGGTACTCTTTCAGCGATATCAAAATTGTCAACAGGGTAATCGCAGTATGAAGACATATGTTGAGGAGTTCTATTGCTTATCAGCATGTAATAATCTAGTAGAGACTGAATCTCATCAAGTGGCAAGATTCATCGATGGGCTACAAACAACCATCCAAGATAGGATTTCTTTGCAACCTATTTGGATGGTTAATGAGGCTGTGAGGAGTCCCAATTGGAGTGACCTGTCATTAGAAATTAGGTGGGGGAATAATTGGTGAGAATTCAAAAGGAGCACAATCTATTCCTAATAGAGGTGCAGCTACACAACCTCCTCGACCTCCCACACAAGTGAGTCTTGAAGCTAGACCTATAAGGCCATCAGGAAACACCACATCAGCAAAGAACCCAAGTTCAAATCCTGATCTAAAGTACTATCACTATGAAAATATGGACATCGTTCTAATGTTTGTTTAGCACGACAACCTGTGAACCTGGCTATTGAAGATAATTTTGTGGCTAACGATTTACATGACTCAAAAGATGATGATCTAGCTTGTGATCAAGAAAACTATGAAGATGGAATATCTGAGGAGCCTGATGATAAAAGGTCATCTTTAGTAGTTCAGAATCTGATGTACATTCCAAAGCAAGAGGAAAACCTACAATATCACAATGGCTTTCTCACTCGATGCACAGTAAATGGCAAGGTCTGTGACATGATTATTGATGGGGGAAGCAGTAAAAACATTATCTCCAAGACTATGGTTCACAAGCTTCAATTAAAAATGGAATCACATCCCTCTCCCTACAAGATCAGCTAGATTAAAAAGGTTGGTGAAACCAAGGTAACTGAATGGTGTCAAATTTGTTTTTCCATTAGAAAATTCTACAAGGATGAGGTAACCCGTGATGTTGTGGAGATGGATGCATGTTATATCCTTCTTGGCAAACCTTGGCAATTTGATAGAGCTTCTACACATCGTGGACAAGACAATCGCTACATCTTCTTCAAAGATGGAAAGAAAATTATCCTTACTCCCATTGGCGAAGAGTGTCGACCCAAAATTTTACACGAGGAGGGTCACTCCTTTCTAATTGTGCAAAATTTTATAAATGAGGCTAAAGAGATAACTCAAATATTTGTTATGATTGAGAAAGGAATGAAGACAATGCCCACTAAAGCTTCAAAAAGTTTGCAACCCTTCCTAGATGAATTCAAGGAAATCATGCCCGATGATCTTCCTGATGAACTATCCCCAATGAGAGATATTCAGCATCACATTGACCTTGTTCCTGGAGCAAGTTTACCAAATCTGCCCCACTACAGAATGAGTCCAAAAGAGTTACAAATTTTACAAGACAAGATTGAAGAGTTGATCAGAAAAGGAATGGTCAGAGTCAGCATGAGCCCAAATGTAGTTCCAGTCTTATTGACACTTAAGAAAGATGGAATTTGGAGGATGTGTGTAGATAGTCGAGCTATCAACCGAATCATGGTAAAATATAGATTCGCAATTCCTTACTTAGAGGACATGTTGGACATGTTGGAAGGGTCAAAGGTGTTCTCTAAGATAGATTTGAGGAGTGGATACCATCAAATCAGAATTAGCCCCGGTGATAAATGGAAAACTACTTTCAAAACAAACGAAGGACTTTATAAGTGGTTTGTTATGCTTTTTGGACTCTCAAATGCATCAAGTACCTTCATGCGATTGATGAACCAGGTACTCAAACCTTTCATTGGTCATTTTTTTGTTGTTTGTTTTGATGATATCCTGGTGTACAATCATAATGAAGAAGAACATAAAAGGCATCTAGTAGAAGTAATATTGTGCTGAAGAAGGAGAAGTTGTACATCAACTCAAAGAAATGCCATTTTATGACTGACCACTTGGTGTTCTTGGGATTCGTGGTAAGTGCCGAAGGCATTCATGTTGATGAAGAAAAGGTAAAAGCTATTAAGGAATGGCCGATGCCCAAAAGTGTATCAGAAGTTAGAAGCTTCCATGGTCTGGCGATATTCTATCGAAGGTTTGCCAAAAACTTTATTTCCATTATGGCACCAATAACCGAGTGTTTGAAGCAAAGCAAGTTCTCCTAGACTCAAGAAGCTAATAGATGCTTCAATTTGATCGAGGAGAAGTTATCTACTGCACATGTTTTGGCATTGCCTAGTTTTGAGAAGTTATTCGAGGTAGACTATGATGCTTCGTACATAAGCATTGGAGCCATTCTATCCCAAGAAGGAAGACCAATAGCTTTCTACAGCAAAAAGTTGAGTGAAGCTTGAAAGAAGTGGTCAATATATGAGCTAGAATTTTATGCGGTTGTACAAGTAGTTCGTCATTGAAAACACTATCTAATTCAACAAGAGTTCATTCTATATACTAACTACCAAGCTTTGAAATTCATTGATAGCCAGAAGGACTTGAATCACATGCATGGTTGATGGTCATCATTCTTATAGCAATACACCTATGTTTTGAAACACAAATCTAGACAAAAAAATAAGGTGGCGGATGCTTTGAGCCGCAGGGCAGCCTTGATGGTAACTATAAGCAACGAAGTTGAAGGGTTTGATTATTTGAAAGAATTTTATGCTGAAGATGAAGATTTTAAAAAGGAGTTTAGAAAGTGCCACGTAGGTCAAAGAAGTGATTTATATCTCCATGAAGGCTTTCTCTTTAAGGGTTCTCGTCTTTGCATTCGAAGGTGCTCCTTGAGAGAAAAGGTGGTGAAAGAGTTGCATAGCAGTGGCCTAGCAGGACATCTTGGGCATGACAAGAGCATTGCACTAGTTGAAGAGCACTACTATTGGCCACAACTTAAGAGGGATGTCAGTCACTTCGTACAAAGGTGCTATGTATGCCAAACAGCCAAAGAAAGCTCTTAAAACACTAGCCTTTATACCCCCATTGTCTGTGCCAAATGCCCCATGGGAGGATCTATCAATGAATTTTGTTTTGGACCTCCTTAGGACTAAACGAGGCTTAGATTTAGTATTTATTGTTGTCAACAGATTTTCCAAGATGGCACACTTCATTCCATGTAAGAAGATAGCAGATGCAACAAGAGTAGCTAATCTATTCTTTCATGAGATTGTAAGGCTACATGGAGTGCCAAAGACCATCACTTCTGATCGTGGCACAAAATTTCTAAGTCACTTTTAGAAGACATTATGGAAGCGATTTGATACGTTTCTACAATTTAGTAGTGCTTATCATCCTCAAACAGATGGACAAACTAAAGTGGTGAATTGAACACTTGTAAACATCATTCAGTGTCTTGCAAGAGACAAACCAAAGTAGTGGGACTATGCACTCGCACAAGTTGAATTCGCTTTCAATAACATGAAGAACAGGTTTATGGAAAAATCGCCATTTAAAATTATCAATGGAAGAACCCCAAAGCACCCACTGGACTTGGTGGTGTTGCCCAGATTGCCAGGAACAAGCATAGCTATAGACAATATAGTGGAGAGAATTATTGAAGTGCATACTGAGGTAAAGAAAAAAAAATTAGAAGAATCCAATGTCAAATATAAAATTAAAGTAGACATTCATAAGCGTCCAAAAGAGTTTCAAAAAGGAGATTTGGTAATGGTGCACTTGAGGAAGGAACGGTTTCTAGCTAGAACTTACAACAAATTGAAACAAGAGAAATTTAGGCCATTGAAGATACTAAGAAAGATAAACAACAATGCCTATGTAATCGACCTCCCGAAGGATTTGGGAATCTCAAACACTTTTAATATTTAAGATTTGTTTGACTACCATGCACCTAAGGATTGCAAGTTACGACAAAATAACTCAAGGATGAGTTCTTTACAAGAAGGGGATACTGATGTAGGATGCTCAAAGAAAGTTCAGAAATGTTAAAAGAAGCTAATTCAGAAGTTAAGGGGTCATGACAAATGATCTGATTTACTCTTTTATTTAACTTAGGATTTATCTTACTTAGTACCTTTTTATGTTAAAATTTTCTTCATTATGATGTCATCAGTCTCTCCTAGTATGAGTCAATTAGGTCTTATTCTCGGATTCCACCAACCCAAGATTAACTTTGAGCTGAATCCTATTCAATTTAGGACTTGGGAAGCATGAATCATTATTTAGGATTTTATTTTCATAGGTTAACTTATTTAGGACTTTTACCAACCTAATTAATGGGTTCAAACTAAGTTGTATTTAGTTTAAGATTTGGGAACCCAGAAACCTACTCAAATAGGACTTTTGGTATTTGTATAAATAGGCCTTCAGCCCTATGGATGGGAGAACCACTTTTATTCTTAATAAAGTTCTACTTTAGTGAATTTTCTCTCTTCCTTGTGGATTCAAGGAGTTTTTAATAGAGGCAATAGTATTTTTCTCGTCTACCATACTTGTTGCTACATTCTTGATACCACTTGATGTAGCGGGAGAGGGGGCACGAGGGGAAGGAAAAGATCACCATCTTCTCACAATGATAGATCCTCTTGATATAGCAGGAGAGGACACAAGGGATAGGAAAAAAATCACCATCTTCTCACCATGATAGATCCACTTGATGTAGCGGAAGAGGGCATGAGAGATAGAAAGAAGATCACCGTCTTCTCACCATGATAGATCCTTGAATCCACAAGGAAGATAGAAAGAAAATAAACCCAAAATAAGAGAATATTATTGATAGAAAAGCTTTTCTTTTTTTATTACAATCTTGGGCTGTATATATAACACTCTAATAAACTTAGAGTCCTACTTGGTATAGGCTAAAAATAGAACTTAGACTCCACTAATAATTCTACTTAACATATCTTAAATAAAGATATATAAATCCTATTCCTTATTGGGCTAGGACTATTATTGACTCGGATTGATAAATAAACCCTAATTTTGACCAATACAAAGTCCGAATTATCCAAAATAGTAAATAAGAGATATATAGGAATCAATCTCAGCTTTCCAATGGATAGTTATTTGCTAGATTTGGATCAATATCTTAAGAGATATGGCCTTCAGAATGTAGCTGTACCAATCTTGACAGATCATAATTGGAGTTGGAACTCAACTTGAACTGGATCTCTAATTTTACTGTAAAAAAGGATGTAGTTGTCCTACATAAGCAATCCTTTCTTCCATAAGGCGGACCCTAAAATTTCTCTTAAAGTCCACCATCTTTTAGTATCTTGAGTTAAGGAGATAGAAGAGATTAGGTCCACTCCCACATGGCTTGACGAAACCTATTTGGAAGAGCTCGGGCTTCCTTTATTTTTTAGTAAATTTTTCTTCAGTTTAACAAAGTAGTATTGTACTTACAAGGATTATCGAGCTTAGCTTTATGAATAAGATCCTGAAGGAGCAAGGAGGTGTTCCTCGGATATCATCAACTTGAAAGAAGCCCGCCGCACTAGAAATTCCCACTTCTCCTACCGTAGCTCCAAGCCAAGGGAAGAGGAAGAAAGAAGAGAAGGAGAAGAGTCGAGGATCAGATGAGGGGCGGGCAAAGAAAACACAAATGCTACCTCATTCCTCTCCTCCTCCTTCCTAAGCTATCTCCTTGGGCGGCTGCACTATTTGAGTCAATTTGACTGAAAATCAAATTTAACTAAAATCCAGTCAAAATATAGAATTGAATGCCACTGAATTATAATCTAAATGTGAGTCTCAATTAGACCGAAGTTGCGATCAAATTAAACCAAAAATTATATTTAATTTGGATTTGAATTATCAAACATTTGGGCTTAAACTAAAGGGCGCCAATTAGACCAGATATTTGGACCAAAATTAAACTCAAAATTCAACAAATATCTAGGTCAGAATGAAAATTATAAGATCTTTGCAATTGAATCAAATATATTTTACAAATAAGTTTCTAATTGAGCTTTTCTTACGAATAAGTCTCTGAGATGAAATTTTGCAAAAAAAGTCATTAAAAGTTTTGAAATTTCAAATTGATCCCTACAAAATTTAGGTTTTGTAAATGAACTCCTCAAATTTTTATATTCACAAATAAAACTCTGAAATTTCTGGTTTTCGTATGTAAACTCTTGAAATTTACAAATAAGTCTCACAAAATTTTTTTTTTACAAATGAGTCTAAATTTTATTCCAAAAGGACCCTAAAAATTTTATAATTTTACAAATATATTTTTTTGTAAAAAGCCCTTGAAGTTTAAAAAAATTATATTTTGGTCTAATTTTTTCAGAAAATTTGTAAATAATTCCTTGAAAATTTAGCATCTCAAAATAGTACAAATCTTGAATCTCTTTATCAAGGATACAAATTCCAATGTAGGGGATTACATACCAATCAAGAAAAAAAGGATTTTTGGAAATAAAATCCATTACAATCCTTAATATTCAAAAAAGTAACCAATCAAAAATTTGATTACAAATTCCCTCAAGGTCTATAAAAATGATTAAAAACCTACAAATAAAGGGAAGAAGAAGACATGGAGTGTGAGGATCATTAAAAACCATCGAAAAGAGGAGAGACTACACACTGGAGAGGAAAATAGATATCATATTCAAACTTAGCTCTTCTTTCTTTTCCTTTTCTCTCCCCTTCTTTGTTTTGGGTTTTCCCCCCTCTTAGCTACTCGCTATGCCTCAACATTTCATCGACCGTCTAGCAGAGAAGCCTGAACCTGCCTTGAGCCACCAATGAGCCACCCAATTATCCTCTTTCCCATAACTTTATCTACTTGAGGCACGATTCTTCGGCCTTTCCCCTACTTTGCTTCCGAGCTCTGCACCTGTGTGGCCCCACTCATGCCCTTCTACTGACTAAGCTTTGCCTTGTGCTCTAGCCCACTGCTTGCCACCCTCCACCCCCACTAGGCCCGCAATTTGTCAGCCTCCACCTCTGCATGGTCTGTCATCACCTCTACCGCATACTTGGCCCTGCTATGCCCCGCTAATAGACTGTCACCACCTCTCAAACTGATCAATGACTCAGGCTGCCTACCTTGCCATCTATCTCTCACTCATGCATTAGCTACCACACTCTGCCACCACTTCTCCGCACCAATGCTAGAATGCACATAGTCTTGTAGCTAGTTGTGGTTAGATCCAGCCAAGATCTGGTTGGAATTGGCCTGAACTTGGTGGAGAAGGGCCAAGTGGAGAAAAGAAAGGTTAGGGATGGGAGAGAAGAAGGGAGAAGGAAGTAAAAAATATATATATAAAAGAGAAGAAGTTGTTGCAAAAAAAAGAATTTGGCTGGCAGTGTCTTATTTTGATGTTTGTGTCATCACTACTGTGGCCACCCGCAGTCTTTGGCATGTCGACAAACTTCATCAACACCATGACCACCCATGATCTTTGGCACATTGAAACACCATGACCACCCGCAGCCACTCATAGGACAATGAAACTCCATCAACACCATGATCACCTGCAGTCCCTTGAATATGGCAAACCCTCAATACTACAACTCGTATTTATGGTCCCTCGAAGATGGTGAATCCCTATCATTCAAAGCCAGCCTTTGGGCTCACACCTTAGCCAACCTTCGAGTTCACACTCAGATAGCCTTCTGGCTTACATCTAAGCCAACCTTCTGACTTACACTTAGCCATCCTTCGGGCTCGCATCCAAGCCAACCTTCGTGCTCGCACTTAGATAGCCTTCGGGCTTACATCTAAGCCAACCTTCAGGCTTATACTTAGCCATCTTTCAAGCTCGCATCCAAGCCAACATTTGAGCTCACACCTTAGCTAGCCTTCAAGCTCACATCTAAGCCAACTTTTAGGCTCGCACTCAACTAGCCTTAAGACTCACACCTCAGCTAGCCTTTAGGCTCATTCTTAGCTAGCATTCGAACTTGCATCCAAGCAAGCCTTCGGATTCACACCTTAGCCAACCTCCAGACTGGTACTTAGCTAGCCTTCAAGCTCACATCCAAGCCAACTTTTGGGCTCGCACTTAGTTAGCTTTTATGCTTGCACTTAGCTAGTCTTTGGACTCGCACTCAGCTAGTCTTCAGGCTCTCATCCAAGCTAGCCTCAAGCTCGCTCTTAGGCAGCCTTCAGGCTCGCGCTCAACCAGTCTTCAGGCTCACATCCAAGCCAGCCTTTAGGCATATACTCAATCAACCTTCGAGCTCACACTTAGCCAGCTTCAAGCTCACACTTAGTTAGCCTTTGAGTTTGCACTTAGCTAGCTTTCAAGCTTGCATCTCAACTAGTATTCAGGCTTACATTTAGCTAACCTTTGACTCACACTTAGTAGCCTTTGGGCTCGCATCCAAGCTAGTCTTTGGGCTTACACTCAGTCAACCTTCAGACTTGCACCCTAGCCAATCTTTGAGCTCGTATCTAAGTTAGCCTTCAAGCTCACACTTAACCATCCTTTGGGCTTGCACTCAGCTAGCCTTTAGGTGCGCACTTAGCTAACCTTTAAGCTCACACTCAGTTAGCCTTCAGACTCACATTCAAGCTAACTTTTAGTTTGTACTTAGCTAGCTTTTGGGCTCGTATTGAAGCTATTCTTCGAATTTGCATCTATCCAACCTTCGGGCTTACACTCAACTAACCTTTTGGCTAGTATTTAGGCTAGCCTTTAAGCTTGTACCTCTAAACTAGCTTTTAAGATAGCAAACTAAGCTAGTCTTTAGGTTCGCACATTTAAGGCTGAGCGACGGATTCATCTAGATTATCATAAATAGTCAAGGACCCTCAAATCAAATTACTTAATATGAAGTAACTTAATCATAAAACTCAACCAAAATAAATGGACAATGGTCAAGTTGGCTTAAATGGACCTAAATTGATTAAACAAATAGAACAAAAATCTAAATTGAGTTGGATTCCAAAAAGAAAAATCTAAATTGAGTTAACCTAGAGAAAATAAACTTAACTCAACCCTAATCAGACTCAAGCTGGGTTAATCAAGTTGAGTTCAAATAATTAGGTTAAATCAGGTCGAAACTAAAAGGAAAAACTCAAAGTCAAACTAGAACCAAGCCAAGCTAAGCCTAAATTGAAATCAAGTTGAACTCAATTAACTTTAACTTGAGCTAAAATCCATCAAGATGCAAACCAAGACTCGATAAAGCTCAAGATAAGGTCAAACTTGACTTGAACCAGATGAAATCAAACTTGAACCAACATTGAATCACAAATATTAAACTAAATTGAATTAGATTCAAATCAAAATTAGTATTACTCCAACTAGAGTCAATGATCAGTATTTGATGAATGTTTTTCTGAAAATCAATGCTAAGCTTGATGGATTGAATTCATTATTGAAAATCTAATGACTTTGATGTCTCACATGATTTCCTTGGTCATGCTATAAAGTGTCACTGCGAACCCGATCACCAAAGATTTTAGAAATATGAAGATTGGAACATACCACTATCTTCTAAGTAGAAGTTAGCGAATCACAATGCAATCAAGTTTTATATAGATTTTAGAAATATGAAGATTGGAATATACCACTATCTTCTAAGTAGAAGTTAGCAAATCACAATGCAATCAAGTTTTATATATCAAGTTAAATCAATTTCAGACTCAAATCAAAATTGAGTATCGAACCAATTCTGAATTGAATTCAAACCCAAACTATATTAGTCTTGACAAAACTAAATAGGGTTAAACCAAGTCCTACTAGGTATGCTGAACCTTCAGCAATACTCCAAAACTATAAAAAAGGGGTGATATTACCATCCTAGCCTGAACCAAAATTAGTTCGAATAGAACTAAATAATGTCAAACTGAGTCTTGTTGGGTGTGCTACAAAAGCCTTTAGCAACACTTCAAAGCTATACCCAACTCTATAAGCTATTGGTAATGCTATCATACCAAAGAAGTTAATTGCTAATATGCTCAAAATTGTCAGCTACACTTCAAAGCTAGACCTAACCCCCTAAGCCATTGGTGACACTAGCAAATCAAAAAGTTAAATACCAACATGCTCAAAGTCGTTGACTACACTTCAAGCTAGTCAACCCAGAAGTAGTTGACAACGTGCCCTTAAGCAAGTGAACCCTTGAAGCAGTTGATGATGCACCCTTCAAACTAGTCAATCTTAGAAGCAGTTGGTGATGCACCCTTCAAACTAGTCAACCTTTGAAATAGTTGAAACATTCAAAACTAGTCAATCCTACAAGCAGTTGATGATATAACTCTCAAGCTAGTCAACCTCATAAGCAGTTGATGATGCAGCCCTTAAAACTAGTCAATGTCACAAGCAGTTGATGATGCGATCCCTCAAACTAGTCAACCTTTGAAGTAGTAGATGACGCACCCTTCAAGTTAGTCAACCCTTGAAGCAGTTGATGATGCACCTTTTAAGCTAGTCAACCTCTGAAGCAGTTGGCGATGCATCCTTCAAATTAGCCAACCTTAGAAGTAGTTGGCGATGTGTCTTTCAAGCTAGTCAACCCCAAAAGTAGTTGATAACACACCCCTCAAGCTAGTCAACCCCAAAAATAGTTGGCGATGTGATTTTCAAAGCTATACTCAACCCTATAAGTCATTGGTGATGCCACCAAGCCAAATGAAGTTATTATCAATGCTCAAAGCTATTGAAAATACTTCAAAACTCCTCCCATTCCCTTCCATATTCCATTGGATAATGCCATTAACACCTATTAGAGACCAAGTCAATCTGAGTTAGATGCCATTTGGTCTAGCGTAGGAGAGCAGGACAGTAGCACATATCAGAGCTTCTTCTCCACTCCTTCTTTTTCTTTTTCTTTCTCCATTTCTTTCTTATTTTATATAATTTATTTTGAAATTTATTATAAAATAAGGGCATATCTTTGCTTAAGGTATGTATCATTTTGTAAAATCAATCAAATACTTTTCTCTTTTTTTGCCTATATTTTATTAGCTAGGTTGCTTGATTTAGAAAGTTTCTGATAATTATCAGGATAATTAACAATAGGAGCTTTCATCTTAATGTTCCCACAATACCTGGTAGTTCACTTCAAATTAAAACAAAATGTGATTTGTGATTTAAAGTCATTCTTGGGGTTTATACTATCTTGGACCACCAAACTCGATCCCACATTTGACCAGTCACCTCCTTGCTTGATGAAAAAGGTTGATCATGGCAAAAAAAGTCATTTCTGCCCCTTTCCCAACTCACTTTGATATGCAGGGGTGCTCTCCTCCTGGGTCCTAAAGTGCTCTAAGGGAGATCAACATCTTAGAGTATTTTCTTGATGACTTTGGGGAGAATGAGGGTTAACTTCCATCACCAAACTCCCTGTCGACAAGCTCTTCTTGAAGGGAGAAAGAGCTTATCGCGATGTAAGTTTACTCGAGCTTGACTTCTCCCATTCTTTCCTTATTAGTATTCTAACTTTTAGTTCAGTCACAGGTCTTATATTTTTTTCACTTCACAAGGTATCATTTTTATGAGGCTCGAAGGAAAACAAGCTCTAAGAAGACCAAGGCTGAGGAGGAAATGGATCTACTTCACTCTTGACTCACATCCCTCCAAAACAATGTGGAGGAGTCGAAGAGGAAGGTGGAGGAAGAGAAGAAACTCCACACCATCAAGTATGACTCGACCTTGTCAAACATGGAGGTGCCAAAGACTAAGACAGAGGTGATGAAGACTCGACACTAGAACACACTAAAGGAGCACACCAATGCCCTCAAAATGACTAAATTGCATGTTGTTACAAAATTCAAGGCTAGTAACAAGTATTTGAGAGACTGTGTTAAGCTCTCTGCTAAAAGCTTCACTGAAGGTTACCTCATTTGTATGGACATAGTGGAGCAAACCCATCGCGACTTCAAGTTCAACCCCAAAGACCTTCATGTCAAGCTCTACAATGACTCGAGTGTTCAATACCTCAGGTGGGAGTACAAGTCACTTCTTTAGCGGGAGAAGGAGGTTGTACAGAGATAGAGGGTGAGGGTCTAGAAGGAGAGGAGGCAGTAGAGGCCAAAGTTCAAATTCAAGCATCTAGTGGATCTGGAGAGTCTTCAGCACCCTTAAATATTTCCAAATAGCCATAGGCCTTTCTCTTACCATGTACTAGGAAAAATTTTGTACTAATTTCTTCTCCTAGCTCAATAAAGTTTTGCTTTCTTCCTACATCTTTGTGTTTCTTTGAGCTATTCTTTTGACTCTTTTAACTTTATCTAATCTTGTCCAAATGTTCTCAATAGCTAAGATGGTAGCATGTACCAACTTTCCTTAAGCTAAATTTCTTAAAATATTAGTTTGGCACAAATCAACCTAGATTCTCTTCAAGAATATTTTTAGATAGAGATGCCTTAGCCGATATCTGTGGTTGAACTACAAACTTGACTCCATCCTTATAGTTCTACAAGTGCCTTGTATTGTGACTTTGAATCTTTTGCTTGGTATGAGGTTGAACCTTTGCCCTATCTAAGCTGAGGTCTCTGGTGATTAGCATTAGATTGAGGTCTTATGCCTTGATCTGAGATCTTTGTGCCTAACATTAGGTCAAGGTCTTATGTGTCTTATTTGATCTGAGGTCTTTGTGCCTAACATTGGGCTGAGGTCTTATCTGTCTCATATCTGAGGTATTTGCGCCTTATATTGGGCCAAGGTCTTATGTGCCTTGTCTGGTTTGAGGTCTTTGTGCTTAGTATTGGATCGAGGTCTTATGTGCCTCGTTTGATTCGAGGTCTTTATGTCTGATATCAAGTCGAGGTCTTATGTGCCTTATCTAATTTAAGGTCTTTGAGTTTGACATTGGGTCGAGGTCTTATGTGTCTTGCCTGATCTGAGGTCTTTGTGGTACTTTCCTAGGCAAAGACTCATTTGCAAAGCATAAATTTTATTAAAAATAGGTGAGACATGGTTTTAAAAATAAAACCTTTTAAGGTTATTGATGTGTCATGCCCTTAGAAGTACTTGGCCATTTGGGTGCTTGATCTTGAAGGCTCCTAGTCTCACAGCTCGAGAGACTCTGAATGGACCAACCTAATTTAGAGAGTTTTTTCCCAAGGTTCAGTTGATAAGCTCGACTTAGTGGAGTACGTTGTTGCCTAGTTGCAATTTTCAGTTTTGGACTTAGGTATTGTAGTAGTGTGCTACTCGCCATTGATACTCGATAATTCTAGTATGAACCTTCTCCCGATCTCTAATTCAAGGTCTTTATCAATCTAGTTATTTTCTCATTCAATAAGGGATCATAATTCTGAACTCATGGAGAAGTCCGATTTTCACAAAGGTGACTGTCTCGATTCTATAGGCAAGCATATAGGGTGACTTCTTAGTTGTCATCCAAGAAGTGTTCTGATAGGACCATGGAACATGGGGTAGTTCTTCAACCTAGACACCCTTTGTCCTTTTGAGATGTTTCTTTATTTCTGTGAGCAAGATTTGGTTTGTTACATTTGGCAAACCATTGGTTTGAGGATGTGCTATCAAGGTGAACCTTTGATCAATATGGAGGCTAGTGCAGTACTCCCTAAACTTTGAACTACCAATTGCTTTTCATTATCTATGGCTAGCACTTGTGGAACTTTGAACTTGTAAATAATATTTTGCCAAAGAAACTCCTTTCACAGTGATGATAGCAAGCTGTTCAGCTTCCACCCAATTGGTAAAATAGTTAATAGCGACCACTAAGAATTTTCTCTGTATTGAGGCTACTGGAAAAGGACCTAGGATATCAATTCTCCATTGGTCAAAGGACCAATCACTTGAGTCAGCTAAAGCTATAGTGCAAGACTACAGTAAACTGAGGTGTTTCTCTAGCACTATTTGTATTTGGATATGAACTCAAATGTCTCAGCAACTATGTTGATCCAATAATACTCTTGCCTGAGAAGTTTATGTGCCAAGGCTCAGCCTCCTCCATGGTTTCCACATATCCCCTCATGGGCTTCTTAGAGGGTGTAATAAGCTTCTTTGGGTCTCAACCAGTAGAGTAGTGGTCATGTGAGCGACCTTTTGTATAGGACTCCATTTACCAAGGTGAAGTTTAGAGCTAGTCTCATAATCCTCTGAGCTTTAACTCATCCTTCAGAAAGTTCCCTTTTTCCAAATAAGTAACAATGGGTCCATCCACTTGGCTTTGAGTCTACTATATTTACCTCAATATTTTCTAAACAACTTAACCACTAGAGATTCTCCATAAAAATCTACCTCGATTTTGAATTTAAATAGGCCAAGGTGAGTCGTATGATGGTATCTACCTCAATGTTGCTATTCCAAGATACAAGGCAAATCTTGACTCGATCCATCTTTGCTATAAGCTTTTATGTCTTGGCTAAGTATTGCACCATAGTTGCTTCGTTTGCCTGATACTCTCCAGTAATCTATAGGCATACAAGTTGAGAGTCGCTAAATACGTTGCATTTCTTAGCTCCTATTATTAATGCTATGTGCAATTCAAGGAGAAAGGATTCATATTCTGTGGTATTATTTGAAGCCTCAAAATTTGGCCGAGTTGAGTACTTGGCCACTCTTCCATCTGGACTTTGGAGGATTGCTCTAACACTACACCCCAACTCGCAAGATGAGATATCAACTCGAACATCCCATGGTTTTGATTTTGACCCAAATTGGTATGATATAGTTTCCACCATGAAGTTTGCCAAGGCCTATGCTTTGATAGATTTCTGGACTTCAAAAGTTACTTCAAATTAGCTCAATTTGATTAACCACTTGAGTAGTCTCCTTGTAGTTTCTAATTTTTGTAGTATTTGCTAGAGGAGGAGATTAGTGAGTACTATGACTAAATGCACTTGGAAGTATGGGCGGAGCTTTTGAGTTGCTAGCACCACGACGTATGCAAGCTTTTCTAGAGGAGGGTACCAAGTTTTTGCTCCCATGAGCACATGGCTTATGTAGTAGATGGGATGCTACTTTCCGCCTCAATAGCTTATCAACACTAAACTCACTACTTGGTCTGAAGCCACAACTAGAGAAAAAGTACCTTATTCAACTCGAGTCTTACTAGTAGAGGAGACGTGGTCGAGTATTTCTTCAGGTCCTCGAAGGCTCGGCCACACTCTTCGATCCATTCAAATCTTGAGCCTTACTTGAGGGCTTTGAAAAAGGGAAGGCATTTTTCTCTCGACCATAATAAGAGGCGGTTGAGTGCTGCCAAGTGACTCGTAAGTCTCTGCATTTCTTTAAGAGAACTCAGGAGCTTTATTTTTCTTATTGTCTTGATCTTCTCAGGATTAACCTCAATTCCCCACTCCAAGACAAGGTACCTGAGGAATTTTTCCAAATCTACTCTAAATGCACATTTCTCGAGATTTAGCTTCATCTCGAACCTCCACAGTGTATTAAACATTTTTTCTAGATCTTTCAAGTGTCCTTTGGCATGAATACTTTTTGCTAGCATGTCATCGACATAGGCTTTTACATTCTTCTTGAGCTGAGTCTTGAAGACCTTGTTCACCATTCTTTGGTACATCGTACCTACATTTTTCAATCCAAATGGTATGGCAACATAGCAAAATGTACCTTAGTCCGTGATGCAAGCTATTTTTTTTCTTGTCCTTGGGGTGCATTCATATTTAGTAGTAATTTGAGAATGCATCCAAGAAGCTCAAGAGTTGATGGCTTGAGATAGAATCCACAAGTTGATCTATCTTGGGCAAAGGGTAGTTATCCTTCGGGCAAGGTTTATTTAAGTCAGTGAAGTTGATATACATTCTCCACTTGTCATTGGCCTTTTTCACCATCACTACATTCTCCAACCACTTAGGGTAATGGACTTCTCTAATGAATCCTATATTGAGTAGTTTGTTTACCTCTTCGATGATGACTCCTTGATGCTTGGGAGTGAAGTGCCTCTTCTTCTATTGGACTGAGTTGTGGTCTTCTACCACTACAAGCTCGTGCTAAGTGACTGAGGGGTCTATACCATTTAGATCTTCTAGAGACCATGCGAAGATATCTTGACTCTTCCGTAAGAACTTTCCTAATTTTGTGTGAAGAGTCTCTGTGAAGTTCACACCGACCTTTAATTCTCTGCTTGAGTCTTCATTAACAATGAGGTTGATGAGCTGCTCCATTGGTTTGGCACACACCTTCTTTGGTTTGGAGGAAGACTCATTGATCTTGACGATTGTCAAGCTTTTACCTTTCAGGTCAAAGTTGTTTTGCCAATAAAAGACCTCACACTTCTTAGTGAGACTTTGATTATCCCATGCTTTACTTGTGTCATTTTTAATTGGAAACTCATAGCTAAGTAGAAGGTTGAGATTACTGCTTAAAGTTGATTAAGTACCAAATGACCTATTATTACATTATATGGCAAGCGTGTTCAAATCATGACAAACTTTGATTTAATCATGATGGTTTTGGGGCTTTCTCTGACTGGAATGAGTAGGTCGATTGTACTGATCAGAGTAATTGAGTCTCCAGTGAATATGGTGAGTGCTCCAACGTTCGATTCCAACTTTTTCTTGATTTTCATATGGTCATAGGCCTTGGTGAATAAGATATTAGCCGAGCTTTCCATATCCACCATGACATATTTTATAGTGTAGCCATCCAAGACTATTGAGATCACCAGTGTATTGTTGTGGGGCATTGAAATTCTTTCTAAGTCCTTCATAAAGAAGACTATATCCTAATACTAGGTTCATAATGTTGTCTCTTCGTCAGCTTGTCTTGAGTCTCCTGGCCCCCAGTGATGGTTCAACATTTGCTGTTTGATGCTGAGGTTTCATTTTGAATTGGTGGGCTTCCCAAGATCATATTGAGATTTTCTTTTATTAGGAAGTTGTGCAACTCTGGAGTGATATTCCTTTATGGAGGGGTTTGAGGATGTGTCTCACTCACATGAGTCTCTTCTGCTCTCCTCACCTCTACGAGCAAATCACTCAAGGTGTCCATCTCGTATGAGACTTTCAATTTTATCTTTGAGGTGCTTGCATTCTTTAGTATCATAACCATACTCTCAAGGAAAATGGTAGTATCTTGACTTGGCAAGGTGTTGCTGAGTTATGTAGATTACTAGAGGTCTCCTTAGGAGATCTTGGTGTTCAATTTGAGTAAGAACTTTAGATCTCAAATTGTTCAATGTGGTGTAAGTTTGCAACTCAGCCCTTCATTCTTTGGGCTTGTGCTCCCTCTACTTGGTTCTCAGTTTCTTTAACTCAGGGAACTTTGTTTCCTGAGTTTTTTTCTTTAGTTTGCCAGAATCCTCAAACTGTCTCTTAGTTGCAATCACTTCTCTAGCATTAATGTATTTCAAACTAACTAGATGAACTCTACGAGGCTTTTGGGAGGTCGACAAGCCATCACATAGGAAGCCCTTTGGATCTCATTGACTATAGCTATAAGGATAATGGAGTTGTCCAACTCAATAACCTCAAACAACCTTTTTTAACTAAGCCAAGTATTCTCTTAGGCTTTCACCTTTTTTTTGTTTCAGTATCGATAATATAAAGGGACCTTTCTATTAAGATACCAATAAGACAATTTTTTACATGAATCTATTTGTTAGATCATCAAAGTAAGTAATAGAGTATCTGAAAAGTCCAGAGTACCAAGCTTAGATTGGGCCTTACAAAGTCATAGGAAATGCCTTGCACATAGTTGAATCCTATGCTTCTTGTAGAATCATGATATTCCTGAATATGCTAACATGATCCACCAGATCCTTCATGCCATCATACACC
Source organism: Trichopus zeylanicus subsp. travancoricus (assembly GCA_005019695.1). Taxonomy (NCBI): domain Eukaryota; kingdom Viridiplantae; phylum Streptophyta; class Magnoliopsida; order Dioscoreales; family Dioscoreaceae; genus Trichopus; species Trichopus zeylanicus. The sequence continues at coordinate 1,431,140 of RXID01010941.1, forward strand.
TTGTAGGGGGGGCTATCAAAACTTTAGTTGTATAGGAGAGTATGCTACCTCAGGTATTAGAGGGGTCTTGTATCTCACCTAATATGAATGAGTCAGTGCCCCAAGAAATTCTCAACTTGAATGTGAAATAATCTCCCTTTGGGTGCCTTGAGCGATTCTGACCCAGGCTTGACTAACATGTGTGCAATATGTGACCTCATCGACTGGATTATATGTGGGGTCATATTTATCATATTCCCTCGAGGCATGATACAAGAGAGGAGGAGCCACAACTGAGGGTTATATTGACCTTGGTGCAAATTCCCATTGAGTTATGTAAGACTCGGTATGGAATGATGTGATGACTCACTTTGTTAGTTTGGTATGGTGCCTAGGATTAGTGCTAGAGTATGAGCTAGCTGCTGAGCATAATAAGGTAGTAGGTTTGACACTGCTTGACCCTACAGTTATTAAGCCTGAGGATTCTGCATAGCTTGCACTTGAGGCTCGAGGAGCTGAGTCATCTACTAGATTGCTATTGTCAAGTTTCGAAACTCCTGATAACTTACCGAGTTGGAAGGTCCTGATAGTACCTTGGGTATCATTTGAAGAGGGAGTATCTAAGGTTGTTGTGGCATTTGAACCACCGAATTGGTGCTAAGCCAGCTAGTCTAATATGTTGGATGAATTATGTGTTCTGCTGGCGCTAGGGTCATCTGCCTTCGGGGGGTTTTTTGACAATGAAGGCCGCACTACTCTAGGAGGCATGATAGGAGAACCTTTGAAATTCTCTTGGATTTGCAAGAAAGAGTGGTGGATAAAATATTAATAGAAGCATCAATTATTAATGGAGTCCAATTCTTTATTGGGTTTAATCAGGAAGGCTCCTTGAGATCTTGATCCACTAGGCCATTCTTCCTTTGATATGTACAGAGAAAAATCATTAAAAAAATCATTGAAAACTCTCCGACGATGGTCACTTTGATACTAAAGTCAGTTTTGCACTCAGAAATAAAGACGGAATGAGAAATTAGGAATTAGTCCCTTACCTCTCCCATTACCTTATTATTTATAGTGCTCCTAGAGATTTAGCACATTTGAATCCCTTGATCTCGAGTAACTATTCCACTAATTTATTTCATAAATGGGGGAATTAATATTGGATTCCTCAAAAATGATTCTTGAAAAAGTTATGAATTAACCTACTAGTATATCAGTGTCACAGGCCAAATCTAGTGAGTTTGATTATAGCCAAGTTTTAAGACATAGTTGAATCTTCCCATGAGCTCATTTTTATCTGAAGTTACTAAGCTCACAATGGTTCAATGTATTGGTGAATATTTAGCTCGAACACTTCTACTCATGACCTACCCTTTGAGCTTAATTTCATTGACTTTTCTGACTTAGGATGCTCAATTTGAAATTCACTGTTACGTTGCCTCAATTAGTGACTTCACTTTTGTTCCATACATATCCGATTTCTCTAAACTGACACCAAGCAACTTGATGTATCATCAAATTATGCTTGGGATAATAGGTGAAATGTAGCCCCTTAGGTCAAATAAGGTGTCACTGAAGTACTTTGTCTCCTATAATTTGAAAATGCTTATTTTTCTTGATTTTGATGAAAAAATGAGTATGATGTAGGACATTTATTATGTGATCGATAAGTGGATTCTGGACATCACTATCGATATTGTCAACAATCATAATGGACAATGAGTTATGGTGCAAATCTATGAAGTGATTGGTGATCTTTATGAAAGTCTTTTTTCCATGTTATGTATTTTTTGATTCTATGGTTTTTATTGATATGATATTTGGATTTAAACATAGATTATTCACTCTATAATGTTTAGGTATTCATTTTTTTAGTGGTTATGTATTCATTATATTTGAAAAGTATTCATCTTTTAGTTGATATGTATTCATCTTTTAGTTAATATGTATTCATTTTATTTGAAAAGCATTTATTTTTAAGTTGGCATATATTCATTTTTATGTATACATGTTCACTCCTAAAGTAAGTTGATGACAATAATATACATGAGTAGGTACAAAAGTAAACTCAATAATCATATCAATTTATCCTCCTCATGCAATAGAGAAAACTTGTGCTTTCATGATATCCTATTCAATTTTGAACTTAGAGTGAGTGACAAAGTATTCATTTTTTAATTATTATTTGTTTGTTTGATTTGAATAGTATTTATTTTTTAGTTATTATACATTTTTTTGAAAATAATTTTTTTATAATGTTTTCACTCTTATAAGAAGTTGTTTAACAATAACAGAAATAAGTATAAACAAAAGTACATTCAATAACCTAACACTTTATTTTAGAAAAACAATGCCATCTACTATCATGATGTCAAACAAATCATATTAGTTCATCCTTCTTCTGCAGTGTAAGAAAACTTTGTATTAAAAGTAACCCTACTATCTTTGTCTAGCTTTTTAATCACCAAATTGCATGTGTACTTTAATATCAAGACAAGAATATCATCAAAGTCAAGTTGAATTGAACAATCAGCTATCAACAACTTGCATAATATATTATGAAGTTAGTGTTGATTTTTGGATTTTGATGATGACCAAACTAGAATTTAACAAGTTATTGAGTTGTGATAACTTTAAGATTAAATATCGAGATAAATCTTGTTAAATTAATTTTTATAAAGATAATGGCTCGAAGATAAAAAGATTGTTGACATTTGGATTTTAATGATGATCAAACTATCATTTAACAAGTTTCTTAAATTATTATAAGCTCATGATTGCAATGATCATCCAAGTTCATGAAGGATCAAGACTTAAGATAAAAGCTTGAAGATGATAACTCAAAGATAAAGAGGATGATAATTTAGAGATGAAGTTTAAAGATCAAGTTGGGAGTTCAAAGAATATTCAAGATGCAAGATCAACTCCAAGGTCATATATTTAGATTTTTCATTTTATATTGAGTCAAGAAATTGATAGTTAATTTGTTTGAGTTTTGGTTAATCTTTTAAGATAATTTTAGAATGCCTTCACTGGCCTATTATTTTTATCCAAGGTTAGTTATAAGTTGATATCAAATGGGAACTAAAGTTGCAATGAACCAGGTAAGATTTTTCTATAAACTTCGGATGCTTGAACTTCAAAGTTCAGATTTCTAAATATAGTAGAAATAATCCTGGGTTACTAATAATTTTAAATGCCCAAAGCTCATGTTCGGATGACCAAAGATCAAAAGCAACAACTTCATCATTCTCAGGTTTTTAGCTTCATACAAGATTTGGTCACCTGAACCTGGTTAGTTTGGGCATCCAAATTTGATGACCTAACTTCCAAACCTGTGACATCAACTGTAATAACTAATAATTTTCGACCATTGGAGTTATTCAGATGACCTAAACTTAAGGTTTGGACAACTAAACTCAAAAGAGACAACCCTAGGTGATTCCCAAATGGCTAGGTTTTTACCCCAACAATTATGTAAAAGCTTTATACTTCTTTGTTGGATGAGAAAACTAGGTTTTCATCTTCTTAGAGGAAGATCCTCTCTCTCAAAGCTTTCTAGCCTCAACAAGAGTTTAAATAGGCATTAACCTTCAAATCCTCAAATACCCCTATATTCAAACTTTGAGATACATTTGTTGTGAGTTTTTATCTTTCTTTTTCAATCTTTATCATTATAATTCTCCTAAATTATTAGAAGAGTTGAGTGCTCCTCGAAGTTTTAAGAGAGTGGTGAGAGTGTACACTCCTCGGATTGTAAGGAGTGGCTAACTAGTTTCAATGTAGAGTGACACTCGCGGTTTGTGAGTTTGTAATGATATGGTTTCACTCTAATAAAATGACAATTCTAGTAAAGAATTTAGGTCCTTAGGATTGAGGTAGGGACCATGGAGTAGGTGCAGTTGGTTGCCGAATCATGTATGTTAGTTTTCACTCTCTTTACTTTTCTATTTATGTTATGCATTTAGATTTGATATTGGTTGAGAATTATCTTATATATAATTATGGATTGATTATTCTCATAGGCTTAAATAATTTTAGTAATTTTATTGAGTTTTGATCATTTACTTGTGCTTGAAGTATTTTTGGGATTATTATTTTAATGAAAGCTTGTTTTATTATTTGAAACCTCTTTTACTCCCTCTCAAAGGCTGCCATCTTGGGCAAACAAAGATAAAATGATAATATGAAGATGAAACTTGAATATCAAATTAAGAGTTCAAAAATGCTCAAGATGAGGGATCTTCAATCTACTAGGTTTAATTTTTATTTTTATGTCGAGTCAAGGATTTGATTGTTAAATTTGTAAAGCTCTTTATTTGACACCTTAATTAACTTAAAAATAAATTCATTAGTCTACTTTACATTTATCCAAGTTAAGTTAATAATGTATCAAATAGTTATCTAACTGTGATTTGCAATGTAGGCTTAAATTATAATTTTTGTCTCAAGTTTAATCTTCCAAATAGGGAAGTTCGATAGTTTGAACTTAGAAGATAGAGCATAATTTTTTTGTCAGCAAATCTAGTTGTCCGAATCTTAAAGCTGGTAGTTTGAAATTTAGTGTTCAATAATGTAAGGATAGAACTTAAAAATTACTTTTATGACCAGTGGAATATATTCGGGCATGAGTTCGATTGTTCGAATTTAGCAGAAAAAGACATGGGTGGTTACCAATGGCTAAATTTTGGTTCTAATGAGTATAAAAATGTTTGGGACTTGTTTGCTTAAATTGATGAGAAAATTTTAACATTCTTAGAGTAGGATGTAAGCTTTCAAAGCCTTCTAGTCTCAAACAAGAGCTTTAATTAGTTATAATTTTTAAATCTTTAGCTTGCCCTTGTTACAAATTTTGAGAGACTTTTGTTTTAAGATTTTATTTGTAACTTTCTATTCATCATCTTTATGACTCTCCTAAATTGTTAGGAGAAATTTGAGTATTTTTTTTAGATTTTAGAAGTGTGTTAAAAGTATACACTATTAAGTTTGTTAGGACTTCGAGATTGGCTCCAATTTATGGAGTGATAATTATAGTTTAGTGAGGTGGTGTAAGGATGTAGCTTTACTCCAATGAAATGATAACTCTAGTGAAGAGTTTAAATCATTAAAATCAAATCAAGAGTTATGAAGTAAGTGCGATTGATCACCGAATCACGTAAATCAATTTGTATTCTCTCTACTTTTTTCTTACTTTATGCACTTTGATTAGATAGTGATATACTAGAATGGTTCTGAAGTCCAAGTCATGTTAGCACTCCTCACAAGTTGGCACCCTTGTGTATAGGAATAAAAACTAAAGGGCTCAGTAATCATCATATAATCCCAACACTCTCCTAGCACTATAGCTTTATTCATAGATTCCTTTGCATTAATGTACCATTAATGCATGCATGGCAATTACCATCATGCATTTAATACTAAATTCACTGCTCACATCAAGAATTCTATGAGAAGATCCCAATCATAAGCATTTAATAGTAAAGTCAAGCTCATTGTTAGGCTTGCCATTATTAGCTATTAATGCCTAAGAATCATAGGTGTGGGATTGAAATTGGCAACTCAGGATGGCAAAGACTTCGGAGAGCAACCTCGAAACAACAAATCAAAATTGATGGTGGTTTGAGTGTGTAATCAAGGATTGTGAGAATATGACTTTCAACAAGCACAAGCCCTGTTGTTAATTACCCTGATAATTATTAGGAACTTTCTAATTAATAATCCTAACTAATAAAATAGAGACACAAAAAAAGTATCATTTGATTGATTTAAGAGAGGGTATATGACTTAAGTAAGAGCATACCTTTACTTTATAATTTAAATAATTTAAATTCATAATTAGAAAGGATATGAAAATAGGGAAAAAGAATTAGAAAAGAAGTTTTGATATGCACTGTTATCCTGCTCTCATGCTTTGAACCAAGTGGAACTTAAATCAGATGAGTCTTGATTTGATCATTGGTAGATGCTAATAACTTGGCTTGATTCCAAGGTATGGTTGATTGCCTTGGCTAGTGTCAATTGGCCATATAGAGATTTGAAATGTTGCCTGATGGGACATGAAAGAAGGTGAGAGAGGAATTGGGAGAAACTTGAAGTGTGACCTATAGTGTTGAGCTTGTTGGTAATTAACTTTTTTTTGATAGTGTTACCAATGACTTGTTGGTTTTAAGCAGCTTATGACTGATAACTTTGAGTGATGGAGATTAACTTCTTTTTGATAGTGTTAACAATGGTTTGTTGGGTTTAACTCGAAGTGTGGTCAATAACTTTGATGTTGGCAATTAACTTCCTTTGATAGCATTACCAATGACTTATTGGGCTTAGCTAGAAATATGATTGATAGCTTTGAGTATTGATAATTAACTTCTTTTGATAATATTACCAATGGCTTGCTGGGTTTAAATCAAAGTATGGCCAATAGCTTTGAGCATTAGTGATTAACTTCTTTTGATAGTATTACCAATGACTTATTAGGTTTAACTTGAAGTGTGACTGATGGCTTTGAGTGTTGATGATTAATTTCTTTTAATAGTGTTATCAACAGCTTGTTGGGTTTAGCTTAAAGCGTGGCTAATAGCTTTGATCATTGGCAATTAACTTCTTTTGATTTGGTAATCAATAGCCTCATTAGCGCATTGTCAATTAAGTCTAAGCTTGTTATTGACTAACCATAGTTGATCTTAGATCTAACCTTGATTGGGTTCTTGATAGATCTAGGATCAATCCATTAGTAGATTTAGGTTCGATCCAAATTGAACCCTTGTTGGGTTTGAGTCCAAACCTAAATGGACTTGACTTCAAGTTCAAGTTAGTTTGATTCAACTTGACTTTGATTTAAGTTTAACTTATTTTGGTTCAGGTTTTGACCTGTTTAGGTTTAAGTTTGACCTAGTTTTGGTTCAAGTGTTGATCAATTTCTGGTTCAGGTTTGATCTAGTTTCTAGTTTAGGTGTTGACCTATTTCTAGTTCAAGTGTTGACTTGGTCTTTGGTTCAGGTTTTGACCTATTTCTGGTTCATATTTTGACCTATTTCTAATTCAGGTTGTGATTTAGCTTTAGTTCAAGTTTTGACCTATTTCTAGTTTAGGTTTTGACATATTTCTGGATTAGAATTGAGTTTGGCTTGACCCAATTTGGGTTCGGTTTGAACTTGGTTTAACCTGATTGAAATTTGGTTTGAACTGGAATATGAGTTTGATTTGACTTAATTAAGGTTCAGTTTGAACTTGGGTTGACCTTATTGGGACTTGGTTCAAACTTGGCTGAATCTGGTTGGGACTTGATTCAAACTTGGGTTGACCAAATTTGAGTTTAGTTCGAACCTAGCTTGGCTTGACCTAGTCGGGACTTGGTTTGACCTTAGCTTGCCCGATTAGGACTTGGTTCAGACTTGGCTGGACCTGGTTGGATTCTGGTTTGAACTTGATTTGACTCAATTTAGGTTTAGTTCAATCTTGACTTGGCTTGACCCAATTTGGGTTCAGTTTGAGTTTAATTCGAATTCATTTTAATTCAATTCAAATGTAACTTGACTTAATTAAAGTTCAACTTGAATTTGTAATAACTTAGTCCAAATGGTATTTAACTCAATTTGGGGTTTAATTTGAACTTGTTGTGTCTTAATTTAAATGTTATTTGACTCAATCAGCTTTCAATTTAGATTTGTTGTAGCTTGACTCAATTAGAATTTAATTCAAATTTATTTTGATTTAGTTTGAATATTGTTCGACTCGATTGGAGTTTAGTCCGAACTTGTTTTGATTTCAAGTTGTCCTAATTTGGTCTTGAATCAATCTAGGCTCAAGTTGATTAAGACTTGATCAAATTTGGAATAAATTTGAACCTAGGTCATCAATTTTCTGACTAAATGGATAATCGGTTAGAGTATCAGTCATTTGACTGAACAGGGTCATCCTGATTTAACAAAATCGGTCGACCAATTCTGATATCGGTCGATTGACCAAGCAGGTACTTGTTCTTGGTTCATCAAGACTAGTTAATCGATTGAGGGCATCGATTAACAGACAGAGCCTTTTCCTACTCGTCTGGGCTAATTTTGATTTTTTATTTTGGATCTATTTGATGGTTTGTTTCTTAGTCAATTTAGTTCTATTTATTTATTTTAGCCTAGTGAGCTTTGAGTTCAATGTGATTGAGCCATTTTAATTTGATCGATTCATATTTGTTGATTTACTTTGATTCGAGAGCCCTCGAGCTATTATGATGATATTGGGGTAAGCCCACGAGCTGATCTTTAGTGCAAATAAATATTAGATGAGTTCGCAAGTTGGCCTTTAGTCTGAATAGATGTTAGATGAGCTTGCAGGCTGACCTTTAGTTCAAATAGACATTAGACAAGCATGCAGGCTAGCCTTTAGTTTAAATAGATGTTAAGCAAGCTCCCAAACTGGCCTTTAATTTAGCTAAATGTTAAATAAGTTTGCAAGCTGGTCCTTAATTCAAATAGATATTAGACGAGCCCTTAGATTGGCTTTTTGTCTGAATAGATGTTAGATAAGCCCGTAGGCTAGCCTTTAGTGTGAATAGATGTTAGATGAGCCCGTAGACTAGCCTTTAGTTTGAATAGATATTATACGAGCCCACATGTCGTCCTTTAGTCCAAACAAATAATTAGGCGAGCTCGCATGCTGGCCTTTAGTTCAAATAGATGTTAGATGAGCTCATAGGCTGGCCTTTAGTCCTAATGATTTTTAAGCGAGCTCGTAGACTGGCCCTAGGTCAATTAACTTTCTAGTGAACCCATAGGCTGGCCCTAAGTCTAGTTGTGAAGGACACATTGAATGACATGAGAATGTATTTTAGTTATTTTTTCTATTGTTATTTTGTTGTTAGTCCATGTGGGTTCTCTCTCTACTTCTTCTACTCCTCTTCTTCTCTTCAAAGACTTCCATGGTGGCCCTCAATATTTGAGATTCTTGGGTGGTAAAGATGACACTGTGAGTGAGACGGGGCCATAGGTGGCCATATAGGAGATGTAGCGAGGGAGTAGCAGGAGCACAGGGAGGGTTGTGGGTGGCCCCGATGGCAAGGGAGAAGCAAGAACACAGAGGGGGTAGCAAGGACCTTGCAAGAGACAGAAAAAGAAGAGTAAAACAAAAAGGACAAGGAAAAGATAGAAACCTCTTACTTCTCCTTACTTCCTTAAAGATGATCTTTTGGTTTCTTCCTTGGTAATGGGATCTCCTTTCTCTCTGAATTTAGTGGCCTTTTCTTACACTATTTTTTATCCCAATTTTCTGTTAATTTTTCTATTTCTTCGTGCTCCTCTTTGTATGCTTTTATAGAGTTGAGAGAATTTTATAATTGGATCATTGATTGATTTGAATTTGATATTTGATGAATATGTTCTTGTCATTAGTCATTAGATTTGGATCTTTGATAAACATATTCTAAGATTGTAATTTTCTTAATTGAAAATTTTGTTGATTCTTGATGAATTTGGAGAAGATTTATTTTTTATTCTATAAATCCTGACCCGAACCAGATGACTGATTGAAGAACTAGTCGATTGGCAAAGCATGTTGGTCATGGCTTATTAGAATCGACCGACTGATTGAGGAATTGATCGACCGATTGAGGAATCGATCAACTGACATAACATTGTCAAATCTAGTTCATAAGAACCAGTGGACCAGTTCTCTAAATGGTCAACTAGTGCAGCCTGATTCAGTACTTAGGTTCAAAGTTTTGGTCCATATCTATTTCAAATTGGACTTAGCCCATCATAAATTATATTCAAAATATAACTCTAATTCTTATCAAACTCAAAAGAAGTTAAATTACAAAATCTATCCAAATAATAGGCATTAGGGGGAGATTTCCAAAGATCTCTCTAGCAGAATTGTTTAAGAGGTCACTATAGAGTTCACCTACCGCTCTTTGGTCGTACTATATCTCTTGTCAGTCATACTATACTCAGCCAAGTATGTAAGCCCTAGAAGGATAACATATGGAGGGTTTTGGTTCTATATTCTTGACTCTAAGAAAACTACTTCACACACTCTCAAGGCACTCTCTAACTTGAGTATTAAATGATTTTGTTAGAGTTCCACCTCTAACATAAACTTATCTTGTAAGTAAAAGATTGAGTTGCAACGGTTTAGAGCTTGAACCATATTTGATTTTAAACCATAGCACAACAAGCTCGGGCACCATCACACTCAATTGTGATTTTGATTTTAAACCATAGCATAACAAGTTCGTGCACCATCACACTCAATTGTGGTTGATTGATTGTGATTGTATACATTGATTATTTATAATGGTTGAAATTAAGATTTGATCTATTTATGACTTGTAAAATTATTTTGGTGCTTTAATTTATAAAAATTATAAATTATATTTTCATTTGTAGTTAATTATTTATAATAATTGAAATTAAGATTTGATATATTTGTGGTTTGTAAAGTGATTTTGGTGCTTTAATTTATTAAAATTGTAAATTATTTTTTAAAACTTAATTTACCTCCCCTTACATTGCCTCTTAGGCTTTCAAGTTGCACAATCTATAGATTTAGAAAGGTCAATGAATGAGCTAAATAAGCAATCTATAAGACACATAATGAATGAGATCGATAAATAAACAAATAAAAATATTTATTTATGTACTCGCCAAATAGATATGCATAAATATAATTAACAAGTTAAATCACACAAATAAATACAATTAAATAATACTTGGTGAATATAAAATAACAAAAAAAATACATATGTATTAATAAATGAATACAAAAATGAATATTAAATATTTTAACTATGTAAAATGAATATCACTAACGAATGTTGAATACATTAACAATAATAAATGAATACAAGCACAATATATTGTTGCATTAGATATATTAAATACTAAGTATATTATAATATTCAATCACATTTTCCTATCAATTTAACACATATTCGCATCAATTTCTTATTTACAGCACATATTTTCACAATCCTTCTTTTTAACTTAACTAAATTCTAAATTAAATTACATTGCCTAAAAATTAAACTCTAAACCTCAATAAATAACTGCATTGTGTTAATTCAATAATTTTGAGCTACATCCCAATAAAGGACCTTAAATTACAAAAAAGTGAAGACATTGTAAGAGAAAATATATCAATCGACCTAATTCGAGATGGAAAGGACACTCATAAAAGAGGATACCACTTTTTGAAGATGACTTTGCTATGGAGTTTCTAGTCGAAAGGCGCTTTGTCGTAGGCTAGGACATCACCTTGCACATATAAGGGGTGAATGATAGAATAGGAGGTTATCTTCTACACATGCGATGAGAATTAAGTTACACTGGATGAAGAATATTAGTTGGATTATACGTATACCATTGATGAGATCTTGCTTGAGGAAATGTCAAAGCCAATTAATATTTTTGCCCCCAAAATTCTAATTTCAATTTTAAGGCCTCAACTATTGTTGTAAGGGAAGAACAAAATCGAAATAAATTTGGTTCACTTACCGCAAACTATCAGGTAATAGTTGAATCAGATAAAATTTGAAAAGGTATAAGCTGAATCAGATAAAAACATTCGGGTTGGGTTGAACTAGTTAAAAATATAGGGACGAACATGGATTTTCCCTTCAACGAAATTTATGACAATTGAAATCCCGTGACAATATTATATATAAGCCCCTAAATTCTTATTATTTACATATTAATTAGGAAAATTACTAGTTCTCAAAGTAAATTAGTATAGTTTAGTTCTTAATTCGAATAGAACTGAAAATCTGGTTCCAAATAGTTTATGAAAAATTGGTATACTAAAATCGTACTGATTATTTAAAAAATATAATTATATATAATATAATTTTTTTTATATTATATGTATATTAATATATTTAAAATTAAATATTTATAGGATTATAATCAATAAAATATAATTTTTGTGTAAATTATGTATTAGGGCATTTAAAATTAAACTTTTATAAGATTTTAATGTAAAATAAAATATTTTAAAATAAATAATTTAAAAATCGGTATACTAGTTTTAGAACTAGTTCAAAAAAAATCGATTCTTAACTCAAATCGATATAGTTTTGATTCTCGATTTTTTAAGACTTAGAATTTGGTTATAATTCTAAAATATGTAAAATCGGGACGGTAAACCAATTTTATTTACCTCTACTTATAATGAATATAAAAATTTAAATATGATTAATTTTATTAATATAATAATTATTTTTGTGATCAATAAAGATGTATTAAAACTTTGCAATTATCAAACATAAATTATTTTAAAGAGATAATAATAGATGATCGTTAGAAGTGCCTCTTTCAAACTTGAGAGCAAAATCAAAGAACAACAAAATTGTGAGGCATTTGTTATGTTTGTTTTGTTCCAGCCACCAGCTTGCTTTAACTAGAGTTTTGCTTCGTGACTGTTGTGCCATAAGAAACAGTCCATTTGGGTCTATAATTTTATTTGGTTTGAAATTAAGATTAGGATCAATATTTTTTAAATTTTTTTAAAAATTAATATTAATTATTTTACATTATTATTAAATTAAGTTATTATAAAAATTAATTAATTTTTGAATTTTAAATTATTGTAGGTTAATTTTAATAAAAAATATATTAATTTACAAAAGTGATTTATTAATCTTTACCTTAATTTTAATTTGGGCTAATTATCTACATCTCCTTGAGATTTTCCTTAATTATTAAAAACCCTCCGAAATTTTCATAATTACCTACACCCCTCTTCTTTTTTAATTATTTACCTATAAACCCTGATTGTTATTTAATCAAAAATTTTTTAAAAATTTTACTTTTACCCCCTGTAATTTTATAATTAAACCCCTAAAAAATTTATTTTCTCGCCCTCCACTCTTTCTCCCAAACATTTATAGATAAACACTTTGAATATTTTTATTTATAAAAAATCCCAAATATTAATATTTTTCAAATAAAGAGTTATAAATGAGTTGAAAGATTTTAAAAATCTTACAAATAAATCCTAATATTTGTATATTTACAAATAAACCCCTTGAATATTTTTATTTATATAAAAATCCAAATGTTAATATTTTTCAAATAAAAATTTATAAAAATGACTTTAAATATTTTAAATATTTACAAATAAACCCTTAAATATTTTACAAATAGATCCCTTGAACGTTTTTATTTATAAATAAGTCCAAATTTCTATCATTTTTAAAATAAAATGTTACAAAAAGGACATTGAAGGTTTTAAAACTTAAAATTTTAAATTACAAGTTTCAAATATGTACATTTACAAATAGACCCCTTGAATATTTTTATTTATCAATAGGTCCAAATATTTATCATTTTTTAATAAAATTTTACAAAAAAGACATTGAAGGTTTTAAAACTTAAAATTTCAAAGTACAAGTTTCATATTTGTACATTTACAAATATACCCCTTGAATATTTTTATTTATAAATAAGTCCAAATTTTATCATTTTTAAAATAAAATTTTACAAAAAGAATATTGAAGGTTTTAAAACTTAAAATTTCAAATTACAAGTTTCAAATTTATATATTTACAAATATACCCCTTGAATTTTATTTATAAATAGGTCCAAATTTGATTATTTTAAAAATTAAATTTTACAAAAAAGACATTGAAGGTTTTAAAACTTAAAATTTCAAATTATAATTTTAATATTTATACATTTATAAATAGAACCCTTGAATATTTTTATTTATAAATAGGTCCAAAATTTTATCATCTTTAAAATAAAATTTTATAAAAAAGATATTGAAGGTTTTAAACCTTAAAATTTGAAATTACAAGTTTAGTATTTGTGCATTTATAAATAGACCATTTGAATATTTTATTTCTAAATAAGTCCAAAATTTTATCATTTTTAAAATAAAATTTTACAAAAAAGATATTGAAGGTTTTAAAGGTTAAAATCTAAAATTACAAGTTTAATATTTGTACATTTACAAATAGAGCCCATGAATTTTTTTATTTATAAATAGGTTTAAATTTTATCATTCTTAAAATAAAATTTTATGAAAAAGATATAAAAGTTTTAAAACTTAGAATTTCAAATTATAAGGTTAATATTTATATATTTACAAATAAACTCATTGAATATTTTTATTTATAAATAGGTCCAAATTTGTAAATATTTGGACTTATTTATAAATAAAAATAATCAAAGGGTCTATTTGTAAATATGCAAATATTAAACTTGTAATTTTAAATTTAAAGTTTAAAAACTTTCAATGTCTTTTTTGTAAAATTTTATTTTAAAGATAATAAAATTTTGGACCTATTTATAGATAAAAATATTCAAGGGATCTATTTGTAAATGTACAAATATTAAAATTTTAACCTTTAAAATCTTCAATGTCTTTTTTGTAAAATTTTATTTTAAAGATAATAAAATTTTGGACCTATTTATAAATAAAAATATTCAATGGATCTATTTGTAAATGTACAAATATTAAAATTTTAATTTCAAATTTTAACCTTTAAAACATTCAATGTCTTTTTTGTAAAATTGTATTTTAAAAATAATAAAATTTGGACCTATTTATGAAAAAAAATTCAAGGAGTCTATTTGTAAATGTATAAATATGAAACTTGTAGTTTGAAATCTTAGGGTGCGTTTGGTACGGGGTCAGGGCTAAGCTGACCCCGTCCAGACTAGATTATCTTTCAAACACCAAAAATTTGACCGCACTAATATTATTTTATTCATTTAAATTTTAATCATGTTTTGACTAAAATACCCTCACTTGATCTGAACCGTCGGATCTCGATCCAACGGCTCAGATTGGATAACAGCCTAATACCGTTACTTGATCTGAACCGTTGGATCTCGATCTGACGGCTCAGATCGATGAACAGTAAAACCCGCGCTCCGCGGGTGACCTCGGGCGAGCTCGGGCAGCCGGCTCCGCGCGCGAGATCGGGTGGCCGGCTCCGTGGGTGACCTCGGGCGAGCTCGGCCTCCGGGGGTGAGCTCTCGCGGCGGGCTCCGCGGGCGAGCTCGGGCGGTCGGCTCTGCGCGCGAGCTCGGCCGGCGGGCTCCGCGGGTGACCTCGAGCGACCTCGGGCGCCCAGCCTCCGGGGGCGAGCTCTCGCGACGGGCGAGCTCGGGCGCCCGGGCTCCGCGGCCGAGCTCGGGCGGTCGGCTCCGCGCGCGAGCTTGGGCGGCCGGCTTCGTGCGCGATCTCCGCCGGAGAAGAAGATAAACAGTAATATGTAAAGTACTCAACCGAGGGCATTTTAGTCAATAAAAAATTTTAACCATCTGTTAACCAGATCAGGGACCAAACGGGATTTACTTGACCGCATTAGCATTTTACGTTTTACCCCTTCTTTTAATCTTGACCTTGACCTTGACCCCGTACCAAACGAACCCTTAACCTTTAAAACCTTCAATGTCCTATTTGTAAAATTTTATTTTAAAAATGATAAAAATTTGGACTTATTTAATATTTAACGGGTCTATTTATAAATGTACAAATATGAAACTTGTAATTTGAAATTTTAAGTTTTAAAACTTTTAATGTCTTTTTTGTAAAATTTTATTTAAAAAATGATAAAATTTAGACCTATTTATAAATAAAAATATTCAAGAGGTTTATTTATAAATGTATAAATATGATACTTGTAGTTTGAAATTTTAACCTTTAAAACCTTCAATATCCTTTTTGTAAAATTTTATTTTAAAAATGATAAAAATTTGGACTTATTTAATATTTAACGGGTCTATTTGTAAATGCACAAATATAAAACTTGTAATTTAAAATTTTAAGTTTTAAAACCTTCAATGTCTTTTTTGTAAGATTTTATTTAAAAAATGATAAATATTTGGACCTATTTATAAATAAAAATATTCAAGAGGTCTATTTATAAATGTACAAATATGATACTTGTAATTTGAAATTTTAATTTTCAAAACCTTCAATATCCTTTTTGTAAAATTTTATGTTAAAAATAATAATTATTTGGACTTATTTATAAATAAAAATATTCAAGGAGTCTATTTGTAAATGTATAAATATGAAACTTGTTATTTGAAATTTTGAGCTTTAAAATCTTCAATGTCTTTTTTGTAAAATTTTATTTTAAAAATGATAAATATTTGTACTTATTTATAAATAAGAATATTCAAGAGGTTTATTTGTAAATGTACAATATGAAAACTTATAATTTTAAATTTAAATTTTAAGACCTTCAATGTCTTTTTATAAATTATATTTAAAAAATGATAAAGATTTGAATTTATTTATAAATAAAAAAAATTCAAGGGGTCTATTTGTAAATATACAAATATGAAATTTATAATTTAAAATTTTAAGTTTTAAAATCTTCAATGTCTTTTTTATAAAATTTTATTTAAAAAATAATAAAATTTGAACTTATTTATAAATAAAAATATTCAAGGGATCTATTTGTAAATATTTAAAATATTTAAGGTCATTTTTATAAATTTTAATTTAAAAAATATTAATATTTGGACTTTTTATAAATAAAAATATCCAAGGGGCTTATTTGTAAATATACAAATATTATGATTTATTTGTAAGATATTTAAAATATTTCAGCTCATTTATAACTTTTTATTTGAAAAATATTAATATTTGAACTCTTTTGTAAATAAAAATATTCAAAGGGTTTATGTATAAATATTTGGGAGAAAGAGTGGAGGGTGATACAATAAATTTTTTAGGGGTTTAATTGTAAAAGTAGAAAGGGTAAGAGTGGAATTTTTGAAAAAAAATTTAATTAAATAACAATAAGGGGTTGTAAGTAAATAATTTGAAAAAGAGGGGAGTGTCGATAATTATGAAAATTTCGGGAGTTTTTTGATAATTAAGAAAAATCTCTGGAAGGTTTAGGTAATTAGCCCTTTTAATTTTGATGGGTTACTAAATGGGCTCTATCTATTTATTTTGTTTTTCTATTTTATTTTTAAGCTATAATGAATGATTTTCATTAAAAAAACAAATTGTGAGGGAGTTAAGAGAAATATTTCTTAAAAAATTCTTTCAGTTTGAGACTAAAAAATAAGTTAATCTCATTTTAAATAATATTTTAATTTAAATTAAAATTAACTAATTCGATTAAAATAGTAAAATTATTTCAAACTCAACTCCCAAAACGAATCGCGGGCAATAAATATGACCCAAAATTTATTGCATTCGAAAGTAAATCCGTGATTTCACATGCTAATAGAAATTACTAAACGGTCAAGGACTAGTATGCAATACCGCAAGAAACTTTATTAATCGGACCTGAATGAGTAACAAGGGAATAGTAATAATAGATAACATGGTTTGATGTTTTCGTCGAAACGGCTCGGTTTCGGCCGGAACTGAAACGAAATTATATATATCGTTTCGGTTTAGGGTTTTTCTATAGCATGCTGAAGGTGGCGGCTCCCGCAGGCGATTGTGGGCGAGCTCAGGCGCGTGCCGCGAGGGTGGCGGGCTCGGGCCGGGAGCAGGCCGCGCGGGGCGGGCACAGGGCGCTCGGGGCAGCCGCAGGGAGCGCAGGGTGAGCACAAGGCTCCGGTGGCGAGCTCGGCGCGTGCAGGGCGAGCTCACGCGCGTGGGGCGAGCTCAGCGCGCGCTGGGAGACCGGAGCGTGCGCAGGGCGAGCTCTGTGTGTGCGGGGCGACTGCAGCGCGTGCAGGGTGAGCTCAATGCGTCAGCGGTGAGCTCAAGGCGTCGGCGGCAAGCTCAGCACGCGCGGGGCGAGCGCAGCACGCCGGCTGCGAGCTCGGAGCCGCGGGGCGAGCGCAGGACGCCGGTGGCAAGCTCAGCTCGCTTGGGGCGATTGCAGTGCACCCACGGTGAGCTCAGGGCACTGGTGGCATCTCCAGTATCCCCGCGCGGCATCTCCGGCATCTCCAGCATCTCCTTGCGGCATCTCTGCGGCTTAACTGGCGATGAGCACGCTCTCGCGGCAAGCGCAGCTCGGCCGGCTAGGGCAGCTCGGCCGGCGAGCGCAAGTCGACCGGCGACCAATGCTTCCGCCCGCTCTCAGTTTAGGGTTTATTGTGCTTGTTTGTTTTATTTAGTTAATCACGTTTTATAATCACTGTGAATTAGTACTGTTGGTTTATTTTTTTCTCGGGAATCAGGGGTGGATGGCTATCGGTTGGTCGGTTGGTGTTGATTGATTGATTAATTACTTTGTTTTTACCTGTGAATCACGGGTGGATGGGCTGTGGGTCTTGTGGCTTATATATACTTAGTGTAAACAGCTAGATGTTTGCAGACGATTTCATTTGAGTATTCTGCTGTCTTAGTGAAAGAGTTTTGTGGATCGACAATCTATTTCTGTTTCGGTTGCAGAGGTATGAAATTTTCAGTTTGATAATTGATGTATCATAATTTTCAGTTTTCGTTGGTGCTAATTGATGTATCATATATACTATATATGTTGAGAATTGAATTGAAATAGGGAAGATCAAACTATTTATTTTTTATTTATTATTACTTATTTATGTCTTATGGATCTACTAAATTTGCATTGTACGTATATGTCTTATAGATCTGCTAAATTGAAACAATAATATGATCAATTACCGAAAATTAAGGAGTCAAAGTTAAGAAAAATAGTTTGCTGGGACTAATAACTAAAGATTTGCTGATACATATTAAATTATTAAATTATTTAAATTACATATTAAATTACGTATTAAATTATTAAATTACATATTAAATTATTTAAATTATGTATTAAATTATTTAAATTATGTATTAAATTACATATTAAATTATGTATTTTGTATTAAAGTATGTATTAAAATATTAATTTATGGATTAAATTATGTATTGAATTTATAAATTTTGCATTAAACTATGTAAAAAATATGTATTACAGATTAAATTATGTATTAAATTACGTATTTTGTATTAAATTATGTATTATGTATTAAGTTATGTATTAAATTATATTTTAAATAATATATTATGTATTAAATTACGTATTGTGTATTAAATTATGTATTTCGTATTAAATTATACAATAAAATATGTATTAAATTATGTAGTATGTATTATGTATTAAATTATATATTATGTATTACATATTAAATCATGTACTAAATTACGTATTATGTATTAATTTTGGTGTTAAAATTATGTATTAAATTATGTCGTATCTATTATGTATTAAATTATGTATTATGTATTAAATTATGTATTAAATAGTAAATTATGTATTATGTATTAAATTATGTATTACATTATGTATTATATATTAAATTATGTATTACGTAGTACATTATGTATTAAATATTAAATTATGTATTAAATTACGTACTATGTATTAATTTATGTATTAAATTATGTATTACGTATTATGTATTAAATTAACGTGAAAATTAGCTAATAAATCAGAAAATAGGTTAGTAAATCCTAAACCCTAAAGCTTATATCTTAAATATAAAGTAATTTATTGCTGTGTACATTAGTTACTTTTTAATTATTTATTAAATTACGTATTGTGAAAATAGAGTTTTTTTCCTTAATCATAGGTAAATTTTCTTCTACCAACATTTGTTCTGTCACTACTACTATTATATTGCATATGGCCCCAAAGTAAAAGACGTCTCGCGATGACGATATTGCATGGCGACACTGTAAATTAGTGGATGCAGAAAATTGTAAAGTTTATTGCAAATGGTGTGGTCGTTTACTTAGTTCTGGAATTACAAGATGAAAAGAGCATTTAGGAGGAGTCACCGGTTCAGTTCGGCTATATGAGAAAGTCCCGAATGAAGTGAGACAAACATTTCGGGTAATAGTACAAACCGTCAAAGAAACTAGAAGAAAGGATAAGGCCAAAAAATCACGCTTTGAGCAGGAACTTCTCAACCACTGTAATCCAGATCCCAGGCAAATTTCTGATGATGAAGATGATGATTCTGAGATTCAGGAAGTACTTCGTGAAAGTCGAAGATTGTACGAAGAAACTCAAGGTGGTGTTGGCACTTCCGACACAATTCGTAATCGTCGAATTACTAGTTTCAGAGAACCACGTACACAGCAACACACATCTGCCCCTTCAGGAGTAAGAGGGGACTTTCATCTTCCTGGCATTGGATCTATAAATATCTCTCTAATTGACCCATTTCTATTGAAACCAAGAGATGATACTCAAATAAATTTGAGAACATCATCAATTGGTTTTCGAAAGGCAAAACAGTGGTTGGGTAGGGCAGTATCGAAATTTTTTTTGTACAACCATGTTCCATTTCATTTAGCAGATGGCGGTTATTATCATGGAATGATATGTGCTGCTCAGGAGGTTGGCCCAGGAGTTCCTCCACCGAGTGCTCGTGAAATTTCTGAAAAGTATCTGAATCTTGAAATTGAAAAGATAACTGCTTTTATCCAGACCTTCTACAAATATTGGGATGAATTTGGGTGTACCTTGATGTGTGATGGATGGAAGACACAAAACAGTAAAGATTTGATAAATTTTTTAGTATATTGTCCTGAAGGGACCATTTTTCTCAAATTAGTTGACACAATAGGGGAGTCGAAGACTGGTAATTTTTTATATCATCTGATTGATAGTGTCATTGAGGAGATTGTGGAATCAAGAGTGGTACAAGTCGTAACTGATAATGCAGCTCCGCTGGTATATGCTGGGAAAAAGTTAATAAAAAAACATCTTTTCTGGACACCTTGTGTAGCTCACTCTATTGACTTAATGCTAAAGGATATGTGTAAGGATCCTGATATTAGAAAAGTGGTTGAGCAGGGTCAGAAGTTGACGTCATTTATTTATAACCATGCTTGGTGTCTTGAACTGATAAGAAAGGAAACACGGGGATGAGAGATTATCAGGCCAGACATTACTCGGTTTGCTACACAATTTATCACCTTGGATTCCCTGTATACTCATTGATAGACACTGAAGAGATTATTTACCAGTGAAGAATATGATGCACATTATTTGAGGTTGAAACGGTCCGAGAAAATTCTATATGAAAAATTCTACAATCAAGTCATAGATGAAAGTTTTTGGGAATCAGTTGAAAAAGTAATAGGAATCTTCAGTCCATTAGTTAAAGTGCTTCGAATTGTTGACTCAGATGATCATTCGCAGATGAGGTTCTTATATGAAGCAATAGAACGAGTAAAATTGCAAATAAGACGATATATAGGAACAATTGAATTTTGCAAATGAGAGAAGATTATTGATCATCGTTGGGACAAAACATTATCCAAAGATATTCATGCTGCAGGTAATTGAGTAAAGAGTCATTTTATGGTACTTTACTAAGTTATAATGATACTATTGTTGATTCATATTTAATCATCTTGTAGGGTACTTTCTGAATCCAATATTTTAATATGGCGATGAGGTCAATAATAGTAATACCATTCTCGAAAAGCTACGGTAGGTAATCGAGCGGATAGAGTCAGATATGAGAACAAGAATATTGGCATTGCGCGAGGTAAATTATGTATTAATTTTTTTTACATAATTAAGAAAGTTCTTAACTTGAGTATTTTTAATTAACTTAAATAATATTTAATATTATGGTAAAATTAAGTATAAATTTATTCCTAATTTTTCAAATTTTTTTCAATATTTTATCGTATTTTTAATTTGAAGTTAAAATATAGTCAAAATATAGTAAAACTCTGGTCAACAACCAATTAATAATTTAAAAAATCTTTCAACTGAAACCGAAATGGCCGAAATTGAAACTAAAACGATCGAAACGTATCGATTTCGCTGGGTCCCAAATCGAAATCGGTATCGAATTATAAAACATTGATAAATACTTGCTGTGTTCATGCCGTACAAAATCTTGCAACGCAAACACTAATGCATTAGCTATGTCCATACACTACCCACGAAGCTGCCACCGCCAGAGCCTGTGTCATAGTACAGGATGCCTCACCTTAACTGGTGTGTGTTCACTTATTCACCGTCCTTAGCCCCTCGAGATCGTATCTCCAGATCCGATGCAACCATCGGAGCCATCCAAGTTTCTCAAGTCTCCCGTGATATTCCCAACCACCACCACCAGCATTAGTTTCTCCGTCCCCATCATGGATACTAAACATGCACCGTGAATACGACCCAATCCGCGGAGCGTCACTCCGGCAACCGCGTGGGTCCCATTCTGGGGTCGAATTTCTGGGTGTAATAGAGCCACACTGCACACTCGCGCTCCTCTGCCGCTCCACTGCCAGGGGAAGCGCCTTTAAATCCAAAATACGCGCTTCGGTCTTATTCCGGTCCCAATTTTGTTGCCGTTTCGCTGTTTTCCGGGGATCAGTCTCAGATCTGGGGCTCCATGCCTGCAGATTTGGATCTTATCTTCGATTAGATTTCGTTTCGCTTTTTGGTTTCAGGGCGTTTTCGATGGAGATCTCGAAGCCCGTCACTCCCGGCCAGGTGGATTCCTACCTCTGGATCTGTTGCTCTTCCTGGGAATTGTGTTTTCTGTTGTGGTTTCCTCTCGGTTTGATTTTTGTTTTGTTTTACTGTTTTTTGATATGCATTTGTGGAAAAGATTGCATGATTTGGAGGTATTTGCTTATGGATTTGGACAGGGGAATATAAATATGGCTCTATTGTCTGGATTTTTAGTAGTAGATCTGTGCTTTTATTGTCAGCATTGAAAATTAGGAGCGACTGTTTCAGTGGAAATTGTCGGTGTTAGTGCTCTTCTGGTGGGTGGCATTTGGATTTTATGCATAATATAGTTTGGATCACGTTGTATTGCACTAATGAGAGCTTTTAAATAGAAGAGAAAGAAAGATGAAATGGAGTTATGCATTTCGGATTTGTAGTTTTGGGTTAAAATCTGAACTAGCAGAGAAATTTGTG
This sequence comes from Trichopus zeylanicus subsp. travancoricus, assembly GCA_005019695.1. Lineage (NCBI taxonomy): Eukaryota > Viridiplantae > Streptophyta > Magnoliopsida > Dioscoreales > Dioscoreaceae > Trichopus > Trichopus zeylanicus. The sequence goes on from RXID01010941.1 coordinate 1,453,938, forward strand.
TAGTTTTATATTTCGAGTTTGTAGTTTTTGGATTTCAGAAGGAATTGTCGGCTTAGTATTGGTATGATTTGGTTTCTTCCTTGATGGATTGATGTTCTGTGGTGATTGGCTCTGCGGCGTCGATTCATGTTGAGTTTGTTGTTATTTGTGGCAGGTTTCGTTTCTTCTTGGATGCATTCCTGTATTCTTCGCCTGGCTGTATTCAGAGCTACTGGAGTACAAGAAGAACTCAGCTTCTTTGAAAGTGTGAGTTGTTTCATTCAATATGAGCTTAACTGTGTTATGATTGCTGTTTGACATCTTTCAATAATGAAATGATGGCATTTGAATGTTGCTAACTATACTGTTTTTAGTTTGTTTGTGGAATAAGTTTTTTTAAATGTTTAATTGTGATCCATGGTTGGTAACTTTTCTTCCTCATGTGCATGGATTTGAAACTTCTATTGAAGTTAATGAGCCACATTAGGAAAGCACAGGTGAAGATTCTTAGGTAAAACTAAGGGTGATGCTTTTCAATCTTCACATAATTCCCTGTCTTTCTTGTAGGGAACTGAAAGAGTTTGTAACTTTCAAATGTTTAAAACCATATGCTGGTAGTTATAGGGAAAAGTGGCCTGCAAACATTTTGAAATTACAATTAGGTGATGGAAAGCAAAATAAGACATTTTTAACTGACCACTTCCGTTCGAATACAAGTTTGAAATGGCTTTTCTAGGTTCAGACATTAATTTGGCGTTCCTTGTATGTATCATGTTGGTGTTTGAACTTGGTACTTTTGCTTTCAGTGGCAGGAATTCAGAGGTTAGTTTGGTCGTCTTGGACGATAGTTCCAATAAGGAAGACGATAGTGCTCAATTATTGGAGGGAGGCCTTCTGGCACCTACACCAAAAGCTCATAGCTCATCGTCCTCATCAAATCTTCTCAGGTTTGTGGAACAATGTACTTGACTTTCTATCACAATGTTGTATGCATCAAAATATTTTTCCTGTCCATCACAAGAATCAAAGATTTGTTGCTTTTGGAATTCTCAGATTCTTTTTGATGGATGAGGCATTCTTAATGGACAACCGGCTGATATTAAGGGCCATGTAAGTGAAGTTTTTTGTGGAATTTGGGATATTTAGGAGTTCATCATATCATAATATTCTGTTCATTGCTTTATATGGCGTTCAGATGTGAATTTGGTGCTTATTTGGCATATTTCTACTTATGCGATCGCACAAATCTACTTGGAGAATCAAAGAAGGTACCTATGTGGGCACAGTTCAAACTCTGTCATTGCCTAAAAGGTTTATGCTGTAATTTAACATTGATGTGCTCTTTTGTTTAGTAAGCAGCCCTCTGCTACTTTGTGTAGGAGATCTAGGCCTATTATTTTCAGAAATTTTGATGCCTCCATTACTCATTTCTACCTATTTTCACAACAGATGTAGTACACTTGGCCATTTTCATGAAGTCAGGGTAAGACAAACACTTAAGCTCAAAAGAACTGTTAGGTATCAACTGAACTGGAGGAGCTGATAGACATTTGAATCTTTTCATAAACTCTCTTCATGATAGCATTTGCATTGAAGCTACATAAAGTATCAGCTTAATGACAAGTTGCATGCCAGCGAAGTTTCAACTATATTGCTGAAGACTGGGTTGAAAGATAGAGAAAACTTATACTAGAAAATCCACCCAACCACACATACATGGACACATGCGCACACAGAGGACTTGATGCTCAGATTGTCAAAACTTATTTAATAGTTAAGTGAATACGTAGATTTTTCGCTGAAAAACAGCTTGGATTCTAGGCAATCTCACATTCATTTTTATTTGGTTGATAAGGATAAAAAATATTCTGACTTTTAAGGGAAAAATCCTCTCCTCTTCATAGTGTTTGTACTCTCTGTCCTCTATGGTTTGTACTTTATATAGTCTGTTTCTCAATCTTAACCTATTATCGATTATTTTTATTTCAGTATAGATTTTTCTTTAATTTGTTTATAACCAATGATACTTCCTCTGATGCACACCCCTTTGCAACTGCAGAGCTACAGCCGAGATCTTTTCCTATTTCTCTACTTCCTTCTCATCATTGTTGCAGCTGTGACTTCTTTTAAGACCCATCATGATAAGTCACCATTCTCAGGAAAATCCATTCTTTATCTGAACAGGCATCAAACTGAGGAGTGGAAGGGTTGGATGCAGGTTAATTCTCTTTTCTGTTTGTGGTTAATATAGCACAATTCTGAGATTTTCTATTTTCCTGATCTAGTTTTAACAGATGCATCTTCTCTATTGAAAGTGCCTACTTTACCATAGTGTATTCATACACGGAACTGTTATTGGTAGTTTTGTTTCTATGTATACATGGGTACCTTGTTTTGATGGATTTTACAAGTACCTGTAAATGGAAGCAAGAACATAGAATTGGTCATTGCCTTCACCAATTATCATTATTTGTCCTAATTCCACTTGCATCAGTCACTTCCACAGCCTGTTTGTCTTCTAAATCTACACATGTTGCAAGTCCTATCGCTATGTGCAAGCATTCACAACATCAAATCTCATTGCAGGTATTGTTTCTAATGTACCACTACTTCAATGCAAAAGAAATATACAATGCAATTCGTGTTTTTATTGCTGCATATGTTTGGATGACGGGATTTGGGAACTTCTCGTATTATTATGTGCGGAAGGATTTTAGCCTTACACGGTTTGCACAGGTAACTTTTCAACTTTTAAAACTGGTCTCTTGTTGATAGTAATACTTATAATGTTACAAGTGCTGTCCAGCTAACAAATTTATCTAATGCTTTACAGATGATGTGGCGCCTCAACTTTTTTGTGGCATTTTGCTGCATTGTTTTGAATAATGATTACATGTTATATTACATCTGCCCCATGCACACACTTTTCACCCTTATGGTTTATGGTGCACTGGGAATACTAAACAAATACAATGAGCTTCCATCAGCAATTGCAATAAAGATAGTTGCATGTTTTCTAGTTGTCATTCTTATTTGGGAGGTCCCAAATGTCTTCGACATATTATGGAGGCCATTCACATTCCTGTTAGGTCAGTGTCATTTCCAAGACTCCTTAATAGCTGCTTTTGCTTCTTCTGGAGGAACAATTTGTTACCAATAACAATCAATACAGGCTACAGTGATCCAGATGCTTCAAAACCAAAGCTCTCTCGGTTGCATGAATGGCACTTTCGATCAGGACTTGACCGATATATTTGGATTGTTGGGATGATATATGCCTACTACCATCCTACAGTAAGTTATTGTCTTATTGATTTTTCATTCAATAGTGATTTATTCACAGACTGATACAGAGATAAATGCCCATCATTCTGCATAAACATAGGGAATATGTATGAACATTATGCCTTTTGGCATCTATGTTTGCTGTGGTATCTGGTTATTTTTTACTCATTCTTAAAAATGCGTTTATATATATGGAAGTGTAAATGAGAAGTTAATATGAGTTAACTCTTTATCAGGATAAGCCCACTTGTTTTCTTCATCTGTCGTGTATGTGGTTATCTACTATCTCTATATTATGCCTCCGAATATTTGATTCATTCAATTACTGAAAAAACGAAGTATCCACCTAAGGTATTTTTCAGGTATAAATTGTTTATATCAGTTGTATTTGCGGTCTTGCTGGGATTGTCCATAGTTTTTACTAAGGGTCTTTTTCCAGTTCATGAAATGGTCTTTCTTAGCTTATTGGAAGTCATTCTCATACCCAAGTTGCACTTAACAGAAATTTGGCGCTCTTTTTCGGATATTTAACATTATTAGCCATGTTGTTTAGCACATAGATTAGCTCCATATGTCTTTGAAGCCTTTTATTGTTGACATGATCAATGGCGTTCTCTTGGCTAATCAGAATCTCATGCTTGATGATTCAGGTTGAGAGGTGGATGGAAAAACTAGAAGAAATGGAGGCTAGGAAAAGAATCTCAATCAAGACTCTAGCTGGGACAATTTGTCTATTGGTCACTCTTTTCTGCATGAATCAATTTAGTGTTGAATATATATTATCACAAGGTTTTCATTTCTCTTTCACCTTATTACTCATTCCAGGTAGGCTATTTGTGGTTTGAGTATATCTACAAGCTGGACAGGGTTACCTATAATAAGTATCATCCCTATACATCATGGATACCAATAAGGTATGGACCTCATCCTGTTCAACTATGTTACACCTTTACTATAATTGCTGATATCTAATTTCCATGGAAAACCAGTGTCTACATTTGCTTGCGAAACCTTACGCAGCAGTTCCGAAGTTGTTCGCTGACTCTCTTTGCGTAAGATAACTCCAGCTTTGTTTCACTTGGTCATATTTCCAGTTTGTTTTTGCTTTTGTTACAGTTTTTGTCTTTGGATAATTAATTTAACCATGTTTGAAATCAGGTGGCTCGGTAAAATCACCCTAGAGACATACATATCACAGATCCATATCTGGCTTAGGTATGTTGTTTTGAAATTTTATTTTCTGTACCATCAATAAGTTGTAAAATTTTGATATCCTATACACGAGTGTTTGCAGGTCAGGAGTGCCAGATGGACAGCCTCGATGGCTGCTGTCACTTATCCCTGATTACCCACTGCTGAACTTCATGCTCGTTACTGCCATATACATTGCGGTAAATGCTACTACGAAAAATTTGTGTTGTCAATCATGAAACAAAAACATCTCATGCTGTCCTTACAATATGCAGATCTCACACAGGCACTTTGAACTCACCAACACACTCAAGATGGCATTTGTGCCAAGTAAAGACAACAAGCGCCTGTTGCATAACATGGGCGCAGCAGTAGCCATCTCGGCTGTCTTGTACACGCTGGCATTTGTACTAATCAATGTTCCAAGAGTACTCGTATGCACCATACTTATGGCCAAATTTCTAACAGAAAAAAAAATCCTGCAGAACACCATTTCTGAATCTGTTTGCTCTCTTTTTTTTTTGTGCAGGTATGATTGTCCTGGTGGCCAGTGAATATGTAGAAGCTATCTTTTCAGTAGGTCACAGGAAGAAATGTCATAAAATGGTTCATGGAGAAATTAGTCATGTTGCCTTGCCATTGAAAAGATGGTTATGCAGATCATGGCAAATCAAACTGTATAGAAAAGATTTTCTGTGATTGATCTTCCATGAGGTATGTAAATTGCTGGTGTTCTTGTACAATGGCGAATATGGCAATATAGTTTTGTAATTCTTTTGTACTTTATCTGCCATTATACTGAACATATGGCAATACAGCAGCACCATTGTTTGATTGTGTTTGCTGTGGTGGAATATGCCTGTTAGCATCAGTGGTGTAAGACTTCATGGACCAGGCCAGGACATGAGCCTGCCAGCTCCACACTGATTCTTCTGTGAAGTCAAGTAATAATTTCCATAAATCTACTTGACATATTCCAGAAACTATGGAAACTGTGGAGAGTCTAAAGAGCCTGGTATAATCCACTGACAACCTTCCAAACAATCGTAGTCCATTTCTATTGGAGGGTGTTCACGCTGGAGGTGCTCTTGTTGGTGCCCGCTTTACCATGGACCATGGACGATGGTGATCCGGTTGGCTTTTAGGGTTCATTTGGTTCGATTCCGGATTTAAGAATCGTGGAATTGTGTGAATTAAGTAATTTGGGGAATTAAAGGAATTATATAATTCCAGTGTTTAGATGAATATTTACTATAGGGAATTGGAAATTGGCCAATTTCTAAATTCTAAATTCCGTTGTTTGGTTGACAAATAGAATTGATCAATTTCATAAGTTGTTAAATTCTTATATTTGATTGATGTGGAAAATGAGAATTAGCATATTACATAAAATATTAATTTATATATAAAATAATATAAAAATATAATAAACTTAATTTAAAATTTTGTAATTATAGAAATATATGTTAACTAATTATTATTATTTAATATAATAATATTATTTTCATGTAAAATATTTTTTTTAAAAGAATACTTTCTTTCTTATCATATTTTATTTGTGAAGTATAACAATAATATTATTAAATATAAAAAAAATAATAAATAATAAATATTTTAAAAAGGTTAAAAAAAGACAGACTATATAAGTAACTTATTATAATTAATTACAAATTTATTTAATATAATTTTGTTA